>CM057451.1:432942500-434192500 GCA_016271365.2 Neoceratodus forsteri | reverse complement strand
ATTACTTTACATGGCTTTAGGCACTACCTTTGTGTCCCTTCCCAAGATTTGATTAATACTGTCCCAGAATAACCTTGGGTTTCTGCTTCCTCCCTTTGCTTTTTTTCTGAAAATAGTCAGTCTTAGCCTTTTGGGCAGTCAATTTCCATCTGTTTTGCAAATGTTTATTTTGTCTATTTCTAATCTACTGTGTTTAAATTTTAACCATATGCTATTCCTATCCTTCATTATTGTCTAACTTCCCCTGTTAACCAATTTAAGGTCACCCTCTTTTTATCAAGTTCTTTACTGATGCAAACATTGAAACATAGATTCTGATGGCAGATAAGGACCACTTGGCCCACCTAGTTTGCTCATTTCCCCACCTACTATATAAGCTGGAGATCCTAATTAACCAACAGTCTATTTCTTCCTTCCCCCCACAAGAATTGCCTTATGTCTGTCCCATGCATTCTTGAATTCCCCCACATCAAAAATGTGATTAAATTTAGTTATTAAATAATCCAATGCCAAATTCACTGATTGAATACAGTCCATTAAGGACCAATCAACATTAATCAATGTTTGTTCTAAGGCTTTACTCGTAGGAATTTTCCTAATGCTGATTATCTCAGGTTTCGGCCTATCTATCTTTACAACCCAGTAACATAATGTAGGGGAATGATTGCTCAAAGCTCTGGGAGCACTTCAGTTTTCTTCAAATGTTTACAATTTGATGCTAGTGCGTGTCACATGATGGGACTAGAGCCATTTATGTGGGTTTATTATGTATATGCTGTAATGTACTTTAGAAATAAGACACTGTCTCTTTAAAAGGCTTTTAGGACTAAGAATACAAAATAGCCAGATTTGCTATAATGGCTAGGGTGGATGGTATGTCTCCAGATAAGGGAGACAGGCATATGGCCCAGGAAAGTATAAAATATCCCACTGTAGCTTTCCATGATGGGAAAAGGTCGGGGGATGACTTAGGGATTGGGGTTAAGCCAAATGCATGGACCAGATGTTACTGGAGTTGACATGAAACCATAGTAACACCTGCAGGAAAAGGTATACTGTTGCACCCTAATATATGTATTGTCTTCAGATCATTTAACCCCACCACAGAGGGAAAAAAAAGGTGGGTGTGTCCCAAATATTTGACCATCATGTCTATTATCAGACACACATTTTGAATTCAGGGCAGTTGACGAACAGTTTAGCTGGGGGTCAGACAGCCTGCCCAGCTGGCATATACTTGTAAACCAGAAGTATATGTGAAGGCCTGTAAAAATCTCTAAAACCAGATCTGAGTGTGTGGAATTTTGACTTTTCACATACTGAACATAAAATTCTGATTTTTAAGTTAGAATTTTGGAAACCAAGACTTTTCACAAAGGAAAGCACCTGAAGACTTTCTAAAAGGATATTCAGAAGAAGTGACTTGGTACACACTTGCTACAAAACTGTTGCTTAAGGACTCATCTCTACAAGGACATTTAAAATATTGTCTGGAGTTTCACATCAAAACAAGGTATAGTTTAGAATAACAGTATCTAGTGTTTTCTGTAAACCATCCAGTTTTACTTTTGATATTGTCTGCATTTCAAAGTTCTTCCAAATTGTAGAATTTTCTGTATTGCTTTTATTTTAAGTAAACTTTTATGATTTTTTTATCAACTCTTCCTGGGGTCTGATTGTGTGATCTAACATTTTAGCAGAAGGGTTTTGAAAAGACTGTGTGCCTTGAAGGACAGTACCGCTCATCTATCATGCAAAACTACTTAGGCAAGATGTAGCCAGTGGCCGTGTTGGGCTTCACACACTGAAACTAGTGCAGAGTCAAGAGAACTCAAAACTACAGTTTCCACCCTCCCACTGAGAAAAGGAAGGTTGGTGACTTCTTCCTGAACCCTTACAGCTGCTCATGAGTTCTTGAAAAGGGGGAGCCTCTCTGCAAACAAAAGCTCCTACTGGGCTGTCTGGGGTTTGGGGGCCAAGGACTCGTGACAGATTTGGTGGCAATAGTGGGATTGGGTCTGAATCTCCAGGACTGGGGTACAAGCTAAATTCAAAATTAATGACTGAGCTTAAAGAGGGGAGGATATGGACATGTTTTTAAATTCATTTGAAAAGGTCTGTATCGAGGCCAATCTGCCCAAAGAGACCTGGAGCTTTCACCTGTCTCCACTAGTTATGGCAAGGGAAGGGAAGCATTGGGGCAGATGAACAATGTTGAAAGTAAAGATTTTGACAAGTCAAAAACTGCTCTATTAAAAAATATGATCTGAACTCCTGATGCATAAAAAGTTCCAGAAACTCTGAAATGGGCCAGAAATGAGCTTTGAGGAATTAGCAACTAAATAGCATCAATATTTAAAGCATTGGTGGGAGGGGTGAAAGCAGATTCTGTTGAAGCTATTGAATGGGTGGTATTGCTTGAACAGTTTTATTGGATTTGTTCACCTAACTTAAAGCTTTGGCTAGAGGACTGAGATCCTAAGACTTCTAAAGAGGATGCAGAGCTGGCAGATAGCTATGCTCAAAGCAGGACTGCTCCCAAGGGGAATTCAGGGGTGAAAGGGAAAATGGGCATTTTTGACAAACCAAAACCACAGGGCCCCTGCAAACAGAAGGGAATCTCTAGGTCACCAAATGAGAGGTTGGGGACAAGAAACATGGTGAATGCTGGTATTGTCACCAGATAGGCCATCTATCCAGGCAGTGTCCTAAGAAAACCCAGAAGGTAAAAAGACCTCTGCAATCAGAGACAATGGCCCATTGTATCATTGAGGCTGTCCCTGACAATATGAGGGGGTACATTCACCCAGTCATGGTGAATGGGGTACAAACTAGATGGCTAAGGGATACAGGAACATCTCTTACCCTGGTGAAAGAGGATTTGGTGGGTGCTGAACAAATACTGCTAAATCAGTTTGTCTCTGTGAAGGCTTACACAAGGGAAAGGAAACCTTACTCATTAGCCAGTGTTACCCAAGATTGGGGAGATGCAGGTAGAGGGCTAAGGAAGGTGGCTGTAGCTGAAAATCTCATTATGGGTGTTATTGTGTGGAATGATGTTCCACAAGGAGTAATTTGTTATGTGACCGAGAGCCAAAAGAATAGAGGCTCCTGTGATCCTCAGGACCACATAGAAATTCAGGCAGGAGAGGTTGGGAGACAGGCCAGCCAACCTGTAGCTCTTGTAAAAGTGGGTAATAACAGGGGGATGAACTTCCCTAGTGACAGTTAACCCAACTGCTATGGAAGATTGCTCTCTGGAGGGAGGGGGTGACACATAGTCTGGGGAGGGGGATGGTTGTGATACTGAGTCCCCTACTGCCACAGCTATGTACCTCAGCCTGGGAACTAATGGAGGCATGCCCTATGCTCTGGGTAAGTGGGAAGATTTAGGAGCAGCACAATGGACAGACCCTAGCTTAGAGAAGCTGAGGGCCTGTGCAGAGTCTGCTGGGACACAGGGAGGTGACATAAAACATAAGGTATATTTGGACAATGGACTGTTATATTCACAGGACATCAGGACAGAGGGAGGGATGATGGGCAGTCAGCTTGTTGTTCCCCAGGAATAGCGTGGGTTATTGCTCAAGGTAGCTCATGATATTTCCATGTCTGGACATTTAGGAATTGCTCGCACTATGCACCACTTAGCCCACAATTTCTATTTGCCCAATATTACCAAGCAGGTGAAGGTATACTGCAACTCCTGTCACCAGTGTCAGGAAATAGGAAAGGCCAGAAGCAAAGCCAAGGCTGCCCTGATTCCCTTATCACTTGTGGAGAAGCCATTCCAGAAGGTTAGAATGGATATTGTGGGTGCTTTGAATACCCCAAGTTCCTCAGGAAAAGGTATATATTGACAGTTGTTGATTATGCTACCCGCTATCCCGAAGCCATCAAGCTGTCTCAACTAAGGTGGACAAGGTGGCAGATGTTTTGCTGGGGATTTTCTCCCATGTTGGGTTTCCACAGGAGGTTGTCTCTGATTGAGGGGGTTACTTCATGTAGGATCTAATGATGTGCTTGTGGGAGAAGTGTGGTGTTGTATAGAGGCACACAATGCCTTACGGCCCACAAGCTAATGGTCTCATAGAGAGATTTAATGGGACCCTAAAAGCTATGCTTATGGCAGTTGCAGAACAGCATGGGCAGGACTGGGAGAAATACCTGCCCTGCCTGCTGTTTGCCAACAGGGAATTGCCACAAGAGTCAACCAGGTTTTCACCCTTCAAGCTCTTATATGGACGCCAGGTGAGGGGCCACTAGATTTAATATGAGAGGACTGGGAAGGTAAGTATGCCACCCAGGGGACTCCCATAGTGGAGTTTGTGTTAAAATTCTGGGAGACACTGAGGGAGCTCATGGGCATGGCCCAGAGCAACCTGACAGCTGCCCAGCAAAAATTCAAGACCTGGTATGATCGTGGAGCCAAAGTTTGCTCATATGGGGTAGGACAGGAGGCAATGGTTCTGATCCCAGTCTGAAGGACAAGCTGCAAGATGAGTGGGCAGGGCCATACAAGGTAGTCCAGCAGGTAAATGATGTCAATTACGTTGTAGAGTTACCTGACCAAAAACTCACTCACAGGATGTATCATGTGAGCATGATGAAGCCATATTTTAATAGGGCTGACATGGTACTTGCGGTTTGTAGTCCTGGAGAGGAGTTAGGTGGGGAAGACCCCCTTCTTGACTTTTTGGCTGAGAGCAAGGAGGCATCATCTGTGGAGATCATCATGTTGTCACCCCAGCTGACACCTGGACAGGCCCAAGAATTGAGGACAGTTTTGTGAGACTTTGCCCCTTTATTTATGTCAAAGCTGGACAGACGCCACTAGTGGTGCATGATGTAGACTTGGGGATCCAAGCACCCATACATAGGACAGCTTTTCAACTGTCAGAGACAGTCCTCAAGGACATTAGGATGGAGGTGGGGGAGACACTGGATCTATGGGTAATCCAGAAATCCCACAGCCCCTGTGCCTCACCTGTAGTCCTTGTACCAAAACCGGATGGGACTTCATGTTTCTGCATAGATTATTGTAGGATTAATGCCATCATGCAATCTGATGCCCACCCGATTCTATGCACAGATGAATTGCTTTACAAACTGGGAGGGGCAACATACTTGACTACAGTAGACCTGAAAAAGGGGTACTGGCAGGTGGAACTGACTGACAGGGCTAGGGAAAGGTCAGCATTCATCACCCCAACTGGTTTCAAGATCATGCCATTTGGTATGAAGAATGCCCTTGCTACATTCCAGCAGTTAGTAAATCAGGTGTTACAGGATACAGAGGAGTTTTGCAGTTGCCTACCTGGATGATATTGCTATCTTCATCAATAGCTTGGAGAAACACCTGATACACCTGAGGGAGGTGTTGGGCTGAATACAGGCCTAAAGTCTGAATATTAAGGCAGAAAAGTGTCAGGTGGACATGGCAGAGGTCACTTATTTGGGACATGTGGTGGGGCGAGGCCAACATTACCCAAACCAAGAAAAGATAGAGTCTAATGCATCATGGTCTACACCTGAAACACAGAGACAAGTTATGAGCTTTCTTGGGACAAGAGGGTATTACAGAAAATTTGTTTCTGACTACAGCTCCCTGGTCTCTCCTTTATCTGGGTTGCTGACAAAGAATAAGCCTAGGAAGGTAAAATGGGACACAGGCTGTGAGCATGTCTTCATGTAGCTGAAAACCTTGCTGTGTAGGGCCCCAGTGCTGGCTAGCCCAGACTGCAACAGGCCATTTGTGGTACAGACAGATGCCTCAGATGTGGAAATAGGGGCAATCCTCAGCCAAGTATCCAATCGGGAGAGAGCACCCCATTGTATACTTAAGCAAGAAGCTGCTTCCACAGGAACTAGCCTATACAACAATTGAGAAGGAATGTCTCACATTAGTTTGGGCATTAAAAAAACTGAACCTTACCGCTATGGGAGGCATTTTAAGGTCCAAAAAGACCACAAGCCATTAATATGATTGGGCCAAATGTGGAAAACAAATGGGAAACTTCTGAGATGGAGTATTGCTTTGCAGGCTTATGACATGAAGATTTCACATAGGCCAGGGTCCAAAAATGGAAATGCAGATGGCCTATCACACATACTGGGTCTATAACAGAATTGGGAAGAACTGCATCCAGTAGGGGCATGTTCCTCTCTGGTTCTGTTTTAGGAGGAAGGAATGTCACATGATAGATGTAGATCCATTTATGTAGGTTCATATTGCATATGCTGTGATGTACTTTAGAATTAAGTCACTGTCTCTTTAAAGGGCTTTTAGGACTAGGAATACAAAATAGCCAGAATTGCTATAATGGCTAGGGTGGATGGTATGTCTCCAGATAAGGGAGGCAGGTATATGGCCCAGGAAGGCATAAAATATCCCACTGTAGCTTTCCGTGACAGGAAGAGGTCAGAGGATGACCTAGGGGTCAGGGGTTAAGCCAAATGCATGGACCAGATGTTAGTGGGGTTGACATGGATCCACAGTGACACCTGCAGGAAAATGTAAACTGTTGCACCCTAATATCTGTATTGTCTTGGGGCCATTTAACCCCACCCCAGAGAAAAAAAAGTTGTGTGTGTCCAAAAAAAATGACCATCATGTATATAATCAGACACATATTTTGAATTCAAGGCAGTTTTTGAACAGTTTAGCTAGGGGTCAGACAGCCTGGCATATACTTGTAAACCAGAAGTATATGTGTAGGCCTGTAAAAATCTCTAAAACCATACCTGAGTGTGTGGAAGATTGACTTTTCGCATACTAAGCAGCAAATTCTGATTTTTAAGTCAGAATTTTGGAAAACAAGACTTTTCACCAACAAAAGCACCTGAGACTTTCTAGAAGGACATTCAGAGAAACTTGACTTGGCACTCACTTGCTACAAAACTGTTGCTTAAGGACTCATCTCTACAAGGACATTTAAAATCGTGTCTGGAGTCTAACATCAAAACATCAAAAGGTATAGTTTAGAATAACAGTATCTAGTGTTTTCTGTAAAACATCCAGTTTTACTTTTGATATTGTCTGCATTTCAAAGTTCTTCCAAACTTTAAAATTTTCTGTATTGCTTTTATTTTAAGTAAACTTTTATGATTTTTTATCAGCTCTGCCTGGGGTCCGATTGTGTGATCTAATATTTTAACAGAAGGGTTTTGAAAGACTGAGTGCCCTGAAGGATAGTACCTCTCTGCTATTGTACAAAACTACTTAGGCAAGGCATAGCCAGTGGCCGTGATGGGCGTCAAACACTGAACATAGTGCCTAGTCAAGGGAACATAAAACTACAGTTTCTACCCTCCCACTGGGAAAAGGAAAGTTAGTGAAGTCTTTCTGAACTCTTGCAACTGCTCACAAGCTCTTGAAAAGTGGGATCCTCTCTGCAATGAGGAGATCCTATCGGGCTGCCCTGGGTTTGGTGGGTCAGGGACTCATGACGGTGCTGAATCCAGCAAAGCACTTGAAGACCTGGTGGTCTTATTCACTAGTTGCTCCAAATTTATTGATGTCATTTTATCCCTAATCTCATTGTTGGCCTTTTTAACCAGTCATTATGAAAATCATCAAAAATAATTTTTCATGGTTACTATTTAACTGTGCTACATGCCCACTAAAGCAAACAATCCCAACCTCACCATAATTTCGGTGGAATATAAACTACCTCAATAATTAACTTTATATTTACTGGTTAGGGTCAATAAACCACTGCTGGCAGACCCTCACAAACTCTGTAATTCACATGTGTGAATTGCAGAGTTCCATAAACCACCTTTCTAGAAGGTAGACTGCAATATACTTGAGCACTTGTCCAGTAGTCTGTCCTCATGCTGGCTGCTCCCTCATACTCCCTCAGGGAAACCACCAGCATGAAGCACAGCCTTCTCAGTACTTCGCACAAACAAACGCCGGGTATGGTTTTCTCACAAAAGTGTCACAAAAAATTTATAAAAAATGAAAAGACAGAAATTCAAAAGTTGTACTTTTCTGTCACTCCCTTTGGAAACCATGTAACACAACCTCAAAGATCACAGCTACCATGGAAACAAACAGAAAAAGCTCTACAGTACACAGACTTTCATTCCATTAACAACTTACTATTGCCTCTGATATTTTTTTCTCTCAAGTACTTTGTGATGGTTAAGAAATGGTTTTCTTTACAGCTCTATTCTCTTGCACTTGTTATAGTTTACTGGAGTAAAGCTGGGTGGGGAGATGGGAGCTAAAGTAGACGCATAGAAATGTTAAAAATGCTATGAAATTCTTAAAATATTTTAGTTCTAAATGTTCAAAAATGTTTTACAGATGTTAAAAGAAAACCTATCCTCACATTAAATTATTCATTCTTTTCATGGTCAATAAATGTTACAATTCCAGATTTCTCCATGTCTCAATATTTCATATTTACCTTCCTTAAACCAGTAAATATAAAACAGAAAACATGTGGAAGTCTGTCCAATTTAATTTATTCACACCCTTGGTGTGTGATGCCCCATAAACCCTTCAGGCTTTGCCCTCGGGGTTTATGGGGCACCACACTTCAAGCGTGAATAAAATCCTCGTACTCTATACTTCCCATGCATTATGTAAGTAATAATACCCTACATGGTGGGCATTATTGGGATATAACAGACTGCCAGGGGCGTAATGAGGCCCGAACTGCAGGCGGAGGGCCTTATAGCCCCTGGAAGGTCCATTATATCCCATACGCTAACCTGGAGGGTTATTACTCTTAGAAAATGGGGAACAGTGTTGTGTATATTTGGGAAAAAACATGTTTAGATGTTTATACTCTGATCTGTTTCATTTCCTTTTGTAATAAAATAGTTCCTCCACCTGCACTGTAGTATTTTTTTTTTACTAGGGACTTTTGTCCTAGTAGAGCTTCTGTAGTTTTTACTTTTTCTTTCTATTTGTCATGGTTTCTTCACTCCTCCAACATGCATGAGAGAAGCGGGACTTATATTCATATGGTTTTGTGTTAGTATTTTTTTTTTTAGGATTCATTAATTCTTTTCTGTAAGGTCTGTTTTTTTCTTAGCTTGGGGTTGTGTGCGAGGAGCAGTGGTGCCAGATGGATGAGCTAACAGGGTAAGAAAAGGAAGCGTTTTATAGGAAGGTACACACTTAATGCTTTTTTTTAGTTTATTTTTCATTTTCAGAAGGGCTACACTGTATAAAAAGAAAAAGGATCTTTGGGGGGGACTGGCAAAAGAGCAATGGTGGTGGGCTGGTGTAATGTGAAAGAAATGTTCGGAGATTTGTATTGGAATGTGGTGGGCACAGGTACATGAGTGGGACCAGGAAGTTGTTAGTGTGGCAGCTTTCCATGTTTGTGGTTAGAGGATGGTTTAATAATGATTTTGTGTGAATATTTGAAAAATAATGATGTGGCATGGTTTGTGGCAGTTTTTTGGTGTGATGGGGTGTTTCTGTTGGTAAGCAACTGAACAAAAATGTTGGCATGTGAATTTGCAAATTCGGGGTGCCCAATAACACTCTAAGTAATGGGGCACCCTGAATTGGCACTTGTTTTTGACAAGGCATTGTTAAAAAATAACAGTAATGGGTGGGAGGGTGGTTTAGCCAATCAGGATTGAGCTTCTGAAGGGCCCATTTTCTAATCTATACTTAATCCCTCCAACAGCAGTAGCCATAAATTCACATCCTGGTTTGCTAGTTATTGTGTTACTGTAGCTTTCTCTACTATTTGATAATCTTTCACATATATCATACAACCTGCACCTTCTTTCCCTCCTTATCTATTCAAATTATTGAATAATGTTCCAAAGCCACGACAGCATAATCAGTTTTTTATGTGTTAAGCATGCTTCTGTCAACATAATAACATCTGGTCTTTGCACATCAACCCATTCAAAAAATTCAGTAAGGAAATTTCCCATGTTTAGGTGCACCAAATGTAAACCATTTTTCTTTTCCCTATGAACCGTTTGTGTGTTTCCTGGGCCAGGGTTGACATGCATGTTTCTAACTATTGATAACAACAGGTTAATCAATAACCTTGATCTTAGTTTTTGTTTTCCTTGTATATGTTGCTTGACCTTCTAATGTTTGTTTACTGTCAACATTTCTTAACATTAGATGCAGTAGTTCCCCACCATTTAAATTGATTGACAAAATTTTAGCTGTTAAATAAAAGAGACACCCCCCATTCTGCCACTGTAGAAATGAACCTTGGTATGCTCCCTTAAGGCGACACCAACACAGCGAACTACGCTCCTGTCAGAAAAATCAACACTTTGTCAACAGGTTGCTGTGTTGGTGTGCCTGAGACAGGGGAATGCTGTCTCCCAGTCCTGCACCCCTGCCCTGACTTAACTCTGATGAGAGTTAAGAATCCTTTAGTAGGGGGGATTCGGGGGACACAGCCCCCCGCGTGGGAGATTCGGGGGAAAACCTCCAATGAAAGCAGGACTGGGATTCTGTCAAGGAATCATGCAGACCATGATTTGCAGTCGACATGATTCCTGTCACTGCAATGCTGGTCGACATCAGAGATGTTGAACTGGCATGGTAGAGCCTAGAACCTCTACCCTCCTCATGACATTCTTTACTCAGCTATCCTTCTTTGAGAACCTATGCATCCCAGTCACTGGTAACTCCCTTCATGTGTTGTCTCCTCAACCCCATCATTTAGTTTAAATTCCATGACTGCCCTGTCCTTGTCATTACCAGTACCCCTCCACCTTGGCACATCTGTAGCCCATCCTGACCATGCATAGATGCAGTTTGTAACCATGAATACCTTCTATATGACAGAAAAATAAGGCCCTCCCATTTCAAATGAATCAGAACAAAAGCTATCTTGTCTAATTTCTGTCTCCGTCATCCCTCACAGGTCTCAAGACCATGAGGACATTGAAGAAGATCAATTTTGATATTGTTCCCTAAGAAACACCCCTAATTCAATAAATGATCTCCACATGTCCTAAGAACTTGCACTACCCATCAAAATGAATAAAACAGTCAGCTACTCCCTCCAGCTGAAGTACTTGGCTATAGTAGCACTCTTTTTGACCTCTATGGCATTCAGGCAAATCAATATACCTGCACAAGCATTATGGTCCTGCAATGCACTACAGCACTCCTACTGCTTTTACAATGGAGTCCTCTTTTGAATCAAAGTTTAATACCAGTCTACTCAGTATTTTGTTTTGTTCTTCCACAGCAGGTGAGGTATGTGGCTGGGAAAACCATGGATCTGACTTCCACAGAATTATTAAAAATTCTGCTACTGATAGAAACATAGAAACATAGACTTTGATGGCAGATAAGGACTGCTAGGCCCATCTAGTCTGCTCCTTCCCTACCTACAGGATAGGCCCGCGGAGTCCTAGTTAACCAACAGCCTATTTCTTCTACCCCTCACAAGGGTGTCTTATGTCTGTCCCATGCATTCTTGAATTCTCCCACAGTTTTAGACCCCACAACCTCCTCAGGAAGGCTGTTCCATGCATCCACTACCCTCTCTGTGAAATAATACTTCCTCACATTGCCCCTAACCCCTCCTTCTATCTTTAAATTGTGTCCCCTTGTTCTTGCAAGTCTCTTTTCTGAAAGATGCTACCCTCTTGGACTTTGTTGATTCCACTGAGGTACTTAAAAGTTTCTATCATGTCCCCCTCTCCTTCTTTCCTCAAGGGTATACATATTAGCTCTTTTAGTCTCCCTCATCTGACTCTCTTGCAGACCCTGCACCATTTTAGTTGCCCTCCTCTGGACTGCCTCTATCCTGTCTATGTCCTTGCGGAGATGGGGTCTCCAGAACTGGACACAGTACTCCAGATGGGGTCTCACCAACTGTCTGTACAGAGGGATAACAACTTCCTGTTTTCTGCTGATGATGCCTCTACCTATACATCCCAGTATACCCCCAGCCCTCCCTACTGCCTTCTCACATTGCTTGCTAACCTTAAGGTCATCTGATATGATTACCCCCCAGGTCCCTTTCCTTTTTTGTTGTTGTTACTACCTCCCCACCCATTGTGTATTCTTCCCCTGGGTTCTTGTTTCCCAGGTGCATTATTTTACACTTCTTTGCATTGAATCCTAGCTGCCATACTTCTGACCATTCCTCCAACCTTGCCAAGTCCCTTTTCATCCTTTCCACGCCTCCTTGTGTATCAACCCTGTTGCAGATCTTTGTGTCATCTGCAAAAAGGCATACTTTTCCTTCCAGTCCCTCTGCAATGTCACTGATGAAGACATTAAAAAGGACTGGACCCAATACTGAACCCTGCGGTACCCCACTAGTAACCCCCCCTTTCTTAAGAGTGGACTCCATTTACAATTACCTTCTGTGTCCTGTTGTCCAGCCAATGTTTTACCCAGGCTACCACCCTGGGTCCCACTCCCAGGCTGGTTAATTTGACTATTAATGTTTTGTATGGGACTGTGTCAAATGCCTTGCTAAAGTCTAGGTAGGCCATGTCCAGCCCTCCCTGGTCTACTACTTTGGTCACCCAGTCAAAGAAATCTATTAGATTCATCTGACATGACCTTCCTGCTGTGAATTCATGCTGACTTGGGTCCTGTGCTCCACTGGCCTCTAGGTACTCAACTATTCTTTCCTTCAGAAGTGACTCCATCACTTTCCCTACCACAGAGTCAGACTGACAGGTCTATAGTTTCCTGCCTCTGTCTTGGTCCCACTTTTGTGAAAGGGAATCACATCCGCCTTTCTCCAGTCCTCGGGTACCACACCATCCTCCCATGTTTTATTAAAAGAGTAGCCAGTGGTTTCACTAGTTCCTCCTTAATTCTTTTAGAATTCTGGGGTAAATTCCATCAGAACCCATTGCTTTGTCCACTTTCAGTTTTAGGAGTTCTTGCAGAACCTTTTCTTCTATGAAAGGACTGGGATCGACTCCCCTATCAAGAGTGCTTCTGTTAATTGGATTAGGCACTTCCCCCTCCTCTTTTGTGAATACTGAGCAGAAATATTCGTTCAGGATTCCTGCTTTTTCACTGTCCCCCTCTGCCCACCCACCGTTCATTCTATTCAGCCTCACTATCCCTCCCTTTGTCTTTCTACGCTCGCTGATGTACCTATAAAAGGTTTTATCCCCCTTCTTAACTGAGTTGGCTATCTTTTCCTCAGTTTGGGCCTTTGCTATTCTGACTTCCCTCCCTGCTTCCTTCTGCCTTAACTGGTACAGCTCTCTGTCCTGCTCCTTCTGTGTTTCCTTATACTCCGGAATGCTATCTTTTTTCCTGACTTTCACAGCCACCTCTTTTGAGAACCATAGTGGCTTTTTCTTTGTTTTGATTTGTTTATTTGCTTCACACAAAAGCTTGTTGCCTCTGTGATGGCAGTTTTGATAATTCCCATTGTTGCTCCACCTCCTTCTAGCCTGTTTGCTAGTGCTTTTCTGAGGCACTCTCCCATCTTGCCAAAGTCAGCCCTCCTAAAGTCCAGTACCCTCACTTTTGTATGGCTTGACTCTGTAGCTGAGTTTAACGTGAACCACACTGTTTGATGGTCACTTGTCCCCAGATGGCAACCCACTTCTAGATCTGAGATCCTCTCACTGCCCCCGTTTGAGAGTACGAGGTCTAAGATTGCTCCCTCATGAGTGGGTTCCGAAACTAGCTGTCTAATGCCTGCCACCTGTAGGGCATCAAGAATGACCCTGCTCTTGGATGTGGCTGCAGTAAATGTGCCCAGTTAACATCTGCTATATTCAGGTCTCCCATCAACAGTATCTCCCTTTCTCTGCCATTCTAAGAATGCCTTCTATCATATCCTTGTCCATGATCTCATGAAATGCAACTTTAATTAATGTACTTTGTTATTTTGCAATTTTTGGCTGCTTATAACATGAAGTTCCTTTAAGCAAGTGATTAAAAACATGGTATACACAGCCTCCATTTTAGCGTCCTATGAACCTGCTTAACTTGGTGACATGGCATTCCCTAATCTTAAAGTTACAGGGGCTTATCATTTTCAGTTCACATGATTGCGCAATTTAATTACAAAATTTCCAAATGTTAGTCCATTTATAATTAAGCATCCTTTAAAGATAATAATCTGAAACCTGACACACATACAGCAACCCACTCACATGGCCACATATTGGCCCTGGTGTTCACTCTGGGTCTTGGGGTCGATGACCTCAGGATTGATCAGGCCATTTGGTTGGATTATAGCACTGAGAGTTTCATGTTTGGGGCCCCATGTGAGGGCTCTTCCTCTGTGGAGATGGTCGGTACTGCCCATTATGGGATTGTCCTAGTAAGGACTACAGTGGCACAGGACCTATTGAGTGTGGAGGCTGTGTGTGCGACCTGACCAGAGGAGGCAGTGGTGGCTATAATAGGGCCATCAGTGCCGCCTTTGACTCAGTCTCACCTGTTCATGTCCAACCCTTATCTGCTTGCTGGAGGCCCCCTTGGTTCAATGGGAGCTCAGGGAGTTAACGATAAAAGGGCTAGAGTTGGAGCAGTGCTGGAGGAGATCTGGACTGATGGAGAACAAATTGGTCTTGAAGTCACATTATGGTGACTATCATTTACAATTACCTTCTGTGTCCTGTTGTCCAGCCAATGCTTTACCTCAGCTACCACCCTGGGACCACTCCCAGGCTGGTTAATTGGTTATTAATCTTTTGTGTGGGACTGTGTCAAATGCCTTGCAAGTTTAGCTAGGCCATGTTCACAGCCCTCCTGGTCTACTACTTTGGTCACCCAGTCAAAGAAATTAATTAGATTCATCTGACATGACCTTCCTACTGTGAACCCATGCTGCATTGGGTCCTGTGCCCCACTAGCTTCTAGGTACTCAACAATTCTTTCCTTCAGAAGTGATTCCATCACTTTCCCTACCACAGAGGTCAAACTGCCAGGTCTGTAGTTTCCAGCCTCTGTCTTGGTCCCACTTTTGTGAAGGGGAATCACATCCACCTTCCTCCAGTCCTCAGGTACCACACCATCCTCCCATGATTTGTTAAAAAGGGTAGTTAGTAGTTTCACTAGTTCTCCCTTTAATTCTTTTAGAATTCTGGGGTGAATTCCATCAGGACCCATTGCTTTGTCCACCTTCAGTTTTAGAAGTTCTTTCATAACCCTTTCTTCTGTGAAAGGACTGGGATCGACCACCCCCCTATCCAGAGTGCTTCAGTTAATTGGATTAGGCACTTCTCCCTCCTCCACTTTGTGAATACTGAGCAGAAATATTCATTCAGTATCCCTGCTTTTTCACTGTCCCTCTCTGCCCACCCACCGTCCATTCTAACAAGCCTCACTATCCCTCCTTTTGTCTTTCTACACTCCCTGATGTACCTGAAAAAGGTTTTGTCCCCCTTCTTAACTGAGTTGACTATCTTTTCCTCAGTTTGGGCCTTTGCTGTTCTGACTTCTCTCCCCACTTCCTTCTGTCTTAACTGGTACAACTCTCTGTCCTGCTCCTTCTGTGTTTCCTTATACTTCCTGAATGCTATCTTTTTCTCCCTGACCTTCACCGCCACCTCTTTTGAGAACCATATTGGCTTTTTCTTTAATTTTGATTTGTTTATTTACTTCATACAAAGGCTTGTTGCCTCTGTGATGGCAGTTTTGATGTTTCCCCATTGTTGCTCCACCCCTCTCTCTAGTCTGTTTGCTAATGCTTTTCTAAGGCACCCTCCCATCTTGCCAAAGTCAGCTCTCCTGAAGTCCAGTACATTCACTTTGTATGTCTTGACTCTGTAGCTTGAGTTTATCATGAACCACACTGTTTGGTGGTCACTTGTTCCCAGATGGCTACCCACTTCTAGATCTGAGGTCCTCTCACTGTCCCCATTTGAGAATACGAGGTCTAAGATTGCTCCCTCATGAGTGGGTTCCAAAACTAGCTGTCTGAGGCATGCCACCTGTAGGGCATTGAGAATGGCCCTGCTCTTGGATGTGGCTGCAGCAAACATACTCCAGTTAACATCTGCTATATTCATGGTATCCCATCAACAGTATCTCCCCTTTCTCTGCCATCCTAAGACTGCCTTCTATCATATCCTTGTCCAGTCCCCTCCCCCTGACATGGGGGTCTGTATACAACCCTTGTGTGGATTGTGATGCCATTTCCAGTCTCTAAGGTGACCCACAGTGCCTCCCTTCCTCCCAATTTACTCTTTTGTTCAGTTGCTTTTATCTCTTCCCTTACATAGAGAGCTACTCCTCCCCCTCTTCTCCCTTCCCTGTCTCTCCTGTCAGTTGTGTACCATGGTATGTTAACACCCCAGTCATGGTTCTCTGTGTACCATGTTTCTGTGACTGCTATGTTATTCAAGCATCCCTCTTCCATCAAGGAAACAAGTTCAGGGAGCTTGCTGCCCAGACTATGGGCATTGGTACTCATTACCCTCCATTTCCTGATGGCCTTACCCCTTTTTGCCCATCCCTGTCCTTATTGCTTTTGTCACTTTCTCCATTTACCCTGCCCTTCTCCCTATCAACATCTCTAACTTAGTGTTTACCTCACTTACTACCCTGACTTTTGGGGGCTAGATTCCATTCTCCTTTCCAGTGCCTCCCCCTCATTAGTTTAAATGCTTGCCAATGAAGCATTTAAACCTATCACCTAGGATCCTGGTTCCCTCCTGGGCAGATGCAGACCATCATGCCAGTATAGGCCTGCATCATTCCAGGTGGACCCCAATCCCAATGAAGCCAAATCCCTGAGCTCTGCACCAGTTTTCAACCATTGATTTAATTCCATGGTATGGAGCACTCCCAAGGTCACCTACACCATAGACAGGCAGCACCTCCAGAAGGTTGCCATGCATGCTACTTGTTCTAAGGCCCCTCCCTAACTCCACAAACTCTTCCTGCACTGCTCTGATCCCTTTCTTAGCCAGGTCATTTATCCCTAGGTGAAGAATGACATCCAGATCCCTTCCCTGTGCAGCTGCTCTGGCGATCCTGAGGATTCACTCCCTGTCCCTCCAAGCCATGGCACCAGGCAGGCACCTTACACCCCTCTCTCCTTCCTTACTCAGTCCTACCTTCCTAACAATGGAGTCCCCCACCAGGAGTTGTTTCCTTCCCCTTTGGGGTCCCATGCCACCCTCCTGTGGGTCTCCTTTATGGAGGTTCCCAGCATCCTCCTTGGTCTCCACTGCGGGTGCCTCCATAGAGGAATCACACTTTGCCAGAACAGCATATGAATTGTGGAGAGGTACAACTGGAGGGATGTGCCTCTGTTCCACCACCCTCACCCTCCCTGAGCCCAATGTGGTCCAACCGCTCCTCTTTCTTGACAAACTCTGAGGAAATGGCAGTGGCCCTGGTGTTCTCTGGATGGTAGAGGAGGTCCCACAATTCCTGGCCAATTCAGCCTGGAGATGAGCAGCCTCCTCCCTCAGCCCAGAGAGGTGCCTGCAGATGAGACAACACTGCATCCTCCAGAACATCTCCTGGAAGACTGTTGCTCCACAGCCACTGCGCTGCACCACTCCCACAGTGTCTTATTTCTGGCCCCTTCACTGTTGTTTGGAATCTTTACTCTTTCCTCTGTTTATTTTTTTTCTCCCTACTTACTTACTTACTGCCTCTGTGCCCTTTAAGCTAATGATCTTCCTGTTCTGAGTCAAGAAGGTCCTATATTTCTCAGTAGTCCCTTACTTGCTCAGAGGCAGACCTCCAGCAGCTGGGGGACGGAGTGCTACTTTGTCCCTGCTAGGATGGTAAGTCTTTGTGGCTCAGTGATCACTCACTTCCTGCTCCCAAACAGGAAGTTCCTGTTGTCAGTCAAATCATGTGCCTATAAAAGTAGGAACTGGCTTTGGGTGGAGGTGGAGTGAGGAGGGCAAAATAGTCCCAGTAGAGAAGTACAGTCACAACAGCAGTGCTTTGTCCTGGTGTTCTCTGCCAATTCTGTGGCAGAAGTTATATCAGAACTAGAGTTTATAGTGCTTAGTAACATGCCTTTGCAATCAATTATGTGCTTAGCTAACATCCTGTATAGGCTCTACATAGGCACACCACCTCCACTGTACCTGCTAAATGTTGTTCATCCAGGGGGAGTGAGCTTGTTCACCACTCTGAAACTGTGGTATCATATTGTAAATAACTGTACTTGCTATCCCTATGGTGTTCTATGTTATTAGTTGTTTAACCAGGAGTAGCGCACTAAGCTGAAAGCTTTTTTACAGGAGCGACCTGGGAGCACAGATAAGTTAAATGACTTGCTCAGGGTCACACAGTATGCAAGTGGAAGCTGTAGGATTCAAACCCAGGTCTGGTCTGTTGGATATCACCAGATTTGCAGCTCAGAGCCTTAAACCACTGTGCTATACTGCCTCTCTGTTAAGTATTGCTTTGCTATCTATTATGTTTTAAATCTTTATTAAAAACATATTTATTTGCACAGGCTATCCCAATCTAAATGGTTTTTAAATAAGTATATTGCTCTCTGTTTGTATATGTTGTTAAAATATGTGCAGTGCCTTGATATTGAAAGGCACTATATAAAAAAAGAATGACTGATTGATGATTGATGTACTGTTTATATGATGTGGAGACTTTAGAAATGAGTCTATGACTCAAAAGATTATAATTCCGATATCTGACAAATAAATAAATGTCACCAACTGGTTTAGGTCCTACCTCATGGGTAGAGTGAAAAGGGTGGTGATGGGGTTATCCTCATCTGACCTGATGCCGCTGCACTTGGAGTTTTGCAGGGGTCGGTCCTGTCACCCTTGTTGGTTATGGTGTACATGCTGCCATTGGGAGAAATTATCAGGTGGTATAGGCTGGGTTTTCTTTGTTATGCTGATGATACCCAGCTATACCTGTCCTGCACACCTGGAAACCAGATGCCCCTGTGTTTAACACCTGCCTGGAGGAGATTAAGAACTGGATGACTCACAGCTGGTTACGGCTCCCAGACAAGATGGAGGTACTGGTGATGGATCCTAGCCATGGTTGTGATGGAGGGGATCTAGAGACCCTCCTGGTCTAGTACTTGGGGTGATCCTGGCCCCTCCATTTTGATTAAGGATCTGGGCATGATCCTCAATGACAGTTTGACACTTGATGCCCAGATGTCAGCCATCATCAACAGCAGTTTTTACCATCTGAGGAACATTGCTCAGATCCGGGCCCTTATATCAACTGAGGACTTGACCACCCTGGTGCATGCCTTTGTCATGTCCAGGTTGGATTACTGCAATGCCCTGTACCTGAGGCTATCTGGAGGCAGTCTCTGTTGGCTGCAACTGGTGCAGAACTTGGCAGCTAGATTGTTGACTGGCGCTTTGAAATCAGATCATATTACACTTTTCATCTGTGAACTGCAGTGGCTGCCAGTAAGGTGGAGGGTTGCCTTCAAGATTGGATTACTGACCTATAAAGCCCTGCATGAAGGGGGTCAGCCTACCTGCAAGATCTACTGTTTTCTCACTGCTCATCTCGGGCTCTCCATTCCTCTGAGGGTTGCCTCCTTGTGGTTCCCAGTGCGAGACTGCAGCATTCTGGGGACTGTGCATTCTTTTTTTTTAACCAGGAGAGACACAGTAAGCTGAAGCTTGTTTACAGGTGTGACCTGGGAGCACAAGGAAGTTAAGTGACTTGCTCAGGGTCACACAGTATGCAAGTGGGGGCTGTGGGATTCAAACCCAGGTCTCCAGGTTTGTAGTTCAGAGCCTTAAACCATTGCTCTATACTGCCTCCCATCTCGGGCTCTCTGCTTCTCCGATGGTTACTTCCTTGCAGTTCCCAGAGCGAGATTGCAGCATTCTGGGGACCGTGCATTTTTTTTTCCTAGTTAATGCACCAACCCTGTGGAACTCTTTACCAAGACATCTGAGGAAGCACCCTTAGGGGGAACCTTTAAAAAAAGGATTAAAAATCTTTCTATTCAGTCAGGCTTTTGATATGTAAGAGTAAAATTAATTTACTTATTTTATTTTAATGTGTGATAAATAGAATTTTATATTGAACTCTGCTTTATGTTCCGTTGTTGTGTTTTAAGTATGAACTGTTTTAAAATTTTAAGAGCTCCGAGGGTCCAGGAGGGGGTGCTATATAAATAACACTTCTGTCTGTCTGTCTGGCTGCCTGCCTGTCTGTCTGTCTATCTATCTATCTATCTATCTATCTATCTATCTATCTATCTATCTATCTATCTATCTATCTATCTATCTAGTATGTACTTGACATTATGTCAAGTGTGGTGTATATATATTTTGCATGAGTGGTTTTAAATGTAGTTGATAATAGTAGAAATTAAGTTTTGGTGAAAGTTGGCAAACTTTTTCTGGAAATTACTTAATATGTCACATTTGTAAAATCAAAATTTTACCTGAATTCCATGAGCAGAAGTTAACATTTCCACAACTCTAGTACTTTTAGCATTTTGACCTCACTGCTGTTAAATAATTAATCAAATGTTTATTGTCTTTGTATATACAGCAGAGTACATTGAATCCTTTATGATCAGCAGAAACTGGTCTCTCTCTTTTCATACTGCCTGACGATTAAATGACATACAGTAGGTTACATAATTCCAAGTCATTTATATAAATGGTACAAAAAAGCGGTCTAAGGTATGTCATGGATTGTCTTGGAAATATGAAATGAAAGATTAGTAGCTACAGAGTAGAAAGGAACAATGTTGATTTGAGAGCACTATACATCTGGATCACGAATTAATCAAAATATTCAAAGCATGTCAGAATATGACTGACAGTCCAGGGTGATTTTGACAAGGGTATTGTAAAGCATCATGATTACTTCCCCTGCAGAGTAAGTCATCTTTATCATCTCTCTTTAGTTGATAGCAATGATCAATAAAAAGTAAATGGTATTCTGATTATGTCTGTTGAATATTCATGAGTGTCATCAGGTGTGGCCATATGGTTCCAGAACCATTCAGTTTCACTTCACAATCCTCATATCCTTAGAACTCAAGAGACAACACTCTTGAATAGACAAGATACATAATCAGAAGTGCAATTTGCTTATATAATATTCCTGCCCATACACTGAAGCCACAGCAGTATCCTCTGCTTGCTTTTTGTGGGACCCATACTAGAAGAATGGTAAATCATGGTAACAAAGCAATGCCGTTGTAGGTAAGTAAGTAAATAAAATTATATTTATGAAACACCCATTCTCTGAGAGTCAAGGTACTGTGCAAGGTGAGCACAATACAAATAAAGACAGTGCTTTACCAGCACTTACAAAACAATGTAAACATAAATAAATTAATTAAAAAAATATATAAATTAAATATTATGATTAGATTTTAAGTAGAGACGTTGCAAAATTAAATTTCACTTGTGAAATTGCCATGAAACTGGCAATTTCGTCATGCAAAACATATTGTTAAATTCTGTCATTTCACAAAATGTTTTGTCACGTGTGAAATTGCAAAATTTTGCCAGAAAATGTGCAATTTTGCAAAATTTTGCCTGGATTTTGCCAGTTCAAGGGTGAAATTTTTCCATTTCACAGGTGAAATTTTGCATTTTGCTTGTGGAATTTCGCATTTTGTACACACAAAATATTTTGCAAATGTGCGAATTTCACAAAATATTTCACAGAATGAAATTTTCTAATATTGCATATCTCTAATTATAAGTCCGGTCTAAAACCATATTAATCAGCAGCTGAAGTAAGTGATCTAACTATATGCTGAAGGCTTCCCTAAACAAGTGTGCCTTCAGGCTCCTCTTGAAAGCCTCCCACGGGAGGCCTCCCTCAAGGATCTTGGAAGCAAATTCTACAGAGCCAGTCCTGCCAATGCAAATGATCAGTCACCTAATATCTTGAGCAACACCCTGGGAACTGCTAGGAAGTGCAACTCAGAGGAGCAGAGAGGGCACTGGGTATGGTAGGGAGTCACAACGTTACTCAGGTAGCTAGAGCCCAGTCCACATAGGGTCAGTAAACTGACCTTGAAGGTGATTCTCCACCTCACCAGCAACCAGTGTAGATTATGCATGACCGGAGTCGTATAACAAGACCTAGGCAGACCCATCAGCAAGCTGGCTGCTGTGTTCTGCATTAGCTGCAGGTGACACAGGACCCTTCCATTTACCCCAAGATAGAGAGAATTGTAGTAGTTAAGACTAGAGGTCACAAAGGCATGCACTAGTGAGGGCAAGTCATCAGGAGGGATTAAGGCTTTAATCCAGTCAATAATCCTAAAGTGGTAAAAAGCACTCCAAACAATGGATAGCATGTGAGCCTTAAGTGTCAGTCTGTCATCCAGATTGATGCTAAAGATTATTCACCTTAACAGAGGCAACAAGTGGAGAAGAGCTAATCCTCAAACCAGACATCTCCGCTACCACCTCTGCACTCTGCCAATGACCAGGCTCTGTCACCAACACCTCCATCTTATCTGGGTTAAGCCTCAGACAGCTAGAGGAAATCCAGTCTTGGATTTTGGACAGACATGGATTTAATACCTAAAAAGTGGCATGTGTCCTGGGTGCAAGAGACAAATACAGCTGGGTATAATCTGCACAGCAGTGAAACCCCATGCTGCAGTGTCAAATGATCTCTCCAAAGGGAAACATATACAATGTGAACAATGTGTCAATGTGTCAATGTGTCAGTGTCAGTGGCTCAGCAGGTTGCACACTCACCTCTGAGGCCAGTAGATCAGATGGCTGTGGTTTCTATCCCCACACCTGGCACTTGGGTAAAATCCCAATACTGACAATGTAGTGCAGCATGGGGGGGTGGGTGCTGCAGTCATGAGGTGTCATCTTTCAGATGAGACATTAAACCAAGTCCCATCTGTCTGTTCTGGTGGTAGTTCAGGTGGATGTTATAGATCACATGGCACTTCTTGAAAAGAGTAGGGCGTTTATTAGGAAAGAAAATCAACAATATAACATCACAAGGTACATAAATAATTAATATAATACATGATTTTTTCTGGTTTATAACATAATATAACAACAACAAAAGAAAGAGGGGGGGGTTATAACGTCCTCATTCAAAACCAAAATAACAGTTTGCTTAGTTCAGCATGTACATTGTTAAGAAAATAAGGGGGAGAAATTTAAATAAATTCTTTCTTTACAAATAGTTATCTTACAAAATATATTCTTTAAGAAGCTGTTTTAAGACATCTTACATGAATTGTATATGAAGTGTTATTCAAGTAACTGGTATATCAGAATTTGTTATCCATGGCATATTTCTCCAAACTGTGGTGAGCCATCTGTTATTCATAGATTCTGCTTCTGTGAAATATATAGACTGTAATTCTGCTGTAATTTGTGTGACAATTTATATATGGATAATCTGTTTCTGCTGTAAGGTGAATAAACTCCTTATGTTTGAAATATACCATTTTATGGTTATTAAAACTATATGCAATTTACTTCTGTCCCATTTATTTGCCTGTCTTGGAAATTGTCCAAACATCAGGATTTCTGAAGTAATTTTGGTAAACCATCGTTACTGCCATTTCTGTGATTCCCAGAACCCATTTATATATGAGCAGTCATAAAAGAGATGATCTATAGTTTATGTTTGTTGGTTACACTTTATTATATGACAGGGCATCTCCTCTCACCCAATCAGCATTCAGAACTCTTCTCAGTCATTTCTCCACAAACTTGAAAACAATGGCCCAGAGTAATTTATTCACCTAAAACCCTAGCCACAGTCATTTAATCACCTCCCACGGTAGTTTAATCACCCCCCCAGTCATTTAATCACCACCCCCACACACACAGCAAAAAAAAAAAACAGTACAAAATGCTTTTGTGCCAGCACTTTTCCTGACAGTAAAACATTTTTGTTTCAACACACTCCAAATCATACAATAGTCATAGCATCCAGTGAGTTGGAGTATACTAGTAATAACTGGCTTTCTGTTTTGATTAAACACCTCAGTCAGCTTCAGTGTTTAACTCTACAGAAGCCAGTTATTGATTTGTATACTCCAGCTCTCTGGCTGTTATCACTTAAATCTACTGCACATCCTATCTTCTTGTTGCTTATGTTTATGGTTAACTTTTACATTGATTTTGGCATGGCAGCTTAGCCATTGCAGGTCCCACATCTTTTCTGGTACTCTCTTCTCTCTCAGTAGGTGCAATAGTGCAGGAAGGTTTTGTGCAGGACATAGGGGGAGTGTAGTTTCTTCTTGAAAATGCTCAGTCTGAATCCAGGAATATGATTCTTTCCCATGTTTTGTTAGCACAATTTGGTTCATAATTTTCCACTTTTTTAATTTTAAAAAAGTTTCCCTGATACATCCTGGGGTGTTTGCTGAGTGCAGGAGGAGCCCTATTCGACCTTGCTCCCACTGGTGAAACCATTGCATGCATGCTGCATATTGAAATAGAGTCCATCCTTGTCCTATATACACTACTAGGGGTTGTAAGTTTGTTTTAAGAAAAATGTTAAAAAAGAATGTGATTGGATTTATCATCCCTATGCCACCTTGTGAAATGGGCAAATAGGTTATATTTCTCATAATAGGGTTGAGTCTACTACCCCAGATGGCTTGAAAAACTACACTAAGTATGGTTGTTTTTAGTCACTTTGGTAGGGGGAATATGTGTTAATATATAAAAATATTGGCACCAAGATTGTTTTTATTTTGTTTACTCTTTTTCTCCCTGGTCGGCCATCCTCCTCCTCCTTTTTCCTTTTGGTTGCCATCCATTAAGCCACAACCTCTGATCTCAGGATATAACCTCCTACCGCAATGGCTTTCCCCTCATGACTGGGTGGTGGGGAGCCCCCAACTCAACCCATCAAGTCTGGATCCAGTACTGGGTGATGCCGTCTCAGAGGCAAGGCCTGCAGCAGATGGCTATCAATCCACTTGACTGAACCGCATTTTCTGTGGAGGGAGCTGCCATGCATGCCATGGTGCCATGCATGCATCAAAATGCAACACACCCATTGGCTTAGTCCACTTCCATGCCCCTACTGTATGGGTCCTGGCTTGCCAACCCTAGCCTCTGCTGGGTGTCAGAAATCTGGGTCTCTGTTCCACACCCTTCCTGGGAGAGGAGGGCTGTTTTCCAGATGCTCGATCCCTCCACCCCAGCCAGACATAAAGGACATGCTCACACCATGAAAACGGGTCACCAGTGTGGAAGGAGGTACGCTTCTCTGCCTCAGCCTTCCACACCACCGGGCTGGCCTCAAGAAGGTTTAACAAGATGTACCCTTTTTTTCTTACTAAGTTGCCATCTGTTCTACTGGTACTATTTGTTTTTCTTGTTATATTTTAGGTTCCCAGTTTATCCTATCTAGATTTGCTGTATCATAATTAATACCTAAAATCTGAATGGGCTCTTTTGTAACTGGGATACCTGCTATTTCAGTATATCTAAGATATTCAGTCCCTATTTGTCTTCCAGAAATTTTTGCTAAATTTAGTGCAGCTCCTGAATAAGACCCATATGTATTACATAACTTAATTGCCACTTCAACATAATTTTTGTCCATAACCAAAATTCAGATGTAATTTGCATGTGCTATTGCTGTTTATGGTGTTAAGAATTTTGAATTACTTAAATACTGTGTATTTGGAGAGGAGTTTATCAATCTTAACAGTGGATCTATGCAGAATACATACAGTAAAGGGTTTCAAGGACAACTTTGCCTGACCTACTTACTGGGATCATAGGACCCTTTATCCATTTACCATAGCTGTAACTGTAGCTGTTCTATAAAGACATTGTATCCATCCAACAAATGTTGTAGGTATGCATTATGCTTGCAAAACTCTCCAAAGAAAATCATGCAAAATATAATCAAATGCTTTCTGCTGGTCTAATGACAGAACAATCCAGACAGGGCTCCTTTATTCCTAAATTCACATGTTTCTCCTTATAAAATTAGATGGTCTGTAATTTTCCTTCCTGGTATTGTGCAAGTTTGAGCTGGTGTGATCAACTGCTGGGCTACGTCTAGCAATCTTGAATTCAGGATTTTAGTTAATACTTTAAAATGGCTCTACAATGCCAGTTCAACAACTATGTTGCCGACCGACAACACAACAACAGATTTATATGAGCCACAAGTTGCAGTTAACAAAATCCAGCAGGAGACCCATTGTTTTTCTATCAGGGGCTGCCCTGAACCCCCATTCAGGAAGCTCTGTCTCGCACTTCCTGAACTTAAGGATTATCAACCCAAGTCAGAGTTAATTTGGGGAGGAGGTGTTGGACCAGGGAACAGAGTTCTGGGGTCTCAAGTGGACCATTACAGTGAACTGTCGATGTTTTCAGCATTGATGTGTTTGCTGTAATCGTAGTCCTATTACAGGGCATAACCTTTAAAATATGTGTTAAGAAGACAGATTGGGCTCTGATTCTGGATGTTCTTCTCATACCATTTTATAATGATATATTAAATGTCAATTAGTCATCCTAAGGGATGGGGACTGAGTGTTTAATATGCATGTGAATACCTTAGTTATTTCTACTGAGAGTGCTTTCCTATTATTTTGTATAATTCCGTTAATCCATCTCCCTTAGGACTTTATCTGGTGGTATAGATTTAATAGCTTTTTAATTTCTTCTGGGTTAATTGGTTGTGTTAGCCATGTTGCTTCCTCTAGTGAGCATGTGGAGTGTGGGAGGTTGAGAAAAAAGTCTTTCAAATTTTCCGGCTATACAGATGTTGATTTGTAAAGTTGAGCTGTACGTTGTATTAGTATATTTTTTATATTCAACATATTCATTCATAATGCATGATTAGAATCCCACAGTTCATCCATCTGCTTTTGTTTATTATTATTGTTGCAGTGTTCATATGGGCAAATCTGACCCATATTTCCCTGTTTTCTGAATTTCTGTTGATGTTACAGATTTTGTGATTGTCTTATATGATATGTTGTCATTATTTTTTTCATGTTGGTAATTTGTGTAGTAAAGTTTTGCCCTGTCATATAAGAAAGAGTTAAGAGTTTTGTAGTTGCATTCTATGTTGTAAATATTGATAATAGGTGTTGTTCCTAAATGTTCTACTGTGCTGTTTCAGTAATAGTGTAATATCCAATATGGTGTCCTCCCACCATATTACTGGGTCCTCATACATAATGTATACTGACTTTCTCACTAATAAAAAGGACTGTATTATGAGTTTGGTATCAATGCCTTGCAGTAAAGAAGATCTGAATTTCCATGTACCTGGGCTATGAGGTGGTGTTTGCACGTTCACTGATAGGACATGCAACATATTATGGTCTGAAAATTCTGCAACTTGTGTTTGAGCTTTCTGTATTTGTTGAGAGGGGGTAATAAAAAAAAATATCTATCCTTGATGCTAGAGGACCCTTATGAAATGTTGGTTCTGGGTTTCTCACTGCTTGTAAATCAGCATCTTTCAAGTTGGTATTTTTAATCATTTTTTGGAGGAAAGCCATATCACAGTATATTTTTTTTAGTTCTGGTGTTTCTTCCTCTGTCTTTAAGGGAGAAACCACAATTGAAATCTCCCTAGAACTCAATATTTTGGGCTGAATATATGTAAGGATGTACAGTCTGGAAAAGTTCAGTTCTTTCTGTTTTAGTCTGACCTGCATAAATATTGATTAAAAGAAACAGTATATTATGAATTTTACAGCCAGTATTAATGCCCTGCTTGTAACCAGATCTACCAGTTTAATGAGCTTGAAGAAATATCAGCAAACAATATAGCCACCCAGTGCAGATTTCCATCCCCAAGGACCAGTATGAAGGTCCTATATGTCACTGTGATGTTGCCTGATGCAATTCAGTCATGGTATGTAATCTTGCGTCTTGTAAAAGAATATCCCTTGCTTTAATGCCTGCAGTGTGGAAACACTGCTATTTTTCCTGGCTGTATTATTACTATTAATGTTGATGGTATATAGTGGGATATTGGGTTCCATTATAATAGAGTGAGAAGGATAACCTGCTTATTAAAGACTCTTAATTCAAGGTGGCTTTGCTTTGCTTTGCTTTGCTACTTCTGGTCAGTCTGGTGTGCTTTTGCTTGGATTTGGCTTTTGTGGCAGCTGGTGTTGTAACTGGGGTAGGGTTGCCTTTCTCAGTATTGTTTTTTTGGGGGGGGTTCTCCCTATCAGAAGTAATGTCTGGCAGAGAGGACCAAACAGAAGAATAATTTGTTAATTCCCTGAATTGAATGCAGCATCTGTCAGAGCCTCATACCTATTAGTGATAGGGATGTCTACTGTTTATAAAAGTTTAGGACATGGTTTAATCCAAGATTGTCTGCATCTCATGGCTGGTTTGTTTGGCCCTGCCTCTTTTGCTTTAATCTGAGAGGAGGGAGCATCTCCTGTGGTTCCACACAAGATGTGTCTTGTGTCACTTTATTCAGATTTACCATCTCTGAATCCTACTCTTCAGGCTCAGTTGTTTATTGCTGCACATTGCTGGGGGATAATCTGTCCATTATCCTGTGTGTCTTCAGCACTTAAAGTGGAGGTGGGGGTAGAGGTGGAGGTGTGTACTGGTTTGTTTTCTTTGTGCTATGACAATGAGTAATCTTTGCTCCTCATTGCCATTTTGGTCTGGCTGATTCTCTGCCCACCCCAGGACATGTGTGAAAGGAATGTCCCTGTTGTCCACATAAATTAGACAGTTGTTCATATCTGCACATACTGCTAGTGTGTCCAAACCCATTACATAGCTTACATTTTAGTCTGTCACACAGACTGCTAATATGTCCAGTTTCCCCACAAAGGGCATGCTTTGGGTTGCCCTGCACAAAATAACACCCGTCTGTCCCTGCCCAAAAAGAAGCAGTGTGGGAGGTGTTGTGACCCTTCCTCAGTTGTGTTTAATAACACCCTGATTTTCCAACCTCCAGTCCAAATTCTCTCTTCTTTGGAGATGGCTTCTTGGTGCCCCCAAACTGTGCATCTCTGCTTAAGCCAATAAAGAAGGTCTGTGACACTGACCCCCTCATTTCTGAACAGGACTTTGCTAGTTCTGTTGGCTGGTTTGGTAAGTGGTATGACATGAAAAGGAACCCATAGTGGTGAGTTTTTTAAAGTGTGGTATATTGTCCAAAATTTCTGTAGACCACTGCTTAGTTTAAAGCTGATGTCAAACATCAATTCTCTAGAGACATGGATAATGGTGTAAATTTAAGCCATGGAAAAATTCATAGAGCCTTTTAATAAGGTTCTAGCTATGAACAGTCTGTCTGGAAAATTATCTAGTCCCTTTATAAATGAGGTAGATGGCATTGTGCCATTTAGCTGGATATTCAGGTTGTCTAAAAAACAAAGCATAAGACCTGGAGTTTCTTGCATTTGTCTCAGGTACAGTATTATCAATGAAAGTCTGAAAATATTGGTTCATACCAGATCGATTACTGGAGGTACTAGGTTGTGGTAAGTTCTTTTCAGTTTTTGCATTTGTATCCTCTGTGTTCACCACCTTGGGGGGGGGGGTGCACCATAGTGGTAACCTTGTATCTGGGCTAAGTTTAAATCACTCTGGTGGTGCAGGGGTGATTCACAAGTTAAATCTCACTCTGTCTATGTCATCCATTGTTCCATGGTTCGCTTTTTCCCTGACAATGCTTTGCTGCTTTTGAATTATTTTACTACTTCATGTTGTTGCCCTCTCCCTTGTATTTCTATATGAGAGGGCCTGATACCTATTGTCCGTCTGGGATTTTTCCCATCCTGCAGCTGTTAGAGCAGAGTCTACTGACCACACAGGCTGCTCAACAATTGTTACCATAACATTGGGGTCTCGTCTTAGGCCACATACTGTTCTATCCATTTTTGCCATTCCTGGCAAGACCACTACAGTTTTCCATGCTACATTTTCTTCTAATGCAAATAAAAGTTTTGTACCTGTTGTAAATGTGAAAGTTTTGGTATTCATTTCATCCTCTTTTTGGCTCTCCAGAGGATGTGATGGTTGAGGCAGTTCTTGGCATGATGTCTCAGTCTCACCGGAGGTTTGCAGCTTGGCTGAAGCAGCTATAGAAGTTTGACACCCTGTGGTATGCATCTATTTCTGTTGTTGTGCAATTGCTATCTGAATCTCTTGCTGTCTCTCCTAAAGTGCTCTTCTTCCATTTTCAGGAGTGCTTGTAAATTTTCTGTTGTTGAAGTTTGTTCAGTTGGTCCCTCAAGAATATTTTTGTTAGAATTAATTGTAGTCTGTTTACTAGTCTCAGGATTTCTTTCTTCCTGTGTTATTTTTTGCTGATCCATTTCCATTTCTGTCACCTTTGGCAAGATTATCTCCTCATTGATCTTGTTAGTAGCATCCAAAATTTCTCGGTCTCTAATACTGAGGAGGCAGAGGAGGAGACCGTCTCCTCCACCCACTGTATGTACGTCCTGGCAACCAGAGGTTCCCTGCAAGCAAGTAGGGGAATCTCCCCAGTGTCCTGAATAAATTTCCCCCATTCACTGAAAATACCAACAGCTTAAAATCTGGTTCAATTTCAATTGGCATCCATCTGTATTCCCTTCCCCCAGGACGAAGCTGAAAATAGTCAAACAATTGTCTAGTCCTCCTTACCAGTCAATGAAAACTAAATAAAATAAAACATGGGTGAGAGGACCAGTCCTTGAGGAACTCCACATGATGCTGGCTTCATGGTGAGGTATGCTCCCCATTACCACCCTCTGTGTCCTACCTGTGAGAAATGAATCAAACCAGCTGATGACAGTGCTGGCAAGTCCTCAGAGCTCCTTAAGATGATCCAAAAACACATTATGGTCTACAGTGTTTTGGCCATCATCTCACTGACACAGATATCATGGGTGGAATCAGAGGAAGGCAAATGAGGAGACTCACTATTTTTTGTCTTCCTACTGCAAGTCTCCCCAATAAAATAACACTAAATTGTTGGTTAAGAAAGATGAAAAAGGGGGCTTTAGACTGGGTCTCAGTTGAGGATCTTCTCCTAGCTCTCCATACTCAATGGTGATGTCACCAGCAGTCCTCAATATGCTGAGTTCTATTTGCAGATAGTTCACCCCACAGTCCCACAACAGATGGCCTCAGATGGAACTAGGGCTTCTGTTTTATTTTGTAACAGGATAAAAAGCAGACATTTCCTAGTAAGCAGATATGGATGTTGGGGGGTCATGGTCAGAAAGAAACACCAAGAATTAAAATTGTAAGTACTGTAGTACTTCATGTTTGTGTAGAGAAGAGGATAATAAGGAAAATGACATTTAATTATTATTTTTAATATATGGATATCTAAAATAATAGGATCCTAAAGCATATACAAATTCGGTAATACCATCGCTCCCAGAGCAATAATACTATCATTCATGAGTGATAATGCTATCGTTCAGCTGCTGTAACAGTACTGTTCGGGCCTCAATGATAGTATTATCAGTACACCTAACAACACAACATAAGTCTCCCACCCGACATCTTCAAAAGCGCGTTCCTACTGATTGGCTGCTTTTCCTAGTGGGTGGGTACAAGTTTGAAAACATGGCGGCTGTCTCTCGCTTAGCGTGAGTGAATCCCATACTTCACATTTCCCCATTTTTTTTATTTTAATTGTTGTCAGAAGTGGACTAATCTGGTTTATCCTGCATTCACAATCTAATAAAAAAGAGAGGACAGCAGCAAACATTACATATACCCTGCTTAAAGAGGGGGGAGGTTACCGATACCGAATCTGAACCCATACCGAGAACCAGACAGTGCAGTGGCGGTTGGCTGAGACAAATAGACTCCTTCACTACAACGTCTGATTGCCCCCCCCCCCAAAAAATCGCATTCATGTATTAAAAAATAATGGATAGGTTACTGTGCATTTACTGGTAATACCATCTCGAGGTTCTGGGCACAGGAACCTCTCAATGGTATTATTCACCAGTAATGCACAGTGACTAATATATATATATATAATTGAATGAAGCTTTTTTATGGTCTGTTGTAGGTTTTTGAGAGTAAAGTGGCAGCCATGTTTGTAATGGCAATCAGGGATTTGTGGTTATAGTTCACCCACAAACTCTTGCATTTATTCTGAAATGCTGGTTAATTTTCTCTGTACCTGATGAAGGGACCTGAGAGGTCTCAAAAGCTTGTGCAAAATGTTTTGGTTAGTCAAACAAAGATATTACAACAACAAATATATATTGAATTTATTGTGAAGAAGCTGCAGGATCTTTATCCAGTGCTGTTATGCTGTGATTTCTGAAAGCCAATATAAATATAGAAAAACAGAATTTAATGGCAGAGTGGCTATCTCTGCAAAGCAGTGTGCAAAGATGGAATTAGTGTCCAAAGGTGGATAAGCAGAATAGGGCAAAATTCAGCAGAAGGGCAGACAGCAAGGAGAACCAGGGATAAATGACAACCAAGGAAGGGGCTGGAGTAGAACAGTGAAGCAGTCTAGGAGAGTCAAATCATGGAAAGCCATGTGTGCAAATGCCAGGAGCCTTAGCAACAAGATGGAAGATCTGGAGGCTGTCATGGTACAGTCAGACCTGGACATTGTGGCCATCACTGAAACCTGGTGTAATGATAACCATGACTGGGAGATGGCCATACCTGGCTACAACATATTCAGAAGAGACAGAGCAGGCAGGAAGGGAGGAGGAGTGGCACTGTATGTGAAAAATGACATAAGGACCACACAGATCCAGGAGGAACAAAATGGGGGAGAGATACTGTGGGTTAAGCTGGAAAGGAAAATGGGGCCAGCCATCCCGCGGAGGTGTGGTCTATAGACCACCAGCCCAGGAAGGAAGAAACAGATAGGGAGCTGATGCTAGCCATCCAAGGATGGCAGACAAAGTGAGTAGTACTGGTTGGAGACTTCAATATACCAGACGTGGACTGGAGCATCCCAGCAGCAGCATCAACTAGGAGCAGATTTATCCTGGACTCCCTTCAGGGTGCCTTCCTCAAGCAACTGGTCATGGAACCAACTGGGCAGAAGGCAATACTGGACCTTGTGCTCACAAACAGGGACAGTGTGATGGGGTTAACAGTGGGGGAGTACCTGGGTAACAGTGACCACCAGTCATTGTGGTTAGTAATCACAGAAAGAGCAGACCCAAACCACACAAAAACACGTATCCTGGATTTTAGGGGGGCAGACTTTGGGAAAATGGGGAGATACTTGAAAGAGTCATTAAGGGGAATGGGACAGGAATCAGGGATTGAGGAGCAGTGGGCAGTATTTAAAATGGGGATTATAAGAACAACAGAATTATGCATTAAGCAGGTTAGCAAGAGGAAAAGAAAGAGACCATTATGGTTTTCCAAAGAGGTAGCAAAAGAAAGTGAAAGCCAAAAGATTGCATTCAGGCAATACAAAAGACACAGGCAGAAGGGATAGGGAGAAGTACCAGGAGACACAAAGGGAGGCAGGAAGTCAGTAAGGAAGCCAAGCTCAGACAGAAGAACACATTGCAAAATCAGTGGTTAAAGGGGACAAAACCTTTTACAGGTACATAAGTGAAAAAGAAGGACAAAGGGAGGGATAGTGAGACTGAAGGGGAGGATGGGAGCAATGGAGGATGACAACAGTAAAGCTGACATATTGAACAGGTATTTCTGCTCAGTCTTTACTAAGGAAGAGGGGGGTAATGGGTCTGAAGGGAGTACAAGGGGTGAGAATGGTGCAGAAATGGACACAAGTCCCTTTACACGAGAAAGGGTCCTGAAGGAACTGGAAGTAATAAGAGCTGATAAAGCAATGGGGCCAGATGGGTACCCAGGGTCCTTAAGAACTAAGAAGGTGGTGGCTGAACCTCTGGCTATCCTGTTCAGCCAATCACTGGAAACAGGAAGTACCCAAAGACTGGAGGACAGCAGATGTAGTCCCCTTATACAAAAGTGGGAACAAGAGGAAGCAGGGAACTACAGACCAGTCAGCCTCACCTCGGTAGTGGGAAAGATCATGGAAGCACTACTGAAGGAGAGTTGGTGGAACATCTGGTTGTCAATGGACTACAGGACCCAAGGCAGAATGGTTTCACCAGGGAGGTCATGTCAGACCAACCTCATTGAATTTTGACTGGGTGACTAGGGAGGTGGATCAGGGGAGGGCAGTGGACATGGCCTATCTGGACTTCAGCAAGGCCTTGACACTGTGCCACATAGAAGACTATTACACAAACTGGGAATATGGGTGTGAGCAGGACAGTAGTGTGGTGGGTAGGTAACTGGCTGGGTGGCAGGACACAGAGGGTGGTGGTAAATGGCTGTCACTCCACAGAGGAAGAGTGACCAGTGGGGTACCACAGGGATCAGTGCTGGGACCGGTCCTATTCAACATCTTCATCAGTGACATTGCACAGGATATAGAAGGCAGGATTTCACTGTTCGCTGATGACACAAAGCTCTGTAACAGAGTAGACACACCAGAGGTGTAGACAGAATGAGAAGGGACCTGCAGAAACTTGAAGAATGGTCAGGGTTTGGCAGTTGAAATTCAATGCAAAGAAGTGCAAGATAATGCATATGGGGCACAAAAACCTGGCACAATATATCAGTTGGGGAGTGAGGATAGCATACACCAAGCAGGAAAGGGATCTTGGGGTTGTCATCTCTGATGACCTCAAGGCAGGAAACAGTGTGACAAGGCATCAGGTAAAGCAAATAGGATGCTGGGATGTATAGGCAGGGCATCACCAGCAGGAAAGGGAGGTCATAATTCCGCTATACAAGACACTAGTGAGGCCCACCTGGAGTACAGTGTACAGTTCTGGAGACCATACCTACGTAAGGACATAGACAGGGTGGAGAAGGTTCAGAGGAGGGCAACAAAGATGGTGCATGGGTTGCATCACAAGTCCTATGAAGACAGGTTGAAGGAACTGAACATGTACTCCCTGGAAGAGAGGAGGAGGGGATATGATAGAGACAACAAGTATCTTACAGGGAGGAACAGGGTGCAGGAAAACACTATTTTAAGCGAAAAAGATGTTTCAGGACTAGAGGGCATGGGATGAAGTTGGAGGAGGACGATTCAGAGGAACATGAGAAAGAATTTCTTCACAGAATGGGTGGTGGACAAGTGGAACACCCTGCCAGAGGAAGTGGTGGGGGATGAAAAATCACGGGATTTAAGAATGCATGGGATAGACATAAAGGAATTCTAGAGGTCAGGGGTAAGGGGAAATAGACTTCTAGGAAAACAAACTGAACTTACAAGCTCAAATGGGCAGACTGGATGGGCCATAGGCCCTTATCTGCCGACACTGTCTATGTATCTATGTAGCTATGTATCTATGTAGATAAGAACTGCTTGACCCATCTAGTCTGCCCATTCCTTTCTACCTACATTATTACAGCAGACTGTACCTGATCAACAGCTCTTTCTTCCTCCCTGCTTCCTTTCTGCTATGATTCCCTTGTGCTCATCTGATGCATTCCTGAACCCCAATACTATTTTTGCCCCACTACCTCTGCTAGAAGGATGTTCCTGGAATCCTCCACTCTTTCTGCAAAGATGTACTTCCTCACATCTCTCCTGAATCTACTTACCTCCTGCTCCATAGCATGTCCCCTTGTTCTTGAGCACCTTTCTTCTGAAAAATACAGTAGCCCTTCACTATAATGAATGGTTTGGGAGCCACAGCAAATGTTCATTACAACAAGTCACTCATTAAAGTGAGGAACACTGTTCCAACTAAGGTCTATGCTTGATCTTTGCAGCTGGACTGTTTAGCAGTGTACAGCGGTGAATTTCCTAATGCAGAAATTATGAAATATCGGTGCAGGTGGAGGTTTGCAGAGCTGTTAAGAGCAGGTAACACAGTACTATGGAACTCCTGGCTACCTGCTGGACTGACTAATTCACTACTGTGGCTTGAAGGAGGCTACCATAGAGAAAATATACTATTGAGCTGATGGGACAGCTTTAACCACCAGGTAAGCCTGATCCACCATCGCTCAATGTCCCCTCCTTTTCCGTTACTGCTACTCAGCACACCTTTCTTTTTCTAATAGCTGCCAGACATTCTTTTATTTAAATCTTGGATTGGGATTCCATTCTTGAACCCCCAGATCAAGTTGTGATGTAGGTTGTGCACTGGGAAGGGACAGAGGTCCCAGTGCACATACAGTATGCTTCTGTTTTTACTTCTAAATGCAGCTCAAGCCTGGGGCTCTGCTGAAACTGGTTGGGAGAGGGGGAAATGCAGGCTGCTGTCAGGGTCATGAAAAAGCATGGGGCTGAAATGCTGGCTGATGACTATGGATGACTAACTGCCTAACAGCTGACAGTGACTGAAAGTTAGGAGCTAAATGGACCATTTGCTATAGCCAAGTGTTCGCTATGACAAGGTTTGTTATAGTGAGAGGTTACAGTGATTTCCTCCTATACCTTATTTACCCAGTGAGGTACTGAAAGGGGTCAATAATATACTCCCTCTCTCTTCTCTGTTCCAGGCTGTATATATTGAGGTCCTTTAGTCTCTCCTTGTATGCCATCTGATGCAGACACTGCCCTCCTCTGGACTGCTTCCACTCTGTCTATATCCTTGCACAGATGTGGTCTCCAGAACTAAACACAGTACTCTAAGTGGGGTCTTACCAGCAATCTATGCAGAGACAAAACCATCTACCTCTTTCTGCTGATGATACCCCTTCGTATGCACCCCAGCATCCCACAATCCATACTGACTTTCTTGGCACACTGCCTGGCCACCTTTAGGTTATCACATATGATTACAACAGGTCTCTTTCCTGCTTGGTGGTCATCATTACCACGCCCCCATTTTTTACCCCTGGTTTATGAGCACCAAGTGCATTATTTCGCACTTTTTCACATTGAAATCCAGCTGCCATACCCTTGCCATACAGCTCCCATACTCTTGACCCTTGACTACTCCTCTAGTTTTCTCAGGCCTCTGCTCATCATTTACACACACACCCAGAGTGTCCATCCTAGTACAGATTTTGGTGTCATCCAAAAAGAGGCAGACCTTCCCTTCTGGCTCCACTGCAATGTCACTTATAAAGACATTAAAGAAGAGCAGTCTCTGTACTGATCCTTGAGTCACCCTGCCAGACACACTTCCTTTCTCAGAGTGAACTCTGTTTACCACCACCATGTGTCTTCTATCTGCTAACAAATTTCTTATCCAGTTTACCACCATTGGACCCACTAGTAAACTACCCAGCTTGGCTTGATTACTAGTCTCCTATGTGGCACAGTGTCAAAAGCCTTAGTGAAATTTGGGTAGGCCATGTCCACCACTCCACCATGCTCTAAATCCTTTGTCACCCAGTCAAAGAAATCTATCCATTTCTTTTGACATGATCTCCTTCCTTTGAACTCATAATGCCTTGGGTCTTGCAAACCTCTGGATTCAAGATATTTCACAGTCCTTTCCTTCAACAGTGATTCCATTAACTTTTCCATCTCCAGTGTCAGGCTGAGTGGCCTATAACTGCCAGCTTTCTCCCTGCTACCACTTTTGTGTAGAGTCTACATCCACCCTCTTACAGTCCTCTGGAACCACTGCTGTTTCCACTGAGCAGTTAAACAGAACTATTAGAGGTACAGTCAATATTTCCCTGTCTGAGCTCCCTCAGTACCATTGGATGTACCCCATCTGGTTCCACTGATTTGTCCACCTTTAGATAAACAAGCTCCTTCAGGACTCTTTGCTCCAGAAAAGGACTGTTGTCCACCTCCCTCTCTCCAGAGCTTCTGTTACTTTATTGTGGCCCCTCCTCTTCTTCCTTTGTGAACACCGAACAAAAGTATTTGTTCGTGATGTCTGCCTTTTCCTGTTCTCCTTCTGCATAGTCCATCCCTTCCCTTTTTAACCTTACAATCCCACCCTGGTCTTCCTCTTTTCAATTACATATCTAAAACATGTTTTGTCCCCTTTTGTTACCTCCTGGGCTACTCTCTCTTAAGTTTGCAACTTTGTACTCCTTACTGCTTTCACTGTGTCCCTTTGTTTCCTCCATACACTTCCCTATCCTTCTCCCTCTGGGTCTCCTTACATACTGTGAATGGTACCATTTTAGCCTTTACATTTTCAGTCATCTCTTTTGAGAAACATAGCAGTCTCTTTTTCCTCTTTCTTTTGCTCAGGTGTTTGACACAGTGGTTTGTTGCCTTTACTGTGCTCCCTTTAGCTTCACCCACTGTTCCTGCACCCCATCCAAGCCACCCCCATCCACTAGGTCATCCCTGAGATTTTATCCATCTTTATAAAATCTGTCGTCCTGAAGTCCAGGACCCTCGCCCTTATGTGGTTCGATTCCACCACTGTCCATATATTGAACCATGCCATGTGGTGATCTTTGGTTCCCAGGTGGACTCCTACCTTGACTATGCAGTACTGTCCCTGTTAGTGAATACTGCATCAAGTATTGCCCCATCATGAGTGGATTCACTGAATAATTGCTAGAGAATTCCCCTACAGAGATAACAGGCTGTTCCTGCTTCTAGTTGAAGCCACTGCTGGGAGGCTCAATCTACTGTACATCTAGGCTGGCAGGTTTAAAGTACACCTTGAGCAGCACCTCCCCCTTTTCTACCATCTTGCCAGTGGCTTCCACCAATACCTTATCTAATTCCTACCCCTGTGCTTGAGGTCAGTAGATCACTCCAGTGTAAATAGTAGTACCATTCCCCATTTCCAGGGTGGCCCACAGAACCTCTGCCTCCCCTGTGTTTCCTGTATCTTAAGTGCTTTCATTCTTTCCCTCACATAAAGCACCAGACACCCTCCTAGCATTCCACAAAGTCCTTCCTTAACAGGGCATTAGCCTGGTATGGCCATGTCCCAGTCATGATTTTCAGTGCACCATGACTTGGTAATGGCTACAATATCCTGGTTGGCTTCTGCCATGATGACATCTAGATCCAGAATCTTATTTCCTAGACATCTAGCAATCGCACACATGACATTTCAGATTTTGTTTTCACTCTGCTTATTTCCCCCTTTCTTCCTTTTTGCTCTCTCTCTATTCTCACTCTCTTTTTAATGCTCCCTAAATGAATAATTTGGATTTTTTTTAAATAATTTAATTTATAGTTATGCAGTATCATTCCAGTTAGCTAACTTATCACTACATTTAACTATTGTTTCAAGCAGGCAGACTAGTAAGATCATACTAAAGAGGAAATGAGCCTGCGCTGGCACCTCCAGATCCCAGTGCAGCAGTAGCAGCAGCAGAAGCAGCAGCAGGGTAGAGTGAATTTAGCAGATGAGAAGAGGTGCAATGGAGATTGTTGATTTTTTTTAATATTTTTTTTTACTGAGTACTGGTGGTAGAGAGCACACAAATCCATTTTTATTTATTTATTTTTCCACCTACTGCAGGAGCAAAGCTAATTAATTTAGCAGACTTAGTTGGTGGTGCAGGGCAAAGAAATCCATCTTTATTTTGTTATTACTTTTCTGCCTGTGACTGAAAGCTAGGTGAAGCAGGCTACTGCACTGAGACACAATGTCTTTCAGTGAGGGAGAGGAGGGTCAGTGCACGGTGATGCAATGGGCAGGTTTTGTTTTGGAGGTGGGGGCATCTGTCACTGAGTTGGATTTAAACTACAAGTGAAAAAGAGAAATGTGGTAGCAGTGTTGGTCCAGTCAACAATGTAGAAAAATATGTTGCAGGTGATACCTTTTATTGGACTAACATACTTATTTCTTAGAACTAGCTTTCAAGAGATAAAACCCTCTTCCTCAGGACCTGAGGAAGAGGGTTTTATTAACTAACTCAAAATAAGTTTGTTAGTCCAATAAAAGCTATCACCTGCAACATATTTGTTATTTTGCCACAAATAAACAAACTAGGAGAAAACTGATGTGGGGAGCAGGAAAAGATTCCACTATAACAGTTGAACAAAGAACCATTTCTGTAAGTGGTGGTGCTGGTTATAGTCATTTAGACAGGATGGGGAAGATAGTGGAGAGAAGGCAGGGGGAGCTGGGGATTCTGGTACACCTGGGTACCAATAATTTAATGAACCAGTTGGTTGAGATTGTGAAGCAGAACTTTCTTAGAATGAGGGACAGACTGTCTGCACACTCAGCTTCCATAGCCTTTTCAAATGTCTTCTGTGCATGGAGCAGGGAGGAAAGTAGTCTATGTTAGGAGAGAGGTAATAGAGAGTTTAACAGATGACTTCAGGAACTTAAGGGATGTTGTAAGCATAAAGGGTACAACTTTGTGGGGGACTGGGGGACTTCTGGGACAGGAAGCTCTTCACTGTTTCAAAACTTGCTTTATCGACATGAAGTTTTGTTGCACTTTTACTAGACGAACTTGCGGTCCACTCACTATGGTGTTTAATGCCTTTCTAAGGTCGGGAGTGTTTCCTAATGTCTGAAGTCTGCTATCATCATGCCAGTTTTCAAAGCAGGGGACAAAACCCTCACTTCCAATTACGGACCAATTTCCAACCTACCCCCCATTTCTAAAGTACTAGAAAGGATGGTCTCTGAGCAACTCACAGAGTACCTTGATAAATACAAAATACTTTGCTCTCAGCAGCATGGCTTCTGTAAAAAACACTCTACCCTCACCACCCTCGATTACTCATTCCAGCTATATGATGCCTTAGATAGTGGGTTGGCAGTGGGATCTGTATTCAGTGACCTTATGAAGGCCTTTGACTCTGTTAATCACAACCTCCTCCTTAATAGCATACTGTCAATAGGACTTTCCCCTGACTTGGTATTACGGTTTGGCAGCTACCTTTCCCACAGGTCACAACATGTCAATTGGAGACACCTTTTCAGAGCCAAGGAGATGCACCTCAGGTTTGCTCAGGGGTCCATTCTTGGCCCTCTCCTCTTCAGCCTTTTTATTAACACCATCCCATTAGTATGTTCAGCACACACAGTACTTTATACTGATGATGCTGTAATATCAGTCACTGGAAAGGACCAGTCCTCCATCACAGCGGAGCTTCAAGACAGCTTCCACAAATTTGAAACCTGATTCATCCAAAACAAACTCCTACTCAACCACAATAAAACTAAGAGTATGATCTTCACTACCACCCACAATAAAAAGAAATTCCACCCCCTGCTCATACAAAACCTCAGGGAGACACTTGATGAAGTGTCCATGTTTAAATAACTTGGTATTATTCTGGATGACACATTCACCTTCACAGGCCACATAGACTTTGTTGTCAAACTGGCTAATATAAAACTGTGGTCCTTTACCAGAATAGGCACTCCATGACATCCCTGCCCTCAAACTTGCTACCAACAGCTCAGTACTGTCTTCCATTTACTATGGTCTGCCAATTTATGGGACTGGAACTAAAACTGCCCTTAGCCAGATTAACACACTCCTAAACAAGGCCTGCCAGTTATCATTGGGGGTTGCCCTCTCCACCCACACCTGTAAGCTCTACACTGAGACCGAATGGCTCCCACTCCATCTTAGGGCACATTACAAGACCTGTCTACTTATAAAAAAAAAGCACTTCTAGGCATAATGCTTCCCTTCTTGGGCAGCTTTCTTGAGCCAGCAGTGCCTACAAAATTAACCAGAAGTGTTGCTACAGATAGGCTGTTGATCCCCTTTAAATGCATGAAACTTGCCCAGAAATCCATTTTTTACCAAGGCCCAAAATGGTACAATGAGCTACCAGCTGCCCTCACTGATACTGTCAAGATTAATGCATCCAAAACAGGGCTCATATCCTTTCTTGAGACTACTAAGACCTGTACCTGCCTGTTCTAAGCACTTTTTTCACAACCTCTGAAATCACCCTCAAATTACTCTCCCCAACCCCCCCCCACTACTAAGCCCTGTCTCCTTCCTCACCCCCTTCCCACCTCATACCCCACATTCACCCATCCTCTCTTACTCTCTTCATCCCTCCCTTCTCCTGACAATGCCCACAACTGGCTGGCACCCCTCCTCCATCTTTTGTATGCCCAACTCAAGCAAATCCCACCACTGTGATTCTGGACTGCTTATTGGGTCCTACTGGATGAAACCTTGCTGATCCTAGTTCTTTTATTGTATGTACCACATGCTCATACTTCTGCTTATTTTGATGTTTTATTAAACCCTTGTTGAGACTGCTGTCTCACACATTTGTATTCCTCCTCTCTTTACCCTTTGAAACCATGTTTTATTACTGCTTATAATTCGTATGTAACCTCAGTTTAATGTATGCCTGTGTAAGGAACCTTGTGTTATGTCTAATTTGTGTATTGAGTGTTATGTTTTTGTTTACTACTGACTTGGCACCATTGAAAATGAGTCCTTGACTCAAAGGTATTCATCCCAAGCTGAAATAAATAAATAAATAAATAAATAAAACAAATATAAAAATAAATAAAAACTCTCCAAGGGAGATGGACCTCACCTGACGAGATAGAGTACCTGCACACTGTGGCAGACATTTGACTTCTATATCAGATGTATAAAAATGACTGCAGGGGAGACTGGGTCTAGCTGAATCTCAGTTGCCAGGAAGAGGAATGGGATCCTAACTAGCCCAAATCTGGAAGCTGTTAGCAGCACATGAGGCACAAAGAAGACTGTGTCCCATACTGAACTAGGTGAAGGGACCTTGGAGAATGCAAGGTGCAAGCACCAAGAAAAATAAGAGGATGAGAGAACAAAAGGCAGCACAAGGGTAGTAACAAGTAGGATCAGGGGTCCAAGGGAGTAGTGACTTAATGCCAGGAGCCTAGGTAACAAAATTGGTGAGCTCCAGGCATGATGGCAGACACTAAGGCAGACCTTATGGCCATAAAGGAAACAAAGGCTTCAGAAAATAACTACTGGTAACTGATGGTCCCTGGAGACTTGATGTTCAAGAGGATACATGAACAGGTACAGGGAGAGGAGTAGCCTTTTTGTCAAGGAGGAATTTGGTTGGCAGAAGACAGGTGCATTGGGGTAGTAATGGGGAGACTGAGTCACTGTGGATGTAACTCATGGCAGCCTCAGGCAGAAACTGAGGTTGCAGGTGATCTATAGACTGCCAGGGTAGGAGGAGGAGAAGGGAAGAGAGCTCAGGGAAGAACTGGAAAAAGGGGTAGTTTAGGGATAAGCAGTGGTGCTGGGTGATCCGAACCTGCAGGACATAGACTGGGATGTTCCTGTGGCCAGAAGCACCAGAAGTCAGGCCACTCATTCATTCATTCTTTCATTCATTCATTCATTCATTCATTCATTCATTCATTCATTCTTTCATTCTTATTTTATTCAGTATAGCACACTCTCTCATTCAGACTCAAGGTGCTTTACACAAAACAAATTTCTAAAAACATTAAAATGCATACCATGTCAATAAATAACTCTCACTTATTTACCAATTAGTTCAACCAAACTAATTAAAAGAGAAAGCCTGTTTGAATAAAAAAAAATGTTTCTAGCTCCCGTTTAGGCCATGCTGGATGTGTTTTGGGACTGTCTGCTGGTTCAGCTAGTTTAGGAGCCCACCAGACAAATCATAATTCTAGATGTGGTACTCACCAACTTAGAGGTGGTAGGAGCTGTGGGAGTAGGGGAACCACTAGGGAACAGTGACCATAACTCCATTTGGTATTAACTGACCCTTGGATCTGGCAAACCACAATCATTCAAGAGCTGAAGTCCTTGATTTTAGAATGGTGGACTTTAATAGCCTGCAGGAGCTGTTTACAGGTAAGTTATTAATGGTGGATGCCAGAGATGGGGTGAAAAAGAGATGGGGACAATTAAGGGGACCATCTTTGGAGCATATAATATATGCTTGAGAACAATACCAAAAACAACAGGTTCAAGAGACTGCTATGATTTTTGGGAAGGGTCAGGCATGCAGTGAGGACCATGAAAAAGACAAATTTAAGGAAAAGCAGTGGGAGGAAGAATGGCAAGACTATTTGCAGAAAAATAGGGAGGTAAAGAGGACAGTTAGGGAAGCAAAAGTAGACAAACAGCTATGTATTGTGGGGGGTACAGAGCAGAGAAACATAGTTCTTCAGGTACATTAGTGAAAAAGGTAGAAAGGAGAGGGAATTGTGAGGCTAACCAAAGGGATAGGGATTGAGGTGGACAGGCAAAAGGTCACTGTCTTTAATGATTACTTTTGCTCAGTTTTCTCTAGGGAGAGTGGGCCCTTGCCAGTCAGTGGCTTCAAGGGAGCTACTAAGGGGTCTCGGACATGAAGCAGCCAACATTTGTGAGCAAAGGGTCCAAAAGAGTTGACTGTTCTAAAGACTGATAAGGCCCAAGGACCATATGGGTTGCATCCAATGATACTCAGGAACTGGCAGCAGAACTGATTCCCTGATAGGTCTATTCAACAGCCATCTTAGGACAGGGGTAATTATGAAGGATTATAGGGTGGAGGATTTAGCTCCACTCCATTAGGGGTGGGAACAAGTAGAACTACAAACCTGTCAGTCTTACCATTATCGTAGGGGAAATTGGTGGAGCCACTGGTCAGAGAGGACCTTAAGGACTACTTTACTTGCAGAGCAATGGTCTCCAGGATAGTAAACAGCATGGATTAATGGCAGGGAGGTCTTGTCAGACTAACCTGATAGTTTTCTTTGACTGGGAGATGAGGGACTTGGATAGGGACTATGCTATGGATTTGCTTCAACTTCAGCAAGACTTTCAACTCAGTGCCTTACAAACACTTGTTGAAGAAGGTGGAGGATCTGGGTGCAGTTAAGGTCATAGTAAACTGGGTAGGTAACTGGCTGCAATGCTGTAAAGAAAATAGACATTTTCCAGGAGAGCTGTGAATACTTAGAACTACTGTAACTATAAATCTTAATAAAACAAATATTATGATATTCAATACCCAAAGAAAGTGATCTTCACAACTAGTGAAATGTGAAATTTTGCCTGGCAAAGTGAAGAAATTTCACCTGGCAGAATGGCAAAATTCCACCTTCCACGGCAAAATTTCACCTTCCGTCTGTGGGTGAAATTTCACCTTATGTGGGTATAACTAAATTCCTGGTGGCTAGCGGTCCTCCCTATCTATCCAGCTATATGATCGGTTAGGTTGTCCCACGCTCTATGAGTGCAACCATGAACATTTGCTGGCATTTATTTATAAAGTTTTGATGGGGCAATTCCCAGGGTAAGTTGTAGACAGGTTGATTCACCAAAATAAATTCATCTCATTGAGAAATTGCCAAGTGCCAAGCCCGGAATTGCCTAACTGTAACTTAGAAATTGGACTACAGTCTATTTACTATAGAGGGATGTTGGGAAGGAATGCAATTCTTGGGACATTGCTGTTGGCTAATATAAAGAACTTATGGCTTCATATTCAATGCTGGCATCGGAATAGTTCACGTCAAAAAATACATTGCTGTATAGATATATAAAGGGTATTTGTAGATATACAGTGTAGGGTAATTAGATAGGTTTGAATAATATTTTAGGAACTTAAATGTAAAATAGACTGGAATTAACTAATAATTCTTGTATAAGTGTAATGACTTTTTGTGAGTATCTTAATTGTATTATGTTTCTTTTATAGTTCTTTTGGACTATGTATTATGTCAGACACACTGTATGTGATTGTAACATTTTTTTGGTATGATTTTGAATACTGCATAGGACCTCATTGAAAATGAGCTTTGCTAAATCGAGTTTATCCCTTATTCATATGAATTTTGATAAATAAAAATATTTTACTACTGTCCCACATGTATAGAAAAATCCCTGGTGGCTAGCAGTCCCACCCCCCTCACCTGTCCCACATGTATAGAAAAATCTCTGGTGGCTAGTGGTCCCTTCTCCCACCTGTCCCACATGTATAGAAGAATCCCTGGTGACTAGCAGTCCCTCCCCCACCTGTCACTTTGTATAGAAAAATCCCTGGTGGCTAAGCGGTCCCTCCCCATGTTCCACATGTATGAAAACTCCTTGGTGGCTAGTGGTCATTCCCCCACCTGTCCCACATGTAAATAATTACCGTGGTGGCTAGTGGTCCTCCCCTCCACTTGGCAATAACCGCCCACCACTGAAATGTACAGTAACACCACCTACCCGCATCTCTCTGTATCTCTTTCTCCTGTTAAAAAAAAAATCTTTGGTGGTCTACTGGTTTTTTTGTAATTAAACCTCCTCCTGATCACCAGTTCCAAAAAATCCCTGGTGATCCAGTGCCCCCCAACCCAGCCTCCCCAGCAGCTAGGTGTCCCCACCACACCCCGCTCCCACTCCCATCCTAAATCCTGGCAGTGGCAGACTGGCACAGCCCTCCTCTCTACTCTATGGCTGGCCCACTGAGTGAGCTGTCAATGAAGCTCATTCATTGACAGCTCAGTCAGTGGGCTGACTGTGGAGGAGAGAGGAGGGCTGTGCCAGTCTGCCACTGCTGGGATTTAGGATAGGGTGGGAGTGGGATTGTGGTGGGGACATCTGGCTGCTGAGGATGCTGGGGGGCCCACTGGGTCACCAGGGATTTATTGAAACTGGGGATTGGGATGAGGTTTAATTAAAAAAAAAAACACTAGACCACCAGAGATTTTTTTCAACAGGAGAAGGAGATATGGAGGGATGCAGGTGGGGGTGTTACTGTACATTTTCATGGTAGAAGGGATATTACCAGGTGGAGGGGAGGGACCACTAGCCACCATGGATAATTATTTACATGTGGGACATGTAGAGGGAGGGATCGCTAGATAACAGGGATTTTTCTATACATGTGGGTCATGTGGGGGGAGGGACTGCTAGCCACCAGGGATTTTTTTTTATACATGTGGGACAGGTGAGGGGAGGGACTGCTAGCCACCAGGTTAGTTATACCTGCATAAGATAAAATTTAGCCAGCAGACGTAAGGCAACATTTTGCTGCAGAAGGTGAAATTTTGCCCTCGGAAGGTGAAATTTCACCAAAGAGAAATTCTGCTTTATGTGGGCAGATTTTTTGAAGTGCTTCACAATGTGAATTTGACCATTTCACCGGGCACTCCATCGGCAAAATTTAAATTCACTGCATCACTATTCACAACCCACATTTTTTCTAAGAAAAAATAAGATTGAAACAGTGAACAACTATCAATATTTGGTGGTAACATTTGTAAATACATCTAACTGGGCTTCTAATCATAGGAATCAAAATCTAGAGGCAAAATTATTGCAACAGCATTGTTGAAGTTCAGTTTAAAAGATAGGAAACACAGTTACTCCAGCTTTAAAGGCTGGGAAGCCAAAATAAATCCTATTGTAACATATATAGCTGAAGTTTGGGGTCATCAGATAACAGAGGAGCCTGAAAAAGTCTTATCTTATTACTATAAAGTGTTGCTGGGTTTTCCCAGTTCAACTGCAAATGCAAAGGTTAGATCTGAACTGAGAAGAATCCCAATAAAGCTATAATTGAATTGGGATTACTAACTTATTGGCTAAGGATGATAAACAACAAATCTAATGACCTTCCCCACATTTGCTTAAAAGAAAAAAAAATTAAATGTCTAGAGAGGGACACAAATCCAAATGGCTGTTGGCCTTGGAAAAATATCTCACAAAAATAAATATGATTCATCTATGGAATGATTATAATAGGAAAATAAATATCTCATTGCAATTTAGAACCCTAATAAAAAAAAAATATTTTAATATACGAGGAGATCTGATATGAGTAAAATAAAGGAACAAAAGTGCTCCAAATTGTTCAAGTTCAATAAAATAGGACATTATTTGGAAGATTATTTAACTTTACCAATCTCTCAACTGATAGAAAGCTAATTACTTGTGCCTGCTTTGAATAGATAATCTCTTAATACATATACTATAATAATATTGTTCCAATAAATGAAACTCCAAACATAGGAAAACAACAATGTAAATGTAATGAATGATATCAGGAATCTTTAGCACATATAATTAACTTATGCCCACTATATCCAGCACCTAGAAATGATTTCCTTTTGAACTTTCTGAAAATATATACAAACAATAATTATGACAGAGTGTTTATACTTCTTCACCCAATATATTTGGAAGAGGCTATAATAATATCCAAATGTATCTTTTCAGTTATTAAAATAAAGAAAAACTACTACAGATTACAGAGTCATATGACTTAGTTTTTCTGCCACTCTGCCGTGATGAACTCATTCTCTAAATGTACTTTGTTATTCCATTGGTTGTAATGAACCTATGTACTAAATGCATTTTGTTATGGTAATCATATATATTTAGATATGGAACATGCACTTATCTGAGATGAAATCCTTATACTGTTATACTGAAATGAAATGCGAACAAAATGTGTAATAGCATCCTTTTTTCTTTTAATTTAACAGTTTTTTTATATATTGGATAAATTATGTACTATGTAATAAATGGTTTATTTATGATTTTATAAACTGTGACCTATGTAACTGAGATGGTTTTAATTGTCACAACTTTGTCTGCTAATAACAACAAAGTTGATCAATAAACTTGAAACTTGAAACTACAAGGTAGTTGTCAATGGGTTAAATCAAAAGAGAAGGAGATCAGTAGTGGAGTTCCACACAGATCTGTCCTGGGTCTTGTCCTCTTCAACATGTCCATCAACAACATTGGTGAGGGAATCCAGGGTAGGTTCTGTGGGAGGGTAGATGGTGATGAGGGAATAAAGGAAACTCAGAGGGATCTGCAAAAGTTAAAGGGATGGTGAAGGATTTGGCAGTTAAAATTCATATCCAAAAAGTGCAAGGTAATACACCTAGAGAAAAAGAAACCCCAGAATGGAGTACTTGGTGGAAGGGGTGAAAATTAATACTACAGCTGAGGAATGAGACCTCAGAGTTATCAACAGTGACACCCTAAAACAATTGAGTCAGTGCAGTCAGTGCAACAAGGTTTATAACAAGGTAAGTAGGGTGCTTGGATGTCTTGGGAGGGGTACTGTTAGCAGAAAAAGAGAGTTATTACTTCCCATGTATAGATTCTTGGTGAGGCCACACCTGGAGTAATGTCCAGTTCTGGAATCCTCACCTCAGGAAGGATAAAGATAGGCTTGAGATGGTGCAACACAGGGTAAAGAAACATGATTGAGAGCCAGCAGGGCATGTCCTATGAGGAGTGCCCCAAGGCACTAAAGATGTACTTGCTGGAGACCAGAAGGTAGAGGTGAGATATGATAGAGACCTACAAATTCCTAAAAGGAATTAACAGGATGAACTGTGGGGAACTATTTAACTTGAATAGCAGCTCGCAGTCATGAGGTCATGAATGGAAGCTTACATGAGGCAGTCATGTGGTCATGAATGGAAGCTAACAGGAGGGAGCTTCAGCAGGGACGTGATTAAGTACTAATTTACAGAAAGGGTGATGGAGCTGTGGATCATGGTAGCAGCAAAGTACATGGGTGCAAAAAATGTTACTGGTTTCAAACATGACTGGGACAGAATGAAGGGTATATTCAAGGCCCCCTGTTCACTACAGTAGTGTAGAAGTAATTCTGTGGCAGATGCTTTGACCTTCTCCAGAACTGTTAGGTCAAGTTCTATCGCAAGGTTTAATGTTCTGCAGCACATTAATAAATAAATAATACAGAGGCAGCATTGCAGTTTTGGAGGACCCAGCAAAAGATGGCATGCGAGGAGGACACCTAACTCCCACCACATAAATATAATTTACATAATTTCACTGAGACATCCAGTCTCATGCATTTCTGTGGCTGTTCTGGCTCTCCATAGTCATATAAATCTATTTAGAGCTTGGTGTCCTTGTATGCAATATTAATGGCTACTGGCAGCTCCCCACCCAACCTGCTGGCAGCAAACATACAGCTGAATAGTAGTTCCCTAAAGAGAAGCCTGAAGTAGCCTAGCCATGGAGCACCCAAGACTGACCTCTTCCATGAACACCTATCAGTGGTCCCATACACAGTAGTAGTTGGGGGTGTTGGGCTTTGGGGGAACACAGATACTCCCCATACTGCCACCCCCCAAAACTACCATATATCTAAAATATAAAATATTGGGCATCTGCACTGTCATTGTGATTATTTATTTTTCTTTTCTGTTTCACACTTACATTGTTTGATTTCCTCATCTTGAATAAATCTATAGCTTGGATGTCATCTTTCTTACCTTGACTTTATCTTTCTGTGCATCTCCCTGCCCTAGCCAGAAAGCTGTAGAATCTGCAGTGCCCTTGACCATGTTCTGTCCTACAGCGGGCTAGATGATCCGAGTATCACACCTGAACATGGGCTTCGTCATATAACCTTGATGCAATACCACTAGCCTAGCATGATGGCTCAGCAAGCTTTTTTTTCATGTTTTTCTTGTGTCTTTGTAGCTTCATTGTCTGTGTTTCAACTCTCAAGACTGTCATAACCGACATATCAGATGGAAATAGGAGTAAGATCAGCCTTTTGCAGATGACACAAAGATCAGGGCAGAGGTGGATAGTGTGGAACAGGGGCTGGTACTCCAAGAGGATTTGGCAAGACTTGAGTTCTGGTCAAATATATGGCAGATGGGGTTCAACGCTAAGAAGTGCAAAGTCATGCAATTGGAGACAGGAACTCTGGGAATTGCTGCTGGCTGGGAGGAGTGCAGTTATCAACTTCATTGGAGGAGAAGGATCTGGGGTACTAGTCACTGAGTTCATGAATCACTCAACACAGTGTAGGAAGGTGGTGGCCAAGACTAATAAGATACTGGGATTCATTGCCAGGGGAATCATCTCTAAGAGAAGTCATTCTGCCACTGTACAGGTCACTGGTGAGACCTCACCTGGAGCACTGTGTGAAGTTTTGGTGCTTCTATTTAAAGATGGACATCAAACTATTCGAGGGATCCAGCACAGTGTGACAAAGATGATCCTTGGGCTGGGGACAAACCATATGAGGAAAGACTGGGGAGCTGAACATGTATTCACAGGAGGATAGAAAGGAGAGAGGATGACTGAGACCTTCAAATAATTAAATCGCATGAATATAGTTAGCACTGAGGGCATGTTTAGATTAAAGGGGAGGGACACAAGGGACATAGTCTGAAGCTGGTTGGTGGAAGATTTAGAAGAAAAATGAGGAAGTACTACTTCATGTAAAGGGTGGTAGCGAGGTGGAATGCACTGCCAAAGGAGACATCCAGAAGCAAATGATTTGATACCTTTTAATGGACCAACATAGATGTAACTCTAGCTTTTGGACCAACAAGTCCTTCTTCAGAAGCATAATGACAGTTAGCCAAAGGAGGTGATATCACTGAAATCTGTGGGTGGTTTTAAGAGGGGGTGGAACAGGATCAAAGGTAAGGTCAGAACTGGGAAAGCTGGGGATGGAGGACTAGGCTCAAGGGGGCAATAAACCAAATGGATGGGCAAGGGGTGGGGAGGCAATTGCAGCAGATTAGACTGGGAGCTGTGCACTCAAGCAGACTCGGTAAACCATATGGCCTGTATGTGCTGGCATTTTTGTATGTTCGTATGATTTTATGTCAGGAAAATACCCCCTTCCCCAGAGAAACTAATGACAGTAAAGGTCTCTCCTTCACCCCAGACTTAAAGGCTGCAATGCTCTCTCCTCTTCCACCCCTTCCCCAACTTGGTAAAGTAAAGCTTCCTTCTCCTCATTCACCACCTGTCTAATGGCAGCAATTCTCTCACCTCCCAAATCCACATAATGGCAATAATGATCTGTCCTCTCTTCCTCCAGACCTAAAGGCAATAATGCTTCTCAGCTCCACATTCCTCTAAATGGTAGTAATGCTCTCTGCAATTTACTCCCACCACGGACCTAATGACAGCAAGATTCACTCTCCTCTCCCTTCCATTGTATACCATTGTTACAGTGATGCTGTAACAGCGAATCCCCTGCAGCAACACAGGAGCAGCGACCGCACAGACTGTGAGCTGTATTCACTGCTGACAGCATGTTGCGGTGACTGACGTTTGGGCAGCAGTCTGGCTGTTTCTCCACTATCTGTGTGATGGGACTTAGATATATTAAATGGGGAGGGTGGCTCAGCCACCCCTCACATTGATACTGAGTCAGTGTTGGGGTGTTTCCCAGTCGGTGTCGGGATGTGGTGGTGGTGTTGGGGATGTGTACAGCACTGTGTTGCTGTAGGGGATGTCAGCAAACTTTCTGTTGCCATGGCTTGGTGGAACCCCCTTACGCAATCCTGCCCCCAATCAACTATTCTAGCCTGACTCCAGTTTTCAAACTCCAGTGTAGTCCACCCCCACACCCACCCACCATAGTTCCACCACCCACCACAAGAAGGAAAGGGATGATATTTGCAGTCCTCGCCAAACAATTTCATCACAGAACGTTGACACACTGGGGCTGGCTGTGAGACTAGGGGAGTGTAAGAGAGACAGGGCCTTCAGCTGCACAGAACCAACATTTGATTCATTCATTTAAGTAAGTGTCATCCTCAAAATATTACTTTGACTACTATATTGAAATGTCAAGCTATGTGTGTTTAAAAAAAATCCATCCACCCTTCCATTTTGTATCAATACCAAAATAATATTGTCCCAAACCAACATGTAAACTTTTGAAAATGAATCTTCTGCAGAGTCATTAGGATTTTTCTTAATTTTCTGTTTGTTTCACTCTTCCCTTATTTAGTTTCTGCTTTCTGCATAAATAATCTTTAGCTTTGACTTTTTACTTTTCTTATCATGGCTCTCTTTTTAATTTCTTCAATCTATCCAGTATTCTCTCATTTTTTTCCTTCTCCGACACTTTTGTTTACTTAACTGCCCCTTTGCTTTCTTTTTCAAATAATTCACACTTTTCTACTCCAGGCACCAGAACTGACCCATCAGTTTGGCAACCTTCCAACCCAGTCTACAGCTACCTCTTCTGTTTATCCCCAAAAGGATGGCAACTGGCAAATTGCCCTCTGTCCCAGCAAGCACTTTCCCTCTGATGGATTTAAAACAGATTAAACTCACTCCCATCGATCTCAGCCCCACCACCTTCCTAAATAGACTTAAGGGTTCCATTAAGTTGCCTTGTAGTTTTAAATTTGTCATCGTACCCTGTACAATGTTCATCTGCCTGTTTCTTCCTGAATAGCACTGTAAGTTCTCCTCTTAGATATCACTCAGCCCCCTTATCAAACATGAAAACCTACCTGGCAAATCTTAGCCACAACACTCACTCCACCCAGAGCCTCATCAATTCATTAAGTTTTTCATATTGGCATACATTTTGGAATACTTTGTTGGTCCAACACGGTAGGATGTTCCTCTACTCAGCTTACTCCCTTCCAAGGGGATTACCATAAAGATGGCAGCCAATCTTGGCTGCTATCCATGTGAGGAACCTCCTGTTAGTCTATTTGAAAGAGATTCACTAAGGTGAATGGAAGTAGATGTGCACTACACAGTTTGGTGCCTTACCTCCACCAACTGCTGCTGATCCATAGTTTCCATATAAATACTCCGGTTTATTAGAAAACACGCTCATAAAATTCACCACACTGGGACACAGGCACTTTCTGGTGTTGAACTCCCCCCTCCACGCTGTCCCACCCTCAGCCAACTTTATGATGTGATGACAGGGAGAGCACGGGGATGTACTACATTATAGACTATGGGGGATAACTTTATGAACAATTGTATATATTACATCAATTGTATAGTGATTAATGAGGTCAGTAGGTGACTAACAAGGCCCTTTGAAAGAAATAAAGACACTGAGAGACAGCTCTGTGTGTGTGAGAGAGAGAGAGAGCCTTGATATTAATAGTTGCCTGGACTGAGAACTTGTAAAAACTGCCTCACAGATTCACAGGTTCATGGACTCCACTATAAGAAAAAAAATATATTTTATGATTTGTTTTGGGAGGGTTGGGAGGTTTTGGGAGGGGACATACTTTCAATCTGTGAATGATCGTGTGACTGAGTGAGTGAGTGAGTGAGTGAGTGGGTGAGTGAGTGAGGTGTGGTGTGGTATGTATGATTTTTGAATTGTTTTATTTTAAATTGCCTGTTGTAGTAGAATTTGCAGAATTAGCTAGTAAATATATTGGAGATGTTTTTTACTCAGGTCCTGGGGATTACTATTCCCCTCATTAGTAAAGCTTTCGCCCTTATGTGACCCACCCTTGTAGCCACAGTTGTTTGGAAATGTAGGAGTTGGGTATTAAAAGAGGGGCACTGGGGGATACAGGAAGATGGATGTAGCTGAGGGGGAGCCAATTTGGGTGGTGGATACCAGGAGACACCCTGGGTTGAGGAGACAATTGTAGCGGGGTCCCCTGTATCTTGTATCTTTGCACACAGAACCCTCCAGACTGAAAGGGCAGGAAGCTGAGGGACCAGCCTCAACCTTTCAATCTCTTTGGGCAGTATTGTGCAATGCCAGGTCAATGATGAACAAGACCACTATAATGGCGGAGCTTGTTGCTTCGCTCAAGCCTGGCATTCATCGTGGACACCTGGCTGAGGGATACTTTGGGCCCTGTGCTAGAGACATCTGTTCTGGCCAGGTTCATCGTGGTTCACTGCCCAAGGAAGAAATGCAAGGTTGAAGGGGTGGCCATTTGTTTTAGGTTGAAGCTGGGCCTGGCGGTGCACCCAGTGGGGGACACCAGTTCTTTTGAGTGTGTGACAGTGTGAGGAGGTCCTGGAGTGGAGTTCAGGATTTTCCTGGTCTACCAACCACCTGGGTGAGACTGGAGTTTCCTGCAGGAGATGTCAGCCTTTGTCTCTGAGATGGTGTTGGTGTCGCCAAGATGGTTAATTCTCAGTGACTTCAATACTTGGGTGGATGACAAGGCATCATCTGTGGCCAGAGACTTCCTTTTGAATATGGATACTCTGGGCCTGTCACTGGTGACCACGGCCGGGATCCACCACTCAGATCACACACTTGACCTGGTGTTCTTCCTAGGGCTCAAAATTGACACCATCAAGACTGATCCAGTCATTTGGTTGGATCATTGCACCATCAGATTCAGCTTCAGAGCAACCCCAAAGGTCCCTTCCCCTGTGGAAATGGTTCAGTTCTGACCTTTGAAAGGTTTACAACCAGAGGGACTAATGGTGGAACTGGACATTTCGTCTGTGCTTGAGGCGTGCACTGACAGCCTGGAGAATGCTATGATAGCCTATAATAGGGCTGTTGTTGGGGCCCTACACTGCCTGGATCTGATCCGTGTATGCCACTTGGTGTCTTGTCTCAGCTCATCATGATTTGATGATGAGCTGAGGAGGTTGAAACCAAGGGGGCAGAGGTTGGAGAAGCATTGGAGGAAGACCAAGGTCTCTGGAGGACAGGCTGGTTCTGATTACTCATTATGATGAGTATCAGAATTCAATCATCCAAAAAAAGGCATCTTTTATGTCCAGCATGATTGCAGCTGGGAAGAATCGACTGGCTCAGCTCTTTTTGGTTGTAGACTGACTATTACACCCTGCCCATCTGGAACCCATCAGAGCTTTTTCAGCTCACAAGTGTGAGGAGTTAGCTCGGTTCTTCTTAGACAGGGTGTCCTCCATAATGGCTGAAATTTCTCCAACTGGAATACCAGTCTCCAACAGTGGTGGCCTTTGAGTGGACAGATGCACTCAATCTCCCTGGGGAAAGTTCTGGCCAGTGACAATGGTGGAGGTCTGTGGGGTGATCTCCGGGCTTAATCCAACATTGTGCGACCTTGACTCAGGCACGACATAACTACTGGTTAGTTGCGTTGAGGTTTTGAGTCTGTTTTTTGCTGAGATTGTTGGGAGTTCCTTGTTGTCAGAGCTTTTCTGGAGTCTCTTAAATGGGCTCTGGTTAAGCCCTAATGAAACAAACATCTTTGTACCCTGATGTCTTGGCGAATTGCTGGTCTGTCGCAAACCTCCCCTTTTTGAGGAAGGTTCTTGAGAAGGTAGTCAAGGAGCAGCTTGAGGGTCACCTTACCAACTTCCAAAATTGCTAACCATTCCAGTCCGTACTTAGAGCCTTTGCACAGCATGGAGATTGCATTGGTCAGGGTGCTGAATGACTTGCTTATTGTGAAGAATAGAGGAGAGTGAACAATTCTCATTCTTCTTGATCTCTCCTCAGCATTTAACAATGTGGACCATGGGGTGTTGTTGGACTGGCTGAGGGAGTATGTAGGACTCACTGGAAAGGTCATCAGCTGGTTTGAGTTCTTTCTCTGGGGCAGGTCTCAGAGGGTGGTACTTGAGAATTATTCCTCAGACCAAATGGACCTGCTCTGTGGAGTCCCCTAAGGTACTGTCCTTTCCCCATGTTGTTCGCAGTATATGTGTTGCCCGTGTGTGAGGTCACAAGGCAGTATGAGCTGAGCTTTCATTACTATGCTGATGATACTCAGCTCTTCCCGTCCTTTGCACCTGGGAGATCTGACAAAGCTGATGTGCTAAATGACTGCTTGACCGAGATCCAGGCTTGGACATCATCGAACTGGCTGGGACCTAACCTGGGGAAGACTGATGTGTTGGTGGTTGAGCCGGGTCAAAGGGGAGGAGCAGGGACCCCTGATGATAGACTGGGACTTTTTATTGGCCCAACCAAGCTGGAGACCTCCCAAAAGGTGAAGAATTTGGGCGTTATTTTGGACAGTGAGCTAACAATTGATTCACAGGTGTTGTCCGTTGTCTGGACTGAGTTTTACCATCTGTGGAACATCACCTGAATTAATCCCTCATTCCCCCTGATGATCTGGCTACACTGGTACATGCTTTCATCACCTTGAGGCTTGACTACTGTAATGCACTCTACCTTATGGTCAGTGGAGGTGCTATGTGGCGCCTGCAGCTTCTGCAGAATACACTGTTCCTGTTGCTGACTAGACACTTGAGGTTCAGTCATATTACACTGGTGCTGCGCAAACTGCACTGGCTCCCAGTACGCTGGCACATCATGTTTAAAGTAGGTCTTTTAATCTACAAGGCCCTATATGGGTTGGATCTGGGCTACCGAAAAGAGTTCCTGCATCCCTACACCCCATCTCTCTCTCTCTCAGATAGACCAGAGAGGCCCTACTGGAGGTCCCCAGGGCAAGATTAAAATCTTCCAGGGACTGGGTGTTCAAAGTGGCAGTCCTGGTCCTCTGGAACTCATTGCTGGGGTACCTCCAGGAGGCACCATCCCCATAGTTCTTCAAAAAGCATCTGAATACCTTCCAGTTTGAGCAGGCCTTTGGAACCTGAGGAATTTATTGTGGCATCATTAGACAGTCTGGGAATCAGTCTGTTTTTAGATTTTTAATGGGTTTGTTGAGTTTTATGTATTGTTGCGCTGACTGTCCTTTTTGCTGTCTTTGTATATCTGTATATTTTGTGTAAGAGCACCCTGAGCCCTTGGGGAAAGGCACCCAAAATAAATAAATTCTACTACTTCTTATTTCTGCTGGGCTCAAATGCTGTATTCATGCCCAGTGGAGCTTTTTGTGGGCCCCAGAAAGCACTACTGGTATGAGGAACAAACATTCTTTTGAATGAGTATTCTGGCCTATTAGCAGTGATATGAAAAGGCAGCAGATCATCAAGCTACCTTCAACCAGAAAAGGGTATCATTATAAAAAATAGGGTGACTGAAATGGGATCTCAGGCTTGAGTGTGGAGGGTTTAAGAGGTTGAGATGGTCAGTAGAAAATATTAGTTCTTATAAAGCTACACACAGGCAGAGTGATGGGCAGAAAGAAATGGAGCAGTCTCTGTCTAACTTAGTTTCTGTGTAATTTCCGTGCTGAGATCCAAATTCTGCCCCCAGCCCAAAACTCAGCAGCAGGCATTTATTTCTGTGGCAATCCTGTGTGCCCCAGAACTGCAGAAAGCAGGGGGCTTTGGGAATAGTGGTTGCTCATGGCATCAGAATTGAGGAGGAGAATGGGGGGATGATGGGGGGATTTAGGACCCTGAAGGAACAGTAATTCCCAGAGATAAATAGGGAACTCGGGCAGAGTGAATGGACCTGTTGGTCTTTTTCTGCAGTCATTGTCTATGTTTCTGTGTTTCTATTGTGGAGCAGGGGCTATGCCTGAGAGATAGACTGTGGCCGGATAAGTAATATTATGGCCACATACATCATAATTCATTAGTCCCCAGAACTCCACTGGTTTCATTCACACTGCAAACATTTCTTCCAGCCAGTCATCCAGAGCATTTGGTGATAAAGTCAGCTGAGCAATGTAGAATCACACCAATTTTGCCAACTTTTTTCCTCAGGTGCATCCAGTTTAAGAGACATTGCCTATCCCTACTGGCATCTATTTTCATTTAATATAAAATGAGGTGAAAAAGCAAAGTTAAAACCAGTTGCATCATGTAAAATAAGATAAGAAAGGCAAAGTCACAAACAGTCACATTTTCTCAAATCATGTTTTCTGAAATCATGTTTTCCATATCACATTTTCTTGAATTGACATAGCCACTTCATGTAACATGAAGTGAGAAAAGAAAAAACCAGGACCAGCCACAGTTTCTTTCATTATATTTTTTTGAATCATGTTCCCTCAAATCAAATTTTCTTAGCATATTCTTCCCATCATGTGTAAGGCAGAATGCATACAGATGGGCAACCTCTGATGAAGGTGGAGGGTGCTGATTCAGTGCTGAATCAGCAATCCTTAATAGGTCTATTTCCACTGGGGCATTTACTTGAATGCACCACAAACTGTTATTTACTGTATAATTTTCTTGAGCAACCCAAAAGATCAGGGCTGGTGATGGTTGCAGCCATGGTGACACTGGTGGTGAGGAGAAGAAGTGCAGCAATGATGATGGCGTTGAAGGAGTGATAACACCAATACTTCATCTGACATATAGAAGCAGTTAAGATATGAAAAAGAAAAAAAAGGAAAAAATCAAAGAAAAATGCATCCAAGGATGGACAGCATTGTGAAGCCTAATGTAATGTCCTGCAATTAATGTATTTAAATTTATTTTTTTTTCTGTGATGGTAACTTGTTTTATTGGAGGCGGCATATTATTATATACTTGTAACATCAGTGGAGCCCGATAGAATATTTTGTAGTACCTGGCACACAGGTATAAAGCAGAGGCCGCAGGGAGGTATACACCATGAGATCAGAAAACAGTAGTAAATATTGCTCTAGCTCACACTGGGCTGTGGTGATCTTAGTGTATTTTGCTGACTCAGTCACAATACCACAAACAGCAATCAACAGCACATTCATGGCAACAGCAGATGTTACAAATAAGCTACAGTAATTCTTGTTCATTGCTGACATCAAGGCTTTTATACCTTGGTTAACTTTTCAAAACATCTGGGACTAAGTCCCATTGCAACCACTGCTGCAGGACTAAATCTCTGCACCTGCAGAGATTCATATTCTCGGCCAGTGCAGTTACAAGGGCTGTTATGCATGGTCCCACCAGGTGTAACAGTTTGGCACAGCTGTGCTGAAAACAATAGCTGCAAGCAGCCATAAATCATGGAGCTGGTCATAAAATGGCTACATCTTTGAAAATACCACAACGGCTTGAAAAACTCTGCCTCCATGCAGCACCCACTTACGCCATTTTTTCTCTCAGCTGCCTAACTTTCTGCCTCTTGTATTTGTAATCTGCTTGAACCCATGCCAATTGGTACATTGGGAGCCAAGGTAGATCAGCTGAACTATTAAAGTCAAGCAGAATTTTCAGGCCCCTAGCTGAAAGCTGGTAATAGTTTGACTATGGCCTACTCTGTCACCTGTAAAAGAGTCCAGAACTACTGCTGCCAAACTTAAAATATCAGCTGCACTGGTGGAATAAAATGCTCCCTATCACCTATTCGTAGCAAAACATCACACAACAGCCAATGTTGTGGCATGAAAATCTAAACATAAAAATGATGCTGACAGAACCCATCATTAAAAACCCTGTAACTTTTTAATGGCCTAAAAGTTTTAAAGGCCCTATTCTCAGTTGCAGTTGGTGGTGGTGGTGCATACAGATTGAAAACCAGCTGCCCATTGCCCCCAAAACAATAACACTAGTACACAAATTACTGACTAAGTCACTGGGGGGATGGGGAGCCTCCTCATAAACCAGTACCCAATACATATCATTTTGCCAGATGTCAGTGGGCATAAAAGAGGTTTGCACTGACTACTGTTCCAGCTTGCAACAATCTCAGAGGTCTAGGTATGGCATTGCACTAGTCACACGGTGCTATGTCATTTCTGCAGCTCTTAGTAAGTGGTGCTACCACTCTACCATTTCACCATTAACCCAACTTTCACATTTAGACCCACTTTGGGTCAGTGACAAAGGGTGTATGGTGCAGATCACAGTTATTTGCAGTGAATAGAAGAAGTTCAGTTCAGTTAGCTTTATTGTTCAATCTAAAAGATCTTTACAAAACAGAGAGTATAAAATAGACATATACATAGTACCTTCACAACCTCCAATTATACAAAAAGGACATACAAAAAATATAAATATCCATTGCACATAAACTTATACGTATTCAAGACAATCCACAATATAATAACTTGATTTCTCCTTCGATTTTATTCTTTTTAGGGTTTTATAATCATTGTCCTAATGTTGCTAGCCCTTATTTCCTTTATATTAATTACAAATTTCGCTGTTTTCCTTATTATATATTCATCATTTGTTGTAAGGAGTATGTTACTCTTAGTTCATCATCACAACCTTGTAAATCAGATAGAATAACTATGAGCCATTTATTTCTGGCTTTCATACCACATACACTTTAGTATCATATGCAACACATTTTCTGTCTCTAAAGCTCCATATAGGCAATGGGAATATACTAGATCTACTTCTATTGAATCTAGATATAATTTAATTGACTCCTGGGCACAAGTCTAAATCTGGCATACACTTTTCTTAGTTCTGGTTCTTCTAACACATCCAAGTAATATTTATATTTATGATTTGGAATATTATTGCTAAACCTTAGTGAATAATAGGAATTTTAATATTTTCCATATCTATATTGTTAAACTTTGATTAATAGTTTTTTTATGTATTTCTTATATTGAACAGAAATCACATTCTGAAATGTCAAGTCCATTAATTGCTCTAATTCTACTGTCTTCAATATCCTTCTAACTTTCTGCAACCATGGTGACTTTATACCATTAATAACCCATTTTTTTCTTCCAAACATTTCTTAGACATTCTACCAATCTCTTGACTGTTTAATCTCATCCAGAAATTAATAATATTTGACTTGGCTAATGCCTTCAGGTTTGTTAATCCTGTTTCTGCAAGTACATATGAAGCTGATACCATTAAAGGAAAACCCAGTGTACACCTCAGCAGCTGCATTACTGGTTTTTCATGTTTTTTAAATACTTATGTTCACTTATTTCTGTTCCACATAATATTTGTGAATTGTATTTTGCATCAATAGCTTTTAATAATGGTTTTATAGTATAGCCCCAAAAATTTAAATTAAATCTTTTTAATGCCAATACTGAGTTTGCCAACTTGTTGTAGATTGTGGTATAATGTGTCTTTCAGCATACATTTTTGAGAAGACCAGCCCTAAGTAAGTATATCAGTTATAATGTGCAATGGTTGTAGATTTATATACCATTTCCCACAGTATTTTTCCCCAAACAACATTACATTAGATTTGGAGACATTCGCTTTTAAATTCCTGTCCTTAGCAAATATTTTGAGAAGGTTTAGCTTATCCTAAAGACCTTTAGCCATTAATGAAAATAATATCAGGTCATCAGTGTATGCAAGTCCTGCACAATAATCTGTTCTAATTTTAGGAGAGTCTGTATTAGTCATTTGCAGGATTCTCAACAGTGGATCTAAATAAATTGCAAACAGAGTCGGGGCGAGTATACACCCCTGTATTACTCTCATGTTTGTTGGAAATTGTGGAGAGAATTTACCTCTCATATCCAGTCTAACCCGAGCCCATGTAGAAGAACATAATTTTCTTATACTATTTATCAGTACTGGTTCAATACCAATGCTGTACATTGTATCCTATAACTTAGTTCTGGCAATTGTTTCGAATGCAGTAGAAAAATCTATATATGTTGCATATAACCTATGTGCTCTTATCTTAACAGATTTCTCACATAAATGATGTAATATAAAACAATTATCCATAGTAGAGTATGTCCTATGAAAACCAGCCTGATTGGGAGATAAGCCCCAATTTTTTCTAAACTTATCATAATGAAAACCAGTACTATTCTAGCAAAAATCTTTCCTACAATATCCAGCAAACTAATTGCCCTATAATTTTTTGGATCATACTTATTACCTTTTTTATAAATGGGTACTATTACTGCACCCCTCCAAGACTCAGGGATAAAGTTAGTATGTATACATTTATTAAACAATGAAGCAAAGAACTCTGTCCAATGAGTATCCTTAATTTTAAATAGCTCACCTGGCATCATGTCAGGACCTGGCACCTTGTTAAACTTAAGTTTTCCTATTGTTAAACTAACTCCAGCATTTGTAATTGGAATAAAATTCATACCTATCACGCTCCTTTCCAAAACTGGCCATGAATTCTCCTCAGTCATATTATACATTACAGTTGAAAAATACTTCATCCAGCCATCACCATCTATATAATTTACATTTTCTACCAAACGTTCCTTACAACCTCTGGCTACTAGTGTCCAAAATGTTTTATTATCCTTGCTTCTATTGTTTCTATCATATGTTTCACTGCTCAGAATAAAATTCCTTTCCTAGATGACAATAAATTCTTTTTTCTTTCCTTACCACCTTTAAGATATCATATGTTTCTTTTCTACCATTTTGTCTATATACTCTCAGACATTTCATAAGTATTTTTTACTTAGACTACAGTCTTTATCAAACCATCTCCTAGCCTGCATATTGGGTATAAAACCTCCTTCTTTATATGATTTAGGCTGAATTTCTTTAAAAAGGTTTTTCAATTTATCATAAAGTGCAATAATATCTATCTCATTTAATTGTAGTTTAATCTTGTCAAAGAATGCCTCTAATTGTCCTATAATTTGCATTTCTAAAGTCACCATCCACCTAATCCTTTTCTTATATCTAATTTCCACTTGAGTTGGTTTTGTTTTATTATTTACTGTAACCATTCCCTCCTTCAAGTGATCAGTATAAACTGTTACTGGTAGATGATCACTTTCAAGTCTTGTGGTATAGTTAATGACTTCCACTAATCACTAGGACCTCTCCAGCATATTAAATCAAGTACTGTATTTCCATGTTTTGAAATATAAATTGTTGCTCCATCTTCATCCCCCTTTAAACACCCATTCAAAACCTAAAGTCTATTATTTTTTAAAATTTCACAAGGTTTTCTTCCATTTAAATTAGTTTTTTTATCATTTGTTTTTCTCTTAATATTTTCAGTATCTGGATATATCCAATGCATAACTGTATTATCTGTTGGGCCATCGAGCCTTACAACTCTGGCATTAAGGTCTCCAAGTAGTATTAGAGGATCCTCTGGATATTCCAGGGAAACCTCAGAAGTACTACTTTCTAACTTTTTCCATACCGATTCTTTATAAATTGACTTAGCTGGTGGTATATAACAACTGATTAATATTACGGATATTTTATTTGACCCCAATCTAAGGATCATATGATAGTCATCTTTAAACAATTCTTTAATAAACTTAAATATTCCATTTCTTACATGCATAATTAAGCCACCGGCTCTTCTCCCTAGTTTAGTATCCGTATAGCTTGGGCATTGCAGGGTTTGGTACCCATTTAAATTTATATCTGTTTTATTATCATGCCATGTCTCTTGTAGACAAATAACTGAACTTTCTTTAATAAATGTCAACCAATCCTGATTATATAGTCTGGTACTATAACCTGCTATATTCCAAGTCATAAAACTAATCAAGGTTTGTTCTTTCTTGATCGCATCATGTCCTTCAATTGCTATATCATTACTATCTTTTCCAAAGTCACTGTTTTGAATTTTTCTTCTGGTCAGCTTTCTTCTTCTAGCAATTGATACCTATTATAGGTCTCAATTGATTCATTAATACAAAATGATCACTGCAACTTTTTATCTTTCTTTCTATCTCCTTCCTTGATGCCTGATCACTTTTTATAGAGGCATTCATCTCCACTACATAAATGCCCATCTCATCCAATTTCCCATAACATTCCGTTATTATCTGTGCTACTTCTTAATTTTTACATACTATATCCATCTGACTATCTCCACTTAAGCTTTCATGCCTATACGTTCTCATAATACCCATTCTTCCTAATCTTATCTGAAAAACATTGGAAATCAGATTACAAATAGACCATGTCAGCTTTCATGGTGTCTCATTATAAATTCCTGGATCACAGGTGTCTCTTGCTGATTTACTATCACATTCTCTTCTTTATATACAGTTCCTGATTCCAATTCCATACTTAATTTCAAACCGTTCAATATTGACAATTTCTTCACAGATATTGTGCCACTCTCTTATGAATAACCCTTATCCATTCTATGTCAGCAGCTTGGATTTAATGGCTTAATCACATCAAGCATATCTCTTTCTTCAATTGCCATTTCAAGTAGTTTGTCAAATATTTTCATTATCCGATCCTTCAGAGATGTTTCTGATTCATCATCCAATCTCTTTAAACCATACAGTTTTAAACAACAATCATGTTCCCACTTTTTACACCTTTCCCATTCTACTTGAGTTTTACTTATTACATTTTGGGCCTTCTTTAACTTTTCCTCCATATCTTTTATTTCGTGTTTTAGGCCATTCGTCTCCTGCCCTTGCTTTATAATATCAACATCCATAATATTTTGCACTGGTCCAACTCCTAACCTATGTGTATCTTCATGTTTCTCACACCCTCTTTCTTCCTTTTGTCTCCCTTTCACATCTTTATTACTCTGTACACAACTCCTATCACTCTTTAACTTGATCTTACTCTGGTCCTTTTCCTGATTGTTTTCTTTTCTTCCTCTGAGCTATAGGTTCATTGTTCTTAATATCATCTAATAATAGCAAGGAGGAGAAATCTTGTCTTATTCTTATTTCTTTATTTTCTGTCTCATCATCCATCACCATAATTGATGATGATTCCTTTGGGGGCTGAATTTTATTCAAGACACCCAATATCTCATCCATTCTGTATCCATTTATGGCTATATTCTCCTTAAGTATATCAATTTTGTTTCTTATTGTTATCAATTGCTCCATTAATATCAAATTCGCAGCATGTTGATTTTTCATAATTGCAATAATCTCTTCACTAATTACCATGGGATAATACATCATGGACTCTTCCACTATCTCCCTCTCTTTTTCAATTCTGTCTTCCTGGTCACATCTTGGTGCCAGGCTCTCAATTACAACCTTTGTATCAACACAACTATTTATTTTTTGACGATCATCAAACATTTTAAGACCTTGTATACTATTTTGAAATTCTCCAAGGATTTCCATTTTTTCCACCTTTACCATATGATTCATTGATAATCAGATTCCTAGTTACTATTGGGGTATATACAGTAACATCTCCAGTTAATTTCACCAAATCACTCCCCTCTATTAGTTCTAAAATACATACTCTGGGGGAAAATGGAGTCATTGCCATGTTCATATTGTTTTCTACTATAGGAGTAGATGTTGAAAAGCTCTGATTTTTTGTTTCTTTAGTTACTTTAGTTTCTTTAATTCTTTTAATTACCAAGGTTCAGTTTATACAACCTCCCCCCCCCCACACACACACACCTCAGGCTTTAATAAGACCTTCATAAAAGTATTTTTCCTTAACAATGGGAAATCTTAGTTTGTGTCACATCCTTACTTTCCTTTTTTTCCTTTCCTACCAAGGAAACAACAGTATGACAGACAAGGTACAGTGAAACATGTCCTTTGTGTTTTCCTTTTTTACTCATTTTTCTCCGATAACCACCAACACTCCGCTGCACTTCTTCCATTTCCCTCATCAGAATGGCTGCACCCCCTTCTGCACTCCACCCCTGCAAAAGAGAGAGGAGACAGCAACGGAGAGAAAACCTAAAGACGGCCATCCAAGATGGTCTGGAAAGAGCTGAAGTCTTAGACAGGTATGGCAATTTCCTTAGATGGCATAACTTTTCTAGAATTTAAAACAGCTCAAGAACAGCTCCTGCTCTGCAAGTCACTCCTCAGTTTGTCAGCATGCGGTGGTAACATCTTCAGCAAAGGTCAGCTCCCATTAATGCAATGAATATAGACATATCTGTTGTAAAGGAATGTTAGCACTCCTATAGTTAGGGATGAGTAAGCAACTTAATGTTAAACCCTATTTTTGCACCCTAATATCTTTGGCCAAGTTTTGTTGAAAAAGCCCCAAATTTGTCATGTGTGGTCTAACTTCCAGAGTTTAAAGACATGAAATGTTTCATGATAGCATCTTGTTAGTTTTTGAGATACAGAATGCCAAAAAATGCAAAATGTTTTCTGTTTTCCTGTACTTAACATGTGGCCTTTATGGCTCTCATGTACATCCTAGATGGTGTAGAATCTGTTCACAAAACCTGAAGAGTAGAAGCGGCTTGTATAGGGGTAGTGCCTTCAAAGGTTTTGTGCAAAACTGTTATACAGGTCCAGAGTCATAAGGATTTAAAGTGAATTTTCTGGATAACCCTCATGCTCGACCAGTAAAAAATCACCAATTGTGAGTGCTCATTTTCATGATTTACTTGTCATGAGAAAAAAAAAAGATTGTGACGTCCACCATCTTGTTTTTTTTTATAACTAAAAAAGTTGAGATGTATACTATTTTCAAAGATAAACACTTGAGCCTAGGTAAATGGGACCTGTTTAGCTACAGTAGATTCTGGTGTTTGTTTTTTGAAAATTGACCTGGAAATACTGTTTCTGGGGAACCAAAAATCCTGGGTGCCCAGCTTAGCAAGTGGAGCCATTCTCCTACATTCTCAGTCCAAGAACAGCAGGCCTTTCTTGAATTATGAAGCCGTAACTGGAGTTGTGTTGCCCTCTTCAGATGGTGCAGTGAAGTGGCAATTCCTTGCTCTCTCTTTCTATGTGTGTGTGTAGATATATATATATATATATATATATATATATGTATATATGTATTTATCTACCTATACTATTCATCTATCCATCTATCTATCTATCTATCTATCTATCTATCTATCTATCTATCTATCTATCTATCTATCTATCTATCTAAATTACTAGTGGTTCAAGGTGCCTACCTCCACTACCACTTCTTCTCTCCCTCCACCCAGGTTACCCACCCATTTCCTTGTTTAATTTAATGTTGATATTCAGACTAGGTGCCAAACCCTGGCACTGCTTCTCTTCACCCTTTCTCCTGGTCACCCATGAAATGTTTTCCATTTCATAAATGGTGACTGGTGCTGTCCAATCTCCAGTGCCACTGAACAGTATCCTGACAGTGGGGTGTCCAATATCAACTGCCAAAAATCACTAACAGAAAAAATCCTCATTGATTTTTTTTCATCTCTAAAATACAAAATGATCTCTTGCGATCTGCCCTCCCTATGCACTTGCCACCCATGCTTCCCCAACCTCTCACTCAGCACCCACCGCCCTACATCTCACCACACACCCTCTCTCACCTGAACATGTCCCATGATGTATATCCCATAACTGACAGAAGACACGTCCTATTTCTAGAACCAACGACTGAGATAAGAGAAAGTAAGATATGTCCTGTTTAACGTATTTTAATGGGGTTTGAACTTATAGTCATATGTCCGTCATGTTTTAAAATTTTAAAATCACATTTTTAACATAACCTTTTTTGGGACCCCACTTCATGACCAAGGGCCATGGAATTATTCAAACCCAGCCTGTAAGGCAATATTGTAGTCACTTTGCAAGATCAGCTTTTTGGCGGAATTTGAACATTTTCACCTATGGGTTCACAGGGGTCATAAGAAGGCTATGTTGAAAATATTTGTAAATGTAGAGTGGGGGATAGTTTGCATGGGCTATTTGCCATTATCTGCTCCTTAAAATCCAGTAGAACACTGCAGTACAACAAAAATAAGGTAAAATGACCAAGTTATGAGTAAACATAAAAATATTTCAACATGCACTCACAACTTCACTGATTTTCAATATTTTGACTCCAGACTTTCAACATAGCTATTTTTTTCATACCACCTCATAAACGTGACAGTTGGTATTTTCTTAAATCCTGGATGAGACATGTTTCACATTTCTGGTATGAAATGACATTTCACCTAGTATACTGTAAATGCCACATGTCATGTTTATAAGGGAAGTCATAAAACAGCATCTCCTCTTATCAGTCTGCTTTCTCCTTCCATTTCCCTTTCCTCTGGAACAAATTCCCCTCTGATCCCTGTCTAGCCACCTCCTATTTCTCTCTCAAACATCTCCTCAAACTGTTACCTAATCTGCAATGCTCTGAGTGTTCCCAGTCTCTCACCTCCGTAACTACCCCCTAGCTGTCTACTCCATTTAAACCACTCTCCCCTTGTCTGATGTCTGCTTATTGTATTCTCTGTGGACCTCCTTCCCATGACAAGTGCCTGGGCACTATCTGTTATTTTGTGCACATCTGGTCAGGCACTCTGTATATTAGAGCACATCTATGGTACGCAATCATCTTTCATTCATACTGTATTCCTCTATATTAATGGTCCCTACCATTTTGGGTCTTATAACCGTGACCCGTGTTTGACTTTTTCTGTCATATTTACACTGTATCGAGTTTGGTTCCTGTTTCATCTGGATGTTATCTTCTGTACTGGGTCTTGTAACCATGACCCATGATTTGCCTAACTATATGTTTTTATTTTTGTTTTATGCAAATGTTATCCCTATGTAACCATCCATCCCGGTCACTTGAAACGAGCCTTGGCCCATTGGTGCCTTTCCGGTTATCAACTTGTAAATAAATAAATCTTGAAAATATGGGTCAACATTAAAAATATATAATGATTAAGAAACTGTGGGTGTATTGCCAGTCTTGACCCCAACAGTTAGGGCATTGTAATCCCATTTTGGTGGACTGTGTTCAGGGTGAGCTCAGCTACCCAGCTGGATAATGCAAGGGTGGGGGATGGCACTGTTATGTGACAACCCCTCAGCCAGGAAATGAAAAGTGCAGGTTGCCTGCATGGGTGCAGCTACCATACAGTGAAGACAGCACTTTTCTTGGCATAGGGTCCCACTCCTCCACATCCATAGGTGGCAGAGGGTCCTGTGCATTAGTTGTGAGGGACTCTTTGCCCTGGGAATCTGCAGCTGCAGGCACAATCAAGAGTAGGACTCAGAGGGCCCTTTGCTTCTGCAGCCCACCAGACAGCCCCATGAATTCTTGATATCCATTATAACATGGAAGTGCAGGGCCCAATACTCACAAGGGCCATGCTCTTCCATAGTTGGACAGAGTCTTCACTTGGTGCAGGGCCCAATAGGCCTTACATGTCTGATTTGTTCACACAAGTCATGAAGGAACCTGCTTGGATGAGGATACAATTACACTATCTCAAAAAGAAAGGAAATTATTTGCAAAAAAACAAAACAAAATAGCATTAATGCACCAGTTATGGTTCAAGTTAATGCCACAAAGTAGGGAAATGTGGCATTAGGGCTTCCATCCTTAACTCCCTACCCCCAACCCCCAACCATCAAAAGAAAAAAAGTAGGGTTTTTGGTCTCCAGAGTCTTCACAAATCAGTGTTGGGGTCTGCCTTGGGGATGTCAACCTTAATGTCCACCCCCTTTCTTGAGCAAACAAGGTAGGATCTGATCTTCTTGTGCCCTGCGTGAACAAAGCTACAACAGATTGTGTTAGCAACTTGTGTTGAGACATGCTTCTGAACCTCTGAGAAATGTATCACTGTGAGGAACTGGCTTGGAGCTGTACATTGTGATTCAGACAGGAAGCTATGGGCTATGCGAGGGGCAAACATTAGGACTGACAACCCCAAGGAAGACCTCACCACTGATTTTCCAAGAGTCAGGAGACCCAAAACCCTAATATTGTTTCCTTTTGCTGCTTGGGGTGGTAAGTGTGAGGAGTTAGGGCTGGAAACCCTCACAAAACATTTCTCTATGTTAGTGGCATTGACATGAACCATAACTGGTATATTAGATATATTAAATTAAATTAAAATAAATTAAAATAAATTAAAATTAAATTAATAATATATATATATATATATATATATATATATATATATATATATATACATAGAAACATAGATACATAGACAGTGTTGGCAGATAAGGGCCTATGGCCCACCAAGTCTGCCCATTTGAGCTTGTAAGTTTACTTTATGTTTTCCTAGAAGTCTGTTGCCCCTTACCCTGACCTCCAGAATTCCTTTATGTCTATCCCATGCATTCTTAAATCCTGTGATTGTTTCCAGCCTCACCACTTCTCTGGCAGGGTGTTCCACTTGTCCACCACCCGTTCTGTGAAGAAATTCTTCCTCACGTTTCTCTGAATCGTCCTCGCTACAACTTCATCCCATGCCCTCTAGTCCTGGAACATCTTTTCACTTAAAAATAGTGTATTCTTGCACCCTGTTCCTCCCTGTAAGATACTTGTATGTCTCTATCATATCCCCCCTGTCCCTCCTCTTCTCCAGGGAGTACATATTCAGTTCCTTCAACCTGTCCTCATAGGACTTGTGATGCAATCCATGTACCATCTTTGTTGCCCTCCTCTGAACCTTTTCTACCCTGTCTATGTCCTTATATAGGTAAGGTCTCCAGAACTGTACACTGTACTCCAGATGGGGCCTCACTAGTGTCTTGTATAGGGGAATTGTGACCTCCCTTTTCCTGCTGGTGATGCCCCTGCCTATGCATCCCAGCATCCTATTTGCTTTACTTGCTGTCTTGTCACACTGTTTCCCTACCTTGAGAGGTCATCAGAGATGATAACCCCAAGATCCCTTTCCTGCTTGGTGCATGCTATATCTTCACCCCCCAACTGATATATTGTGCCATGGTTTTTGTGCCCCATATGCATTATCTTGCACTTCTTTGCATTGAATTTCAACTGCCAAACCCTGACCATTCTTCAAGTTTCTGCAGGTCCTTCTCATGCTGTCTACACCCTCTGGTGTGTCTACTCTGTTACAGAGCTTTGTGTCATCAGCAAACAGTGAAATTCTGCCTTCTAGGTCCTGCGCAATGTCACTGATGAAGATGTTGAATAGGACCGTCCCAACACTGATCCCTGTGGTACCCCACTGGTCACTCTTCCCTCTGTGGAGTGACAGCCATTTACCACCACCCTCTGTGTCCTGCTGCCCAGCCAGTTACCTACCCACCACACTACTGTTCTGCCCACACCCATATTCCCCAGTTTGTGTAATAGTCTTCTATGTTATACATTATTATACGCATTCTTACACACACACACACACACACACACATATATATATATATATATATATATATATATATATGATAGAGGTGTGGTAGCACCCTATAGTTAGGGTTGAGTAGGGTGCTCAGTGTTAAACCCCTAACATTAATGTTTAATTACTTTCACAGGGTTTGTCAGAATAGCCCTCAAATTTGCATTTTCCATTCATGTGCCATGTTGTGAAAATGTAGAGTTTCATGATGGCACCTTGCGCAGTTTCCGAGATATGGACACCACTTATTTTCTAAGTTCACATTTTCCCTCTACTTAACATGTTGTGTGTGTGTGTGTGTGTGTGTGTGTGTGTGTGTGTGTGTGTGTGTGCGTGTGTGTGTGTGTGTTTATGCTCTCATGTACAGGCTACATGTTACTGAATTACTGCACAAACCATTCAGGGTACACATGGTCTTGTGCTGAGGTAGTGCCTTTTGAAGGTTTGGTGAAAAAATATTAAACAGTTCCAGAGGTATCAGGATTTAAAAAAATAGACACCCCATATGAACCAGAAATTTCTGGTTCATGAGAGTGTTTTTTGGTTTGCAAGTCTGATGTATCATGAACCAAAAATGGGTCTCACGAACAACATTTTTTTTTTGTCCGCAATGGCCACCATCTTGTTTCTTTATTTCTTTTACTACTGAAGTTGGAAAAAACTCATAAAGGGATAATTTTAGCAAAACTAAAACATCCCTGATGTACAATGTTTTCCATAAGCAATATTTTATAGTCTGTTTATGGGGAAATTTGCCAAAATTTTATATTTGCACATTCACAATCTCTCCCGAGCAATTTCAGGCTCGAACCACTTTTTTTTGGTTTGCGAACCAGGAAAAGTGGTTTGAACTACATATCAGAAAGATGTCACCAAATAAATTCCTTTCAGTCTACAACTCTTTCTTTCTCATGTATGATCTAGTCTAAGTCATAAACTTATAAAGAGCCCATGCCAAATTACACTTTGGGATTATTCTAGTTATCACATTTCCTGTCACTTCACCTGCATGCCAGTGATAGTGTCAATTATGTACCTCTTATTAGAATGTTAGGGATTCCCATTAGTAAAACAGCCCCCCAAAAAAAAAAAAAGCTGTGTTAATTACAAAAGGTAATACAACTGTTGATCAACACCAAAAGACAAAGAAATGGTTATGTTGAAAATCTGTCATGGATGATGAGTTTTGTTCTTGATTTCTTTGGTATGTTCACAAAGACACATATTACATTTAGCAGATAAACTGATCAGAACCTGTGGGATGGATTGCTGGAGGAACTGAGCTGTCTAAAGAAGATGGAGCTGAAAAGGCCATTGCCCCAGACCCATAGACAGTGAAACACATTTAATGTATGTCTCGAAAATTAAAACTTGTATGGGATACATTTAATGGGTGGTTGTCTTGGAAATCACTTTTTTTTTGTTTCTGATACAAGTGGAAACCACATTTGGAGGAAGAGGCTGAGCTGTAAAACTGAATAATCATTGTGTGTGTGTGTGTGTGTGTGTGTGTGTGTGTGTGTGTGTGTGTGTATGCCTTCTTTCTATTTTTTTTTCATTTAAATTTGTAACTCAGCAGGCCAGTCGAAATGCTGAACAATTGCCTGGCTGCATGCATATCTCTGGCATGAAGCTGAACTCAGAGAAACGGGCTGTTGAAGTTGGGAGCGTTCTTGAATGTAGTCGGACCAGTGATTCTCAAAATTAGTGTATGCACCTAAGTCAAGCAGCGAGGAAGCTAGCTGTAAGTCTGTCAGTTAGCGGCAGTAGAGTAGTGCTGCTGTACAACACAAAAATGGCAACATCTGAGGTGAGATGTTTGCATTATTTAAAGTCATTTTTAATTTTTTCCCCCTAACAACCAGTTCTTAACAGAAGTTGTTTTGGTACTGCACTAACATTTGCCCTTAGTGAAACCCACAAGATTAGTGGCAGCTTTTTAACTGTCACTGTGACAACCCCTTAGATTTCATCACTGTGGAATCAGGGTAATGTCACTGAAGTTGTCCATCTGAGTATTTCCTATATTTTTTTTTTTATCATTCACAGCTGCAGTGCTACCTTGTCACATATGCTGCCCCCACCCCCTACACACACGCCACACAAAACACATATATGCCAAAGTCAGCCATTGTTATTTCAGTGTCATTCAGTGTTGCCAGTAAGTGTGAAGTAAAGCAATGATGGCAAAGTGTAAACTTGAACTGTTACATGCTTCTCACCATTAGGATGTGTGTGTGTGCGATACATTGTATGGTGAAGGGTTTGAATATATTTTATTGCATCATGTACTCTGGCATTTCTAATGCAATGTGTGTTATAAAAGTTTGACAGTTTGAGTGCAGTATTGGGATTTGAACCCACACGTCTGCTGCAATCAAGTTGCCACATATAGTATTATGCTTATATTTTATCAACTGATCTCATGCGCAATGTTTTAGAATTAGAATTGCCTGAGGCGAGTAGGTGATGCATTGAAAATATATTTCCAATCCTTCACTATACAGTCTATCATAGTGAGTAGCATATAACAGATAATGAGATTTACTACTTTGTATGCTGCCACATAGAAAGCATTATGCATAATAAGGTGATGTACATGCATAGTAACCCTGTTTGTTTCACTGTTCTTTCTTTTTTCCATTACCAGAAAAATACAAATCAGAACTGTGTTTCCACAGGTTCTGGTGGTCAGGGCATGGTCATCAGGGCACCGTTTATCAGATCACCGGCGAGAGGGCGAAAACAGCAAGGGCGCCCCGGCAATCAGAGCTCCTGTGTAACAGGGCGACCGACGCTCATGAGTACAATTCAGCACCTGTGAGTAGAGCTACATGCCCAGCTGCCCCCTGCTGGTACCTGTCATATGGGTGATGCTTCTCCCTGCAGGTGTCATGTTGTCCCTGCCCACCACCACCATAATCTCATAGCATATATATCCGTATATTAAACCGATGCATCCAAACATCAGTATGACAAACTATATAACTCTAGGCTTTACAAACTGTGACAGCATATCATGGAATAATGTGATGGAGATCTATACTATCGCTTATCACAGGCATTACATTCCACCTCCCAACAGCTTCAGGCATGCACGTTCTGGGGGGGGCCACCTCGCAAGATGCCCGTTGCCCATGTGTGGCTCCCAGCCACAGTGTGGTTGGCTCTACTGTCGGTGGCCATCAGTGTTGGGCACAGCATTACTGTGGCACTGGGCATGTGAGATGGTGGCTATGCCATGTGGACTGGTACATGGCACCCTGGTCCCATGTGTATGGGTCCGTGGGGGCGTTATCTCCGGCGCACAGGGCACAGTGGTGCGCCTCGGTGTCGCTGTGTTTCCTGTGGCCCTGTAGGCTTTTGGTGGGTGGGTCGGCAGGTGTGTGGTGTGTGGCACTGCCCAGCTGAGCTGTGTTGGGTGGTGCTCACAGTCCCATGCGGCTTTGAGGTCCGGCACTGTGCCTACCGGTGACCAACCATTGGTGCTTCAATTGACAGTGCCCTGTTGCCAGTGCCCTGACCACCCAGAACCATGTCCACAATTTGCAACCATTTAGCACATGTCATATTTACTGACAACACTGAATGACACTGAAATAACACTATCTGACTCTGTCATATGTGTTTTGTGGTGTGTGTGTGGAGGGTGATTGCATATAGGGACACTGTAACATTGCAGACGTGAATGATAAAAAACAAAAACATAGGGGACATACTGACAACTTCACTGACATTTCCTGATTCCACACCAATGAAAATCAAGGGGTTGTCACAGTGACACCTACAAATCTGCCATTAAGAAATGTGGGTTTCATTATGGACAAATGTCAGTACAGTGCCAAAACAGTTTCTGTTAAACACTGGATGTTAGGTAAGAAAATGTAAAATTACTTCAAATAATGCAAACATCTCACCTTGAAGTTTCATAGATTTTTAGACTTGTGTCAGCAGAAAGGGACTGTCTTGTCCCATCATGTCTGCCCATTCCCTCCTCATTACTGCCCCTCACAGATTTCACACTCCTTCCCTTGACAACCCCTTGTGTTTGTCCCATGCCTCTTAAATCCTCCACTGTTCTTGCCCCCCACTACCTCCCTCTGGCAGATCGTTCCAGGGTGCTACCACTCCCTCAGTGAAGTAATTCTCTAAGGTTTCCCTTAACCTTACCCACTTCACCCTCAGTCCATGCCCCCTAGTTTTTGCATCTACCTTTCATGAGAATAAGCTCTCCCCACTTTATTGATCCCCCTCACATATATGAATGTTTTTCTCATGTCCCCCCTCTCCCTTCTTGTTTCCAGCAGGTACAAATCCAACACTCTCAACTTCTCCTCATATGTCTTCCCTCTTAGCCCATGCACCATTTTAGTGGCACTTCTCTGTACCCTTTCCATGCCATCCATGTCCTTGTATAGGTGGGTCTCCAGAACTGAACCTTGTACTCCAGGTGTGGCCTCACCATGGAACTGCAGAGTGGCATCAGCATCTCCCTTTTTCTACTAGTTATTCCCTCCCAATGCATGCCAGCATTCTGTTTGCTTTGCCCACCACCTGCTGCATTAAGTCCCTACCTTAAGGCCGTGCAGTGATAATGATTCCTAAATCCTTCTACTGCTCAGATGCAACCAATTCCTCAGCCCCCAGGTTGTATGTGGTTCATGGATTCTTCCACCCCATGTGCATCACTATGGAATTTTTGACATTGATTTCAGCTGCCATGTTTCTGTCCGTCCCTCCTGAAACCTTAGTTCTTTCTTCATAGCTTCCGCTCACTCTGGGGTGTCCACCCTGTTGCAGATTTTCGTGTGATCTGCAAAAAGGCAGACCTTCCCCTGCAGCCCCACTGCTAAGTCACTGATGCAGATGTTAACAGAATGGGCCCCAGCACCAACCCCTGGGGACCCCGCCACCACCCCCTACCTCCCGAATGCACCCCATTGACCATCACCTCTGGCTTCTACCCATCAGCCAGCTCTCCCTACCTTGTTGTTTTCTGTCCCACCCCAAACTTTCCAGCTTATTAACCAATCTTCCGTGGGGCACAGTGTTAAAGGCCTTACCAAATTCCAGGAAGGCCATGTCCACTGCCCCCCATCAACCATCCTCATCACCCCATTGAAGAACTCAAGTCAGGTTCATCTGACATGACCGCCTCCTAGTGAAGCCATGTTGATGGATGTGTTGCAGCCCTCATCTTCTAAGTAACTAACTGTCTTTCTTTCAAATTGTCTCTGTCACCTTACTCACCACCGATGTGAGGCTGACTGGGTGATAATTGCCAGCCTCCTCACAGCTGCCTCTTCTACTAGTCCTCTGGCACCCAATTCTGCATCTAGGGACAAGTTAAAAATCTCGCCTAGTGGTGCCACCAGCTTCCTCCCTTAGCTCCTGGAGCACCCTAGGGTGCTGGGTATCTGGGCCCATAGCCTTGTCTACCCTCAACTTACCCAATTCCTCCCTTATCCTGCCCTCACTGATTGGACTAGGATCCACCCTTCCCCCTAGCACTGGTCTCCTTCCTCACCCTGTATTGTGAAGGCCGAGCCAGCCAGAGTATCTATTCAGCACCTCTGCCTTCTCAAAGTCCCCTTCCACTTGTAATCCCCACTCTCCCTTTACCTTTACTATCTCCGGTCTTGCATTCCTTTTTTCCCCTATTAACCGAAGGAAAGTCTTGTCCCCCATTTTGGCCTGCCTAGCAATTTTCTCCTTTGTTTACCTTCCTAATCCTCTGCCCTGCCACCCTCAGCTTCTCCCTGTAAGTTTTTCTGTCCTCATTCCCCTGAGTCCTCTTATATTCTCTGAATGCCCTTTTCTTCTCCCCCTATTGCCTCCCTCACTTACCTGTTGAACCACAGTGGCCTCCTCCTTCTTTTGCTCTTACTCACCTTCCTTATACAGCTGTCTGTTGCTTTAAGTAGCCCCCCCTTGATCTTATTCCATAGTTTCTCACCCCCCATCCTCTTTCATTTCATTCCAGAATACCTCCCTCATCTTGGGAAAATCTGCCCTCCTGAAGTCCAAGACCTTCATACTGATTTGACTAGATTCATACCCTGCTCTAACCCTGAAGCTCACTGTGTTATGGTCACTATCTCCTAAGCTGACCCTCACCCCCACTTCCTCCACACTGTCCCCATTAGTGAGGACCACATCAAGTATGTTACCCCCAGTGGGCTCCTGACCAGCTGCTGGGAGAGGCTCCTGGAGGACCTAGGATCTCCTGCTCCTGGCCAACCTTGCTGCTGGGATATCCCAGTCTATATCTGGGAGGTTAAAGACGCCCACCAGCAGAATCTCCCCCTTCTGTGCCATCTGTTGAACCTTCCTCAGCATCTGCATGTCCATTTCCTTGATCTGCATTGGGGGTCTGTATACCACCTCCAGACTTATTGATGCCCCAGCCATTCTCTCTAGTGTAACCCACATGCTTTCTACTTCCCCCCGACTCATCTTGCCCTTCCATGATCTTAATGCCCTCCTGATATACAGTGCACCCACCCCTTCCTGCCAGCCCTATCCTTCCTGAATAACCTATACCCTGGGACTCCTACTTCCCAGGCCTGGTGTTCTGACCACCAGGTCTCTGTTATGGCTACAATATCCAGCCCCTCCATCTCCATTATTGGTTCTAAGTCTATCATCTTATTCCCTAGGCTTCATGCATTTGTGGAAAGTCCTTTCCACCATATCCCCCTCCCACCTTCCCTCCTTACCATGTCTGGTCTGTGCCCTTCACCTTTGTGGGGAAGTGTGCTAGGCTGTTCTCTACTCCTGTTGATCCCTTTCCCATCCTAGCCTTGTACTACCCTTACCAGTTGAATGGGACACTGTCAACTGTTTTGCATTGTATTATTTTTAGGTAAAACCCACATTTTATGATTGCTTACGTCCTCTAAAATTCATGGGTGTTGCTTGTTGCTTTATCTGCCTCCTTGCTTATTAGAACCGAAATGCATGGTAATGTATAGCAATGCCCAGTTTGTTTTGCTTCATATCACTGAACTGATTAGTGCAGGGTAGGATGAAATGTGCAGATGGTGCAACTGCACTGGGGCCTATAAGCTGGAAGACCCTATCCATTCCCACTAGTCTGTCATATTTTTTTTCACCAATGAGGCATGTGCACACACAGCTGTGCCATACCACCCAGCCATTTAATCCTCCTGTTAGTCCCAATTCAAAATAGGCACCTCCACGTGATGGACTATCAACACACCACGTGGGGGGCTGAGGGACTCGAGAGCAGCTGTTGGAGCCAAAAATAGTAGCCGCCTGTGACTGACAGATGATATCATGAGCCAGCAAATGGAGAGACTGCTACTCTGCCTGCCATGCCCATCAATAGTAGTCTACCACCAATGGCCGCATGGTGGCAGTGAGTTGGGGTGGGCAGGAGGTGGAGAGAGGGGATGTGGTCTGTCGGAGAAGCATGCGACTGTCCCATTATGGTTCAGGTGACAGTGCGGTGTACTTGGGATGGAGTGTGCAGGCTTGGCTTTGCAACTTGATTTAAATAAAAAAAAAATACTGATCTGTTTTTTACACCTCTCAGTTCACCCACCACTAGTTAGGTCCATCGTCAACTCCAGGCACTGCATATTTGTGTGGGGGCTGAGGCTTGGCTGCTGCTTTGTTTGGCTTTGGGGTGGAAGAGGACTTGGAGGAGGTTCCAAAGAAGACATTTACTGTAGTTGGAAGGAGGGATGAACGGTTGTGAGTCATCCTAGAGTGGAGAGACAGCCTGGGGTTTGAGGAAAACTGTTGTCTTTTTACTTCTTCTTTTTTTATTTGCTAAAAAAAAAATAATTGGGTCAGTGACTTGGTGTGATGGTGTTGTGTTCACATAAGTTATGTGGCACTGAGCTGCCTGCAGCTGCTGAGGAGAAGGACATGTAAATTAGAAAGGCCTAAGCAAACTGGAGGATGTCCTCCAGGATACAGAGGTAGCCTCTTTCCAGGTGTTGCAGAGTCGTTTTCAACTGAGACCCCAGGAATTTTTCAAATACCTGCAACTTAAAGTGGCTATACATGCATTTAAAGGTAATCAAGAATGGACAATACAGTCATTTGAAGGGTCTTTTTAAGACCCTTCAGAATGCAGATCAACCCCATGCAGTCTCTAATATTTATAAGCACCTTCAAGGCCTAGATACATCTCTCCCTAAAGGGGTTTGTTATTATTGGGTGCAGGAGCTGTCCTTGCCTGCGGACACTAATTATTGGGAGGAAGCATGGAGAGGTATATATAAAAATATTAAACAGGATAGGCTCCAGCTAATTCAGTTTAATGTCCTGCACAATATTTATTATTCTCTGGACAAGTTGCATAATATGGGTTATACCTTCTCCCCTATTTGTTCCCGAGTTTGTTCGGTCCCTGGGTCGCTGTATCATATGTTGTGGCTATGCCCGCATACTCAGAAGTTTTGGAGTGCGATACGGCGGGTTCTGGACCCTATACTGGGACTGAATCCTCTCTTTACACCGGAATGTTGTCTGCTGGCGATCTTTCTGTCGGGTACACCCCAAACACGTAAGGCGCATATAACCTTAATATCAACTGTGGCAAAATTAGTTATGCTACGACACTGTAATGATGAATCCCTTCCAACTATTGTTGAATGGTACCGTGAAATGTTAATGGCAATCCAGGTAGAAAGGCATATAGCAAATTTGCGGCATGTATATCATCATTTTAAAAAGATTTGGGAGCCCCGTCTGTCCCTGTTAATGCTATTGAAGTTCTAATAGTTCCTATTGAGTTGGTGAAGCATGGTCATCCTCTCTACTATATAGCATTGGACATATATTACGGATCAACAAGTTGGATTTCTATATGAGCGCAGACTTGGGGTGGGAGGTTGGGTGGGGAGGTATATTAACCTCGATCAGTCTTCATTGCTATATGTTTTGGATGTATTGTTAAAAATGTTAATAAAGTACACTGAATTATAAAAATGAAAGGCCTAAGCAAGGCCAGATCCAGATCAGAACAAGGAATAATTAGGGTGAGGGGAACAAGAAGGGCTGGTACTACTGAAAGCAGAGTGTGCACTGCATGCATAACCTTACTTAGACTGCTGCTAAGCAAATAAAAAAAAGATGGAAATTGGGAATTAAGAGAAATAAAAGATTCTGATGATAATAAAATAAAAAAAATAAAGAGAAAGACAGAGACTTGGAAGGACTGGGTGTTTGTGAGAGAAGGAGGACATATCTTCTAAAAAAAACAGTTACTAACACTGACTTAGTGACTTAAAAAGCCCAGAAGGACAAGTAAATTAGAAAGGCCTAAGCAAGAGCAGTTCCAGAAATTAAAGGAAGGAATAATTATTAGGGTAAGGGGAATAAGAAGTGCTGGTTCTACTGCTAAAAAGCAGAGTGCTGTCTGCATAAGCTGATAAGCAAAATGAAAAAAAATGGAAATTGGGGATTAAAATAAATGATTCTAAAATATAACAAAAGAAGGAAGAGAACTAAAGACAGAGACTTGGAGGGGAGCCTTTGGGGACTGGAAGTTTGATTGTGAGAGGAGGAGGAAGGATCTTCTAACAAAAAAACAAAAAAACATGCACCGACTTATTGACTTAAAGCCCTTAGTTCTGGACCCAGAAAGCCAAAGCAAAGGCAGGGCTGGTCCAGCTGGGCTGGTGTGTGCAGTAAGCTGGTGTGTGCAGTCAGTGAGTTGTGCTGCAGATTAGCAGATAGCAATTTGAAACAAACAGGAAAGGGTGTTTTTTTATTATTATAACATAAAGTAAAAGAGAAAGAGACAGGGGGAGTAAGTTTGATTGAGAAGAGGAGGAGGAAGGATCTTCTAAAAAAAGTATATAGAGAGACTGACTTAACGGTAAGCAAAGTCCTTAGCCTAGGACCCTAAAAATCAAGGGGGTGGAGGCATGGGTCCCATCTTCATTCCTTGCACCAGGGCCCATGCCAACCATGCTATAGTCTTAGTGTACACTTCCTGTAAGTTAGAAACACCCTCAAACAGTGAAGTCACTCATGATACAACATTCTCCTCTCTCCACTGCATAATCAGTGGCTGGATTATGTTGGGGATGTTCTTGAGTCCAGGAAAATGCAGTGGGAGCTGGTCAAGAAATGTAAACAAACATGTTTTGGTGTGGTAACACCAGTAAGGTAGGCAGTCAATTTTTCACTTTCTAAAGGAAAAAAAGGTGTCAGAATCAAATTACCATCTGCATCAACAGTCTCTATTGAATGTGAACAATCATAAAATGTGCTTTTTATGTTTGCTTGCACGCATGTGCAAGAAACATAGTGCCATCATCGGAGATTTCGGAGGTGTGTCACCTCCTCCTCCAATTCAGGCAGTGTGCTGGCAGGCGCAGCCCCTGTAGCCAATGCATTTTGGAGATGTCTTGACACGCTCCAAAATGCAGTGGCACTCTGATTGAAAGGGGAGCTACGGCTTGAGTGAGCAGTGATAAGAAGCTGCTCACGAGCAGCTCCCCACCGCGCAATGCCTTCCTGCGCAGTGCGCCGCCGGCAGTGCCCAATCCCCCGCCGGCTGAGCTGCATCATCTCCCCCCCCCCAGGCTGGTGCCACGCTGGGAGCCTACCCCAGCGGCAAACAGTCATTTTGCCGACGGGGGTGCCCAATCTCCGCCAGCTGAACGCCCACCAAAGTCCTTGTGCCATGCTGGGAGCCCTCCCAGCGTGGCAAATGGTCCCACGACGCCTTTTTTATTTTTTACCTGTAAGAAAAACGGTCCAGTGGTGCCTCCCGACCCCCACAACCCGCACTCCACCCACCGCGCACTCCAGCTCCCACACCCCTCACCCCATACTTACCCGGACTCTGGTGCAATGATCTTCGGTGGACCGGGAACACATCTGCACTCTTCAAAGCCGACCGCGAACTGAGGAAATGCCGGTAAGCTGTATAATGGGCTAGATAGAGGGGTTTCAACGTTATTGCATATCTCAGCCATTTTTGGGAATTTTTGCACCAAATTTTCAACATGGGGTTTTGGGACCTTCTCATGAATGATGTCACTGTCGCTGGCGTTATTGGGGCCTGAAGGGTGATTTCGCAGTGACTGCGGAAGATCAGCAAATCACCCCAGGCCCGAATACCACCATGACAGTGATATCATCCATGAGAGGGGGTCCAAACCCCTCATGTTGAAAAATTTGTGCCAAAATTCCAAAAATGACTGTTTAACAAGCAGCATTGGCGAGTTCCACGCAGGCTCGTAAGTTCGCGAAATTTCAATATTTTCACTCCAGATTTTCAACATTGCCATTTCACCACACCTTCTTATGAGTAGTATAGCTGTCATTTTTCACATCTCACCTAAAATGTGTTTCTGCCCATGTAGCTTAGAATGGCGAGTCAGTGAAGTAAATCAATGTACGGACAAATTAAGAAAATCACAGTGACACTGTTCATGAGCAGAGGTCTTTAAATGGCTATGTTGAAAATTTGGTGAAAAAATTCTAAAAGTGACTGTTTTACGGCGTGCGTTGCGCGCTCCTACGACGCGCTCATGGTTTGTGAATTTTCAATATTTCCCTCCAGATTTCCAACATTGCCATTTTTCCACACCTCCTATGAGCAGTACAGCTGTCATTTTCACATCCTGCCCAAAATGTGTTTCCGCCATGTAGCGCACAATGGCGCAGTTGGTGTGCAAACTCAATGTATGGGACACATTAACAAAACCACAGTGACACTGTTCATGAGCAGAGGTCTTAAAAGGCTATGTTGAAAATTTGGTGAAAAATTCTAAAATGACTTTTACGAGCGTCGTTGCACAGTTCCTATGCATGCTTTCGTAAGTTTGCAAATTTAATATTTTCCTCTAGATTTTCAACATGTCCATTTTATTAAACTTCCTTATGAACAGTACAGCTGCAATTTTTCATATGTCACCCGTAATGTATTGCTCATACGTAAGCAGCCAATAATGAAGTTGCTGGTGTGCGAAGCAATGTTTAGGACAGATTAAGAAAATCACAGTTACACTGTTCATGAGCAGAGGTCTTAAAATGGCTATGTTGAAAATTTGGTGACAAAAGTCCATAAAATGACTGTGTTACGAGTGGGCATTGTGCAGTTTCCACGCATCCTTGTTAGTTCATGACTTTGTAATATTTTCAGTCCAGATTTTCACTAGTGGCATTTTTCAACACTTCCTTATCAACAGTACAGCTGCCATTTTTCACAACATGGCCGAAGTGTGTTTTCACACTTTCAGTGCACAGAAGCGTGGTCACTGTGGGAAATCATTGTTCGGCACAGATAAAGAAAATCACAGTGACACTGTTCATGATCGGAGGCACCAAAATGCCTGAGTTGACAATCTGCTATAAAATATCCCCAACCTAATTATATAACGGGTGTGCGTTGCACAGTTTCTATGTACACTCGTGACTTCACCATTTTTTTTAATATTTTTACTACACATTTGCAACATAGCCATTTTTACACCTCCCCATGAAAGAGTACAGCTGTCATTTTTTACATCCTGTTCGGAATATTTTTGCACCTGTGGTGCTAAATGCCGTAGTCACTGTGCATAAGCAGCTGCCGTACTAAACTGATATTCCCCTGTTCATGAGGTGGTCACAAAACAAACATGTTGAAAATTTGGAGTTAAAATACCAATGAATGCCTGAGGTATTAGGCTTTTCAACTAAATCGCCCAACCTTATAGAGAATGACAGGAATCAGGGGTGTGACTTGGGATTCTTGCCTGTGATGCTCATACCATTTCACACCCTGCAGTCACTGAGAGGCATCGAGGTATGCCTTGGACTCTTCGGCCCCAAACTTCACCCCCATTCTCTATATCGCACCCATCTCGTATTTCCTAATGAAATGGGAGTGCGCGCAAGGGCCAAGACCCCAAGGAACCGTGACCTTGTCCAGTCTCGCAGAGTGGGGTGTGGTGAAATGGCGTGGCCGTTATGCCTGACGACCCAAACGCACACCCCAATGCCTGTCACTCTCTGCAGGGTGGTGGTGGGGTTGGCTTCAGTTCAATACTTCACTGCCATTCCTATTATGCAGCTCTGTAACTTCTACACTACCACTGCCAATGCCAGCAAGCAAACATTTGGCATTGACAAATGCTTGTTAATCTAGGGACACTTAGAGGACTAAGGAGGTTGACAGTGTCCCTTTAAACCCCCCAAGACCTTATCAATGTATCCTTGTAAACCCACCTCAGTACTCTTGCCCCCTCACACTCAGATGTAGTCTATCCTTCCAGTACAGATCCTTATCCTCCCATGTGTCCCCCAACTCTCCTATACATACGGACCCTTCCTCTTTGCACCATACCCTACACCAGTCGTTGAATTACTTGATTTTTTTCTGTCTAGCAGTGCTGGCACAAGGGACTGGCAAGATTTCCAAAAAAAGCCAAGGATTTAGCCTCTTCCAGGCATCCCCGTGAAAGTGCCTGAACCTCCTCTTGACTGCCTCCACTTCATTGCCTGCCAGGTCATTTGTCCCCAAATGAATGCTAAGGTGTGGCTTCCCCACTGATCGTGCCCCCTCCCTGATTTTCTGCATTGCCTTCCCCACCTCCATTCCTGGTTCAAAAAAGACTGACCTCTGCCTGAATGTAGGAACTCTCCCTTATCCTCTTAATGATGGCATCCCCAAACACCATGGTAATCTCCACCTCCTGACTAGTGTACCTGACCTTATTCCTGGCTGGACTCTTCTCCTCCTAACCACCTCCCCTACTCTGAACTGTCTACTTGACCACCCTAGTTCCTCCTGATTACCTCTCATTCTCCTCCTGCTTAAAGATTCCTGCTCCTTCTCCAATCCCTCCTGTCCCCAAACTCTTCCTTCTTCACCTTCCTGTTTACCTGTTTCCCTTGTTTACCTTCTGCCTTCACCTCTGCTACCTTCCAACCCTTATCCCCCTTCCTTTCCTCCTGCTCCTCCTGCACCTCCTGATACCCTTCCTTGTTCATCTCCCCTCTGCTTCACTTTTGTGCTTATAACCTTTCCTCCAACCCTCCTCCTTCCACCCCATCCCTTTATCCACCATCCTACCCTTGCTTCTATCTCTTTTCCTTCTACCTATCCCAATTTCCTGGCTCTTACTTGCTGTTCTCCTGATAGTTTTAAACTCCCTCCCAATCCTGTTTGCAGAGGTTTGTACCTGTTGGACACTATAATCCCCCCTTTGCAGCTGAGGTATGTGCCCTCCTTTAGTCCTTGAATCCCCCTCCTACTCATCACTTCTTGCCTAGCCATTTCTTCCCCACCACCCTGGTCTCTGACCCTTCCCTCCCAGACCATCCCTGTCCTGCCCCGTTACTCCATAACCCCAGCTGGTCTCTCCCTCCCTTTCCCTTCACCAGCCTCCCACAACTCCCTGTTGCTGTTATAGTTGCAGTTCCCCCCTCCCTCTCCCCGTCCTTCCACTTCCTCATCATTTCACCCCTTATGTTGTTTATCTCCACCTCCAGTTGACCCAGCCTGACACATATTGGACAACACCCCAAATTCCATAGTGTTTCCATGAACATCACTGCCCCGCATCCATTATACCCCACTATTCTGCCCCACCCCTGCCTTCCCCCAGAACCTTTCTCCTCATCCAAAAAGTCCCTTGCCCCTGCCCTCTCTGCTGCCCTGTGTAGTACATTATGTCCCTTGCTTCAGTGCCTCTCTCCCCTTTTACTGCTTAATAGACTTTGGACATTTCTCCTTATGTAAAAATGCCCTGTCTCAAGTTAGATGTTACTTCTTTTTCATACACATTTGCAGCACTCTGTACACAATTCCTGTACTTTTTACTTTCTTACAATGGCCTGCTAAGGTAACTAAACTGCACACAATTCCTGTCTTTTACTTCTCTTACAGAGGCCAGCTTAGTGGCAACTTACAAACATAATACATACTGTTTCACTACATTTAAGATGCCCTACTTAGCTGTTCAACACACCATCTACTGTCATCTTTTCCTTCTGTGCTACAGGTTCCACACTAAATAGTCTCATCAGCCAGCTCAATTTAAATGTTGCCTGTAGTGATCAGCCCTTCTTTGCCCAGTTCCTTCTCTTTGCCTCCCTTCTCCTCCCCTATGTAGATGTCCAATCCATTCTGATTTTGAGTATTTAAGTAGCTGTGGTAGAGGGACAGGGTGGGTGGGCTTTTTTCAAATAGTAAAGTAAAAGTCAGTTGTGGGCACTGCTTTTATACAGAGCCTGCACTTAGAATTTTGATGCCCTTAACTAGGATTGGCTCCCACTCAGCTGGGCACAACTCGCTCCTCTCCATGGCTTCGGCCACACTGGTTCACACCTCGCTTGCTGCTCAGTCCGCACTGAACCTCCTGCAGCAATGGACACCTCTTTCCTCCGCGGCTATGACTGCACTAAACACCTGGTGGCAATAGCCACCTCCTCTCTGTGTGGCTATGGCCACCCTGCTTTTCTGTGGCTCCTGCCACCCGTCACCCTTGCGGCAATGGTCACACTGCTCCAAAGTCAGTAGTAAAGATGTTGCCATTTTTGTGTTGTACAGCAGCCCTACTCTACTGCCACAAACTGAAAGGCTGATAGCTAGTTTCCTTGTGGCTTGAGTTAGGCACATACACTAATCTCGAGAATCACAAGTGTGACCACATTCAAGCATGCTCACTTCTTCAAAAGCCCACCTCTCTGAGGTTGGCTTCATACCAGAGATGCCCATGCATTGTTTTCAGTGAAAAAAATATGAAAGTCCATTCATATAACAAATATGATGAAAACATCATACATAGTAGTTTAACTTTGTAGGTAACTACACATTCTCATACCCCTGTCCACCAGTTTCCGTTAGTGCTTTACATGACTTAATCCCTTCTTTTCTCCGGGGAAAAGATGCAGACAGTGCATATAAGGCTCTGACTCTGTTCTTTTGTATCCGTTATAGTATGTTCAACAAGATTCCTTTTATTTTACAATTCATGTAAGGTGTATGCACAAATATTAAAACATGCAAATTCTCATAGGATAACATTGCTTGATCATTTTAAATAAATATTTCATATACTACAGTAAGGATAGAATAATAAATAAAACTATGCAAGTTGTGTGTGTGTGTGGGGGGGGCGGAAATACAATAAATCTGGTTGTCTTCAATTAAAAAAACCTCTATAAAAGCTTGAAATTAGTTATTATAAGGGTTAATATATGTATTAATTGTGAAGGAAGTACAGCATTCTTAGAGTTAATGGAAACAGATGCATTGCTTTTCTTGTTGTTTCCCAGAGGTGGTGTGTTTGTTTTTGGGGGTGGGACTGTCCTCTTCCTTTGCTGATGCAATGACTCCACTTAATCCAAAATGCATTTTCACAATGAGGCATGTTCCTCACTATTATTAACATCTTACCCCTGGTAAACCAAAGACCACACAAGAGTGTTCAAATAATTCACCCCCAGCCTTTGGAGGTTGGTGCCTTGAGTTTGTTAGGTTGGTGAAAAATGACTGCTTTTTGCCCACCCAAGTCAAGTCAAGCTGTGTTTATTTAGGGGAGAAATTGTTGACCACCCATTTCCACATAGTCAGCCCAGGGCTGCAATCCTGTGCAGTGGAACTGATTTGTGCATTGCTGCCTTGGGATAGGAGTGAAAGTTAAAGCCAAGAGAGAGTTGTGCATAGATTCGGGGACATCAACAGCTACTGTAAGTAGAGTTGTGTTAAAAAAAACTTTTGCTGACAGAATTTCCATTAAAGTTGGACTTTTGTTTCCCAAAGTTTGGAAATCAAAGTAGTAACTTTCATAGAAAATCTGACTTAGAACAGCAGAATAAATGTATGAACTGCAAATTATTATATTAAACTACAAAAAATCCTCAAAACTGATCACTCTCAGTGGTCCGTTCACTATCGTTCTGTAGGCTTTTTCCTGCAGTTTAATATCCACATCCATACATTATTCCTCAGTAGCATGGGTCACTGAACTGCAGAATGAATGTATGAATTGTAGATTGATGTATTAGACTATGGGGAAAAAAGTCCTCAGAACAGATCATTGAACTGTGGAATAATTACATGTATTGCAGAATAATTCATTAAATTGTGGAATAAAATTCATCAGAACTATTGTTACATAGTTTTTATGTATTATTCTGCAGTTAAGCCAAAACATTCTGCAAAACAGAAAGAAAATCTGCCAAACACCTTCAGAAGATTCTGATCTTGCCAACTGCAGAAGTTGGGAAAACTTGTGAAATTTCTGAAATTTTGTGGAAGTTCCACAAAAGCAGATTTTGCAACTTTCACTCAGCTCTACAGCTAAGACAAACATTCAAGGGTGCTGAGTTCATGTGAGCCACACTAAAGCCATCAGCAACATGCAGAGTAGATCCAGCCATAAAATACCCAGCCTATCATATAAAATAGATCACCCTTTACTGACTTCAAGCACTGACAGGGGTTTTGGTGAAAACTCTAGATGCTGAAAATTATAGGACAAATACCAAGGTTGAACTGAGGTACGGGGGGGGGGGGACTGCCTGGAAAGTACATGCAGGGGTCCACCTGGGAAATCAATGCATCAATACCTAAGTATTTGTGTGCAACTTTCAGAAACCATAACTCCCTCAATATTTGGACTAAGGGACAATCTATATATCAATACAAAGGTCTTAACAAGTGTTACAATGATAACACATATCCCCCAATATTTAGGGACAATATAAAAAACTGCATACAAATAAAAAAAACTATTTCTCATAGGATGACAGTGAAGTTTAACAAGCCATACAACAAAGGAAATAAACTGCTGTTTTGGCAGAAATGCAAGGCACCTGCACTTCCACAGCAATATACATGTATGCATCTATGGAGGAATGGGAGCTCAGAGCCCTCTGGGGCCTGCGCTCCCACAGGTAAATAAGGATTCAATTATACTATCTTGAAAAGTAAGGAAATTCATTGCAAAAAATGTTGTTAATGCACTAGTTGGGGTTAAACTGACAAAAGTAGGAATATGTGGCATTAGGGTTTCTAACATTAACACCCCACCCCCACCCTGCAGGCAGCAACAGGAAAAATCAGTATGGTTTTCCCTCTGGTGCATCTTCTCAAAGCAGGTGTGGGTGTGCTTTGGGACTGTCAACCCTAACACTCACCCCATGTTCATGTACTCTACACATCTCAGCTTCTTTAATGATGGAATGGGGTAAGTGTTAAGGTTGACAACCCCGAAGCACACCCCACACCTGATTTGTGAAGATGCAGGAGAGAGCAAACTGTAATGATTTCTCCTGTTGCTGCCTGCAGTGTGGGGGTCAGGTATTATGGTTGGAAACCCTAATGCCACATTTCCCTACTTATGTTAATTTAACCATAACCAGTACATTAATGAAATTTTTTACAATGAACATATTTATCTATAATGTCTATCTATCTGTCTGTCTCTGTCTGTCTGTCTGACTTTCTGTCTATCTGTCTGTTTGTCTGTCTGTCTGTCTGTTCATCTATCTATCTATCTATCTATCTATCTATCTATCTATCTATCTCATCACTGTTTACCCCAGGCTGCTAACCTCACTTGCCATTTGGCCCTTATGCCAGCAACCTCAAACACAATCTGCTACCCTCCTTCACTGTCCAGGCCAGTGGTAATCCACATAGTGTGGGGCCAGAGAGTACCATCAGCCTTCATACAGGTGTCCTGGAAGACATGGTGTGTTTCTGGTTTTCTCTTTAGGTCTATGTGATCCCAACCACCTTCCCAACACCAGGCAACACCCTATATGGCCTTGTGAACATGCAGCAGTGTCCTTGGGGAGGAGATGAAATCATGGTGATGTTGGAACTACAGCACCATCCCTCCTTGGATGGGAGCCCCCCACCCCATCAGCCAACCAACCCAGCTCTCACCCTGAACCCAGTTTCCCAGTACATGAGTGTTATCTGTTACCTACTGTCCCTAAGTGGTCTATTTGCAGCATTTTATCATGCTGTTTTAATGGCCTCAAAATAAATCAACCAGGCCACTTTCTCTGTGGAGTATCAACATATCTATTTTAATTGAACAGGTGATATTGTGTCTGTGTGTGTGTGTGTGTGTGTTTAGGAGATGAAAACAAAATCAAAACAATCTGTCTTTATATCCCCAAGCTTATTATCAACCATCTATAAAAACATGTGCCACCACACATGTGCCTACCTATGAAACTGTTACTGATAGGAAATATATCTTCACAAATGGATGCTTTGACAATAAATTTATATTCTAAAGGGTAATGTTCACCTCAGGGTACTTCTTCTATGTATTAATTAAGGAAACAACTTGAAATACCAGTGACTGTGAATAATATATGTAGTGCTAGTGCAGAGAATGGTATATAAAAGAGTTAATAAAGATCATCTCAGGAATGCTAAATAATTCATTTTCTGAAATGGGATGTAAAATATCTACTGTTAGCAGAATTAAAAAATATATATATGCCAGTGCATATACTGTAAATACTATATCAGATGAGACATGACAATGAATGAGAAAAGCAATAAAAAAGGAAAAGCATAAAGGATATTTATCTTCAGTCATTTATACTGGTAACTTAATCATATTCTGGTAGAATGAGGTGCTAAATAAATCATCATTTTATCACCAGTTAATGACTATGCAAATGCTTTAGAAAATGTAAATAAGTGTGTTGTTCTTGTTTTGCAAAATACCTTTAACTGTAGGCTGCTCTGGTGTAGAAAACATATTAAAGAAGGGTTTTAAGGCAGCAGTTCACGTTAGAGATGACAATTTAAACCAGCGCTTGTTATCTGATTTTTATTTCTTTTTAGATTGTCCCTCACCTCTTACCTTGTACAATATATTTCATGCCCCATTGTTTGTCTGCTTTAACACTTTTTTTACTTAAAAAATTATAAAATGAGATCTCCTTTTAAAGTGGTCTGGTCTAGGTTTTCATTGGTATTTGCTGTTGCTTTCTGAAACCCCATTATTTAGCATCACTGTTCTTGTGACTACAATGAAGGATCATGCAGCAAATACACCTTGACACTATGGAGTGATAGATGTGCAAAACAGCTGAAAATTTGAATGAAAACATGGGAATAGCCACATTAAAAGAGTGTTCATTGCATTATTCCAAATGTAAAAAAGTGATAAAGCAGACTCAAATTGTGGGGAAAAAGGGGAGCATACATGACAGAAGGTAAATGACTGTCTAAACTGGAATAATTAAAAGTATATGTAAAACATTTTGCTGTAACATATACTGCTGCTTTAATATCTTGTCAAGATTATATTCTAACTTGAAGATGTTTTATGATTTTAGTGGAGCATATTTTAAACTGTACTTACTTGCTAAACTCAGCTAATCATTAAAAACAAATATTTCCAACACTCCCAAAATTTATATAAACCATGAAGTGTTATAAGTAAGCAGTAAGTCACAACAGAATTTGCATCAAAGGATTTTAATTCCCATTGAAGGGGAGCAAGTCACAAGACTGGATGTTGAGTGTCCTTTCACCACTGGCAAGTCCAGTTAAATCTTGTAACACACACCCTAGAATGGCTTATTGCACTTATAAAATGTCTATCTACTCTCATGTATTATATGTAAAATGCAACATTTTTAATCTATTTTTGTTTTCATAAAATTATTTATTAAATACTTTTTAAATAACATAAAAAAACATAAAAGTACGATGTAGGGCAGAACAAGGTGTATTGCCCATTGGTACTGCCTCCTACTTTACAAGGACAATATCTAATATATATATATATATATATATATATATATATATTTATGCAACGTATGTTGTCAGATAAATGAGAGTATAAATCATCATATCTGACATGGGCCGTGAAGATAACACTGTTATCTTCATGTTCCTATACGTCATATGTTATCTCCATTCCCTAAACGTCATATCAAAACCTATCTGTTGATCCTCATCAAGAGCATTCACTTTCACTAGAAGTGTAGCGTGACCGCGCGCTATGAAGACTGGCGATTTGTAGTTTTAGTAAATATTTTTAAAATGTCCTTCAGACTTCAGTAAATTAGAATTTGCTCTGTATTTTTTAGATCCTTGTTAAAAAGCCTAACTGCACACAGAGTGCAGCATTGATCTAGCGCTTTTCAAGAGTAAAATGAAGCGCGAGCGCCTGTTGCCTGCGGTTCATTTTACTCTTGAAAAGTCACGACTTGGTCAATGCTGCACCTCGTGTGCAGTTTGAGCTTTTAACAAGGAACTACAAAATACAGACAAATTCTAATTTACTGAAGTCTGGGCACATTCTAAAAAATATTTACTAAACTACAAATTGCCAGTCTTCATAGCGGCCGTCACGTACACTTCTAGTGAAAGTGAAAGTGCTCTGAGTGGCAGGATCAACCAGATAACCATATAAACGTCACTTTTCCCCAAATAAAAGCAGGATCAACCAGATATTTTACTAACTTTAAACTGACAGGATCAACCAGATATTTAAAACCCTATATAATCTATTATGTTGGGGAAGCATGTGGAGCCCTGTGTGTGTGGGGGCATGGCATGATAAACCAGATAATGCTCTTAAAACTAACCATAAATAGCATAATCCACTAAATATTTCTTAAGCAATAAATGACATCTACTGTTTTGGCAGCTTTCTGTAAAGGGGATTGTATTGCTAGGCCATCACCTTTATGTCACCCATTGCATTGAGAGGGGCATGAGTGAGTTGTGTTGGGGCAGGAGGGCAAAGCATACGGTAGAATGAATATGACATGCTTTGATATATCTATTTTATTCACCGAGGCCAGTGACATCAAGATATCTCACGTGGCTTCGCCACTCATGAGATATCATGATATCACTGGCCTCGTGAAGATAAATATGATATCTTCAGTCGGGCCAGTCATATCCCCTATATACTGTATATATATTAGAGGCAAACAACTCCATTTAATGATCCAGTTAGGGTTGTTCAGTGACAAAAGTGAGGAAAGTGTTGAGTTGAAAGTCCCCTGGACCCCCCTTGGAACCCACCAACTGGCATTCAGGCGTGTTGGGGTCATCAGCCTCACCCCATCACATATATAAGAAGCAGAGGTATAGGAGAATGGGGTGAGAGTTAGGCCGATGACCCCAATGCGCACCGATGCCAGTTGGGGGCTGGGCTGGGGGTCCAAGAGGGACTTTCAACCCTAATACCGAATTTCCTCACTTTTGTCACTGTGGAACAACCCTAACTGATGCATTACACTGAGTTTTTTGTCTCTAATTTCCCTTCTTTTTTAGAATGATGATGAGAAATAGTGAATGTAATGCAGTGGCAGGGGGCCCCGTGTTCCCACCACGTGATGTCTTGTGATATAGTAACAGGAACAGCAATACAAACAGAAGCACCAACAGTGGCACACATGGTAGTGCAAACTTAAATCGTAAAGGAAATGTTAATAGAAACGCAAGTGCAAAGTGACGCCGAAGCGAACAGTGATGCAAACGAACATTGAAGCATGTACAAAAATGCAACTGGTAATGCGAACAGTGATAGCAGTGGTATTTAAAATGGAAATGTTAAGTGTCACAGCAAAAAGAACGTGAAGAGGAACAGAAATGGAAATGCGAATGCAAGTGCACACGTAAAGGCAAACCGTAACGCACACAGGCATGGTACCAGATTTGTAAATGCAAATGGTAAAGATAACAGGTAGAATAATTCCAAAGGAAACAGAAACAGAAATGGGAACAGAAGTGCATACGGAAACGCAAACCGAAACGTGCACGGGCACAGTACTGCGATTGTAAACACAAATGGTAACAGTAACAGCAACAATAACACCAAAGCAAACAGAAACGAAAAGGAAATGCAAGCACATATGGAATGTAAACCATAATGTGCAAGGGCACAGTAAAGGAATGCAAATGAAAATGGTAACAGTAACAGCAAGGAAGACGCAAAATGAAAGAGAAATGGAAACACAAATGAAAGGGCTGCCAGAACAGAAATGGCAATGCACACGGTGATGCAAACAAAACACAAAGAGAAACAGTAGTAAACGCAAATAGTAACAATAACGAAACACAAGCACAAATGATAAAGCAAAGGGTAACGCACATGGTGGTGCACACGGAACGTAATACAAACGGGACAGAAACTCAAGTTGAAACAGTAACTGCAACAGTAACAGAAGTGATATCCTGTTTTTGCCAAACAGGTGCATAGAGAAACACAGTGTGTGCAAAGAATGTATGCATTGTAATGGGCATTGAAGCTGAAACGAGCATTAGAAGTACTTAATTGCTAATATCTCAGCAACTGCATGATGTAGAAAAAAATAAAATTTGACAAAAATCATGATTTTCCTGGCTAAGATTTTGTTTTGCAGCTCTCAACAAAAAATCTGTATCTGGCATTGTTTTTGAGATACAAGCCCTGAAAGGCGCGACGTATGCCACCATGTAAGTCTATGGGAAAAAATGCTAACTTCAGAGTACTGTAACTTTGCATCCATGACAATATTTGTTTGCCAAAATAGTGAAACACACATCTGTGCCATTTTGGCTGCATTCCTTCCAAATTTCAGCTCAAAAGACCAAACCGTTCTTTTGCAGCAGGGTGGCAAAGAATTCCTGTCATTTTGCCATAGTCAGAAAAAGTACTTTCACAAATTGCGACACTTTTCACAAAAATTTGTGAAAAGCAGCACGTCACCATTTTGCAACACTACTGTTTGCAGAAATTTGAAAACATATTTCTGGGGTGTTTAACACCAAAATAAAGACATGTCTAGCATCCTCAGGGTCCGACTAGGTGAACACAAAAGAATTAGAACTCCTAGCGGAACCAAATTGAAATGTCAAGCATTTTCTGATCACCAACTGAAAACAAAATGCTGGATTTGCAAAAGGAAAAGGCTCTTTTGTGAAAGTAAAAACTGCATTTGGGAAACTTTCGAAGTTTTTGTTAACTTTTCCCATTGACTTATAATGGGAATTTGTTTTTTGAATAACTTTTGAACCGTTAGATATTTTTTCACAAAATCTTCAAAAGGAACATCAGGGACCCTGGCTGCATGTTCCCTGAATTGTGCGACCTGTAGGTGAGAGCAAAGAATTTGCAAAAAGGCGTAATTGTGCAATTCATTGTTGCTTGATAACTCTGCAGTCTTATATCCGACTGGTATGAAACTTGGTAGATCCCAAGATCTACAAAGACTAATTAAGTGTACCAAATTTCAGGCAAATCCATCAAATGGTGGCAAAGTTATTAAGGTGAAAATTTGACCCTTTAACCTTAAAAGTGCTACTCAGCCCTAAGTATGGTTACACTACGTGCTACCATAATATACATATATATATATATATATATATATATGTATATATATATATATATATATATATATACACACACACACATATACATAAATTAATAGTCCATACAAATTCATAATAGTCTATTATTTTGTAGTTAATGAGGCTTTTATGCCTTGGTAATTAAATCTAGCACCTGACCATGCATTGTTGACTTTTTCATGTATGGTCAGGTGATATCTCTCAGCAAATGAGGTTGTAGGATTTCTCCTTTGACATTTTATAAATATCCATGCCAAATGGACAAAGTTCATTTGCTGTTTATTTTTATTGCATGGGGATAACCCCCTCCTAAAATCCTTAAGAAAGGTGAGTCTTTTACCACACTTTAACATTAAATTGATTTTTAAAATCTTTATTTTCTTTATTTTCTATGAATACCTCTGAATCTATTTTTAAACATTCTGCATTACCTAATGCTCAGTTTACCATGGTCTGTTCTGCATGGGTAGTGGTATTTTTCTTCAGTCAGCAGTTATTAACAAGCATGTTTGCTTGCTGGTATTAACACTGGTACTGCATAAGTTAGAGAGATGCATAATAGGAATGGCAGTAAAATATTGAACCAACACACGCCTTACCCTGCAGAGACTGATAGGCATTGGGGTGTGCCTTTGGGTCACTGACCACAACACAAACACTATTCCACCTCACCCCACTCTGCAGCCACTGATGGCTGTTATGGTGTGCCAAGGGGTCTTCAGCCCATATGCTCATCTTGTTCTATAAGTAAATAAGCTGAGATGGGTGCAGTATAGGAGAATGGGGTGAATGTTAGGGCCAGTTACTCCAAGGCACATCTCGTTGCCTGTCAGTGGCTGCAGGGTGGGGTGGAATGGCATGAGCATTACAGCCAATGTCCCAAAGCCATACCCGCGAATGCCTGTCAGTGTGTGACAGGATGGGGCATTATGGTTGGAATAAATCATGGGAAGATGGTGTGATACCTGAGTACTGGAGCAGGGTGGATGTGATTCCCTTCACAAAAGTGGGAACAAGACAGAGGCAGGAAACTACAGACCTGTCAGTTTTACCTCAGTGGTAGGGAAAATGATGGAATCACTTCTGAAGGAAAGAATTGTTGAGTACCTAGATGCCAGTGGGGCACAGGATGCAAGGCAGCATGGATTCACAGCAGGAAGGTCATGTTAGACAAATCTAATTGATTTCTTTGACTGGGTGATCAAAGTAGAAGACCAGGGATGGGCTGTGGACAAGGCCTACCTAGACTTTAGCAAGGCATTTCACACAGTCCCACACAAAAGATTAATAAACAAATTAGCCAGCCTGTGAGTGGGTCCCAGGGTGGTAGCCTAGGTAAAAAACTGGCTGGACAACATGACACGGCGGGTAATAGTAAGCAGGTCCACACAGTGCAGAAAGGGAGGTTACTAGTGGGGTACCGCAGGGTTCAGTACCAGGGCTGGTCCTTTTTAATGTCTCTATAAGTGACATTGCAGAGGGACTGGAAGGGAAAGTATGTCTCTTTGCAGATGACACAAAGATCTGTAACAGGTTTGACATGCAAGGTGGGCTGAAAAGGATGAAAAGGGACTTGGCAAGGTTGGAGGAATGGCCAAATGTATGGCAGCTTAGATTCAATGCAAAGAAGTGCAAAGTAATGTACCTGGGAAACAAAAATCCAGGGCAAGAGTACACAATGGGTGGTGAGATACTGATGATAACAAAAATGGAAAGGGACATGGGGAGTAGTCATATTAGATAACTTAAAGTTGGGCCAGCAATGTGAGAAGGCAGTAAGGAAGGCTGGGGGGATACTGGGATGCATAGGGAGAGGCATCACCAGTAGAAAACAGGAAGTTGTTGGCCCTCTGTACAGACAGTAAGACCATATCTGGAGTACTGTGTATAGTTCTGGAGACTCCATCTCTGCAAAGACATAGACAGAGTGGAGGCTGTCCAGAGGAGGGAACAAAATGGTGCAGGGTCTGCACCAGAAGACATATGAAGAAAGATTAAAGGAACTTAAGATGTATAGCTTTGAGGAAAGGAGGAGAGGGGATATGATAGAACATTTCAAATACCTCAAGGAATCAACAAATTCCAAGAGGGTAGCATCTTTCAGAAAAAGATATGTGCAAGGACAACGGGGCACAATCTGAAGATGGGGGGGCAGTTCAGAGGTAATGTGAGGAAGTATTTCTTCACAGAAAGGATTGTAGATGCATGGAACGGCCTTCCTGAGGAGGTTGTATAATCAAAAACAGTGGGGGAATTCATGAATGCATGGGACAGACATAAGGAAATTCTAGTGGGGGGTAGGAGGAAGTAGGCTATTGGTTAATTAGGATCTGCAGCTTATCCGTTAGGGAGGGAAATAGGCAAACTAGGTGGACCAAGCAGTCCTTATCTGCCATCAAATTCTATGTTTCTATGTTTCTATGTAACCCTAATGCCCCGGGTGTTTGTTGGTAGTTTCACTCCAAATTTTCAACATGGGCTTTTTGGGACCCCACCTAATGAACAGTGGCCCTATCATTTCATTACTCAATCCTGAAAGGTGATTTCACACAGTGAATGTGCCATTTGGTGCAACAGGTTCAAAAATGCATTTTGGAAGGATGTGAAAAATGACATCTGTACTGTTCATGAGGAGGTGTGAAAAAATGACAATGTAGAAAATTCCCAGAAGGGGAATGAAACATATTCAATTCAGTGCTTTACAGTAACTGGTAATTGCTATTTTTCTTTTAAACTTAAATTGTGGGCTTTTAGTGACACTGTACTTTATTTGTTGTCTTTACTTAGAATTGTTTTTGGGCTGCTGAAAATTTAAAACTTAGTGGTGGTGTATTTCTTTGCTGTCCTTAATTGCTGCAAATTTAGTCTTGGCTTGTCTGCCTTGCCCTGTAGTTTGGGTGAGGGGTGTTAATTGTCTGTCCTCTGACCTCAGCTACGTGATAACTGGAGGTGGGGCTTAGTGAGAGTTGAGGTAGCAAGTGAGTTTTATTTTCCAGAAGAAGCCAGAAGGGGAAGGAAACATATTCAATTCAGTACTTTACAGTAACTGGTAATTGCAATTTTTCTTTTAAACTTAGATTGTGGGCTTTTAGTGACACTGTACTTTCTTTGTTGTCTTTACTTAGAATTGTTTTTGGGCTGTTGAAAATTTAAAACGTAGTGGTGGTGTATTTCTTTGCTGTCTTTAATTGCTGCAAATTTTTGTCCCCTCCTCCCATTCCCCCAACTCTTAATTATATGCCCTGTTAAATCTAATTGACAGGAGCTAAACACAGGGTATAGTAAGGGGTGTGGAGCAGGAGGGGCATAAGGGGGAAGAAGCCCACCCTCAGCACGACAAGTGTTTTGACTCATTTATTTATTTATTGGTTTATTTTCTTTTTTTAAAAAGAAAAGTATCTGAGGATCAGTGGCAGGATTTTTAGGACAGTAAATTAATAAAAAGGAAACTAGGAGAGCTTCAGTAGCAGACAAAAAGTGGAATAGCAGTATAATTGCAGTATAATGTGAGGAGTGGTGCAATGCAGTGGCTGTGGTGCAGCCATATTCAGGCAGACCTTCTGGACACTGAGGTGCTGCCTTATCTGCATGCATCTTTCTGGAATGTGGGATGAGGTAGCCAGACTCTGAGCAGAAGTAAACTGGGTCAGAAGTACCATCACCCCTATGCAGAGACCACCCAGTCCAGTGCAACTGCCTCAAAGGATGCCGAGAATGAGGATCACTTGGATGACAGTGGGCTCAGGGAGGGTTAGAGCGGTCAGGCAGAGGCACATCCCAGATCCTATTCCACTCAAGAACTCATATGCCACACTGGCAAACAGGGACAACCAAACAGAGGTACCCAGAGAAGTGGAAGGAAAGGATGTGGAGGTTAGCCAAGGAGGTGAATTCAGCGGGAAAGCAGTAGACCCCAGAGGAGGAGGAAGTGAATCCTGGTGGGGACTCCATCATAAGAGGATCCAGCTAGGAACACAGGAGGGGAGGACAGGGAGGTGATATGCCTACCAGGTGCCACGGCATGGAGGGATGGAAGGAAGATCGTGGGGATCACTGGGAAGGCAAGGCAGGAGGGTGAGCTGGATGTCATTATCCACCTAGGTACTAATGACCCGGCAAATGGGAGCCAAAGAAGTTCAGAAAGAGTTTAGGAAATTAGGAGGGTCTCAAGCAAGTAGCTACTTCTGTCACTTTCTCAGAAGTACTACCTGCAAGAGGCAAGGAGAGCATAGGGTGCATGCACCAGGACTTTAACTCATGGTTGAAGAACTGGTGCTGTGAGGAAGGGTTTGATTCATTGTTGACTGGAGACCCACCTGGAGGGATGGAGGTTTGTTCAAGCCTGATGGCCTGCATCTATCCTGGAGGAATTCAAGCACTCAATGACAGAGTTTAAATGCTACATTGACAAGCATTTAAACTAGCAAAGGGGGGTGGCAGGCCAGCAAGGAGGGTACCTACTTGCTCACCCCCCACAGCTAGCAGTGGAACCAGTGAACCAGAGGAGTGGCTATCTCTACAAAGCAGTGTGCAAAAGATGGAGATTAGCACCCAAGAGGTAGATAGGCAGAAAAGGGGCACAATTCAGCAGAAGGGCAGACAGCAAGAAGAACCAGGGATAAAGGACAACCAAGTAAGGGGCTGGAGTAGAACAGCAAAACAGTCTAGGGAGGTCAAATCATGGAAAGCCATGTGAGCAAATGCCAGGAGCCTTAGCAACAAGATGGAAGATCTGGAGGCTGTCATGGTGCAGTCAGACCTGGACATTGTGGCCATCACTGAAACCTGGTGTAGTGATAACCACAACTGGGAGATGGCCATATATGGCTAAAATATATTCAGAAGAGACAGGGCAGGCAGGAATGGAGGAGGAGTGGCACTATATGTGAAAATTGACATAAGAGCCACAGAGATCCAGGAGGAACAAAATGGGGGAGAGATACTGTGGGTTAAGCTGGAAAGGAAAATTGGGTCAGCCATCTGCACAGGTGTGGTCTATAGACCACCAGCCCAGGAGGAAGAAACAAATGGGAGTTGATGTTAGCCATCCAAAGGATGGCAAACAAGGTGAGGTAGTACTGGTGGAGACTTCAATATTCCAGACATGGACTGGAGCATCCCAGCAGCAGCATCAACTAGGGAGCAAACTTATCCTGGACTCTCTCAGGGTGCCTCCTCAACAACTGGTCATGGAACCAACTCGGCAGAAGCAATACTGGACCCAACCACAGAAACAGGGACAGTGTGATGGGGTAACAGTGGGGAGCACCTGGGAACACTGACTACCAGTCATTGTGGTTTGAAATCACAGAAAGAGCAGAACCAAACCACACAAAAACACGATCCTATATTTTAGGGGGCGACTGGGAAAATGGGGAGATACTTGAAAGAGTCATTAAGGGAATGGGGCAGGAATCAGGGGTTGAGGAACAGTGGGCAATATTTAAATGGGGATTACAAGAGCAAAAGAATTATGCATTAAGCAGGTTAGCAAGAGGAAAAGGAAGAGGAGACCATTATGGTTTTCCAAAGAGGTAGCAAAGAAAGTGAAAGCCAAAAAGATTGCATTCAGGCAATACAAAAGACACAGGCAGAAGGGGATAGGGAGAAGTACCAGGTGAAGCAAAGGGAGGCAGGGAGGTCAGTAAGGGAAGCCAAAGCTCAGACAGAAGAACACATTGCAAAATCAGTGGGTAGAGGGGACAAAACCTTTTACAGGTACATAAGTGAAAAAAGAAAGGCAAAGGGAGGGATAGTGAGACTGAAGTTGGAGGATGGAGGCCACGTGGAGGATGACAACAGTAAAGCTGACATATTGAACAGGTATTTCTGCTCAGTCTTTACTGAGGAAGAGGAGGGTAATGGGTCTGAAGGGAGTACAAGGGGTGAGAATGGTGCAGAAATGGCCACAAATCCCTTTACAAGAGAAAGGGTCCTGAAGGAAATGGAAGCAATAAGAGTTGATAAAGCAATGGGGCCAGATGGGGTGCACCCTAGGGTCCTTAAGGAACTAAGAGAGGTGGTGGTTGAACCTCTGGCTATCCTGTTTAGCCAATCACTGGAAACAGGGGAGCTACCCAAACACTGGAGGATAGCAGATGTAGTCCCCTTATACAAAAGTGGGAACAAAGAGGCGGGAACTACAGACCAGTCAGCCTCACTTTGGTAGTGGGAAGATCATGGAAGCACCTACTGAAGGAGAGATTGGTGGAACATCTGGTTGTCAATGGACTACAGGACCCAAGGCAGCATGGTTTCACCAGGGGAGGTCATGTCAGACCAGCCTCGTTGAATTTTTTGACTGGGTGACTAGGGAGATGGATCAAGGGAGGGCAGTGGACATGGCCTATCTGGACTTCAGCAAGGCCTTTGACACTGTGCCACACAGAAGACTATTACACAAACTGGAGAATATGGGTGTGGGCAAGACAGTAGTGTGGTGGGTAGGTAACTGGCTGGGTGGCAGGACACAGAGGGTGGTGGCAAATGGCTGTCACTCCACAGAGGGAAAAGTGACCAGTGGGGTACCACAGGGATCAGTGCTGGGACCAGTCCTATTCAACATCTTCATCAGTGACATTGCACAGGACCTAGAAGGCAGAATTTCACTGTTTGCTGATGACACAAAGCTCTGTAACAGTGTAGACACACCAGAGGGTGTAGACAGAATGAGAAGGGATCTGCAGAACTTGAAGAATGGTCAGGGGTTTGGCAGTTGAAATTCAATTCAAAGAAGTGCAAGATAATGCATTTGGGGCACAAAAACCATGGCACAATATATCAGTTGGGGGGTGAGGATATAATATGCACCAAACAGGAAAGGTATCTTGGGGTTATCATCTCTGATGACCTCAAGGTAGGGAAACAGTGTGACAAGGCAGCAGGTAAAGCAAATAGGATGCTGAGATGCATAGGCAGGGGCATCACCAGCAGGAAAAGGGAGGTCATAATTCCACTATACAAGACACTAGTGAGGCCCCACCTGGAGTACACTGTACAGTTCTGGAGACCATACCTACGTAAGGACATAGACAGGATAGAGAAGGTTCAGAGGAGGGCAACAAAGATGGTGCATGGATTGCATCACAAGTCCTATGAGGACAGGTTGAAGGAACTGAACATGTACTCCTGGAGCAGAGGAAGGAGAGAGGGATATGATAGAGACATACAAGTATCTTACAGGGAGGAACAGGGTGCAGAAATGCACTATTTTAGTGAAAAGATGTTCCAGGACTAGAGGGCATGGGATGAAGTTGGAGGAGGACAATTCAGAGGAAATGTGAGGAAGAATTTCTTCACAGAACAGGTGGTGGACAAGGAACACCCTGCCAGAGGAAGTGGTGGGGCTGAAACAATCACGGGATTTAAGAATGCATGGGATAGACATAAAGGAATTCTGGAGGTCAGGGCTAAGGGGCAACAGACTTCTAGGAAAACATAAACTGAACTTACAGGCTCAAATGGGCAGACTGGGTTGGCCATAGGCCCTTATGTGCCGACAGTGTCTATGTATCTATGTATCTATGTGTCAAAGTTACGAGCCTGTGTAGAAATTGTTTAACGCATGCTCATAGCGCAGTCATTTTTTTGGAATTTGTTTACCAAATTTTCAACATGCCCTTTTGGGACCTCTCATTAACAGTAGCACTGTGATTTCATTAATCTGTCCCTAAAGTTGATTTTGCACAGCAACTGTGCCATTCTGTGCCACAGGTGCAAAAACACATTCAAGGAAGGATGCAAAAAATGACACCTGTACTGTTAATAAGGAGGTGTGAAAAAATGGCAATGTTGGAAATTTGGACTGAAGGTATTAAAAATTGGTGAAGTTAGGAGCGTGTGTACAAAGTGTGCAATGCACGCTCATAACACAGTAGTTTTTGGGAGTTTGTTCACCAAACTTGCAGCATTGGCTTTTTGGGACTACACCTCATGAACAGTGGTACTGTTGTTTCGTTAATCGATCCCAAAGGGTGATTCTGTGCAGTGACCGCAAAATCACCTTTCAGGACTGAGAAATGAAATCACAGTGACAATGTTCATGATGTGGGTCCCAAGAACCCCATATTAAAAATCTGGGACCAAAATTCTGAAAATTGGCTGAGCTATTAATTTAAATTGAAGCCCCCCTTTCACTGCCATTATAGGGCTTGCCGTCATTTCTTCAGTTACCGGTTGGTCTTTGAAGAGTGAAATTGTGTTCCCAATCCACAGAAGATCACTGATCCCAACCTCTGGAGGTATGTTTGCTTGAGGGGTGTGCGGGGAGGTAGGGTGTGCAGAGGGAGGGTGCGAGTTGGAGGGGGATGGCTGGTGGGAACAATGAGGGACCATTTCCTTTCTTTTTCAGGTTTCAAAAACAAAGTTGTGGGAATGTTTTCTTTTTTACAGGCAAAAACAAAATGGATTTCAGCACACTGGGGTGGGCTCCCAGTGTGCCAAGCTAGTGAGGGGGGAATCAATGCCAACCCAGGGATTGGGCACCCTGAGGTAGGCTGACAATAAGGAGGCATGGGGAGCATGTCTGATACTTGGAGTGGTCATCCTGGTATCAGAAAAACATGAGAATTACTTTGGCACACTGGGGTGGGCTCCCAATGTGCCACAATAGTGGAGGAGGCATGCCGACATGGAGATTGGGCACACTGTTGTAGGCAAAATATATGTTCAGGTTTGTGGGGGCATGCCAAGATGGGGATTGGTCACCCTAATGTCGGCTTTGGGGAGAGTGTGTGGTGGGCGGCAGGAGCTGCCATTTATGTGTGGTGGGGCTTATTTATTTATTTCACCAGAAAAGACACACCAAGCAAGCGAAGTTGATTTGTAAGTCCAGCCATGCATATTACTGTGTACTGCAATGCTCATGGCTGGAATTTGCCTGGTTGCCAGGGAGGGGGAGGAGAGATCTGCTGCTACAATGACAAAACTGTCCATGATTAGAGTGGCAGATTTTTTCAAATCTTGTGCTCACTCGAAACTGCCATCATCGGCAGCTTCCCTGTTGACTTGTGGCTGAGGGACGAGCCTCTGAAAGTGGATTGACCAAACACTGCCACCTCTGCAATAATAGTCTACTCTCCTCAAAATGTTTCTTCTGCGCCAGCGCATAAGCAAACATAAACATGCTTGTTTGATGTCATAATTAAACAAATATCTTGTATTGTTTATATTAATTCTAATTCATTCAAGACATAATTTTTATACTTCTACCCTTTTTCCAGAATATTAAATTTTAACAATAACATTAATTTATGTAATGCTCCATGACTTAGTGGTTCATTGTGCAATTTACTCCACTGAAGAAGAGTGTTTGATTCCTTAGTCCAGATTGTCAAACACTGGGAGGCAATGACAATGCTGCACTTCCATGTTGGATGCTTCTTACCACAGAAAGGTAAGTGTCTCATGCTGTTATATCCTGTAAGTCCACATACGTATGATTCATGCAGGCAGGACTATATGATTGCAAGATTATGGTGAACCGATTGCTGGAATGATGTAAAATGCTGATATATCATGTGATGATAAGCTAGCTTGTCAGCACAGCGGTAGTGCTACTGCTGTCAACACTGGTGACCTGAGTTCAGAAACTAGCTTGGGTCACTGGGGGCTTGCTGGGGGTGGACTGAGTGTCCCAGAGGACACTCTCCTCCTCTGGGGAGGGAGGACTCAATGCTGTTCTGCGAGACTGCCAACAGGGTGACCAGAGGTGGCAGAGCAACTGGAGACAGTCTTTGGAGGGGGGGTGTCATGGACTTCAGCATGGGGATGCACACACAGCATGTCTGTGCATGCCTGGATGACTTTACATGTGGTGTCCCACTGGGCACCTACATGGAAAAAGGGCAAGACCCCAGCACCTCTATGACAGTGATGGCCCCAGTATATCCAGGATCCTCCACCTAACCAGTGTGTGCCCTGCCTGACATGACCAAAATGTCCAGTGGCATTTCCAACCACGACCCCACATGGGGGCAAAGTCAAGGCTTGATGGAGGTAAGTGGACAAATGGGAGATAGGACAGAATCATCAAGAAGTGTCTGAAGCTACTAAGGACAAGCGGAGGGGCTGGAGAGTACAGAGGCACAAATAGAAAGTAGAAAAAAAATATGTGATGATATCATTTACCCAATTTTGTGTTAGTGAGTGTTAATTTGAGAGGGGTTGAAGAGCTTACTTCCAGCCAACTTCTGACTTGCCAAAGTGGTCCTCCATCATGCTTCAATGAGATGGGACATTGTGTGGGAAGGAAATAACTGAACACAATGGTAAACATCATGTGGATGATAACACTATGTTCACTCTGTCTAGTTGTGGCACCTGGGCCTCTGGGTTCACTGCCCCACCTTTCTGGTTGAGAAAGTTTCAAGCATCTCAAATCCTGGCTGGCTCCCCTCACCTAGAGCAGTAAGAGTGAAGCAGTTGATGAGGAGACAGGCAGTAAATATTTAACAGACAGCCTGATGGACAGTAGTAACTGCTCCTGTTGTCATGGAGTCAATGTCTTTGAGGTGGGCTAAATGAAAGCCTTGCCCACCAGGTAATCAGCGAGAAATAGGCAGTAATTAAAAAGAAAAACTGTATATGCTTATACAGAATGACGTTAACTTTGGATACAGTCTGGATTTTATCAGCAGCCAACAAATATAGCATTAGAGATATGCCTCATTGTGTTTTTTTCTTGCCCGAGATTCAAACACACTTTGGGAAAAAATGTTTCTCATATGTTGCTCTGTTTTCCTGGAGCAACCTCTCTCCTCAGCTTAGAATTTCACCTACTGTTGGTATTTTCAGACATGGTTTAAAAAGATTTTGTTGCAGGAACAAGCTATTTGAACATGTTTTTGCTGATTTTGTGTATGTCAGATTATGTTGTTATCATAATGACTTGGGACGTTCTATAAATGAGACTTGTTTCTCATAGAACTTTATCCTGTATCTTATGCAATTTTAAATAAAAAAATAATTACATAGCCTTGGTCTCTTCTGTTTGATATCTAAAGCAGTAAATTGCTTACAGTAAATAAAATGAGATCAGTATAGCCATATTTTATTTATTTAAAAGTTAATTACCGGAAAAGCACTCTGAGCCGAGGCTCATTTCCTGTGTGACCGGAACACACAGAGTGACACATAGTAAACAAGACTGATACAAAGACAGAACAGTACATTGAGAAAATAATATACAAGCATTAACAACATAGGGTAACATGACAATATGGTTACACAGTTATGAAGCATATTTAGTGCAATAGGAAATTAAACCCTGAGGTCTGAGCCACCTTGAGGATAATGCCCTGGTAGAATGGAGTGGCGGATGGAGGCTAGGGCAGGTGCAGGAGGGAGACAGAGGATGGGAATGGCATGAGCCATTAGTGCTCAGGAGAATTTGGAGTAGAATTTGAGGGCAATGATTGTGGAGGAATGGCAAGTGTTTTACAGAAGTTGATTCCAGGGGTGAGGAGATGATAAGAAAATGCTGCTTGACCTGCACTGGTATGTGGATGGGAGAGGAAACACTTCGAAGTCCCTGGGTGAAGGGAATCTGAGGAAGGGCCTGGCTGACAATAGGCAGGAGGTGAGGCTATGAAGGGTGTGTCCCAAACCAGAATTTGGCAATGAAGAAGAGGCTATGGACCTCGCACCTGAGAGATGAAAGCTTTATGGAGAGGGGGTAATAGAAGAGACAGTGATGAGTGTGCGGAAGGGGAGGTGGCAAAATGAGTTAAGGAAAGTGCAGAGTCTTGCAAGGGAGGTTGCAGGAGCAGAACCGTAGACAACGTCGGCATCATCAATAATGGGTAAAATAATTTTTTTAACTAAGTCTCGATGGGCTGGCAGAAGGAGAAGATAACAGATGGCTGATAGCTCAGCATTTCAGCAGTCACAGAGGTGATATATGGTGTAGTCATGGACTTCACCACCAGAATGGGTACATTCTTAAATCAGTGCCTTGTGATATGGGTGAATGCAAAAGAAAGAGCCCATCAGCACTTCAGATAAGTCATTTTTGGACATATTTTACATCCAGAAATCAGCTAAAAATGTCCAAAAATGCACTATCTGGAGTCATTGATGTCAGTAATACAGTATTTATGTAGTTTAATGCTGACTCCTGGTTTTTATAGTGTGGACATCATCATTTGTTTTACTCAGCTTTGGAGTAGTCTAGCCCGCCCACAGTGGAGATGACAAGAATAACACAATAATTATTTTTTTTTCAAGTGCCGTCCTGTCCATCTGCTGCGCACCATCCGAAATGGGCCAATAATGCTCCTTCTGGCTCCTGCGATGGCGTAGCGCCAAGTATATGCACCAATGAATGATGAGTAAGGAGGAGAAGTTGGGAGCTGCTTTGCTGGTGCCTGCTAAGTTTAACCGTGAGGCACCATGAGTTGGTGGGGAGAGTGTGCCACCAGCAGTCCGTCGCAGAAGAGGCAAGGAAGCTGTGGCTGCACAGAGATCGACCGTCGTCGATGTATGTGTTGTCCTTGTAAGCATCCGCATTCTAAAAAAAAATAGTTGTTTCATATTTCATTATCAGACAGAGATCTGTCTGTGTCATCCGGGTCCACTCCACTGTAGACTAGAGGCCAAGAGCAGGAATCAGTGACCCCGTGGTGCCCATCGTCCCTGAGTGGCCTCAGCTCCCGGCCTGGCATTCTCACTCTAGGCCAGCTGATACCATGAGATGGTTCGCTTTCGGGTTGCGCCAGGGTCTGGTCCGATTTTATTTGGGTGCTGGGTGGTGGTCAGTTTCCCAGACAAGTCCAACGAGAGCATTGCCTGCCAGCAAGAGCCAGTTAAAAATATATCAGAAGTTAGAACCACTCCTGGCTGTGCTGCGAAGCCTGCGATTCTTCTGGTGGTGCGCACCGGTGCCAGTGGGGTGAGCTTGCCGGGGCTGCGGCTGCTTCAGTGTATGTGGTTGAAAGGGTACCGTATGGTACCACACAAAGCAACTCAAGCCGGACCGACAGTGTGAGGCCCCTGGAGCTGAGGGAGGAAAGGGCTCGGAGCCACCTGGGGGACAGCCAGGATCAGCAGCCTGGAGGATCGAGTGGTGTGGATCAGACAAGTGCACCGTGACACAAAGAAAACAGCCATAGCTCAGCCTGGGGGCAAGGCTAGCTTAGAGCCACGAGTGCCAGCAGTGAGTGGAGGAGAATGGGACTGACCTACCAGAGTCCAAATGCCTGCCATCACAGCAGCCAGTCAGTCCTCAAGGTGGGTGCTAATTAAAATTTAAACACTTTAAGTTAATCTAAAGGACTGGGTGGGTGGGTGACTGCCTGTATGGGACAATAAACTTTGGATTATTTGGTGCCACTGCCAACCCTTTAGAATTTTCTGCCTTGTTATACTTCATTATTTTTTGCAATTTATAAACTTATGAGGTGTGGACTGACTGGAAACCTAAACTGCAAGTTGTAACAATAGCTAAGTAACCATGCTTCAAACTATGCCCAATGAAAGTTTATTCCTCACAAACAAGGATCTGTATTAAGGTCTTTTCTCTTTTAGTGTTTAATTATAATGACCTCCCTGATGAATGCAGAAGTGCGCCAAGGAACCCATGGGTGCTTGGTGTGAGGCAAGGAGAAGGAGGCCAGTCCGACAGGGTGTCACTAGACACCAGAAAGTGCTAGCACAGAACAGGAAGACACTGGGGAGGTATCACCAGTCACAGAAAGTATGAGGTAGGTGGGTGGGGTACTGTACCATACTGGACAGGACATCATTGAGTACTTGGTGTAGATAGTTGTGTCATTATATACCAAAGAATGCTGTTATCGGATGGGGAGAAGGAGGACTGTGCACACTACTAAACACCAGGAAGTACTTGATACAGAAGGGAAAACTAGACACCAGAAATTTCTTAAAATAGACCATGTAATGGAGTATGGTGTCAGTGGACATCAAAGTGTATTTAGATTAGGATGGGGTCGGTGATGGGGTATAATCACTGAACACCAGGGACTTCTGGAATGGGATGGATAAAGGGAGGGGTGCTTCTGGAAATCAGGGAGTGTTTGGTAGAGGATGGGTAGTCATTGGACACCGGGGAGTGCTTTTCACTGGACAGAGAGAGGATGGGGTGCCACTGGATACCAGAAAGTGCTTTGTATGGGGAAGGGAATGGGAGGGGGCCACTCTACACCAGACAGAGTTTGGAATAAATTGGGTGGGCACTGGTACCAGGGAGTGCTTGGTGTGGAACAGAGAAGAGAGAGAAAGTGTCACTGGACACCAGAATGGGCTAGGAACAGAACAGGGAAACACTGGGTGTGACTGGCCACCAAGGAGAGTTTGTAGTGGGACAGAGAGATGAAGTGGCGATGCTGGCCACCAGAGAGTACATGGTGCTGGATGGGGATACAGAGAGATTGTGTGCCACTGGACACCAGAGTGATCTTGAAATAGACCATGGAGAGAGAGGTTTGGGCCCATGAACATCAGAAAGTGTTGGAAATGAGGGAGGGAGGGGAGTTGGTGTAACTGGGACTGCTTACAATGGTTTAGAAAGAGGAAGGCGGTAACACAACTAAATGAGGTTGATGAACTAGAATCTGCAGGCTAAGCTTATCAATCAGGTAAGGAAATGGCCAGACTAGGTGGGCCAAGTTGAAGCGGTCCTTATCTGCTGTCAGATGTTTCTATGTTTTCCAGACTCAGTCAGTGTTGCACCTGTGCCTGGCCTTGTAATATGACTCCTCCATCCTCCCCGCTGCTCACATTCCTAGGGACAGAGTAATGTCTGTGTGCCCAGTCTGGGGAGGGGTGTTCTTGTATCACTCCAGAGATTCTTGACATGAAAATCTTTGTGGAAGCAACACGGAGCACCGAGCGGTGAAAATGTAAGAATCTACTGGCGCTGCATACAGCAAGGGCTGGTGCTGCTGAATACATGTTTTCTGTACTAAGAAAACAGCAGTGTTTGCATTGTACAAGAGGAGGTGTGTGTGCACTTGCTTTTTTAAGTTGCACCTGAGCTGGTTCTTCATTGATTGCATGAAAAACTTTGGTTTTGAGTTGTGTGTGATTGCTAACCAAGGCTGAAAGCACATTTTCTGGTTTTGATTGTCTGTGTGTGCCAGTCGGGTGGGGATCTCCAAGTCTTGAAATTAAAATTTTTTGATGCATACAATTACAATGTCAGTGCGAAGCATCTTGGATTGTTGAAAATGTAATAGCCCATACAGTAGCAGTAGTAAGTGGATTCATACAAGGTGGCAGTGGCGCCTCCACAACCATAGAAACACAGCACTATCTCTATAAAAACTTCGTACATTTCATTTCCTTTTTCCCCTGATGCAGGCATCATAGCATCTGACTGGCCGGTGGTGAGCTGACTGAAGGAGTCACATCACACACCAGTAGAAGAAGTCAAGCAGCAGGGTGCCCTGGGTAGCATGTGGTGATCATACACGTATATTATTCAGAGAGGAAGCCATCACCAGCGACAGCATTTCATCACCTTTATTTGCAAGGTACTTACCGTTACCATTACCTCTACTGTACCTCTTCAGTTGAGAAATGTTAAAATGCTTTTTTTTTGTTGGGTTTGAAGCCAGGTTGCTAGGGGTAGTGGGTGGGGGGAGAAGTACTACTGTGGATGTAGGGTAGCTACCATAGATATAGAGGATAATGCATGAGCATCAGTGGTTAACCATAATGTAATTACCTCAAGCAGATACCAGGATGACCATGTAAACCTCTGCAGCTCGAGAGGTGTACACTTGTCATGTTAACCATGAGTGTTAATTATTACGTGTATGGTTGAGCACTGTAACTCAGGCATTGTATGCAGTGTAGAATGTAAAAATAAGCACTGTGGTTCAAAAATTCCTTTTTTTTGATGCGTGTTGAATGTCCTGCTTGGCTATGAATGCCTCCTGGTTTGAATGTTGAGCAACGGAATTGCTGAAATTGATATCAGTACTACTGCTGATACGTAACTGTCAAAATGGAATGCTGTTTTAAAGTATTGTCTAAGCAGCAGATCACCTTTCCTTTCAATAAATGTGACATATTGTGACAAGTATTGTCTCCAGTGGCACAATGAGGCAGAGCATTAGGCCCTTGAATTAAACATTAGTGGTTCAACTCCACCTAGGGATATATGTTTAGGGTGATGGAAAGGATGAAAAGGACTTGCAAGGTTGGAGGAATGGTCAGAAGTATGGCAGCTTTGATTCAATGCAAAGAATTGCAAAATAATGCATGGGGGAAACAAAACACAGGGGAAAGAGTACACAATTTGGGGGGGGCTTGGAGGTAGTAACAACAACAGCTTTGGGCATGCGTACCAGGCTCAGTCTGTACAGTTGGGGTTTGTGTTTACCGAATAAGCTGTATATTTACCACCGGGTCCAGGAGATTGATGGGGCCATACTAGACCTATCTTCTGGAGGGGAACCAAGTAAGTCCATGCATGAAGCAATAACATAATGTCCAGACCTGCAGATGGGATCCTACAGTGTGACTTTATTAAAACAAATTATCTTTAGAACAAGGGTGGTCTGGTCACCCAAAGCTTTAACATAACACTTGGCAAATGTATTAACTTCCAGTACCCCATACATTGCAAAGGGGTTCCGTACTTGTTTTGCCACTATGTGATGACAGTCATGTGTGATTGCTGGCAAAGTATTCCAATACTGAAATGGAAAGTGACAGCTACAACCTTGCTGTAACTTCTATTTGTTATTCTGATGACTTTCCTACACTTCAGTTATCAGATAGTGATGATTGTTCTTCTTCTTATGCGTGTATCCCACAATCTGCAGTTTCTCAGGGTCACAAAGAAGTGACACAACAATCATCAGTTGTTCAGAAATTATGCAGTGGTGACACTAGAAATAAGAACAGTCAATTATCAGATGCTGTGAAATCTGTTATTAAGCGTATTACAGACATCAGTGGAAACTGAATTTGATTGGCTGGAGGCAAGAGATGGGAAAATGTTTTGCTCTGTGTGCTGTTCAGCTCGCCGTCTCACAAACAAATTTACTACTACAGGTGCAGGTGCGTTAATGTGCATGCAGTATGTCTGACAGATAACGGTTCTGAGTAGCCTGATTGGCTATCACAAAATGAACTTTGGCTTCTCCAGTTCACAGTGGTGGTGGTTGTGAATTAAATGGTAAGGCATGCCATGAGTGACATGATCATCATGACCATCTAGGGAGAGTTATGGTGTGATAACGGCCCGCCCACCTCCAGATGGTTTGAAGCACGAGGTGCGTGTAGCCAAGTGCTTCCACCAACCGAGCAGGGCCCCGTTACCCACCATAAGCACCCATGAAGTGCCATATTGTGCTAATCAAATATGTCCTTTTGAAACCATTATGAATTTTTAAACAGGTTATTTCAACTGGCCACCTTGTGCTGTGATAACAGTCAGCAGGAAGCATCTGTCTGCCAATCAGAATTCAGCATTTTTCTACACATTTCATAATCTGATATTGAAATCGGTTGAAAGGATACTGAATTCTGATTGGCAGACAGATGCTTTTTGTATGACTGGCCCATAATCCTACCACAACAGCCCAGGTTAACCTCTTTAACAAATTAATAACATTTCAAAAAAATTACCAATTTTATTACTGCAATACAGCACTTCAGGGAGTGGCGGGGGTGCTTTATGTAATCAATAAGACATGACAGGGTGTGCATGGATGGAACAGATTTTACCGCACCCATGGCCAGCCAGGGCATAATTTGCACAAGGCCTTGGCCGAGTACCTTTAGCCCTTGACGTGCTGTAAAATCTGTTCCATGCATACCGCTCTTATTGCTTACTTCATATTCATCATAGTTCATCTAGTGAAGAATGCTACTTTATTAATAATTTGTAACAGAAATGACAATTTATGCATCAAGTATGCTGACTTTGTCACCTGTGTTTCGGGACTGAACTGTTCCTCCCTCCCAGATGCTAATAAGTTTGATAACTTGTGGCGGACATAGCATGAGTGGATGCAGCCGATAGAATCTTGCAGTCTATCTGTACCGAGGAAGTGTAATACTGAGTCACCACACCAGTATTTTCTACTTTTAGAATATCACAGAACATACATAGATCTTCTTTGGGGTACTCTCACTCATCAGGTAGGTATGGTACCAGTACCGCAGCAGCACCACTAACATCATAGCCATAGGAATGTCACTGTCAGTGAATGGGAATCCACATGGAAGATTCTCCTCAGTACATTGCTCACTCTTCAGTTCTTTTCCACCATCGAGTTGCAAGCACATTCTCCACTGGTGAGCAGCAGTGCATTGTTGGTGGATTTAGCACCTTTTTCAAAGTAGGACCTACTGCCACTTGGAGTACAGTAGTATCACAAAGTTGTTTCAGTGAGTATTACTATATTGATATATTTAAGGCCCATACATTTTTTGGAAGGATGTCCACAAGGACTCCTGTCTTCAGTTTATGAAGTCCCAGGCAATTTCAGTTGCTAGGCTTTCTATCTTGAGCTAAGATCCTTGGCTTGGCCATTTGTTCCAAGTCTCCTGTCTTAAGTTTATGGAGTCATGGGCAGATTCAGTTGCCAAGGTCTTCTGCCTTGAGCTTATGAAGATCCTTGCTTGGCCATTTGTTCCAAGTCTCCTGTCTTAAGTTTATGGAGTCATGGGCAGATCGTTATCAAGGTCTTCCCAGGGCTCTGCAAGTTGTGCATTGATCTGATCCCTGATTTACTTGAGTGATGGTGGGGAAGGACTGCGGATGGAATGTGTGTGAATGACCAGTGCCACAACTATATTTGGCTGGTGAGGTCTTGCTGACGGTGTCACATGTGCGGCCAAAGTTGCAAACTTAATGAAAACTTGGTGTGTTTACTGTCATTCCATGATGGTGAAGAGTTCCTATGGTGCACTTGGAATCCACCTGGTGAGTGAGATCACCTCAAACACCTACTCTTTATGGTATGCTCTACGTATCTGTTATTTCCTTCTGTCACTGATGTATGCCATTTCATTGTGTACGTAAAAACAGACAGCAGCTTAGCCTTTACAGTTTTATTCTCCTCCTGTCCAATTCCAGTATTTACAAGAAAATAATTTTCCTATTTTAGAAAATTGTCAGAAATCAACCCTCAGGAAGCACAGTCAGACAAAGGACCATCGTACAGCAATGGAAGCAGACATTCTTAGAAGGAGACTGTATGCAGTTAGCAACAATGATGAGGCAGAAAGTTCAGAAGATAATGATTCAGCTATTAAATTTGTAAAAGACAGTGAACGTAATCTGTTTAAAGTGGTTGCAGCAAAGACAGATAATGGCAAATTGCAGTGTCAACCAGCTTTTAGATTTCATTTAATGGACGTCAATGCTCAGTACATGATATGAGTGATTACACTGTTCATGATGTGCAGAGAAGTATTGTGAAAGTATTAGATAGCTAAGTCATAAAAGAAGCATTGCAAAGTCCTGTGTTTGGCTTGCATAGTTGATGAATCCACAGATCTTTCAGTCCACAAACTGTAATAATGTATATCAATATGTCAGTGAAGGGAAATGAAAACAAAACTAATTGGCAACATCAGGGTAAAGGATGGTTCAGCACATCACTAACTGAGGCTATTGTAAACAGATGTCAGGCCCTGGGCTTCATCATGAGTAAACTTCTGGGTTAGGTAGTGATGGGGCTAATGTAATGATGGGCAAGTCCAATGGTGTTGGTGCACTTTTGACTTCACTGCATTCACCTTTATGGTTCATGTCCACTGTTTGGCTCATAGATTGACTTTGGCCTGTTCACAGTCTGCTACTCACTTTAGATACCTACAAGACTTTCAGAGTAACATTAATGGTATATATGCTATTTCAGTACATCTGATGTTAGGCAGGCAAAGCTAGAAAGATATGCAAAGGGTGATTGGTACAGTAAAGGAAAGCTGAAAGAAGCAATTAACATACTTTGGCTGTCATTGCAAAATGCTGTAAATGCATTACATAAATGTTTCCCTGCTATTCTCCCTATACTTAAAGAAGACATGAATCATGCCAAAGCTCAGGGCCTTCACACGTTTCTCACTACTTACATTTCTACAGCTGTTCTATGTATGTTCTGTGATATCCTTAAAGTAATGGGAACTCTTTGTAAATCCTTTTAAAAGCAGGATCTGCTGTACGTGGATGTGAAATCACAAGTGTTCTGTGCAACTGGTGAGTTAGAAAACATGAAAAGTGAGCCAGGCCCAATCTGACCGTGTTTCAAAAGAGGCATGTGAAATGAGACTAGTGATAGTGGACAAACGACAGCATGTTGGAAAATAAAGGAATCCCGCAAGATGACATTCAGATTGAACTCAAGTGTTCACATAAAATGACAGCACAATTCTCAAAACTGAGGGAGGAGTATCTCAATACTCTTATAAGCAACATGAAGTGTAGGTTGTGCCCAGATTCTAAAATGGAAGCACTTCTGGTGCCATTGCCAATCTAACTGACCCACAGTCTGTAGTAGACTGTAATACAGTCAATGTTCAGAGAAGTTTAGAAATTGTTTGTGAAAAATTTGGTTCCAACAACAATATGACAGTGATCAAGATGATACTGAGACAAATATTCATAAATGCAAGCCTTTACTAGATGAAAATTGTCTCCACTCAGACTGGGAAAAGCAAAGGCAATGATGCTTGGATGCTATAGGAACCTTAGTTCGAAAGCTTTATGAGAAGGGCAATTTCAAAGTACTCTGATACAATGCCAGTATATTCAACATTATGTAATATCACTTTATGCATTCCACTGACATCTGTAGAATGTGAGTGTGATTTCAGTGTGCAGAATAGGATAAAGACCAAATTGCGTTGTTCACTAACAGAAGATAGCCTAGAGCTACTAATGAAACTAAACATGGGGCCTGACTTCTCTGACTTTGAAGTCGATAAATCTGTGAAGTGTTGGAAAAAAGAGAAACAAAGGCGCTACATGTCTTTGTGGCAAAAATCAAAAAGGAGGAGACTGGAGAAGCCAAAGTCACAGACAGAGACAGTCAGGTTTCATGTTTCTGCTAGCAGCAGCAGCAATACTGGTGGTAGCTGTGCCATATTATCCAGTGGTAGCCACACATCAAACAATGATTATGTCAGTATGTCACCATGTATCAGCAGCAATACCTGTTCTGACACTGCAGATGATGGCGGCCCGGGTGCCAGTGCCACTGCAGTTTATCATAGAAGCAGTACTAACAGAAGTGCTCATGATGGGGGGGGAGGACTGAAGATAGTGAATTGAGGCAATGAAGATTTCCTGGAAATAATAGAGGGCATGGATGACAACAATAGCAAATAATTACATAACTTTCAAATTGGACTAGTCTGATCCAGGTTCAGGTGCACATTTTTGGCCAAATACAGCTTACTGTCAGACATACTGCTACACATTGCATCGGCAGAAGGAATTATCTGAAAACCAGTATTTTAAATAGTAAATTCACTCGAAAGCTGTGAAGAAAACAAAATGTATATTTTCTTTTTTGTTGCATACTGCTGTCACAGTGCTGCTGTGTACTGTACATGGATGGAGTGTATGGACAAGGCAACGGTAGCTGATGCAGGATGTATTGCAGCCTGGCTGCTGCAAAAAGTGCAGTGGTGATGGCTGGGAGGGGAGTGGGGACTGGTGTGACTGTGAGTTGCTGAACACAATGGAATACTGTGGGGCATTGGATAATGAAAAGTTAGTTGGTTACTGTTAAAGAAGACACAAAGTCTGTTGTTCACATCACATGATGATGTGCTGTATCTTAGTTGGTGGCAATTTATGGTGACAGACACTAGCAGACATAGAGGTACATATTGCATCTACAGTAAGTACACAACAGGTTGCATTGCCTCACATTGCTTGCAAGTTATGGATGTGACACAGCAGTCACATTAAATAAAGCAAACGGTTATTAAATGTATCATGGGGTCAGTCATACAGGATAAGTGCATTGTTAAGGCTACATGTTCTCTGCATTACTCTGTCTCCCAAAATCAGTTCTCCACGTAACCTAAAACTGGTTTGCATACCCAGCAAGACAACATCTTGCCAGGCCATTAGTCACTCATTGTTACATATTTGACAAATTTTAGCACTGACTCACACAGACTGATTGGCCTTGATAAGCATCAGAAATGTCATCACTGCAGGAGTCACCCAATTTCTGCAAAGTGTCAAATTCAACAATCAAGTGCCAACACCTATGGTACCAGCAAGTTAAAATGTTTTATGTTTCAAAGTATAATAATTGTGGCTTACCAATTTGAATGTTATCATTAGCACTTTACCTTTGTTAAATAAGTTCAGTTAGAATGGTAAGGTAGGTTTAAAAGAGCTGGTCCTTGATTGAGAAAGACTGTACAGTTAAATCTCATGGACGATGCACACAATACCCTCACCCAGGCTCTGTCAGGCTGCAGCAGGCTCCCATGCAGGACTTGGCTATTTGTCCATGATGTGTATTACATTACATATACACAATACCAGGCAGGGCCAGCCAAATACATTGGGTAAATACATCATGTTATTTTGGAACAATTATTTAATTTTCACTTTATACAACATCATATATTTCACTGTACTGCAATTTAATTAACTTGTTATAAATAATGTTATTTCCACTTACAATGTAGAAATGGAACAGGAAAAAAACACACACAGATAATAACAATGGGCCAGATAGAAACTTACAATAGAAAGAAAGGCAGCTTTGAGATAATACAAGGTAAAACACAAAACTAATACAATACTGTAACAAACAGTACAGAACCATTGAAAATGGTGTTGTGGTACAGCAATGACTACTGTTTTAAGTTTATGGAGTCCTTTGCAGATTCAGTTGTCCTTTTGTCAAGATCTTCTGTCTTAAATTTAAGAAGATCCTTGCAGGTGGCTCTATATAGCATGTGGTGGGTGTGTGGCATATAGCAGGGACTCCTGTCTTAAGTTTATGGAGTTCTTTGCAGATTCAGTAGTCCTTTTGTTAAGATCTTCTGTCTTAAGTTTAAGAAGATCCTAGGCTCTATATAATACCACCACACCATTTGTACTGATTGTTTGTGGTGTTTATCATGTTTACCTCAAAACTTCCTTTCGTTTGATTGGAATGTCCATATGTGGCGGAAGCCTATTATTCTGGTTCAATTACCAGGCTATAAGTGGAGAAACATCTTGTAATACATTACATTATAAATTGTAATCTAAGTAAAATAAATGGTGTTATAAAGTGAGAAAAAAATATTTATGCAAAAATAAGATTCATTTAGCCAGTTTATTTGTATTGCCAGACAGTGCCACTGGAGTATTTATGATGCAGTGTGGCAGTCGGCAGAATAGCCCATTTTTCCAACATGAGTTGTGATGGTAATAACAAATTACTAAAGATTTTACTTTATAACTAAATAAACAATGGATAGTAATCAATAACTGATTACCACACTATGAATTATAATGTAGGTGGCAGCAGCCTAGCATAATGCTAGCAGCAGGCATCTATCTGCAAGCAACTGAAAGAGCTGCTAACGCCAAAAGTGCTATACTGCAGATTCTGAATAAGCATACTGCCAGTAAATTTCATACCAAAAACTAGATTTTCAAGTTACTTCATTTTAAAGCCATTAGCCATTTTGTAACCTTGACTGCACTACCTGCGCAATAAAAGCAGGTGTCGTTGAAGAGCTGCTGATTATGTCAGTAGCTCTGTAACATACTAGATAATATTGTATACAGGACACAAATGATTATTATTAATCTATGCACAGCAATAATTTGAAGATACTTGATGGCATGGCATTGTCTACTATACAAGAACTGAACAATTCATGAAATAAACACATTGTTTGAAAATGATTACTGCATGCTTATGTTTTCATTTCTTATCATTGAGAAATGTTTTTATGTGGATGTAGCATGGATTACAGTAAGGTATTGAGATAAGCGATGAGTTCACTTTGAAAACTAGAGAATTTGAAGCATTTTGACTTCCAAAATTTGGTGTCTGGAATTATTTTGACTTCCAAAAATTGACCGCTGGAGTATTTTGACTCCAGTGAAACTGAAATGACTTCCAAATTTCAACCCATGGAAGTATTTGACTTCCACCAAAAAAAAATTTCTCTGAAGGCCTGGAGCCCATATCAGCAAAGGTAAAACAGTGAGGACAGGAACAGTGACCGTGCTTTTCCTGTGGGGGGCTTCATCCACCACACGCCATAGAAACATAAATTTGATGGCAGATAAGGACCGCTTGGCCCACCCAGTCTGCCCATTTCCCTGCCTACTGGATAAGCTGCAGATCCTAGTTAACCAGCAGCCTACTTCTTCCTACCCCCATCAACTAGAATTGCCTTATGACTGTCCCATGCATGCTTGAATTCCACCACTGTTTTTGACTCCACGACCTCCTCTGGAAGGCCGTTCCATGCATCCACAACCCTCTCTGTGAAAAAATACTTCCTTAAATTACCTCTGAGCCGCCTCTATCATCTTCAAATTGTGCCCCTTGTTCTTGCACACCTCTTTTTGAAAGATGCTACTCTCTTGGACTTTGTTGATTCCCTTGAGGTACTTGAAAGTTTCTATCATGTCCCCCCTCTCCCTCCTTTCCTTGAGGCTATACATATTAAGCTCCTTTAGTCTCTCTTCATATGTCTTCCAGTGCAGACCCTGCACCATTTTAGTTGCCCTCCTCTGGACAGCTTCCATCCTGTCTATGTCTTTGCAAAGACTGGGTCTCCAGAACTGCATGCAGTACTCCAGATGGGGTCTGACCAGCTGTCTGTACAGAGGGATAATAACTTCCTGTTTTCTACTGGTGATGCCTCTCCCTATGCATCCCAATATCCCCCCAGCCCTCATTGCTGCCCTCTCACATTGCTTGCCCACCTTTAGGTCATCTGATATGACTACCCCCAGGTCCCTTTCCATTTTTGTTGTCGTTAGTATCTCACCCCCATTGTGTACTCTTCCCTGGGTTTTTGTTTCCAAGGTGCATTACCTTGCACTTCTTAGCATTGAATCTAAGCTGCCATACATTTGACCATTCCTCTAACCTTGCCAAGTCCCTTTTCATCCTTTCCACCCCACCTTGTGCATCAACTCTGTTGCAGATCTTTGTGTCATCTACAAAGAGACATACTTTTCCTTCAGTCCCTCTGCAATGTCGCTTATAAAGACATTGAAGGACTGGTCCTAATACTGAACCCCGCGGTACCCCACTAGTAACCCCTTTCATCAGAGTGGACTCCATTTACTATTACTCTGTGTCCTATTTTCCAGCCAATTTTTACCCAGGCTGTCATCTTGGGACCACTCCCAGGCTAGCTAACTTGTATATTAATCTTTGTGAGGGACTGTGTCAAATGCCTTGCTAAAGTCTAGGTAGGCCATGTCACAGCCCCTCCTGATCTACTACTTGGTAACCCAGTCAAAGAAATCTATCAGATTTGTCTGGCATGACCTTCCCACTGTGAATCCATGCTGCCTTGGGTCCTGTGCCCCTCTGGCCTCTAGATACTCAACAATTCTTTCCTTCAGAAGTGATTCCATCATTTTCCCTACCACTGAGGTTAAACTAACAGGTCTGTAGTTTCCTGCTTCTGCCTTGCTCCCACTTTTGTGAAGGGGAATCACATCTGCCCTCCTCCAGTCCTCGGGTACCACCCCATCCTCCCATGATTTGTTAAACAGGGTAGTCAGTGGTGTCACTAATTCTACCCTTAGTTCTTTTAGAATTCTGGGATGAATCCCATCAGGCCCCATTGCTTTGTCCACCTTCAGTTTTAAGAGTTCTTTCAGAACCCTTTCATCTGTAAATGGGCTGGTATCAACTTCTGTATCCAGTGTGTTTCTACTGTTTGTTCTAGTAAGCCCTTTCTTTGAAAATACTGAGCAAAAATATTTGTTTAGTATCACTGCCTTTCACAGTCGCCTCTGCCCACCCTCTCCCCTTTATTAAGCCTCACTATCCCTCCCTTGGTCTTCCTTCACTCCCTGATGTACCTATAAAAGGTTTTATCCCCCTTCTTAACTGAGTTGGCTATCTTTTCCTCGGTTTGGGCCTTTGCTGTTCTGACTGCCTTCCCAGCTTCCTTTTGCTTTAACTGATACAGTTCTCTGTCCTGCTCCTTCTGTGATTCCTTGTACTTCCTGAAAGCTTTCTTTTTCTCTTGAACCTTCACTGCCACTTCCTTTGAGAACCATAGTGGTTTCTTACATTGTTTAGTTTTGTTTATTTGCTTCACACAAAGGCTTGTTGCCTCTGTGATGGCAGTTTTTATTATTCCCCATTGTTCTTCCACCCCTCCTTCCTGCCCATTTGCTAGTGCATTCCTTAGGCACTTACCCATTTTGGCAAAGTCAGCCCTCCTAAAGTCCAGTACCTTTGCCTTTGTATGGCTTGACTCTATTGCTGTGTTTATTGTGAACCATACTGTTCGATGGTCGCTAGTTCCCAGATGGCTACCCACTTCACATCTGTGATCCTCTCTTCATCTCCATTTGAGAGAACCAGGTCTAAGATTGCTCCCTCTCAGTGGGCTCAATACTAGTTGTCTAAGGCATGCCCCTGTAGGCCATCTAGAATAACCCCACTCTTAGAAGTGGCTGTGCTTCCACTCCAGTTAACATCTGGCATATTCAGATCACCCATCAGCAATATCTCCCCTTTTTTTGCCATACTAAGTATACTTTCTATCATTTCCTTGTCCATTTCCTCCCCCTGAGAAGGGAGTCTGTATACAACCCCTGTGTGGATTGTGGTGCCATTGCCGGTCTCCAAATTTACCCACAGTGCTTCTTCTCCTCCCTGTTTTCTCTTTTGTTCTGTTACTTTGATTCCTTCCCTTATGTAAAGAGCTACTCCTCCTCCTCTTTTACCCTCTCTGTCTCTCCTGTAGGTAGTGTATCCTGGTATGTTTACATCCCAGTCATGGTTTTGTGCAAACCATGTTTCTGTGACTGCCACGATATCCAGATGTTCCTCCTTCATCAACGCCACTAATTCAGGAAGCTTGTTACTCAGACTATGTGCACTGGTACTCATTGCTTTCCATTTTTTGGTGGCTTTACTTTCTGTTGCAGCATCCCCCACTGACCTTTCTACCTCGGTCTTTTTCCCATTTAGTACCCTGTTTTGTAGGGAGAGGCTGGGATTTTCCTGCTGCTTATCAGTGCCTCCCCTTGACTAGTTTAAAAGCTTGCCAATGAAGCATTTAAACCGATTGCTCAAAAGATTTGTTCCTTCCTGGACAGAGGCAGACCATCCTGCCAGTATAGGCTGGTGTCTCTCAGGTGGAACCTCCAGTCCCAATGAAGCCAAACCCTGTGCTCCACACCATTTTTCAACCACTCATTAAACTGCATGGTGCAAAGTACCCTTGCCTCACTCATGCCATTTACAGGCAGCACCTCTGAGAAGGATACTGTGTGTGCTACTTGTCTTAGGCCCCTCCCCAGTCCTACAAAGTCCTTCTGCACTGCTCTAATCTCATGTTGAGCCAAGTCATTTGTTCCTAGGTGGACAATGACATCCAGCTCAGACTCCGTGCTGCTGTTCTCGTGATCCTGAGGATGCGCATCCTGTCCCTACAAGCCATGGCACCAGGCAGGCACTTTACTTCAGTTTTCCTGCTCCCCAGTTCTATCCCCTAATAATTGGGTCCCCACCAAGAGCTGCTTCCTTTCCCTTGTGGCATCCTCTGCCTCCTTCCTGTGGGCCTCCTTGTGACAGGTGTCCTCAGCCTCCTTAATCTCCTCTGTGGGTGCATCCATAGGGGAGCTGTAGTCCCCAGAATGGTGTATGGATTGTGGAGTGGAACAACTGACTGGGTGTGCCTCTGTTCCACCCTCCTCACCCTCCCTGAGCCCACTGTGGTCCAACTGCTGTTTTCTTTGCAACCTCTGAGGTAGTGGTGGTGGCTCTGGTGCTCCCTGGATATGGGGGGTTCCCTTCCTACCATCCAGTCTGGCCTGGGGGAAGGTTCTCTTACTGCTGTCCAGTGTGGCCTGAAGACGGGCAACTTCCTCCCTCAGGACAGAGAGTTGTCTGCAAATAGGGCAGCATCTCAGCCTCCAGAAAGACTCCCGAAGACTGCTGCCCACAGCCATTACATTGCACTACTCCCCACATGACTATGTTTTATTTTTGTGTGTGTGTGTGTGTGTGTGTGTGTGTGTGTATGTGTGTGTGTGATTGGTTTGTTATTTATATAGAAATATATATATATATATTATACAATGTGTATCGTATATTTTCAGTGCTGTGTGCTAGAGAGGATATGACATTGATATGCACTTGCACTCTTGAGGAAATGATGTCAGAACCCCAGGTATAAAGGAACTATTTCAGGGGTGGGTGGGGTGAGGGTGTGAAGGGTTGGACCTAAACTGTGCCCTCACAAAACAATCAGCTAAGAGCTCTGACCCACCGCTGCGATGAGTGCCTTCCTGTCTGCAAGATACTATACACAACAATTTGACAGAGAAAATCCCTGCTAATCAAACAGAGAAAAATCCAGACATCCAAGTCAGACACAGGTAAATCTCCCCAGCCCCAAAACAGCCTGGTGGTTTGTGCCTGAAAGCAGTCAGCCCAAAATAAGTCAGCTGTGCTTTGAACTCTTCCTGCACTGAAAATGTTAAGAATTGTAACAAGACTGTCTTTTCCTGATAATTGTAAATTCCTTATTTCACCTTTCAGTTAGAAGCAGCCTCCACCTGCAGTATATCTGCTACAAACCAAGGACAATTGAAAGGTTCCCCTCCCTCTGTTGTGAGCACAACTTGCTTTCCTGCAAATCCTATGTTCAGTATTGCAGCTCCCAACAAGAGAGAGTTTGACTAGGAAAAATATTAGCTGTCCTGATGAGTTTGCTATAAACACTTGCTTATAATACTATTGTGCTCAGGTCTGTTACCAAAGCTATTGGCTGATTAAGTCTCTGTGATGTAATCACTTCCTGAGAAAGTTTGGAATTGCCTTTTAAGGCAAACAAAGATAAACCCAGAAAACAGTTTACTGTCTGGGTCAAATACACAACCTGTACCTGCACTTATTTCAGAATTTGTGACAAATGTTTCGCCCAGAGTTTAAAATCTTCCTGCACTGACAATGTTACGAATTGTAACAAGACTGTCTTTTCCTGATAATTGTAAATACCTTATTTCACCTTTCAGTTAGAAGCAGCCTCCACCTGCAGTATATCTGCTACAAAACCAAGGACAATTAGAGTTCCTCCTCTGCTGTGAGCACAACTTGCTTTCCTGCAAATCCTATGTTCAGTATTGCAGCTCCCAACAAGAGAGAGTTTGACTAGGAAAAATATTAGCTGTTCTGATGAGTTTGCTATAAACACTTGCTTATAATACTATTGTGCTCAGGTCTGTTACCAAAGCTATTGGCTGATCTGTGATGTAATCACTTCCTGAGAAAGTTTGGAATTGCCTTTTAAGGCAAACAAAGATAAACCCAGAAAACAGTTTACTGTCTGGGTCAAATACACAACCTGTACCTGCACTTATTTCAGGATTTCAGGAGCAGCTCTTTCAGTTGCTTGCAGATAGATGCCTGCGAGAGACAGAGAGAGAAAGAGAAAGAGAAAGAGAAAGAGAGAGAGAGAGAGAGAGAGAGAGAGGGAGAGAGACAGAGGGAGACAGAGACACCCCTTTATTTATTATTAAACTCCCAGGTCGTAGCACCTTGAGGAGAAGGAATAATGGTTTCACCATTCTAGTTATTCGTCATTTTTATTCACCATGATTTGGGTTCATTATTATGCATTCACCCAAATCACAAGTTACCTATAAATCAGAATTTGCAAATATACTTAGTAAGGCAAGATTCCTTTCTCAACATATAGAACTAAATTAGATCCATTAACACTGTAAAGTAACCCTGAAATTCTCATAGCTTTTTCTTGTGCTCTTGGGCACTGGTAGGTGGATTGTCAGGTTTGTTAATGACACCAAAATTGCAAGGGTAGTTGCATATCAGCATTAGGTGAATGAAATGAAGAAAGACATGGGTATGCTCCAGAAGGTGGCAGAAATATTGTAGCTAAACATCAACATTGCAAAATAAAAAGCGATGCATCTATATAAGAAGAATAAAAAAGCACACCACTACCTGAATAGGACAGATATCGAGGAAACACAACAGAAAAAGGACTTGGGGTAATAATCAGCAACAACTTTAAATGGGGCAACAGTGTAGTGCAGAAGCTTTCAATGCAAATAAAATCAGAGTGTGCACATCAAGAGAAACATCATAAGCAGATCAAGGGAAATTGTAGTGCCCCTGTAAAGATCTTTAGTCATACCTCATTTTGAGTATAGTGTATATTTCTGGTCCTCATATTTAAAAGATATTAACAGGAGTCACAGCATACTGAAAAGAGAGAGAGAGAGAGAGAGAGAGAGAGAAAGAGAGAGAGAGAGAGAGAGAGAGAGAGAGAGAGAGAGAGAGAGAGAGAGAGGAGACAGAGACCAAGGCTATTGAAGGTCAGGAAACTCTGGCAACGAAGACCATCTGATAGAAATGGGACTGTTCCTCATTAAAAGGAGCCTCACATGACATGGTTACAGTATTCCATTTTCAGAAAGGAATCACACCATCAGACCAAATGCTGCTACTCAGGGTGCAAAGAGAACTCTCAAAGTCATTAACAGTTAGAAGATACAAGGAAAGATGTCAAGAAAAACTGCTTCACAGAACAAGTAGTGAACACTTGGAATTCACTTCCAGTTTACATGTCAGTGGTCAACACTGTTTTAACCTTCAAGCTTAAACTCAAAGAATCCAGTAGTTGCTATCCTCCTTTCTGCTGCTGCTCTGTGGAGAGATAAAATCTGCTCTTCTCCAGTCCTCTGGAACCAAGTCTGTTTCAAGTGAGCTGTTGAATAAATCCATCGGTGAGCAACTACCACTTCCATAAGTTCCTTTAGTACTCGTGTCCTGTTAGGTTCCATAGCCTTATCCACATTCAGAGCTTTAAGGCTCTTTCTCTGAAGACTAACACATTCACCCCCGTTTGTTTCTACTGTTCACTGGAGGTCTGGCCCCATCCCTTCTCTGTGCAGATTGGGTGGAAGTACATGCTCAGAACACCTGATTTTTCTTGATCCTGTTCTGTGTAGTCTCCCTTGGTTAGCCTCCTTATCTTCACTATCCCTCCTCTTGTTTTCCTCTTCTCATTTACGTACCTGAAGAAAGTCTTATTCCCTTCAGCTACCCCTTTGGCTATCCTTTCCTATATTCATGCCTTTGCTTCCCTCAGTGCCTTTCCTGCTTCTTTCTATTTTACTTGATATGCTCTCCCTCTTCATTTCCTTATACCTCCTGAATGCAGGCCTTTTTTCCCTAACCATCTTTGCCACTTCCCTAGAGAACCATAACCATCTCTTTTTCATTGTACTTTTTCTCACTTCCATCACTCATAGGTTGGTTGCCTGAATTATGCCTTCCCTTATTTTCCCCCACTGTGCCTCTAACCCTCCCTAAAATCCCACCATGAGGCATTTTCTAATGCAGTCTCCTATGTCTTTCAAATTTTCCCTCCCAAAGTTCAGAACCCTAGACCTCGTGCGGTATGCATCTGTTCCTGTCTTAATTCAAAAAGTACAATTTCAAGCAAAAACCTCAGTTTTCATTGGAAATTGCTTTTTACTAGCATAGTAGTGATTTTGACAAGAAAACACAATTTTGCTTGAAAATTGTCCATTTAAGTGAGCTTTCATCAATAAGGCCAAGTCATTCCAATATTTCCAAAAAGCCACAGTATCCAAAAACATTGTGCTATTTCTTGTGATTTTACGTAAATAAAATTCTCCTAGATCCAAAAACTGCATCATTCTCAACTTTCTGAATTTAGAATGTAGTGTGTACCAACTCAGTAACCAGACATTACAGACTGCCATCTGGTGGGGGGGAGAAGAAGGACTACAGATACTTGAAAGAGCAAAGGGACTTTCCTTTAGTTGAATGGTTACAGCTGAGTACTACAATACTAACACATAACACACACCCAAACATTCATGGGGTATACTCTACATTCCAAAATAACTTCTAATCTTCACCATTGTGCCAAATCCACAATGAAAGTCTGATCATCATCAAAAAATGCATCAAAGGTGTATCTCATCGTCTGCTATAAACATAGTAGATTTCAAAGAAAACTGGCAGTAATTTATTGACTCATGGATGAACAAACAAAAATCACATTTTCACCCATATGCAATAAACAGCTGGAAGTTACAAGTCATACTAAGTATGTTTTTTCTTTGAAGTGAGTCCCACAAAAAAAAACAAAAAATCAATTACAACCAAGAACATAAATTGCTTTTCTTGAGCCAAGGAAGCACAGTGCTCAGAGAAACCTATGCTTCCCTAGCCAGATGAATGTATTCACGCAGGTCCCAGAGGGACTAGTGCGAATGAGAATGCAATTGTACCATCTCAAAAAGTAAGAAATTCTTTGCAAAGACTATGTTAATACAGGTAGGAGCAGGAAATTACAGACCTATAAACCTGACTGCAGTGGTGGATAAAGCAATGTAATCACTACTGAAGGAAAGGATTGAAGAATACCCTGTGACCAGAGGATTACAGGATCCAAGATAACATGGTTTCACAGGGTAATAGATCTTGCCAGATAAACCAGATCGAGTTATTTGACTGAGTGATCAGAGAAGTGGATCAGGGCTGAGCAGTGGATGTGGCCTGCCTGGATTTCAGTAAGGCCATCAATGCTGTTCCACACAGAAGACTGGTGAGCAAGCTGGGCAGCCTAGGAGTGGGTCCAAAAGTAGTAAAATTGGTAAGAAGTTGGCTAATCAATAGGAGTCAGAGATCGGTTGTAAATGGTGCTTAGTTTGAAGAAGGCAAAGTGACCAGCAGTACGCCACAGGGGTCAGCAATAGGCCTAGTCCACTTCAATTCTTTATTAGTGACATTGCAGGAGGGCTTGGATGGGAAAGTATGCCTGTTTGTAGATGACATAATAATCTGCAACAGAGTGAACATGCTGGGGAGGTGGAAAAAAATGAGGGATGATTTGAAAAAGCTGGAAGACTGGTCAAGGGTTGGGCAAAGGGGTTTCAATGTAAAACAAGTGTAACATCATGCACCTGGGGGACAGAAACCAGGGGACAACATATCAATTGGGTGGGGAAGTACTGGGAGCCACAAAACAAAAGTGACCTGGGGGTAATCATTTCTGATGATCTGAAGGTAGGAAAGCAGTGTGATAAGGCAATGGAGAAAGCTAGCAGGATGCTCGGGTGCATAGGGAGGGGTATCATCAGCAGAAAGAGGGAGGTAAAGGTAACCCTTTATAGATCGATGATGTTGCCTAACCTTGAGTACTGAGTCCTGTTCTGGAGGCTCCATCTCCAGAAGGATAGAGATAGAGTTGGGTCAGAAGAAAACCAAAATGGTGTAGGGTCTACATCAAAAGCCCTATGAGGAAAGATCAAATAATTAAATATGTACTCTCTAGATGAAAGAAGGAGAGGGAGACATGATAGACACATTTAAATAACTCACAGGTATTAAAAGGTACATGCAGGTAGCATTTGCATAGAAAAAGATGCTTCAGGACAGGGGTCATGCTATGTTGCTGAGGGGGACTCAGAGGAGATGTGAGGAAATACTTCTTCATGAAAAGAGTAGTAGATGCCTGGAACAGCCTCCCAGTGGAGGTAGTGGGTGCTAAAACAGTAACAGGATTCAAGCATGCATGGGATAGACACAAGGGGATCATAGAAATAAGGCAAGGGTGGGGGGAGACCAGAGATTGAGTAGGATCTGCAGTGACACTGTAGGTAGGGGAAACAGGGCAGACTTGGTGTGCCAAAAAGTCCTTATCTGCCAACAACTTCTATGTTTCTGTGTTTCTATACACCAGTTAGGGTTCAGAATACAGCAAAAATGTAGGATAATGTTGCATTAGGTTTCCAACCCTAACTCCCTACCCCCACTTTCCAAACAAGAAAAAGAAAAACATTATAGTTTTTGCTGTTCTAACTGTTAGCAAATCAGTGGTGAGGTCTTCCTTTGTGTTTTGAACCCTTGCGCTCACCCCATTCCATGACCAACTAATGTGAGATATCATATGTTTTCATCATGCAGGGCCTACAGGTTGTTGGCAACATGTGTGGAGGCACAGTTCTGTACATTTGAAGGCTATATCACAAAGGAGTGAGTGTTAGCGTTAAGAACCCCAAGGAAGACCCGACACCTAGTTTGCCAACAGTCAGGACATCAAAAACTATATATATTTTTTTTCCTTTTACTGCTTGTGGGGTGGGGAGTTAGGGTTGTAAACCCTAACACCACATTCCCTACTTTTGTTGCTTTAATCTGAACCCTAACTGGTGCATTTGCAGTTGTTTGCAAGAATATAAAATAAAGGCTGTTTACAAAATCATGAGGCAGTGATGAGTCATTATTACAGTTCTTATATCTCAGAGAAGTTAATACCACCTACATACCTTTAGTTACAGTGTGGGATGGGGCTATTGGTATATTTAATAAACAGTGATTGGCATTTCCATTTCTCAAAGATGTGCATTTAAAATTTTCATACTCATATCAGAGGCAGGGGTATCTTGGGGAGGTCCACTTCTCCCTCTTTACGTGGTTAGGGATATTTTAGTCAACCCATGGAGAAGTGTCTGTCTGTCAGATTGCTAAGTGTAGGCGTATAACTAGTATCAATATGTGCTAGTACAGAGCATTGTAAGAGGTTTCCTTTTGACTTTAAATACTGAATTCATACCATGGATGTATTAGGCGTGTGTTGAAACACATTTTGAATAGTAGATAGCAGAGCACCACACCAGCATGTTTAAGTCTTCCAAAGTGGGCATGGCCAGAAAGAACCCACCTTGAAAACTTCAAAACCGCATATCTCAGGTCAGAAGTTGAAATACAGTGAAAAAAAAATATTTAATGTTTTTTGCCAGAAACACAGTATAACTAGAAAAATGCTGATATGTTTTCTTGGCTGATTTATGACACTCACGAAAAAGTAAACATGAAGAAAGATCAGACCAGATGAACAAAGACCTACATTTTGATTTTCATGTGTAAACACTTGTACAGTAACTCATAATCCCTATGAAAACGACTGCATTGCAGAAAAGAAGTTGATCCTCAACAGGCTTGAAAAGTCATGAAGACACGCTATCCGATGTTGTCTTGCAACCCATGAGTGTGTGTTCTATGGAAGGATAGATTACTTTAGCTAAACTGCACTGCAGGGAGAAAATTATACTAGTTCTGTCGCCTTTACAAATTCGTTAATGGCCCATTACTTTCTCCATTCACTATTTACCTTGCTGCTGAAATAAAGTATTATAACCAGTGATCTATGGACAGCCTAGCATAAAAGGTGCTCAGAATCTGAAGGTTGAAGCACAGGTACACTTTTACCTCTAATGTCATATAGTACGTGACTGCAAAGAAACCTAGGATGCCATACACAGTCACAACTGAGTGGTGCAAAGTGGTCCCAATGATCACTTTGTGCCAATGTTCTAACTTGCACTATTTTGTAATGTAAACAAAGGGTCAGAAAGCCTTTTCCTACAGCAGCACAATGGCCATTAGCCAAGCACAGAGAAAGGTATGGGTTTGTCCTGTTAATAAAGTGTTATGCTATGCAATGATGCCTCCCATCCCCTGAACAGCTGCAAGTATGCAGCAGCACTTCTGACCACTGTGGAATTATGATAGGCAGTTTCACAAGGGTGATGTAGGTGTGAAGTTGGTCTGGTAGTATATCCTAGAGGTCAAAGTAATGAGCTGTGCATGAGCTTGGTAAATCCAGCAAACCTAGGTTTGATTCCCACACACTCCACTTGCATACTGTGTGACTCTGAGCAAATCTCTTAACCTCCCCAGTCCTCTCTGTTTTGTGGTGTCAGAATGAATGAATTAATAACATATTTTCCTATAATAAAACCTGATTACCTAAGGCCTCAGCCAATCAGGGTTTACTACAGGCAAAAAAATAAATAAATTCATGCCTTCATCCATTTATTCATTCATTGAAACACTGACTACAGAACAGACAGAACATCAGTGAAACACAGGATGGTTTCTTTTTCACAGGTACAAAACTGATTTTTGAGATGCTTATAGAAGGAAATAGTGTTCAGGGGCTGGGTGAGGGGTTGAAACATAGAAACATAGAAATTGCCAGAAGTATTCTTCGGTGTATTCCATCTGGTCCCATTGCTTTCTCCACACTCAAATTGTTCAGTTCTTCCAGGACCCTTTCCTCAGTGAAGGGACTCATGTCTATTCCCTCAACTGGACCATCCTTTTTACTCAGTGTCGGTCCATTGTCATCTGCTTTGTGTGTGAAGAATGAGCAGAAGTACTCATCGAGTGCCTCTGCCTTCTCTCCATCTTCCTCTGTGTGCTGCACATTCTTTTTTGTAATTCTGACAATTCCTCCCTTGTTCTTCCTTTTTTCCCATATGTACCTGTAGAAGGTTTTGTTGCCCTTCTTTATTCCCTGAGCTGTTCTTAATTCTGTTTTGTCCTTTGCACTCCTATTACTTTTCCTGCCTCCTTTAGTTTTTCTTTATACTCTGTGCTGTCACCCTCATTCTTTGTCTCTTTGTACTTTCAGAATGCTTTTGGCTCTTCCTTCACCTTCATTGACACTTCATTGGAGAATCAGAGTTGATTCTTCCTCTTTGTATTCTTAATAACCTGACGGGCGCACTGTGATGTGACCAAGGATAGTGTATCTTTCAATCTAGTCCAACACTCTTCTATGCCCTCTCCTGACACGTGGTTAAAATTTTCCTTCAGGCCATGCAGGTCTTCATTTTTGAGAAGTCCGCCCTCCTGAAATATCGGACTTTCAGCTCTAAGTGACTGGAGTCTTCAACTCTGTTTACCCTGAACTATACAGTGTGATGGTCACTGGTTCCCAGGTGAGGCCCCCCCCTTGTTGCCTAGGACCCTTTCACTATTTGTAAATATCAGGTCTAAGATTGCATCTCCTCTTGTGGATGTCTTCATTAGCTGACTCAGACCTGCCCCCTATAGTGCCTCTAGGAAGTTCCTACTTGATTCTGATGCTGCCATGTGGGAACCCCGATCAATGTCTGGCAGATTGAAGTTCCCCACCAGCACACTGTTCCCTTAGTCTGACATCCACTGGATGGTGTCCTGGACATCTTTGCCCTGGCTTCCTCTTGATTTGGGGGTCTGTAGATTACTCCTACATGGATGGGTGCTCTGTTTCCAGCCCCAATCGTAATCAGAGGGTCTCTGCTTCCCCTTGTGACCCTTGCATTTCCGTCGCTTTGATGATGTCCTTGACATAAATGGCTACCTCTTTTTTTCCTGCACAATCCCTCCTGAACAGGTTATTCCCTGGGATAACTATATCCCAATCGTGATTGCCTGTGAACCATGTTTTGGTCATGGCAAGCCAGTCTAGTCCCACCTCCTCTGTAGTGGCAGTGAGGTCTGGTATCTTGTTAGCCAGACTGTGCACATTAATGCATAATGCTTTCCATGACTGGTTTCCTTCTGTGCATACGAGTCCACTCTTTTTTTTCCCTGTTTCCCCTCTTACCATTATTTTGCTCCTTGGTAGGCCCTATTACGGTTGTGTGCTTTGTGCCTGGTGTGGTTCTTATTGTAGTGTGATCTGCATATTTTGTGTTAGCTGAAGGGGGAGAGGTGACAGGCTCCACATGAGCTGCTCCGAGAGCCACCATCATCTCCCCACCAGTTAGTTTAAATGTACCACATGAACATCAGATTTCTGACCCAAAACCTTAACCTCCTCATTTTTCAGGTGGAGGCCATCAAACATAAAGAACTCCCTTTCCCAGAAGTTCTTCCAGTATCCAATGAAATAGATGCCCTTTTGCTTGTCACCAGTCCCTAAGCCAGGTGTTCAGATCTCCTATGTCTTTTTCTCTGATTGTCTGCCTGTTTTTCCTTTTTTCCCAAACAGTCAGAATCTCTGAAAATGCAATGCTGGATGAAAGCAAAACCAATTTTTCCACCAGCGATCTATGTGCTCCTCAACCTTGTCTAACGGCTGGCTATCAAGGTCATTGGTTCCTAGGTGGACAAGGATATGTGTGGCTATTCCTTCCTTCCATATTATGTTGACAATTTGGTCAATGTCCCTGCTTGCAGAAGCTCCCAGAAGACATCTGAGCAGTACATTCATTTGCTTGTTTTGCATCAGGTGTGGATCCACACCATGAATCATGGAGTCCACTATGATAAGCAGTTTTTTTTCTTGTCCTTGTTTTATTGCGGACCATGGTTATTTGTCCCCATGTTGTATTTGACTTTGTGTTGGCCTACTACCTCCTCTGCATTTTTGACTGTTACTGATGCAAGAGGTGCATACCTGTTTGCCATTTGTAAAGGGTTTTGTTTATTTTAGTGTTGTGCTTGAGTGCTACCTCCTTTTCTCCTAACCATCTGCCACACCCCAGGCTTAATCATTATTTGAGGGAGAGGCATGTTGTCTAGGTGTCGGTGGTTTGGAGGAGTAGTCCCATAAGGGGTGATTCTCTGTAGTTGGAAGGCATTGACCATTGCATGGTGTGGTTCTACCTAAGTTTGGGCAAAGAATCAGCCAGGACTAAGGCGGTGGCCGGATGTCAAAAGGCAGACTTTGGTAAGATGGACAACATCCTTGTAGAGCACCTTACCAAAATCTGACCAGAGATGGATGCAGACCAGAAAGGGTCCATTATCAAGATGGGTCTGGTTGAAGCCACTAACACGTGTGCAAAGACCCAGAGTAAGAAGACCAGAACCAAAAGACTGAACTGGCTCAGCATGGAGGTGGCAGAAAAAGTGAGGGATAAGACAGCAGCCTTCCTTAGGTACTAGTGAACTATATGAGAGGTAGACAGGAAGGCGTACTCAAGGAAATCCAGAGAGGTGAGTCGAATGGTCAGGCAAGCTAAGGTCACAAGAGAACTAAGGCTGGCACAAGGGATCAGAGAAGAGGAAAAGGGTTTCTTCAGGTATATAAGAGAGAGAAGAAGCTGTAAGGATGGGATTGTCAGGCTTAAGAGGGAGGGGTAATGGGTGGAACGTGGTGTGAACCAAGCGAAGGCACTGAATGAATATTTGAATTCTGTTCAGTGTTTACCATGGAAAAGGATGGACCTATGCTACAGAGGATAATAGGGCAGGAAAGTGGGGAGCAGATGTTACTGATTTTAAAATCCAGGAGGACAGGGTTTTAAAGGTGGATAAGGCTCCAGGTCCAAATGGCATGCATGTGAGAGTCCTGAGGGAATTGATGGAGGTCCTGGCCTGGCCCTCTGGCAGGCCTGTTCGACACCTCATTGGATTCAGGGTACCTGCCTTAGGACTGGAGATTGGCACATGTGGTGCCTCTCCACAACAGTGGACCCAGGGATGAACTGAGTAATTACAGACTGTTCAGTCTTACCTCCACTGTAGATAAGTTAATAGAGACCATTTTAAAGGAGAGACTAGTGAACTCTCTAGAAGCCAATGGTCTCCAGGATGAAAGGCAGCATGGGTTTGTCTAGGGGAGATCCTGCCTGACCAACCTAGTAGACTTTTTTATTTGTGTCACATGGTCACTGGACAGGGGCCATGTGGTGGATGTTCTGTATCTGGTCTTCAGCAAGGGCTTTGACTCAGTGCACATGGAAGAATACTCAATAAACTGAGGAACCTGGGAGCCAGGAAAACTGGAGGGTCAGTCAGGAGCTACCTGCGATAGGAATCAGATAGTGACTGTAGGAGTGAACTATCGAAATGCAGACTTGTAACAAGGGAGGTCATAGAGGCTCAGTTCTTGATCAGGTGTTATTTAACATCTTTATTGGGGACATGGTGGATGGGATTAAAAGTAAAATCTGCCTAGTCACAAATGGCAAAAGATCTGAGCAAGAGTGGAAAGTTAGGAGGAGGAGGCAGGAGCTCAGGAAAGATCAGCCAAGCTCTAGCACTGGTCAGGCATTTGGCAGATGGGGTTCAATGCTTAGAAGTGCAAGGTCATGCACCTGGAAGCCAGTAACCTGGGACTATCCACTGGCCTGGGGAGTACAGGTATTCATTTCAGAGGAGGAAAAGATCTAGTGGAAATTGTCATGGAGGACATGAAGCCCTCTGTGTGGTGCCATAAAGTGGCAGCCAAAGCAAACAAAATGCTTGGGTGCATTGCCAGAGGAATCACCTTAAGGGAAGAGGAAGTCATCCTGCCCTTGTAGAGGTCACTGGTGAGACCACACTTCGAATACTGTGTGCATTTCTGGTGCCTGTATTTGAAAAAGGACATCAGGCTACTGGATGGGGTACAACAAAGAGCGTCCAAGATGATCCAAGGCCTGGGGGACAAACCCTATGAGAAGAGACTGAGGAGATCAACTTGCTCCCTGGAGTATAGAAGGAGAGGGGGATATGATGGAAACCTTCAAATACTTAAAAGGTATGAATAAGGTTGGAACACAGGGCATTTTCAACTAAAGGGAAGGGTCCACAAGGGACACAGTCTGAAATTAGTGGGAGGAAGATTTAAAAGGAAATGATGAGGCACTATTTCATAGAAAGGATGGTGACAAGGTGGAAAAAATGCTAGAGAGGTCATCTCACTGAAAACTGTGGGCAGTTTTAAAAGAGTGGGACAGGTTAAAGGCAATGTCAAATCTGGTGGGAGGTTGAGAGAGGATAAGAAGGTGGGGATGACAAATCCGTGGTGGAAATGGGGAGGGCAGCTACCATAAAATAAACTGTGTGCTGCAGAGCAGACTTGATAGACCGTTATGGCCTGTTTCTGCTTGCATTTTCATATGTTTGTATGTTTCATATTTCTATCTATCTATCTATATATATATGTATATATATATATTATGGTAACATGGTAGTGCTACCATAGTTAAGTTGAGAAGCCATTTATGTGTTAAACCCAAAATTTTGCACCTTAATAACTTTGCAACCGTTGGTTGCCTGAAATTTGGAATACATGATCAAGACCCATACCTCTTGGGATTTGCCAAGATCGTAATGGTTGGATACACATCTGCGAGGTTATTAGCGTGATCTGCGTGCATTACACTTTCTGGAATTCTCAGTCACCTACAATTACATAGGGTTTCGCGACCTGCCCAAAATCTTCAGGAGCGTCGGGCAGGGGTTTCAATATGCCTTTCGAAGATTTCGTGAAAAAATATTAAACAGTTCAAAAGTTATTAAAAAAATAATTTCCCATTATAAGTCAATGGGAAAAGTTAACAAAAAGTTAGACAGTATCGAAAATGCACTTTTTACTGTGGCAAATGGCCCTGTTACTGTCGCAAATACACCATTTTGTTTTCAGTTAGTGATCAGAAAATTGCTTGGCATTTAAAATTGAGACCCTCTAGCAACCTAATTATTTTTGTATTCACCTAGTCAGGCCCTGAGGATGCTAGCCATGCTTTTATTTTGGGTAAACACCCAGAAATATGTTTTCAGATTTCTGGAAAAATACTTTGCAAAGTAATGTTGCACTCACGAAAGTGTCGCAAACTTTTACAAAGCCAATAAATCGCTGACACTACTTTTGAGACACCAGGCCCAAAGTAACAGTAATTTTTTACACCGCTGCAAAGAACGGTTTGAGTTTTTGGGTCTGAAATTGAGGGAACGCAGCCGATATCTTGCAGATTTGCCTTTCAGTATTTCGTTGAAAAAATATTACATGGCGGCAAAGTTACGATACTCCAAATTTGATGCTTTTTCCCATAGGATAACATTACAGTATACGACGCATTGCAGCAATCGTTTGGCGGCCTGCTGCAAAATAACGGTTTAGTCTTTTGGGCTGAAATTTGCAGGGAACACAGCCAACATCCCACAGATGTGCCTTTAAGTAGTTTGGTAAAAAAATATTACAGGAAGGCAAAGTTATGGCAGTCTGAACTTCTGTTTTTTCCCATAGGATAACATGCGTTACGCGCACCTTTCAAGGCCGATATCTGGCTTGAATGTGAGATCACGGACTTTTGTCAAAAAATCTCTTATCCCCAGTACAAAACTAGCCAGGAAAGTGATAATTCGTATGACTTTTAAATTTTTTTTCTGTGTTGTATGGTTACTGAGATATAAGCAATTTACTATTCCAAGTCCTCATTTTTGTGTTCCGAGAGTCATTATTTTGCATACATTCTTTGTACTCACTGTCTTTCTCTATACAGCTTTTGGGTAAAACCAGCCTGTGTGTTTACATTACTGTTACCATTACCATTTCTGCTTGCAGTTCCGTACCTGTTTCACTTACTGTTCATGTTTACGCCACCATGTGCGTTACCCTTTGTGTTTTCATTTGCGGTTATGTTTGCGTTGTTTTTAATATTTCTGTCTACAGTACTGTTTCTCTTTCTGTTTACTTTGCTTCACCATGCACATTATGATTTGCATTGCGGGCACAATGTTACTATGTGGCAAGACATCACGTAGGACGGCGTGGGGCCCTATGGGCCCGATGCTTCCTTGCTGCATACATTCACTATTTCTCATTATCATTGTCAAAAGAGAAATTAGAGGCAAAAACTCTGTTTATTGCATCAGTTAGGAGTTATTCCACAGCGACAAAAGAGAAATTCAATGTTGGGTTGAAATCCCTTTGCACCTCAGCCCACCCCCAAATGGAATCGTAGTGCGCATTGGGGTCATCAGTCCTAACTATCACCCATTCTCCTATTCCTCAGCTTCTTTCCGCATGTGATGGGGTGACACTTAGGGCTGATCGACTCCAATTCCATTGACATTTGGGTGGAAAGGCAAAGGGTTTTAACCTAACATCAAATTTCCTTGCTTTTGTCACTGTGGAACAACCTAACTGATGCATTAAATGGAGTTTTTGCCTCATATATATATATATATATATATATATATATATATATATATAAAATTACTGGTAGCCCTAATAGCAACCGGTTTGAAAGTCATATCAACTGGCTGGTTGATATGAAAAGCTGCACAAAGTTGCGCAATGCCACGCTAAGCTGTGCAAACAGTGCAAAACACCGGTGATTATAAAAAATAAAAGATAAGCAAGTGTGTGTTAAGGATTTTTTTATACACACCCTCGGTGTGTGATGACTGCGTAAACCCTCGAGCTTCACTCTCGAGGTTTATGGGTCATCACACACCGCGGGTGTGTAATAAAAATCCATAACACACACTTGCTTATCCATTATTCTCTATATAGATGCAATAGTTGTGGACAAAATAGCCATTTCATAAATCCTGATATTTGAGCTATTGTGTACATAAATTTCATTTACGTACATACTTACTATGTCAATACTCATTTATGTACAGTACATATACTGTGTCATCACTCATTTATGTACACAGTAGCTATGTCATCAATTGATTTAGAATGTTCAGACTCAGTAACAGTACTAATCATATTGAAATGTGAATAACTTTAGAATGAAAAATTATTGCAGGGTACTGTGAGCATCAAAGTTGTTCAGCACAAAAATATCTACAAAATGAGTAGTATTTCATTTGTAAATACCTTTTAGATTTTTTTATAATTAGCAAAAAAACAACAGAAAAATATTTGTTTTTCATATTTTCAACAAACAAATGTGAATAACTTTAAAACAAAAAATGATAGCATGGTACTGTGAGCACAAAAGTTGTCCAACACAAAGATATTTACAATATGAGTGGTGTTTCATTTATAAATAACTTTTCATTTTTTTATAATTGGCAAAAGACAGTAGAAAATTAGGGGGTGTTTCCACTTTTTTGACAAACAAATACAAATAACTTTAAAACAAAATTGATAGCATTGTACTTGGAGCACAACAGTTTTCCAGCACAAAAATATCTACAAAATGAGTGGTGTCTCATTTATAGATACCCATTAGACATTTAGATTTTTTTATAATCAGCATAAAATTGCAGAATATTTAATTGTTATTCATTTTTTGAAGAACAAATTCCCCCCAAAATGCAAAAACAAAAGAATTGTGCATCAAACATTTTCATTATGTACTATCCATAATGTAATGTTGGACAATCCATAGCAACTGCTTAGCAACCACTATGCTAAGTGGAGCTACCTTGGAAAACCACAAAAAGTACATATAAGTTTACATTAAAAAATAAATAAACAATTTAAAACAAAATTCCCTGCATGATCTTAAAGGATCTCTATTGCACAGATAAAATATGTAACAGGGACCTTGTGGAATACATGATTTATTTTCACTCAAGCTGTTTGACCTTGGGGACATCACATGTGGCTTATGCCACTCCTGAGATTACCCAAGGTCAGATAGCTCTTGTAAAAATAAGTCATGTATTCTACAGGTTCCTATAATATATACACATATATATATATATATATATATATATATATATATATATATGTATATATACTGTATTTAAGGGATATATAACAGGTAACTGTAGAATACATGATTTATTTTCACTCGAGCTGTTTGACCTTGGGGACATCACTTGTGCCTTACACCACTCGTGAGATTACCCAATGTCAGATAGCTCTTGTAAAAATAAATATTGTACTTGGAGCACAACAGTTTTTCGGCACAAAAATATCTACAAAATGAGTGGTGTCTCATTTATAGATACCCATTAGACATTTAGATTTTTTTATAATCAGCATAAAATTGCAGGATATTTAATTTTTATTCATTTTTTGAAGAACAAATTCCCCAAAAAATGCAAAAACAAAAGAATTGTGCATCAAACATTTTCATTATGTACTATCCATAATGTAATGTTGGACAATCCATAACAACTGCTTAGCAACCACTATGCTAAGTGGAGCTACCTTGGAAAACCACAAAAGTACATATAAGTTTACATTAAAAAATAAATAAACAATTTAAAACAAAATTCCCTGCATGATCCTAAAGGATCTCTATTACACAGATAAAATATGTAACAGGGACCTTGTGGAATACATGATTTATTTTCACTCGAGCTGTTTGACCTTGGGGACATCACATGTGGCCTATGCCACTCCTGAGATTACCCAAGGTCAGATAGCTCTTGTAAAAATAAGTCATGTATTCTACAGGTCCCTATAATATATCCCTTATATACAGCATATATATATATATATATATATATATATATATATATATATATATATATATATATATATATATATACTATATATTAAAGGATATATAACAAGTAACTGTAGAATACATGATTTATTTTCACTCGAGCTGTTTGACCTTGGGGACATCACTTGTGCCTTACACCACTCGTGAGATTACCCAATGTCAGATAGCTCTTGTAAAATAAATCATGTATTCTAAGTCCTTTATATATCCCTTATGGACAGTATATATATATATATATATATATATATTTATATATATATATATATATATATATATATATATACATATACACACACACACACACACACACAGTTGGGGCAGCTTTCATTGACTTAATAGAAAGCATTCAGCAAGGTAAATCGTTGCCCTTATTATCAAAGGGTAGCATCTTTAGGCCTCTCAGTTGATACTGTTGCAGGTACATACCGCTCCCAAACAAGTCAAGATTGATAATGTACTATCGGATAGCAAACCAGTTCGCTCTGGAGTTTCTCAAGGGTCAATACTCGATCCACTGTTATTCAGCATATTCCTCAACCAACTCCCTTACTCCTGCAAGGGATGCATCCTGCTTTATGTAGATGATGCAGACCTGTTTACCAATAGTCCTGACCCAAAAGAAATGGAATATAACTAGGAGAAATTTCATGGAGGTAGAGGTGGTTCAATGAGCATAAACTCATCATGAATTACAAGAAAACAAAAACAATGTTGTTCTCCAGCACCAGAAGCAGGCATAAATCTTACCCTCTCTCAATCACAAATGTGGTAGGCACCCCTCTAGAACTAGTACAGCACTTTAAATATCTGGATGTTACAGTGGACAGAACTTTGTCTTATTCCCAACACATCGACATTATGGCCAAGGCAGTCAATAAGCGAGTTGGTCCGTTATACAGACATAAGCATAGTCTAACCACTGAGGCTCTTAGTCTTGCTATACAAAGTTCTGTGGTTTCACTTTTTGACTATGACCCTGCTACTGATATAGCCCTACATTGCCTCAAAGAGACCAAAAACAAAGTATGCTGGCTAGTAACTGGAGCTGCTCGGCTCACTCACACATGCAACCTGTATGCTCAGGCAATTGGCTTCAGTTCACAAGTAGACTCAGGTACCAATCCTGTATTATTGCAAAAAAGGTAAGCCTAGGCCTGGTACCTACTGGGGTACAGAAACTATTCACCCCTTATGAATCCAATCGCTGTACTAGAAGCTTTGAAAGTCTGATTTTTAACATTCCCCGCTCCCGTGCTGTACTAGGTCAAAAGCCCTTCTCACCGTGCTGCTACCTGGCTTAATACTCTTCCTCCAGACATCTCCTCAATGGGTACAATAGTCCCTTTTAAATAAATGCTTAGAAATCATCTAATTGTGAATTCCAGCTGTGATTGCTTTTTATAATCTCAACTGTCATAATATCTGATTGGACCAAATCTGTCACCCCAATAGGACTCATTTATTTGTTTCTCCAACACCCACCACTCCCCAACTGGTACCTTCCCATTCTCCCTTTTCCCCACTTCCTCCCACCTCCCCCCAGTCACCTGGGCAGCCTTGGCTGCATGCTGCTTCGCTGCTCTGAGTTATGTCTTTTCCTCGCCTCTTGCTTTCATCTGATGATGCCTTCTGGGCTGATGTTTTTTCCTCCCCTGCCTAGTAATTCCAATCGTTAATACTGTGTTGATGGTTTAAAAGTTGGTATACATTGTACAATACCAACATTTACACAACAATTTTCTTATTGTCTAAGCTTGTCTTGTATATTGTTTATTACTGAATTCCAGTAACATATTTGTTTTCTCTCATCTCTGACATAGAACCTATTTAATGAGCTTGTTCTCAAAGGTATTACTCCAAGATCACAATAAATAAATTATATATTTATACGTGTATGTATATATAGATATCATCAGATAAAAACAAAACACTAGTATTTGTACCAGAAAAGTATATTTAAAACATAATTTCATTAAATAGACTTACCTTGTAGGAACTTGATGCAGTGATGACCCACACACAGTGTGCATTATTATCATATTGAACTGGGAAATTTGGAGAGGTAATGATACCACTGGGGCCATGTAGTAGGGCTCCACACATTCTAGCTGTAAAATAGAAAAGGAAAAATATGTTTCAGCAAATATTTGAGCAGTCTATGACCAGTTGCTGGAGAACCCTGTTATGCTGAAATGAAGGATATTTTTTTTTCTAATAGTGAAATACAAAAGACAAAAACAGTAACTGTATGATGCTTGAAAGTAAGTAAAAGGTTTCTATACTTTTAGTGCTGTATAAGAAATATCTGTGTATTGTATTGGTTACTACAACTGAAGAATGTAGTAAACAGTATGATCCATTGGTTTAAGTACCTTTCTCATTTAAAAGATGTTCAATTTGGTTAAAAGTGTTAAGGAAAGTAAAGGAATGTTTTCCACATGTTCTCTTCTTTGACCACATACTGGCAAAGCTTAATCATATACAGAACTTGAAAGGAGAACAACTTTAATTTGGCAGTATAATATTTTGATTTCGAAAGAATGATCATTTAGCCACATATGTGGGTATATCTAATAAAATGTTTTGGTTTCATTTTAGAAAGTGAGCCAGATAGTACAACAGTAGACTTGTGCTTGCTACTTTAGTGACCTGGGTTTGAGAACCAATTCACGTCGTTGAGAGCTGGCTGGGGGAAGAATGGATAAATGTATGGTACTGTAAAACTTGAAATTTTCACAGTCAAATAATTTTTACTGTATTCACTGAAGCAGTAATTTGCACTAAAATTAATTTTCCCCAATTAGCAGTTTTCCTGTTATAGCTAATCTGGTGCTAATGACATAAAGCTACATTTCTTTTACACAATTATGGTTGCATTTGTGTTTGTGCTAAAATTACTTTGCATGAAAATAAAGGGAGTAGCAATCCAGGGCAGCCCAGATTGTTGGGGTATCCTGGTCTGGAAATAGTTGGAGGGAGTAGGAGAGAAAGAAAGAGAGGAGCTAAGGGGTGGGGTAGAGCAGGAGATTGGCATGGTTTGGGGTCCAACAGGCAGGGGTGCTTAGAATTGGCCGTGGGAGAAACAGGAGGGCCACTCAGGGAAGACGGGTTTGCAGCCTATGTCCTGCCACTTGTCTGCTGACATTCTTGAGATTAGATTGTCTCAAGAGTAATAGTACATCAATAGGCAGGTTTGGGCAGAAGAACAGGTTTTGGTCAGAAGAGGGTAAATGATATTGTTCACTCATTGAGACTGAGGTAAGGTAACTAAGGTCAGGAGTAGGGCTTGCCAGTGGTAAAGTAGAAAAATAAAATACAAAATTATATAGTCAGAGTGTGTAGAATGGTGGGGATGGGTGGCATCGGATGATGATGGAGGTGGAGAGCTGGGGCAATGGGGGGACCCTACTCAATGTGGTTGACAATCATGGCAGCCACATGTGTGAAATGGCATGGAGAGGTCAGGCAGTGAGGACTGTCTAGCATCATTGGGAAGCAGATGGGAGCAATTGGGAATGTGGGGGCCCGAGAAGAAGAAGGATAGGAATAACAAAAAAAAAAAAAATTGAAAAGAAAGAAAAGCAAACGCATGGGAGGCTGAAGAGCAGTTGTGGGGGTGGGTGCCCGCATGTCAGAGGAGCCAGAGGTTGCACAGCAGCCAGGAAGCAGTTTGGCAGCAGGTGGCGTGGGAGTGGAAAGCGATGCCTGCATGCAGTCAGTTATAGGGATGCTTCACCCTGGCATGCAGTGACTGCAGCGAGGAGTAGAGTGCACCAGCAGATGGGACTAGAGGAGGGTGCAGGTGTGAGTTCCAGTCCAGCGACCCTCCAGAAGTAGGACCAGGCAATGGTGGGAAGGGGTTTCTCCTGGGGGTGTGGAGCAGGCCTGTCCCGGTGGCTGATACTGTCCGTGGTGGAAAAGGGGTTTCAGATGGTTGGAAATACCTGGGCTGGGGTCAGGATTGTGGTTACCCTCTGGTGCCACCCTGAAGGACTGTTAGCGGGGTGGAAGGTCTTATAGGCTGTGAGTGGAGGAGGGGGTGGCTGGTATCTCCAGTGGCCGGTACCAGTGGAGGCCTGAAAGGCAGGCTGTGAGTGTGGGGGGTATCTGGCTTCTCCGATAACTGGCACCAGTGGAGGTATTAAAGGCAGGCTGTGAGTGGGGAGGGGGGCAGCTGGTATCTCCAGTGAGTGGTACCAGTGGAGGCCTAAAGGGCAGACTGTTAATGAGGGGGGGGCGGATGTGATCTCAAGTGACCTTCACCGTTTGAAGGCCCAAAAGAGGTTTTGTATATCTGAGTGGATGACAGGCCAGAGGAGCTACTAGATCAAATAAATAAATAACAACATAAAAATAATGAATAAACCAACAACAAACAAAGCAAAGTTAGAAGTGGTGGGAAGAGCAGGGGCTGACTGGGATAGCAGAAGCCCCACCTCAAGCTTGCTGCCATTTTGTGACTGTCAGCGGCTGCATCCATTTTAGACAACAGACACAGGATGACTGAGGGGGGTCGTGGCCACAGGCTGCTAATAAATGGAATAGAAGCAGGTTGAGAGTAGATGGTGGTGGCCACTGGAAATAGCCAATTTGGGGGAGGCAGATGGGGAAGGAAGGGTCAGTGGTACAATAGGGAAAATAAATGAATAATATGAAGAAAATCAAACAGAAGAGGAAAATCAAACAGGTGAAGTACCGAGCCAGATGGGAATGGTGGTGGTGGTGGTGGTGGGGGCGGGGGGCTCAGCGGGATAGGCACTAGCCTGAGAAGGCAAGGTCCTGGGTTTGATTCCAAAGGGTACATAAAAAATACAAATGAAATAAAAAAAACAAACAATAAACATAATAATGAAGGAAGGAAAGAGAGCATGGCTGTGAAATTAGCACTGTATACAGCTCCTTGGAACCCAACTTAGGAAGGTGCATGGCCAGGAGGGTTGGGGGCTGGGACAGTAAAACCCAGGGCAGAGGACAACCAACAGGAGGGGCAGCAATGGCTGTTTTCTTGTGCATTTCAGCACAGTACAGAGGTTTTCAAAACACAAAAGATATAAGAATAAAATTAATGAATGAAGCGGAGGCATGGAATAAGTGTTTTACAGAGCAGGTGTGCACTTCCATTTTTCCAGCCCCACCAAATATATATGATAGCTCACCTACTCCAGTGTTGAGGGGTAGAAATATTTAATTTGTTTCAGTCCTATAAAAAAGTTATATCACTCGTAATATTCACCCTGGGAAAAATGGAGCCACTTTCTGAACCTGCCGACATGCACTCACACAGGCACATGCAGCCCTGTTTTGTGATGTCAGAAAATGAAAGCTGCATGTTTGCACTCCATTGACTTGTATGGGGGTGATTTTTCAATAGAATTTAGTATTATTTAGAGTTGTGATTTAAAAATCCAAGCAACCGCTCGAGGGTCTTGTTACTCTGGCAGTAGCTTTGATTTCTTTAAATCACAACTCTAAATAATACTAAAACCAATGAAAATTGTCCCCATACAGAATCTAGTGCAGCATTACGTGCAGCCTTTGTTTTCTGACATCACTAAACAGAGCTGCTTGTGCCTATGTGGGGCATGTCAGCATGTACAGGAAGCGGCTCCATTTTTCCCGGGGTGAAAATTACGAGTCATATAACTTTTTTTTTTTACAGGACTGAAAGGGAGACCTCATCTACGCAAGGACATAGACAGGATGGAAGCAGTCCAGAGGTGGGCAACTAAAATGGTGTAGGGTCTGCATCAGAAACCATATGAAGAGAGACTGAGAGAGCTTAATATGTATACCCTTGATGAAAGGAGGGACGGGGGGACATGATAGAAACTTTTAAGTACCTCAAGGGAATCAACAAAGTCCAGGAGGGTAGCATCTTTCAGAAAAAGAGATGTGTAAGAACAAGGGGGCACAATTTAAAGATGGGGGGGGATGGCTCAGGGGTAATGTGAGAAAATTTTTTTTCACGGTGAGAATGGTGGATGCATGGAACCGCCTTCCTGGGGAGGCTATTGGGTCTAAAACAGTGGGGGAATTCAAACATGCATGGGACAGACATAAGGCAATTGTAGTGGGGAGTTGCAGGAAGTAGGCTGTTGGTTAACTAGAATCTGCAGCTTATCCAATAGGAAGGGAAATGGGCAGACTGGGTGGGCCAAGTGATCCTTATCTGCCATCAAAGTCTATGTTTCTATGTTTCTAAATGGAATTATTGATACCCCTCAACACTGGAGCAGGTGAGCTATCATATATGTTTGGAGGGGCTGGAAACATGAAAGTGTGCACCTGATCCTTAACTTTGTTGTGTTTTCTCAATGGCTGGTGGTTGTTTGCTATACAGATGGCACCCACGAAGAGCATGGGGAAGAAGGAGAGCGCCACCTAGAAGTTGGCCAAGCAGGAGGCGGTCCTGATGGGACAGGTGCAGTCCACGTTGGAGAAGGCCTGCAAGGTGGAGGAGGAAGAGCATGGAGCTGGGAAGAGGATGGAGGAGGAAGACAAAGGGGAAAATGGCAGAGCAAGGAAGTGGCCGAGGAAGCCAGCAAGGGAGTAGATGGCAGCACTGAAGGGTAAGGACAATATCGATTTGACACTAGATGGGAGTCTAAAGGACTACTTGGTGTGTTTAATAGCAGAAAGAGGGTATAAAGGGCTGGGGAAAATGGAAATGATGTTAGCTGATTTAAAGGGAAAAGGGACCCAGGGCCAAGTGGTAGGGGTATCAGGTAAGGAAGGGATTGGGCACAGGTGGGTGGTTTCCCAAGGATGACACTCGGGAAACATGTGCCACAGGCAATAAAAGAAAAGATATTGAAGAGGGAGTACTGTATGTCAAAATGTTTGCATTGGTGGATAAGGAGGCTGTGAAGAAATATGCTGAGAGGGAGCTGGTAGGCAGATTAGACATGGCAGTTGCTCTGGCTCTAGTTGGTAAGTCCACAGAAGACCAAGGTTTCAAGGGCAAGACTTTTGACAATTGGTTGACGGGGTTTACAAATTTCAGCACTATCCTCTTGCAGAGCAGCCAGAGTTAGTGATCCAGTTGCCGACCTATTCAGCCTCTATCAGGAATGCATATTGAGCTAAATGGGGCTACCGGTGGTTAGTGTATGACAAGCAGTTTTGGCAGCACATGGGGCATGGGGACATAAGTTGGCATACCCCACATTCGGATCTTTGGGTATGGACACTCACTGCTCAGGGTTCAGGGACATTTGATGGGGCAAAAGGGGCTGCTGGTGCCACGTTAAAGACATGTTGGGGCTACAACAAGGCAACTTGTAGTTGAGCGAACTACAAATTAAAACATGTTTGCTCAAAATGTGCAGGATTACATGCAGTTTCCAGGTGTAGGAGCATGGGGGACAGGGCAGGCTTCCAGCCATACGTAGGGCAACCATTTGGTAGGAATTCATGGAGACAAGGGAGGAGGGGCACAGGATGGGAGAGGGAGGGGATATGGGGGTAGGGGGGCTTTCATGGCTGGCAGAAGTAGTTAATGAAGGTGGCGGGTAGGGGCATGAGGGGGTGACAGGGGGTTCCAACAAATGCGCATGCCTATTAGGAGGGAAATCCTCTGGGAGTGGATGGAGGGTTACCTGGATAGCTCGGCAAGGAGAAGGCTTAGGGAGGGTTTCATTAAGGGTTTCAATTTGCATTATAAGGGACCAAGAGTGGCCATGTGGGCAAAAGAATTTGGCATCATAATGGGAAGAAGGTGTTAGTACAAAGAAGCTAGACAAGGAGATAATAGCGGGGAGAGTTGAAGGGCCTTTAGCCGTGTCGTCATGGCAGGAAATGAGAATGTGTGTCTTTTGGGCCTAGTGCACAGAAGAAACTGAGAGTACAGGCATACACCACCAATCCTACCCCAATGGGGGCTTGGTGAATGATAGCATTCCTGAGAGGGAAAGAGTAGTGATTTACACAACACTAGACCAAGCCATTGAGCTGATCAGGGCAGTGAATGGGGCCTGGTTAGCAAAGATGGACATCGAGTCTGCCTTTCAGTTGCTACCAGTAAAGGAAGAAGACTAGGATCTATTGGGGTTTCAATTTCAAGGAAATATTATTTTGATAAGGCCATGTCCATGGGCTGTAGTGTCATGCACAGTCTTTGAGGCGTTCAGCACCTGGTTACATTGGGCATTCGGGAAGAGTTGGGGCACAAGAGAGTAGTCCATTATTTGGATGATTTTCTGCTGGTGGGCAAGGAGGAAGATGGGACTAGCAGAATGTTGGGGAGTATGTACCAGATATTTGGGGTACCGCTACCGAGGGCAAGACAGAGTGTCAGTGAAGAAGCTTTAATTCTTGGGAATAGAAGTAAATGCACAGGTAGGGTTTTTCCAGCTGTCTATGGATAAGATCAGAAGGCTGAGGGAACTATTAGGTTTTGCTAAGGCTAGCAGGAGGGTACAGTTATCGGTGGTACAGCAGCTGCTCGAACATCTTAATTTTACATGCAGAGCTTTGGCCTGGGAAGGGTGTTCACTCAAAGGTTAGCCAGAGCTAGAGGTCAGGCAAGGCTCCCAACCACTGGGTAGATATTACAAAAGGGGTTAGACTGGACTTGGAGGTATGGAGCAGTTTTTTTTCCATATACATTTTATGTTCCCCGTGGAGCTAGCAGGCAGCTCCTTCACTCTCCGGTCTTCGACTCTTCCATGCCCGACCCTCCTGGCAAGCCCCCATGGGTTGCCCCCCATGACAGGGCTGAGGGTGAAAGCCATCGACTTTCCCCTTCCCCCAGAGACCAACATCCAGACTCTGGGGGGCTGGCGCAGGTGCTGCGGGGCCATCAGGGAGCCTGCCAGCTCCATTTTCCTCTATTTCTGCCCCTCCACTTGCCACCATTGCTCATGCCCATGTGAAGGCATGTGAAACAGCAATGCCTTCCGTCCCTATGCTAGCTGCTCTTTTCTGCACTACCCTTGGGCCTCCACCGGGGCAGCCTTTCAGCAGGCATGACTGGATCCTAGATTTCTAGTGGCCATTAACACCACCTTTTGACAGATAAAGAAATGAGACATATAGTACCACCGCTCTTTCATTTGAATTTGTAAGTAATCTCCCACTAGGCAACTTTCCAGTGTAAACAAGTCTTGAAGCCCCAAGAGAGCATCCAACCTGGATTGGATTAATTTCAAAGGGAATCACCTTCAAACAGTCCCAAAAAATGTGGAACAGAGTCTGTATTCAGCCCACATCTAGAACAAGTAGAGGAAAGGAGTTTACCCATAGCAGTCAAATTGGCAGGTGAATAATATATCTTATGTAATATGTAGAACTGCATCAAACAGAGCCTGTTGTTTGAGGTGTATGTATAAAGGTCCCGCCATATCCATTCCAAGTGAGATAGAAGGGCTTCTGAAGGACTGGAGTTATTTCCCATTTGGGTGGCAATGAGTGTGTGTTGGGGGGACAGTTTTGGAACAGGAAAATCATCTTCTAGTATGATAACATGGTGGTGGTGGAGATCTTGAGTCGTCAGCAGGGTTCCACAGACAGGGTGACAAGGGTAGTGCAACAGCTAATTTTAATGGGGTTGAAGCTGAATCTGTCATTTAAAGCCAAACATATCTAAGGCATTCATAACAAGGTAGCTGATTGCCTTTCCTGTCTTCAGTTACACAGGTTCAGAAAAGTGGCACCCACAGCTGCAGCCAGCAGGACGTTGGTCCCCTCCAATCAATGGGAGATTGGATGGAGAAATATTGTATTGGAGCTCCTAGTCAAGGAACACATTAAGGTCATACGAGGGAGTGTGGAAATTGTTCCAGGAGTTCCGATGGCAACAAGGGTTCGAGGTAGGTGGCAGGGTCACAGAACTCCAGTTGATAAGGTTTATGGTACTGAAGTGGGAAGAAGGCATAGCCCATTCCATAATGGGCACATATTTGTTGGGTATAGGGGAAGTTTGTGAGGCAAAGAGATGGGGGCCCCCACCAGGGCACCAGCTGTCAGGAGGATGTTGCAGGGTGGCAAAGGGTAAAAGGGAAGTCCCTTGATAGTAGATGCCTGATAGCAGGTGGACTGTTGAGGAGGTTGTTAGATAGTTTGAAATGGATTCTTAGCTCAGCATACGAGAAGGTGTTATTCAGCGCAATATTTCTGGTCATGCAACAAGAGGCATCCAGGGTTACTGAGGTAGTGGCAGGTGGCAAAAAGGATGAGCAGGGTGGTTTGTATTGTGACAAAAAAACTGGAATAATTTGGGGGCAGTAATTACTTTGAGAAAGTTGAAAACAGACCAGGCAGGGGTGGGGGCTAAGATCAGGTTATCCAGGGAGTCTGACAGGGACACATGTGTGGTAGGGGCCCTGGACAAATATTGGAAGGTCAGACCAGTTATCTTCTTTGTGCATGGGAATGGAGCAATGGTGTTGGCGTACCAGATTTCTGTGGTGGTTAAAAGGGCATGGCATTTATAGGGAAGATGGCAGGAGATTTTCCTCACACTCCTTCTGAATTGGGCTGCATCAGAGGCAGCCAAGCTAGGTGTCTTGGAGGAGGGCATCAAGGAAAGGGGGAGGTGGAAATCAGCCTGCTACAAGAAATATATAAGAACTGATGCCCTAACATTCTACTTTGAACCTCCCTTAACTTTCAAAAATTCCTACCCATTTTGATGGGATCTTGATAAATTAAAATACCTGGGCATCTACCTCTCCCATTCAATGAGACAAACGACTCGGTGTAACTATGATTCCTTCAGCTCCCAGCTTCAGGATGACCTTGCTAAGTGGGCTGTTCTCCCCCTTAATCTAATCCAATGAGTGGAGGTAATCCAGATGGTTGTCCTCACCTGGGCCTTATACATTTTCCAAAATGTCCAAATAAATATACCCTTGAAAATTGTTCAAGTCTGGAATAAGGCAATACTAAAATATGTATGGGCAGGCAAAGGCCCCCAAGTGCACCATCATGTACTCTGTCTACCCTGACAGAATTGAGGATTAGCCTTACCAAACTTAAAAGTATATAATTGGGCCTCCTAACTCTCCTTTCTTGCAATCCATTTTGCAAGCAGCCATCCCTGCTAAATGGAGGGACAGAGAAGAAGGCATACTTTCATTCAGAGACCTGGTGAGAGCCACTCTCCATAGACCCTCACCGTTGCCACCCACGATAAACTCAGGTCCATGGATAGCACACCAACTTAAAACCTGGGGGGCAGTTCGGAGACAACTAGACCTCACGCCCTTCCTAATTTACATGTGTCCCCTAGCTATGCTGGAGGACTTTGCCCCAGCCCACCATGACCATACGTTCCAACAGTGGGACCGACTTCGTATCTACTCCCTTTCTCAGTTTCTAAATGGTGACGAATTTAAATCCTTCCAGGAAGTACAACAGACCTATGGCCTATGTCAAGCAGATTTTACAGGTTTTTACAACTTAGAGCATTACTTTTACTCCCTTCCACGGAACACCATAGACCCTCAGACATGCCCCCAATAATACACCTATTCAATCCACCCTTACATCAAGCAAGATCCCGCATGCTATCTCCGCTTTTTATAAGGCACTTAATAATACTAGCATAACTGGCACCAATGAGGTGCTCGAGAGATGGAGGCCGACCCGAGTCAGTTGAAAAACCAATTATGACTGACTCACAACACATTATGACCAGGGCCACTGGAAAATTGCGGAAAAGGTTACACAAAATTGCGGAGCATTTGCAAAAATTGTGGTAAATTGTGGGGTTCTACTGTAGACCCTAAGTGCCTCACAATAAATCTTTTAATGTTTTCTACAGCATATATTAGTCAGTATAACACTAAATGAATACACTGACACCTGAATATGTTTAAAACATAAAGAAAAGTTTATGTTCCTAAAGCATACTAAACTGATAAGCTATAAAGCGTTGCCTATCTTTCAAAATTTTAAAATATCTGCCTCATACAGTTCTAAATAGTTTCTATAAAGTGAGCCACAGCAAATCAATATTAAAGAAATCCAGAAGAATTATTTTTTTTGTTTCTGGCTGTAGAATAATGAAGCCTAATCAACAGCTGTTTACAGTGCTCTGCCAGCAATTCACCCACTTTGGTACAAGAAAAAATAAGCAGATAGAGTGGTGAATAATTGAGTTTTAGTAAAATGTTGTTAGTGTTTAATGGTCATAATTTGTACTGTAGGTACTGTACACTATTTTTGAAATCACATATTTAAACATTAAATCTGGGTGTTATTGGGCCTGGCAGTATAATCTAGGGGCAAGAGTAACAAACTGTGAATGAGCTGATGACATCCAGCAGATCTGGGTTTGATTCCCACAACCCCCACTTGCATACTGTGATTCTGACCAAGTCACTTAACCTCCTCAGTGCTCCTGGGCATACCCCTCAACTGTCACACATTACAAGGTACGTCACTCATTTTAACCCTCAAAAATCCTCTGCCCCACATGAAGAAGGGGATATTCCACATTTTCCACTGAGACTTTAAAGCAGAAATTCATAATTATCTATTATGCTCTGTTAACAGCAAACATTATTAACATTAGTGCACTGACAACAATAGTGTTCTGAGCTTGCAGGCAAGTTTGATGATATGTCACACATTTTGTTCATTTGTCACACATCTTGTCACACATTTCAGGAAGAAAGGTTGAGAGGTATGCTCCTGGGTTGTACCTGAAAACAGGCAGTTGTGCTTAGTGGGTCTTATGTGGTTACAAAAATGTAAAAAAATACCAATATATTTTTACTGCATCATTCAGTAGTCAGGGTACCCTGTAATTTACTTTTGTTTTACTCTGGTTGCAATGATTTTGTTTAGTTAAAGAAAATGTTAAGATACATTTTGTGTTTTATGTTTTAGACTTCTGTCAGGTTTTCTTTGTAGTCTTTGCATGTGAGCATCTAGAGGGTAGTTGCTAAGAGTGAGATCACTGTTAACAACTAGCTTATTCAAGTTTAAACTTGGCAGGGCCATCATAAACCCACAGTTGTTTGAATCAAAATTAGTCTGAATGAAAGTATGCTCACAGGAAAAACTTGCCCTGCCACTTATAAAAAGGCTTCATAGTTAGCACCCCATTTAAGTGAATGGGATAATTCGTACCTTTTCTCCCATCTTTTGTTTCAGTCTGTGTGGCAACAAAAGATTTTCTGATAGACTGCTTCAACACAAAACAAATGTTAAGTGTTTAAGTGTACTTATGCTTGGCCAGTGGATTTTGAAACCAAACAAGACAAGGATTCAAAAGAAATCAGTGTCACATAAAACCCTTGCTCTACCTTGTACTGCATTGTTTCAGCCAAACCCAAGTCTGCATGCAAAATTGTCAATATATTTGAGAGTATTTTATTGAAAATGTTAATACTTTTTACACAGTTCAATATAAAAACTCAAAAATTGCAAGAAATTGCGGAACATGTCAGCTTTTGCGGAGAATGGTGAAAATTGCGGATTCCGCAAAAAAATTGCGGGTGCAATTTTCCAGTGGCCCTGATTATGACTGATTTTTTCAACCAGTTTAAAATTTATGACTGCGACTCACTAAAAAAAATCCAACCAATTTTTTCAACTTCCGCCGTTGTTAAATTTGATTTATGTACTAGCAAGCTGTATTTTTTTTAGTGCAATTAGTGGAAAAACTTGGCAGCATGTTTATTTACTTAGTAAATACCAGGAGAAGCTTGTCACAGCCTAGGAGCAGAAGAGCTGAAAACATTCACTGCAGTGCACCAACTAACTGATACCAAGAGCCGAGGTCAACAGTAATGTAAATTAAAAGATACTCTGAAGGGATAACATCTTTCTTGTTGTAGGATGGGTACCTCAAATGTTTTCAATGCTAACAACATAAGTCACTGTCAAACACTTTATTTTGTTCTATTATTCTCATTGTTTTGGTTTGGCCTTGCTTGCATGCATTATGTACCTTGTGAGTGCACTTGACGTGTACCCCTCACACCCCCAGCCCAGCCTCAAAGTCACATAGACAGCCTTAGATCCTGGTGTGGAAGGACACTGCTGTACACCCCCAAAGCCATATACAACCTTAAAGCCTGGTGTGGGATGCTACAGTACACCCATGAGCCACATAAACAGCCTTAAACTCTGGTGTGGGATGCTGATGTACACCAGCAAAGCCTCAGACAAACAGTCTTCTATACAGTGTGGGATGCTGTAGTACACATCCACAGTCACATAACCAGCCTTTTATCCAGTGGAATGCTGCAGTACACTACCAAAGCCACATAAACAGCCTTATACTTTCGTGGGATGCTGCTGTACACCCCTGGAAGCCACATAAACAGGCTTAGACTTGCCGTGAGTGTGGGTTGCAGGGCAGACACCCGCAGGCTCACAACAACAGCCTTAGCATGTGAGATGCTTCTGCACACCCCAAAACAAAGCCACATAACCAGTCTTGTATCCAGTGTGGGTGATGCACTTGTGCAGTACACACTAAGCTTCAAGCTACAAAACAGCATTAGAACCTGGTGTTTGTTACTGCAGTTAGTACACCTTCAGATCAGCATGAACAGCCTTGCTCTTAAACCCTTCTGTGGGATGCTACACCCCTACCATTGAAGTCACATAAACAGGGAAGCCTTAGACCCTGGTGTTGGATACTGCAGTACAGTGACCACCCCGCCCTGCCTCAATCTCACCATGATCTCTCACTTTGTTTAATTTTTTGTACATGCCACAAGTCACTTACTGTCCAGCAGTCAGCCATGCCAGACCTGTAGCCCTACCTACCCTCAACCAGTTCAGTTGCGAACTCCCCCCCCAAAAAAAACACCACCACATCAGCTAAATGGCTGAATTTTGAGAATAAATCCTTTCTCTGTTGCCAAACAATGCTGTTTCTTTAGTAAAATATATGCTAATGCTGCTTGCTACCTGTGTCATAAATCCAACTCAACAACAGACATCAACATTTCACTTACCAGGAGTCGTTGTCTCAGAAAGGCAGCTCAAACAATACTTTATTGAGTCAGCTCTCTCTTGGTCTCTCTCCTCCAGCCTCCATTGTCCCTCCAAAGTGGTTCTGCGACTTTCTTCTTCTTCTCAGCTGTGCCGAGTCTGACTATACTGTGTCCTCCAGCAGCCAATCCCACAGTCTCACACAGTGGTTTGCTGCTGATCCGTCCTGGCCAATGGTGATCAGTCATCACGGCAGCAACTCCTCCCGCATCCCTCAAATTTGCACTGCTGCCACCACTTTCTCACAACTCCCCACAAGGTCACCAACAAGTCCGGCAGACGCTGACTCACTCCAGCTGAGAGAGTCTCCTGATCACTCTCCCCCTGTTGTCCACTGGCTGGCATGGGTGGGCCATGGGGCACCTCCTCAGTATATCATACCTGCCTGGCCTAGTAGTAGTAGGCCACTTGGCTCAACTTTCCCCACAGTGGGCTCACTTTCACCTTCTCCCATCTCCCTCAACTGATGATGGCCTGACCTCACCCCTTGTACCCACTGTCCTCTACATTAGTCCCCGCCAGCCGGTCCACACTCTGTGTCAATCCACAACTCTCCGAGTCTCTGCGATCTCTCTCTGGCCTCGGTGGTAGGCCTCTTGAGTCCTTCAGGCCTCTCCTCACTCTCACCCAGTCCCTCGATGGTGTGGTTTGGATCCCCAGCTCCAACCTTGCCTCGCATCCTGCATGTGCCTGACTCTACTGCTGTGGTGTCCTCCCTACACTGAACCAGACATCCACCAATGGCTGCCATAAGAAAGTACTTGAGCACTACTATTGGTCCTCGCCTTGATGACTACTCGCTGCTGTTCAGCGCTGCTGTTCAACTCCGTCTCACCACCTTTTGCAGTTGCAGGCAGTGAGCACATTCTGGCTCCTCCTCTCTCATTAGGGTTGGCACTGAGGAACTAGGGATACATTAATTGTGGAAGTAAGGCGCACACAAATTCAAAAGTGGCTGACTGCAGCACTGTCAGGCAAGACAGAAGCTGTGACAGAATCGTCGACTTCACACAAATATAACTGCCCATAATTATGGCTGCAATTCAGTGCAATTGTGACTAATTGCAACTGCATTAAATTGCAGCCAATGATTCCAACGGTGGCTCCGGGGTCTATGGAGGCGGGAGATAGGCCAAGACCTAACTGCGGCACAATGGGACAGGGGCTGGCTTATTTCAGCAAAGCCTACTTGTTCCCACACATGGAGGTTGTTCTCCTGGCAATTAATGATTAGATACTTCCATACCCCAGCCATAACAGCCCATTACTCATCTATAAATACAGAAGGGTGTTGGCGCCAATGTGGGGAGACACTTGCACACCACACACATATCTTTTGGTCCTGCCCAGTCCTTGCCCCTTTTAACCTCCCTACAACAAGAACTCACAATCATGCTGGGACATACAATTAACTTGAATGCTGAGTGTTTTTACTCTTAACTTTCCCACACGACTCAGCGATTCACATACTAAATATCTGCCAGGGATAGCCCTCATGGCAGCAAAGAGACCATAACTAGACACTGGCTCACTCCTCAAGTGCCCACCATTTCGGCCTGGAGAGAAACAGTGAATCAAATATATAGATCGGAGAGAATCACTTACCAGTTAAATGATAAAGCAGAACTATGCTCTTTGAAATGGACAAGATGGATCCTTTACATTATGACTTGGGATCCTGATTTCATACCCTGAGCTAAATTAATTATGGAGGTGAAGGGGGAGGGACGTGGTGAACAGAACACAGTGTGGCACTGCAGGAAGGAATGGGAAGAGATGGGGTGGAAAATTAAAATGTGTCTGGGTACTATGATTATGGATATGAATAATTTGTATAAAGACCTATTGTGCGTATAAACTACTAATAGAATGAGGAGTTGTACTCTGGTTGATCCTCGCTATGTTTCTTCTGCTCTGTATAAGACCGAATGTATGAAATATGTAAAAATTGTGACTGCCGATACCCCCCCTTGTAATTTTAAAGAAAAACCTGTTAATAAAAACTATATTAACAAAAAAAAAAAAAAGAAATATATAGGGGATTAGGTAGTTTATTTTGCTCTGTCGTTTTGTTCCAGATGTGGGGTGCAGAAGGATGGTCTGGATTATGGGCCATTATTTCATTTTCTGAGCTGAGAGGTGATCAGCAAGCAAGCAAGATGGTAGACAGCAGGGAGAGCAGGGCATTCCATCTGGCTGCATTGGAAAGGAATCCGGGGCATGCACTGGGGGCAACTATTGCCGTTTTTGGAGAACTAAAAGATTAGTGTACCAAAGCCAAATTTGTTAATTACACATTTGTGTGTGTGTGGGGGGGGCATGGCTTAGCCTTGGACCAGGATGGCTGCCTAAGTGCCTAGCTCCTCTCGCTGTGGGACAGAATCCTCCATAATCCGGCATCTGGGGATATTTTCTGCACCCTATTCATAGACAATACAGCAGTGAGGCTTACCTGTATCTGAGCTCTGTTTTATTTTTGGCATCTGAATGGTAGATTGGCTGCATTTTCCATCATCCTGAAGCCTTTCCACCCTGCAAGATGGTGTCTTCTATACTACCTAGTACTGAGTCTTCCAAAATGGAGCAAATGTTCAGCCAGCTGCTTGCACAAATGTCTTAAATGACTATAGCAGTCAATGCAAACACGCAAACCCTACAAGCGATTGAGTCTAGACTATTGAAAATGGAGTGACATCTTGCAGCTCATAATGTCACCATCCAAGAGGTCTCTGCAACTATGAGAGAACAGGCCCAAATAATCCACCTTCTCCAAGACAAAGTAGATGACTTAGAGAACCAGAGCAGTTGTAATAACCTAAGATTCATCGGCTTTCTGGGAGGCTCTGAACAAAAGAATGCAGTGGTCTTTTTACAAAATACCCTCCCGCAACTGCTGAAACTCCCACATAATACTACGCTACAAATAGAGTGAGCCAACTGCTCCTTTGCTCCCCCTCCTAGGCCTGGTGACTGCCTGTGCCCTATATTATCCCATTTCCTCAATTTTCGGCAAAAGGATTTAGTCACTGCTGCTGCTAGGAACAAAGGCTCTCTCACCTGGCATGGGCAGAGAATCCAAATATTTCAGGATTACTCTTGGGAGCTCACAGAACCTTGCAAAGCTTACAAGGAAGCCCAAAGAATTCTGCACTATTGCAAGATACCCTTCACCGTGTGATACCCTGCCACTATGAGGATTGTGCATAATGGCACTCCTCTTTTGTTTTCCACACTGGACAGCAACATGGATGTTCTCTGGAGAACCTTCCCAGAAGAATTTCAAGACCTGGGAAGTTCTGCAGCTGGGGAGCACCACTAATCAGATCAGGGAGAGCAGAAAAGGGGCTCTTCCTTCTTGCCCCAATCTCCAAATACCTCGGAGGTAGTAGTGTTCGAGGCCTTCCTTCCTGCACGATCCAAGAAGCGGCATACTTCCTATCATCATGAGCAGCAGCAACATCCAGTTGACAGAAATAAGGAAGAGGACAAAATGGAGCATGATGGCAGGGACTATCAATGCTATCATTCCCCCAACCGCTTTGCTGTGCTGCAAGTTATGGAGGATCCCTCCCTGCAATCAGGTGTGGCAGACTTAACAAAATCCCCACCGGGCTGGTGGAGCCCATCCTCTGATCAATGATCCTGGGCTGCAGTACCTGCAGCTGATATCTGGCAGGAGCCAGCACCTAGGGCTTCAGAGACAGCATCATCAACTCCTTCTCAACCCGAGGCCGACTCGGCAGCTAGTTTTTAGGAGCCGCCGGACCCAAAGGGTGATGGAACCCAGACTTGATTTGCTCAGATAAGTAACTCTTGTTTTCTTCAGCTGTGAGGGTTGGGAGTACCCAAGCAGACTCAGGGCTCCTTAGGCTTGGAGCTCTGAACAGATGTCCCCTTCCCCCCATCATCCTTTTCTTTGTAGGTGGGGCACCCTGAGGGTTAAAAGGGTTCCTCATGGATTTTGAACTTTTACAATGAATATGGGACTATTTATGGTTGTTGCATGCGGTGACATTGGCAGCTACCTCTGTTTCAGAGATATGGTCCTGGGGCTTTAAATGCTGCTGACAACTGCTACTACAAGTTGAAATGTATGCCACATTGTTAATGTTTATATTTGAACCGATGTAAATGGGATGTACTAAGCTTATGCGTGCTTTATTTGCCCCTATGTTATTTCTTTTTTTTTTCCCCAGAGGACCAGGTGCTACACTAATTGGGCTGACATTTCAACTACTAGTCTGAACCCCCAACCTGCTCGTGCTTTATTGGGAGGATTATTTCCCCTTTCTCGATAGGGGGGCGCTCCCCCTGAAACAGGCCTATTCCTGTGTTGATCCTTGCCTGCTCATTTTCACCTTTGCCTCACAGCTTCCTGGTATATGTAGGGAGTGCCCTATGCAAGGGGCAAGGAGACTACAACCTTTGCATAATGAGATCCTTGGTGATACCTTGAGGAACTGGCTAACTCCTGCCAGCCTCACTTGTAAGAATGCTACCACTCCCCAAGGGAATTTCCTCAGTGCACCAGCTAATTCAGTGGTGGCCATGCATTTCCAATTTGATCTTCACTTGATGAAGAATTAGCTCTACCCCCCCCATAAGAGAAACTTTGGTCACCCTAGCAACAGGTTTGCTGGCCTTAAGATGTTTCTCCATGTAGCTGGTTTCTCATACGCCTTTGTTGCGGATGCTGTAAGTAGTTTTGGTGTTGTTAGGGCCGTTTGTTTTCAATATTTGCTTTTGATGTTTATGATCTAGGCAGCGTATGTTAGTATCATAGGGTTGTTATATATCTGGTCTGTGCACCTCACTCACCAAAGGTCTATGGAGGTTTTCCTGCATGGGGCCCAAGCTCAGCCCCAGCCTCTATTTTTGATGATGAGTTCCCTTTATTTCTCTGTCCTTTTGTATTTAAATTATTGATCTTATTGGGTACACCTGGAATGTCCGGGGGCTAAATACCCTTATAAAGCATAAGCAGGTGTTGGCACACTTTAAGAGGCTGAGGGCTATGCTGATGTTCTTGCGAAACCAAGCTAAATAAGCAGGACCATGATCAGCTGGCTAGGGACTTAGTGGGACAAGTCTTTTCATCTTCAGCTCCACCAAAAAGAGGGTTGCCATAATCCTACATAAATCGCTAAAGTGGAAGCTTACCCAACTTAAAAATACACATCTGGTTGATGGGCCTTCACCCTCATGGACACTCCAGAGGGCTCCTTATTCTGGGCAATGTGTGAGGGCCAAATGAAATGCTTCCACCTTCTTTCATGAGATCACTCAAGCCCTAAGCGCTCTGGCTCCGACGCCTATCCCAGTGCTGTTGGGGGGAGACTTTAACCTCTCCTTAGTACCGCAGCTGGATCGTAGCTCCCAGTCCCATGTGCAGCATCCTAAGGCTTGGTTAGCCCTACAGCAACTGATGACAGACATGGAATTGACTGATATTTTGAGACTTTTTTCACACTAGAGATAGGGACTATTCCTTCTTTCCTCCTGTGCATGGTTCCCACAGTTGAGCTTGACTACTGGCTGGTATCTCCTGAGATTGGTCAATGTGAGGTTGACTCAAGATTATGCCTATGATTATTTCAGACCACTCCCAGTGCAGATACATATACTATGGGGATCTAGTTCTTCTAAATCTTCCAGTTGGAAGTTGAATCCCCTTCTTCTATGGGACCAGGACTTTCCAGCCTGGGTTGCTACTGAGACAACCCTTTATTTGACCAAAATTCATCCTCAGACTTCTCTCAGGGACTATATGGGAGGCCTTGAAAGCCACCCTACATGGGGCCATTATTGGATTTGTGGCTAAGCACCGTAAATGTAGGGACACCTTCTTCTTTCCTTAGAGGTGAACCTAAAGTCCTTGGAATCCCAAGCTAAACAAACACATATGTTTTGATCGGATTCTCTATTGAGCAAAGAAATAACACAACTTAGGCTCCAGATTAATGACCTGCTAGCTCACAAAGCTGAGATTGCCATCCTAAGATTAATGTATAAATATTGGACGGGAGGCCAAATGGGAGAGCAATGTTTTGGCATACAGGCTGAGTAAGCAACAGGCTGAATGGCACAGATCCATGACTGGTCATGGACAAAACTTTGTCGAATGACCAGACAGCAAAACTGGCAGGTCCACGCATTTGCAGTTTGCTGCCAGTTTCAAACAGAAAAGAGTGTTTTCTTCAGGGGGTTGCCCACCAAACCACCCATGTGCAGGGTTGTGCCCCCCGCAACCCCCCACTTAGGATTCTCAACTTCAAGTCGGAGGTGATTGGGGGGGTGCAGGACCCCAACAGACAGTGCCATGTTCCAGCAGGTTTCCTACTTTGAAGTGATGCTGTAGTCATTGCAGGGGACCTCACTATCAAAAAAAGTCTCTGAACGTGTGGTATACCAATGGCACATAGCTGGGTTAAGGGAGCAGGCAGGGAAGACATGCACTGACCCACAGCAGATCAACTTGATAATGAAGTGCTTCTATTCTGCATTATACTCCTCCACTAGATCCATGGACTCAGAGAGGGTTACAGCTTTCCTCTCCTCCCCTCCCTTCAACTGCCTAAGTTGTCTCCTTCTCAGGCAGAGGCACTCAACCAGCCCATTTCTTTGGCAGAAGTTGAAGCTGCCCTAAAAGCCATGAACAAAGATAAAGCCCCAGGAAGAGATGGGTTTCCAGTGGAATTCTGGCAGCATCTTTCTCCCCAAATGTCCCCAATCCTCAGTTCTGTTTAATGACACACTCAATTCTGGCATAATCCCCCCACTCTCCATGAAGCGCTTATAACTGTATTCCATAAGAAGGGGAAAGACCTCATGTTAACCTCAAGCTACTGACTCATATCCTTAATTAACACTGATAGCAAGATCTTTGTGAAGATCATGGCCTCCAGAGTCAGTTTGTTTCTTCTGTCCCTTATTAACCCATCCCAAGTGGGCTTTGTCCTGGGACGATATAGTAGAGTCTATATTCATTTAATGATTAACCTCATGTATCAGGATTGGACACTTTCCACTCCAGAGGCTGCGGTGGCCATTGATTTTGAAAAGGCCTTTGACTCCCTAGAGTGGGATTATCTGACCCTGGTTTTGCAGCACTTGGGATTTGGGGAACTTTTCAGGCACTGGATCATGCCCCTTTATCACCAACCTACAGCCAGAATCCTAACTAATACAGCACAGTCTGAGACCTTTCAGCTGGGAAAAGGCACCAGACAGGGTTGCCCTCTGTTCCCCCTACTATTTGTGTTAACAGTAAAACCATTGGTGTACTCAATACAGCAGCACCCTGATATCCAAGGTACACCAGTCGGTGACCATGCATATACTACCTTCATGTATGCAGATGATCTGCTGTTGCCTATGATGGATGCCCATGCATCGCTTCCAACCCTCCTTACTCTATTATCCAATTTTGAAGGGCATTCTGGGTTGAGGATAAACAGATTCAAGACCAAAGTGCTTCCCTTAAATCCCATCTGCATTCAAAACATGATAGCCCCCTTTGGCCTGTGCTGGGCACCTGACTCATTGGTCTATCTTGGGGTGCACATCTCTCCAGAGTTTTCCAAAATGTGGGACCTTAACTTGAAACCACTGATTGCTGACCTTAAAAATGAGCTCAATAGGTGGAGGACACTTAACCTTAACTTTGTTGGTAAAATCTTGGCCCTCAAAATGATTTCAGCTCCCAAGATTCTGTATCCCCTCTCCCATATACCCCTGGACCTCCCCATCAAAAGGTATCAGACCATTGATGTGGCTCTTCATAACTTCCTGTGGGAACAGAAGAAACCCCGCTATAGTAGGAACAAATTACGGTCCCACTGGAAGGATGGTTTCTAGGGCCTTCCATGGCTAGACGGCTATAAATGGGCTTACTCTGCAGCTCAAACATTGAAATGGTTCACTAAAATATCTCAGGACTTCCTTCAATGGCTTCATATGGTACAATCCATGGCACAGGTACACAACTTGTCCCTCTTGATATATAATCCTGTACCTAAAACCCTGACAAACCATCCAATGATAGCCCTTACAGTTAAAATATGGAATAAGCTGCATGCTAGGATTAGGGTGAATCCAATTCCCCTTTCTCACACTCCACTTTTAACAATAAGCATATTTGGCAGATAGCCAACCTATTTCATGGAGTCACTAGGAACAAAAATAAACTGGGGTTATGGCAGATATCCTGGACAAGAAGTGACAGGGTCTACAGTCCTTTCAAGAGCTAAGTACTAGCAAAGGTTGGAGAAGCCAAATTCTGGAGATATCTTCAACTTCACATTTCCATATCTGCATACCTAAAGCTCCATCTTGCTGACATCACAGGGCCCAGAAACTTGAAGAGTGGTTTGCTCTTCCTAAAGGCAGGCTAGCAAAATGTATGCAGCCTTAAAGAAGTATTCCTCTCAGTCTTTGAGTCAAGCATAAATGGGAAAGGGCATTACAAACTGATATTGAGGACTCCCAGTGGTGACTATGTTGGAAGCTGGCACACGCAAACTATCCAGATATGTGGAGTAAACTCATACAAAATAAAATCCTTCACCATTGGTACAGGACACCAGATTTGCTTTACAAAATTAACCTTATGAATAATAATCTTTGTTGGAGGTGCCAGACCCAGGTGGGGGATTTATGCCATATATTATGGTACTGTCCCCATCTCACTTCCTTCTGGAAGGCAGTATGACAGCTAGCCTCTCACATCATTGGTTCCCAGATTAGACTGAACCCACTTTTTGGTTATTAGGAATCCCTCCACAGGAACCTCGACTGCCGTCCCACATAGGCGTTGGCTTGTCTTGCTTAGCATCCAGGCTAAACAACTCATTCTGTGCCACTGGATGACCACAGAGGTCCCTCTCTATTCAAGCTGTAACAATCCTTTACCAAAATGGCCTCGCTGGACCATATGTCACATTTTGTAGCTAACACACCACATGCTTATTACTCGCTGGAACCCCTTTACCACTTTTCTGAAATCCAGAGCCAGAATAGGATGATATACATACCCTGCTGCTGTTGACTGTACACTGTATACTCCTGGCAACTAGTGATGATGGCCTGCTTATATAATTCAGGGTTGAGTTAGATATCGGTGCACACTCCATTTTAGAAATGCTAACTGGTTCTTGTTTTCTTTTTATTTTAGTATTTTCTTCTGTTGTTTCTGAAGACATAGAATGTCACACCAGGGTTGCTGGATTAATGCTTTGTTTCTGCTATACTCTTAATGTATGTACACTTTATGCCTTGGTGGGTGCTACTCCAAAACTGTATTTATATGTCATGTTATGTACCTGTACATGTGATGTATCTCTACTGACTGTTAGTTAACTTCCAACTGTTTCCTTCTCTGTACCTGAGATGCTGTTTTTTTGTTTTATTTCTTTTGATCTAATGCATATTATACTTGTAATCCTGCAACATATATTATGTTAATATGAAAATACTAAAATTTATTAACTAAAAAAATTAAAACATTTTGCATTTGGGGGTAATGACTTGGGGGAATGGTCATGGGTGGATTTACTGCTGAATATACAGAGGGATACAGGAATTGTGAAAGCATGGTGGCCAGGGACTGCAGTGGCATGGTCAGAGATCATCCCTAAAAGGGTGTGTTGGCAGGTGAGGGATGCTAAGGGGATTGAATGAGCAAGGAAGAGGCTAAACAGAAGGATGGCAGCATTTATTAAAGCTATTGGGGAAACATATATATAGCACATGCCATTGCTTATGGCAGCCCAGGGGATTAAAGGCAGAATGGGGTACATCATTTAGATGTGGGGATTGCCTTGTTTACAAACAGGTTTGATGAGGTTATTGAGGAATGGTAAGTGGAGAGTGGAGGCTTGGGTGGAAGCACACCTTCTATCACAGGACTGGAGGTGCACTAGTGGAAGTAAGGGGGATGGGGGGAGACACAAGGGGTGGGGGGTCCACTAGTGGCAGGCCCAGATTGGGTCAACACTCAGCTGGGTTGGGTACCTCTTGAACATATTTCAGCAGTGTGGAGAAGAATGGAGGTGGGCATCAGATGCAACACTCAAGCTCCCAACAAGAACAGAGCCTGGCAGATATTGGAAGTTGTTAGGGCATTGGGTTACACACCCAAGCCAAGGACGACAAGATCAGAGGAAAAGGATGACTGGCTGGAGGGAGTAAGTGGGTTAGAGATGTTTTAATGTAAATATGTTTAAATATAGCCATATGGTGAAAGCCAGTTTTTGATGTAAAATGGTTTATATACAAAATAAAATTTGCCAATCGAGCACTCAATATTACTGTGTTTGAGATTCATTCCAGGATAGGATATCCATTGACAAAGGGGTTGCCAATCCTGGCGACCCAGATTGTGGGAGTATCCTGTGGAAATAGAGGGTAGGGTGGGGTGGAGAGAGAGAGAGAGAGTGAGGAGCTAAGGGAGGTGGGGTAGAGCAGGGGATGGGTGGGGTTTGGGATTCCATCAGGGCAGGTGGTGTTCACGGATTGGCCATGGGGGAACAGGGAGGGGCCACTGTGGGGAAAAGTGGGGTTGCAGCATGTGTCATGCCACTTATCGGTTGACATTCTTGAGATTCCCACCCTCTCTTCCATTTATTGGGGGGCTGGGAGGGCAGGAGCAGTTTGGTGGCATGGTGGTTGGTAGCGGGCAGGATTGCCACATGAGGCTAACGGCCAGTGGACATGCTGGATTGAGCCTGGGGTTGCATACAGAGAACAACAGGAAAGAGATGAACATGGATTGCCAGCAAAGGGCATCTGTGGAGGAGAAAGTAATATTCGTCAGGGAGGAAGTAAGAGGGGAGGCACAAGGGATGGGGAACCACTAGCGGCAGGCCTGGATTGGATCAACACCCAGCCAGGTTGAGCACCTCCTGAAGATATTCCAGCAGGGTGGAGAGGAACAGAGGTGGGTATCGGTGTGACATGAAAGCCCCAACAAGAAGAAAGGTCGATGGATATCAGAAGGCTTTAAGAAATCGGGTTATACAACCCAGCCCGAGAAGACAGGCTCAGAGGAAAATAATTATTGGCTGGAGAGGAAAGTGAGTTAGAGATGTTATAATGTAAATATACTGAAATATGGTTGTGTAAGGTGAAAGCCAGTTTTGATGTAAAACGGTTTATATACAAAATTAAATTTGCCAGTCGAGCACCTAATATCTCTGTGTTTGAGATTTATTTCAGGATAGGATATCCCATTGACAACTAATTTTACAGGATTTTGTTAAATGCATGATCACCAGGTACATACTGGTATTCATGCAATTACAAACACAATATTATACATTTATTTTGTTGTTTGTTATTTTCCAGTGTTTTCATAGGTGTAGACTGCAACAGCATAAGAAGATTTTGGAGTTACACAGATTGAAATGAGGTTTTTATGTAACAATAATACAACTTAGGAAACAAATGTTCATTTTTATCATGTTTTGTTTCCTCTGTTTGCCGGAATCCCTCCTTCTGTCTCGGACATCCCAGCTCCATCACCCCACCTTCGTTAGGGCTTACTTTTCCAACCAGGGAGTTACCACATATTATCCCCCTTAGCACTCTCTAGATGTCCAGCCTTGTCAGTGTTGTAAGGCTTGTGGAGGGTCAAATCTTTCCTCCCTGTTTTCTTCCCTAGCACTGCCCATTGTACAATAAAATTCAAAAATTGCACACTCTACCCATGTTTTATCTACAAAGTTTAAATCATAATTCTGATGAATGCTGTTACTGGTTTTGTGGCAAGTAACAACAGACAAATCCAGTACACTCCCCCCATCTTGTAAATCTGAAAAGTTAAAATTCCTTTCTACCTAAATTGACTATTTTCTCTATGGAAAGAGCTTTTCCTAGTCTTCATTTTACAGTTGTAATGTGAACAAGCTGAAACTCCAGATGCGAAGGTGGAGCTCCACTCTTTAGTCCTCACTATAAAATGGCTATTATTTTATAGAAAGCATTGCCTTAACTAACTTCCTAAATGGGACAGGAAATGAATTCTGGTGTTCTTCCCACTGAATGTGTGCTGTCATTATTTTAATAATATATGTATGTATGTTTTATTTAATATCCAATAGGACCTTGTATATGAGATTATGATTTAAAATTTGATGGATCAAATGGTTTGTACAAATATGGTCATACATATATCAAAGCCTGCTATTCCTGTTTTCATCAAGATGGAAGGAGTGTTTGGAATGGGTGAATGCCTCATTTTGAATATTTGGCCAAATATTGGTATTCAGGGCCCCAAATGCTGGGCTGTCAGTAAAGCCTATTGGTTAGGGTAATGAAATGTGAATGACCTTGGGACATCTAGCAGACCAGGGTTTGATTCCCCCAACCTCTGCTTGCATACTATGTGACTTTAAGCATGTCACTTAACCCTGCTAGTGCTCCCAGGTCATCCCTGAAAGAGGGACCTGTGTCCAGTGATCCTTACCCAGTTACCAAAAGAATTAATCAATAAACACATACATACATAAATAAGCAAATAAATATTAGGAGATTAGATACTCATATTCATTATTTGTGTAACTGTTGGAGGAGCAAGCAAAAAAAAAAAACACTCCCACCCTTCTCCCCAGCCAAATTATTTTATAAACAATGCCCCATCCCTTACGATCTGCAACAAGCCCACTCTTACCCTCCTTCCACCCACAATCCACATTTAAGCTTTCATTAAAAAAACAAAACAAAACAAAAAAAAAAAACAATGTGCAACCAGCACAACTCGTCCACTGGTACAACCTGCTTCCATCTCCTCTTGCCATTTTTAATAAATAATCCCCCATCCCCCCACTCCAGCAGCAATATCCACATCCCACCTTCCTCCCCCAGCTCCCATATTTCATAACATTAACTTTCCCCAGACTTAAGAAGTGACGAGAACAATCTTCCCTCCTCCATAGCCAGCCTTTTTTTGAAGAATGGTGCTGCCACACCTGCTTGTGTAGTAAGACAGCTATTCATGTGATTAGTTGTTTTACTATGTAAACAATTACAAAGCACCATTCACAAGAAGGCATCTAGCCATGGAGGATGATGGGTTGTGTTCTTTGCCTTCTTATGCTTGGGAGGGCATTTCAATTTATGAAATTTAGGTGTGGGGAGAAAAGGGTGGGACATAGGTGCTGATGCCAGGATGAGGGGATTGGGGGATGATGAACTAAATAAAAAAAATTGCAAAAGCAGATTCTGGCCAACCATGGAGACGAGTGGGTTGTGCTGGCCACCCATCATGGGAGTTTTATGTTAACCTTGAAATCGTGGGTACTGGAGGTGGGAGTGGGCTTGTTGCAGAGGGTGGAGGGATAATAGGTTGTTTTTAATTGAATTAGCAGGGAAGAGTGGTGGGGGCTGTTATTTATTTTTTCTTTATATTATTTCTCGAATATGAATAAGCACAAACAGTGGGACATGATAGAGACCTTCAAGTACCTAAAGGGTATAAACAGGTATAGTATGGAGGGCATGTTCCAGCTAAAGAATGGAGGGATCACAAGAGGACTCAGTATGAGACTGGAGGGGGGAAGGTTCAGAAGGGAGATGAGGAGGCATTACTTCACAGAGAGAGAGGTGGCAGCATGGAATGTACTCCCTGAAGAGATGGTCTCTCTGAATTCAGTGGACAGCGTTAAAAAGGGGTTGGGACAGAGTCAAGGGTAGAATAAGAACTAGAGATGACTCAAACCAATGGGGCAACTTGTCCCAAGGGGAGAATACAAGACATAAAGATAATGGGGACGGGGTGGGGGTAGGCAGCAGTGGAGTAACCCAATGGCTGCATAATCAAACAGACTAGATAAACCATTTGGCCTGTATCTGCTGGCTTAATTTCATATGTTTGTATTCATTATTTGTATCCAAATAATGAATAGTGCATTATACAATGCAATTATGACACATACATTTCAATGTCTTCCTTTTACCCTAGACTTACCACATAACAAACATTGATCTAGCTTCTCTCTGTTGCCAGCCCCACTCACCTTCCTCTGAGTACTAGGTACTTTCTCTCTCAGGACAGCAATCCCCTCACAATCCTGCAGCTCCTTTGATACCACCCATTCTAAATATGCCACACCCCTGCCCAGTAATATATTCATGTCCTGCTGACATGGAACCTCCCTGTCCACTGTCACCTTCTCCATTCTCTAGTAATAATTGTTGATTTCCTCCCACACAGCTTGGTATTACTTGCACTTGAGGTGGCTGCTCCTTGCAAGTGCATGCATCTGATGGCTAGTACTAGTACTGTCTTTTATTGGGTTAACATTGTCTGTTAACCTGCACAGTGTTTAATTCATGGTATGCTATACACATGTAGTATCTCTCACAATTATTGCATTCTTAAAACCAATATTGTATATACTGTTACTGCTGTAAATCTGTATAGACTATTGTGTGATTAAAATAATTGGTTATATACTGTACTGATGTTTATTGTAAACTGCTATCTCCTTTCCCCTTCACCCACAGGACACATCTGGAAATGAACAATTTGCTCAGTATGCCTTCCGGGTGAAACATTTAAATAAATAAATAAATAAAATTATTTTGGTATTCAGAAAATACTATTCATTACTCTCACACCCCAGTGAGTGTGCTAGGGTTCCAGCTACAACTTTGTGCTCGGCACCGTCTAGTGTCCTTGCACTAAGCACTGAATTATGTCAGAGAGCTCTCACTGAGTCACCATCAATGAACTTATTGGTGAGTTGATGTTTTTTTAAATGTATTAAACATCTCAACATTTTATTTTGTATTGTTCATCAGGCAGTACAATTTATTAGTCAACCAATTATAAGTTATATTCTTACTTTTTTAGAAAATCAAATATTTGGGTCACAGTCCCTACAGTCAAAGAAATGAGTTCCCCAAATACCCAGCAATTAAACCCAGTGGTCCAAGACCTAGTGCTCTTCAGAGACATAGTGCCTACCCTTTCTAATTTACTTTTCCTTTTAAACTTTTAGCAAGTTTGTATATGTGAGTTTTAAATCAATCTTTGTTGCATGTATTGCAGTCTGCTGATGGTATTACTGGTAGCACATCTAGTATACAGATGAAATGGATACTGATAGATTCAGTATGTGTACCCCCAAATTTTCAAAAGATGTTAATTTATTGCATTTGGTCCCATGACTGTCTGTTAATATCAAACCCTAAATCATATTTTTCCTTCAGACATTTCTCATTTAATTGTAAAGAAAAATTGAAAAACACACTGCATGTCTCATCTGGTAGTACTCCCAACATGAGGGAGTAGAGATAATACAACTACAGAGGGAATGAAAGACAGAGAGAAAGAGAGAATGCTTCTGTACAATCACGCACGCTAATGTGTGGGGGAGGGAGAGGCAGAGGTGGCTGTCATGCAATATGAGGGAAATATTTTATTGTTTGCAAGCATTCTGCATTCTCATAGTTTCATATAATGCCATTCTTCACCCATTTATTCCCTTGCCCTGTCACTAACAACAAACTCTAGCCAGATGTGATACGGCTTCGATGAACTACCAAATTACCAAAGGTACATGTGTGCATAGAAAATATTGAATGCCCGGGTGTAGCTTGGCCGTTTTTTGGAGGTGTTGCACCAAATTTTCAACATGGTCTTCTTGGGACCACACCTTATGAAGACTGCCAGTGTCATTTTGTTCACTTGTCCCGAAAATGATTTTGCACAGCGACCTTGCCATTCTGTGCCACAGGTGAGAAAACATGTTTGGACAGGATGTGAAAAATGACAGCTGTACAGTTAATAAGGAGGTGTGCAAAAATGGCAATGTTGAAAATCTGGAGTGAAAATATTAAAAATTGGTAAAGTTGGGAGCATGTGTAGAAACTGCCCAATGCACACTCATAACAGTCATTTTTTGGAATTTTTTTTCACCGAATTTGCAACATGGGCTATTTGGGACCCCAACTCATGAACAGTGGCACTGTCATTTCACTAATTAGTCCTGAAAGGTGATTCCATACAGCAACCGCAAAATCACCTTTCAGGGCCTAGTAATGAAAGGACAGTGACAGTGTTCATGAGGTGGGGTCCCAAGAACCCCATGTTGAAAATTTGGGGCCAAAATTCCAAACAATGGCTGATTTATCAACATAAGTTGAAAATCCCATTGACTGCCTATATAGCATGCTTACCTTTCATTCTTCAGTTTGCGGTTCGGCTTTGAAGAGTGCAGATGTGTCCTGATCCAGAGATGATGACAGCACTGACCTCCAGAGGTAAGTATCAGGTAAGGGGAGGTGGGTACTCAGTGGAATGGTGGGGAAGGGGAAGGGGGGACTGGGGTGACAATGAGGGAAATAAAAATCATGTCAGGGGATGGTTTTCTTCATTTGCAGGAAAAAAGCGCATATTGGGGTGGGCTCCCAGTGTGCCACATCAGTTGGGGGGGTACATGATGCTGACATGGAGATAGGGCACCCCAATGTTGGCATGGGAAAAAATGTAAAAAAACATACATTTGGGCACACTGGGGTGGGCTCCCATTGTGCCACATGAGTTGGGGTACATAATGCCAACACGGTGATTGGGCACCCTGATGTCAGTGTGAGGATGTGAAACAAAGGAGCCGGGAAGGACAGCAGCAGTGGGAGGGTGTAAGAGGGTGTTCTTTGCTGCCAGTGCTAGGAGGGAATGGGTAGGACAGGAACAGTGGGCGGGTGTAGGAGAAGTGTCATCCGAAAGATGGCAGCAATGCATGTGTAGTTGCAGTGAATGCCATGTTGCCATTCACAACATTAAGCATCAGTGGAACTGTGCAGATGCACATGTCACGCATGTGCAGTTCTTGTCCCAGAATGTGGCAGTAACAGCTAAAATAGTGTGGCTGTTATTCCATAGTGGCTGATCATGGCAGAGTGTTTCAAGCTCCATTGGACTTTCAGTAGGATACTTCCAAAAGTCCAATGGAAGGTTCCATGATTGACCCTTTTTATAAGATATGATCTATCCCAAAACAGCTGTAGGCTCGACCCGCAGCCGTAAAAATGTATATAAATAGATAAGCATGAAGGCCGATTTGTCGCACGTGATGTCAGAATGGGAGGTTACATTATATAGAAACTGCAGCCTGATCATATGAGTATGCAGTACAAAATACTGAAAATTATTTGAAGTTACCATTAACAGTTGCAATGCTAGCACTACAAACAAACTTCAACTGCTGGCATGAAATCAATGTGCTAATAACTGCTTGTTTTCAAATAAGAAACAAAAAGCAATAGTAGTACAACACTACAGTGCTATATCAGTGATATACTACTGCACACACTTTACTTTTAGGTGAATATCAACAGACTGAATGTACAAATAGGTGCATCATATATTGACCTGCATCCATTCTGGTGACCTCATATGTAAAATATAATTATATGGAGAGATATTCATGGTAGTGTAGAGTTTAAATGGAAAAGGCAAAGAAAAATGAATACAAGAGAGAAATCATTTTTGATAACATGATTTTATTATTTTTTTTTATTAAACTCTAGGATTACAAATACCTTTAAGCAGGAACTGCTCATTTACAAAGGTTCCACATCAAAGGATGTAGGATACCATACATACAAAGGTCAACAATGGTTACAGTCTTAAAAACACAAAGATGTCTAAGCATTTATTATACAGCCAAAAATGGAGGGAGACAACATAAGCCAGCTTCAGACAAGTTTCAGGGTGAACAGTATATAGTTAGTATAGGGTAGGAGGGAGTCAGAAAGAAGTAGGCAGGCTAAAGGGCCATTGTTGGCGGTAGAGGTGGGTGGCAAAAGTGCAAGGTAGACGGGCTGAGGGCCCCATATCTGAAAGTGCCATTAGAAAAAGGAGGGGTGGGTGAGGCAATGTGGTGTGGGGGCAAGGGTGGGTGGGAACTGGTGTCAAAAAGTGTAGAACTAAGGGAGGTTACAGTTCACCTTCAACTAGGGTAAAATGAGGATACAGTTACTTAGGAGAGGCAGTCACATTGAGTGGTAGAGGTGAGGAATAGTCAGAGTTGCCTTTTAGAGGTACCATGCGTTGCATCTGTAAGTGTTTCTTTGTTAAGGGTATTGTACCATTGAGAAGCCCTGTGCATGAATGACCTCTGACCCATTGTGGTCTGTCATCTGGGGACCTGGAAGGTTTGATACAGAGCACTGCATGTAACCTGGGTACTGCTGCTGTCAATAAGGAGCTTTGCCACTGCTGATGGCATGAGCCCAATGAGAAATTTTTTAGTTAACAAGCAGGTCTGGTATTGTATTCTACTAAGGAGTGGTAGCCATCCAGCCTGGACGTACAGGTCACAGTTGTATGTTAAGTGGGTGGCACCCATCAGAAGCCTACAGGCCTTGTTGAGTGTCACCAATATCCTCTGGAGGGCAGTAGGGGAAGCAGAGCCATAGATGCCTAGACCGTAGTCAATGATAGAGGTGATAGAGCTGTAGATGGCCAGTCTAAGGGCATCAGTGGTCATGCAGTGTTTGTGCTTGTGGAGCAGGCCAATCCATATGTTGGCAGCCTTAGCTACATTGCCAATATGCCACGTGTAGGAAAGGGAACTGTCCAAGGTGATGCCGAGATATTTAAACTCAGGAACATGTTCAAGTGAACTCCCCATGTGGTTCTTGATAATGAAGGACAGAGGTTTATACTTATTCCATGCATTGCAGAATGTCATGACCTTAGTTTTGCTGTATTTCAGGATGAGTTTATGTGAGCTAAACCACTCTTCAACATGCCTGAAATCACACTGCAACTGACTCTCAAGTTGTTTAGAGTCTTGGTTGCTAGTAAACAGTACTGCATCATCCCCATAGAGTAATATTCTCTGTTGGCAGACACTAGGGAGACTGTTCAGGCAGAGAGAAAAGAGTAATGGCCCTAGTATAGACCCCCTGCAGGACACCTGAGAGGACTGGTTTTTCATCAAAGGTGACCCCAGCAATCCTAACACATTGGATACTTCCCCTGAGGTAGCTAGGAAACCAGGGCAGTGCATCCTTGGAGAGCCCTAGAGTGGTTAGTTGCCAGAGTAGGAGTGGGTGGTTAACAGTATCAAAGGCCTTTGTCAGGTTAATGAATACTACCCCCCCCCACAGATTCCTTGGTCGAGGGTGTCATGGATGAGTCCAGTAAATTCCAACAATGCCATGGTGGTACTATGCCCTTTTCAGAAGCCATGCTGTTCTAGGCACTGGATTTCATATTTCTCCAGGAACTTGACAAGCTGGTCCAAGACTACTCATTCCAGAGCTTTAGATAAAGGGGGTAGGATGGAGATGGGCCTGTAGTTGGTGTGCAGTGACTTGTCTCCACTTCTGTGTAAAGGTGTGATAGTTGCCTGTTTACAGAGTGATGGAAATTGACCCAATCTTAGGGAAAGATTGAAGATCTTTGTCAATGATTCAAGGATTTCATCTAGGACTAGTACAAGCAACTTCAGGTCAAGTGAGTCACCACTGTAGCCAATTTTGTAGATAGCCTTGCTTATATAGGTTCTGGCTATGTGCATTGGGATCTCTTTGAAAAAGAACTGCAGAGCTGTGTGCACTTCGGACGTAGTGTCAAAGGGGGAAGTGGTGGGGGCATTGAAAAAATCAGGTGGAAGGACATTGCCAATGTTGGAGATTGCATTGTTGAATGTATTGGAGATGGTACCTAGGTCTAGTGTAGGTGTTCCACCAATGTTAAGCATGGTGGGTGGTGCCTTAGTATCCTTGCCTGTGTGGTTCTTCAAGTTATTCCAAAATGTTTTCCCATCACCCCAGGAGTTGGAGAGTGCCTCCCTAAAATATTTGCTTTTAGCCTTCCGTATAGCTTGGGTACAGCCATTTCTTGCAGATTTGTACTTTTGAATGTCCCCTTGTGCTGATGTGGCTCAAGCACAGTGCTAGAGGTGGTCCCTTTGTTTGAGCCATGCTACAAGCTAGGAGTTTATCCATGGGTTAGACCTGCCTTTAACCTTCATCTTTTTAAGTGGTGCATGGATATCACAGGCCGCTGTAAAGCAGCTGATGAACAGTTCCAAGGCTATTTGTAACATTGAATGAGTCAATAATCGACCAGTCCAGCCTGCTTAGATGTAATTTTAGCAGCTGAAGGTGCCCCTGCTTGAGTACCCTGGTGTGTATTGTTTTAGGAGGGGACTTGGTGAATATGTTAGCCCAAGAGCAGATAACAGGTGAGTGGTCACTTAAAGTATCAGGGAGTACAGACATCTTAGAGATTCTTTCGGGGTGGTTTGACAGTATCCAATCAAGTAGAGTGTAGGTCCCCATCCTATAGTGGCACCTAGTGGGGGTGGGCACAAGCAGTGTGAGGTGTTGTGCTGTGTCAGCATCCTTGTAGGTGCAGGCCTCAGGTGAAATCCAGTTTATGTGAAAATCACCCAGAATTACGGTCTCTGAATTATGATGAAGTCCCATGAGGTATTCCATGATGCTGTTGAAACCACTGGCCTGGTCCTTTGGGGGTATGTATACAGAGGCTATAGTAAGATTTTTATTATGGGCCTCTGGGAGAATTTTGATGGCGAGGACCTGAGATGGGAATCCTGGGTTAGAAAATGGGATGACATGTCCATGAAGGTATCTTTCAGGTAGATGGCACAGCCACCACCTCATTTTGAAATCCTGTCCTGCCTGAAGATAGAGTATCTGGAAATTGTGACTGCAATGTCAGGGATCTTAGGGTTTAGCCAGGTTTCAACAACAGAGAGGATGTCAGGATTGTATTGTTGATTCCAAGTTTGGAGGTTATCAAATTTACTGAGGAGGCTACAGACATTGATTGACGCCAATGTGAGGGACCCCACTCTCCTATTCTGGGGGTGTGCGGTCAGCCCAACTGGTCCTAGGTTGGGGTGTATGTTTCTGGAGAGCAGAAGTAGCATAAAAAGAATTCTCAGAAGAGAGGTTTTAAGTATTTTGAAAGCTTGCTTGTTTGTTAGGCGTCTGTGCACCTTGATGCTACAGTACCAGGGTTGTCCAGCCTTGTTGCAGAGAACTGCTAATACTTGCAGGATCCTCAAAAGGCTGAATGCTTGTAGCTTCAGAAGGTAACCAGTGTGCTAGATAGGGGTGCAGTGAGCAATGGTATCATTGTGTTGGATCCCTATGATCATACCCAGTGCATAATGCAGGGCACAGGGTGGTGTTGGCTAGCAGGTAGACTGAGAGGAGGTGACCTCAGGAGAAATGGGACAGTGTAGCACTATTATCACCACTACTAGCAATATGGAATGGGATGTACTCACCTGGTAAAGGTGATTATCTGAGTACCCTTTATAGTACTCTGCAGACAACACCAGTGGGTATTCTTCGTCCATCCTATAGGTTGATGCACGATTCAATCAAATCAAAGGTGGATGAGGACATCCCTCTACGCTCATCAGAATATCTCCAGTGTGAGTCTTCTATAGCTATATACTGAGAGAGAAAAAAATTGCGAGAAAAACACTTTCTGGAACTACATCCAGTCTGAGGTAGGCCCAATGAGGACTGAGCCCCCTAGTGAGCTGGATCCCAAGAATATACTGTATTAGAAATGGATGACCTTATCCAGGGTTTCATTTTCACCTGTCAACTTTATTGTAGAACAAAAGAGTTATATACAGCAGACTTCAAAAAACATTTGGCATAACAGTTGTCAAGAAACACATTTTTACTCGTCACCGTACTAGTGGGTGAAATTTCTTCATATACAACAATAGATAAGACAAGGTTTTTCCCCTGCCTGTACTCCTAAGGTGGTAGCTTGAACTGCTAACCCACCTCGAGTGTAATCTTCTGTCCCGGGTGGGCCTACAGAGTACTATAAAGGGTACTGAGATAATCACCTTTACCAGGTGAGTAAATCCCATTATATTTCGTACCCTTTATAGCACTCCACAGACAACACCAGTGGGACCTTAGTAGCAGTGTACTATTGGAGTGAGTACTCTCGGGGAGGAATAATGGAAAAGGCAGATTAGTTCAGTTGTCATGTTGCGTGTTCCCTGCCTCGAGTACTGACTTGGCAAAGATAGTCCTTTCGGTGGAGTCTATGTCTAGTCTGTAATGTTTAGTGAAGGTGTGTATGGATGACCAGGTAGCAGCTGAACAAATGGCCTGAGTAGACACATTTCCCCTTTCTGCCCAGGAGGTTGCTATTGCCCTGGTAGAGTGTGCTTTAAGGCCTTCTGAAGGTGTCTGCCCCACAGCCTTATAGGCATCGTTAATGGTCTGCTTGATCCATCTGGCTCTGGTGTCCTTGGAAGCTGCCTGACTTACCCTGTGTCCTTTGGTTAGAATGAATAACCTGTCTGACTTTTGAATCTCCTTAGTAATTGTGAGGTATCTTTCTAGTTGACTGCCCATATCGAGGGGATGGTGGGTCGAAGTGTCTAGGGGATTATTCGGGGCTAAGTAGGGCAGTAGGACATCTTGTTCCTTGTGGTATTGTTGTGCCACCTTTGGTGAGAAAGACGGTACCGTTCTTAGAATGATCCTATCACTATGAAAAGTGATGAAAGGTTTCCTGCATGAAAGGGCCTGAATCTCGCCTATTCTTCTTGCAGAGCAAATTGCCACAAGGAAGGCTGTTTTAATAGTGCACCAGTGAAAGGACTTTTGCTGAAGGGTGGATAACTGCAGAGCATCTAGTACTGTGTTAAGTTGCCATGGCGGGCATCTCTGCCTCACCCTTAGTATTGTTAGTGTAACTGCCTTGAGCAATCGGATGGTGTCGGGGTGGGAACCAATGTGACCTATCCCCGGAAGAGGGCCCCCAATGGAAGAAATGGCTGATGCCTGTACCCTGAGAAATGCTAGACTTAAGCCCTTGTTCACCCCTTCATTAAGGAAGTGCAGTATTTATGGTAACCCCACCTCCAAAGGTGAGGTACCCATTTCCTGCACCATTTATGGAATATTTGCCATTGTTATTTGTTGATTGTCTCCGAGATTGAAGTAGATGATTCACTAACCTGGTATGGTATCCTTGGCTTAACAGTCATTCCCTTTCAATAGCCATGCCATCAGATTCAGACTGGCTGGGTTTGGGTGGTGAATGGGTCCCTGAGACAGAAGATTGTGCCAATGTGGAAGTTTATTGGGGTGATCACTGACATGTCCTGTATGAGTGAGTACCATGGTCATCTCGGCCAGTTGGGGGCTTCCAGGACTACCGACACTCCCGTGCAGCGAATCTTGTGTGGTACCTTGGGTATCATTGGCAGTGATGGGAATATGTAGGCTCTCATGAAGTGCCAAGGAGTTGTCAGCGTATTGATCTCCTAAGCTTGGGGATCCAAAAATCTGGAGTGGTAATGAGGTAGCTGCATGTTTGTCCATGATGCCATTAAGTTGATCTACAGTGGTCCCCATTTCTACAGTATTCTCTGAAAAATAGACTTGTGGAGTCTCCATTCTGACTGGCTGACAGTGACCCTGCTTAACCAGTCCACCTCTGTATTGTCCTTTCCTGCTAGATATATTGCATTTAGTCATAGTAGATTTAGTTCTGCCCAGCAGAAGAGTTGCAATGACTCCTTTATCATTGATTTGCTACGTGTTCCTCCCTGCTTGTTTATATATGCTACTGTCACTTGATTGTCGCATCATATTAGGACTGGCTTGTTGGTGATAAGGGGTGCAAAGAAGAGAAGGGCCAGGCTCACAGCTCTCATTTCTAGAATATTGATGGGCAAATTGGATTCCTCCTGAGTCCACCGTCCCTGTGTTACGTGGTTGTTGTACGTTGCTCCGCAACTGAAAAGGCTTGTTTCTGTGGTGATTACTTGTGGTGACATTTGTGTTAGTGGTATTCCTTGGATTAAGTGTGATGTGAGAGTCCACCATAGTAAACTCGCTAATAGCTGGTGTGGGGGTCTGACCCTGAATTTGAAGTTCTGGGATGTCTGGTCCAATGATTCTATTAGGAACCTTCAAGTCTTCTCATGTGTACTCTGGACCATGGTACCATGTCTATCAGTGCTGCCATGACTCCCAGTACCTGCAGGTAGTCCCATACAGGCCTGTTCAGCCTGCTGATCAGGCCAGATACCAGTGATCGGATGTTGTGGACCTTTTCTGGTGCTGGGGTTACTTTGTTGTACCTTGTCTGTATTATTGTGCCCAAGTGGGTGTGACAGACTGGGTGGGAGTCAAGTGGCTCTTGTCCATGTTTATTGTCCACCCATGTTGCTTTAGGCAGCTGGTCGCTAACTGTGTGCTTTTAGTGCTTGCTCCGCTGATCTTGCCCTTATCAGCCAGTCATCCAGGTAAGGGATTATGTGGACCCCTGTTTTCTGAGGTGTGCTGAGATCTACAAGGGTCTTTGTGAAGACCCGGGGCTGATGCCAGACTGAATGGTAGGCACGTGTATTGAAGTATCACCCTTGAAAGTTGAATCAGAGATAACGGTAATGTGAGGCTCAGATGGGAATGTGGAGGTAAGCGTCCTTGAGATCTATTGAGGTCATGAAGTCACCTGGTTGAATGGATGGTCATCCTCCTCCATGGGGGTGAAGGGTACTGTGCACTCCTTGCATTTCCTCATGATGTGATATCTGGAGGGATTAAGGAGAAATTGTATTAAGAAGAGACCTCCTGATGTGGCAGGCCACATAATTAAACATTTTTATTTGCAAGGGGCGAAGCTGTTGTGTTAAAGTTATCCAGAAACCAGCCTTGAACCTTCTACTGTAGCTTGTCTGCACCCTGAGCTGTGTCCTATGTAGCCAGGGAGAGTAACTATCAAGATCATATAGTAGTCTGATTGGGTGGAAAGTCTCCAGATCCAGACAACGGATGGTACAGTCTACAGGAGTCTGACTGCAGGACTTTATTTTGAAATCTTTATTCAATTGCAGTCCTCAGGTTTTGAAAATATGGTGGGTCTGAAACAAAGTAGTGTAGACCCAGGCAAGATGGTGGCCAGAGATCTTGCAGGATTTCCTAAGGTTAGGGAGAGCTGCATTCATAGAATGGCAGTCGGAGAATCCTGTGAGCCTTGGAACATGAGGAGAGTCACAAAGTCTCATGGGACATGTCTCCCAAGATTCAGAGAGCATGGAGAGAGGAGCCTCTGGGGAAAGGGATTATTTTATGATCCCCACAAAAACAAAGGATAAGTGAATGGCTGTGTGGGATGCCTGGGACAATGCCCAAGCTACAAGGAGGTGGCAAAAATGGCCGTGAGGGCAGCTGAATGTCCCAGTAGCAAGTCGAGACAGGGGAGCTTGAGAAGCCATGGGGAGTTCTGTCACAAGAGCAAACAATCCAGAATCTCTTCGGGTGGAGCGAGGAGTCAAGGTATGTTCCAGGAAGGTGCCTCACTTTGTGGGGGGATCAACATGCCTTGGAGCCCTGTGACTGTAGGGCAATTCAACTAGTAGGCTGCTACTGGAGGAGCCTGGTAGTGATTTAGTTTTTTTTTTTTTTTGGTGTATTCGATAGGAGACTGCTGCTGGAGGAGCTTCTTAATGATTTCAGGAGGTTTTGGTTATGGGGCAAAGACTGAAGAGAGGACATTCCTGGTCAGAGAAGGCTGCTGACCAGGTGTGCAGGCACCAGCACTAGTGGGATATAAGTTGAGGCAGTATACTGAAGTCACTACATGAGGGACCCAGTCGTGCCTGAGGAGTGCAGAGTTCAATCGGAAGGAAAATTGCAGCATTTTGTGATCTGGTCCACTACTGAGGGGTCCAGATCTCCTGATAACAGTGGAAGGGTAAATACTGTCTCCAGGTTGCTTTATGTCTACAAATCCCGAAGACAATATAGATGTTTTTTCTGGCATAGCTAGAACGTTGTTAGTGCTAATTGCAATCTCTCAGATGGTTGTTACAAATAGGGATGAATTAAGATAAAAAATATTTTTTTCTAACAGTACCTGTACAATTGTTTGTAGATTAGTGCTGTTGGGGAAAGCTGGACTTGACCAACCTATCTTAATGCACCAACTGAACTGGAGATATTCTGATGAGGGTAGAGGAATGTCCTCACCCACCTTTGATTTGATTGGATTGGGCATCAACCTATAGGATGGGTGAGGAATACCCACTGGTGTTGTCTGTGGAGCACTATAAAGGGTACAAAATATAATGCAGGTTTAAAGCAGCCTTGATTTGGTTACAGGAAGGAGACACAGTTTGGCTGAGAGTGAGCACTGTTAAAGGCTAAAAAAAACAGCAGTTTGTCAATTGAGTGATACCCGGTGGTTAAGTCAAAAGCCAAAAGAAATGATCAACAGCTGGGGTCCAGAGTCACAGAATATGTTAACATTCCTCAAGGCGATTAACTGTGTCTGTGCATATGCAGGATGTGAAACCCTTTTGTCTATATGCTTCTTTGTCATTCAAAGAGGTTGCTGAAAAGCCTATACAAATCATGGAGCAGGTCAGACAAAAATGTGAATTCAAGCAGGACCCAGAGTCACTGAGTTTGTCAGCTTTGGATGTGTCTCTTATGTTTTGCTTGGGATAGCTTCCAAAAGTTGATTTTAAAATGAAAATGCAGATACCTGGTGATGATGTTTTGCAGAAATCAGTCCAGGATACTTTATGGATGTAGTTAGCAAGAATGGTGTAGTTACTCCAAGCAGAAACCATGTAAATCCACAAAAACTAAGCTGCAGACACAGACAAACGCAAGTCACCACTACACAGACCCAGGAGGCGTGACTTTATGTTTCACTACAACTCACAAAAACAACATAACATACATAAAGTCATTCTTGTCCCCTTAAAGTAAAGTGCTTCCACTTAGGTAATTTATGGTGATCAAAGGGAGCATGTTGCAGGAGTATCACATACCTCCCAAACTCTAAACAAATTCTAAATGTAGCATGTTCTACCCTTGATTTGATCACAAAGTTCAAATCACATCTCTGATGAGGGGTGTTACTGGTTTTGTGGCAAGTAACAACAAACAGAAAAATTCCAATACCCACCCAATATCCAGGTGCAGACCTTTCCATTTCTGAGGTCATTCCACTGTGCTGCAGCCAGCTTCCTCCAGATGGTAGATTCTACAGGGATGTTATGTACCCCTGGGGCACGGGCAGAGGCAGATATGGCAGAGGCAAGTCTGATAGTGAGTGCACTGCTGACAGAGATATTCTGATTGGTATTGTGTATTTCTGAACTTTAAAATCATAACAAACAGTGAAAGTCTACACTGCAGGCATTGGGAGGCAAGGACTGCTGGGAGCTGTAGTTCACAAAGCAGTGAGATGAACTGCAGCTCAGTGTCACTGGTGGCTTTTAATAAGGGATTTGTGCAAATCGAGCCTTTTCTTTCTCTTCCTTGGAAGGACTAGCAAGAGCGGGTATATCAGAGACTTGGGCAGTGAGTGTGTCTTTAGAAAAACTGTTGTATTGCATGTTGTGGTAGATGGCTGAGTGTAACCCAATAATATACATCTGGGTTACTGACTATATATCTAGAGGACCCTGCAAGTATCAGCAATAATGGGCGGATGTGGACACACCACAGGCAAGTCTGCTAGTGAGTGCAATGCTGACAGATGTATTCTGACTGGTATTGTGCATTTCTGAACTTTAAAATCATAATGAACAGTTATAGTCTACTAGGGAGGCATTGGGAAGCAAAGGCTGCTGGGAGTTGTAGTTCGCAAAGCGGTGCAGTGAATGATAGCTTGCGATCACTTGGGGCAGCTTAAATAAGAGGAATTGTGTAAATCAAGCCATTTTTTCTCTTCCTGAAAGGATTGGCAAGAGCAGGGTATATTAGAGACTTGGGCAGTGAGTGTATGTTTAAAAAGCTATTGTATTGCATGTTGCAGTAGATGGCTGGAGTGTAACAACGGAAGATACTTCTGGGTTAATGACTTTATACCTAGGATTCCCACAAGCATTGCTGAACACAGGCAGATGGGGACACTGCAGAGAGGAATTGTCCACAGTGTCAGCCATAACAGCTAGAGCAGGCACCAGGAATTTTAAGTCTTTCAAGAAAAAAATGATCTCAACTACCCAATTATATTTCATACATAGTGATAAGCATTAAAGGCAAATAAAAGTATAAATACGTCAGAGGAAGAAGTCATGGAGCCCAGTGTTATAGCTAAAGTTATTATAGATTGAAATAAGTGCAGGATGTTTATCTGGGGTATGGGTAGTTAGGAAAATGAGGGCTTTCTCTACACTAAGTGTACTTATATAACAGCACAGGAGCAATAAATCAGGGGATTAAGAGAAACAAATACTGGAACTGGAAGTATTCAGAATTTGGAAGGATTTGTTGACAACATGCTTAGAGAGGCGATGGGCGGACACACAGTGAGAATGAAATCATGGAAGTTAGTGGCTAAGACAGTACTGGTGAAGCCTTGGGGGAGGGAAGTACTTTCAAATGATATTGATTATGAAGAAGAACCTGAGGAGTTATCCTGGGCAATGGTCGGGAGGAGGGACCCAGGAAAAGGGGAAGAAGAGCAGAGGCACATAATCCAGTTGAACTGGCTAACAGATTTCTGTCACTAGCAGAGTTCCAATCTCAGAGACAAATAGAGTCTTTGGAAAAAAATGTTACTGGGGGAAAAGTGACCACAGAAATTGTGGTTGTAGGGAATTCTGTACTAAAACACACAGATGCAATCATAGCCAAAGAGAAAAAAGACAAGAACACATTGAGCTGCCTACCTGGAGAAAAAGTTATGGATGTGAAAGACAACTTAGATGGCTTACTGAAAGGATTTGGGGAAATCACATAGGCAGTACATGTTGGTGTAAATGACATTGGGTATAGAGTTAATGATGACATTAAGCAATATTTTGAAAGCATGGGAAATAGGTTAAAGGCAAAAGGGAGCAGAGTCATGATTTCAGATTGTTTGCTTGTTCCTAGAGCAGGGGCTGGAAGAACAAGTGCAATTAGGAAAATAAATAATTGGCTGAGAACTTGGGCTAAGTAGGAAGAATTTGCTTTTGCTGACAACTTCTACAAATTCTATAATAAAATAGATCTATACAGAAGGGATGGACTGCATCTAAATAGATATGGAACCAGACTGTTAGGAAACTCCTTAAATAAGTGTTTGGATAGGTGTTTAAACTGACTGGTGAGAAGCGTGGGGAGGATTACTAAGAATTGCAATCAAGGAATGCCTAGGAAATGAAGATAATTTCATTTATTAATAGAGAAGTAGATAAAAAGAATAGGAACTTATTTTGATAAATGTGAGAAGCCTTAAAAATTGATTTGGGAAACTAAAGGTGGTGTCACACAGGAGAAAATACACACATGTAATTGGTATCACAGAAACATGGAGGTCAGCAGACAACACCTGAAGAAAGAAAATAAATCGGCACAAATTATTTAGAAGGCATAGAAGGGGACAGAAAGGTGCTGGTTTTGCAGTTTATATAGACAACTACCAATAGACAGAGGAGATATATAACTGGATCACCATGATACTGAATCTGTCTGGGTTAAAGTAGGGGAAATCTGTTCAAGTTATAGAATTCTAGGCTTAAACTGTAGGCCACCTAACCAGAAATCTAGGTCAGACAAACTATTAATTGATGTAGTTGTGGAACTTATGGGGAGGAACAATGTTGTTTTAATGGGAAATTTAAACATCCCAAGTGTAGATTGGTAGTTAATGGAAGGGGGTAGTAACCAAAATGGATAACTATCAAGCAGCCTGTTAAACTTGAATCTAGAACAATATGTACAACAACCAACAAGCGGTGCTAATATATTGGATGTAATCCTGAGTGATCTTGGAGATGATTTGTGTAAATGTAATATTTTTGAACCACTGTGTGAAAGTGACCAAGCAAACAAAAACTGTTCCAGCTATGTGAAACAGCACAAAAGTCAATCGCAATTACAGCACAGCTCACAGACAGAGTAAAAACAGCTTTATTAAATATGGAAATTAAAATAGCATACCAGCTCCAAGGAAAGGCAGACAAATACCCCAACCAGTTTTACAACTAGTGCATCATCAAGGGGATCCCCCTGATGATGCACTAGTTGTGAAACCAGTCGGGGTCTTCGTTCACATTTCCTTGGAGCTGGTATGCTATTTTATTTTTCATATTTAGTAATGCTATTTTCACTCTGTCTGTGAGCTGTGCAGTAATTGCTTTTGACTTATGTGTGACAGTGACCATTCTATGGTGTTGTTCAACATAAAAATAGACATAGTGATAAATATGGGATTATCAAAAAAGAAATGCAATAATAGGGCTAACTATGATGCTATGAAAAAAGGAGTTATGAACTTGGGAATGGAGAAAGGAGATGGAAGAGAAGCATACAGATGGTATCTGGCAAGTTTTTCTTATCAAAATAAAATCACTCAAGGAGAGGTTGGTGCCCATAGTAACAAACTATAACAGGAAGGAAGGATACCAATATGGATAATGAAACCCATCAGCACAACTAAAGAAAAAGAGAATATTGTTTAAAAGGGCAAAAATAGCAAATGACTCAGAGCTGTGGAAGCATTTTAAGTGTATGGCTAAGGACTGTAAAAAAGAAATTAGAGATGCCAAAAGGAAGAAAAAAACTAGATATACAAAGCTCTAAAAATAAGACAAAAGATTGTGGGGCCTATGTGAGTTCTAAAAGAGGTCGTGATAGAACAATAAGACCACTAGTGGAAGATATGATAAAATTTGAGGATGAAAGGGATATTGCAGCATCCTAAATACATTTTTTGGATCTGTTCTCCAGGACATAGAGTTATCTAATATATATGGTCCTGAGTTTGATAATACATGTGGAACATAAAAGTATGACGTTTTAAGCCTGTTGCAAAACATAAATGTGAATCAAGCTACAGGTCCTGACGGTTTTCACCCTGGGGTGTTGAGGGAATTGGGAACATTACTGGCCAATCCAATAATGAAAATATTTAACACAACCTTGGAAATGGGGTAATCCCCATTAGAGTGGAGGAGAGCAGTTGTTATACACATTTGTAAAAAGAGGTAAAAGAGTGATGAAACTAAATTACAGCCTGTGAGCTTGACATCGGTGGTGAGGAAATCCTTTGAACAAATTTTGAGAGAGAGAGAGAATCAACAGATTAATGGATGAGAATGATATATGGGATGTAACGCAGCATGGGGTTAGGCAGGGGTAGTCATGTCTAACAAATCTGATGGAACTTGGTAAAGTCAGTAAAGCACTTAACCAAGGAAAGTCAGTGGATGTGATTTTCCTGGGTCTTAGTAAAGCCTGTGATAAAGTACCTGAGCTAAAAAATAAAATGCTGACTAATAGTTGTAATCCAAGGCTAGTAAAATGGATGATGTCTTGTTTAGAATTCAGGTTGCAGATGGTTAAAATAAATGTCTGTGAATCATCAGAAATCAAATTGACTAGTGGAGTTCCTCAGGAATTGGTTTTGGGGGACAAGACGATTCAATATTTATATCAAGAATATGCAGGTGGACAAAGGGGCATGGCTAGCAAAGTTTGCAGATGATGATAAAGTGGGCCACATTGTGGACACTGATCAGGATATTACCCCACTGCAAGATTTATACAAATGGTCATTAAGGAGCAACATTTACTTTAACCTTGACACAAGTGTGGTAATGCACTTTGGTAATAAAATGCAGGCAAGATATCATATGGGTGGGAATGAGCTAAGAACTTTGGACTGTGAGAAATATCTGGGAGTTATAGTATATAACAGGATAAAATATTTCAAAAAACAGTGATGAAACTGTGTCAAAGTGTAATAAAATCTTTGAATGTATAAAAAAAGAATCTAAGATGTAGGGAGGTTGAGGTGGTGTTGCTGTTGTACAGGTCACTGATTCATCCACACCTGGAATACTGTGGTTCACTATGGAATCCATTAAACAAAGGAAATATAGATAAACTGGTAAGAGTATGGAGGAAAATTACAAAGAACATAAGGGTGATGGAAGGACTAGGTTATGAAGAAAGGTTGGGAAATTTAGGATTGAACAAACTGGAGATGAGAAGACTCAGGTGTGATATGATATTAGTTTTTAAAGCCATAACTAATGAAGACCTGATAACAAATCTGAATATTGAATTTATAAACAATAAAAGAGAAACCAGAAGTCCCAATTTACTATTAAGGGGTATGCATTCATGACTGAAAGGAGGAGAGCATAGTTCTATCAGAGAGTGGTGAGAATCTAGAATAGTTTACCTGCAGACATAGTGAATATAATACAGTTAACAGTTTTAAGGTGGATCTAGATAAACATCTAACAAGTATGGATATCCCTGTCAAAAAATGACAGAGAAGCTATATGGGCTTGTGCCTCCTCTTGCCTAAATTGTCCCATATTCTTATGATCCTATGCTCCCTTCTCCAAGGGAAGAAGACTATCTATGGGATGCACAATCCTCCACCCCCCATCAGTTCCCAAGCAATTCAAATCTGTTCATGAGTGCTTAACAACTGTAGCAAGTGGAAGACGTACTGCTGCACTACCAAGATGGCAGGAAAACATTTCACAACAAGAAAGATACAATTGATATTTGCTTTGCTTCTATATGAACTAAAAATGTTAAGTAAGGCTTTTATACCTACCTGCTGGACCAGTGTTGCTGTCCAAGCAACCTGGGTTTGGGATTGAACTCCAAAGCTGTTGGTGGTGGCCATGAGGGCTATGTAGAGCTGTGCAGAATATAAAATTCTGCCCATGGAATTACCATTCTGAATCTGTGGAATGTCACAGAATTTGCATAACAATTCTGTGGAATTTGGCCAGATTTTTAATTTCAGTTATTGTGCTGTAATGTTATGTGTATGCAACCAACTGACATTATATTTGGAATGTGGACAGTTAGTTATAGCTTACATAAGTGTACCAAATTACAGAGTCATCAACTAAAAATGAGCAGAGTTATGCGTGGCCAAACATTTAATCAAAATTTAATCTTTAATTATTTTGATCAAATTTTAAAATGTCTTATCCAAATTTCTTCTCAGTTTCAGGATTTAGAGAAAAACACAACATGGGTATGTGCACCATGTTTTAAGTCTCAAGCTTCAAAGGGGGCTGAGTTCTGTGTGGCCAAACATTTAAAAAAAATTAGAATTCTGTTATTTTACTATACTTTTGGTAGTATTCATTGAAAAGTTACAAACTTTTACAGGTATACAGGTTATCACTACATCTATATAAGTAAATGGCTTCAGATTTCTATCTTCAAATGGGAAAGAGTTATAGCCTGCCAAACATGTTGCCAACATTTAAATTTCAGTTATTTCCCTCTAATTTTAAAACAATATATCCAAATTTAATCAGATTTAAAACATTTAAACTACTATGCAACATGGTCATTTCTGACAAAGTTGATATTTTCAGCTTTAAATGGGACTGAATTAAAAATAGTCAAACTTTCACATTTTAAAATAAATTTTGAAAGAATGTAAACTGCAAATTTATAAATGCCTGAAACTTTAAAAATAGAAATGCAATGCCATTAAATTTGCTGGTTCTTAGACCTTATAAGGAGACTGTTTGTAATTGCTTGCTCCCAGAAATTGCAAAATAACATCTGTACTTAAAGACAAATTCTGTGAGTCTTTGTAAAAATTGTGGAATTCCATGAAAATTCCATTAAATTGGAATTTGCTAATTTCACTCTGCCTTATCTGGGGGATTCAAATTAAAGGACTGGGGAATGAGAGGCAGATAGTGCAGGTGGTCACTGGGTTCAGGAGTTAAATGTATAGTTTCAACAAGAAATGGACAGCTGAGTTGGAAAGTACACCAGTGGAAGACCCTCCATTTAGAGCAAGGTAGCACAGAGTGCCACAATTCCAACTTGAATGCAGGATATATAAGGTTCATACCCAGTAAATTGATGATCCTGGGAGCCTGACACATGTGCAAGTCTGGGACTTAGAGGTATTGAAAAATATGAACAGTAAACCCCATTTATCCAAACCACAGATAACTGAAAACTTCAGTTATCGGAAACTCTGTCATGTCCCCCATGGCTTCAGTCATTCACACATAGGCAACCAGCAACAATTAGTGCATTAGTGCTTTTCAACACTGAAGCATAGTTCAGTTGCTGTCTATTTTGTCAGTAAATAGGTGTTACAGTAACTGATGGCAGTCATCACATTTAAAGGCTTAAGTGAAACTCAACAAAATAAGTTTCAGGTAAGCTCTTGAACTTGGAAAGAATTCATGAAGCTTAAATGTACCAAAGTGTGTGATGCTACACTGCAATGTGAGAACTCCAACCTGCCATAATTGGCTCCAATTGAGCTGGGGATCAAGCTTTCAGCACAAACTCATTACACTTCTGCATTTCTGTGAGTGCCTTATATGTAGGAATTGGGAAATCAGCTCCAGTCGAGCTCACAGTGGTACCCTGCTGCATTTGAACTACCACATACTGCTGCTGTGCACACACTCTTTGTTGCTTCATTGAACCTGTTTTCCAAGAGGACAAGAGAAAGGGAAAACATCTCCTTAAACTATCTGATGGTGTGTCAGTGTTATCAACAACAAGCAGTATTTGCAGCAACAACTGAAGCAGGAGGAGGTGTTGGATGTGAAAGATCTTATAAATTCTATCAGGCTTGTTATATGAAAGATACTGTACCTACTTGAAAATCAACTTGGGGTACGTTTTCTCTTGTAATAACCCATTACATTTACTTAGGAAGTTAAGAGATTTGGAAATTTATTCGATACAGTATCTGAGCAGGAAAAGTAGTATAGTACTGGAACACCAGCATGCGATGTGGTTTTGGTGGCTGTATGGTTTCAAGTTTCTCTCTTAACCTGGCATCCCTGAAGATTTGTTAATTAAAAAGAGCTGATATTATTTGCTGGTTAGTAGCATGGCTAGATAGGGCAGCAAGGTGAACAGATTTGTGCTAGCTGTACTGAGGAAGCATGTCTTTGCATGTGTACTAAGCTATAACATGTTTCCTCATTTAACCAAAATCCTGCTTATCCAAAGTGTTTTATGTCCCCCCCAGACTTTCAAATAAATAGGGTTTTACTGCAGTGGAGAAACAATGTCTGGGGCACCAGGAAGGAAGGAAGAATTCTGGCTATTCTAACAGGATAGGTTGCTAGGAAAAGGAGCAGGTGACTCATTTTAAGGGATTTGTTAGCTGTAAAGAACAAAAAGGATATCAGTGGGATCAGTAGTTCTACTGAGTCAATCTGGCTATGCTAAGAGAGGAGAGGGGGAGCAAAATAGTTACCCAGAAAGGAACAGCAGGACTGCAAAAAGCTCAGCCCAGCTTATCAAATGAAGTAATGATACGTACATTGTGAATGTTAAATTCCTCAAAAAGAATTCTGGATGCTTCATCTATACACTACCATAACTATTTGAGAAAATGTCACGAATATTATTTTTTTCCACTTAAATTTAAAACTGCTAAACCAATTTATCTAATTGTGTTAGACACCAGGACACACACTGATATTGGATATGCCTGTCAAATGTTAAGTCTATGCCTGCAAGATCCGAGAAGTTACAAGCATCCATAATTTTGAGAGTTTTCACAAAATTTTGAAAATATTTATATAGTAATCATTTAAACCACTCTAACGTAATTTCTAATCCAATTCTCTGCATATTTAGCTAACTCTATAACCATTATATAAAGGTTGTTTGTTCTATTTTATACATGTCTAGCTCCAAAGGTGCCTGAGTTATATGCAGATAAATTTTTCATGAAATTTCCCACAAAAAATAAAATGAATGAGTTTGAGCACATTTGACTTTGAGACAATGCATCCTAATGTTATGTGATTTGGCACATTTTTAGAACACCTATCATTATGTAATCACATCAAATGTAAGATATCTGTCCCAATAGACAGCTGAGGTATATGCAGATTAGAATGTTCATGAAATTTCCCACAAAAAAATAAAATGACTGATTTTTAGCACCTAAAATGTTGATACAATCCATTCTAATGTCAGGAAAGTTGGCACATTGTTAGAAATCCTATCATCAAGTAATCCTGCCAAATTTAAAACCTCAGGCCCAATAGACAGCTGAGGTATATGCAGATAAACATTTTCATGAAATTCCCCACAAGAAATAAAATGACAGAATTTGAGCACCTATAATTTTGACATAATCCATCTGAATTTTATGATGTTCAGCACATCATTAGAATAACTTTCAGAAAGTACGCATGCCACATTTCAGACCTCTAGTGTAATAGTCAGCCATGTTATAACCAATTTAATACTCTATCTTAACTGTTGTTTATGTACCTTCTTGTCGATTGCTGTGGATTCCCTTACCTGCCTTTTCTACTTCCCTCCCATAGTCCCCCAGGATGCATCTGGAATCGAGCAGTATGCCTTCCTAGTAAAATTTTTAAATAAATAAATATTTTTAAAAGTCTGTGAAATTCTGATGAAATTCCATGAAAGTTAATGAATTTTCACTGAAGCTCTGTGAATTCGGAATTTTGTAATTCTGTACAGCTCTGATGGTTAGGTTGATTTTGCCACATGGTAGCACTGTCAGCTAGGAAGGAGTGGTACTTTGTTCTGTCATGATACTGTGACCCCCCCCCCAGTCACCTAGGCAGTTTGTTACCCAGAAGTATGTTTGTGTGTGTGTGTGTCCAAAATAGGAAGTTATTGTCTAAAGTCCTTGGGGACTTGACAGAATTTGGGGGGGGGGTCCTGGTGCAAAATCCCTGGTGTCACGAGAATGAGGATCCCATTACTTTTGAGACTCACCTTACAAGGACCTCCACTTGTGAGAGTGTGAGAGTGTGGGGAAGGTGGGGATAGTGGCAGACAGGGTTGGGAGGTAGCCAGTAATAATCCTGACCTGGGGACTGGGCTGTTGACTCTATCAGCCAAAAGTATGATAACAAAAAGTGTTTAAAAATGTTTTCTTTTTTTTAATGAAAGTCTTTCCATCAATATATTTCCAGTGTATTGATACACTGAAAATGTACGAACATACTGTAATACAGCAATACGCACAGGGCCAGGTTTTCATTAAAACAATTAAGTTACTAATCCTAACAGCTCATGAGTTGCATAATATTTTTGTATGAAATAGTGATATCAGGTCAATACTTAGGGAGTTGACACTACACTATGCTGTACTACTGAGTTTATATGTACTCTAGCTGACATGTCTCCAAACATTTCTACATTTTGGAAAAGCTTTAAACACTGACTTCATTTCTCACATGTGTTTGTGCATATTGATAAAGATTTACAAGCAGAATCAAATTCAATATGTTTTAACATATACTTTATTGTTCTTTAGACAAATAGTGATTACAGTTATCATTGAATGCCAACAACATGTAAACTTCTGCTGTTTAAACCTTCCAAAGTGTATTCTTGTGAGCTGTGAACATCAAATTAGTCAAAGTTCACCATGGTCTAAACAGCTTTGCAGTTCACAAGAACAAACTAATAGCATGCTTTAAATAACCCCCCAACCCTTCCCAAGTGGCCAGGGCTAGTCCCTTGGCCACCCCTACTTAATCCAGAGTTATTTCCTACCCTCTACCCCTCCCTGTTATCCCACACCTACACATTGATTAAAAAACACATTGTTGCCTACTGGCACTATGCTAGGAGCTGACATCATCTTTTTATACCAGCCCCCCACAATAGTCTAGTGACCCAGCCCACAAAATAAAATTCATTAATAGTTGGAGCCCTCCTCACCCCTGATCCATGATTTTGGAGGCTGGGTGAGGGCAATAGCAGCCAAGACCAGTCTAATTGGTTGGGGCCCCCCCTCTCAGTAAAGAAGAAAAATAATCACCAACTCTTGGCACTGCACAAGGAGCCGACTTTGTATTTGACTATATCCTACCTCCCTCACCCACTTCCCCAAAGATACAAACCCAGACTCCATAGATGGCTCCCTCCTCCTGACCCCTGCTCCATGATTCAGGGAGTGGATAAATCTCTAGGTTTGCTCAGACAGTTAAAGTCCCCCTAACTAGTGGCACATGCAGTCCTAAGTGTAAGTTAGCCATCCATGATAATTCTGAGGCCTGATGTCTGCAGTGTTTGTGGCCAGTAATGTGAAATTATGTAGTGGTGTGTGGAGCTTTAGTTTTTATGTATGCATGTATTTATTCATTTGCTTGTTTGTTAATTTGTTTGTTTGAAAAATTGGTAACTAAGAAAGGCAAACTGAGCCAAGGCTTGTTTCTAGGTGTGTCCTGGGGAAAAGGGAAACAATAAACCATACACAGCAGTAATGGCATATTCCAAAAATAAATTGCAAAGAGTGTATAATTCAACACTGTACAAGTGTGAAAAACAAGATGACAGATGTTGAGGCACTGAGGAGCACCAATGCCCAACTGAATTGATAACAGCAGGTTGAAAAAATTAAATGCAGCAGTTGTAGGGACTTCAACCAACCCCAGGAGGGGGATCATGGGAGGGATGGTACCAGGGCCAGACAGGAGCAGGACATGGAGGGAAGGAGTTTTTGCTGGCGTTTAAGGGGAACAGTGAGGGTGAGAGATGGAGAGGGAAGGGGAACAGATTCTAGAAGGAGAGAAGGTGATAGGAGAAGGCTGGCTGCCCAACAGAGGTCTGAGGATGGGGAAGGGAAAAGGTGTGAGGATCCCTGGAGCAAAATGAGTATGAGGCAGAGGGAGTGGGTCAAAGGAGTGTGGCTAGGTAGGAGAGTTGTAAGAGGGCAATTTATGCTGATTGTGGGTATGGGAAGCTTTATCAGTCAGGGCACTTTGGAGGTCTCTCAGTGAGAGGCACTTAAATGTATGTTGTGGTTGTAGCTTGGGGTCAGCAGTTCAAGGGCTTTTGCTGATGTGTGGCACTTTGGAGATATGACAGTGAGTACCACTTTGTTACTGTTGTTGCCTGTTGCCAAGGTGCCCTAGTCAGCAGGACTTTGCAAAGGTGTCCCAATTAGTGAGTCTTTATGATAGCATCTAGGTGTTCCAGCTATTAGGGAATGGTGGATGTGCTTTAGCAAGAATCAGGAAAGTAATATATGACTTGGACATAGCCAGATGCATTTTTTTAAATTCTTTGGCACAGTAACTGGGTAATGCCCACTAGGCACACAGTGGCTGGTTTGACTTGCTCAGGTCACACAGCATGCAAGTGGAGATTGTGGGAATTAAACTTGGTTTGCTGTATGTACCATGCTTATTCACAGCTTCCTACTGTAAACCTCTAGGTTATACTGTCAACCCAACAGATAATAATATATATTCTGCTGAGTGAGAAAGCAATGTATGCTATCCAAATCAAAAGGCTGATCATGATCTTTGTATAATATTGTGGTTGCAGCCTCATTTCTTGTTAAGTGAGACTGTGGCCAAGTGGGATTAATTGTTTTCCTGTCCTGTGAAGTGGGCGTTCAACTATATTACTAGGATGTCAGGTAACTAAGGAAAGACATGTAAGAACTTTCCCGTATGATCTCTTTGTTTCTGAATGTAGACAAGGGTTTGCAGGTTCACTTTTATTGCCTTTGAACCAGTGATGAGTAATACCTGGGCATACATTAAACATTCATTCTGAGATAGGAAAGATAGGATTATGTCCACACATGTTAGGCATATGTATTGCTATATCGGGCTCCCCATCAAAAATGATGCCTTTTTATACTAATGAGTTCTCAATGAAGCCAAAGTAAAGCAGCAGTAAGTATGTAATCCCACTAACAATTCAAAAGTGGAACAAATGGGAAATAATCCTATCAGTTTCTTTTATATCTCATTAATCCCTTTCCATCTGATACAGTACAAAAATAACACTATACATTTTCCTCCTTTCATCATGTCAGATACATATGCCAAATAATCCCTCAAATTGATTCAATTTATTCAAAGCCTGTTTCATGGAATTAGGATCTCTTTAAAATCATTATGAAACTCTGCTTGGGGAAATTAAAATGTAGGCTACAAATAACGACTTACAACAGAATGGGCTTTTGGGATTTCTGTAAAATTATTGCAAGTTGTTTAGGAGCAATAGTATGAAACAAATTCTCAGAATGTGCTTTAGCAACACTTTGAATGTGTTAATAATTAAGCAAGTCAAAACTGTAACTTAGTAAATAAAAAGATAAATGACTGATGTAACATAATACATAAAACACCAACCAAGCGCGTTAAACTATTTTCTAAAGGATTTGCAAAGGAACCAGTCAGGTACTACTATACCTTTTTTTCAACTGGATAACAAAATGCAGCATACTGGAACTGTATGTGAGGCACAAAGAAATGTTGGCACCTTTCAAACTGTGTTTGTAAGTGAAGAGTCATCAGTTAGCATGGCAAAGCTGTATTGGAAGCTGACCATTTTTGAGAAAATGCTGTTAACACCTACTTGCAAAGTTAGGGCTAGAGTGGAAATGAGGTGCAAAGACATGTATACAAGAAAGACCAATATTTGAAGCAAATGTGTACTCACAAACTGCTGTTCCTTTTACCACTCACTAAAATAAGAAATGCTTCCTGTTAAGTCCTGGCTACTCAAAAACTGCAAGACCTTTGAAAGCAGTTATTAATAAAATTGGTAGGGACAGTCATGAATATTCATTGGCTGAGAGACTATTCTATCTACGTGTTTTGGTTTAAATAAACCGCAGGTTAAAAAGTCCCATAACCTGTGGCTCTTTATACAGTACAGTTGTATATTTAAATATCTGACATGACAAGGTGTGTGTTATTGTGTAATAAAGTCACTCCTGGGGTGGGTCGAAGCACGAGGCAAAGCCGAGTGCTTCCACCACCCCAGGAGTGACGTTATTACACAATAACACACATCCCTGGAGTGCCTTATTGCTATTATACAATGGCTTGTCTGGCAACAAAAAAAGAAAAAAAGAAAAAAGTATGTTTTTTATGTATTTTTATTACATTTTTCTGTGGGTAACTATACATTTCAAAAAAGAAATCCCTATTTTTTTTGCACCAGTGGGTGGCGCTGTTGCTTGACTGCTGTTCTGTGCACAGTCCTGAAGCGCTTCTCATTGAGGTTATTTTATGTGACGTGAGGGACATTGAAAAGTTGTTTGACGTCACGGGTTTATTTGACTACTTTGTTTTATTTTAATATGGAGAAAGGACAAGTAGCTGTGGAGCACGGTAAGGAAAATAACAGCTGCCTATGTAAATGGAGGATGGTGGTTTAAATATGAGTTCCATTTTGCAGTTGCGATGAAGAGCGAGGGCACAGTGGGAATGTGTGAAGCTGTGATGGCTTCACTACTAGAACGGTCAGCGCGGTTTAGTCAAGCTACTCGCTTCGGGTAGAAAATGCTGGCAGGAAATCTATTCATTTTAAGAATTCAATTCTGGGATTCAATTGTGGTACTCGGTGTTAATGTTAGACGCAAAGAAAATGGGGGGGGCGGCGTTAAAGCTGTCACGGCTTTACTGTGGGTTCACAGCACCAGTACCTGTAGGAGTGGTAGCATGATTTCTGTTATGTGGTCATATGTGTGTGCCTGGACTTAATACAGTGATGTTATAGCTTAATATCATCACTGTCCGAGGCACACACTGGCCAATCAGAGAACAGGATTTATTATTGGCATTGTATAATTGTGTTTTTTTAATCCCTTTCGTTCTCCTTCCCAACCTGCTTGCTCTCCCTCCCAATGCACAGACCTCATTTGCTTATTCCTGAGCTGACCACACTCTTGTGCTGTCACTCCCAACCAACAGAAACTGAACTTGGAACAGTTGGCAAGTTTGAAAAAGTTGCTACCACAGGTGGTAGCATGCTGCCAGCAAGACCAAAGCAAAATCATGGTCTTGTAGTGGTTTAGTATAAAATCAGGCAGTTTTGTAATATTTTACAAATGTTTTAAACAGTATCAAGACTTCTCAGTATGCGTCCATTTTTTAAGCATAGCAACACACTTCAGGCGGTTGCTAGTGAGTGATAAACACACTTCTAGGGGCAGTAAGGTACTCAGCCTTCAGCATTGTGTCTCACTATTCTCCTAGGTGTGAGTTTATCACATGTTAAACAACACCCCATCATGTGTTGTTGCTTATATAGAAAAGGCATATATATGTGCTGCATGCACTCATCATTGCCTACTATAGTCCTCTACAAAGCTTATTTGGGTTAGTAAAAACATATATCACACAGGGGATCCCAGCTATAGCCACACATTCATTATGTGACCTTGGGCAGGCCACTTGGCATCCCAACACACCATTTTGGAATTGTGGATTCTTGGACATAACTATTGGTAGCCACACACATACTGTAAACGTGCTTATCAAAGTGCTACTTGGCTAATGGTTGCCTAAATACAGTCAGACAAAATTTTCCTATATGGCAGCACTACTGCCACTTCCCACTGCTGTACTATTCAGTCAGTTCCCCTATATGGCCTACAGCCTTCTATCACCATGTGAAGGATGGTGCTTTCTTAATCATATGTTAAATATATGTACATTGCAGTCAAGGAGAGGTAAAGACTCTGAATGTGCACTGCATGTTGAGTTGGAGCACTTGTATTCTATGTTCCAATAAGAGGAATTTTTTTGTGAGACCTAAACCTATTTGTGAGGCACAAACATGTATTGGGACTTGCAACCATGCTCATTGTGCCAGAGTGTGTTATGTTCCCAGGTGGTTGAACTTTTCATCACATTCTTGTATGTATTTAATCAGTCACATTTGTTAGCACAGGTGGTTACTTGTGTTGGTATGTTGGGGGTGTGTGGATGGTTTGCCGATGTTAAAGTGAGAGTGTTTGTGTTCTCTGTCTGCTGTTGCTCACAGTGGGGGGGCGGGGGCTGCTGTCACATCATTTGTGTCTGTGGTTACATGGTGGCTTTGTGAGTTGTCCGGCTAACTGGCAAAATGGTTAGAAGAGTGGCAACTGGGGTTTAACACAAAGAAGTTCAAGATCATGCACGTAGGGAAGAGAAACCCTGAAGCTGCCTATAGGTTGGGAGGGGAGTTGCTGGCCATCACAAGGGAAGAAAGAGACTTGAGCATCATCATCACAGATGACCTGAAATCATCCAAGCAGACCACTAAAGCAGTATGTAAGGCTAGGAGGATGTTGATGTGTATTAGTAAGGGTATCAGAAGTCATAAGAGGGAGATAATAATCCCTCTTTATAAGACACTGGTTAGACCCCATCTGGAGAGCTGCGTGCAGTACTGGAGACTGCACCTGCACAAGGACATTAACAAAATGGAGGCAACCATGAGAAGGGCAACCAAAATGGTGCAGGGACTGCATCAGAAAACATATGAGGACAGATTAATGGAGCTCAATATGTATTCCCCAGAGCAAAGGAGGGAGAGAGGTGATATGATCGAAACATTCAAACATCTTAAGGGAATTAACAAGGTGAAAGACTAACATGTTTCAATATAAGAAAAACAGCAGGACAAGAGGACACAGCATGATATTAGAGGGATGCTGATTAAGGGGTAATGTGAGGAAGTTCTTTTCCATGGCAAGGGTGGTGGATGCATTGAACTGACTACCTCAGGAAGTGGTGGATATGAATACAATGCAGGGCTTCAAACAGGCATGGGATAGACATAAAGGAGCAATACTGATGATTATGAATAGATAGGCCATTGACAGAGTAAAGGTCGATGGCACATTCAAAAGGTAGAAAAGATGGGCAGACTGGATGGGCCTTGCGGTCCTTATCTGCCATCAACTTCTATGTTTCTATATTTGTGAGTTGTCCTGCTGGTTGTGCTGTGCTTTTTCCTCTTGTGCAAAGGGTATATTCAAATTGTTTTTGCACTCACAATGATACTTTTCCAGCTGTTCCAATATACCTCCTCTACCCACACTTACTATTTAGTGAAAACTATCTCCAGTTAGCACTTGTGTTTGTGTGTGCTTCTAATGTGCTCACTATACTTTATAGAAGAAGTGCAATGGAAATGAATGAAAAATTTGACCTTACCTGTTTTGTTTTGTTTTCACTATCAAAGATTTCAAGCATCATCCAGTTTTATTTGGTGGTAACATGTTCTTGTTAAGCCTAAATTTGTGTGTTTTGTAAAATGTTCTAATTTAGCTTTTTTGCCAAGAAAAAAAGGATGCCCATCAGATTTGGCTTAGAAATAGCACTATAGGCCTGGCAAGAGTTAGGCCTGAGGGAAAAAAGGGGTACACCATTGGAGGCACCTAGAAAACTATATTTAGATTTTTTGAAAAACATTTTTAATCACTCTGCTGCTTTATTTTGTATCTGATTAATGGGTAAGCACACCTGACCACATGGTCCTTTTACAGGTGTGACACAGCAACATATTGAACAAAACATTACAAAAGCAGTACATTGTAGTAATTTGTCTTGTCACAGTGCTACCTGTATAGCTGCACAATCAAAGGGTGACACAATCCAATGTTAATTTACATGGAAACCCACTTTGCATTTGACAGATTTTTCAGCAGCATCAGCACAAGGTCTTAATTATGAGTTGCTAAATCATGTTCCATAGTTGTTTTTTCCGTTATAATCAGTACTTTATCTCCGAATCTGCCCCCATCTGGAGTGGTTTTCTCAGCCCCATCATCATGCTTCACTGGGACTTACCTCATGATCCATTGTCTTCCAGCATTACACCTGGAGGTGCCTAGTGGCAAGTGTGGGGCATGTGTGGATTAGGTCATCATCCTCCTGTGGACTGGATTTTTTCACCATTTTTCTCCCCAGGCGCACAGTGCATTAAATGATGCATTGTGTGAGCTCTGCCTCCACAGAGACTCTGTCTAGTATGAAATGGGTAGAATCCTTTCCCTTGGATCCCAGAGAGTCATGCAGGTGGAAGCTGCCTAGTGGGATGCATTTACTCCCCCTCCCTTGGGCAGAGGAGCTGTCTTAGAAACTGTCAATCATGCTAACATACTAAAATGCAAGCAGAATAAGCCTAACGGTCTTTCGTGTCTGCTTGTTTGGTCAGCCCCCACCCTAGGAGCTGACCTTGCTGCCCCCTCCCTTGCCCTCTCTGGCTTCTCCGTTCCTAGTTCCGGATATTCTCGCTGCACTGGATTTTGCTTCTAGAACCCTTCCCCTGTACCTGTCCCACCCCTCTTGAACCCCACCACTGTATCTGCCTCCACCAGCACCCTGGGCAGCGCATTCCATGGCTCCACCACCCTCTCAGTGAAGTAGCACCTCCTCCTTTCTCCCCTGAATCTCCCCCCTCCAGCTTCCACCCATGCCCTCTAGTTGCCCCTTTCTCCTTCCTTCGAAGCACCCTGACTGCTCCTCCCATATTTACCCCCTTCATGTTCCTGAAGACCTCTATCATGTCCCCCTAGTCCCTTCTCTCTTCCAATGTGCACATATTTAGCTCTTCAAGCCTCTCCCCATAGGTCCTGTCCCCCAAGACCCAAATCATTTTGGCTGCCCTCTTCTGGACCCTCTCCAGGAGTTCAATGTCCCTCTTTAAGTGTGGCTTCCAAAACTGCATGTAGTACTCGAGGTGCGGCCTCACCAAGCAGTGATACAGAGTATACAAAGAAAGTATCACTTCCCTCCTTCTGGATGTGATCCCCCAGCAATGCATCCCAGCATCCTGTTGGCTTTGGCTGCTGCCCTTCTACAAGTCTCTGAGTTGTTTATCTTGACATCCACCACCATCCCCATGTCCCTATCAGCCATTGAGACTTGTAGCATCCCCCACCCCGGGTGTACACTTGGCCCAGGTTTCTGGCCCCCAGGTGCAGTACCTTGCATTTCCCTGCATTGAACCTCAGCTTCCACATTCTAGACCATCTTTCCAGAGCCTCCAGGTCCCCCTGTAGGGTCACCCTCCCCTCCATCCTCTGGCCAGCCCATAAGCAACCTGTGTCCATTTCTGAACCAAGGTAGCTGATGAGATAGGTGGTGTCACATTCAGTGTCCCAGCCCACAACACCCCTATGATGGCTGTTTTAGAGTTGTTAGCTGCTTTTATTTAAGTTTTAGGCTTAAGTAATACTTTTTTTTTCAAAGGTTCTGACTTAATAAAGGGTTAATATATTTTGTTTTGGAATTATTTATAACAAGTCTTAGCATATCATGCCAATTGGGTTGGCATTACAAATCAATGAATTATAAATCATTGCCATTCATCTTAGGACATTCCTTACTAACACTACAGCAATACATTCAGGTTGATGTTTTATGTGTATAGTACAGTGTACATGCAGTATATACTGCATAAACAATAAATATGAAACTACATTTCAGTGATGCACCCCCACCACACACACATACAACTTCTGAATGCTTTTCAGTGTAAGATAGTTTTACTCTAACAATTAATTTTGTTTACTCATAAAATTTGCAGTATAAAAGTAATTAATTTGATATGGTAATTTTTTTGTGCAATGCAAGCAGTTTTTTTAATTTAAATTAATCAGGTTAGTAGGTACTTATATTTATAAAACATTTAAATACAACACTTACAAAAGCTTAATTAATTTTGAAAACATTTTTATTGAACTTATTTTCTAAATTTGCTTTACAGTCTTTCAGATATTTCCATGTGATCTAGTACGTATCCTGCCACAGATATCTAAACCAAATGTTTTGTATCTATTGACTATTTTATTTTTGTTATTCATGCATTCAAAATCCAGGGCAGCTATTTAGACATAATTAATCTGTAAATTTGAAATGAAAGCCCTGGTTCTATAAGGAAACATGAACAAGTGGAGGAAAATGTAGAGAACCGCTGTACTGCAGATATGGTGTAGAACTGTTTAGAATAACTGGTGACCCCTTTTTTAAACTGGTTTTTGGTTGCTTTCAAATGCCATAATAACTCAGTGTGACATCACATCCAGTTATTACAGCATTTCATTCTGACACTTTTGAACCACTGAGTGCTGACATGCTAATGGTACTACAATTTAGGCACAATGTGTCACTAGACTCTGGTTGTTGGTCTTGCAGTCTATTGTTTTTCTGATGGGTCATTGGTGGTGATGCTAGTGAGGCTGACAGTCAAAGGCAGAAGGTGCTACTCGGTGCAGAGTAGGGTTACAGGGAAATGCTGGCTTAAATTGCATGTCACGGCTCTGAGGGGGGAACTCGATTTTTGGAAAAAATTTACCTAGCAGGATAGTTCTCGGCAGACACTGGGGGCTTTTTGATGGTGCTGCTGAATGGAAGCCAGCAATGTTGCTGCTGTCGAATTTCTTCTTGGTCCCTTTAGGGAAACAAATGCAACCTACACCAGTAATTTTAAAGAATAAAACAAGGGCACGTATGTGTTTATGAGATGATTTGTAGAAAACCCTTCGTGTGTCATGAGCTCATAAACCTCAAGAGCTTCACTCTCAAAGCTTATGAGTCATCAGACACCTCAGGAATTTAGAAAAAAAAGCACACAACACACCAGCCTTTGCTTTATTCTATATTTAATTGTAGTTTCTTAAATTTAACTTGTCACATTGGAGATTGCTAGCATTTGATTGTCAGGAGCTTATTCCATGCCATTGTATTTACTGTATTTGATTAAAGTTAAGAGATAAGAAAACTGTTTTGGTGATATTCTCAACCATAGTTTGTTTAGAACAAATGACAGTGCTGTATTTGAAATTCTACTGTATTTACAGTCTGAACAATTAATTCTTTGAAAGTAAACTTAACATAGGATACAAGGAGAAGTCATAGCAAAATTAGTTCTGAACCTTTATTACTGTCTGCAGGAGCATAGACTGTTCAGCTTACATGTTACATTTTTCAGTCTAAATGTTTAGGTAAAGGAATACAGGACATTTGTATAAGATTTTTGACTGTGATACTGCATGACAATTTTTGATATTCATTGAAGGTGGGTAAAGTGAATTTGACATACTTCACTGGATTACTGGCTAATCCACAACATTTTAATTGCAGCACAATAATTGTAGTAACTAACAGCTTGGTATTTTGATTTAGTTTATTCTAAACAGTGACATGTTTCCAGTGAGTTAGTTTATGTGAATTTTATTTAAGATTTAATTTAAGAAGTAGCTGCAAAGTCTGTATCCATCTGGGCCTGCCAGGTGCATTTGAGGATTCATATGTTGATTCGACCAGTTTATTCATTCTTAGACTTTGGTTAGCAAGTGAAATGACAGCACTGAGGTCAACTTAAGGATTTTCTCCAGCTAGAACTGGTGATATTCGTGAAGGCCTAAAACTCAAGGATTCACAAAGGACACACTTTTTGATACCATGATCAGGACTAAGACACCTTGGAATAGTACAAATGGCAAACATTCTGCACTCACCCAACCCTGAAATGAAAGACTGCTCACTGAAAATAAAGGTGCTTTATTTTAATAAAGTGCAAGTGTGCATAAGGTCCTGACACATTTCAGAATACACTTATTCCATCTTCAAAGGATCCTTTGAAGAAGGAATAAGTGTATTCTGAAACATGTCAGGAACTTGTGCACACTTGCACTTTATTAAAATAAAACATCTTTATTTTCAGAGAGCAGTCTTTCATTTCAGGATGGAGTGAGTGCAAAATGTTTGCCATTTGTATTTCAGTCTGTATTCCTGTACCCCTTCTATGTGCAACCTCTTCCTTCTTTGTGCACTACTTTGGAATAGTATTTGATTCCCCATGTGACTTTTTTATAAGAAAAACAATCATGACATTGTTATTGCAATATAAATTACAAAATTGATAGGAGGGGCCAAGGTTAATTGACCACAGCAGTTCAGTTACAAATACAAGAAAATATATCACGGGCATTTCATCTGCATGGTTATCAAGGGCAAAAAAAAAAAAAAATAATTAAACAATAAAATAAACAAGGTGACTGGCCAATCTGGTCTTTCCAGACATAAACTATAAAATTCCTAACACGCTTTGGTACATATGACAGATTGTCAAGCTTCTGACACAATGGAGATATCAATGTTAATAGAAACAGATGCTTGCAATAGAAATTGGTGAATGAGAGGTAATTTCAGTTTCTTAAATATCCTAAAAGTCTACTGGACTTAAAGTGCTACCCACCAGGACAAATACTTGGTGATAAAAATGTTGTATTTTTCTGAGTGATAAATTAGAGTACTTTCTTTTAGATTACACTGTTTTCTACACTATCTAGCACAATATCACTATCTGAAACTGTGAAAGAGCATTTCATCTTGGCAGGTGGCACTGTATCTGTTTTCTATACTGTATATTGGTACAGCTGTTTGACTGTGAATCTGTGAATGTGTTCATGTGGTAGAAATGAATATTTTATGTAAGACTATACATATTACTATCAGGTTATGAAGGGCATAAGTCCGGTATACTCTATTGCAATGTGCTAAAACCTGAAGAAGAAACCAATGGTTGTCAGAAACATAAATGCAGCACAGATGGTCTATCTTAGAAATGATGCTAACATTTTAAAATACAACAGCCTTTTAGCATTGCAAAACAGAACAGTGTATAAATGATATCTTCTGTCATTTGATGATAGTTTTCTGTGAATAATGTGTTCTCTGTGTCTGAAAGTCCTGAAATGAAGGGCATAGGAGAAATGATAAAGGGAAGAAAAAATTATGGTTGTGAGTGCCTTTGAAGATGAACCTTTGCATTTGTGATTGTCAGGAAATTGTCAGTAATTTCTCACCTCTACAGATTGGCCTGTGATCACTCCAAGCAGCAAATGTGTCACTCACTTTCATACAAGTAATACTTCTGGAACCCTGTAAATCATAACCTTCATCACAGGAGAACTGTACACTGGAGCCTAATCTAAGGAAAGAAAAAAAAATACACACAAACATTACCCACTATTTTTATTTTACAGAGGACCTGCATGCATGTGTTCCATAAAACAATAGAGCATGTAATTATATTTAATGGGTGTGCAACTCCAGCAAGACTCCTTGCTGGATCTACAGTTGAAATACATTTTCAGTGTGTCCATTTAAAACAATTGAGAATTGTACAGAACTCTTCACTATTCTGTATAATGTTTTATAACTCTATGTATGGGTAATTCTTGTAAAAAGGGACAGTGTCCAAGTGATCCCACCCAGTTAACAAATAGGTAAATAAATAAACAATACATAATCAAATGAAGTCTTAAAATGCAACACTAGAATGCCAGAAATAAAATAATAAATAGAACAAGATTGTTTAAATTAGGATCGATATTTTATCTGTGTTTCATATTAGATAGTTTTGTATATAATAATACTGCAAGCTAATGGAATGACTATAATGAAGAAAATATGAAATATGGCTTCATTATGAACAACAGACTAGATTACTGCTTAGCAATGTCCCCAATTAACATGATTCTGTGATTCTCAAGGCAACAGACAACTGTTATAAATGCCAGTTATGTTGCAAGGTATATGAGTGCACTAAATAATTGCTGTTATTATAAATTTTTAATCCTGTGAGTTGGGACCACAAGAGAAGCACTTCGGCACTACTAAGTGTTGTTAAGAAAGACAATTATTACCCATTGTACATTAAAACATTTAATACATCCTTCCAGAGAACATCACAAATGCTTTCTTGCTACCCCAAACACATCGTTCTCCATCATCACAAAGGTAGGAGAGCACCACAAAAATGAGAAAAGTGCTATACAGTAGGTATAATACAGTTGCCCCTTTAAATGCCTTTATAACTTTGTGGCCAGTGTATGACTATAAGAAATGAGCCAACATTAGCACCCCTTAACTGAGGAATAATGTAAAGAGCAGGGACTTGATTCATGAAAGTCTGGGTGTGCCAAAAATATGGTACACAGGACTTGTGGCATTCCCTGTCCAATGATCAGGATTCCCAATCCCGTCTGCTGATTTCCACAAGCTAGACCAATGTTTTCTGGTCTAGCTTGTGGCAATGTTGGTTACCCATTTTATAGGGCTTGTGCCAAATATGTGGTACAAGATGCTGTAAATCGTGAAAACTGTCACAAATGCACATGATCTTCCTGAATTAGGTGTATTCTATGGTTAAGCAGTCAGTGCAGCTGAGCCAACCACTGGGTTTCACACAAATTGCCCTTTGAGAAACAAGGCCCAGCTATTTACTGTATTAGTAGTAATATTAGCAGATATATATTTATTCATAAGAATAAGAAACAGCCTCTGAGTTCAGACTCATATACAAAGATTTTCTGCACAAGTCAAAGTTAGAGATTACAAGCAAAGTGAGTAATCCTGATCAAATAACATGACATCCCTGTGATCCTGGGATGTACCTGAAAATGACCTATTGCTGAGTTCCTTTCTATGCTAGAAAATCTAAAAATCAGAATGTGTAATATGTCTTACAAAAGTCAAAATTGACTTTATCATTCAGTAGCTATTATCTCAGAACAATCCACAGGTCTGTTCAAATATACCTACTCAAGCCATACTTGAGAAAACTAAAATGTTTTCCCAGTCAAACAGATTTAATGTTTCACAACAACAACTCTGTATCATTTTAACAATTGTCTGTTTTCTAATTGCAAAATAATTTTTGTTTGGTTTCACCATTTTGACTCACAATGCACCTACAGGAATGAGATACTACAGCCAAACCCACATTCTGTTTTGTGTTGCTACTTACACTATTTGGATTGACATTTTACCCACACCTAATTTAAGTGTGGCAAAATGTAAACCTTTTTAATCTGCTTCATTATTATTTCAGATTTAAAAAAAATTACTTAAGGACTATTTACTCATGGCTGCCTTCAGGTCTTAATTAGAATTCTTAAATGGGTTTGAATACCCCCTGCTTAACATCACTGCTTTAGTGACTAGATACACAAATTAGGTGATTTTATACCTTGTATTAGACCAATAGAGATTGCAGAAAGACTTTAAGCCTTCAAACTCACAGAGTTCATCCTCAAAATGGCAGATTTTGAAAACTCACTCTTAAAAAGTCCAGAGGGGAAAAAAAATGTATATATGAGTGTGACAGATTGCTAATTAGCTAAGAAATAAAACCAGAGATAAGCAGGCGTCCCTGAGACTAGCAGGCCAAATGTAAATAGGGCTCTGTTGCCCTAATGATGTCAATATATTCATATACTGTATAAGCCTATATGAAACTAAAACCATTTATTACTAAATAGCAGTTCTGCATATATGAAACAAAAGCACAGGGAATCACTACCCACCAGTTAGAAACAAACCTATGAATCCTCATTTAGATAGAATAAATATAACCATTTTATATGTAAGCAAATTAGAGCCATGTAAAACAAATAACTGTCTATGTGTTGTACCCGAAACCAAGGCAAAAACAAAACAGTGCACTTTAAATATTGTAGTGGGACATGAAATTGTTGTCTACTTTCATGCCATATTGTACCATATTCAAATGAAAAATCAGCTTCACCTCCCATGCTTGCCTCTGTTGTGTATTTTCAAAATGGCCTTTCAAAACCAGGATCGATAAGTTAAAGACAGATTGATCGAACTGTGAGAAATGTTGTCCAACAGGTTTTACAGATTTTAGTTTCATACAGGCATATACATGAGTACATTGACATCATTAAGGCGCTTGGCGAACTTGCGCGGCGGATCACCAGATCACCGACCGTTCCTATGGGCACTGTTTGACTCCACTAGTGACTCTTGGCTGCCCTCGTGGTCCTCCTGAATGGATCCCTACACCAGGCGACCCGCACCTGAAGCTGCACTCTGCGAACTTGCACAGCAGATCACCGACCATTCCTATGGCCACCTACCCAACTCCACTAGTGACTTTTGGATGCCCTCATGGTCCTCCTGAGTGGATCCCTACCCCAGGGGACCCGTGCCTGAAGCGGTGTTCGGCAAACTTGCATGGTGGATCACCAGCTGTTCCTACAGCCACCACCTGACTCCACTAGCGACTCTTGGCCACCCCTGGGGTCCTCCTGAGTGGATTCCTACCCCAGGTACTACCACCTACTCAATTTTTTAGCTCAAGGCATGGATTGGAGTGGCACTGAGCACAGGCAGGTCCTGATTGGCTGGACTGCTCTTCTAGCCCCTGCTGATTGGCGTGCCTTTTGGGCTTGTAAAACCTGTATTCTTTTAGGCTTGCTAAATCTGTACTGTTTATAATTTTTATTTTACTGTACTGCCTAATGATCCTGATTGTGCTTTAAGTTTTGTTTGGTACTGCTTAGCCTTAATGTTAATCAATGTTGCTGTGTTTAAAGGTGCCTGTTACTTGAAATAGTAGATCTGATTGCAGTTTATCATCTCATAGCACCTTTTTGTCTATCTCCTTTCTCTGCCTATTTCTCTCCCCTGTTCTAGTCTCTGTGCTACCCACGGCTCTTGTATTCTCCTGCCTTCTACCTTGTTTCCCCTAGCTCTCTCTACTGTCCCACTAGCAATAACTCTGTCTCTGCCCTTTGTGTCTGTAACTCTACCCACGTCTCGGCTACCCTTTCTCATCTCATGGCTTCCATCCTCCCTCTGACCATTTGTCTCTGCCTTACTCCCTCTCTCTCCCTCTCTCTCTCGCTCTCCCTGCCACAAACACCACCCCTATTTTACATAACTGCTGTAGCCTCGCTGTAAGTCAATCGTTAGTGCTTTAGCCTTTGTTTTAACTTCTTGCACCCCCACCCCCTGCTGACAGTCTGCTGCCAGCTATCTGCCCTTTTGTCTGCACTTCCAATAAATTGTGTCTCCTCTTCCTCCTCCCCAGGGGACCTGCGCCTGAAGCGGCACTCAGCAAACTTGCATGGCGGATCACCGGCCGTTCATACAGCCACCGCCCATAGAAACATAGAAACATAGACTTTGACGGCAGATAAGGACCGCTAGGCCCATCTAGTCTGCCCATTTCCCTACCTACAGGATAGGCCACAGATCCTAGTTAACCAACAGCCTATTTTTCCTACCCCCACAAGAATTGCCTTATGTCTGTCCCATGCATTCTTGAATTCTCCCACAGTTTTAGATCCCACAACCTCCTCAGGAAGGCTGTTCCATGCATCCACTACCTTCTGTGAAATAATACTTCTCACATTGCCCCTGAACCGCCCTCCTTCTATCTTTAAATTGTGTCCCCTTGTTCTTGCAAGTCTCTTTTTCTGAAAGATGCTACCCTCTTGGACTTTGTTGATTCCACTGAGGTACTCAAAAAGTTTCCTATCATGTCCCTCTCCCTCTTCTCTTTCCCAAGTGTATACATATTAAGCCCTTTAGTCTCTCCTCATACTGCTTCTCTTGCAGACCCTGCACCATTTTAGTTGCCCTCCTCTGGACTGCCTCTATCCTGTCTATGTCCTTGCGGAGATGGGGTCTCCAGAACTGGACACAGTACTCCAGATGGTGTCTTACCAACTGCCTGTACAGAGGGATAACAACTTCCTGTTTTCTGCTGATGATGCCTCTCCCTATACATCCCAGTATACCCCCAGCCCTCCCTACTGCCTTCTCACATTGCTTGCTAACCTTAAGGTCATCTGATATGATTACCCCCAGGTCCCTTTCCTTTTTGTTGTTGTTACTACCTCCCCACCCATTGTGTATTCTTCCCTGGGTTCTTGTTTCCCAGGTGCATTATTTTGCACTTCTTTGCATTGAATCCTAGCTGCCATGCTTCTGACCATTCCTCCAACCTTGCCAAGTCCCTTTTCATCCTTTCTACGCCTCCTTGTGTATCAACCCTGTTGCAGATCTTTGTGTCATCTGCAAAAAGGCATACTTTTCCTTCCAGTCCCTCTGCAATGTCACTGATGAAGACATTAAAAAGGACTGGACCCAATACTGAACCCTACCCAACTCCACTAGTGACTCTTGGCCGCCCTTGTGGTCCTTCTGAGCGGATCTCTACCCCAGGTACCACTGCCTACTCAATTTTTGAGTTCAAGGCATGTATTGGAGTGGTGCTGAGCACAGGCAGGTCCTGATTGGCTGGTCTGCTCTTCTAACCCATGCCAATTGGAGTGCCTTTTTGGCTTGTAAAACCTGCTGGCATGTAAAACTTGCATTCTTTTAGGCTTGTTAAATCTATTCCGTTGTAATTTTCTTTCCGCCCCCACCCCATCCCAGGCTTCCTTTAAATACACCTTTGCTCTGCCCTCCCTTTTTCCATTGGCCACCTTTGCTCCCTCACCCTGTCAACTCCAGCCTAACTTTTTTTAATTTTCATTCCTTTTTTCCTTTTCTTCTTTTTCGCTGCATATCTCCTCACTACCTTCTCTCTCTCCTCCCATACTCAACTGCTGGTCTCTCCTTTATTTTATTTATTTATTTTATTTAGTTTTTGTTGACCGGGTAAGTGCACTAGACAAATCCTGCCTATTTTCAGGCACGACCCGGGGAAGGGGGATACAGATGAATGCCAACTGATCTTGAACCAGATTAAGCTGTTGGTGGTGTTTTTAGTGAATGAGGGAAATTTGGCCAGAACACCGGGGAAATTCCCTTACTCTTTTCGATAAGTGTCATGGGATCTTTAACATCCACCTGAACTACCACCAATCCAGGCAGATGGGACCTCGGTTTAACGTCTCATCCGGAAGACGGCACCTCAGAAATGCAGCACCCCTCTCATGCTGCATTACAGTGTCAGTACTGGGATATTAACCCAAGTGCCAGATGTGGGAACTGAACCCACAGCCCTCTGATCTCCCAGCCTCAGAGGTGGGTGTGCTACCTACTGAGCCACTGACACTGTTGGCTTACAGCCCAGTCTTAGCCATTACTACTCCATCTCCCTAACTGCTGCATACTCCGTCTTTGCAGTTTCTAACCACTCTCAGCTCTCTTTCACTACCTCTGCTGTCTTTCCTGCTCCACTCTGGACATGTGCCCCCTCCCCCACCTAGTCCTTTCCCTCCTCTCCCTCCTTGCCCTCCCTCCCTTTTTCTCTCTTCCAGGCCCATGCCACCTCTGCCCCTTACCCACAATCTACCATGTCACTACCAGCTGCACCCTGAGTACATTTCACCACTTGCACAATCCTACACATGCACTGCCACTTGAAAATACCTGGCTGCTTCATAACAGCTCCTTGGTTGGTCTCTATGCCAACCTGTCCCTACTGTACCACATTGCATACCATCAGGGCTGCCATATGGAATCCATCTTCTGCCCAATAATACAAAGAAGCACAAGTCTATATTACTGGACTTGCGCCTCTGCTCACTGAAGCTTCTCCTACTTCTCCTACTGATATCAGGAAATGTCCACCCGAACCCTGGTCCTATCTGTCCCAGCCACTTGAAAAAGGCAGGAACTCTTACCATCGCAAACCTTAACATCTGCAGCCTACTGCCAAAGATTGATGCACTACAAGCCTTCACCAGCCAACATAATCCAGACATCCTTGCAATTGTCGAAACATGGCTGACACCTAAAGTCCCGGATCTAACAATCATTCTACTGGGCTACAATATTTCAGACTGGACCGTATCTCCAAAAGGGGAGGTGGCAGCGCTATCTACATTAAGGATACTCTCTTGTGACACCCTCTGTCAACTCCCGTGACTGGCTCCTCTGCCCAGCTCTGACCCATAAAAATCCTACTTGGTCCCAATCAAAAAGCTCTCACCATCATAGCTGTTTATATTCCACCTCGGGAACAAGATCTTGGCATCAAAGAAGTCCTTAACTTCATCAGCTCACAACCCCCTAGCTCTGAACTCAGTCTTCTTGGCGACTTTAATATTAACTGGCTCACATCTGATGTCTGCACTCATAAGGATGCCATTGTAGCTGCCAACCTCTCACAACTGGTTACTTTGTCAACTAGGATTAATTACAAAACTGGCACCAGCACTCTGCTGGACTGGGTTCTCACCAATCACCCTTCCAGGATCTCCAGCCCCTCCATTCTCCCGGACTCTCTCAGTGACTACTCCCCAATTTTATGTGAATGGTCCAATAAATTTCAAAAACCACCCCCCTTAATTATAACCAGCAGAGTCCTCCCACGTGGGAAACTTACCCATCTCAAACAGCACCTATCCCTTCAAGACTGGTTACCTATTTACACTGGGTCGGATGTTAACATAGCCCTCGATTACTTCATTACCACCTTCAACAAGGCCTGTGACCTCTTTGCTCCTGCTAAAAAATGGAAAACAAAAGCCCTCTGTAACCCTTGGGTAACTGCAGAGCTCCTCTCACAGCCGAAATCCAGGGACCATCTACGGGTGGTGGCTAAAGCCACAGGCAAACACCCTGACACCCAAAAATACAAACATGCCTGGAAGGCCTGCACCAAATCCATTTGTCTCATGAAAAGTTTATATTATAAGGATGCCCTCACCAACACCTGGGGAAAAGGCCATGCTTTCTGGGACAATATCAAGGACATCACTGGGAAACTATTAAAGTCCCCTCCTGCAATGCTAATTGTAGATGGGTCCACTACCCTTGATCCTGTGGTCATTGCTAACACCTTCAACACGGCTTTTATCAACCTTAGCTCTGTTCTTCTGCCTGATTTCTTCCTGGCTAATGACACCCCCTCAAGCACTCCCTGTGCTTCATCCAACCAACCACGCTTCTACTTCAGGGAGATTAAGATGAGTAAAGCTCACCGCCACATTGCCTTGGCCATCTCTAAATCTAGAACCAGCAGTAACACCCTAGACCTTAAGCTGCTATCACTTTACCTTGATGAGGTCCTTCGTCCCCTCACTAAAATTCCTAACCTCTCCCTCAACAGTAGTACATTCCCAGAAATCTGTAAAACTGCCACAGTGACCCCTGTCCACAAAAATGGGGAAAAGACCAGCCACGCAAACTATCGCCCGATCTTCATATTACCACCACTGTCCAAGGCCCTTGAGCGTATCGTTGCAGACCAGCTCACTGATTACTTGTACAAATACAACATCCTGTGCCCTCAGTAGCATGGTTTTAGAAAAGGGCATAGTACCACCACTGCTCTACTTTAATTTACTGGCAAAGTGCACTGCTCCCTTGATAAAGGACTTCTCACAGGGGCTGTCTTCATCGACCTACCGAAGGCATTCGACACAGTCCATCATCAGCTACTGTTTGACCAGCTACTCATTACCGGCCTTGCACCTGACTCTGCCCTCTGGTTCAGAAGCTACCTTGAAAACTGCTCTCAAAGAGTAAAAATTGCCAATGCTCTGTCACATACTGTGCCTGTATGCTCTGGAGTCCCCAAGGGGTCCATACTGGGCCCACTCCTTTTCAGCCTGTTTCTAAACTCCCTACCTCAATCCAGCTTGGAACAAATCATCCTGTACATGGATGATGCTGTTATTTTCTCCTCGCATCAGGACCCTGTTCCACTCCAACTCAGCCTACAGCTTGGATTCAATGCCGTTGAAACTTGGTTCTCTAATCATAAACTGGTTCTAAATCACAAGAAAACCAAGTTCTTGCTATTCTGTAGTTCTCATAACTGTCACAGACATCACCCCCTCACCATCTCTACCAAACAGGAATCTGTCCTCGAACAAGTATCCTCCTTCAAATATCTAGGTATTTTGCTCGACCCCAAGCTCTCCTACTCTGCTCACATCGGCATTGTGTCCAAAGCTGCCAATACATGCCTTGGACTGCTCTTCAAGCACAGGCAACATCTCACTCCAGAGGCCCTGAAGATTGCCATTCAGAGCTCAGTGGTGTCAATCATTGGATATGGCCTCATTATCTATGGTTCTGCCTCGACATCCACCCTCCATCATATAACAATTGCCCTAAATAAAGCATGCCGACTCACAACTGGTGCCAACCACCTCACCCACACCTGTTCCCTCTATGCACAAACTGGTTGGCTCCAACTTCCCAACAGGATAAAGTATGTCACCTGTGTCATGGTGAAAAAAATCAACTTTGGCCTGACTCCTCCTGGTGTTTCTGCCTCATTACAACAAAACACTAACCAGCAGATCACCAGGAGTTCAATAACCCAGAATCTACAAGTCCCTCACTGTCATACTACTCAGGAACAATACCCCTTCACCTAGTGGGCTCCTCTATGGCTGAATGATCTCAGTGACACCATCGCCTCAGCTACTAATTTAGGTCTGTTTAAATCCAGGCTCCAGGCTCATCTCACTGCCTCTAGCTCCTGTGACTGCCTCACCTAGCTCATGCCCTACACAGCTGTAGCCTACTGCTAAGCTCTCTGGCTCCTCACCAGTCTGCTTCCCCTAGACTTCTGAGGTGACAACATAAAAACCCAGGCCTTCTTACCGCCTTTTTAGTCTCTCCATGCCCTTATTGCCACACTTATTTCTCCCCCTTACCCTTCCCACTCTTCTCCTCTATCTGTCCTTCCAACTTTACTCGACAAATGCCTCTGGCTGTATCTTCCCACTCTCCCTCTCTCCTCTCTTCAGACAGACAATAGCACTGCAGTACACAATTTGTTTTACTGTTAACTCAACGTTGTTTCCTTGTTGTTTGTTTATCCCTGACGTGGAACCTTTGTAAAAGAGCCTTGGCTCAAAGGTACTTGTAATCCTAGATTAAATAAATAAATAATAATAAAAAAATTTACAAGGTGGTCCTGTTTCAGGTTACAGTTTAAATGTTTGCAAACAATATTGACTGATGAACACTAGTTGCAGACAGCACATGTTTAAAGAGTGTAAATTTAAATATTCACAAATAGTATTGGCAAATTAACACACAGTTACAGACAGAAACATGTTTACATAGTGCCAGCATTGGAAATATGTATGAATAATCATGTGTAGGCTCATTTTCTGCTAGTACAGTGTGTCTGCAATGTCATTACATGCTCAGCACCCAGACATATACAGTTTCTAATTATGCTTCCTGGGTTTAAAAGGTTGATTTTAACAAAAAAAGGGGGTATTAATCTCTTAGATTTAAGTTTTATATATTCTTTTCTAAATGCTTAGAACACACACACACACACAGTTGTGTGTTTTACATATTTCTAATTAATATGTTTTCGCATACACCCACACACCTATATACACACATATACACACTTTCTTTAACTTGACTTCAGTGAGACTTGTAATATAAGAGTATTTACTAGCTAACATTCCATTCTCTGACATTTGACTTACTAGTCTCAGGGATGCCTGCTTATCCCTGATTGTATTTCTTAACTAATTGGTAATCTGTCACACTCATGTGTAAAATGTTTTTCTTTCCTCTGGGCTTTTTAAAAGTTAGTTTTCTAAAAAATCTGCCATTTCTTCTGAAGAAGAACTCTGTGAGTTCAAAAGTTTAAGGTATTTCTGTAATCTCTGTTGGTTCAATAAAATGTATCGAATCACCTAATTTTTTATATCTTATTGTAGAAGGACCAATACTGCAACAGACATTGCTTTAGTGACTGAAATGGCATGCCACATCACAGAAGATTTAACATTGTGTTCATAAAATGATATGTTGCACCATATAAATGGAATGTTAACTTTTTTTCCCTATGGCCTCTAACTGGTAACTTCTGTCTGTGAGCAAATAAACTATTTGTCTGCCACTTCTAAGTGGTCACACTTATTTTATTTATGTGCAGCTTTGCTAAGTGTCCATAGATTGCAACTTTCGTGCTTCTCCAGTTTGGTTTCCTGTTCCCATCTGTCACTCTGCTTGTGTTAACATAGTTCCTGTGCTTTATGTACTGTAGAGTCACTTCATGCAAAACTGCCAAAGTTACGTAATGCAGAAAATGTCGCAGCAACATTGCTCATTTTATGTAGTTATAAAGGATAAATATTTTGTTCTAAAATATACCAAAAACTTGTCAAGAATGCAAACACATTTTCACTATGTGAATTAGATTTCCATGACATGGAATTATATTGTAACCCTAACAGAAAAATGCACATAAGTGGTATTGAAAATATTGCAATAAGGCTTCTTTCTTCCCCAGCAAGAAGTGTGCATTATCTGATTATCAGAGATTTCAGAACATGGGAACTTTGCAGAATGTGCATGCAGAAAAAAAGCTTCACAGCTATGTCGTAGTTTTAAGAGTCATCTATTTTTTAAGATAAATTTTGTATCTGTATGTAATTAACTAAGTACCACTAAATGTATGACCACGTATGTGCAATATTACCTCTGAATGTAATTAACTCCAGGCTACCCCTGAAAAAGGGCACTATGTGTCAGTGCACCGACTCGGTTAACAGAATTCAAATAATTAAATAACTTGTTAACTAACTGACTGACTAACTAACTAACTATGAAGAAAAAAAGGTTATCCAAAAAGAGGAGGTAGATGTAGAAGAAGGAACAACTAAGACAACACACCTGAAGCATACCACAGAGAAGAGGTCATTGATAAGCAGAATTATTTTTTCTTACAAAATAGAAGCAGTCAGAGGATGTGAATCAGGAAAGAAGGGGACCAGAGACAGCAGAATTGTGTTTGAGGTTATCTGTGAGAGCAGATTAAACACTGTTGATAGACATGCTGTAATGCAGAATGATAAGAATGGAGAGACAGCCATTGCCAGATGACAGGAGTTTATAAGTGGCATTGGTAAGGGTAATTTCTGTGCTGTGTTCAGCAAATTCAACCGTGTAACAAAAGCTGTGTTTACATAGCAGCGGCACTTTATATTCTTCTCTGCTGCTTTCCCACTGCACTGTCTGCTGAAGCAGCACTAAACAGTTTACACAGCCCACCCATGCTGCTCACAAATCACACCATGGAGGGTGTGTGCATTCTGTGGGCCAGATTTACTCAAGTTTACATCACAGTGATGTGGCACATTACAGTCTCACCCTCCCCAACCATAGGCCAGGTTATTAAACAAAAGAAGGACACTGACCTCCAATTTAGTGAACAGAACACTATTTATTTACTGCACAAATAGCAAGCAAGAATATGCTCCCAAGCCTACTGTAAGCTTGACCACTGCATGAACATTGGCCGGTTTGCCGATACTTCCTTTTCCTGACAGAAAAGGCTTATGGGACTGTAGGAGGACTACGGGAGGATGCTGAGAACTAAAGAAGTGGATCAGGCACAGAACTGAGTTCACAATGCAGGGTAATACACTTGATCCATTAGACATCTCCAAGTTTGAGTCACAGCCAAAAAGGTAACTGGAGCCCTCTTAAACCAATCCAGTGAGTGTTTACAAAGCAGACTTTGCAGCACATCAACCTGTGAGCATAGGCTAATGCACTGCAAAGAGGGCAGTGTAAATGGGGTTAAAGAAGTACCCACTAACTCCTCAAATAAACTGTAGCAACAGATGTGACAGCCAGGATGCAATGCAGAAATGCTGTAGAATATCACAGAATGCTTTAGTTTACTGCAGGGGAAATTGTAAGTCAATGGCAATTAAGCCCTTTTGTCATGCAGGATTTTGTGACGTTACTACTGCAAGTTACTGAGCTTCATCTTTGTCAGGCTGAATCCACTGTAGTTTAGAATAATCTGAGTTTTAAAAAAGATGAGGGAACATTTCCATTTTTCTGGGGAATATGCTAACACTTTGCAAAACTGCAGCATTATAAAAAAACATGAGACGTCAATAAGAGAAAAGGTGGCAGAGTAGTTAAAGAGGGGTATTTCATTAATTAAGCTAGAAAGAAATTGTAACTCTTCAGATTTATCAAGTGTGTGTGTGCACTGGACTCTGTTGTTAAAGTGCTAAAAAACAGTAGCACCCTCATCACTGATGACCTGAAATCATCCAAGTAGACCTCTAAAGCAGTAGGTAAGACTAGGGGGGTGTTAGGGTGTATTAGTATGGGTATCACAAGTCATAAGAGGGAGGTAATAATCCCTCTTTACAAGACACTGGTTAGTCCCCATCTGGAGTACTGCGTGCAGTCCTGGGGGCCACACCTTCACGAGGACATTAACCAATTTGAGGCAGTCCAGAGAAGGGCAACCAAAATGGTGCAGGGACTGCATCAGAAGACATATGAGGACAGATTAACGGAGCTCAATATGTATACCCTTGAGCAAAGGAGGGAGAGAGGTGATATGATCGAGGCATTCAAACACCTTAAGGGCATAAACAAGGTGAAAGAGTCTAACATGTTTAAATATAAGAAAAATAGCAGGACAAGAGGACACAGCATGAGATTAGAAGGGGGCCAATTAAGGGGGAATGGTCTTTCTCACAGAAAGGGTGGTGGATGCATGGAATGGCTTACCACAAGAAGTGGTGGCTATGAATACAGTGCAGGACTTCAAACAGGCATGGGACAGGCATAAGGGAGCAATACAAATGACTATGAATAGATAGGCCACTGACAGAGCAAAGGCCGATGGCACATTTATAAGGTAGAAAAAGAAATGGGCAGACTGGATGGGCCTTGCGGTCCTTGTCTGCCGTCAACTTCTATGTTTCCATGTTTCATCAGAAATGTGATTTGAACCTTGTAAAATAAAACAATGGTAGTGTTTGCTATTTTTGGATTTTGTGTAAAGTTTGGGAGTTGCGTGACATTCCTTTTAGCATGCCCACTTTGATCACCTGTGAATTATCTAGGTGGAAGTATATTGCTTTAAAGGAGCCACATTAGGCAATATACTTTATATGAGAGAAGACCCCACAGGCATTTCATAGGACAAAACCATGGGGTTTCATCTTGTCATCTGGTGGTTTGGCTTGCTCACATTACAGTTACAAAATGACTTAGAGAGACCTGTTTAATACAGTTAAAAGTGAGAAATTAGCCAGTTTAGGCAGAAAGAAATGTTTAACTTTTTCAGATTTATCATGTGAGATGTCTGCACTGGACATCTGTTTGTTGTAAAAGTGCTACAGAACTAGTAGCAACACTCATCAGAAATGTGATTTGAAACTTGAGAATAACACAAGGGTTAGAGTGTGCTGTTTCTGGATATTGTTTAGAGTCTGGGAGCTATGTGTACTTCTTTTAGCATATTCTCTATGATCACCTATGATTATCTAGGAGGAAGCACTTTACTTTACATGAGCCAACTTAGGCAATTTACTCTACAAAACACTAGCCGCTGCAAGTATCTTATGGTTAGAACCAAGCCCAGTGGCATAGCATGGCTGGCATAGGACCTGGTGCAAGGAATGAAGATGGGCCCCCTGCCCCCCCACACTTTTTAGGGTCCTAGGCTAAGGACTTTTCTTGCTTTAAGTCAGTCTCTCTCGCTATACTTTTTTTAGAAGATCCTTCCTCCTCCTCTTCTCAATCAAACTTACTCCCTCAGTCTCCCGAGTCTCTCTTTCTCTCTTACTTTATGTTATAATAATCAAAAAACATCCTTTCCTGTTTGTTTCAAATCTGCTAATCTGCAGCACAACTCACTGACTGCACACACCAGCTCACTGCACACACCAGCCCAGCTGGACCTGCCCTGTCTTTGCTTTGGCTTTCTGGGTCCTGGGCTAAGGGCTTGAAGTCAATAAGTCAGTGCATACTTTTTTTTTTTAGAAGATCCTTCCTCCTCCTCCTCCTCCTCCTCCTCCTCCTCACACAATCAAACTTCCAGTCCCCAAAGTCCCCCCCAAGTCTGTCTTTAATTCTCTTCCTTTTTTATTATATTTTAGAATCTTTTATCTTAATCCCCAATTTCCATAATTTCCATCTTTTTTTTTCATTTGCTTATCAGTTTATGCATACAGCACTCTGCTCTGCAGCAGTAGTACAAGCACTTCTTGTTCCCCTCACCCTAATAATTATTCCTTCCTTTAATTTCTGGAACTGCTCTTGCTTAGGCCTTTCTAATTTACTTGTCTTTTTGAGCTTTTTAAGTCACTAAGCCAGTGTTAGTTTGTTTTAGAAGATACTTCTTCCTTCTGTCACAGACACCCAGTCCCTCCAAGTCTCTGTCTTTCTCTTTTATTTTTTTTATTTTATTATCATCAGAATCTTTTATTTCTCTTAATCTCCAATTTCCATCTTTTTTTATTTGCTTATCGGCAGTCTAAGTCAACTTATGCAGGCAGTGCACACTCTGCTCTCAGTAGTACCAGCACTTCTTGTTCCCCTCACCCTAATTATTCCTTGTTCTGATTTGGATCTGGCCTTGCTTAGGCCTTTCTAATTTACATGTCCTTCTCCTCAGCAGCTGCACGCAGCTCAGTGCCACATAACTTATGTGAACACAACACCATCACACCAAGTCACTGACCTAATTAATTTTTTTTTTAGCAAATGAAAAAAAAAAAGAAATAAAATGACAATAGTTTTTTCCTCAAACCCCCAGGCTGTCTCTCCAGTTTAGAATGACTCACAACCATCCATCCCTCCTTCCAACTACAGTAAATGTCCTCTTTGTAACCTCCTTCAAGTCCTCTTCCCATCCCAAAGCCAAACAAAGCAGCAGCCAAGCCCCAGCAACTGCCCATGCACCCACCAACACAACTATGCAGTGTCTGGAGTCGATGATGGACCTAACTTGTGGTGGGTGAACTGAGAGGCGTAAAAAACAGATCAGTATTTTTTTTTTATTAAAATCAAGTTGCAAAGCCAAGCCTGCACTCCGTCCCAACGTACTCGCTGTATGAACTGCAATGGTGCAGTCGATGCTTCTCCAACAGACCACATCCACTCTTTCTCCACCTCCTGCCCACCCTAACTCACTGTCACCATGCGGCTATTGGTGGTAGATTACTATTGATGGGCATGGCAGGCAGAGTAGCAGTCTCTCCACTTGCTGGCTCATGATCTCATCTGTCAGTCACAGGCATCTCCTATTTTTGGCTCCAATGGCTGCTCTTGAGTCCCTCAGCCCCCCACATGATGTATTGATAGTCCATCACATTGGGGTGCCTATTTTGAATTGGGACAAACAGGAGGATTGGATGGCTGGGTGGCATGGCACAGTGGTGTATGCATATGCCTCATCAGTGAAAAAAAAATCAGACAGACTAGTGGGAATGGATAGGCCCTTCCAGCTTGTGGGCTGCACTGATGTTGCACCATCTGCACACTCCATCTCTATACCCCTGACCAAGCCATTTGATTCCACCTTGACATCTGGGGATTTGGCTTGTTTTAGAGCTGGGCAAAATTAGCAAACTATGAATTCATGAAATAATTGTGAAATTCCATGGAAGTTGCAAAATTGTTTGAAATTTCCAGAAATTATTTAATTGGCCATAACTTGGTTGACGTTGCAGCTAGAGGTCTGAAATTTGGCCTATTATCTGGTACATGCTCTAAAAGTGTGTAAAGTTTCATAACATTTGGATGAAGGACAGAGAAGTTATAGAAGCTCAGATATGTCAATTTAATATTTATGTGAACTTTTCCAAAGATATTTCTATGCTTACAACTTATCCACCATTGGCGCTAGATAATTGAAAACTTGATGCATACTTTCTTGGAAGATTCATTGAAACGGCTAAACAGAGAAGTACTGGTTATGAAAACTGCAAGATTTAGCTGTGACATGCCTCCCTAAATGACTTTCCAGGCTCACTTCTGAACCCGGGTCATCAGCATACCATCATGACGCTCTGATGCTGGGCAATGGGGGTTGCCATATGAACCTAACAACATTGGTGATATTCCGTTCTCTAGCTTTAAACTTATAGGGGCTTAAAATTCAGCAGATTAGGTAATTGCAAGCGTAATTTTAACATTTCCAAAACTCTGGAAGCTTCTAAATCAGTCACCTTTAAAAACAGAGATCTAAAACTTAAGACACATACAGGGGCATTGGTAAAGTCACCATATATAATGTGGTGCAATGTGGACAAACCATTTTATTTCAACTAGTTGTTAACTGTAATTTTAAAATTTTCTGAATGTTTTGAGGCTTATAACTCAGTCATCTTTAAAGACAGAGACATGAAAATAGTACACATCTGTATGGGTAGTGGCAAAGTCATCACGCCACATTTGGTGCAATTTGGAGAAATACAGTACTATTTAATTTAGATTGGAAATTATCCAAACTGCAATTTTGGTGACATTTCATTGAAGTGAAATCAGCATTTAGCCAGAATTCCACTGGTGGAAGATGCTGTTCACTCAGCCTTAGCTTGTTTACATTACAGTTGTAAAATGTTAAGTAAGAGAATTTTTCTTCCATGGAGATAAAAGAAAGGAATAGCCAATTTAGGCAGAAAGAAATTTTAACATTTCCAATTTAACCTTTAACATGGGTGTGTGTGTGTGTGTGTGTGTGTGTGTGTGAGCATGCATGTGTGAACACTGGACTCTGTTTGTTTGTTGTAAAAGTACCACAAAACCAGTAGAATCCCTCATTAGAAATGAGATTTGAAAATTGTGAATAAAACAAAGGTAGAGTGTGCTATTTTGGGATTTTGTTTAGAGTTTGGGAGTTGTGTTGTATTCCTTTCAGCATTCTCCATTTTATAACCTGTGAATTATCTAGGTGGAAGCACTTTGCTTTAAAGGATTCAATTTAGGCAATGCACTCTATATAAAAGTAACCGCTATGGGCATTTTGTAGTTAGGACCATCTGATGGGTTCCACTTTGGAATCTGGTGGCTTGGATTCTTCACATTACAACTGTAAAATGGTAACTAAGAGAATCCTCTTCCAGGGAGATAAAATTAAGAAATTAGTCAATTTAGACAGAAAAAATGTTTTACTTTTTAGATCTGGGCACACTGTACTCTGTTTGGGTGTGTATGAAGGGCTGAGATGGTTGAGGTGAATTTTAGCTCTTATTAAGCTACATCCAGGTAGAGTGAAGGGTGGAAAGAAGTGGGGACAGTCTCTGTCTCACTGGGTCAGTTCCTGTGAAATTTATGCAGCAAGCACAATTCTATAGCTGTCCTTGCTTTATCTGGCAATTACTGCTTTCTGCAGAACAGCAGAAAACAGGGGGTCTTTAGTACAAGTGAGAGAGTAGTTAAAGAGGGCTCTTTCATTATCAAAAGTGTACCAAAGACTTCTTTCAAAGATTAAAAATATACACTGTATTTTAGGATGGTTTGGTAAGAGATACCCGCAGCAACAAAATATATGCCACACATTATTTTATTCTCTTTTCATGTTCTATCCTTAGTTTTAACACATCACAATCACTGTAACCCCAACCATTCATTCCTTTATGTTAGGAGCATTATTAAGGGAGAGGTTAAAAAAAAATAGCAAACATTTCTTTGTTTCAGTTAATGGTTATACAAAGTGTTTATTTACCAAGAATCATAATACATCTTTTCTTTTTACAGCCCAAGTAATCAATCATGTTTAACAATCTCGCATACTATAAATGCAAACAACTGTTAACTTAGATGTAAACTCACTGAGTTAACTTCAAGGTCATGCACCTCAACTCAGTGGAGCCATGTTCTGTTCACCAAACCACCATGCAGTTAATTTGGTGCATGTGTAGAAGCTCCCCTTGTGTCCCCAATGCCAGACTGATGCCACTAATATCAATCAATCAATCATTCTTTATTTATACCGCACCTTTCTTAAAATCAAGGTGCCTTAAAATTCTAACATAAATTTAAAACTGCTGAGTTAATAAAATACAGTAAAATATCATTATCAAGAATAAATCTTTGACCATAAATTAAGTTTTTAAGGCCTTTTTAAATTACTATATGGATGCACACTGCTGAAGCGGATGGGGTTGATTATTCCAGAGGGCAGGGGCTACATACATAAAAGCATGGGCCCCGGAAGATTTTAAAGAAACCCTTAGAATCTCTAGCAACCCCTCATTTGTTGAGCGGAGTGATCACCTAGGGCAGTAAGGTACCAGAAGCTCTTTCAAGTAGTCTGTAGTAGTATCATTGTACCAGGCATATACATGACATCAGATGCCTGCTCTGCTGAGTGTAAAGCAGAAAGTGCACTACTGCAGGCCGGCTACAGTGTAGGAGTGCATCATAAGGTGTGCTGTGTTCCATTGGGACACCCAGGTCACACCTCTAATAGTGCCAAGTGCACTTTCAGCCTTCTGGGACCTATTCATTTAAATACAATGTTCAAAATAAAAGCAATACTACATAGTGTATCAACTTATGTTGTACTACTTGTGAGATAATTTCTAAACAGTAATACAGCCAACTGGTTAATTCTTTCTTGGAATCAGCTATTATATCATATTAAAAACTATAATAAATATAACATTCCCAATGCTAACAGAAGAGTAGATGACAAAAATACAGAATAACATGCCTGTCCTATAGCCTAAATATATCTTACCCTTAAGGCACAATATTTTAATCAGGTGTATATAACTAACTTCATAAATAACTAAAAGGAACCAACACGTATAACCAGTTCAAATTATTAGACCAAAATCTACCTCCTCATTCATATCTCACTGATTGCTTAATGCTCCTAAGAGTTCGATCCAATAGGCTTCTTTCATCAGCTGTCTGCATTCCCACTCTCCACCCCTACATGTTTATTCAATCTTTCTATGGCAAAAAAAAAATGCAATGAAGACATCTGAAGATTTTCTGCCGTAAAGTGCCTGACAATGCTAGAATTTGTGTCCTTACCTCTGATGGCTGATTTATGATTAGGTATTGTCTTACATCTGTATTTACATAGCAAACATTTAAACTAGCCTAGGATGTGGTGGAATTAAGCAGGAAAGAATCAACTGCCCTCCCTCCACAGGTTAAGGTACACAAAGAGAAAGATACTAGAGCTAAAAAAGGAATATTTGAACTAGGCAATGGGAATGGCAGAATTAAGCTGGGAAAAATACCCCCATACAGAAAGGTAGACAAACAGGCTGATATTATGGCCATGGAAGCAATAAAATGAAACACAAATGGAGGTAATGGGGGGGTGTGCATGGAGGGAAGGCATAGGGATTGGCATAGAGTGGGAGCTGGTACAGGCAGGGCTATCAAAACAAGGAAAGCCATGTGTCCAATGGCCAACGCCTGGGAAACAAGATCCCAGACCTAGCAGCCTTGATAGTGGAGGTAGATCTAGACATTGTCGCAGTCACTGAAACATGGTACACAGGAAACCATGACTGGGATGTTATCATAACAGGGTATGTAATCTACTTTTTTCAATTTATATGAATACTCTAAGCAATAATATTTACAACTCCATTCTTCATTTCTTCACAGATGACACTGTTCTTTATACTTCTAAATCCTCCTTATCAGACATTAGTGCCGAGTTACAGGCTAACTTCAACCAGCTGCAACTTAATCTGATAAATTCCAAATTACTGCTTAATGCTAAGAAAACTAACACCCTTTCTTTCTACCTCACTGTCTCTCAACCTCACTACACCAACTAGTCACTTCTGCACCCATTACAATGCTGTTAGGGAACTCCCAAGAGGTTGCTGACACATTCAAATACTTAGGAATTTGGCTTGACAGTAACCTCTCCTTTGTGGTGCACATTGAAACTCCAACGAAAAGCTAAAACACAGACCAAGTTTTTTTTTTCAGGAAAAAAACACTATTTCCCACAGACATTAGGATTAGGTTAGTTCAAGCAACTTTTCTCACCCACCTTGATTATGTCGTCATTATTTATTGGTTACTCCCCCGACAGTGACATTTCACCAGCGAGGTCCCCCACAGCGACTACAGTGCCTAGCCACGGTGGGAGACCCACTGGAACCTGGCACTGTCTGTAGGGGGATCCTGCACCCTTCCAATTAGCTCTGACTAGAGTTGAGAATCCTTAAGGGGGGTGGTGTGGGAGGTTTGGAGGCGAAGTCCCCAAAGAAAACAGAAGAACAAACTGCTAACCAGCAGCTGACTGCAGAATGTGGTCAACCTGCAGGTGTCGCTGATGGGGCATTCAACAAAATTTTTGTCGGAGTCCCGTCATGGATCCATTATTTGTAATAGTTGCTCAGCTTCTAACTTTTCACAAGCTGGATGTTCTTTATGACCTTGCCCTAAGCTTTATAACTAATGCACCATATAGAACACACCACTGTGCCCTTTTTTTCATCAGTGGGCTAGACATCCCTGGCCACCAGAAGGATGCTCCAAACCTGCACATGGGCATATAAAACACTATTGCGAAAACTCCCTAAATATATCACAACCCTATTCCATCTCTCCAACAGCTGCTATTCCCTTAGGAAAAACACCAACATCCTGCTAGAAGTGCCCAAATTCTGCACCCGTTATGGAAAAGAGACAATTTAATATGCCATTCTATTGGCCTGGAACAAACTCCAATCATCACTCAAGCTCGCTGAACTAGTAACTATCAGTGTCTTGAAATTCTTAGCCAAAACAGTTGTCCAGGAAACTTGCTAAATGCTATACCAGCTAGCACTTCTTCCCTATGTTTTTTCTTTCATATATGAGCACTTATTTCCCTTATTTGTTCCCCCTGCCTAATACTTGAATGTTTACTCTTCCTCATATGTATGTGTAAATGCTATGTTACCTATATACTAAGTCTGTAACCTAAATACTGCTGTATGCTCTCTTTTACTTTACAAGAGCATTTGTATCATGTCAAGTTGTATACTGCATTCTGTTACTAATGAACTTTGTGTCTGTATTGCATTGTATTTTGTTGTTTCATGTTGTCTTTGACAGGACCCCTTTGAAAATGAGCATGCCCAATGTAGTTTTCCTGCCTGAACACAATCTTCAGGAGAGACAGGGAGGGCAAAAGAAAGGATTTCGGCATACCTGGAAGTTAGTGGGGCACAAGACCCTAGGCAACATGGATTCACAGCAGAGAGAGCCTGTCAAACAAATGTGATAGATTTATTTGACTGGGTAAACAGGGTGGTGGATCAGGGAGAGACAGTTGTCATGGCCTACAGAGATTTTAGCAAGGCATGTGACACTGTCCCACTTAGGTGGATAGAAAACAAGTTGTGCAGTCTGGGAGTAGGTCCCAAGGTGGAACACTGGGTCCAAAATTGGCTGCTCAACAGGACATGGAGGGTGGTGGCAAATGGAGTTCAATCCCAGGAGGGGGGATGACAAGTGGGATGCCACAGGGCTTGCTTCAGGGGCCAATCCTCTTCAATGTCTTCATTAATGACATTCCAAAGGGGCTGGAAGGGAAGTTAAGCCTCTTTGTGGATGACACCAAGATCTGCAATAGGGCAAACACTCCAGATGTGGTGAAAAAAATGAGAAGAGACCTAGGCAAATTGGAGGAGTGGTCAAGAGTGTGGCAGTTTAAATTAAATACAAAAAAGTGCCAAGTCATGCACTTGGGTCACAGGAATCCTGGAGAGGAATACAAAATATGGGGAGAGAAACTAACAATGACAAAACTGGAAAGGGACCTGGGGGTAAAAATAGCAGATGACCTGAAGATGGCCAAGCAATGTGAAAAGGTGGTGGGGAAAGCCAGAAGGATGCTGGGGTGCATAGGAAGGGGCATCCCCAGTAAAAAACAGGAGGTGGTGATGCCACTGTACAGACAATTGGTCAGGCCACATCTGGAATACTGTGATCAGTTCTGGAGACCACATCTCTAGAAGGACATTGACAGAATGGAGGCGGTCCAGACAAGGACACAAAAATGGTGAAAGGCATGCACCAAAAACATATGAGGAAAGACCTCAATATGTATACCCTGAAGGAAAGGATAGAGAAGGGGGATGTCAGACAGACATTCAAATACCTCAGTGGAATCAACAAGCTCCAGGAGGGCAGCATCTTTCAAAAAAAAGAGATATGAAAGAACAAGGGGTCACAATATGATGCTGGGGGGAGACTCAGGGGTAATATGAGGAAGTATTTTTTCAAATAAAGAATGGTGGATGCATGGAACAGTCTCCCAGCAGAGGTCATAGAGGCTAAAATGATTAGTGAGTTCAAGAATGCATGGGATAGACAGAAGGCAACCATAGTGATAGGAAAGAGAGACTAAGTTGCTGATCGTTTAGAATCTGGAGTTTAAGTAAGCAGGGAACTGGGCAGACTAGGTGTGCCAGGTGGTCCTTATCTGCCATCAAAATCTATGTTTCTATGTTTACTACTGTTTGGTACTAAATATATAACTCTAGCATTAACTGAATTCTATTCATCTTGGAAACAACATTTCGTTATTTAAAAACTGATTAATTTGCATTCAGGCAACCTATAGTGAAATAACAGAATTTCAGGATCCAAAAAATAATTTAATAATTGTTATGACTGTACAGAGTTATAAAATTGGTCTGTGTTATGACACAGGGAAAATTAAGGAACTGGTATAGCATCTGATGGTTAAGTTACATTAAAAGATGAGTTTTGACCTACTTTTAGCTTGGCAGTCATTTGGAGTAGTAACTTGAAATTGGCAAGGCTTGTTCTCAGGCAGGATTACTATGACAATAATTGCCCATATATTTATGAGATTTTGAGGGCCAAAAACAGCTATATTTTTAGGTCTGCAATGGGCAGAGCCCTGCAGACCTTCTGCAATGGAAAAAGGTGATTTTTCAGACTGAACTACAGTGTAGTTACTTCATAGTCACCTCTGCGTCCATGAAGCACTTCACTCTCTCCATTAGCAGCCGCACAGCTCTATTTTTCTTCAGTAAGTTCTACTCATGGAGGTCATGGTGGTGCATGGCACAATCTGCCATGTACAAGATGGCCACCAAACTGTATTGTGCATGTGCGACTACAAGCGCATGTGCAATAGAGTTCAGTGGCCATTTTGGACATGGTGAACTGTGCCATGTTCTGCTATTGCCCCGTGAGCAAGACCGCGGATGAATCAGTTTTTTTTTAAGATTTATTTTTTCATCCCGCACACTCAGCTTTTACACTCATCACCCACCACCCCACCCCAACGCTCCCTCTCAGCACCCGACACCCCCCCACAAAAATAACAGTCACACTGGGGGGTGCCCAATCCCCCAGTGTCATGATCACAAATCCTCAGTCCTTTTTTTTAACCCTGTAAAAATAAAACTTTCCATCAATGTCTTTTGTGGCCATTACTGTCCCCCCACCTGACCCTCCCACTCAGCACCCACCACCCTGCACCTCCCAAGCTGACACTTAGCCATTAGAGGTCCAATGCTGTAATCCTTTCTGTACCACAGACACATCTTCACTCTTCAAAGCCAGACTGCAAACTGAAGAAACAGGTATGCAGTTCAATGTATTTCAAATGTGTTTCAAACTTAGGGCATAACTTGGCCATTTTTGCATATTTTTGGCCCATATTTTCAATATGCCTTTTTTTGGACCCCTCCTCATGAACAATTGCACTGAATTTAGACAAATCTGTCCCAAAAGGTGATTTTGCAGACCCTACAGGAAATTACCTTTCAGGCAGGAACTGAAAATTTTCTCTGCCCTTGTTCATGAGGTGGGGTCATAAGAAGACAATGTTGAAACTTTGGTGTAAAAATATTAAAAAACAACAAAGTATGAGTTTGAGTTGAATTTTGTGAATGCAGGCTCATAACTTTGGTAATTTTCAATGTTTTACCCCAAATTCACAACATAGCCATATCTTTATAGTACCTCATGAATGTGATAGCAGTCAGTTTTTCAAATCTGGCCAATATATATATATATATATATATATATATATATATATATATATATATATATATATATATATATATTACATCCCTAAAGGTGCTTTTGCAGTCCCTGCAGAAAATCATCTTTTGGACAGGAGTTGAACATTTTCTATGCCCTTGGTCATGAGGCAGTGTCATAAGAATGCTATGATATAAATTTGGTGTAAAAATATTAAAACAAAACAAAGTTATGAGGCTATGTTGAATTTTACAAACGCAGGCTCATAAGTTTGGCAATATTCAATACTTTTACACCAAATTTTCAACATATCCATTTCTTTATAGCACCTTATAAATGTGACAACCATCATTTTTCAACTCCTGCCTAAAATGTGTTTTTGTGCCCTGAAAGAGGTTTTCACAGTTCCTGTGCAATATTATCTTTAGGCCAGGAGAGGAAAATTTCTCTGCTCTTCTTCATGAGGCAGGGTCATAACTAGGCTATGTTGAAAATTTGGTATACAAATATTTAAAATCAACACATTTATGAGTCTAGGATACATTTTGTGAACACAGCCTCTAACTTTAGTAATTTTCAATATTTGTACCCCAGATGTCTAATCTGCAGCCCTATCAGCTCTGGCCAGAGTTTGTTCCATTTGTTACATAACACATCTGTTGAGTTTTTCAGAAAGTACAAATAGTTACATTTTAAAACATAGCAGTTCATCAAGGTTTGAAACATGTTGGGTGCTAGAGATTTAAGTGCTGCCACCATGCTTATCTTAGTATTCATACTGAAGAAGCAAACTGTGCAGAGTTCACCTTTCAAGAAGGAAGAAGTCTGCATGGAAAAACTATGTAATCTTGGCCCTTATTAAAGGACCACCAGCACTTCAAAGGCAAAGGCTGCTATGGGAAGTATAGTGGCAACACCTTTGGAAAGAAAGACAAAACAGTAACCCTTTCCTCCACTCTCATATCATATCCACCTCCACCATCTTAAAGTTCCTAAAGTATACAAAACCTTTCACATTTCCACTGATTATCCACATCCCCCTCTTCCCTCCACAACCTCAACAGTAAAAATATAACACCTTTCTCTTAACCCACTGAGCATCCATATCACCTTATCCACAGGTTCAAACAGTTAATAAAAAATCCCCAACCCACTAAGCACCCGAGTCCCTACTTCTCCCCCTAGGGTGCACTGTGTGACTTTTGAAAAGAGGAAAGGCTGGCAAATGAGATAGCAACTGATCCAAATGGTATCCATTGATAAGGGAGCTTGCTACTGAGTGCACACCAAAAAAGGTGACTCAATAGTGGCACATTATCAGAGGGCTACTGGATTGGGTGGGTGACTGCAGGTATAGCGACATCCTGTTGCTATGTATACACACATGCGTTGGAGGGGAGTGAGCACAGTGGAAGGTGAGGGAGGGTTTGTGTGGCATGTTGTGGGGATGGACTGCCAAGCTGCTCTGTGGTTTGGTGGGTGGGTCAAGGCTTTAGCTGCGAGGGTGCCGGGTTCTGGTCCAGGCGTGCATTCATTTTGTTGAGCCAGGGCTGAATTTTATTTTTTTTAAATTTGCAACCCCCCAACATGCACTCCTAGAGTTGAGAATCCTTTAGTAGGGGGGTTTGAGGGGCAAAGCCCCCTATGCAGCGGTGGGGGTGCAGCCCCCTGCATAAACATACAAAATGTTAGTCCATGATGCCCTTTTGCCATGCACTTGGGTGTACATCAGCAAAATAGATTTTCACCGATGTACATTCACCATAGGTGATCACTGTTATCACATAGAACAGGTGCACACGTCTTCATACCACCTTGCCCAGCTGCCATCTGAACAAATGAGAGCAAAAGCAACCACAATACACAGCATGCTCTCAGATTTATTCATTCAGTTGTTAGCAAGATGAAGTGGTCATAGGAGGGCTGCACTGGCATCCATTATTGGTCTTTTGTTTTTTTTAGGAGTTGGACAGCATGCCCACTGGTGGAGGAGATGGGGTGGTTGGGTGCTGTGATGATTGGGAGGGGAACAGAAAGATGTTTGCTTACTTTTAGAACTGTGGGGGAGTGAAATAGAGTACTCAGTGGATTTGTTAAGGGGTTATAGTTTAACTAACAGTAGAGCAGGAGAGAGGATTGTGGGTACTCAGTGAGTTGAGGAAGGGGTTTTATTTACTATTGGGACTGTGGTGGGTAGAGAGGAATGTGGGTGCTATGAGGGTGAGAAAATGTACATTTTTGATGTTATTTTTTATTGCAAACACACATATTAGTGCATTTGACCCACTGTATGTGGCTGTAGGCCCTGTTGGCAAATTTAAGTTAAAGGTCAGTAAAGGGCACTTCATCATTTTACAAAGACATTTTTATGAAGTACCAAGTTGCTGGCAGCATTTCACCTGACCTTGGCGAAGTACAAAGTTTGACACTTTGCCATATTTTCATAGATACATAGACTCTGTCAGCAGATACGGGTCTATGGCGCACCCAGTCTGCCCATTTGAGCTTGTAAGTTTCCTTTGTTTTTCTAGAAGTCTGTTGCCCCTTACCCCTGACCTCCAGAATTCCCTTGTGTCTATCCCATGCATTCTTAAATCATGTGATTATTTCAGCCCCCACCACTTCCTCTGGCAGGGTGTTCCACTTGTCCACCACCCTTTCTGTGAAGAAATTCTTCCTCACATTTCCTCTGAATTGCTCTCTCTCCAACTTCATCCCATACCCTCTAGTTCTGGACCTTTTTTTCTGGAAAATTGTGTATTCCTGCACCCTGTTCCTTCCTGTAAGGTACTTGTATGTCTCTATCATATCCCTTCTCTCCTTCCTCTCCTGCAGGGAGTACATATTCAAGTATTTCAGCCTGTTCTCATATGACTTGTGATGCAACCCCATGTATCATCTTTGTTGCCCTCCTCTGCACTTTCTCTGCCCTGTCTATGTCCTTACATAGGTAAGGTCTCCAGAACTGTACACTGTGCTCCAGGTAGGGCCTCACTAGTGTCTTGTATAGTGAAATTATGACCTCCCTTTTCGAAGGCAAAGTTTTAGTTTGCAACAACCCTATTAGAGTTCTCTTGTATTAGCTTTCTACAATAACACAGAGTACAACTCAAAATAGAACACATGATGAAAGAAAAATTGGGATCCACCGCAAAACGCAAAGATAAAGCACAAAGACTCACTCAGGATCCAAAATAAAGGGCATGAGCAAAGGGTGAATGCCATTTCTAAACAAATATATTCTGCTATGAATTCATGTACTGGTACTGCCCCAGTGCTTCTCCTTTCAGCAGGCATCATCGGGGGAGTGGCTATATCCACCATTCATGCATTGTATAATGAAATCTTAAAGGTACTGTATACAGCCTGGATAACAACTTATTTTCTGAGTTCAACACAACATATGAAAAAGCACTGTCTGTTTTGAATTGTAGTAGTAAAAGCAATGATGAAGCTATAAATGTTGAAGTAACTGCTGGGGTCAGCAGACTTGAAATCACAAGAGGTTTTGAATTGGAGAGAGGAACCAGGAGATATTTCATCCTGAGATTATTCAGATTCTTACCCAGCTAGTAGTAATTTTAAATACCTATTCTCTAAACTTGAAAAAATGCATTTTTTAATAACCACTTTTTATTACAATGCCAAAACATCTGGGCACCATGTAGCTTTCAAGGGAGTAAGATTCCAGCTGCTGGTTTGACCAAACAAGAATTTATATCCCAATGAGGAAAGGCATCTGCTCAATACTCAGCTAAGTTGATGCAAATAGTTACTGCCTGGGACAGTGATAGTTATTAGTCTATTTCTATTTGAACAGAAATAGAGATCAAATAAGAGCTATCTAAATTCAGTGACAGTATAGAGTTCTATAAGTTAAATGATAGAAACATAGAAACATGGAATGTGTCAGTTGAAAAGGACTGGTAGGGTCATATAGTCTGCCCTTTTTTCCTTGCCTAACACTGCACCACAGACTCTATTTTGTCACATGTGCCTCTCTCTCCTCCCTTACCTGTATTAATTATATCAATGTGCCTATCACTCTCATGCTTGAAGCTCCTCAGTGTTCTCACCATGACAACCTCCTCTGGTAGGCTGTTCCAGGCATCCACCATCCTTTCTGTGAACAAGTATTTCCTCACATCCCTCTTAAACTTCCACCACTCAAGCTTTATGGCATGCCACTGTATTCTGGTGCTCCTCCTCCTATTGAAGAGACTTCCCTCCTGCACCTTGTTCTCCCTCTTGAGGTACTTATAGGCTTCAATCATGTCCTTTGTCACTCTCCTTTCCACTAGGGAGTACATGCTGAGCTTCCAGAGCTTTTTCTCATATGATTTCTTCTGCAACCCCAACACCATTTTAGTAGCCCTCCTCTGGACTGCTTCCACCTTGTCAATGTCCTTGTGGAGATACAGCCTTTCAGAACTGAACACAGTACTCCAGGTGGAGTCCAAGAAGTGAGCGATACAGAGTCAACACTACTACCCTTCTGCTAGTGATCCCCCTCCCTATGCACCCAGCTTCCTGCTCGCCTTGCCTGTTGCCCTGTCACACTGCCATGTCACCTTGAGATCATCAAATAACATCACCACAAGATCCCTTTATTTCTTGGTACTGTAAGTACCTTCCTCCATCTTATATACAGCCCCTGGATTTTCCCACTCTAGGTGCATGACTTTACATTTCTTGAAATTGAAACCCAGCTGACACTCCTTAGACCACTCCTCTAGTTTCCCCAGAGCTCTTAGCTTTCCCTCATCCCCCTTCTGAGTGTCCACCCTGTTGCAGATGATTGTCATCCACAAATAGAAACACCTTCCCCTCCAGTTCCTCCACAATATCACATAAAAAGACATTGAAGAGGACAGGGCCCAGTACTGAACCCTGTGATACTCAACTGGTCACTCTCTGATCCTGTGAGTGACTGCCATCTACCACCAACCTCTGCCACCTATCTTTAAACCAGTTTGATACCCAGAACACCACCTTTAACCCCACCTCCATGTTACTAAGTTTCTTTATGAACCTCCTTCTGCGAAACAGTGTTAAAGGCCTTACTGAAGTCCAGGTAGGCCACATCCACTGTGCTCCACTGATCCATCTGCCTTGTTACCCAGTCAAAGAAATCTATGATGACATTTGTTTCACATGACCTCTTCCATGTGAAACCAGGCTGCCAGTGGTCCTGCAGCTCCTGTGTCTACAGATACTCTATAAATCAGTCTCTTATTCAGCAGGGATTCCATTAACCCCCACTGATGTGAGACTGACTGGTCTGTAATTAATGGCCTCTTCCCCACAGTAGGTCTTGTGCAGAGGGACCACATCAGCCCTCATCCATTCCTCTGGAACCATCGCACTATCAACGAAGTGCTGAATATCATTGCCAGAGGGGCGGCTAGTACCATGCTCATTTCCTTAATTAACCTTGGGTGAATCCTGTTTGGCCCCATTGCCTTGTTTTCTTTAAGGGCATCCAACCCCCAGTGGACTCTCTTCAATAAATGAAGTTGTGTCCACTTCCCCCTTCCACTGGTATCTGTTAAAGATGGCCCGTCCCGATCCTTCACTGTGAAGACTGAGTAGAAGTATTCATTTAAAATGTTAGCATTTTCTTGGTCTTCCTCTGCACATTCCCCCAGGGTTGGTTGATGTTCATTATATCACCCCTTTCCTTCCTGTTTTCACTCAAGTACCTGAAGATTTTATCCCTATTTTTTACCTCCTGTGTAATCCTTTCCAGTTTGAATCTGGTATGCCCCCCGACAGCAACACTAACAAAGCAACTTACGCCACTGTCAACAAAATTGACAGTTTGCTAGACAAGTTTGCAAGGAAAAAAGGTCATTGTTTTGGTGCACCTGAGACAGGGGCACACTGTCTCCCGGTCCTGTACCCCCTCACTGAATCAACTCCAACTCGGGTTGAGAATCATTAACATGGGGAGGTACAGGAGGCAGAAACCTGCATGGATGGTTCAGGGAGTGAAGCCCCTGATAGAAAAATGGACTGAGAGGCATTCGGTATTTATGTCAACCACAACATGCGGTCGACATAAATCCAATTCCTGTGATGCCGGTCGATGAAAGTGTTGTCAAACCTGCATTGTAAAGCCTTTGAGCCTTTGCAGCCCATACCCTCCTTTCTGCCTCCCTTTGCTTCACTAAGTACACCTCCCTGTGTGCCTACATTTGGCTCTGTTTGTTTTTCCTGAAAGTTTTTTTTCTCCTTTACCACCTTAGTCATCTCCTTTGAGAATCAGATCAGCCTCTACCTCTTCTTACTCTTGTGTATTACCTTTAAATAACTTGCTGTTGTCCTAGTTATTCCATCCTATATTATATTACATTGTGCCTCCACCCACCCTGCTATCCCCCTTTAAGGTATTTCTTGAGGTAGACCCCTGTTTCTTTGAAGTCTGCCCTTCAGAAATCCAAGACCCTTGCAGTATGGTGACTTTTGTATGTCAAACAACACTGTACAATGATTGCTTGAACCCAGGGGCTACCTACTGTGATGTCTGCCATTTTGTCTTTGTTCATAAGTACCAGATCTAGCAATGCCCTTTCCCTCTTGGAATCTGTAACCAGCTACCTGAGAAATGCCCCTTGCAGGGAGTCTAGGATGACCCTACTTCTAGTTGTAGCTACAGCCTGGATATTCTAGTCCACATCCGCTAGATTAAAGTCACTGTAATCATTACTCCCCCTTGTTTGCCATTTTGTCTATGGTCTCCCACAAAACCCTGCCAACATTGTCCCCTCATGCAGGTGGCCTGTACACTATCCCTACACATATAAAGGACCCTAACTCTGTCTACAAGCCAACACACAGAACCTTCATCCCTCCTTCTCCCTACTATGACCTTACAGTATATTTCTGTGGCCTTAATACCTTCCTTTGCATATATAACCACCCCTTTTCTCCCTGTTCTGTGCCTTCTAAACATGTTTTACCCCAGTATGGCCACTTCCCAGCTAAGGTTGTCAGTGCACCATGATTCTGTTATGGCCACCAGATCCAGGTTTCCCTCTTCAGTCATAGCCTCAATGTCAGGAATTTTGTTTTCTTGGCTCTTTGCACTGGTGCACATGGCTCTCCATTCCCTTTGTCCCTTCCTGCCCCTGCTTTACTCTCCCTTCCCAAATCCATCTTTCACCCTTCTTTTTTGACTGATACTGTTATTCCCCATTTATTCTTCCTCTGCGCACTCTCCTTCATAGTTTCCGTTGCCATTTTTCCACCTCTTGACTCTCTCTATCACTTTCTCCCTTTTGCCTCTAATCCCCACAACCCATGGACAATTAATTTCCCCTGAGCTATCCATCACTGCTGCTGTATCATCTGGGGAGCATTCACTGCCTCCCACATTTCTTCTGCCACCCCCTTGGCTAGTTTAAATGTCCAGCCAAGTAGCATGTAAACCTCCCACCCAGTACTGTCACTCCCCTCCTGGATGGATAGAGGCCATCACATTTGTACTGTATATATATATATATCCATCCCTCCATGTAGGCTCCCAGTCTCTGATGTATCCAAAGCCCTCCTCCCTGCACTCTGCCTTCAACCAGTTTTTGAAGCATGTGGTACAGTATGCTTTCTGTTCACTCCAGCCTTGGGCAGGTAGTACCTCAATGAAGGCCACTGTGCTTGCTACCTGCTTCAGATCCCTCCCTAGCTCCCTAAACCTGAGAAACACCACCCAAGTTGCCTTCTATGCCAGGTAATTTGTCCCCAGATGGACAATGACATCCAGCTTCCCCTTCTACCCTGCCACTCTGGGGATCCTAAGGATCTGCTCCCCATCCCTCCATGTTGAGGTTCTGGGTAGGCACCTCATGTCCCTCATTCCTTCCCATGGTGTTCCCAAAACTATCCACCTGACAACTGAGTCACTCACTAGATGGTGCTTCCTCTTCTGCTGGGGTCCTCTTCCTCCCACCTTAGGGCCTCTGTTCTGAAGGAAACCAACATTCTACCTTGCCACTACCATGGTTGTCTCATCCTGGCAATCCCATCTAGTTAGAGTGGTGAAAGAGTTAATTAATGGCACAGACTGAGGAATGTATTCATTACCTCCACCCCCATCATCCCGGAGCCCGAGTCCAGCTCACTGTCCTTCCAGGTACACTTTGAGGCAACTGTGGTAGACTTGTGGCCTCTGGGTGGGGAAGAGTCCCCCTGAATCCTATACAACTCAGCCCAGAGTATAGAGATTCCCCCCTCAGCCCATTGAGGTGAACTCAAATGGATCAGCACCTCAGTCTCCAGAAGGATTTGATTACTGCCACTCCACAGCCACTGCACTGCACTCTTCCCATCATTTCCAAATCTGATTCCTCTTTACCTTAAAAATAATTTATCCTAGATAGGGTGTTTCTTGGGGTTGCTTTTTAGTCCTGATTAACCTCTGCTGTTATACCCTAGATAGCTACCCATCTGCCTCCCTTGAGCTTTACATATATTTCTTCCTGCATATTCCCTTTGTACTCTGTCCCTAGATAGGGTGTTACTTTATTTCCTTCATTCTCCTTAATCTCTTCCTATTACTACCCTAGTTAAGGTGTTGCAAGAATTTCCAGTTCTGACATACCTTGACTTTCTGCTCTTCCCAGCAGTGAATGTAAAAAGAGAAGTGAACAGGTACCGGTAATCTGCACAAGTGTTTGATGAATTAGTAGTGTTAGTTTATTATATAAAAAAAATAAAAATAAGAGGAACGTAGATGTTATTTCCAAAATACAGATAGCATTGTATTACAATTGGGATTTAGATTATATAAGTGTATGGTAGTGTGTTAAGGGACAGCTGTTTTTGTAAGGTGTGGGGTTAAGTTACTTAAATTGTTTATGTACAAAGTACTTAGTACTTAAAGTATATGTGTAGTTAATAATCTGTTTAAATTTAGTTTTAATAGACCCAAGGTGCTACAATGTATGTAGAAACAATGATCTGCTTATTGTTGCTTGTATGTTCAATGGATTATTTTTGTCAAACTGAGGGTGACTCTAGTAAATTGAGTTATCATTGGCCAATTTATTCAGTAACAGGATTTAAGAGGGGTTGTCATAGTTATTTAAAATTGTGCAGGAATGACTTTACAAGAAATTGGACAACATACTGTCTTGCTGGTCAGTTCAAACCTTTAGATGTATACAAAGTGCACAAAAGTATGCATTCTGATATTTCCATGCTTACTTTGCTTTTATTTTTTTTTGGCGGGGGGTATAGCAATGAATCCATGGCCTACAGAGAAGTTCAGGACTAATCTAAAAATAATCCATGATAACACAAAGAGTTTGGCCCCAAAAATGGATATAGTGAAAATGCTATTTGATGTTCAAAAGCCTGATATAGCAGACTTTTCTGAAACCTAGCTTACATATAAAATAGAAGATGGTGAAATAGGCTTGGTAGGTTATCAATTATATCATTCAGACAGAATGAATAGAAGGGAACGGGGTTATTCTCTATATAAAAAACACATTGGGATCAGTCAGAATTTTAACAAAAGGAAATGTTGGAAATGTGGATCATATACTGCTTTACTTACAAGATTTAAAAATTGCTATTGGGATAGTGTATTCTCCCACTAATGCCAAGGTGCTAGATCTGGATTTGACTATTGGTATGATCCAAGAAAATGTGAAAGGTAAATTGTTGATTTTGATGGGAGATTTAAACTCAGATTGGCATAATCAGAGAGGCAATAGAGTAAAAGAAATGCTGGCACCCCTTGACTTAATACAATTGGTAGATGAACCTACTAGATATACTGATTCAATGGATAAGGGTACATTAATGGGTTTATTGCTAGTCTCACCTCAGTTAGTTATTTATTCAAAAGGTGTAGAACCCCCCTTAGGAGACCACTGCTTAATTTGGGCAATAGTGGGTAGTATGGTATCACCACGGACACAAAGGGGGGAGGGGTTGTTAGAGATATGAAGCATTTCTCAATTGATAGATTTAATTTGGACATGCAATCCAAAAATTGGGAGAGATGTAAGTTATTTCCAGACCTAGATGAAACAATATAGTATTTTGTAGACAGATTTCTAGAGATATGTGATAAGCATGCACCAAAAATAAAAGCTAATAAGAGAAAGGTCAGGGAACCCTGGATAAATGATAATTTACTAAAAAGTATTAAGATAAAGAATAGATTTTGGAAACTGGCAAAAAAACAAAAAACAAACAGGGAATGGTGCACCTATAAAAATCAATGGAATTTGAGTAAACAACAGATATGGAAAGCTAGATTAAATCACTATAGGACAAAAATAGATAGGAATAATCACCCAAAAAGATTTTGGCAAGCAGTTAATGATATTGTAAACCCAGGCAATGAAAATAAACAAAGTATAAATCAATTGATCTATGAAGGGAAGGTTGTAAAGGAATCAAAAGAAATAGCAAATCGGTTAAATGATTTTTTTGTTAATCTCCCAGGATTGGATGTAAGAGTTCCATTAGACAAGACCCAAGAAGAACTAGGGTTTAATGGATTACATCCACCTTTTCATTTTAGAAAACTAAACATAAAGGAGGTAAAAATATGCTTAAAGCACATAAAGATCCACAAATCCCCTGGTTTGGATGGGCTGGAAGGAAGGTTTTTGCAAATGGCTGCTGATTATATAGCACCAACACTAGCATACATGTTTAATTGGAGTTTACGTTTGAGTTTTTTTCCTACCACTTGGAAACAAAGTAAAATTATTCCATTATACAAAAGGGGAGATCAAAGTGACCCAAGTAATTACCTGCCTATAGCCCTGCTTTCAGTACTTTCTTAAAGTTTAGGGAAGTTAGTACATATACAATTAATTGACTATTTAGAATCCAATAACATCCTCACACCACATCAGGCAGGTTTTAGATGAGGACTTTCTAGCAACTCAGCTTTAATTGAATTTAACAATCTTGTGGCAAATTCCTTGGATGCAGGAAAGGAGACTGCAGTATTGTTTGCAGATTTATCTAAGGCCTTCGACCTGGTGGACCATTCCCTACTGCTGAGGAAACTCTGGGTTATGGGCATCACTGAGGGGCCATGGGCTTGGATTAAATTTTTTGACAGAAAGATCTCAAAAAGTGTGTGTGTCCCAGGCTATGTTAACAACTAAACCAGTGATAAGAGAAGTTCCCCAAGGATCTATATTGGAGCCCTTGCTATTCTTGGTTTTCTGCAATGATCTTCCCCAGGTGGCTTCAACATCATGTGTCTGGCTGTACGCTGATGACATGGCTCTTGTTGCTACTGGGATGGACCTTGCAGACTTGAGAGTTAATTTGCAGAGGGGCTTCAGCAGTTTGGGGGAGTGGTTCACCAGGTCAGGGCTGGTGATGAATTTAAAGAAGACACAAGTTCTCTATTTTGGGAATAGAAATAAACCAGCTTTGGGCTTAAAATCTTTATCTGACAAACCGATAGTCCAAGTTACAGAATATCAATATTTGGGTGTAACATTTGATGCTGAATTAAAGTTTCAAGAACATATTAAAGAACTGTTGAATAAATTTAATAAGAAATTAGGAGCACTTAAGAGAACATCAAGATGTTTGGACATGGAGACTAGGAAAACTAAAGTGGAGCAGATGGTGATGCCAAACATTGACTATGGAAGTGTAATATACAGGGTCAGACCTAAGTTGATGTGGGACAAATTAGATAAAATCCAATTTAGACTTGTGAGGTTCATAGTGGGTTGTCATTATAGAACACATCATTGTACATTATTAATTACTTTGGGCTGGACTACTTTAGAACAAAGAAATGGAGAGTTATGGTTGAAAGTATCGTATTGTATTGTGTTTTTTTTTTTTACAAAGCAACCAGCTCACTATATATCAGTTAAGGCACTGACAAATATGTCCGAGCCTGTTTGGACCTTGACCAGACCTGTATATGTTAGTAAAATAAAGGAATATTGTAGTAAAACTAAATTTGGGGAAAAAACTTTAAAACATCAAGTGGCAAAATGGTGGAATATACTTCCTTACTCAATGAGGGTGGCAACACCAAATAAATTTAGAATAGGTTTGAAACCAATGTTTCGGGGTATTGTGTAACTGTTAAAATTCTGTTCCATTGTTATATTTAGTAGTCACCTTGGATTACTCAGTGTAGTATATTTCATTTTATTTTATTTATATTATAATTTTGTAATTTGTTTTTATTTAAATTTATGTAATTTAATGCACCTGGGTCTGTTTACATTTGTTGGTTGTTTATTGTATTTGATTATATGTAGTTATGCACTTTGTATAGTGTGAGGCTTGTGTTGGTGTGTCTAAACAATTTTAGTAATATTAGCTGCATTTGTAAAACTAAGGAATGTTTGCTCTCATAATGCCTACAGGGCTTGTCTTGTAAACAAGGAATTATCCCTAATGACATTTCTGTCCTGTATAAAAATAAAAGTTTTTACCTACCTACCTAACATAGAAACATAGAATTTGACGGCAGATAAGGACCCACCCAGTCTGCCCATTTCCCTACCTAATGGATAAGCTGCAGATCCTAGTTAATCAGCAGCCTACCTTATCTTACAGTAGTTGACTGTCAGAGTCTCCACTTCCTGCTTTCTCCTGATGACGTCTTCCAACTCTTGAGATGCCAATGTTGCACCTGTTCCCCTAATGTGCTGTGACACAAACATGTGTAGGGACATGTTAGGAGTGTCTGCTTTTCTACACCAGGAGGATCCTTCTTAGGTGGTACTACTTGAATCAGCTAGTGCCTCCAATTTGTGGGCTCATTTCCTGAGCTGCTTCAGCACCACACTGCCTGTTACAATTTTAAATACAAGTTTCAAAGTGCCCCAAACACTGTCTAAAAACTCTCTTTCTCCCTCCTTACCCTGCTATTTTTAGTATGAAGAAAAATATAAATAAATATAAATATACATTTAAGGTAAAGCTTAGTGTTTACACTCCACTGTGTCAGCAAGTCTGTACTTCTGATGATCTTAAGAAGTGCATAAAAACAATTGATCGAGAGATTATCAACAACAAGTAGAGCAAATTTGCTCAGGACACTGAAGAATATACTGCAAATAAAGCATTTTAATGGGACTAACCACTGAGACCCCAAGTAGGGGTACATCTCAATCCAAACATAGTAGACAAAGAGCAAGACTGCCATCAGAACTCATTTAATATCAGGCAATTCAACTCTGATCTAGAAAATGAGTTAGGTATCAATAAGGAAGTGAACTTTTCAAATCAGATTCCAAAACTATAACCTCTGGACCACAAAATCAGTATTACAAACACAACACATAAAAGGAAATTAAAAAAAACATCTAATCAACAGTGGTAGATGTGCTGAATTCAGGCTATCACAGGACCTGAGCACCCCAAGAGACCATATGAAGACCGAGTACTCAACTTTCTAGCTACTTGTTGAAAGACATTGAACTGGATATTCTAAATAAAGGATTAACTTTGATTACCAACACTTCAGTGCTTAAATTCAAAGTTGTTCTTGATCTTAAAATGTTATTTAGAAATGTTATGTTGCAGATAATGCAGTTCTGGGATTCATGCATACATCAGAGGTACAGTACATGAGTATGGTGACCTAGAAATATTGATTTTCCTGTCATAGAAACCTAGAATATGACAGCAGATGTGGACTAATTGGCCCATCCAGTCTGTTAGTTTCTCTATATCTACAATATTACTGTAGAATGTGCCCCATGTGTAGCTCTTTCTCCCTCCCCCTTCCATTCCACTATGATTCCCTTGTGCTTATCCCCTGCATTGTTGAACCTCAACGCTGTTTTTGCTCACATCATCTCTATTGGAAGGCTGTTCCATGAATCCACCACTCTTTCTATGAAGAACTTCCTCACATCTCTCCTGAATCTATCTCCCTTCAGCTTCATAGAATCTGCCATTCTTCTTTAGCACATTTTCTTCTGACAAATACTTCCTTATTTTCTGTACCTTATTTATCCCTGTGAGATATTTAAAGGTCTTTATCATATCCTCCCCCCCCCCTTCTTTTTCTGTTCCAGGATGTACATGTTGGACAGTCCAACTGGATCCATTTCAATAAACCTATCAGAATGTGCTATATAAATCATGCATGCCAATTACCCACAACAAGCCTTAAACTGGTATAGTGAACAAAGTGATTTTGAAATGGGCCAAGAATATTAACAATACCAATTTCATGATTTTACATTTTAGAGAAAGCAATGCAACCTAAAATCCAAATTTACTTAATTATATCCAATTGTCAAGTTATTGCTATTTTGCGTCCCTTCCCCCTCCCCTCTTTCTGCTATTTTGCAAACATTGATTCTCAGTGATACAGATCAAATGCATACCTCTGAAGGGGCCTTCACTACTACTATTTAATCAAGAAAGAGATAAATGCCCTGAGAAAACTCAAGAATGTTTCTTTTATAGCTATAGTACCATACAATAAAGGATGCAAAATAATGATCACAGTAAGGTAATATTTTAATATCAGCTTATAATGCCCTTTCCTAAGGTAAAAAAGATATTACACACAAACAATAATAAATATTCATACATACATGGGAGAAATTTCCCCAAAAGAATGATCACAGTATGAACAAGAAAGACTATTGAGCAGAGGTTCTGTGTTAGTCATAAGATGAGACCGGCAATTAACTTTTGTCTAGGGACCTAATTACAGCATTCAAGAGCAAAACTGACTGATTCTTGGAGTCATCCCTTAGAGAGGGCTGTATCATACATGATGAAGCAGACTTTATGAAACAAGATTCACCAGTAACAATGGCTTCATGCATTTTACCCAATATACAAAAGCCTCTTGAAAGGTTTCCAGAATGCTAGTTTTGTGAAGCATTCTTGTCAAGCATTGTTTCACTCAAAAGATTTTGGCCATATTTGTTGGCATTTTTCTGATACAACTGCTTACAAAGTTATCCCGTTAATTTAATATACGGTACACAGAGTGCATCCTGCAAGCTTTTCAAGGCTTTCAGGGAAAAGAAACCTACAGTAAATGTGGATCACAATCAATGTTACAACTTTGTACTCCAGCATACCACATGACTTGGGTCTGCTTTCAGAAGCACACTTCCTATATATATATTCTTAGGAATTCAACAACATTTCCATCAAATGTCATATTGGAGTTCTTAGACCTGACCCTGTCACTTAATTGCATACATTTTGAGGGCCATTTCTACCTCCAGACATGTGGTTCAGTGATGGTGGTTGTGATGGCTTATTCATATGCCAATCAATTATGGGTTGGTGGGAGAGTTAAGCCATATCTTTATCTTGCCTCCCTGGTGCTTGGGCTTGGAGGGATGGAGAGTGTATCATGAGGAATGCTTGGGCAGCAGGAGATGGGTGGATGCTAGACAGTTGTCCACCTGGATATAATTAACCTGGGAAGGTACAGGGTAGAGGTAGTGCAGCTAATTTCAGGTAGTTGGGGAGGGCCCATAAAGAGCAGCCAATGCCTTCAGGATAACTTTAACAAAACATAATATTTAGATACAATTTAGCTTGTACTTCACATCAGTTCAGTATTTCTTCTCGCTTGTATTTTTTACTGAGGATATTTGCATAAAAACAGGATCTTTGCTCCTGAAGTGTTCATCTATTCCTGTTGCTCTCTCCCTACCTGAGGTCATAATGCACTGCTTGTGACATCACAGTTACTTCCATGGCAACAGACTGTGTTGCCACAACAGAGGATTATGACTTGAAGTAGGGAGTAAGCAGTAAAGGCAGATGATCTCTAAGGGATAAAGATCCTGTTTTCATGCAAATTTCTTCAGTGGAAAGTAACGGAAAGGAGAAATCTATGGATGACATATGGAATACAAACTGAGTTATGCCTAGATATCATGTTTTTCAAAGTGTTCTTTGAGGCATCAGCAGATTTTTAAGCAGGTAGCACGCGTGGTTGAATACTAAAAGCATTATGTGGACGGAATGTTTTGGTTACATTGGAGCCTTGGGCCAGCCTGGAAGAATAAGGGCCTCTATAAGGGAGATGGCCTGTATCCTTCTTGAAAGGGAACCACAGTCCATGGTGGGAGGTGTAAATGCTACTTGGTTGAGCATTTACACTAGCCAGTGAGGTGGCAATAAAGGGAGGCACAAATTGCCTTATACCAGATGATGAAGCAACAGGAAAGGTGACTCGAAGAGAGAAGATTCCCCTAGCACAAAAGCACAGAGAGGCAGGGATGGGAATATGGCAGAAGAAAAGGGAGTAAAAATCAAGAAAGTGAGGTTAAAGGATTGAAGAAGTCAAGGAACTGAGAAAATTAATATGGTAGGAGGAAAGTCAAGGGACAACTTCAGGGAAAAGCACAACCAGGGCTGGAAGGGGAAGCTGGGAAGTTTGGAAGGAAGGTATGGAGAGCCATGAGTGGCAATGCAAGGAGTCTTGGAAATAAAATTCCAGACCTAGAATCTATCATGTTGAATGATTACCTGGATTTACTGGCCATTACAGAGTCATGGAGGACAGAGCACTATGACTGGGACATGGCCACACCAGGGTGCTCTGTGTTCAGGAAAGACAGGGTAGGGGAGGAGGAGCTGCTTTAAATGTGAGGGAGAGAATCAAGGCAATAGAGGTACAGGGACACCAGAAGGAAAAGGAAGGAAGGACTGGAGGTGCTGTGGATCACCCAGGAGACAGTCTCTGGGGAAGTGTAAAAGCCTCCAGCACAGGGAGAGGAGTTGCATAAGCACTTGAGGAAGCCATCATAAGAATGGCAAGTAAGGACAAGGTGCTTCTAGTTGGTGACTTCAGTCTGCCAGATGTGGAGTAGAACCTTCCAGTTGCAGCTCCCATAATGAAAATAACATCCTGAACTCCTTACAATGGGATTTTCTCATGCAGATAGCCACAGAAGCCACTAGGGATTGGGTGGTGCTGCACCTGGTGCTTACAAATAGGAGCAGCATTTCAGACATCACAGTGGGGCAGTCCCCTGCATACCAATGGTCACTGTAGAGTATAATTTAACATTAAGACAGGATCACAGGAGGCTAACCACAAGAGGATGAGTGTCCTGAATTTTAGGAGGGCACATATTAAATAAATGGGTGACTCTCTCACAGACTGCCCCCAGTGGGGATTGCCAGGGAGAGGGAAAATAAAGGATGATATAACTAAAACAACAACCTCTGACTGAAGGAGGTGAGTAAAAGCAGAAGAAAAATGAGACTGTTATGTTTCTCTAAGGAAGTGAGAAAGGTGGTGAAGGGAAAAAGGGTGTCATTCAAGAACTATGAGGAAGCACAGCGAGAGGGGGACAGGGAGGTATATCTAGTAAAACAGAAGTAAGCAGGCAGAGTGCTGAGGAGAGCAAAGGTGCAGACAAAGGACAGAATTACCAAAGAGGTCACTAAGAGGGGGAATAAGACTTCATTTAGATATATAAGCGAAAAGAGGAAAGAAATGAGAGGGATAATGAGGCTTGGAAGGGCAGAGAGAGGAGACTGTCCACAGGAGGATCAAGAAAAAGCAGACATCCTGAACTGGTATTTCTGCTCAGTTTTCACAGTAGTGGTAGTGGGGGGGGGGAGACCACCAGGGAATAGCAGAAAGAGGGAAGGGGGAGGGGACACAAGTTCATTTTCAGATTTCTTTGAATGGATGACCAGGGAAATACATCAGAGGAAGACAGTCTACTTGGCCTATCTGAACTTCAACAGTGCCTTCAACACTATGATGCAAAGGTGGCTGATAAAGAAACTTAACAGCCTGGGGATGGGATTCAAAATGGTGAATTGGTTTAGAAACTGGTTAACAAATAGGAAACAGAGGGTGGTGGTAAACAGACTTGCTCGTGTGAGAGAATCAGGGGAAAGCAGCTATAGCTCTCCTTCCCCCATCACTTAACTGCTAGCTGATAGAGCTAAACGGGGGGACCTGTAATGTGTGAAAGCAGTGTCAGATGTGTTCCAGATCTATTTTGCTTCTGCTTTTAGAAGCAGCATATTTGGGAGAGGAACAGGGGAAGGCAACTACAGCTCCCACACCCCCATCACTTAACTGCTGGCTGAGACAACTAAATGAGAGGGGCCTTTGACCTGTGAAAGCAGAGTCAGGTGGCCCAGATCCATTTTGCTTTTGCTTTTACATAGGAAGTAGGCCATCAAGTAGCCACCCGCTCTAAGGACCCACGAGATAATGATATCACAGCAGAGTCTGCCCACTGGAGTCAGCCCAACAAGCCAGCCGGCAGCTAGCAAACTCTGTACTGCAGTGGATAGACAGGAGAAATGTGGTAGGAATTATCCTAAAATCTTGTTGATAAGCACACATTGCTAGGGAGGGAGGGAGGAGTGAGAAGGTCTAAAAGAAAGGAGAGAAAAGACGAAACACCCTATCTAGGTTAAGGGTACAAAAGGGTTCAAAGAAAGGAAAACAAAGCAAGCAGGGTAAGAAATAGACATGCTGAGAGTGGTAAAGTGCAGTGGCTGTTGAGTGGTAGTTTTCAGGGAGGTGTTCTGGAGACTGCAGTGCTGCCCCATCAGGGTACACTTCTCTGGGCTGAGGAGGGAGGTTACTCGACTCCAAGCAGAGTTGGCTATGATTCAAGAGGCCTCCTCTCCCAACCAGGTACCACAGAGTCCTCTACCGCAGCCTCAAAGTTCACCAAGGAGGAGCAGTGGCTGGACCGAGTGGGCTTGAGAAGGGTGAGACTGAGGATCGATAGGGCAGCAGGACAGGAGGGAAAGCTGGACATCCTGGTCCATCTAGGGACAAATGACCAGGCTAGGGATGAGGCTAACACAGTGCAGGAGCAGTTCAGGGAGTTAGGGAGTAGTATTAGACAGGCACACACTCAGTGACCTTTTCTGAGGTGTTACCTGCCTGACAGGGGGAGGATAGGGTACTCGGTTCCTGGAGCTTCAATGCATGGTTGAAGGAATGGTGCAGAAGGGATCAGTTCAGCTACTTTGGGAACTGGGGTCCCACCTGGAGGGATAAAGGCTTATACAGGGGTGATGGCCTACATATATCCAGGAGGGGAACCAAAGGCTTCAGTGGATGGTTTAGATGCTTCATTAGCAAGCATTTATGCTAGCCAAGGGGGGCAGTGGAAAGAACTAGGGAGGAGTAAACTCTCCCCCTGGAAGCTGAATTAGTCAAGAGGAAGAACCTAATGGAGGGAAATCCCCAAGGATACTAAAAACAGGAACTTCAGAATGACAGAAATGAAGTACAAAGGGAATGAAGGCAGGGCAGGTAAAGAGAGTAGGCAAGAAGGAAGAAAGGGGGATGGAAAGAAGGGTGGGAAAAGAATGTGAAGGCTATGTTCGCAAATGCTAGTAGTCTGGGAAATAAAATCCTGGAGCTGGTAGCCATGATGGCAGAGGCTGTCCTGGACATTGTCACGATTTCTGAGTCATGGGTATAATGAGAACCATGACTGGGATATAGCCAAAGCAGGCTATACTCTGTTCCGGGTGGACATGGTGGTTAAAAAAGGGGGAGGGGTGGCTCTTTATGTGAGGGCTAGCATAAAAGCAACTGCAATGCAGGGAATACAAGGAGGGACGGAGGCACTGTGGGTCACCCTAGAGACAGAAAATGGAGCTGCTATTCACACTGGCATCATCTACAGATCTTTACCACAAAGGGAGGAGATGGACAAGGTTCTGGTGGAAGCCATTCAAGAGATGGCAACTAGGGTGAAGTGTTGTTAATGGGGGACCTCGATCTGTCAGATGTAGATTGGAACATCCTAGCTGCAGCTTCAGCTAGGAGCAGGGACATCCTCTTCTCCCTGCAGGGGGGCATCCCTCTAACAACTAGCATGAAAGCCCATTCATAAGGGAACAATATTGGATCTTCTACTCACCAACAGGGACAGTGTTGCACACGTCATATTGGGTGACAACCTGGGGACCAGTGATCACTGTATAGTGTGTTTCTATATAAATACTGTGGCAGAGTTGAGCCACACAATGGCAAGGGTCCTGGACTTCAGGAGGGACAACTTTACAAAAATGGGGGAATGCTTCAGGGATGCCCTAGCAGGGAGTAGGACTTGGGTGGAGTGGAGGAACAGTGTGAAAAACTAAAAATGGCCACAGTGAAGACAACAAACCTCTGTGTTAGGCAAGTTAGCAAAAGCAAGGGGAAAAAGAGACCACCAACGTTCTCAAATGAAGTGGCTGGGAAGGTTAGGGCAAAAAAGTTAGCATTCAGTTAGCATTCAGGAGGTATAAGGAGACACATAGGGATGAGGAAAGGAAAGTATATCAAGAGAAGCAGGGGGAAGCAGGGAAAGCAGTCAGGAGTGCAAAGGTGTAAATGGAGGAGAAAATAGCCCAGGCAGTAAAGAAAGGGGACACGACATTTTTCAGGTACATAAGGGAAAGGTGAAAGACCAGAGGAGGGATTGTAAGACTACAGAGGGAAGGGGGAGTGTGTGGATGGGGGCCAGGAAAAAGTAGACATCCTGAACAAATATTTTTGTTCAGTATTCACAGAGTAAGGGGTAGGTGGGGGACCACATTTAAGTGAGCATTGAAAGAAGTGAAGTGGACACCAGTCCCTTTACAGAGAAGAGAGTCCTGCAGGAACTCACAAATCTGAAAGTAGATAAAGTAGTGGGGTCAGACGGGGTACATTCAAGGGTACTGAAGGAACTGATAGTCCTGTTCAACCACTCACTGGAGATGGGAGTGGTTCCAGAGGGCTTGAGGAGGGCAGATGTAGTCAAACTTCACAAAAGTGGCAGTAGGGAGTAGGCTAGCAACTACAGACCAGTCAGCCTGACTTCAGTGGTGGGGAAATTAATGGAACTGAGTCTTTACACAGAATGGAGTTACCAAAGTGCTGTCACTATCTGAGGTATGTTTTCCTGGGTATTGTGCATTTACAGCTTAGTTTAGGCAGTTTTAGGACTTTTACTAAGGCACATGCATCTGTTTGTACTTGGAGTTGAAATAGTGACTTACATGAATGGTTCTGAGTTTTGCAGTGTTTCAGTTATGTAATAATATGAACTTGCAGACACAGGGATACATGCTCCTTTTTTGTTCTTGTTTTGCTTACTTGCTCTCCTGCTGAATGCTCAGTCCAACCATCCCATAGTCCATCCAAAAAGCTTTTGAGTTAAAGGGAAGCTGTGTTCCACCACTGATGTATTTTAGACAGTTTTAATGGTTTTTTTGTGACCTTAGTTGAATGATGATAGAAACTTGAAAAGTGTTGCCCAATGGGAATCGAACCTAGATCGTCAGTAGGAAACACTCTCCCTAGGTACTTTTCTTGGTAATTACTGACTAGAAGCCCTGTGGAAGTGACCTCCAACACTTTTTTATGTCTTTTAATGGTCCTAATGAACTAGGCATATTTGGCACACTGTGTTTTGTGCTCAACATGTTGTGTTTTGGTAATTATGTCAAGTGTTTTTAAGGTTTTTGCTCCATGCATTGCTCATTGTGCTAGTTCCAAGGGCCATCCCACTTGAGTGGCATTGTACAAAGGGATACAGAAATGTGAACCATTGTCTTGAGGATAATTTGTGTATTTTTAAAGTTGGCATTGTGATCATCAGACAATGCATTCCTAGTTTTTTTGCTAGGTGGTGATTAGTTTGTCTTGGGTGTGGTAATTAGACTGCACAAGGAATCTCGTTGGAGTTCCTGAATGTTCTTTTTGACTTCTTATTGTACATTGGTGTGTGTGTGGGGGGTGTTGTGTGTCTGTGTCATTGAATTGTGAAAAAATGAGAGTACAGGCAATGTTTTCCAGTGTGTTTTTTTTTTTTGAAGCAGCTATTGTGCACAGTGTCCTGCCTTTATCTTTGTTGGGGTGGCTGAACAAATGCACTTTAGAAAGTATTGCCTGTAGACCTTGTTTTTAACTGCTTTTTTTGTGCATTGCCTTTGAGGGTGGGGGTTTGTTTCATGTGTATTTGTGTCAGTTAAAAAAATAATTGTTTGTTCCAGGCAATGCACTTTCCAGAGTGTTTGTTCAGCAAGGGTGGCCATTGTGCACACGGTCCAGCCTTTGTCTTGGTTGGGGTGGCTGCACAAACTCACAAAGAAAGCTGCATTGTCTGAAGGCCTTCACTTGTTTTAGACAGCTTTCTTGTGATTTGTGGAGGTGGGGGTTCATGTGTATTTGTGTACCTTTTAATAAATGTTTCTGGTTGCAGGTGATGCACTTTTCAGTATGTTTGGTTAGCAAGAGGCAGCCACAGTGAACATGGTCCTGCCTTTGTCCTGGTTGGGGTGGCTGGACCAATGCATGTGGAAAGGCATCGTTTGAAGGCTCACGTTGTTGTTTCCTACTGCTTACTTGAGGTTTGCTGTGGGACCATGTGTATTTCAGTAACTGCAAAACATTTGTTTGCAGGACATGCATTTTCCAGTGTGTTTGCTCATCAAGGGGTGGCTACAGTGCACAAGGTCCTTCCTTTGTCTTTGGTTGGGTAGTTGGGCAAACACATGTGGCAAGTTGCATTGTCCTGAAACATTACATGTTGTTTTTGGTCTGACTGGGACTTTGCTGTTTGCGGGGGTGAGGCATGTGCAATGAGTATACCAGTGAAAAAAGACCAAACAAGTCATGGTTTCAGCTGATGTATTTTTCCAGTGTGTTTGTTCAGCAAGGAGCAGACATTGTGCACATGGTTCTCCCTTTGTCTTGCGTGGGGTGGCTGGATAAATGCAAATGGAGAAATGCATTATCAGGTGGCCTTTGACTTCGTTGTTACCCTGTGATTGTTTCGAATGTTGGAAATTATGTATGGCACAGTATTTAGTGGTGTATTTTTTTCATGTGGTGCGCTGGCAAGAGAGTGCGTTCAATCATTTTGTCTACAAGGAAAGTGATGGTTTGCCACCATTTTGTTTGCTGGCAACTGAGCGAGTGTCACCATCTTGTCTGCAAGGAAAATGATTGTGCACTGCCATTTTATTGGCTGACAAGTGAGGGCATGCCACCATCTTGTTTACAAGGAAAGTGACAACGTGCCACCATTTTGTTTGCTGGCATGTGGGGTGTGGTACCAGTGTTTGCATAGCACTGATGTACTGATCCCTAGTTTTGTCATATACTTTCTTGTCTGCTCAACTCCGCTTTGTGTAACATAACCTTGGGTGCTGCTCTACTCATTATCATGCGGCTTAAGCATCTGTGTGTGTCTCAGGTTGTTTGGGTGGAATTGGGGGAACTGTGTGGAATATTACTAGACCATGTGAAAAATTTAAAACCTTAGAATTAACCCTTGCATGGCCACAGACTGATATATCAGTCCAAAATCCCTATACGTTCTAATTCTGTTGGCAGCCTAAGGGTTAAAAATTATTTTTGAATTGGGGAATTGCACCTGTGAACATCTATAAATGGGCATATATGTAAATACTGTAATAATATAATGTTTTCTGTAAAATGTTTGTTGGATTATAATGGTTAGATGATGAGAAATACACTGGTTCACTGTTGCACACACCACACTGTTTGGTGTCCACTTTTGCACATGCTGCACAGTTTGGTGTCCACTGTTGCATGCACCACACAGCATTTCTGGAATCTCAATTTTCTATCGTAGACTTATCTCACTACATGGGAACTTTTTTCACCTGTGGGTCAGAGTGTTCAGAAAACTTCAGTAGAATTACTCTACTGTGGGTTTGAAAAAATAGCCCTTATGTCACACTTTGGTAACCCTATGTCATGAACAGACCCAATCCCTACTGAAGGAAAGGATTGTTTAACATCTCGAATCCAGCAGCTTACAGGATCCGGGGCAGCATGGATTCACTATGTATTCACTATGGAGAAGTCATGCCAAACAAATCTGATAGATTTCTTTGACTTAGTGACCAGGGAGTTAGATTAGTGACCAGGGAGTTAGATCAGGGTGGAGCAGTGGATGTGGCCTATCTAAATTTCAGTAAGGCCTTTGACACTGTTCAACATAGGAGACTCATAAACAAGCTAGGAAGCCTGGTAACGGGTCCTAAGGTGGTTAACTGGGTAAGAAATTGGTTGAGGGATAGGCAACAGAAGGTGGTGGAAAAGGGAGTTCACTCTGAGAAGGGATAGTGACCAGCAGGGTGCCACAAGGATTCTTACTGGGACCAGTCCTCTTTATGTCTTTATTAGTGACATTGCAGAGGGGTTAGAAGGGAAGGTATGCCTTTTTGCAGATGACACAAAGATCTGCAGCTGGGGAGACACTCCGGGGGGGGCAAATGAAGGGGGGTGGCATGACTTTCAACAAGATGACCGTGTAACTTTGCGATGGCAAAACAGTCTGGGCTATGAACCTGAATCAAACTATTTTTGTCTGGACATAAAGAAAAAGAAATCTCACTGAGCTGCACCCAAAAGTTTCCGGTCGCTGAAGAGCCATTTTTCTTGTGGATCAAATCACGTCCTGGTCGCCCCTCTCTGATCAAACTCCCAAGACTTTGGACTGCATGGCTAGCATAAAAGGGCCTAACTTGGAGACCTCTGTAAAAGAGATGCTTGTGATGATCATGCAGAGAATGGATAAGATCAAATTGGCCTCTAACAGTACTAGCCTTACTCAACGCCACCTGGATAGGCGTTTTGGGCACATGAGCAAAAAAACAATTGCCCACAAAGGAACACTCAATGGCCACTGTGTGGCCATGAGGGAACAGGCCCAACAGATAAGTGCTTTTCAAGAGAAGGTCGATGATCTCAAGAATAGGAGCAGCAGGAACAATCTGCAGCTCCTGGGCTTCCCAGAGGGCTGAGAACAAGGGCGCACCTCAGACTTTCTAAAAAGAGCACTGCCGGATATACTCAAACTTCCACAAGGCACCAAAATCACCATTAAGCGCTCCCATAGATTGCTGCAACCTAAGCCCTGTGAGGGAGAAAGGCTGAGATCCATCCTGGTGAGGATTCTGAATTTTGCTGAAAAAGAAGCCATCCAGGGAAGGGCCAGAGAACTGGGTACCCTAACCTGGAATGGCCATTGAATTTTGATTTTCCAATATTATTCTAGAGAGGTGGCTCAGAAGAGGAAGGAGTTTACTGTTGCAAGGAAGTGGCTCCATGAACTTGGAATACCATTCTCCCTGAGGTACCCGACAATATTAAGAATCACTCACAATGAGAACCCGGTCCTATTCAGCACCTGGGTGGCCGTCATGGATTTTTTGAACAAGACCTGGCCTTGGGATAACAGATTGCCAGCCACCTCTGCCTTGGGGAGGAGGAGCTGACTGCCACAGCAATAAGACAATAGATCACCGGAAAGAAGAGGAATAGAACAACGGAGCTCTGGGCAAACCAATCTTCAGCAGGATGATCCAGAAGATCAATGGTCCCTACCTCCCAAACCCAGAAAGTGGACCCAACATGCAAGGCATCTGAGGAGAGAGCACCCGATCAAGAGGGAGAAGACTGAGGCCTACATCAAGAACCCCAACACAGAGGAGCTGACCCTGGACTCAGAGACAGTCAACCCCTACTTTTCTCAAAACCACTGTGCTCCACTGCAGCAGCCATCCCCATCATACACATAACTGGAGGATCTAAATATGGATTTTTCACTTCCTCCATCTTCTGATAAGTTCCCGAGTGTGGCTCATCAATCCTAGGTGGCAGCGGTGGACAACTCCCTGGTGGTGATGCTCAGATAGTGCCTCTGTGGATCCAACTGTGATCCATCAAATAGCAGCACTGTCCAAGTGGGATCTGACCTGGGATAAGGCTGAATTTGGAGATCAAATCCTGTGATATCCGACATCAGATCCAGAGATCTAATGCCTGATCCAGGGATCTGACATTGGAAAATGCAGGGTCAGATCCGCAGTTGGACAGTGCTGCTATCTGGTTGGATTCACTATCCTGCCAAATGGCAGGTATTTGGTGGTATCCTAATTGCTTGGATACTATCTGAGCAACACTATTCTCTGGCACTAGAGACAGAGGACTTCAATGGAGATGCAGGCCCTTTTCACTGCCAGATTCACCAGTCTTACCTCGATCAGCCAGTGGAAAGTAACCAGCAAGACCAACTCCCCACCTGAAGAAGTTGGGACCACAGTGGTCAGATAAGTAGAGTTGCCTTTGCGTAGGGTCCAGAGCAATCAAGAGGTACAGTTTTTGGGGGAGGGAAGGGGAGTGAAGGAGGGGTGGTGTTGACTTTAGCACTCCATGGGATGTTATCTGAAGTTGAACTCAACCCCCCCGGAATGTTGAAGAGGGTGTGCTGTACCTGGGAACAGGCCAGATACTAAGGTCCACCTTCCCCCCTCAAGCTCAACTCCTATGGGAAGGGTAAACTTTTCTGTTCACACCCCCATCGTACCCAACAACACTTGTGAATGCATGCTGGGCTGGTGATAAAAGGATGGTAGACAACATGGGTGGTTTATGTCAACACACCAACAGCTTTTTTCCATGGGAAGGACATGACTTGAGGGGATTCACCCTAGTTAATACCACCCCCCAGTACCCACCAATTACCTCTACTGCTTCTATCCTCTCTGCCCAGTGCAGGTAAGGTGCAGAATGGTGATGGCGTGCCCCAGTGAAATGTTACACCTACCAAGAGCACGGATGGCACCTTATAGAGGCAGGTATTGGCAGATAAGCTTGCCACCCCCCGGCTGAATCAGTCATAGTAACTCTTATATAGGGGGGCTGATCAAAGACCACACTGGAATATAAGGTGGGGAAGATGTCAAACAAAGGGGATATAGTTCCACAGTGCACCCACCCATAGAAAATTCCCTAACCCCTCTTCCACCCCCGTCATGATATGGCCCCAAGCAGTGACTGAGGGGTCAGGTTGGATGAAGACCTCCCAGCCTCTCTCCAACATGTGGCTCACTGCTGCACACAAATCCTAGATGCTCTGCTTAAGAACTGTACTAGCTTGGAGTAGCTGCCAATACCAACTACCCCATTAAACTGAGCTTGAATTGAGTCAAAATTAGGAGACTCTTGGAAACTAAAGATAATCACCAGGTTGTACACCCCCCCCCCAGGGTAAGCCAGACAGACAAGGTGTGCATCTTGCCGTAGGTCTAGAACCAGGCCAGTATCCCAAAATATGTTTAAGTTTGTGTTAATGTTCTTGTATATAGTTGGCTGTTTTACAAAGGTTATAAGAATTGAATCCCTGAATATGACTGCTCTGTTTTGCCAGCACCCCCCAGTTAGAGGGAGGAAGCTTAAAGTACCAAAATTGTGCATAATTGATATTAATGGAGTACCCCAATCACACACCTGCGCTGCAGGTGGGGACACTGGTAGCCATAATGATTTTCAAGACACAGGAGAGGACCACCTTATTTTAGCAATTAATATAGATAACACAATACTTAAGGTCATGAAAATCCCACTGGCAGATCATGGGTGAGATTGTATGCCACACATGGAGTGTGAGAGGATTGAATACCCTCATTACAAGAAAGAAGAACCTCTCTCACCTCAAACAGCTAAAGTCACAGGTGGCCTTCCTCCATGAGACAAAGTTAGCATAGATTGATCATGCCATGTTGGTAAGGGAATGGGTGGGCCAAGAAGTGCATCCGGGATCCCCTACCCAGAAAAGGGAGGGTGGTGATACTGCTACATAAGTCCCTCCAATGGTCCTTAGTCACATCTCTGGCAGACCTGGATGGCAGGTGGATACTAACTATAGCACCCCTACAGGCATGATCATTCTGTGTAATACCTACTCTCCTAACCAAGATAACCTCAAATTCTTTCATGAACTCTTAGGAGTAATCAGTGCTTTCAACACATCTAGTTGCCACCTTCTAATGGAGGGCAACTTCAACCTCTCCCTGATCCCCCACATGGACAGAAATGCCACCAGCAAAGAAACCCATATCAGGGGGATCCCATGTGTTGCATCAGCTAATGACTGATCATCAGCTAACTGATGCCTGGCATCTCTTCCATCCCCTGGTAAGAGACTATATTATACACTCGGAGGGCCATGTATCGCACAGTAGGTTAGATTTTTGGTTGCCTCCCCAGTGATGCAGGCATTGCTCAACTCTTCCACACTCCCAAGGCTGATATTGGATCATGCCCCAGTCCACTTCCACTTTACATGGGGCCTGGCTTCCCCAAGGGAATGCTTGGAGGCTGGACCCTACCTTCTTGCGGGATCCTGAATTTTTTCCATGAATATGGGGGAAAAAGTCCATCAGTTCTGGAAAAATAACCCATCTCTGACACCTCAGCAGGGAACACCTGAGAGGTATTCAAGGCCTCCATCAGGGGAGAAATTATGGGTTATGTCTCCACTAGGCACAGGGAAGGAGAGAAACAGCTAGCAGACATGGAGACCTGCCTGATACAAGCTGAGACAGCCTATAAGAGCTTGCCCTCCCCTACACTTCACTCCTCATTAGGAAGGAAGGAAGGTGTTAGACCTTAGGCTGGAGATCAACCAGCTCCTGACAAAGAAGGCTGAGACAGCCATCCTTAGGCTATGGCACAAGTACTGGGAAGGGGGATGGAAAGTGCTGGCTTACTAGTTGAGAACACAGCAGGCAGAATGCAATATACCAGGCCTAACAGACACTAAGGGGCAGATAGTGATGAGTCCATAGAGGATCAGTACGATCATGGCATCCTTCTACTCAGACCTCTATACCTAAATACACAAAACCCCTCCCGAAGGCAGCCAGGCCTTTCTGGGTAAGCTAGCACTCCCCAAGCTAACCCCTCAAGAAGCGCAGGAACTAGACACCCCCCCTCATGGAGGAGGAGGTACGGGCAGCCATAAGGGCCCTACAGGCTGGGAAGTCACCTGGATGTGATGGCTTCATTGTTGATTTCTATCAGTCCCTTTCTGACCAAGCAGCTCCCTTTCTGACAGAGATGTATAGAGAAGTGGGCACAATGGACTGCCTTCCACCTACTATGAGGTAGACGGTCAATACGGTCATCCCAATAAAGAAAAAAAAAACCATGGCTGTAGGTAGTTACTGGCCAATTTCACTGATAAATGTAGATAGTAAGGTCTATGCCAAAGTCCTGGCCAATCATTCAAGCCCCTTCCTGGCTGGACTGATTCACCCCTCCCAGTTGGGTTTTGTTCGAGGAATGCACAGCACTGACCACATAAGATCCCTGCTGAACCTTATGCACTAGGCTAAAGACCTCAAAACCCCAGCAGTGGACTTTGAAAAAGCATTCAATTCCCTAGAATGTGACTACCTCCAAACAGTGCTAACTCATCTGGGAAGGGTGACCAGTACAGAGCCTGAGTGCAAACAATATACACATGTCTGTCAGCCAGAGTCACCACCATTAGACTCCTCTCGGCCCCCTTCCCCATAGAGAGGGGGACCCAACAGGGATGTTCCTTCCCCCCCTTCTATTTGTCCTGGCTGTAGAACCCCTGGCAGCAACAATCTGGCAACACCAACCATTGAAGGGGTAAGGCTAGGACAGAAGAGCTACTCAATATCGATATATGCTGATGATCTCCTTATTCCCCGGAGGATGCACGCACATCCCTTCCACCCCTCCTCATGCTCCTTGACTCCTTTGCAAACCTTTCTGGCCTCTGCCTTAACCAGTCCAAGACAGAGGTACTGCCGCTCAACCCTCATTGCCATCAGGCCATTGACATGGACCTAGGGCTTCTTTGGGCTCCACTAGGGATCACCTATCTGGGGGTCAGAATTACCCCCAAGCTCAAAGACATGTGGGAAGCTAACCTCCAACCCCTCCTCCAAAATACCAGAACAGAACTTGATAGGTATATGATGCTGCTTCTCACCCTGGTGGGTAAAATTGCAGCCATTAAAATGGTAACAGCCCCAAGGTTTTTTATCTCCTGTCACACATGACCTGTGGGCTACCCAAGAAATGGCTCCAGGACATTGACAGAATCATGGGTGATTTCCAATGGGAGGGGGCAAAACCCTGAGTCTGCCAGAGCAAACAAAAAGCGCATTGGTTGATGGGGGGGCTGAAGCCTTCCATGGATGGAAGGATACAAGTGGGCCTTCCAGACAGCACAGACCTTACACTGGCTAAGACCAAATACAGGCCTCTCCCCACAATGGGTGGACATGGAGACATCAGTTGCTCAAGTGGCACAAGCCTCCTCTCTATTACACCATTCTAAGCCCAGCTCACTCTCCCCACCCTCTGCAGCTGGCACTGTATTTACAAACGACTCAGACTATCCCTGATTACAGCCTCCATCAACACCCTCTGGCACAATCCAAACATTACTGTGGATGGCAAGCCCATCTACTGGCCTCACTGACTGGGCATGGGTATCACTAAAGTGGAGGACATTCTTGAACCCCCACACAACAGGATTGTCACCTTCAGGGCTCTACAGGAGAAGTGGGGACTGCAGCTGAAGGACTTCTGGAGATACCTACAAATCAGGGATGTAGTCTGTCCCATATTAAAAACCTACTCTACCCCACAATTGCCTAGTGAAGTAAACTGTTGGCTGTCTCAACCTATGGGCCTGGCAGGTCGGATATACTCCAAGTTGAGGGATACCCTCCTCCCAATCAGAGGAATCCAGAATCAGGTGAGAGAAAATATGAGGAGCAAAATCTCAGAGACTCACTGGTCCAAGGCCTGGAAGGACACAAACAGTTGGTATAAAGATGCCCACAGCTGCCTAATTCAGAATAAGATATCTCATGCATGGTACAGAACCCCGGTGGTCCTGCACAAGGTGAAACTCCTGCATAATGACAAATGTTGAAGATGCCTTGGACCTGGAAGGGATGTATACCATGTACTCGGGGAATGCCCCATGCTCCATAAACTATGGAGTCAAGTCCAACAGATCGGAAGTAAGGTCCTCTGGCAACACATACCCTCCTCAGTCCTATTTTTCTTGCTACGCATTAAATCAGAACATGGACACCTCAAACCCCTTGAATATAGATGTCTGACTCTCCTGGCACTGCAGGCCAAGACAGCCATCCTCTGTAAATGGAGGACAACTCAAGTCCCAACACTTGAGGAGAACCTGGCATCAATTACATCTCTGGCAGGGTGGGACAGGTTGTCCCACCCTCAGCAGAACATAATCCCTTAATTATTGGAATGCTGGGGCCCATACATGGACTACATGGGTCCTCCCACAGGGGTAGGTTGTCTCAGTCCAACACCTGACTTACAGATCCCTACAGGATACAAGAACCCCCCCCCCAACTCACCCCAAAGGTCTCAAATACTATTCAGGTTTAAATAATTGTTTAGCAAATGTAGTACGATATGCAGTCTTTTATCTTGATAGCTCACAATACAATATAGTAATGTGATAAGAAAATAAAACAACTGACCTGTTTGTTCAGAACATGGTATTCTTTATGTCTATGTTTGTTCATTTCAGAGGGTCCCCATGTCTTGACAAGGATTACAGTCACATATACTGTAGCATGTACTGTTGGATCCTACAGCATGCCCTGAAGCACAAGCCCCAGGATCCTGCCAGGAGACTACAGTACCTCCAGAGACTCTCATCATGGATAAGGTAAGTACTCACTGCCACCGGTACAATACTTAAAGGATCCATTATCCAAGAGAGTACCACATTACTTCAACACTTGCTTTCAGAGCAGATGAATACCCTCTTAGTTTAAGTTTAACTTTGGTATACAGTATACACCAGAAAAGTATGTAGTTGTAACTGTTCAATTTGCTACTCGCCTAAATCTGTAACCACTGCAGATACTTAGTTTGTTTTTTCAGGATTGTAATCTCTGTAAACTAATAAAAAGTTATACCAAAAAAAAATGAAGAGGGATCTAGGAAAGCTGGAGGAGTGGCCAAGAGCATGGCAATTAAATTTAAATGCAAAGAAGTGCAAAATCATACACATGGGGCACAGGAACCCAGGGGCAGAGTACAAGATGGGGGGAAGTGGTACTGACAACCAGCAAACAGGAAAGAGACCTTGAGGTAATCATATCGGAATACCTAAATGTGTCCAAATAGTGTGACAAGGCAGTGGGGTGAGCCACTGGGATGCTAGGGTGCATACGGAGGCGTATCACTAGCAGAAAGAAGGAGGTGGTGTTACCACAGTACAAATCATTAGTGAGACCTCTTCAAAAGGTACTATGTCCAGTTCTGGAGACCACATCTCCAGAAGGGCATAGATAGAGTAGAGGCAGTCCAAAGGAGGGCAACTAAAATGGTGCAGGGTCTGCACAAAAAGCCCTATGAGGAGAGATTAGAGGACCTCAATATGTACACACTGGAGAAATGGAGGGAGAGGGGGGGATATGATAGAGAGTTTCACAGCAGCTGCAAGCCCTAGGCCTGTCCACTACCTCAGAAAGGTGGTTCCAGGACTACCTCTCCTGTAGATCACAGAGCATCAAATTAGGATCTGTCATCTCAACAAATAGGGAGGTCTCCCTGGGAGTCCCCCAAGGGTCCATACTCGGCCCGTTGCCTTTTAACTTATTTCTAAATGCACTCCTTGATGCATACACTAGCAAAATCATTCTTTATGCTGATGATGCAGCCATTTTGAACTGCCATCCCCAGCTTGCTCAACTCCAACAAATTCTCCAGGACACCTTACACAAAACTGAAGACTGGTTCCATCAATAAAAGCTGCTACTGAACTGCAAAAAATGAAAACCATGATCATCTCAAGTCACCAGCAAAAGACAAGAAACCCTCTTCTTCCCATTACCAACAACAAAGCAGTCCCTCTGGAGCAAGTGGACTGCTTCAAACACCTTTGGGTCATCATAGACGATGCCCTCTCCTTTTCTAAGCACATCGAGCAGTTAGTGAATGCAGGTAATATCAGGCTTGGGGTCTTATATAAGCACTGTCAATACCTTACGCCCACTGCTCTTCACATCTCCACCTCCAGCTCTCTTCTCTCAATTATAGACTATGGTCTGGTAGTGTACTCTTCTACCTCGGAAACAACCTTACAACAGGTGTCCACAGCTCTCAATAAAGCTTGCAGGCTATTACTTGGGGCAGATAAACTTATCCATTGTGTGCCCTTTACAAACAGACTAACTGATTATTAATCACTTAGTGGCAGGATCAAATTCCAGACTTTCATGCTAGGTAAAAAAGCCCAACTAGGCCTTGCAACCCCCTGCATCCACCAACTCATCCTACCGATACACCAGAAGTATAACACAAGGGGCATGGTAAGAGGCACCCTTTGCATCCCCTTCATAAGGACATCTCTTGGCCAGCTCTTGTTTGCGTACTGGGCTCCCCTCTGGCTAAATGAGCTCCCGACCACTAGTAATCAATGCTAAGAACATTTCTTCTTTTAACTCATTACCTCCTGGGTGGCCATTTTGTGTCAGGTAAACAATGGATAGTTCGGACTTCATATGGAGCTATTGGATGTAATGAGTTTTAAACTTGACCTGCAGCAATCACTATCCAGTACTAGTACTTGTGAATTCAGGTATGCATGATGCACTCTTCCCCCCCTTCTGAATGACTCTTGACATCTACTAAAAGCACGTCCTTTGTTTGGAAGTCTGACTTCCTTACCCCACCTGTTAGGAATTTTGATCCACTGCTAACTAGCTCTTTTCTTATCCATATTCTTCCATTCCCCCTCACCATATGCCCTTCCTCTAACAACATCAATACTAGTCCTAGTACCCCTGTCCTGTTTCACCTGCCTTTCACCTTCTCCTCACCACCTCCTTGCTGTCATCACCACCCGTACCGACCCTTACTTTCCCTGGTTGCTCTCCTAGTGCCAGTCATTCCAGCACATTCTCTGGGACTCAGTCTGATTAGCTCCAAACCCTGCTCTCCTCTCCTTCTTGCAAATTACCCGTAATTATCATGTAAGTATACAGTATGTACTTGACTCATGTGACAATACCTGACCCAAGGCAGCTATTAATTATCTCTCTTTCGTGTAATGTGTAATCTGTCTGAAATTTCAACCTTTTGCAACTGGCTGAACCCAGCTAGTATTCCTATGTTTGATAGCCATGTTCTCGGTCAATGTTAAAATGTACCATTGTATCTGTTTATTTGTCTTCTGGATGTGGAACCTTTGTAAAAGGGCTCTTAGCTCAAAGGTTATTTCCAAATCAATAAATAAATAAAAACATAAATAAATAAAAATGTTCAAATACATCACAGGTAGAAATAAGATACAAGAAGGTAGCATTTTCCAAAGAAAAAGTTGTTCAGGAACAAGGGCCATGCTATGAAGCTGGAGGAGGGTAGACTCAGGGGAAACGTGAGAAAACACTTTTTGACCGAAAGGGTGGTGGATGCATGGAACAGCTTCCCAAATGTGGCGGAGGGGGCAAAAGCTATGACAAAATTAAGCAATGCATGGATAGGCACAAAGGAGCCTTAGTGGCTAGGAAAGGGAGGTTAAAAGCAAGTGATGTGTAGGGTCTGTGGTATTACAGTAGGTAAAGATAATGGGCAGACTTGGTGGCCAAGCTGACCTTCTCTGCTGCCAGTTTCTATGTTTCTTTGATACAGGAGTGACCAGCTGGGTTCTGCAGGGCTCTGTATTGAGTTGGTCATAGAAACACAGAATTTGTTGGCAGAAAAGGACTGTGTGTCCCATCCACTCTTCGCAAATGTTATGAACATATGAAAATTGCCAACAGAAGGCCTTACAGTCTTTCAAGCCTACTCATGTTGTGGGATCCTAAGTGGCAATTAAGGGCTCTGTCCCTCTCCTGAACTACTACCCCCATACTGCCCACTCCCCCCTTGACCCTGACCTTCCCGTTTATGCTGTCCCACATCCATTTGAAGCCTTCCCCTGTCTTCATAGATATCAGTTGTTCTTGGAGCTCATTCAACCCTGCAATGGGCCTCTTTGTGAAGAAACAGCCTCCTGAACTCTCTGTCCTGAACCTTCCCCCTCTAGCTTAAGGTAATATCCACTTGTAGTTTTACTACCACTGAGACTGATGAGGTTCCCCTAGTTCACCTTGTCAATACCCTTCTTGTACTTAAAGGTCTAATTCATTTCCCTGACTCTCTCCTCTCCTCAAGGGAATGCACTTTCAGGTCCTCCAGTCTCTCCTCATATGTCCTGCTCTGCTGGCCTTTAACTATCTTACTTGCCCTCTTCTGGACCACATCTGGTAGGTTAATGTCCTTCTATATGTAGGGATGTCAGTACTGCATGCTATACTTCAGGGACTAGGTTCAAAAAACGTTGCAAAGCACAACGCAAAAGTTTGTGTTGCACCTTGTGATTACCCTGGTATTGAAGGCTGTTATTTACTCTGATAATGTACCTGTATTATACGACTGCAAATAGGGCCATGACAAGTCAGCACTAACCCCAGTACTGCTACCGCTAACCCCACTAGCACTGCTCTGACATGCAGTCTGCAATGAATTGCGCAAGTGCGCTATTTGCAATTCACAAATGCAGTCATGTAAATGAGCCCATTGGGCATGCAAGGTACTATGTGGCCATTTGCATGCCCATTATGAGCCCATTTACATAGGCTGTGCCAGAGTGTACCGTGCCCTACCCCAGCCCCTGACCCATAGGCAGTCTTCTGTCCCTGGTGCTAGTGACCCCCCCCATGATCACTGGGCGAATTCCAGATAAATAATGTACACTGGTGACAGCATCCCCCACGATTGCCAGCCTGAGTACAAAATATATGTTTTCTTGGTGTCCAGTGCCCCACCCACCATGAATGCCAATAGCCGGACTGAATACAAACAAGGAAGTTTCCCTGGCATCTAGTGCTCCCCCCATGCAATTGTCATTCGCAGGCCCGATGCCAAAAATAAGAATTCCCTGGTGTCCAGTGGTCCCTCCCCCACCACATCCCTTGCCCCATGTCTAAAACAATATTCCCTGGTGTCCAGTGGTCCCACCCCCCCATTCTGATCCCCAGTATGATGACATAAAAACCGTCTCTGGTATCTAGCGGACAGCCCCACTCTAGCTCTGATCCCCTATAAAGTAAAGGTAACCCATTCCATGGTGTATAGCAGACTCCCCTCCCTATCCATGATCCCCGGTAAAATAACTAAACATCCTTTTACTGTCATCTAGCGGCCTCCCTTCCCCCACCCCAGCAGGTAGTGCCCCAGCACCCTGCTTCCCCATCCCAAACCCAAGTGGATTGCATCACAAGTCCTATGAAGACAGGTTGAAGGAACTGAACATGTACTCCCTGGAGGACAGGAGGGAGAGAGGGGATATGATAGAGACATACAAGTATCTTACGGGGAGGAACAGGGTGCAGGAAAACACTATTTTTAAGTGAAAAAGATGTTCCAGGACTAGAGGGCATGGGATGAAGTTGGAGGAGGACGATTCAAAGGAAACATGAGAAAGAATTTCTTCACAGAACTGGTGGTGGACAAGTGGAACACCCTGCCAGAGGAAGTGGTGGGGGCTGAAACAATCACGGGATTTAAGAATGCATGGGATAGACATAAAGGAATTCTGGAGGTCAGGGGTAAGGGGCAACAGACTTCTAGGAAAACAAACTGAACTTACAAGCTCAAATGGGCAGACTAGGTGGGCCATAGGCCCTTATCTGCCGACACTGTCTATGTATCTATGTATCTAAGTGGCAACTGGCACAGCCTCCTTCTCTCCACCACGACTGGCCTCCAACTGAGCTATCAATGAGCACGTACTGTATAGAGTATGCACTCATTGCCAGCTCCTTCGGTAGCTGGCAATGGTGGAGAGAGGAGGGCTGTGCTGGTCACTGACTCATGTTCGGGATGGAGGGGTGAGATGGGGGTCACTATCTGCTGTGGTGGGGGGTGGGGGGTCTGCTAGATACCTGTGAAGGGACATCTAGTTATTTTACAGGGTATCAGAGATAGGGAGGAGGGTCCTCTGGATGCAAGAGAGTGGGTTACATTTACTTCACAGGGGAATGTGGTTAGGGTGCAGGGGTCTGCTAGATAACAGGAACTGTTTTTATGTCAACATACAAGGGATTGGGATGGAGGGGGACCTCTAGATACCAAAGAATATTGTTTTAGATATGGGGCAAGAGATCAGGTGAGGAGAGGGACCATTGGAAACCAGGGAATACATATTTTTGGTATCAGGCCAGTGATTGCGAGGGTGACCACTAGATGCCAGGGTAATATATTTTTTTGTACCTTGTCCAGTGATCATGGGGGGAGCACTGGCACCAGGGTAAATTATTTATTTGGAATTGGGTCGGTGAGCAGCAGGGATGAACACTAGATGCCAGGGATAACATTTGTGGTGTTTAGCCGGCGATCAGTGTGGGGGGTCCACCGCAGTACCTCTGCCAACCACTAGGGTTGCATAGGATAAGGCAAGGTCTTGATCATGGTATTTGCTTTGTGCTAGAGGAACATGCATAAGTCCCTTGAAGGGAGCAAATGCTCTGTGAATTGGACTGCACTGATATTCAGTTCCCTTCCCCCACATTTGCATTGTGGCCCCCTCCACACTTTGCCCTGGCATAAACCCAATTTGAGCATGCAAACTGGGCTTCTGTGAATACCAACTCAGTGCAAAACATGGTTTGCTTGCACAAAACTAGGGTTGCTCCTGGGCAAAGTTGTGTGAATCTTGGCCCAGGGGCAGCTGCACCAACAATCTGTATAGTGACAATATGATTTCCTCCCACCTACTACTGATTGCTCTGGCAATGAAGCCTAGCATTTTGTTGGCTTTTGCTGCCACGCTTTCTGTAGTGTAAGGATTTCTTCAGGTCACTAGTGATCATCACTTCCAGGTCTTTTTCTTCCTCAGATTTAGTTATGAGGACCTCTCCCAGGCTGTACTCCATCCTCAGGTTCTTGGCTTCAATGTGCAAGACCTTGCACTTCTTCAAATTGAACCCAGTTCACCATATTCTGGACCACCTCTCAAATTTGGCCAGGTCTTCCTTTAGGTCCTGTAGCTTTTCTGCTGTATCCAGCCTCCCACAGCACTTGGTGCCATCCATGAACAGGCAAGTCTTGCCTTTTATGCCATCTTCAATGTTGTTAATGAAGACATTAAACAGCACAGAACCAAGCACCAAGCCTGTGGGACCCTGCTGGTGACTTCCCTATAACCTGACAGCTCCTCCACCACCCTCTGAGTCCTATCTTTCAGCCAGTTTGCCACCCATTCATATAGTTGCTCCCCTACCCCCAGATCCTCCTGTTTTCTGATCAACCTTCTTTGGGACACAAAGTCAAAGGCCTTACTAAAGTCCAAGTAGAGGATATAAACCACACAAAGTGTGCAATCACCACAAAAAAAGACACAAAGAAGGCCAGGAAAGCATAAGGGGGATAAACAGGTAAATAGCCAAAAGGTTCAGGAGTTAACTGGAAGGGAGTCTGCCTTAACACCAGGAACTTGGGCAATAAAATGAGTGAGATCCAGGCAATGATGGCAAACACTGTGATGTACCTTGTGGCCGTCAGATAAATTTGCATCTCTGAAAATAATGGCTGGGACATGACAGTCCCTGGGTACTTAGAGTTCAGGAGGAATACAGGAAAAGGTAGTGAGCCATGTGTAGCCCTCTATTTCAAGGATGACATTTAGATGGTGGAAGATGGGTGCATCAGGAGTAGTAATAGGGAGACAATGTCACTGTACATGCAACTCACAGCAGCCTTGGGCAAGAAACTATGCTTGGGTGTAATCTACAGATCTGCAGGGTAAGGGGAAGACAAGGACAAGTTTGGGGAAAAACTAGTAAAGGGGGTAGCAAAGGAAGAATTATAGGTAGGGGGTTATCTGAACCTGCCAGATATTGATTGGGAAGTTCTAGTGGCCAGGAGCACCAGAAGTCTAGCTTTGCTGGATACATTCTAGTACTGTCTACTGGTACAGCTAGTAAAGGAACCCACCAGGCAGGAGGCCATTCTCAAAGCTGTGTTTGCCAAATCAGTGTGGTTAAGACCTGTGAAGGTGGGCAGCCACTAGGGAACAACAACCACAACTCCATTTGCTTTGAACTAGCCCTTGGGACAGAAAAACCCCAATCTAGAGTTGAGGTCCTTGATTTCAGAAGGACAGACTTCAACAGGCTAAGGAACTTGCTCTGGTACAAGTTAGTCAGGGTGGATAGCACAGGAGGTGTGGAAGAGAGATGGGGCTATAAAGGGCGTCATTCTCAATGCATCTAAGTTATCCATGAGAACAGTAACCAAAGGAACAATTTCAAGAGACCATTATAGCACTGATGTCCAAGAAAAAGGCCTTCTCCATATTCAAAGAAATGCAGGGAAGGATGAATGATGACAACACTTATTGGAAAAAAAGGAGGCAAAGATGACAGTTAATGAGGCAAAAGCTGACTCAGAGCTGTATACTGTATAGGGGATCTAGGATGTAAAAAAATATTCTGGTATATTAGGAAAAAAGAAAGATAGGAGTGGGGATTGTTAAGCTATCTAAGTGGGGTAGGTGATAGAGGAGGATCTGCAAAAGACTGCCATCCTTAATGATTATTTTTCTCTATCTTCATTAGTGAGGATGGAGGAGCCTCACAAAGCATGTCCAATAGAACAGACAGCCATTATTTTCTAGCAAAAAGGTTGGGAATGGGCTAGCATCCCTAAAGTTAGATAAGGCCTGAGGACCAGATGAGATATATGTGATGTTGCTCATGGAACTGGCAGCAGAACTGGCTGAAACCCTGGTGGGACTGTTCCATAGCTCACTACAGGCAAGTTTTTTTCCTGAAGGACTGGAGGGTTGTGGATATAGTTCCACTCTATAATTGGGGATAAGAAGCAAGCAGGAAACTACAAACCTGTCAGTCTAACCTCTTTTGTATGGAAGTTGATGGAATCACTGGTCAGAGAGGACCTCATGAACTATCTGGGGAGCAATGACTTCCAGGATAGTGAATAACATGGGTTCATGTCAAAGAGGTCTTGTCCGACTAACCTAATAGTTTTCTTTGACTGAGTGACAAGGGCAGTAGATAGGTGCCATGCTGTGGATTTACTCTACTAGACTTCAGAAATTCTTTTGACCTGGTTCTTCACAGATTATTTCTGAAGAAGATGGAGGATCTGGGTGCAGCTAGGGATATTGTAAAATGGGTAGATAACTGGGTAAAGGGGAGTCAGCAGAGGGATGTAGTAATGGGTTCAACTGAGAAGAGAGGGAGGTCATGAGCTGGGTACAACAGGGATCTTTTCTGGGATGAGTCCTAATATGTTCATCAGTGAGACTGAAGAAGGAATCTTGCGCTGATTGGGTCCCTTCATAGATGACACTAAGTTCTGTGGGAGGTTGGATAGTGACAACAGAATCAGGGAAATGCAGATTGACCCACAAAGGCTAATGAGGTGATATAAGGTCTGGCAGTTGAAATTCAGCATCAAAAAAATGCAAGGTAACGTACTGTACCTATGGAACAAAAACCCCAGAATAGAGTACTGGATGGGTGTGGGTAAGACTTAGCATTATGGCTGAGGAACGAGACCCAGGAGTTATCATGAGTGCAACTGTCAAACAATCAAGCCAGTGAAACAAAGTCTATAGTGTGGCAAATAGGATGCTGGGATGTTATAAGAAGGAGTACTGACAGCAGAAGCAAAGGGGTAATGCTACTCCTTTATAGCTCTTTGTGAAGCCTCACCAAAAATACTGTGCCCAATTCTGGAGTCTTCACCTCATGGAAGATAAGTACAGACTGGAAACAGTGCAGCAAAGAGTGACAAAGATGATTCATGGCCAACAGGGCAGGTTTTATGAAGAGCGCCTCAAGGTATCGAACATGTACTCACTGGAGACCAGATGAGAAAGGGGAGCTATGATAGAGACATTTAAATTCCTGAAGGGAATAAAAACAGTGAACTGCAAGGAATTATTTAACATGAGTAAGAGTTTGAGGCCAAAAGGGCATTAGCAGAAACTAAGAGGAGGAGGTTCAGGAGGGATCTGAGGGTGTATTATTTCACTGAAAGGATTTAGGAACCATGGAACAGTCTACCAGCTGCAGGGATTGGCATAAAATCATTATTGGTTCAAAGCATGGTTGGGAGAGAATGAAGGGTATAGTGGTTACTCATGGTGATAGTAACAGGGAGGGGAAAGTGGGGTGGATGGGGAGGACTAAAACCCTGGATGGACTATAGGTCCCAGGGTTAGATTAGGCACCATGTGCAAACTGCATGGACCATTGGTTCTTTTTGTGCTGTCATTGTCTATGTTTCTATGTTTCTAACCACTTTTGTCTGTGTTTCTATGTTTCTAACCACTTGGCCCTTGTCTACCATTTTAATCACCCAGTCAAAGAAAGTGATTAGGTTTGTTTTGCATGATCTCTCAGCCATTAACCAATGCTGTCTCTCATCCTGGAGACCATTTTCTTCCAGGAAACCTATCAGCTTTTTCTTAAGGATTGACTCAGTGAGCTTACCCAGGATTAAGTTCAGGCTTATGGGACTGTAATTGCCCAGGTCATCTCTGGGTCCACTTTTAAGGAGCAGCACCACATGCACCATTCTTCAGTCCATATACAACCATTATCACAGACTAATCTGTCTCATCAAACCCTAAGAGGTTTCTGATGACCCTCCCTCCTCCTTACCTGTGTTCTTATATGCCCCAAAGTCTATCACACACGTGCTTGAAGCCCCTCACTGTTTGTGCCTCCACCACCTCTGTTGGCAGTCTATTCCAGTCATCTATCACCCTTTCAATGAAGTAGTATTTCCTCACACCTCACTTAACCTCCCTCTAGCTTCATTGCATGTCACGTGGTCCTGGTGTTTCTTCTTATTTGAAAGAGACTTCAATCCTGCACCCTGTTCACCCCATGAGGTACTTATAGGTCTATGTCATGTAATATCATGTCACCACTCACTCTCCTCTCTTCCAAGGTGTACATGTTGAGATCCCTCAGTCTCTTCTCATAGGGCTCTTCAGTGTCTTCATAAGTGACCTTTCTGAGGAATTGGATGAAAAGGTATGCTTTTTTGCAGATGATACCAAAACCTGCAATAAGCTGAACTCTCAGGGGGGGATGGAGAGTATGAGCAGGGATCTTGACAAAACTGAGGAGTGGTGTAAAGCATGGCAGTTGGTGATCAATGCCAAAAAGTACAAATCATGCACCTAAGGTATAGGGACCCAGGTGCTGAGTAAAAGTGGTGAGGATGAAGACAGTCACTAAACATGAACATGATCCTGTAGTTTTCATATCTGATGATGTCAAGGTGTCAGGGCAGTGTGACAAAACAATGAGTAGGGTTAGTGGGATGCTGGGGAGCATAGGGAGGGGTATATTCAGCAGGATGAGGCAGGTGTTGTTGCCACTGTATTGCACACAGTGACACCTCACCTGGAGTACTGTATCCAGTTTTGGAAGCAACACCTCAGAAAGGACATAGACAGGCAGAAACAAGCCAAAGAAGGGACAACTATAATGGTACTGGGGTTGTACAAGAAACCTCATGAGAAGAGACTGAGGGAATTTCAACATGTTGACATGGAAGAGAGGAGAGTGAGAGGTGACATGATACAGACCTACATGTACCTCAAAGAGGTAAACAGGATGCAGAAAGGAAGTCTCTAAAATATGAAGGCTCACCAGGACTGGAAACATGCAATGAAGCTTGGGGGGGGGGATTAAGAGAGATCAGAGAAAACATTTCTTCACTGCAAGGGTGGCGAAGGTCTGGAACAGATTGCCAACAGAAGTGGTGGAAGCAACAACAGTGGGGAGATTTCCAGCATGCATGGGATAGACATAGAGATGTGTTTAAAAACAGGCAGGAAGGAGGGTGTTGCCAGAAGCCAGATAGGAGGATCTGCACAGACAGATTAGGCAGAAAACATCTTGGCTGACTGAATGGGCCAGTATATATCTATTTCTGCTGAAAACATTTATGTTTCTTTATATAATTTCAATTACAATCTTTTTGTTTTGACAGTAACAGGTACTAGGACAACTTCATAGATGACAGTTTATGTGTATGGAAAGATATAGAAGAAGAGGTTTCAGAATTTATGGAGTATCTTAAATGGTTTTAACATTTATAAACATTTTTTGTTAAACAAGAAACACTTCCCATAGTTTTTGCCAGGTGAAGTGCTACTTCACCTGGCAAAAACTACACATAGTGGCATCTCACTGACACTTTTGCAGACAAGGTGCCACTATGCATAGTCTTCACTGGGTGAAGGTAGAACTTCAACAAACAAAATCTAGACAAAGTGCTGCTACGGGTGAAGCAAAGTTGGGCAAACATTCTGAAGTTCCTTCACAAAGGGAATTTCCCAGATTTTGCCTATATCTGGTGTTAAGTGCGTTGGGGGAAGAGCAGATAATTTATTGTATGTATAACATAGACTGTGGAGTGAGAGGTGGGGTACTAATTGGCTTGGTGGTTGGGGAGTGTTACCTTTTTTTGTTTTGGCAATGGGTTGAGGAGAGAGAGAGAGAGAGAGAGTTTCTGAGTTATGATAGTGGTGTGAATGGTAAAATTGTAATGCCTTTATAACAGTTGTTTCAACATTTATTTGGCTGCTACATCCTCTTCATTTAACAGTGGGCCCTGTGAGTGAATTAAAGTAAAGCATTTCCAACAATGAGAACTTTATCATACTTCAGGATAGTTTTGTGAATGTGTCAAAATTGCCTGCATTTCAACTGACCTTCTAAAAGGTAAATCTTGCCACTTACCTGCATTTTGACAGCAAAGTTATGTTTCACAGCATCTCTTGTGGATAGATTATCAAGGGCAGAAGAAAACTGGAAATCCAAGGTAAGTAATATAGGATGCTGAGGGTGACAGGCTAAGAAGATGTGGAAGAGAGCATGGGAAATACCAGTCAAAAAAATAAGGATGAAAGTGGTTGTTGCAGATGGGCCGGGGGTATTAAGTACAACCAGACACTGATGCTCTTTGGCTTTTCCCAATGGCAGACCCCCATCTGCCGATAGGCTGGGCTGAGAACAGAACTAGTTATCTTTTATCCACACTGGGCGCAAAGATGTTGAGGTGGAAGGCAAATAAGTCAGAGAAATTCCAGAGGAGGAGATAATTCCATTTTTTTTGCTGTGACCCTCAGGAACCTTTACATCAGCCTTGCAGTATCCCACTTGTTACTCTTCCATCATTAGAGTGAGTGCTATTAACCACCACCTTCTGCCAAATATCTGTTAACCAGTTTCAAATTCAGTTCAACACTTTGGATACCATCACTAGGCAGCTCAATTTCTTCATCCATCTCCTGTGCAGCACAGTGCCAATGACCTTGTAAAGTCCAGACAGGCCATGCCCACTACCCTCCCCTGATCCAGCTCTTGGGTCACCAAGTTGAAGAAATTACTGATATTCATCTGGCTTGCCCTTCTCCAGTGAATCCATGCTGCCTTTGGTCTTGCAGCACATTAGATTCAAGCTACTCTACCAACCTTTCATTTAACAGTGTTTCCATTACTTTCCCAGTCCCACAGGCTTGTCTACTTTTAGAGTTTCAAGTTCCTTCAGGACTCTTTCCTCTGAAATGGGCTTGAGTTAAGGATATATTTAAACAAACTGTAGACTAACCACATAAAATTTTCCCTTTGTTTATACTAAGTGTCATGATTGTATCAAAACTATATTGTTGTAAAGTCTTATTAAAATATTGTGTGGTCATTGAGATTTATTTTTATCCCCGCTGTGCTAATTTTGGAAACGGATATTATACAGAGGCTTGTGTATAAGTAATCATACACAACAAGGCAGTTTTATGATCTGGAGGTTTCTGTGGTAAACTGAAATCTCGAGAAAGCAGCTCGAGAGGTTCAGTAAAATGCAAACCTCGAGATCACAAAACTGCATTGTCTGTGTATCATTGCTCATACACAATTTTTTATAGTGTATGGGAAATCATTTTGTCCGCTCCTTTTTCAAATAAACCTCCCCCCAGAGTTCTATGTGATAAGGGTGAATTCAGCAAGCTGAACGCCCTTATTGCAACCCTACATTGCTGAAATTAAATTTTAGTGATGTGGAATCCCGGTGCAAGGAAACGCGGTGCAAAAAAATTTATTTTTCTTTTATGCGGGCCGGGGCTGTGCCCCCTGCACCCCCATGGAGGGCTTTATCCCCCTCACCACCCTAAATTAGGATTCTCAACTCCAGGGAGGGTGCATGTTGGGGGGGATGCATCTCATTATAAAAAAAACCCAAAACACTGTCTCGGGTCAGGCACAACAAAACTACCGCCATCCAGTCCCGAACCCTGCATCCCCACCACCCCATGCCAGCGCCTAGCCCACCATGCCATGACGCTAGCTTTCAGGAAACCCACGGCACCACTCATCACATATCCTCCCGCTCCACATTCGGCAGGCTCATTCCCTTCCCCTTTGCATGCATATATGTGCGAGATATCCTGTCACCTTTTCACAACCCACCCCATCCAGTTGCCAACCCCACATCCCTGACATCAGGGCACTAGTGGAAAGTGGGTCACTGTTTCAGCAGGCACCCACTTGCTAGTGCCCCATATCATGGTATACCTCCCCCCAGTACTTGGCAGTACCTTTCTCACTGGTACTGTTCACTTCCTTGTCAGCTCTTACTGCCATGGCCCCTTCATCATGCATGCACGACAACATTCGATGTTGTTGTGCTGCACTAGTGATGTACTCAGTGCTGCACAACATCATCATGATGCACTCAGGGCAGCACAAAAATGCTGTTCTAAGCATGGATTTCCATGCTGAACAGCGTTCTACCATACACTATATAGACATATTCACACAGTTATGAAAACAATTATTGCATTTTATAAAACAGAAGTTTCCCACAAATTCATAAACATATACATAAACATACAATAATATACATATACACATACACATACATATATTTATATATAGATATATATATATATATATATATATATATATATATATACAGTATACAGCACACACATATGTGGTCTATCTCTGTGTTCTGTCAAAAGTCATGCAACTAAAGTCAAAAATGTCTTACCTAAAATCTGAACCGATTCTTTTACCTCTATCTGGGATCCCAGGATCTGGACACATATTGTGTCCCTGGGCCATACCCACTTGTGTTACTGTAAAACAAACAAAAAAATTACTAAAATTAAAGTGTTCCTTTACCTTTCTAATACAATTGTCCATGAACAGAGTCATGATATTATCAGGGTTCAGTGAGGTTTCATGCTATATTTACATTTCTATGCTCAGTGAAACAAAATTGCAGGAACAGGGTGGGATAGAGTGTTCAAGGTCCCACAGACTGTGATAAAAAGGCAACAGACTTCATCATACAATAGCACAATTAACAGCAAAGATAAACACAATAAATGTAATAATATCTCATCAATATGTAGATGAATACAACAGACTCAAATTCAGAAACAGGCTGTAAAGAACAAAGCCACTCCAGTAAAAATGCAGGATCAGCTCAACAAGTTTTAGAGAGACAAATGGATGTTGGATTGTAAAGGGGAAAGGAGGGTTAATTAAATAAGCAAATTACAGAAGCATCAAGGAGGAGCAGAGAGAGGAAGGAGATTATTCCAGAGGCAGGGGATGCACAAATAGAAGGCAGAAACATGAGGAAAAACAGCACACTCAGGGTTAACTGGTGTCCAAGTAGTTATAAAATCTTAATTTACTTTGCTACACCTCCACAGAAAAGATTATAAAAATATACCCTCGTAGCTGTGTCATCAGTCACATCACACTGGAATCTGGCCTGCGGATCCTTTCTCATAGTGATGCCAGCACTGTGCTTTTTTTTTTTTTTGTGAAAGTGTTTTAAGATTAATAGAAGTGTTTAACCAGCTCAAGACAACTTTGTTTATGCAAGTTTTCTTCTTATTTTGGTTTTTGCTATGGGATATATTTCTAGATTCAAATAGCAATGCTGCAGGTCCTAAGCTATACATTCTCTTTTGTAGAAGTGCAAAAGGAAGTGAGTCTACCCAGCAGAGGTTGTAACATGAGGAATCAGAGTGGCAATAAAGTCAGAGGGTCTAATGGTGGAGGAGGAGGGGAGAGCAGATAAGAGGACAATGTAAAGACAGATAACTTATCAGGGAGCTCAAAAAACATCTAGATAAAAAGTAGCAAAGTGGGAAAGGCACCTGCTTTCTGAGGGAAGAAAGCATAATAGCCGGCTCTATGACATCAAGTGATGGGGATCGCTGTGGCACACTGGAAGCCAGGTTCGTGCCCAAACCCAAGATGTCAGGAGCAGAGACTGGCATGGAGGGCTCATAGTTTGTCTCTCAGATGCTGTCCTCCTGGGGCAGATGGCGGCTTCTGCATCACTCTCTCAATGATCCTGGTGGTGGATAATGGTGGTGCCATTGATGGTGTGGGTGACCACATACCATCAGACATCCCCCAGGCCAGCCATTGAATGCACAGCCAACAGTGGAGGGGTGGACAGGTACCAGAAAATAGGAACAATGGATGCCATGGCCATGGATGACAGCCTCAGTCTGCCTCTTCTACACCACCCTGGGTCATGCAGAAACAGACCATTGTGACTGCTTCTGCTGGTGGCCCCAGTTCAGCCTCCTCCCATCAGGGTCAGCCAGAGCAAAAGGCATGCCTGACAGGTCAAACCTGCAGAGATCTGATGGGCAATATTCGGTGACAGCTAGTGCTGCTTGGATGAGACAGAGGGAGATCTAGTGTGAGAAGTCTGAAGGAGTGGGGACATGGTGCTCGGGGGTGAAAAAAAAAGAAAGTAATAAGAGAATTGTTGTGGGAACAGAAGGCAGTGTATACAAAACAGTAGATATCTGAATAGGGGATCTGGTCCTGTTAGGGTGGATTTGGGAGTAGCACCGCAGATCGCTTCTGTGTAGTCAAACACCTCAAGCATCATTGTGAGGATGATCTCACAGTGGACTGGGAGGTGTAGATAGAATTGCATGTGATACAATGTACTGAGGATTGGTAGGATCCCTTTGTGGATGCCATCACATTAGTCAGAAACACCCAGGCTTTGATGCTATCAAACATTAAGGTATGCCATATAAAACAAGGGACATCATTTCCGAGGGGGGGGGCATCCAGAGTCTTAGAGACCAGGTCAGCTAGAAGCCTGGTAAGCCTCTGTTTTGTTTGTTATGAAATATTCAGAAAAACCTTTGAGTCAAAGACTCATTTACAAAGGTTCTACGTCATACATTAAGGCACAGGGCAGACAATTGCTAAACAGAGATGGCAGTACAGTAAAATAGATAATGAAGAATTGCATTACATTTCATTACATGGCAGTCAAGGGTAGATCAGGAGGGGGAGTAGGTCAGTATAGTAGTTGAGTTGCAGTTTAGCTCAGCCATATAGTTGCAGAAAAGTCTGTAACCGGCTGACAGTCAGATAGTGGGTTAGGAGAGATTTTACACCAGAAACAGGGATAGTTATGGGAGCTGGTAGGACAGCAAGATGCAGGACAGTGTCAGGGGCAATCACATATGTTAGAGTCTTGGAGGAGTTCTCTTAGTCTAGCTTTAAAAGGACCTAGCCTCTTTTCATTGGCTATTTGGATAGGGAGAGAGTTAGTCAGATTAGGGGTTTGGTAGCTGAAAGTCCTTTGAAGTTGGGAGGTATGAGGGCAGGGTACCCATAGTAGTGGCTTTTTCGAGTTTCATGGGGATCTGGCTGGGGCTGCTGGGCGAATAATAGAGGAGAGAGAGAGAGAGAGAGAGAAAGAGAGGGGCAAGTCCTAGGAGTATCTTCTTAGTCATTAGGCATGTATGATACCAGATTCTGCTATCTAGGTTTAGCCATTTTGAGGTGTTGTAAAGTGTGCAGGTGTGGGTGAGGCGATCACAGCCTAGGAAGAGGCAGCAGGCTTTGTTGAGTACAAGGCAGAGGCTGTTTAGCATGGAGTTGGGGGCAGCACTGTATATGGTAATACCATAGTCAAGGAGGGCAAGGATGGAGGAACTGATGGTGATCTGTAAGGCCTCCATGGTGAGGCAATGTTTGTGCCTATAAAGTACACCTAATCTCAAGTTTAGGGCCGAGGCAAGGAGGAGAATGTGTTGTTTATAGTTGAGGGCCAGGTCTAGAGTGATCCCTAGGTATTTAAAGTTGCTAACTTGCTTGAGGGGGTGTGGTTGATAATGAGAAATGAGAGACAAAGGTTCTTGCGGGGGTTCTGCTGGTGGGAGAAGATCATGACTTTTGTTTTCTTGTAGTTGATTTTTAGACGCTGGGTGGAGAACCAATGTTCTGCTTCGTGGAAGCTATGTTGGAGTGTTTGGTGGACTTTAAGTGGGTGAGAGTCAGAGGCGAAAAGTACTGCGTCACCCGCATAGAGGAGCAGGTTTCCAGAGATGGCCGATGTGAGGGAGTTTAGGTATAGGCTGAAAAGTATGGGGCCAAGAATCGACCCCTGCAGTACACCAGAGTGGACTGGGAAGCAAGGGGACAGGACAGTGCCTACCTTGATCTGTTGTGTTCTAGCCGACAGGTAGCTGGCGAACCAGTTTAAAGTATCGTTGGAGAAGCCACTGGAGGCGACAGTGTTTAGCAGTAGGGGGTGGTTGACAGTGTCAAAAGCTTTATAGAGATCCACAAAGATGGCACCAGTTAGGTGACTGTGATCCAAGGCGGAGTGGGCATGCGAGGTGAAAGCGAGGAGGGCGGAGGTGGTACTATGCCCCTTATGGAAGCCATATTGTTGGTCGCAGAGAAGTTTGCATTTGTGAGGTGGTCAGTGGTTTGGTCGTCGACGATTCACTCTAAGGCTTTAGAGATGGGGGAGAATGGATATAGAATGGTAGTTGTTGGTGGAGGTGCGGTCCCCACTCTTAAAGATAGGGGTAATGTTGGCCAGTTTCCACTGGGAGGGAAATTTCCCTTGACAAAGGGAGCGACTTAGGATATGGGTGAGAGAGTAGAGGACTTCCAGGAGAGTAAGGGGAAGAAGTTTCAGGTCTAGGGAGCCACTGCAGTTAATTGAGTGGCTAAGGGATTTGTCTAGGTAGAGTTTGGCATCCACGGGGGATAGGACATGAAGGCAAAAGAGAGGAGCAAGGGGAGGTGGGTGGGCCCAGGTTGGCAGGGGGTCAAAGAAGTTGGGGGGAGAATATGGTTGAGATTTGTGAAAGCGGAGTTTAGGGCTGAGGCTATGCAGAGGGGATCCGTGGAGATGTTACCGTCTATTTCTAATTGGTCTGGGGGCTGGTTTGGGGTTGTATTGCAGAGTCTCTTAATATTTTTCCAGAATTTATGCCCATCTCCCCAAGTGGATGTTAAAACACTTTGTAATAGTCCGCTTTGGCTGTGCGGAGGGACCACGTGCATTTGTTACGAGACTCCCTATAACGTTGCATGTCAGCTGGCCATTTGGATTCATTAGTAATATGCTAAAGGGAGTCACACTGTTTCATTAGTCCCAGGAGGTGATCAGAGAACCAGGGGACTTGGTAGCCATTGGACATTTTGCTGTAAAGGTCATGAATTATTTTTGTAGAATTCAGTTAAAATTGGTTAGAGCTGAAACAGCAATGAATGTTATCAAAATCATTCCAAATCATTGTTTTTTACTCAGCAACTATGGAACAAGAGTCAAAAAAGTGCTGTGTTATTCATGCACACTTGTATGTGTGCAAGAATAACAGAGTGAGGGAATGTTGTTTAGGATGGTAATTAAAGGGATGGAACCTAGGAAAAAATCATAAGGGACACCTAACTTAATAAGGAGAGAAGGGGAAAGGGAATATGTAATGTAAACTAACTGTTGCTGTTCAGATGCTTGCTTCAGGAGATGAAGCATCTGACCAAGAGATCAGATAAGCCAGTCCCTATGAGTATTTCAAATAGGATAGTATGGGAGACATTGCTGAAAGCCTGTTCAAGATTGAAAAAGGTAGTTGAAGTATACAGACCCTGATTCATTTCCTGCCCAACAGAATAATTCAACCATAACAGTGAAGATACTGTGTAATGGCCCTTGCAAAAGACAGACTTGAAGGGGCAAATAAAGTAGTAGGAGTCCAGAAAAAGGAGACTTTAGAAATCAGTACAGTAATTCACCTTGCTGTATTGCCACAGAAAGGGGTGGGGGTTGGGTTATATTTCCTTGGGGTGCAAGTGTCACCACATTTGTGGAATCGGAAAATGTTCCCACTCTGCTACGTTCTAGAATATGTACCAAGAAGAAAAGAGAGATTGAGTAGGGCAGTGATCAGAGCAGACATAGCAGGCTGGAAAGTTGAAGAAGCTTACAGTGAAGGTCATCAGGCTGTGGTCTTTGTATCAGTTGAGGGATATTGAGGTGGAGGTGGTAGGCAGCTGTGGTGATAGGAGAGATGAGAAAGGGGGAATGACAGAGGAGTTTGGCTATGAGAGGAGGGGAAGAGATGGAGGGAAGGAGTAATCTGTTGGGTAGAGAGAATACCAGCAGTGAGATGACACAAGAGTAGAATTCATTAAGTCAGACTTTACTTGACTTAATGATTTCTTCTCCTCCTGTACAATCTCACTGCTAATATTCTCACTAGAGGCACCCTCAGCAGGGTCAAAGATGGGAGAGCTAGCTAGCATTTGAATAGTTTTTGACTGTGAGGAAAGGGTAAAAAACAAGGGTGGTTACCTTCCAAAATTATGAAGGTGAATAAGGTTATTTTGGCAGTTAAAAATTAAATACAGTAATTTGATTTGACTTTAATGATCACTTTGGTTCTGGCATTAAGTGGCTGCTTTCACCTTAGCAAGTCTATAGTGTCACTAGGTACAGCTTGTTCCCCAATGACATAACAATGTTCTAAAGGGCTGCAGTGTAGTCTTAATGTTGAACAAACTCGGCCATCTATATCTCTGGAGTGATCCTTTACCTACAGTATAGCTTTCAAGCTATGGTGACTACTGGGCAATAATGTGTCCTTTTAAGTGTTTTAGTGCAAACATTGCGTTGATTATTGCTTGCTAAGCTTGAGGCTTGGTAGCAGTTTTATATGTATTTGATGTGCTTAACATGGGTGTGGACTGTGAATCTGATTTTAAGACATTTTACATTTGAAGCTGTTTTTCAAATTGCTTTGAAATGGCACAGTGAAAACTATAGACCTGTATCTATCTTATGCCCAATTGCCAAAATCCAAGAAAGAATACTCTACAATCAACTATACCCATATCTAGAAACATAGAAACATAGAATTTAATGGCAGATAAGGACCGCTTGGCCCACCTAGTCTGCCCGTTTTCCTACCTAATGGATAAGCTGCAGATCCTAGTTAACCAGCAACCTACTTCTTTCTACCCCCACCCCCTAGAATTGCCTTTTGACTGTCCCATGGATGCTTGAATTCAACCACTGTTTTTGACTCCACAACCTCCTCCGGAAGGCCGTTCCATGCAACCAAAACCCGCTCTGTGAAAAAAGACTTCCTTACATTACCTCTGAGCCACCCCATCTTCAAATTGTGCCCCCTTGTTCTTGCACACCTCTTTTTTTGAATGATGCTACCCTCTTGGACTTTGTTGATTCCCTTGAGGTACTTGAAAGTTTCTATCATGTCCCCCTCTCCCTCCTTTCCTCGAGGCTATACATATTTAAACTCCTTTAGTCTCTCTTCATATGTCTTCCGGTGCAGACCCTGCACCATTTTAGTTGCCCTCCTCTGGACAGCTTCCATCCTGTCTATGTACTTGCGGAGATTGGGTGTCCAGAACTGCACGCAGTACTCCAGATGGGGTCTCATGAGCTGTCTGTACAGAGGGATAACAACTTCCTGTTTTCTACTGGTGATGCCTCTCCCTATGCATCCCAGTATCCCCCAGCCTTCCTTACTGCCCCCTCACATTGCTTGCCCACCTTTAAGTCATCTGATATGACTACTCCCAGGTCCCTTTCCATTTTTGTTGTTGTTAGTATCCCACCTCCCATTGTCTACTCTTCCCCTGGGTTTTTGTTTCCCAGGTGCATTACCTTGCACTTCTTAGCATTGAATCTAAGCTGCCATACATCTGACCATTCCTCTAACCTTGCCAAGTCCCTTCTCATCCTTTCCACCCCACCTTGTGCATCAACTCTGTTGCAGATCTTTGTGTCATCTGCAAAGAGACATACTTTTCCTTCCAGTCCCTCTGCAAAGTCGCTTATAAAGACATTGAAGAGGACCAGTCCTAATACTGAACCTTGCAGTACCCCACTAGTAACCCCCTGTTCTTCAGAGTGGACTCCATTTACTATTATGTTCTGTGTCCTATTCTCCAGCTAATTCTTTACCCAGGCTTTCATCTTGGGACCCACTCCCAGGCTGGCTAACTTGTATATTAATCTTTTGTGTGGGACTGTGTCAAATGCCTTGCTAAAGTCTAGGTAGGACATGTCCACATCCCCTCACTGATCTACTACTTTGGTCACCCAGTCTAAGAAATCTATTAGATTCATCTGGCATGACCTTCCCACTGTGAATCCATGCTGCCTTGGGTCCTGTGCCCCTCTGGCCTCTAGGTACTCTACAATTCTTTCCTTCAGAAGTGATTCCATCATTTTCCCTATTGCTGAGGTTAAACTAACAGGTCTGTAGTTTCCTACTTCTGCCCTGCTCCCACTTTTGTGAAGGGGAATCACATCTGCCCTCCTCCGGTCCTCAGGTACCACCCCGTCCTCCCATGATTTGTTAAAGAGGGTAATCAGTGGTGTCACTAGTTCTACCCTTAGTTCTTTTAGAATTCTGGGATGAATCCCATCAGGCCCCAATGCTTTGTCCACCTTCAGTTTTAAGAGTTCTTTCAGAACCCTTTATTCTGTAAATGGGCTGGTATCAACTTCTTTATCCAGAGTGTTTCTATTGTTTTAGGTACCTCCCCCTCTTCATTTGTAAATACTGAGCAAAAATATTTGTTTAGTATCTTTGCCTTTTCACAGTCACCCTCTGACCACCCCCCCCCTTTATTAAGCCTCACTATCCCTCCCTTGGTCTTCCTTCACTCCCTGATGTACCTAAAAAAGGTTTTATCCCCCTTCTTAACTGAGTTGGCTATCTTTTCCTCAGTTCGGGCCTTTGCTGTTCTGACTGCCTTCCCAGTTTCCTTTTGCTTTAACTGATACAATTCTCTGTCCTGCTCCTTCTGTGATTCCTTGTACTTCCTGAATGCTTTCTTTTTCTCTAGAACCTTCACTGCCACCTCCTTTGAGAACCATAGTGGTTTCTTACATCGTTTTGTTTTGTTTATTTGCTTCACACAAAGGCTTGTTCCCTCTGTGATGGCAGTTTTTATTATTCCCCATTGTTCTTCCTGCCCATTTGCTAGTGCATTTCTTAGGCACTCACCCATTTTGGCAAAGTCAGCCCTCCTGAAGTCCAGTACTTTTGCCTTTGTATGGCTTGACTCTATTGCTGTGTTTATTGTGAACCATACTGTTGGATGGTCTCTAGTTCCCAGATGGCTACCCACTTCTACATCTGTGATCCTCTCTCCATCTCTATTTGATAGAACCAGGTCTAAGATTGCTCCCTCTCAAGTGGGTTCCAATACTAGTTGTCTAAGGCATGTTCCCTGTAGGGCATCTAGAATAACCCCACTCTTAGAAGTGGCTGCTGCAACTGCACTCCAGTTAACATCTGCCATATTCAGATCACCCATTAGCAATATCTCCCCTTTTTCTGCCATTCTAAGTATACTTTCTATCATTTCCTTTTCCATTTTCTCCCCCTGAGAGGGTGGTCTGTATACAACCCGTGTGCGGATTGTGGTGCCATTGCTTGTCTCCAAATTGACCCACAGTGCTTCTTCTCCTCCTTGTTTACCCTTTTGTTCTGTTGCTTTGATTCCTTCCCTTATGTAGATAGCCACTCTTCCTCCACTTTTACCCTCCCTGTCCCTCCTGTAGATAGTGTATCCTGGTATGTTTATGTCCCAGTCATGGTTCTGTGTGTACCATGTTTCTGTGACTGCCACGATATCCAGATGTTCCTCCTCTATCAAGGCCACTAATTCAGGAAGCTTGTTACCCAGACTACAGGCATTGGTACTCATTGCTCTCCATTTTTTGATGGCTTTACCTTCTGTAGCAGCATCCCCCACTGACCTTTCTACCTTGGTCTTTTTCTCATTTAGTACCCTGTTTTGTAGGGGGAGGCTGGGATTTCCCTGCTGCTTATCAGTGACTTCCCCCTTGACTAGTTTAAAAGCTTGCCAATGAAGCATTTAAATTGATTGCCCAAAAGACTAGAACAAAACAGTGTGCTTACCAGCCACCAGCATGGCTTTTGGAAATTTAATGGGACTGAAACTGCTCACCTGCGGGTTACCACTGATATATTCCAGGCTATGGACCTGGGCAATGTGACTGGAGCAGTCTTCGTCGACCTAACGAAGGCATTCGACCTAGTCAACCATTCTCTTTTTATCTCCAAGCTTCACTACTTTGTCTTTGATAGCAACACTCTCTCCTGCGTCTCAAACTACTTAGAGAATAGTTCTTAATGTGTCAAATGGACCAGAACCACCTCTTCCTTATCTGCTGTCACTGACAGGGTACCCCAAGAATCAATCTTAGGGCCTCTCCTATTCTCAATATTTATTAATTATCTGCCTATGAACTGTGGAGGGGTATCAGTCCAGCTATAAGCAGATGATGCTATCCTTTATATATCCTCCAGTGATGTCCCATGTATTAATTCTGACTTAGCAAATGACTTTAAGAGATTAGAAACATGGTTTAAAAGTAACCTACTAGTCCTGAACACCAAAAATACTAAATCCATGTTGTTACACCATAGCTACTTCGACACAAGCACCCAGCCCCCCCTTCAGTGATCAAAACATCCACTGGCATACAACTTGAAAGAGTTACCAACTTCAAATACCTGGAAGTAACACTTGATGAGTACCTATCCTTCGATGCATACATAACCAGCATTATAAAGGCTACCAATCAGAAAATAGTCTTCCTCTATTGCATGGCCCCCTATCTCTCAAATTGTGCAAGAAGTACTATTGCCTCAGCCACCCTTCTCCCAGGCCTCTTCTCCAGGGCCTCAATAATCCATTCCTCTAAGCCTGAACTCCTGAACAAACTCAGTATGGACTATCACAGGATTGCTCACTTTGCTGTAAATGCCTCGGCTTGTACCCATCACTGTGTAGTGCTAAACACTTTGGGCTGGCCATCTTTCAAAGCCAAACTTCATTTCCCAGTGTATTGCACCACTTTCAAACTAATCAACCCCCTCCCTGAGTTTACCTAGACTTATTACCCCATACCCTTCCCTCAAACACTCAGGTCATCACACCTCCCATTGTTAAGCCTACCCAAGACTCACCCAATGGTTGGCAGAAGATCTTTCTCCTTCACGGCATCACAAAAATGTAATGACCTTCCACACTCATTACTACTATATCATGTAAGACACTTCCCCCTTTTCAAAAAACTATACAAGGAAATCTTCTACACACCCTCTGTCTACAATGGCAACTGTGCCTAAACTTCTCCCGGCCACCACTACTCCCACTATACCCTTGTTGTTACCTCACCTATCTTTTCTCTGGTTCACTTCACTATATCTACTTACCTCCTTTTAGTTCTCACACCAACCTTCTATCAATTACAATAGGTTATATGTGAATGTCATCCTCTAATCCTGAAGATGCAGGAGGCTCTCCCCTTGTTAGTTTCCAAAAGAATTTAAATTGTTTCTTTCTCTGCTGATCTCAACTATGCTCAGAATGAATTGTGACAATGATGCTACGATGAATAATTATGGTCACTTTTGTTGCTGCTGACATCTGCAATAAACTGTCTCCCAAATGTATATTGATGCTCAGTTTTTTCATGTATGTATGCACCTATCAAGGACATCTGTAAATCATCTTCTGTATATTTATCTAAGATGCATATTACTCCATGAATGTATGTTCATGACTAGCACATCTGTAAATAATATTTGCAATTGTTTGTTTTTCATCTGTACAGAATGTTCAGTTTCCTGGGTTGCACCTGAAAAAGGGACTTGATAGTCTCAGTGGGCTCACCCAGTCAACACATTTAAATAAATAAATAAACTATTTTTCTAGGGGTTAGTAAATGTATTTTCTGTCAAAATGTGTTTGGTTTTGAATCATATGAGTTTAAATGTTGTTTTTTAGAATCAACATTGTTTTTGTAGAGTGATTGATTTAAGGCCAGAAATGTATGATGCAAAATTTTGCATGAGGTCTTGTTTTTCTTGTGTATCACATTTTTTTCTAAATGAGTGTAATCCCTACATTCTTGTGTGTTTCAGACAAAGTACTGTTACAGGTGTGGGGGTGGGGTGACAGCATTTGAACTGTTTTTATATTTGTTGCCATGCTTTTTACAATGGTATTTCTAAAATATATGATAGCCGAGACGAGAGACACCATCTTATTTTCATTGGTGACCTGCTTTTTACCTAGTTCCTAAGCTGGGTGGACTCTAACACTGGGAGATAAATTGAACAAAAGAAGTTTACAAATTAAGTATTTGGCTCTAACTGGGTTTGTTTAGTACTGTGTCCTGTTCTGAAGACTGCATCTCAGGAAGGATATAGACACAGCAGAGGTGGTTCAGAGGAGGGCTACCAAGATGGTGCAGGGTCTGCATCAAAAGTCATAGGAGGACAGGATACAGGAGCTCAATATGTACAACCTGGAGGAGCGAAAGGAGAGGAAGGATATTATTGAGACCTTCAAATACCTCATGGGGTTAATACAGTATGGTAGGGGTGTATTTTTTGGAAAAAAGGTTCTCTAAAACAAGTGGACATGCTATTAAACCAGAGGGGATAGGTTCAAGAGAGATGCAAGGAAGTATTTCTTCACAGAAAGAGTGGTGGATTCATGGAACAGCCAGAGGTAGTGGGAGCGAAAACAGTGGTGGAGTTCAAAAATGCCTAGGATAGTCAAAAGGGAATCATGGTAGCAAAGCGGGGGTTGGGGGGCAGCACCATAGATAAAGGGGGTTTGCAGCAATAATTAAGATAGAAAAAATAAATAAATACATAATTAAATAAACAGGACAGACTGGGTAGGCCAAGCAGTCCTTATCTGCTGTCAAATTCTATGTTTCTATCTTTCCATTGTTTTGTAACTGAGGTAGGAAAGTTTAAATAGTTCTGTATTTATTTATTTATTTAGTTTTTGTTAACTGGGTAGGTGCACTAGTCAAAAAGACTATTTTCTGGCAAAACCCGGGAGAGTACAGAGACAAACTTCAAAAGAACATCATAATACATAGTGCAAAGTACAGGAACATTATGACACATAGTACAAATTACATAACAGCAGCAAAGTAGTCGATTAATTAGTTTGGGTATTTCAAATTGATGATGTCATATTTGATTCATAGTAACACTGAAACACAGACATCGATGGCAGAAAAAGTCTTCGCAATACCTTTCATAATACCCAATAAATTAGGGAGTTGTGAGTATATTTTATTTACTTATTTATTTAGGTATGTATGTATGCATGTAGTCATTACATAATTTTATTTGATATAATTGGGTAGACTTAAAAGTTTTAAACTGCAAAGCCCATCCAAAAAGCTGGGTATTTTTTTTTCAGTTTCTTTTTATACCTCCTTACTACCCACTCAGTCCACTACTTCGGACCTATCAATCCTGCAATCCCTCCCACAGCATCTGCCCCTAGAGGGCTAGGCTTGCTCTGTTGTCTTCCTACCTTGCTCCTCTTCCTCCGGAGAGCCTGCACACTGGGGTCTGCCCCCAGTTAGGTGATTGGGGCTGGGGTCAGTCATCATCCTGGCCCAAGAGGGGTGTTTTCAGATTTTCTTCCCTTTAGTCCCTCCTCCACTGAGGGTGTTGGCACAGAGGACTGATGTCCAGACAGATGGTGTGCTGCCGCACACCATTGTCAAATGCCCACAACATCCTCCCCACCCTGACTCTGGAGAGCCTCCTAGTGCCCCAGTGCCCATATTTCCACCATCGTCTGTGCGTCGGGTGCTCTAAGCACCCCAGGAACCCACCCCAGGAGGAGGAGAACATCCATTGGGATGCTTAATCCTTCTCCTCCCCCTCCAACCTGAGTCCGTTCCCGAACCTGGGTTGCTGGCGTAGCGAGAGGTGTGGCATCCAGCAGCTCAACTCTCAGCACCACCGGGCAGGCATAAGTAGGGTATTTTTAATTGATGATGTCACCATTTTTTAATTACTTTGGGTAAATCTAAGGTTTTCCTATGGTGAAAGGTCCTATCTATGTATTATAATGCAGAAACACTTTAATGAAGATGACTGTAAATTTGTGTTAAAATCACCCAATAACTGGAAACAACCAGGGGAGGCAGCAGAATAGGAGGACAGAAGTTGAAGGAGGAAGCCATGCTTAGTACCAATGTAGCAGTAGATAGTAAGCGGGGGAAGCCTGTGCAAGACAAGCTCTTGGTTGGGGAAATAGAGGGTCTACTGTACAGTATGTATAATGTCATATTTGAGGCTGAGACTAACAGAAACAACCACACTGGATAATCACTTTACATAATTGTATCTGGGAACTGTGTAACCAGTGATGGCAACATCAACATCATTGAGTCTGCTTTTGGACCAAGACTAAACTAGGACATTAGGCCAGCAACATGGCTAACAACTATGATATTAGGTTGTTTTCTCAGTGCCCACAATCTAAGCTGGTCCATCTTATGGACTAAGATCTGGGCCTAATGATAAAACACAGTCTGCCTGTTGGGAAACTCAAAGCAATATCAGGAAGATACACTTATCCAAAGATTGAAAAAAGGAAAATGTATGGACAGGAAATAATAAACAACCCAAAAAAGATTGAGTACTATGGCTGTTACTCTCATCATAAAATTTGACTCCCTTCTGGGTCAGGTGGAAAATTTGGTCAAGACATTAGTTCAATCCTTCATTAAGAACCTGCCTTTAGAAATTAAATTGTAAACAAATGTAACACCCTTGTTCCCAGGGGTTACTAGAATCACACTTAGAACCTGTGGCAGACAGGAGGGAAAGGCAGCTTGTGAGATGCCAGTTAAATGGGTTTCACACTGTCTCAGTCTGTTCTCAGTTTTAGCTGAGCTGGAGCGATGATGTCACCATAGAATTCTTGTAGCAGCATAAGCCACAATGGAATGCTAGCTGCAGGGGTTAGCTATAGAACGTTGGGGGATTCAAGCCAGTCTGAGTGGAGACTCAAGAAAGTGAGGAGTACTGATGTGTGCAGCTCCTCAGAGCCAAGCTCTGATATAGAGCTACCTGAGAAAAAGGGGTTATGTGTTCTCACCCTAGAGAGGAACACAGAAGACCAGTTGTGCAAGGTGGTAGAGACCACTCCTAGAAGTGTTCCAGTGCCCCATACCTGAAGGGATGGGGTAATTCCAGGAATTCAGGGGGCAATCACCTGGTGCAGCCTGGAGAGGGAGTAGCTGCCTGAGAGTCATTTTGTTCTGTGAGTACCAGAGTTTGAGTTGTAGGAAAGAAGCCCTGGGGCACCTGCATACTGTGGTAAGTTCTCCTCTGATAAAGAGACTATGTTCACCGAGACAGTGTTTAGAGTAAAAGTGTCTGCTTACTGTGGGGTCAAAGGAAGACTTGCCAAATATAGAACTTTCAGATTGTGTATGATTTAGATGCATCTGCCACAGTGGAGGTCTAGGGTAAAGACATAGCCACAAACAGAACTTTTAAAGTCAGGACATCTCCAGAGTGAATTGCAGAATGTTAAATGTGCTAAACATTTTGAGAAAGTATCTACAAACAGTGTTTCAAAGAAAGGTGTTGTAACCAAATGAATGGCCGTGTATAGATTTGGGAGCAAGAGGTGGGAGACCCCCCCATCTGGAGTAATCAGGTTTACCTCTCTGGGTTCATTTTTGGCACCTATAGCTTTCTCTCAGGCACTTGGCCAGTGTATGAAGAAAGCACCCAGATGTGGGAATTTGGATTTTCCCCAAGAGCCAGAAAGTGCTTGTGGATGGTTTAGGGAGCCACCATCAACCTCCATGCATATGGAAAAGTGTCCTAATACTGGCTGGGGTGCCACATCAAGGAATAGAAGAGAAGTGCACAAATTTGGGCCATGTGTGCCCAGATTCAATCAGAAACTGAGGGTTCATAGTGAAGAAGTTTTCTCCTTACCTCTGTAATCTGCATTACCAGCGAGAGTTGTCCTGTGGGGTCCATCTTTGCTTTGTTATTTTCTGTGTTATGTGAATAAAAGCCACACTCTAGAATCCCAGCTTGGTCTGGACATTACAGTTATTGCTTCCAGTGTTGGAATTTACTTGGGTGCCCCTGACCAGAAGTACAAACCTAGCATAATGCTGAGCAAATATTTTCTCCCAGATCCCAGGTGTATGCCCATGCAAAATGGTCCCCCCAGATGTGAGCCAGGTAGTTGACATGCTCCGTAGTAGAAGTAATGGTTCCACAGAGTTTTGTGAGATATTTGTAGTGACTACCTCCACCCCTCTCTGTGGTGCCTAGATGTGAGAGGAGCAGCCCTACTAGTAGAAACAAGGAGGCTGGTGGGGGGAGGTTACACAAAGAATTGTTGTTCATCACATGCTACATTGCATTGTATTGAAGTGTTTGGTTAAAGAAGTAAAATATTGGTATGGTAAGAAACTTTGTGTCTCCCACCCTTTTATGGCTATGGGCAGAGCCTACAGCCATATTGCTTTAGCTTGAAAAGGGGTTTCTGTGGAACACATTTTTTAATTGTTTTCAGTGCATCCTTCCACAACACTGTCGATTCCTATGGCAGTTAAAAAATACTCCCTTCTTTCTTTTTAGAATGATGGACACAGAACTCCAAGCTGCTTTTCTCTGAGAGCAAATATGCACACCTTCCAAACAAATCTAAATATCTTTAAAACTATTCCAGGTGCACACATAAAAAAAATGTTAAAGTTGTTCATGGCAAAATTACCTTTCATGTGTCACTAATCTGAATTCTTTGTAGTTAGTAAAATATGGTTTTCCAAATAACCTAATTTTTTCTTGTCTCTGATTGAACACCGTAGGAGTCATGCCAAACAAATGTAAATATCTTAAAAAGTATACAAGTTATCAATATACAACCAACATGAAAGTTGTTCAAGACAAAATAACCTTTCAAATGAGGGTAGTCATTGATCTGAATTCATAGGATTTTTTTTTAAATATAGCCATCTGGAAGGAGAAAATTGTGAAGAAACATGAAAATTCAGGTAATCAGATGGCCAAAGTTTAAAAAATATAATTAGTGCAGCCTAATGAATAGGCTCATTTGGAAAGATATTTTTGTACTGAACAACTTTCATGCTGATGGTTTATGTGTAACGTATATACCTTTAGAGATATTTACATTTGTTTAGCATTACTCCTATGAAAAATTTAAATTGAGGTAATCAAACGGCCATAGTTTAAAACATATAATTAGTGCAGCTTAATGAATAGGCTTTTTCAAGAGGTCTTTTTGTCCTGGACATTTTTCATGTTGTTTTTTTATATGTAACTTGTAAACTTTTGGAGATATTTACATTTGTTTAGCATAATTCTGATTGCACTTCTAAACAACCTTAGTTTTGCAAATAACTACACCACTCAAGTGAAATTCTAAACCGGACCTCCTTGTTCATCTCATCAAGCATAATTTGAAGTGGACAGGAATTGATTACATACGTGTAGCTGTTTGAAATGTCTCTATTTTCATAAATTACATTTACACCTCTAAAAGATCCCTATTTAACTGTGCCAGAATAAAAACTGAGGCTGTCTGTTGTGTTTTGTATTGTTTTCTTTGTATGGACAACATTCTGTGCAGTTCCTTTCATGGAACCAAGAATTTGGAGTTTTGACTATGTCACTTCATGGTTTCAGAACTGTGGGCACTGTAATGATAAGTTACTGCTAACATTTCTGAAACCATGAAGCCACAGAAAAACTTGTTGCCGTATTGGTCCTTGTGACACAAGATCCACAGAAACAGATGATTTGATACCTTTTACTGGACCAACAGAGTTGTTACAAAAGAACACAGGTGCCTTTAGCTTTCAGATTTCACAGAATCCTTCATCAGAAAACATTGGCAGTTGTTTTAGAAGAACATACTTTCTCAAAACCCAGATCATACAAAAAAAAAAGATGAAAAGTTGTTAAAGACCCCACTGGTTAAAACTGCATTCAAAAAAACAACATATATATATAAAGACAGCAAACGTTCCATCAAAAGAAAGCTATCCCAAGGTTAAATTACATTGACTTGAAAGTTCACTCCCTGAGAAAAGCTATAAACCAAATGAAACTTCATTTTAAAACCCTCTGTGTGTGTCTGTGCTAGCATTAGTAAATGACAATGATTAAAAACCACAAGGAAAAATAAGCTAAACGAGCAGTTGACAACTTCAGGAGAACTTTAACAAAAGATAATATTTAGATAAAGTTCAGCTTGTATTTCACATTAGTTCTTTATTCCTCCTCCCCATTATTTATTGCTGAGGTCAAGTGCATGAAAACAGGATTTTTGCTCGTGAAGAGTTCATCCATTTCTGTTGCTGTCTCCTTACCTGTGGTCATAGAGCGCTGCCTGTGACATCACAGTTACTGTCATGGCAACAGATTGTGATGTCATAACAGAACATTATGACTTGAAGTATGGAGTAAGCTACAGAGGCAGATTAACTTTAAAGTAACTGTAAGGGATAAACATCATGTATTCATGCACATTTCCTCATTAATAAATAGTGGGGAAGAGAAATCTAGAATATATATGGAATACATGTAGAATTCTACCTACTTATGTTTTTCAAAGTTTTCTTTCAGGCGTCAGTATCTCTTTCAGCAATACATAGTAGATAATGTTAAAAGTCTTATATATATAAAAATATCTATGTGTTAAATAAAAATAGGTTAGAAGACAACCAGCCCTAGTATCAATTAAGCATCCAGCAGCCATTTCACATAGTGGTCTCAATCAAATTTTACACAGTGTACTCTTCAGATACATTTTTCTTAAATTCTGTGTACAATAAGTCCATTATACTTATGAATAGTCAAACTTATACTGTCTTAAACATGATATGTCTGCAATTCTGTAAAAAGTGACTAGTATGTGCATATTCAAAACCCAAACCTAACATGGACCCTCTTGTAATTGAGATACTGTTATCCAAATATGTCCATGTATCAACATGTGTCCATATGTACCTAATCTGCTGTTGTATTAAATAACAGTTCTATAAATCTAAAACCAAAACAAAACACAAATGACAGCTTCAGCTTTTATTCAGGCACAGTTAAATAGAGATTCTTTAGAGGTATGAATATAATTTACGAAAACAGAGACATCTCAAACACCTGCACATAAGTAATCAATTTAGACCCATTGTGTATTTAAAACATTGGAGACAGAACTCCAAACTGCTTTTTGTTGAGAATCTTTCTAAGGCATTGTGCAGAATTCTTAGCAAATGTGCACACATTACAAACAAATCTAAATATTTTTAAAACTGTTCCAGGTGCACAAAACTAACCAGCCATAAAGTTTTTAAGGACAAAAAGACCTTTCAAATGAGGGTCGTCACTAATCTGAATTTCTTATATTTTGTAAAATGTGGTAATCTTATTACCTGTATTTCTATTTTAATTTTTAAAAATTCACATTTCTGATGGCAACTAAAAAAAGCAAAACTATAAAGAATTTAGATTGGTGACTACCCTCATTTGAAAAGCCTTTTTATCCTGAACACAAACATGTAAAATAATGCACTTGGGGCACAGAAATCCAGGGGCAGAGTACAAAATGGGTGAAGTGGTACTGACAACATTAAGAAAGCACACATTAAAAAAAAAACAAAAAATGTTTGCATACAGTTGATTACTCTTTAACAATATTATGCATCTATGGTTGCCACTGTATATCTGATGCAAACCCATAATCGTGTCCCCCACTTCAAGCAAAAAGGGGTGGAGTGGAGGCCATAACTGACTCCTTGTTTTTGTGTTACAGGAGTCAATTTTTTTTACAGCAAAAACAAGGAAAGGGGTCAGTTCTAAAATGTGCATACAAGCATGGGGGGAACTTTTTTTCAGAGCATGCCACCACTGGCAACTACCACTTTAAGACTGCTACTACCCTTACCTAATACACTCAGGAGAAAACCTGAAGTAGTCTACCAGCACTGAGATCAATATGGTTAAGGCACATTTACCAGAAATTACTGATTAGAAAAGAATGAGAAAGTGACTGTGATGACAAGCAAATCCCAGACCAGATCTCTAGTTTGTTAATAGTTTCCTCCTGAGTCTGATTTTTATGGCTGTGTGGGACAAGCTCCACAGATGTTATGCCATCACCAGATCTGTATAAGAGCACTGTGGAAGCACTTAACTGGACCACTGTCTGATGTTCTTCCACACTGTTCCAGCATAGTTTCCAGTGTTTCTGTTTATGCAGCCCTTCTCCTCTGCAGGCCACATAAACATATCCACTTCCTGAAGCACTACTTTTCCTTTCCACAACTGTGGAAATGACACCCACCATGTGTAACATGGTGGCACTGATTTAAGGTCTGCATGCACGAGTATCATGTGTACATATGTAACCCCGACACCTCCTTTGGCTAGCTGGCACCCCCCATTTAAAGAACTACTGCCAACTACATGCCATACAATTTTCTTTTGGCAGAACTACAGTCATGGTAACACCCCTAGCAGTGGAGTGTTTACCAGGCTCATTATCTACAGGATGGGTGGTGGGAGTATATATTAAAATGAACCTTTTTATTTGCAACCAGGTCCAGGGGAGAGGATGCCAGGCATATGCTAGACCTAACTGCTGAGGGGCCACAATAATGTTCACACTAGAAGCAACAAGCAGAATGTCCAAAGAAGTAACTGGGATTTTGCAGTATGGCTTTATTTACAGATGTTACTTAAAGCAAGGGTGCCCCCCCCAGAGGTTTGTCATTGCCATACAGGCACACTCTCTTTTGCAGGACATTTTGCTAGGCAGTACTGTTTTCCACAAAAAAAAATCTCTATGTAACCACCCAGTCCCCTGGAGTTACCAAAATCCTATTAGTAATATTGTTAGGAAGGTAACAGGCAGGTGGTAGGGAGTTCATGAGGGACTCCTTACATAATGACATCATTGCTTACTCACCTAGCCTGAGGGAAGAATGATTAGGTCATTTGGAACTCTCACAGCACCATGAGCTACATTATGTGGACTGCTGCTCTGAGGAGCTTAGAATGCTCAGTAGTTAGTCTGTAGTTGTTCAGTGAGGAGGTGAGAGTGGCAGAAGGACTTCCAGTGGACTCTGAGGTGAGGGTCCATGATTTCTCACCCTAGTGGAGTGTCATTTCCAGCTTCCAGTGAAGTGGTGGAGACCAGTGTTACAGCAGAATTTCCTGAATTCTACTCCCAGTGAAGTGGAAGGAACTGCTTATTCTCAGTGGACTCCAGGGGCAATCCCCTGAAGGTTCTGTGTGTGTTTTAGCTCCCTTGGAAAGGACTTTGAGAGACTGTTTGATCTGCTACCCAGGAGAATGCATTTTCATTTGTGTTGTTCCATGCCCAGTAAGTGGAACAACCATTTATGAGTACTGTTCTAGGAGACTAAATCTCCACATACTTAAGGGGAATCATTAGTCTGGGGTGGGTGTGCCCATATATAAGGCTGGATCACACCTGTCAGTGCCCTTAGTTCACCCAAGTGAATGAAGTTTCTGTTAAACTGTTCACCTAGGTTTGTGCAGTTGGTTTTCTGATCACCCCAGTGTGTGGCAAAGTTAAAGTATGGGCCCTCTAGCATTTCAGTGGGAAATGGTGGGGTTCAATTGTGTAATCCTGAAGAATGGCAGAGACTGTCAGTTGGGGCCAAGGGTGGAAAGAATGCCATCTAAATGCTTGCAAGGCAGGGCTTCCTGGTAGTAAAGGGCACCAGTTATACCTGAGCAATGGCCAAGCTGCAGGTTAAGGTGTGTGGTTGAGTTTCACTTATTTGCATCTATGTTCCAAGGAGGGTTCTGAGTTTGTGGCTTAGATTTACTGAATGACACTCATTGGAGGAAAATGTTCAGGTGCATGGCCAGGTGTCCACTAGATGCACCATTTGGGAAATTGGAAAGAAGATGTTCTTTTGTGTGTTCATGAACTGTACTGCATGCAAGGAGAGTTTGTGAAATGCACTGTATCTGTCCTGCCTAGACCGACCATTGGGGGTCCACTTCTGCTTGAAGTTTCCATCTGTTGAATAAAGCCACACTGCCCATCCCAGTTACTATTCTGGACATTCCAATTGCTGCTTCTGGTTGTGTGAATTTACTGGGCCCCTTCCTCAGGTTAGATGTAACATATGGCTAGCAGCCTCCACCCATTACCTGGGGTGTAATCTTTACACAAGGTTCCTGCTGTCCTGTTTTTGTACCCCCACCCCTCTCTTCCTCTAGAAAATGAGCTAGGTATACATCCCAATGCCAGGAGTGGTACCTGCCTTTTTTTCAAAGTAAATTGGTATGCCAGTATGTGGGTTTCAGTGTTCCAGATTTAAATAGGGGGTGTGCTAGCTTGTTAAAATGTGGCCTGGGGGTTACATCTATCTCTCTTCCAAAGTGTATATATGTGGGATGTGCCACACACTTTAAACATTTTACACACATTTCAATTTCTAAAATGTATATCTGTGGGATGTGCCACACAGTTCAAAAACCTCCTGGTGCATGGTCTTTGCCCAGGGAACAGTGGTGCCCATCCACAAACCACTAAGCCCTGCCTGAAACTCCAGATGGCGTTCCTCCCACCTTTTGCCCCAAACAGCCTCTAACATTCCTTCATGGTTGCACCAAATGAGTCTCCAATCTTCAATTAATTGCTAAAGACTCCCAACTTTAACTTAAATTAAGCAGGGTTGTGGTGAAAGGGGTCCTGTCTGGTGTGATCTAGCCTTATGTAGGGTACACATACCTCAGAAAACTCCCTTAGAGAACAGTCTCAAATTCTGTACTCACAGATTGGTTGTTCCTTCCTCCCAGTCATGGAAAGAATAAAAGGCACCTTTCTTTCTCTGATACCTGTCAGATTCTACTCATTGTTCTTCCTTAAGGCAGCTGTGAACTTCAGGAACTTCAGGGGATTGCCACTTGGATCCATAAGAATTGCCTTTCCTCTCACTTCCCTGGAGTGAAACTAAAGAATCCTGTAGGCAAACTGAAGATTTTGCCAGACTAGGGTGAGAAATACTAGGGGTCCTTTTGCCAGAGCCCCAATGGGAGACCTCCTGCCACTCTGGCTGCCACACTTGAACTTACTGATGAACATTCTAAGCTCCCCAAGATCAGCTGACTCTAAAATGGTTATGCTGCTGTGAGGGTTCTAAATTACATAATCATCCTTCTCTCATGATAGCTGAGTAAACAGTGATGTCATGATGTAGAAAGCCACTAATGAGCTCCCCACCAGCTGCTTTTTCCTACCTGTCTAAGCCTGGTACTAATGGGATTCTATTAACCCGAGGAGACTAGGTTGTTATACGTAGTTATGTCAGCACTGCCATGTTGCGTTAGGCTGACTCCAGGGCAAATTACACATGTGTGAGTATCACGCATGCAAAGTACTGTAATCACTGCAGTATGACAGCTGACTCCAGTACAGTGAGAGCACTGCGTATTCTTTTCACCACTTTTGCTGATCCTAAAAGCTCTCCACAGCTCTATTGGCTCTGACCAGAATTTGTTTCTTTTGGTAGTGCACATGGAAATAATGTCTTGTTCCCTGTGTTAAGGACTTGTTTACACTGCTAAATCTTCCTGCTATTGAGCACCCAACAGCATATTCCCCAGGGACCTTACAGAGTCCTTTATGAGCACAAACATTGTGTTTTTTTTTTGTTTCTAAAGCCAAGAGTGATGTTTGGCAGGGGAAGGAATGTTGCAGATATAGTTACAGCTACTCATTGCATTGCCCCAGAGACAACAGTAATAGTTGAAACTGACTCCCACCATGCCTGAGGAGTCTTTTTTCAAATTTTGCTTTGGCAACATTTGTTGCTTTGCAAATGAAGAACAAGGAGAGACCCACCTCTTTAAGGCATCTACTCTGGCTCCTGCTGATGACACTTGCGCTAGCAGGGGACATTGAACTAAACCCAGGACTGCCACCCCAGTCCATACCTACATAGGCGGGCTGGCCAGTGGTTAAAGGGCTGAAGGTGGCCCATCTAAATGTCAGAAGCCTGCTCCCAAACCTAACGGAACTTCATGTCTGGGTAACTCGGCACAGTCCTGACATTCTTGGAATTACAGAAACCTGGCTGAAGCCTTCCACCCCCAGCTCTGCATGTGCCTTCCCTGGTTACGACCTTATCTGCTGAGATCGTCCGGGAAGTAAGAGAGGTGGTGGCATCCTGGTCTACTACAGGAACCATCTAAACCTGTCCGCCATCCCTGATCAACAGACCATGCAGTCCCCCTGTGAGGCTCTGCACACGGTACTGTTACTAGGAATGGCAAAAAAGATTCACATTGTATTTGCATACAATCCTCCAAAAGGAGGCATAGAGGGACTGACTGGTCTCCTTGGTGTAGTTGGTGCTGCAACACGGCAGAATGAGCTAATCATTCTGGGTTACCTCAACCTAAATTGGTTGGGTGGCAATGCCAAGGCCTTTGAACCCTCACTTACCAGTCTCTCTCTGACTCAACTTGTCAAGGATCCTACCAGATTCCCTACTAGTGGTGGTAAGGGCTCACTCCTGGACTGGATCCTGACAAATAGACCAGATAGGATCAGCTTGTTGGGTATCCTACCGGACTCTATCTCTTATCACTCCCCAGTGTACTGTGTCTGGAGGGTACCACATCAAAAAATTCCCCATAAAATTATCCAGATCAGAGACTACTCCAAGTTTGATCTGTCCTCCTTTTAAAATGACATCAAGTACACAGATTGGGGGGCAGTTTGGAATGCTAAGGACCCCTCATCCGCTGTCGGTCACTTTCTTTGCTCTCTAGGGGCCTTGCAGGAGAAACATGCCCCCCTCATCAGATGGAGGGTGAGGGGAATGGCTACTAAATGGCTTCATGGGAGCTTCCTGGCACTCCTCAACACTAGAGATAAGTGTGAGCCAAGTTCAAGGCCACGGCTGATCGAGCCATCTTTCTGAGATATAGACAACTCAGAAATGAATGCAAAAGAACATTAGGATTGCCAAGAGTGAATTTTGCAAATCTGCTTTATTGAACTCAGCTAGGGATCCTAGAAGGTTCTGGAGGAACATTAAACAAGTTGTGAGTGGTACACAGAGCACTGAGTCCACTGACATGATAATCGATGGTTCAAGCTGTAACAACTCGGAAACCATCACCAACTCCTTCAACCATTATTTTGCGGATCTGTCAGAGTACACCTCGTCATTCCCAAATGATGATGGTGTCAGTGGCAATCAGCCCACAGAACCATCTTCACTCCACCTGCCTTTTCTGTTCAGGGCAGTGGTAGTTCAAGAGGTGCAGAAACTGCTAGTGGGACTCTCCCCCTACTCAAGTGCCGGACAAGATGGCTTAGAACCCAAGCTCCTCAGACTTGGTGCCCCCTGGCTGGCATCTCTGGTGGCACACATTTTCAATCTGTCCCTGGCAACTGGAGTTATCCCAGACATATGGAAGGTTGCCAGGGTAGTCCCAATCCTTAAACAAGGGAACCCTAAGCTGATAGAGAACTATCGCCCTATAGCTATCCTGTCGGTGGCTAGCAAACTACTGGAGAAAGTTGTGGCAGGGCAACTCTCAGAGTACTTACAGGTGCATGACATAATGACTCCTGTACAGCATGGATTCAGGAAGGTGCATGGTACCTCATCAGCCCTAGTTACTGTTACATCATGGATCAGGGAGGCCATGGACCAGGGTAAACTCTCGCGGGGGCCCTCTTCATTGACCTCTCGAAGGCGTTTGACCTGGTCAACCATGCCATGCTGTCAACTCAGCATAGAGCAATTGGTCTTTCCACTACTGCTCTTAGCTGGTTCAACAACTACCTATATGGTAGAACGCAGCAGGTCAAATTTGGCAAAGAGCTTTCGGGTCCCATCCCAGTAATGGTAGGGGTCCCCCATGGCTCCGTCCTTGGACCAATGCTCTTCTCCATTTTTATAAATAACCTCCCCAAAACTGCAGCCCACTGTAAACCAATTCTCTACACACAGACGATCTTGTTATCCTGTCTCACTCCCACGAGGTGGTGGTCATCAATCAACAACTGAGTGAAGACCTTATAAACATTCAGGCATGGATCTTGAACCACAAGCTTGTCCATAACCTAAAAAAAACCCAGGCCATGCTCTTTGGGTCCCGGGCAAAGATTAAGGCTGCCCATGTGCCGTTCTGTGTATCCAGCAAGGGAGATGTCCTGATCCCTATCACGGACAACTTCAAATACCTGGGAGTAATGCTGGACCCACAGCTCAACTTTGGCCTTCATATTCAGAGGATATGTAAAACAGTCAACTGTAAACTGGGTCTGGCCTACAGGGCAAAAAACAACCTCACACCAGCCGTGCGTGCTGCTCTCGCAAGAGGGATGCTTCTCCCCTCTTTGTGTTATGGGCTCCTGCTGTTTGCTAGCACTACTAAGGCCCATCTCTCCAGGTGGTCGACGGCTTATAACAATATCTGTCGCTTAGCCCTATCGTCCCCCCGGCTCACTCATCACTGTGAGCTCTACCACAAGCTACACTGGCTCTCACCTACAAAGTACATTGACTTTGTCCTTAGTTGCTTCACTGGTAAGGTCCTCAACATGGGTACCCCTCCAGGGGTGGTAAGCTTGCTGGCCCAAACTGCCCCCTCGTCATATCACCTTAGGTCACAGGGGTCTGCCACACTCAAGGTACCTGTGACTAGGACCAAGATGGGTGAAAGGGACTTCGCAGCATGTGCCCCTATACTTTGGAATACCTTCCCAACCCAGGTCCGTGCTGCCCCCTCGCAGGGCAGCCTACGCTCTTCCCTATGGAGCCATCTTAAAAGTGCATCGGCCTGCAGATGTCAAAAACCCCCATGACGTATGTTTAGCACTTGCACCCATACAAAACTGCCAGCCCTCAAAATGTAGTATTTCTGTACTGCCCCAAACTTGATGCAAGATGTGTAATCTTACCTGTAGTTTCTTGACGTGTAACCTGTTCCTAATCATGGGATGTGTAATCTTACCTTGTAGTCTCATGATGTGTAACCTGTTCCTAATTATGTGATGTGTAATCTTACCTTGTAGTCTCATGATGTGTGACCTGTTCTTAATTATGTACCATGTTGTCCCAAGTGTGTAAGTATGTAATTTCCTGTACTCTCCTGGGTCATACCTGAAAATAGGCAAATTGCTTGTCTAGTGTACTTACCTGGTTAACAAAAGCTAAATAAATAAATAAATAAAGATAAAACTTACATCCATAGACAAAAAAAAGATAGGGGGGCAATTTATTTCATGAAATAGTCCATTCAAAGTACACATTATCTAGAGTACATATAATAAAAATTACATGTGTGGGTAGAATGTTGAGACCCTTGGACGTGCACATTCAGGAGTACATTTATGCAATTGTGAATATATGTTTGTCTAATGCCCTGGTTATGCACATTTAACAAGCCCACTGCACTGATTCATCTGGCATCAGGTTTATGTAATTAGAACAGGTTTTTTACCCCAAAAGAGGAGACACTCAGACTAACCATTTTTTTTTTAACAAAAACAGGCAAGGTGGATAGTGCCTTTTATTATGATTCAGCCTCAAGGACTTAACGTAATGGTGGATAACTGTATGTCCCATCTTTGTAAGTGTATTTTGAATAACAGTATTGTATCTTTGATTCATAGGACTGCTGTAAAATGGAATAAATTGTTGCTTGTTTTACCACACAATATTATAAGGCCTATAAAAAGAACTCAACAACAGATAACTGGCAAAGATTTAAATCAACCGCTAAAAATATTAAAATTACAATCAAAAAAGCTAAGCAAGCAATGGAACTTAATTTGGTAAATAAGGCCAAAGACAACTGAAATAAATTCTATAGTTATATAACATGATTAAAAGGGAAACATACCACAATCAGTCCTATAATGATAGGTAATAGAGTAATAATAGAAGCAAAAGAAAAGGCAGCAGAATTTAATACATACTTTTCTAAATGTACATAATCCTACAAAACAAACTGCACAGTATAATGATTTTTTTTTAATTGTTTAACCAGGTGGGACACACTAAGCTGAAAGCTTTTTTACAGGTGCAACCTGGGAGCACAGGGAAGTTAAGTGACTTGCTCAGGATCACACAGTATATGCAAGTGGGGGCTGTGGGATTCAAACCCAGGTCTCCAGATTTGTAGCTCAGAGCCTTAAACCACTGCACTATACTGCCTCAATTGAATAATGGCTGTTTGGAATTTCAAACAACTGATATAATTAGTAATATAAACAGTCTAAAACAAATAGTTCACCTGGACTGGATGGTATTACACCTGCTTTCCTGAAAAAAATAATGCATCAACTCGTAGGGCCCTTGACATATTTATATAAAAAGTCTATTCAGGAGGGTAACACTCAGAAAGAAAGGATAATGGCAGAAGTTACACTGATTTTTAAAGGGGGAAGCAGAACGGAGGTAGGAAATTACTGAGCCATAAGTCTGATGTCAGCAATAGGTAAGCTTATGTAAAAATTATTACAAAAACATATAACCACTCATTTACAAAATACCAGAAATATTGATCCAATTCAGCGTGGTTTTGCTCCTGGAAGATCCTGTCTATCTATCTTAATAAGTTTTTTTGAGCCAGTCAGTGCAGCCCTAGATAAGAACATCCCTGTGCATGTTATTTTCCTTGATTATTCTAAGGCTTTTGATAAAGTCTCCCATACAGCCTTATTAAATCAACTTGTTAAAATAGGACTAAACAGTAATGTAATCAGATGGATCACTTCATGGTTAGTTAATAGGATACAGTGTGTGACCATAAAAGGCCACTCTTCAGACTGGGGGAGGTATCACTTGTGGTGTCCCACGAGGATCTGTATTAGGTCCAACACTATTTAACATACTGATTTCATCCCTTCCTAGGATAAACAGAGTGTGGGTTGACAAATATGCTGATGATTGTAAACTAGGAGGTCTAATACAAAATCAAGAGGATGCAAGTGCCATACAAGAAAATCTAAATGATATAGCTAAATTGGCAGTCGAAAATAAAATGTACTTCAGTCTAGATAAATGTAAGGTAATGCATCTGTGGAAAAGAAGCCCCATGTATTCATATCAAATAAATGACACCATATTGAAGACAATAAAAGAGGAAAAGGATCTAGGAATAATAATATCGGTTGATTTAAAAGTTGATACCCATGCACTTGTAACTGCTAAAAAATGCTAAAAAATGAATGGGATGTACATTAGGTAACATTAAAATTAGGGAGGAGGGAGTAATAATTCCTCTATACACTGCATTGGTGAGACCCCATTTTGAGTACTGCTCACAGTTCTGTGCTCCCACAATTAAGAGGACACAAACTTTACATGAAAAAATAGAAAGGAAAATGACTAGGGCAATGAGACTGACTAAGAATATAAGTTATGGGGACAGGCCGCAAAATTAAAACATCTATTCCACAAAAGTATAGGCAGGAAATGGGGAATCTCTGTCTTGTTTATAAAACTTTACAAGACCCATATATGAAAGAAACCCTGGGCTTCAGAAGCAATCTGGGAAATGTGGGAACCAGATCACATAAGCAGAAATTACTGGGTGAATCAAATAATACAGATAAAATAAGTAAATATTACACTCAGACAGTAATAACAAAATGGAATAAGTTGCCAAGATATGTTACAGAAAGTCCTGACATGAGAACTTTTAAATTAAATCTAGATAATTATATGGAAGACAGGAAATTTATATCCCACCAATAAGCTGGTGGCAAATTCATCAAAGGGCCAAGAGCTCACTGAACTTGTAATCTAACTATGAAACAATGAAACTATTTAAAGTGCAGGTTTTATTTTCCTTTTTTCTATGCATTAGAATGTGGTGGATTCCTTGAACAGCCTTCCTGCAGACGTAGTGGGAACGAAAACAGTGGTGTGGTTTAAAAATGCCTAGGATAGTCAAAAGGGAATCATGGTGGTAAGCAGGCAATGCAATTCTCCAACTATAGTTAGAATAGTTTTTCTGTGAATTAATGTAGATGTGGCAATCAGGTAGATTGTAATTCAGCTGTTGGTTGTGGGAGTTTGGACTTCCTTTTTAGTTATGTTTATTGAAAGATGTTAATGACATTTAATTTGGAATTACATGCTGGTGAACTCATAGAATGCATCCATGTCATTCTGTGGTAAAAAGCAGTTTACATTAAAAAAAAACAATATTATTAGCCATAAACCTGGTTACACGGTAACACAAAATTAAGACATTTTTACTGGAAATGGTTGAATCTTATTTATCTGAATGCTTTACTAATAAACTAATAAATATATATTTATATAGATATATAGATATATTCTTTTAATTCACTGCATTTGGTTATTGTAACTTTAAGGAAATTACATTTAAGTGATATAATACTGCTCTGTTGCTGCAACCCCTGGTGAAGACCTTGGGTTGGTTGAAGCACCAGGGCATTGTCGGCATCCTCAGATCATTGGCAATTTGTGCAAAATGTTGTTACCTGTGTATGAAGCTTGTGCTTCTGTAAACTGAACTTTTTTCTTTAAGTCTTTGACAGTGTATTGATTCAGAGTAATTTTGAGGCTAGCCATCTTGTGTCACCACTTCCTGTTTCCTGTTCTAGATATGCTGCACTGGGTCCACAAACAATACAGGAGCTATAGGCTGACTAATAACTAGATAAAAACCCTCTGGCAGTGGATGTCATATGCATTTGAGAGATATGTGCAACATCATTTGCTTTAATTGTTACTGTTTTTACTGGCAGGTCCACATTGCAAGGCAAAATGGATTTGGGTATGTGGACACTATTTTATGTACTGGCCATCAAATTCAGTGAGGCATGATACATAGGGTGAACATTTTTTCATCCTTTCATAGGCACAGGTGTGACTGATTGGCCAGCTGGGAATGCTGTGGAAAGACATGCTGACTATGGTCAATGCCAAGGATTAGAGGAAAGGTGCTCCTGATGTATTGGTGGTGCACCTTAGTGGGAACAACTTGGGACTGGAGAGATTCATTGAGCTGCTGAGTAGAATGAAAGATGATCTGCAGTTCATCTGGGAAGCAAAGCCTGGCATTACAGTTGCTTGATCCCACATCATTCAGAAACACCACCAGCACCATGTGAATTATCTCAGGGAAGTCAAAAAGGGTCAAAGATGGATTAATATGAAAATGTACACTTTTATGGGCTCTGTTTTTTGGTGAGACTGTGCTGAAGCACAATGATAAGGTCCCAAAGCTGCCCCATCTATATGCAAAAAATGCTGCATACTGATCAGCTGTGAGTTGTGACAGAGCTCTTGCATCTATACAGGAGGTCTTGGAGAGGTGTTTAGAATGCTGTACTTGGGGAGATGGTCTTTGTCCATCCTGTGGCAGCATAGGAGTCTTACAAGGAGTTGTACAAGTGGACAACAGGAGAATCAGCTTCCACAATGCGAAGAAGTGCAAGATCATGCACATAGGGAAGAGAAACCCTGAAGCCACCTATAGGATGGGAGGGGAGTTGCTAGCAGTCACAAAGGAAGAAAGAGACTTAGGCATCATAATCACAGATTACCTGAAATCATCCAAGCAGACCTCTAAAGCAGTAGGTTAGGCTAGAGGGATGTTAGGATGCATTAGTGGGGGTATCACAAGTCGTAAGAGGGAGGTAATAATCCCTCTTTAAAAGACACTGGTTAGGCCCCATCTGGAGTACTGCGTGCAGTACTGGAGGCCACACCTTCACAAGGACATTAACCAAATTGAGGCAGTCCAGAGAAGGACAATCAAAGTGGTGCAGGGACTGCATCAGAAGACATATGAGGACAGATTAACAGAGCTCAATATGTATACCCTTGAGCAAAGGAGGGAGAGAGGTGATATGATCGAGACATTCAAACACCTTAAGGGCATTAACAAGGTGAAAGAGTCTAACATGTTTAAATATAAGAAAAATAGCAGGACAAGAGGACACAGCATGAGATCAGAGAGAAACTGATTAAGGGGGAATGTGAGAAATTCTTTTTCCCAGAAAGGGTGGCGGATGCATGGAACGGCCTACCTCAGGAAGTGGTGGCTTTGAATACAGTGCAGGACTTCAAACAGGCATGGATAGGCATAAGAGAGCAATACAGACGAGTATGAATAGATAGGCCACTGACAGAGCAAAGGCCAATGGCTCATTTATAAGGTATAAAAAGAAATGAGCAGACTGGATGGGCCTTGCAGTCCTTATCTGCTGTCAACTTCTATGATTCTATGTTTTTATGTTTCATTCCAAACAAGTTCTAGTCCAAGTTTACATGAGTTGAGGCCCACATGGCAAGGGGCCTGGTTTGGACAGGTCAAGGGATAATCTTACCAAGATTGTTCTGCTGGTGAAGTGCCATCTGCTGGGGATGGGCATATGTCAACTGACTGGAGGGTCACCCTCATCCAGGAGGCTGGTATCCCTCCAGAGACCATTCATTTGTTTCTGTGTACAACTGGAGGATCCCGTCATGTGATAAGGGATGGACTGCTGTAAGGCATTAACCATGATGAACCTTGGTGTGGCTCCTGAGCTGTACATGTCACACTGCATACTATATATCTGAGATGTTTTCAACAAATGCATGGCTATGGCCATTTTCTCTAAAACATTTGTGTATGGTTATTCATTCAGAGAAAAAGGAGATGATGGGACTTACAAGACAATAAACAGCCTGCAAAGCATTGCAGCAGAATGGGATTTGTCAATGGCCCCTCCCCTGGAAACTATAAATTATTAGGCATAGATCAGGTAAATTGCTTGCACAGAAGAGTCATGTAAGACCTTCCACTGGGTGAGGGCTTCTGGCTGCTGGGAATGAGTAAAGGTCTAAAAATGTCATCCAAGGGCCCAAATCTCCATCTTGGTCTCTTCCATTGGCCAGACTTCCCAGTTGCCCTCCATCATAAAAGCAAAACCTTGGGTTGGCCAGGTTAGTGCAGTGAACCCTACCTCCTTCCTATGGGAGATCACATTAGGGGTTGAGAGGAGTTTTTAAGGGTTTTTCACACTAAGTTATCCTAGGTGTTTCATTTCCTCTGGAGGGTGCAACACAGTCCTATTAATTAAGTTACCATCACGGTCACTGTATACCTGTTGCAGCATGGGAATCTTGTAAGGAGGGATGGGGGGTAATTGGGGCATCAACTTCCATTGTGTATAGTTTTCCCACAGGTTGCCATGACATGATGTAACACTTAGATGACCAGGGACCCTGTTTGAGAAGGTCAAGTGATAACCTCATTGGACTTCTGTGTATGAAATTCCATCTGACAGGGAACAGGCGGATTTCACCTGACCACCCTCACCTTGGAGGCTGATAGCCCTCCACAGATCATACATTCGCAACTGTATCCACCTGGTGGGTTCCCTTGTGATTTAATGGGATATACCAGTGTAAGGCATCGACTGTTAAAAATCTTGGTGAGACTCCAGAGCTGTACACATCATGTTACATGTTATATATTGTACTGGTTTTCAATAAGCACATGGCTGTGGTTATTTCCTTCAAGACAATTGCGTATTCTCATTTGTTATTGAAGAAGGGATGACGGGGCCTACAAGACAACTAGAGTCATGCAGAATTTTCAGTTTCAGCTTCCGAGGTAATGCCACAAAATTACAAAAATTCAACCTAATTCCAAGGCATTGAGCCTGAAACAGAATTCTGAAATTCCAAAGGTGGATTGTGCTTTTGTTATTTAAAACACAGATTAGTAATTCGCAGTTTACATAAACTGCAAATTACTGCTATCCGTAGATTAGGATTTTGTCAACAGTGAGAAATGAATCTTCAGTTTACATTATTTGTGGAAAAACTTCTGCAGTTAATGTAATATGACTTTTGGAATTCTGCAGAATTGAAAGGAAAATTCTGAAACCACTCTGGAAGTAGAATTGGCATTCTTCCTGAATTCCACATTTTGCACAACTCTAATGGATTTCCAGTTTTTCTTTGTTTAGGACCACTTTACAGTAATAACAGCACTCCTTAAAATAGATATTGGCTTTTATTAAAACTGCACGTTATTGTCTGGCAAAAAAGACAGCTATTTTAATTTGCTGGCTACTATGATGTACATATTTGATTTTCTTTTTTTTCCTCACTGTTGTAAAATGTTAGCAAAAGGTTAATCCACCATATCAAAAATGTTTTCCATAATATAAAGAATGAATTTGGAAAACAGATTAAGGCTACCATTTTGAAATTAGCAGTCTTTCATGAGATTGAATACTTTATCTTGTAGTTTTGATGTAGCAATCACTAATAGTGACAGTTAAATGGGCAATCAACAGAGGGTAGACATGACCCTAGTTGACACAGCTCTTTCTGGATCCTGTCAAATTCCTCAGACAAGCACTGATGCAAAGATGGATGCAGTGTAATGGCTCTGACAAGGATGATAAAGGTGTATGACATGTTGATTTCAAATTCATATTCAGTAAAATCTCATGCATATGCATAGCAGACAAAAGGGCAACTTAGTGATGGAGTGGTTGAAATTTATATGACTCAATATTCTTACAACACTGTGAAGGGAACGCATGAAAATGTAAAATTTTTAAGCTGTCATGCTAAAGCAACAGTGCATAAAGCAACTAACTATACCATTTTTATACAGCTACTTATTTCGCTTAAGGTCATATTGGAAAGTAGGCTCCCAATAAACTGAGGAAACTACTTGTTTTGGAGGCTCTTATTATTAATTCCACAATTAGGTTTTTAGTCTTCTTATTGTCATTATGCCCAGATTCATGCTATAGGGAGAAGAGAATCTCAAAAATGGGTAGAAATGAGAAAAGAAAAGTTGGTTTAGCTCTACTGTATAACTCATTATTATGTGGAAATACAAAAAAAAACCTAGGCTGGCTGGCAGGCACAGCAGTAGCAATACAAACTGCCAAGCAGATAACCTAGATTTGTATCTGGATCTTGCAACATCTGGTGCCGACCATCATGGTGGGGTTCTGGCATATGTTATGAATACCTTCTGAATCTCGGAATGAAGGTACCTCCATCTCATGTATAACTTCCTCTGGCGTGAGTATTGTGATGGAAGAAATATTTGGTCCTTTATAGAGTTATTGTATGTTGATACACACTTATCCACTCAGTGAGTGACATGAATGCCCAACAAGGGAGTTCTGAAAGAGGGGATTGGCTCACCAACCTCTCAACTGCACATATACATTTGGAGGAACACTGGCGCACTAATTAGGAACATGCACTTCAGAGATGATTTGGGGTGGGGTTATAGAGAAACAAAATAAAAGGGTGACAAAATGAAGGGTGGATCTGGTACAAATAAGGAACCCATGCCACCAGGCCCATCTGGGCTGCCTGGCCCACATTCTTTTTGCTAGTTCCACCACCTGGCATCTCCCCTTTCCCATTGAAGGTATTATGTCCATGGTAGCCAGGACCCTATTCAGCGATCCCACCTATGGGGGATAGGCTGTGGATTACTGGTTAGGGTCCAATGCTAGGATTCTGCAAAGCAGTATTAGCCACCAGGGGCTCCAAGAGTGAGAAAGGGAAATGGAAGGAGATTCTCATGTCAGGCCCAGAGCTACAAGAAAAGGAATGTAAAAAAACAAGATCTTTCTACTTAGGTGCCATGAGTATGATAAGCAATTGCCTTCTTTGCACCTACCACTGCAACCTTTACTGTCAGCACGGTTAGCCATTCCTTGAAAAGCAGTAACTTTTCTACTTATCCATGTTTCTCCATAAGTTATGGCTTAATATGCTTCCAGATTCCTCACAGACCTCCTATCCCCATCCAAAAGCTCAGCTTATTCCCTCAGAGCCCACAAAGTTAGGTGTCTGCAGAAGCAATGGTGTTCTAGATCTGTAGGTCAGACACCCTTTATTACCAGCTCTCAAACCTGTGAAATAACCTTCCCCGTGAAATAAGAAGTGCAAAGTCTGCCATTATGCAAAAGAAACTTCTCAAATTTCTCTCTGTCCATAACTGCAATTGTTTGTTAAACTATCAGGAAATGCCTTTACATGTTTATTATTTTATTAACCTAGCTAGAATATGTACAAACATATGAACATGCCGGCAGATAAAGGTCTTACAGTCTATCTAGTCTGCTCAATTGTGCAGCTCCTTATGTATTTACAAATGGAACACTCCTCTCCCCATTTCCCTTTTTGACCTCCTTCTACTTCCCCTTCCCCCAACTCACCCCTCACCCACAATTTTTCCCCTCACCCTGTCCCTACAACTATTGAAGTTGTACAGTGTTAGGGATACCACCTCCTCTGGCAGCTCATTCCACTTGGCCACCATCCTCTTGGTGAAAAGGTGCCTCCTCATCTCCCTCCTAAACCTCCCACCCACCAGCTTTAGTCTGTGCCCCCTACTGGTCTTCTTCCTATTAAGGCTGAAGAGGCCATCGGTGTTCACCCTGTTAATACCCTTAAGGTACTTAAGGTACTTTAAGGTATTCTCAGTCATGTCTCTCCTTTCCCTTCTTTTCTCAGTGAGTACATTTTGAGCTCTCTGAACCTCTCCTCATAGGTATTGCCTTGCTGGCTCTGCGTAATCTTGGTTGCCCCTTTCTGGACCATCTCTATCAAGCCAAAATCATTCTTAAGATATGAGCTCCAAAACTGCACACTGTACTCCAGGTTTGGTCCCACCAGTGACCTGCACAGTGGCGGAATGACATCCACCTTCCTGGTCATAATTCCCCTGGCTATGCAGTCCAACATCTGATTTGCTTTGGTTGCTGCTTTCTTGCAGTGTGCACAGTGTTTCAGGTCACTTGTGATTATTACTCCCTGGTCCTTGTCATCTTCTGACTTGGTTACCTGCACTCTACCCAGCTTGTATTTGGTCCCCAGATTCTTTGCCCCCAAGTGCATAACTTTTCACTTTTTACTGTTGAACACCAGCTGCCAACTATCAGACAACTTTTCTAGACTAGTCATGTCCTCCATGAGTTCTTGTCTTCTCTCCTCCTAGTTTACCCTCCCACAAAGCTTGGTATCACCTGTGAACAGGCAGATTTTACCCATGATCTCATCTGTGATGTCACTTATGAAGATGTTAAGCAACAGTAGACCAAGCTCAGAGCCCTGTGGGACTCCACTGGTCAAAGACCTTGCTTTTGAGAATTCTCCCTGACTAGCACCCTTTGGCTTCTATCTTGCAACCAGCTTCTGATGCATCCTGGGAGCTTAGCCCCCATCCCTAGGTCCTCTAGCTTCCTGACCAGTCTCTTATGATCTGTATGGTAAAAAGTTCTGATTAGCTGAAGAGATACCTGCTGCCACAGTATACACTGATAAGGACATGGCAGAAGGTACCTATCAGCCAATCAGGAGCCACAAAACTCCTGACCCATTTTATAAATTTGGAGAAGACACTCCAGATTCTGGGAGGTGATAACATTTGACATGGACTAAATGTATATATATATATATATATATATATATATATATATGTATATATATATATATATATATATATATATATATATCTATAGTGATGATTTAGGCGTCTTTCCAGTCAAAGCCTAAGGTTTTTCTTTGATGTGCATGGTTAGACTGTGAAGGTTTAACTATATAAAACTGGGGTGGTTTGAAAGAGAGAGACTCAGAAGGGAGTCAACGTGTTCCATACACAGAGGCTCAAGGGGGTTGGAGACCTAAGGGGAGAAAATAGCAACAGTTTGAAGAAAAAAGACTGTGTCTTGTCCATGTGTCTTTCTGCAAGTTTTAATTTGTTATCAGTAAGCTAGGTGAGTGTTTTATGTTTTAAAACAATTTTTTTCATGTTTTTCTCTGGTGAGCACTTAAATCTGTTTTGGTCAATGTGTACATATATTGTGTAAATAAAGTAGCCTAATGCAGTATACAAACTGAGTATGCATTTTACATTAAAAAAAATATTTTTTGTGAATCTCTGGGGTAACTACCATTCTAAAGAGCCACACTAAATCTGATGTAAGCAAATCTGAAAACATATCCCGTCCATGGCATGGTTACATCTCTGGAAGGTCATGCCAGACTAAACTGGTCAACTTTTTTGACTGGGTAATGAAGGCAGTGGACCAAGGAGGAGTGGTGGATGTGATCTATCAGGGCTTTAGTAAGGCCTTTGACTCAGTTCCACTCAGAAGGCTGGTAAAGAAGCTAGACCACACTGGCATATGTAAGGATGTGGTGGGTTGGATCAGCAACTGGCTGAAGGGAAGAACACAGTGAGTATAGGTAAATGGAGTAGTATTGAAGAAGAGGGAAGTGACTAGTGGAGTGCCTCAGGGGTTGGTGCTGGGGCCCCTACTCTTCAACATGTTCATAGCCGACATCAGTAATGGATTATAAGGGAAGGTGTGACTGTTTGCAGATGACACCAAGATATGCAACAGTGTGGACACCCCCACAGGAGTCAAGAGCATGGAATCAGACCTGAGGAAACCCGAGGAGTGGTCAGATGCCTGGCAGTTGAAGTTCAATGCCAAAAAATGCAAGGTCATACACTTAGGCAAAGTAAACCCCAAGGTGGGATACTACCTGGGATGGGATCAGCTGGCATGCACCAACCATGAGTGAGACCAAGAAGTCATTACATCAGATGACTTAAAGGTGTGGAAGCAGTGCAAAAAGGCAGCGCTAAAGGCCAGTGTTATGTTGGGCTGCATAGGGAAGGGAATCACTAGTTGCAGAAGGGAGGTGGTGTTGCCACTTTACAGTTCACTGGTGAGCCGCCACCTAAAGTACAGCAGACAGTTCTGGAGGCCGCACCTCAGGAAAGACATCGATAGGATTGAGACAGTACAGAGGAGAGCCACAAAAATGATTCAGGGTCTGCATCAAATGGCATAGGAGGATAGGTTGAGGGAGGTCAACCTGTACTCCTTGGAGCAGAGGACAGAGTGGGGGGACATGACTGAGACATTCAAGTATATCAAGGGTATAAATAAGGTAGGTGTACAGGAGCTCCTTCAGGAGAAGAAAAGTTTCATCACTAGAGGATCTGACATGAGGTTCAAGGGTGGGCAATTCAGGAACAATGTTAGGAAGATCTTCACTGAGAGGGTGGTCGACCCATGGAATTGCCTGCTCCAGGAAGTGGTGGAGGCAAAGGTATCATTGCACAGAAAGGAGAGAAGAGGGGGTAGCTACCCATATCTGGCAGATTAGGTGGATCTTTTGGTCCCCTTCTGCCATCAATTTCTATGTTTCTATGGCCTAATAGAGGGAAGGGAGTGGTGTGAACTTTGTTAAAGACAGAACCCACACTTCACCTGGGGTTTGAGCAGTTGCCGTTAGCTTGATCCAAGGAGACTGATGACTGACCTCAGAGAGTCCAGGTGTCCAAGATGTGCCACCTTTGCACAGGGTCAAGCATGGGTTCAAGGATATGATGAGGGGCAGATGTAGGTGAAGGTCTATGATAGCTGGCTGTGACAGGGGAATTGGTTGGTTCACAGATGGATGGGTTTTTCACATGACTCAATAAAAGTCAATTAGCTTAGTTTGGCAGGACCTCCCCAACACAAACCCATGCTGCCTCTCATCCTGAAGCCCATTTTCTGCCAGAAAGCTGATCAGTCTCTCCTTCAGGATAGTGCCCATTGGATTACCCACTATTGAGATCAGGCTGACTGATCTGTAGTTCCCTGATTCATTCCTTAGCCCACTTTTATGGAGAGACAACACATGCACCATTTTATAGTTCTGGAGCATGTCTCCAGACTCCAAAAGCTGTTAAACAGATCTATCAGAGGACGCGACAGAACCTCCACCAGTTCTTTATGGACTCTCCGGTGCATGCCATTGGCCCTGACGATTTGTCCACCTCTAAGGTTCATTCCTTAGCCCACTTTTATAGATAGGCAACACAAGCACTATTTTCTAGTTCTGGTTCATGTCTCCAGACTCCAAAAGCTGTTAAACAGATCTGTCAGGGGACCCGACAGAACCTCCACCAGTTCTTTATGGACTCTCTGGTGCATGCCATCGGCCCTGACAATTTGTCCACCTCTAAGGCCCTTAGGCCCTGGAGTACCCTGCTGGCTTGAATTTTACTCTGTGTGACTTCCCAACTCTCAGTCACCACCCCCTTCTCCCTTGTGGTACTGGGACATCCTTCTCCTCAGTAAAGACTGAACAGAAGTAGCAATCAATCATCTTCACCTTTTCTTCACCTCACTCTGCCCTACCCCCTCATTTGTTAACCTTACAATCTCATCCTTTATGTTTCTTTTCTTCCTTGCATACTTGAAAAAAGCCTTCCTACCTACTTTTACCCACTTGGCTAACTGTACCTATCCTGTGGCCCTTACCTCCTTTATTGCCCTGCTTGCCTCTCTTGACTTAGCAACATAGTTCACCCTATCTTCATCTTTCTGAAGTATGGCTGTACTTTGTAAAGGTTGCTCTCTTGTCCTTCACCACTTTTACCTCCTTGTTGAACCAGTTGGGTCTTTTTGACATTAGTTTTCTTACTTTTGATACTGGCACACTCTCTAATGGCTTCCATCAATCCCTTCTTTATTATGACCCATTTTGTCCACTTCCATCCCCACTCTGATCCCAGCAAGGTGTCCTTACAGAATTTCTCCCATCCTACTAAAGTCAGCTCTCTGAAAGACCAAGACCATCATCTTAGTTAGCACCTTCCCTCTGCTCATGTCCAGGTGAAGCCACATCATATGGTAGTCACTTCCTGCAAGCAGAACATACACCTTTACATCCTGAACATGTGAACTGTTGGACAGGACCAGATCCAGGATGGCCCTCTACCTAGTGGGCTCTGTGAAACCTTGAGACAGGAAAGCACTCTGGAGAGCATCCAGCAGGAGAAAAGGCAGTCATGGCACTCACCTCACAATGCAGCAGACCTCTTAGTCGTGAATAATAGCTTGTTTTATTAAATAACCAGTAGACGAACAATCACCCAAGCCGGGTATGGAGTACAATAGTAAAGTACTCCATACCCGGTTTGAGTGAATGTTAGTCTGCTGGCTATTTAATACAACAAGCTATTATTCACAACTAAGAGGTCTGCGACATTGTTTTATATTCAGGCTGAGGTGAGTACTGTGACTGTTTTTGCTCCTGCTTTATTGTTGTCACAGAGCACAACCAGTCCACTCTGTGTGGCTCTGTTCTTTTCCATAAGCATCCAGCAGGACTTGTTCCCTAATGTAGAAGGTAGCAGGGACTTTCCAATCTATCCCAGGAAGACTGAAGTCTCCCCATATTTAATACTTCCATCTGCTGAACATATCTATGAACTGGGACCCTAATACCCTATCCAGTTTCTCATCCTGGGAAGGCAGTGTGGAGACCACCCCATCCTTAGTTTCCTCCCTTTCATGGATTGGATCTGCACCCACAAAGTTTCAGGTTTGTCCTCTGCATCTTCTTCTCCAGTACAAAGTATCACCTCCTTCACATACAGCAACACTCCGCTCTGATTCCCTACCTCCTATTCTTTCTGTACATTTTTTGTCTGGGAACTGATAGATCCCAGTCATAGTTTTGTGTGGCCCAAGTCTTTGTGATGGCCACTTTGTCCACCTCTCCCTCAGCTAATACTCCAGGGGCTTAATTCACAAAAAAATCACAAAGTAGGATGCAAACGTTTACGCTGCTCTTTGTGGTTGCGCAGGAGCGAAATCTTGCTATTCACAGTCAGATAGTGCACCACGTTATCAGACTCTGAATAGGGCTAGGATGAGTCAGTGTTAACCCAGTACAGCCACCACTAACCCCACTAGTGCTGCCCTGACATGCAGCCAGAGTTCGGGCCCCACATTAAATAGCACAGGTACACTATTTGGAAGTCACAAATGCTGCCATATAAAAGAGCCCAGTGGGCATGCATGGTGCTATGTAGCCATTTGCTTGTCCATTATGGGCCCATTTCCTAAGTCTGCAGTTGGAGTTTAGTGCACCCCACCCCCAGTCCCTGCCCTATAGGCAGCCCTGTGTCCCTGGTGTCTAGTGTTCCCGCCTCACCAATTGCCAGCCAGAAAATGAAGGAATAGTTGTCCCTGGTCTGTAGTGGTCCCTCCCCCAACCCAATCACCTGCCCAATATTTACAAACATTTTCCCTGGTGGTCACCGGTCCAACCCCCGATCACCCACCCAATATGTAGGAATGTTTTCCCCAATGGCTAGCAGTCCATCCCCAGCCCGATCACCAACCCAATATGTAAGACAGTTATCCCTGGTGGTTAGCAGTCCCTCCCCCACTTGATCACCCACCTGATATGTAGGAAAGCTTTTTCTAGTGGCTAGCAGTCCCTCCCCCTACCCGATCAGCAGCCTGATATGTAAGAAAGTTTTCCCTTATGTCCAGTGGTCCCTAACCCCCCCACCTTCCCCCATGCCAAATCTTGTATTCATATTCCCTGGCCTCTAGTGGTCTCGTCCCGCACCCAATTCCATGCCTGCTCTTTTTGTCATATTCCCTGGCATCAAGTAGTCCTTCTCCCCACCCAAACTCATGCCCAAACTTTATTTACTGTTCCCTGGTGACTAGTGGTGCCCCCTCCATCCTGATCCCTCAAACAGGAAATTGATAGCATTCCTTGGTGTCTATCAGACCCCCACCTCCTATCTCTGGCAGGTAGTGCCCCCCCACTCTGCTCCCCCCAATTCTGACCCCGAAGTAGTGACCTGCACAGCCCTCCTCTCCCCACCGCTGCTGGACGCTGACTGAGTTGTCCAAATGAGCGTGCACAATTTCCTGTTTGGTGGATCAGGAAAGGGTGTGCGACTGTTCACCAAGGAATAATAAATAAAGATTGGGCATGGGATCAGGTGAGGGAAGAGACTACTAGACACCAGGGAATATGAAAAAAGAGACAGGGCATGGATGCAGGTGGGGAGAGGGACCACTGGACACCAGTGAAAACTGTCTTATTGGGCGGGTGACTGAGTGGGGGCAGGGCCTACTAGCCACTGGGGAAAACATTCCTACATATCAGGTGGGTGATCAGGTGAGGAGAGTGACTGCTATCCACCAGAAAAAAATTCTCTAGCAGATCGGGTGTGTGATCAAGTTGGGGGGGGACCACTAACCACCAGGGAAAACTGTTTCATCATTCTTGGGCCACTGATTGGTGGGGTGAGGAAAAGGACCTTTACACCCCAGAGAATATGACATAAAGCTCGGGCATGGGTGCGAGTGGGGCGGTGGGACCACTAGATGTCAGGGAATATGATGTAATGGTCTGGTGTGGGTGTTGGTAGGGGGTGGGACCAATGGACAGCAGGAACACTTATGTTGTTTTCATTGGGCCGGTGATTAGCAGGCATAGGGGTGGAACCACTCGCACCAAGGAGCATTTTTTTTTTTTTAATCAAGCTGGTGATCACGAGGGTGGGAACCACTAGCACCAGGCAATTTCTTTTTTAAACTCCGCCAGTGAACAGCAATCATGGGTGGGAGGTGGTACTGCAGGACCTCTGCCAACCACTAGGGTTGCATGGGATTAAAGCAAGGTGTCAGTTGATGGTATTTACTCCATGTAAGGAGACCCCGCAAAATGCCCTTGCATGGAGCAAATGCTTTGTGAATGGACAACACTGATATGCAGGTCCCTTCCCCCTCATTTGAATTTTGGCTTCCTCAACACTTTGCCCTAACACAAACCCAGTTTGAGAGTGCAAATCAGGGTTTTATGAATACCAAATCAGTGCAAAACTCAGTTTGCTTACGCAAAACCGGGTTTGTGCCAGGGCAAGGTTTTGAGAATCTAGTCCCAGATGGTTGTGAGCTCCTGGGTGTTGAAGCCCACTGTTCTGGTCTAGCCTGTATAATCTTATAATCTTTCATGAGGCACAAATTACCTTTTGGATCATGCTCTTTATGATCCTTTATCGGTCACTTTGCTATGGGCCGGTTCCTTGGTGGCCCCAACTACACTACCATCTAACCAGACTCCTGTCGCAAGGCTGTTTCAGCCCTTGATCGGCACTCTGCTGCAGGATGGTTCCTCAGTGGCTTTGACTACACTGCCGCCCAACCAGACTCCTGCCATAAGGTATGATCCCACTGGTTCAGCTCCTCAGCAGCTCACTCGCCAGTGAACTCTGCTTTATTTAAAATTGTTGCCTTCTACCATTCTCTTAGTTCCACTGTGGGCTAGCATTCTAGACTGCTATCAGTAACCTGTTGTGCACTATAGTAGCCTGCTTGCTAAATTTAAACTTGGCGCTCTTTTGATTGTGCCTATCTCAGCTAGATTCATTCTGTTTTCTAAACAGATAATTATGCAGGTTATGAAATTGCATATATTAACTTATTCTGCAAAATGTGTTAATGCTATGCAGGCTAGGGAAATTGCATTTTATTTAAAATTAGCAGTTTTCTGCTTCTTAACACAGTCATTTTCAATACTTATGTGTTTAATACAGCAGGATCTGAACTGTATGCTGATTATTGCAAACTGACTGCAGAAGTTCATTAATTTTTTACTGTCCTGCTCTGTCTTCTCTACCCCCTCGGACACTCAAAAAAGTGGGATATAACTTTAAAAGTTATTTCTGATAACTGCCTGGTGAACTAATTTTGTTCACAGACTGCTGCATAATTTATTTTTTTCTCTACTGCCCTTCCCTGATTTCTTTGCTCTGATCAGATGCTCCATTTAGCCTAATCCCCTCTTTGTCTGCAAATCCATCGTATAAAACTTCTTCCCGCCAGCCACCTATTTCTGCTTCTCTTACAACCCGGCCCCTGTTTACTGTGATTACAGCTCCTTTGTGAACTTGGGCTGAAATACTAATCTCTGTTCCCTCTTTCCACCCAAGCTTTTTCAGCTCTTGATCGGGCACTCTGCTGCAGGTCAGTTCCTCAGCATCCCAGACTACTCTCCTGCCCAGCCAGACTCCTGCCACAAGGTATGATCCCACCAGCTCAGCTCCTCAGCAGCTCACTCGCCAGTGAATTTTCTGCTTTATTTTAAATTGATGCCTTCTGCTCTTCTCTTAGTTCCACTGTAGGCTAGCATTCTAGACTGTTATCAGTAACCTGCTGTGCCCAATAGTAGCCTGCTTGCTAAATTTAAACTTGGTGCTCTTTTGCCTTTGCCTAGCTCAACTAGATTTATTCTGTTTCCTAAATAGATTTCTCTGCCAGCTCTGTACACTGGCTCCCCACCCACTGGCCCTATCTGGACTCTGTATTATATAGCTGTCAAGGATCATGTGACATCCTCTTGCTGTAATTACTAGCAGCCCAATCCCCCACCTGCAGCTTATGTTTTCTGCCCACTAGAGGGGCCTGCTTCTATTCAATCCCTGAAAGCTTTCTGTAACCACTGTATCGTGAAGACTATCCCTACCATATTTTTCTCCACAGCTATCAGGCCATAATGTGCTCTTTTATGGCTTTCCTCACCCCTCCATCTCCAATTTGAAACCTCACTCTCCTTCTCTTCCTTCTTTTTTATATCCCTATCCCTCAAATGTCTTACTCAGAATACCCACCAGGAAATCCACCTGTAATTTATACAGTACAAAACTTATACACATCCCTATCAAGCACAAGTACCACAGTTCCCTACCACTGCAATAGAACTCACTCATCAGTAATACCTTGTGCCTCTCTTACTTCTGCCCCTCATTTTTCACTACACTGACCTCCCTAACTATTCAGGTCTCCTGTGTTTCCCACCATTCTATATTATATACCTCATCCTCCATGAAACCTTGGTACAAAAACCCTAAGCTTCATTATATAATTATCACTCTCCTCCTACCTTGGCCCTCTCCCACCACCACTATGCTCTCAACCCCACCATGCTCTGTCACCCCTCCCCCTTGCAAGCCTACCCTCCACCATGGCCTCACGATACTCCACCTCAACATAAGGAGCCTTCTACCAAAACTACAAGCCCTCATTCAAACACTCACCCCTGACATCCTCATACTATCTGAAACCTGACTGAGCAACAAGATCTAAGATCCTTCCCTATCCATTCCAGGATATAATATCACTAGGCAAGAACGGACTGGTAGGGAAGGAGGCATAGCCATATATATACGGCCTCCAATATTCAATTCACCACTGTCCTAAATTCCACAGTCCCTGCAGCTTATGAAGCTCTTGCCCTAAGACTTGCCCTGCCACAATCAATCCCTATATACATGGCAGGGATTTACTGCCATCCAGGACTACCATCCTCTACTGCTACAAATCTCCTCAAAGAACTCTCTACACTCTCCTCTAAAGGGCAGTTGTATATCCTAGGTGACTTGAACCTGAACTTTCCTGATGCTTCCCTAAGTAAATTGTGAAATATCATCTCTGCCCTCAACCTAATGCAACTAATTACAGAACCAGCTCATCTTAACCCCAAAACTGCCAATCACTTAGTCATTGACTGGGCCCTCACCCCTCATAAACAAAGACTCATTGATTCTGGCCTCCTCCCTGATTCTATAAGTGATCATCACATGATCTACCTGATCGGCAAAATACATCGACCGAAAGTACCCTATAAATTAGTCGTAACCCGCACACATAAGTCCCTCGAACTATTTCAACTTCGCCAGGATCTGCACTAAACTGACTCATCCCCTCTCTATGCATCCTGCTCAGGAAATGATGCCTTGCACTTCTTATAAACTAATTTTCTTGAAACCTGGACTAAACATGCTCCTTTTAAATGCACCAGGGTATGTGATAACCATCTCCCCTGGATCACACCTGAGCTGTTGGCATGTATGCATGCACGTGACCATGCATGGAAGACATACAAGTTCACACAATCCCATGTCAGCCATGCCCGGTACCGGGCCTTAAGAAACTCCTGCTCTAAAGCAACCTGCCTTACTAAATAGGAATACTCTTGCTCTACCGTCAAAGCCAACCTAAACAGTCTCTCCAAATTTTGGAAAGTGGTACACTTCAGCTTCTTCCCCCCATCAAAATCACAAACCCCCCTAATTAAAGTACATGGTGCCACTGACGACCAACCACACCTTCATGGCAACAGCATTCAACCAATACTTCACTTCCTGCACCTTCGCCCTTCTTACTTCCCTCCCCACCCTTGTCATTAATAATTCCTCCTCATATCCCAAATGCTCAAATTACTTCTCCTTTGCTTGAGTTACTTACACTAACTCTGTAAACACAATGCTAACACTCAACCCATCTAAGGGCTCCTCCCCTGATGGCCTTGACCCACAGCTCCTACTCCTATTTGCTTATGCTATAGCTTCTCCTCTCTCTGTTCTACTAAATCTCTACTTCTTCACTGACACAGTCCCACTCTCCTAGAAATACACAGTAGTTCTCCCTCTACATAAGGGAGGTGATCCCTCCTTCCCAGGAAACTACAGGCCCATATTCCTCCTCCCAGTACTGGCCACGTTTCAGGAACTCTAGTCTTTTCCAACTTTCCTCCTTCCTCTCTGACTCTGCCTTTTTCACCCCTTACCAATCTTGTTTCATGAAAATCACTCCACCACCACCTCCCTGCTCAGGATCACTGACGCTATACTCACAGATATGGATAATGGACAAATAACCTCAGCTACCTTTGTAGACCTGATGAAGACTTCCTACACTGTTTCCCACTCCCTCCTACTAAGCAATCTGGCCTCGGCTGAATTGTCTCTCTCAGCCTGTAGATGATTCAGCTCCTTTCTACTAGGTAGGTCCCAGTCAGTCAAAATTGGTGATTCCACTCCCCCCCCCCAATAAATACAGGTGTGCCTCAAGGTTCAGTCCTTGGCCCCTTGCTTTTCTCCATTTTCCTAAATGACTTCCCGTCAGTTTGTACCTCTGTCTCTATTCATATGTATGCTGCCGATACAGTCATTTTCTTGTCTGGTTCATCTCCCTCTCATGTTGCTTTCAAACTACAGATGGAATTCGAGAAAGTTCAGTTCTGGCTAAGCTACCATCAGCTTTTCTTAAACGCCAAAAAAACAGTCTCCATGACCACTGGCACTAGGCAGAGACTCTCTAGGCTACCTAAACTGCCCTCTTTCCATACCCTAGATGGTACTACCTTAGAGGACACTACCTCTTTTAGGTATCTTGGGGTCTGGCTTGACCAGCATCTCTACTTTTCTGGACACATAGACTCCATTCTGAAAAAAACTGTGCCCCAATCTAGGGTCCCTGTATAGAAACCAAAGCTGCCTACCCCTACAGGCTAGGCATGAGCTAGTTCAGGAAATGATACTACCCATATTTGACTACTGTGAGCCCTGCTCCCTCAAGTATCCCTTTCCCTCCACTCTTGCGGCTTGCGCACCTTGGCTATTCAATGCCATTCCACTTCTATATGCCAATCTGCCTTTTCTCATAGATTTCCAAAATAATGGAACTCTCTGCCATCTCAAATCAGGCACTCCTCCTCCCCTTGATCTATCTCTACCTCCCTCAATAATTTCCTCTAGCCCACCTGCCACTGCTCCTATCCCCCCTTCACTGTCTTCTCCTAGAAACATTTTTAACTTTTAGCTCTTAATCAAGCGTAGCCTCAAACTAGTTTACTAAAAGTTGCCTTTCTGTACTTTAAGGTTATAAGTCACATGCACTTATGTACATAGCATATAAGTTGTCATCAGTATTTGCACTGTCTAGATAGTGCTTCCTAACACTTTCTCCATGCCAAGCCATCCTATTGTTAAAACTCAGTTGTAGCACATGCACTTATTTCTTTTAACAAGGTAAGCATTTACCTGTTTGTAAATTTATGTTGTTGTATCTTACTATGGCATGTGGTGCATTCACCTATGTCTCATGTATTTCATTAATGCTGATTTTTGTAATGTGTCTATGTACTCCTATTTCCCTTTCCCCCATGACACTCCCAGTAATGAGCAATTTTATATTGTTCAGTGTGCCTTTCTGGTGAAACTTTTCAATAAATAAATAAACAGTTTTTGTCTCCCTTTTTCATGATGATCTGTATGGTTTTCTGTGTAATATGTTGAACAGCATCTGAATTTTCCCTGTTTCTTCTGTTATTTTTATTTTGTCCTCACTGACCTGAGGTGAAGGAAGGGGGTCAGAAGACTGGGCAGTAGGACACTGCTGTAAGTCATTCTTTATTGATTTCTTTTCTAGCTACAACCTACTGACTAAGGACTCAGCTGTAGGAACTGCTGATAACATCCTTAGTTTCTGTTGAGTATTCAGTAGTGGTTTCTTTCTAGCCTCACCCAACTGACAGTATATTTCTTTTGACTACAGCACATTTCTTTTCACAGCACATTGGGAGGATTAGGCCTGCTCTCCCCTCCCCATACCTCCCACCCTGGGCTTATTCACCTTTATGAGCAGCAGTTCAGGGCACTGATTGCAACTTCCTTCTACAGGGTAGAGCAGGGGAGGGTCCAGATATACCAGAACCTCAGTACTAGTTGTACCTGGAATTGCAGTCTTGCATTGAGTTTGAGTACACACCAAAAGATATTAAAGCAACAGTGTAGGAGGAACAGAGAAAGGAAAAAAGGGGGAGTTCAGACAGTGCACTAGCCACAGGGAACAGAGTAAAAGGATAAATGTGGGAGGAATACACCAGAACAGGAAGATGCAGGGAGTGGTGCAGTGCACTGGGTGTGGTGCAGCACTCTTCAGAAGAACTTTCTGGATACTGTGCTGCTGCCCCATTTGCAGGCAACTCTCTTGGTTGAGGGCAGAGATAAATAATCTCTGGGCTAAGCTGGCAGGAGTACTGGGAACCTTAGTCCTCACCCAGAGGCCAACGTGACACCAGCCACTGCCACAATGGCTGCCAGGGCAGAGGGCAGGATAGAGTACAGTGGGCTCAGGGAGGTTCAGGAAGGGTGGTCAGAGTCACATCCCCCATCCAGTCTAGCTTAAGAATGCCTATGATGTTCTGAAGGATCAGGAGAGCCCCAAAAGGGAACCTGAGGATGCAACCAGGAAGGAGGTGAGGGTTCTCCAAGAGGAAGACCCAGTGGCTGGAGGAAGAGGACCCCAAAGGAAGAAGTTGCTCCTGCAGGGGGACCCATTTATCTGGGGATGGTTCTAGGCACAGATAGCAGGGAGGAGAGGGAGGTAAAATGTGCCTTGCAGGAGGCACCACATGGAGGGAGGGGGAGCGGATCATGAAGATCGCTAAAGTGGTGGTAAAGAGAGGGGAGCTGGAGGTCATAGTACACCTGTGGACAAATGACCTATCCAAGGAGAGGGCAAGGTTGGAGCAGGTGCACGAGGACTTCAGAGAGTCATGAGAGTGCCTGGAGAAGGTAGTAAGCTCCCTAATGTTTTTTGAGATGCTGCCAGTCCATGGTAAGGGAGAGGACAGGATTCTATGTATCAGCAGCTTCAACAAGTGGTTGAAGAGCTGGTGCAGTGAGAAAGGGTTCAGCTTCATTGCGGACTGGGGACCCACCTGGAACAATGCAGCCGTGTTCAAGGGAGATGGACTGTATCCTTCCTGGAGGGGGACAGCATTCCTCAGTCAACAGTTTAAATGCTTGCTTGATGAGCAATTAAACTAGCTGCGGGGGGGTCAATGGGAGCAGGGAGACTCACGTAGCCCAGCCTTGCAGGTTAGAGTAGACAGAAATGAGGATCATGATCTTAGGGAGTGGATAGGGACACCAGTATCAGATACAAAGGTGAAGACAGGGTAGGAAGGCAGCATACAAAGGGAAACTTGGGTGGAGGAAAGAAGAAGGAGGGCAAACACAGGAGTAGAGGGAGGACAGGCTGCAGAACATTGAAGGCCACTGACACAAATGCCCACTGCCTGGGAAATAAAATCCCAAACCTGGAGGCCTTGATAGTAGAGGCAGACCTGTACACAGCAGCAATAACAGACTTGGTACACTGTAAATTATGACTGGGATGCAAATTTTCTGGGCTATGCTCTATTCAGGAGAGATGGGTGAGTAACAAAAGGGGGCTGAGTGGCCCTGTACATAAGAGAAGGCATAAGAGCTACAGAGGTACAGGGTAGACAGGGGGAGGCTGAGGCATTGTGGGTCACCCTTGAGTGAGGCAATGGCACATCAATCTGCACAGGAGTAATCTACAATCCTCCAGCATAGGGGGCAGAGGTGGATAGGAACCTTGTGGATCAAATTCATAAGATGGCAACAAAAGGTGAAGTATTACTGCTGGGTGATTACAACATCCCAGATGTGGATTGGACCATCACAGCAGCTACTTCAACCAGGAGCTGAGACATCCTGGATTCCCTAGAGGGGACAGGCCTCAGACAGCTAGTGATTGATCCCTCAAGAGACAGGGTGATTCGGGATCTAGTACTGACCAATGGGGACAGAATCATAGACATCCAGGTAGAAGTTCAACTGGGATCCAGCTACAACCACAGAGTGTGGTTTAGCATAGGGACAGAGAAACAGTCTAGCTACACAAATTCAAAGGTACTAGATTTTAGGAGGGGAGATTTTGCTAAAATGGGAGGTGTATCACAGAGGCTATGGCAAGGAGTGAGATAAGAGGGGGAGTTGAGGAGCAGTTGTAATACCTGAAGGGAGCCATAGAGGAGGTGACAAACCAATGCATCAGGATGGTAAACAAAGGCAAGAGAAGGAGGAAACCATGATGGTTCTCAAGACAGGTGGCAGACAAGGTAAGGGCCAAAGGGGCAGGTTTCAGGAAATATGAGGAGATTCAAATGGAGAAAGACAGGGAGGTGTACCTAAAGAATCTAAGGGAATCAGGGAAGACTGCAAGGAAAGTAAAGCACAGACCAAGTAAAGATTAGCACAGATGGTAAAGAAAGGAGACAAAACATTCTATAGATACATCAGTGAAAGATGGAAAACTGGGGAAGGGGGATGGTAAGGCTCAAGGAGGATACAGGAGGAGTGCAAACAGGGAGACCTGGAAAAGGCAGAAATACTGAACAAATACTTCTGTTTGGTATTCACTGAAGAGAGGGAGGGACAGGGCCAGGGTCCACAGCTGGGTAACTGACACATGGGGGGGGCGGTAAAAACAAGTCCTTTCACAATGAAGAGAGTCCTGGAGGAGCTCACAAAACTGAAGGTGGACAAAGCAATGGGGCCAGATGGCATGCACCCAAGGATATTAAGGGAACTGTGAAGAGAGCTGGCAGTGCCTCTGGCAGACATGTTTACTGAGTCACTAAACACAGGAGTGGTACCAGAGGACTGGAAAAGGGCACATGTAGTCCCTCTACACAAACGTGGCAGTAGGGAGGAGACAGGGAACTATAGGCCAGAAAGCCTCACCTCAGTAGTGGGTAAGATCATGGAGGCAATTCTTAAAGAAAGAATAGTGGCACATTTGGAATCCATCAATGCCCAGGATCTGAGACAACATACATTTACAGCAGAAAGGTTGTGTCACATGAATCTGATAGATTTTTTTGACTAGGTGATGATGAAAGTAAATTGAGGTGGTAGGGTGTGTGGTGGATTTCACCTACCTCGATTTCAGCAAGGCCTATGACACTGTCCCACATAAAAGGCTGGTTAACATGATGGGCAGTCTGGCCATGGTAAACAAGGTGGTTAGGAACTGGCTAATGGATAGGAGGCAGAGGGTGGTGGTAAATGGGATCCAGTCCACGGAGAAGGGGGGTGACCAGCTGAGTACCTCAGGGATCAGTCCTTGGGCCAGTCCTGTTTAATGTCTTCATTAGTGACATTGCAAGAGGGCTATAGGGCAAGGTCAGCCTGTTTACAGATGACACCAAGATCTGCAACAGGGTGGAAACTCCTGATGGAGTTGGAGAAAATGAGGAGTGACCTAGGGAAGCCTGAAAACTGGTCAGAAGTGTGGCAACTGAGGTTCAATTCAAAGAAGTACAACATAATGCACTTGAGATGAGATAACCCTGGGGAGAGCTACAGGGTGGGGGGGTTGCTGATGATCACCAAGGAAGAAAGGGTCCTGGGGGTTATCATTTCACATGACCTAAAGGTGTTTAAGCAGAGCATAAAGGCTGCAGGGAGGGCCAGCAGCATGCTAGGGTGCATAGACAGTGGTATCACTAGCAGAAGGCAGGAGGTAGTGATGCCATTGATTAAAACACTAGTTTTGCCTCACCTAGAGTACTGTGTGCAGTTCTGGAGGCAACATTTTCGTAAGGGACATTGACAGGGTGGATGGGGTCATGAGAAGAGCAACACAGATGGTACAGGGCTTGTACCCAAAAAAATATGAGGAGATTAAATGACCTCAATATGTACTCAGAGGAGAGGAGGTATCGGGGTGACATGATAGAAACATTCATGTACCTTAAGGGCATAAACAAGATGCAGCAGGGAGATATCTTCCAATATAGGAGGAGTATACGAATGAAGGGATATGATTTGAAATTGGGAGGTGGCAGGTTGAGGGGAAATGTGAGGAAGTTTTTCTTCACCGAGAGGGTGGAGGACACATGGAATAGTCTGCCACAGGATGTGGTGGGAGTGAGTATAGTGGAGGGATTTAAACATGCCTGGGACAGGAGTAAGGGACTCTTATAGGTGGGGAGGAATGGTGAAAACCCCTTGACCAGGTAGGGTCAGAGGCCGCAAACAAGTGTAGGTCTTAAGGGCAGATTGGATGGGCCTAGCGGTACTTATCTGCTGACAGATTCTATGTTTCTATGTCCCCTAATGTAATCCTGAAAACAAGCTGATTTTTTTTTCAGCTTGGTGTGCCTTCCTGGTTGAAAAAAACAACATCTTTAAATAAAAATAAAATCAAGGAAAAATAGTGTTTGCACCGGCATCTTTAAAGAACTTACAACATCTCTGGGAAAACTTGAAACAACTCACATTTATGCACAATTGTTTGTTACTACGCACTGCTGTTTAAAGATAGGATCAGTCCATCAGACCTAATCAGCTCCTACTCCTTGTAAACACAGGACAACATAATCCTGTATTTATGACTCACAGTTTGGTGCCATGGAAACGATAATGATGTTTCAAACAGGAGATCATGACATCATGTGTAGACAGACAGTAGGAGTGGGTGTTATCCAAATGGTAAGGATCCTGCTTCCATACAAATTTCTTTAGTGGTAGAGAATAATGGGGATTGAGGAAGATAAATATAGGTATATAGTATACAACTAGAACTGTGTACAATTTTGAACATTTTCCAAGTGGTTTCACAGGCCCATTAAAATTGCTCAACTTTTCAATAATGTAGTGGCAATGTCCTCAGGAAATAAATGGTTAAACAGATCAATAATCACTGTTTCATTGCTGTACAGATGGTCACAAGACATGTGTGACATGGATATAGCAAGCAAGAAAAAAACATGGAGCACACTTCGTCTACATGATCATGTGATCCAATTCACTCCACAAACACGCCTGCATAATATCATTTTTTTTGGATAACCCTAAAGCCCATTACATTGATAAAAACATAGACTTTGATGGCAGATAAGGACCACTTGGCCCACCCAGTTTGCCCATTCCCTACCTACTGGATAAGCTGAAGATCCTAGTTTTACTAACAGCCTACTTCCTCCTACCTCCCACTAGAATTGCCTTATGCCTGTCCCATGCATTCTTAAATTCCCCCACTGATTTTGACCCCTAACCTCCTCATGAAAGGCATTCCATACATCCACCACCCTCACTATGTAACAATACTTCCTCACATTGCCCCAGGTTCGTCCCCCCTCTATCTTCAAATTGTGCCCCCTTGTTCTTGCACAACTCTTTTTCTGAAAGATGCTACCTTCTTGGACTTTGTTGACTCCCTTGAGGTACTTGAAAGTTTCTATCATCTCCCCACTCTCCCTCCTTTCCTCCAGGGTATACATATTAAGCTCTTTTAGTCTCTCTTCATATTGCTTCTGGTGCAGACCCTGCACCATTTTAGTTGCCCTCCTCTGGACTACCTCTATCATGTCTATGTCCTTGCAGAGATGGGGTCTCCAGAACTGCACACAGTAATCCATATGGGGTCTCGCCAACTGTCTGTACATATGGATGACAATGTCTTGTTTTCTACTGGTGATGCCTCACCCTGTGCATCCCAATGCTCCCCAGCCCTCCTTACTGCCTTCTCATATTGCTTGCCAAACTTTAGGTCATCTGATATGACAACCCCAGGTCCCTTTCAATTTTTGTCATTAATACCCCCCCCATTGTGTATTCTTCCCTTGGGTTTTTGTTTCCCAGGTGCGTTGCTTTGCTCTTCTTTGCATTGAATCTAAGCTACCAGATATACTGTAAAGTACTATATGTTGGATGCTAAATGCTCTCATTATCTGGCACTTTGTCAAACTAGTGAAATACATTTGCTGACTGGTAAGCTCGACATGGAACAAGCAATGGCATGTTGTGCCACGACATAAATAGGTCAGTTATTATCCATGATTCTTATTTTTTTTTTTAAATTCATGCTGCAAAGTTCAACCCAATTATTCCATTAGTGCCCTGAAAACCATTAGGGAATAAATGTAAAACATCAGTGGTTTCTGTGAATTTTTTTCTCAAGGAACATTAAATACAAATCATTGTCAATTTATTATTTATGAAAGTTTAAATGGGAGACTTAGCATAATTTTGCTGATACAGGTATTGTATTCTGTAAGATCCTGCAGAATCATATTACTCTCATACTTATTACAGTCTAAAACTTTTAACTTATTCTCCAAGGTTATTGAAGAAAGCACTGAAAGTCAAATCTTAATGAACTGTTGGCTTCATAAATTACAAACACAAGCACTATATCCCAATGGATTGTCTGTCTATTCAGGTCAGCATCACCCATTCAGAACAAGCCAATAGTGATCATAGTGTGATCTGAGCTAATTTACTGTTGGTTAAAGAAACAGGATTAAAAGTATAAGGGCATGTTAAGGAACAATAATTAAAGCATACAATATAAGGACTTTTCTAGGGACAATATTGTTCCAGTGTGTTAAAGATACAGCATGAGGGTGGACTAAAACAAAAAAAAACAAAAAAACAAAAAAAAAGAAAACATGAAGTTAATGCTGCTTAAAGTAGCAGTACTACCAAATCATGAAGTGATTTGTCAAAATTCTGTTTTTTGGCTGTAAGCATGCGGCCATAGTTTTGGTTTCTATATCTATAAATATTTTTTTTCAGTCATCTTTAGTTTTTTACATATTTGCAATGTATTTGAATTATTGTAGTGCTACAATAAATATGGCAGCTAACTGATTTCCAGCTGCTTTTCTCTTCAGGTTGTATCCTGCTTTTTTGGTTACTGCAGTGGGACCCAATGATAAACTGTCCCAATGTCTCTGTGTGGTATTGCCAGTCAAACACTTATGCAGTTGGCAGCAGAGGGGGTTCCAGTGCAGCATGCTGGGTGGCAGAAATGTAACCAAAGCAAAGAATAACAGAGCAAATAACGGGGTGATAGTACAATGCCAGCAGGAAAGGCTACCAGATACATGATCAGCAGAGTACAGGGAATAAACTGAAGGAAAAAACTGAGATTTTTTTTTGTAGTACTGCTGCTTTAAGCATAAATTTAGAATTCAGAATTCAAACTCCAAATATGAAAACAATAGGAACCAGACACAAACTAAATTCTGGATAATTTCAGTGCAGTGACAAAATATATGTATTCTGGATAGAGCATTTGCTAATGAGCAACTGCAGTATTTGTGATAAAATTGATGTTGTCCAAATGAGACTGGTTAGCTATGTAAAGTACTGTATAGTGCAAGAATTTATGGATGTTCTGAGGTCAGTCATTAAATATATTCAATGTAAGCTATTCTGAATGAAGACTTAAAGTAGGTTAGTCTACCTAATTAAAAAAAAAACATTTAAGTGAATATAAGTCACATTCAAATTATTGGATCAGCCATGTAATTGGCCACCATATCAAGACAGCAAAAGGATGCATTTCCTAAATATCTGTCTCTGATGCTGATAAAAGTCTCCTAAAAATATTAGATTTCCTAGATGCCTCATCTGCCTACTAACTTAGCCCCCTTTCCCACTTGTTTTAGAAGGATGGGCTACAAAAAAACCTAACACAAACACTGCTTTTACTATTCCCATGTCATGAATAACATTCACCTTCTTAGCATAATGGGAAACAAATGTGAATAATTACCATATTTCATAAAATTATGACAGTGTGCCAGTAATAGCCATTTTATAATTTTACAATGAAATAAAATAAGTTTACATGGATAACAGATAAAAAAGAGATAAAAGTTCATAAATGTGACTTGTAGGATGCCAACAATAAAAACAAGCCATTTATACAGTATTAGTAATCCTTCTTTAACAAAAATGCTACTCCACTGTCACTAACATTTCATTTACTAAGTTATCATGGGAAAGACAGACTGGGAGACTAGCTGAGGGACCAGAAGAAAAGGGAAGAACAGAGCAGATAGTCTGCAATGAATAAGATATTGTATTTAATACTTAAAGTGTCAGTGTGGGTGGGTAGGTAGAGGTAAATGGTTTTCAGTCTTTATTTTGGGTCATTTCTTTAAATTTCTTTAACTTTTAGTAGTCAATGTGGGGAAACTAGCTGGGCAAAATATTGGAATCTCTCATGACTTGGGTGGTTAGTTATGACCTGTGAAATGTGTGTGATTGGAGAGGAGTTGGGTCCAGCTTATAGGAGACAGGGGATGTAAGGGGGTAGTTTTCTGGAAGTAGTGGTCTGGAAGACAAGTATGGGAGAACAGAGGACAAGTTTTCACTGAATAACATATTCTATTTAATACTTAAAGAGACAGTGTGGGTGGAAAAATAGAGGTATGCGATTTTCAGTGTTTTGTTTCAGGGATTACTTACCTGGTAGTGGAGGGGACAAAATGAAGACCCAGCAGGAGGCTCTTTATACATGATAGGTGCTCAAAGGCAATACATAATTGGGAGTATTTCAAGGCTGTGATGCACTAGGAAGTATGTTAGAATACTTCCCACAAGTGTAATGATCATGCTACACGGTTAAGTGCCAAAGAGACCAAATAGGAGAGAGGTTTGAAGAAGAGGAGTAGGGGATGGCTACCCTGTACAATTAAAGGGATGCAGGATAAAGAGGAACTATGGTAAAAAGAGTCTATACTTTGTTTTCCTTCATTAGCTCACAGCAGGCACATGTCAGAACCATGTCCTGGCAGGCTGGCAGATGGGATGGAGTACTAGTCATCTGTAAGGCAAGGGGTCTCACCATGTTCCAGAATGCATTCTGGATGCATGGAGGGTGCCCAGAGTGTAGGAGGATTTGGCTCTTGGCAACAAGGTTTGTAACCTCTGGACTGAAATATGGTTCTAGAAATGTACCGCATGCCAAGGTTATGTGGGGGCTACAGCCCCACTACCCCAGGTGCCCTAGATGGCTAGTATAGGTGGATTGACTGTGGTGGTGGTGGTGGCTTTGGGGAAGGGTGGGAGGTTCACTTTAGGGAAGGGGGGAAACTCTGAGGATGGAAAACAGAAACCATTTGCTCATCTGGCAGAACTGATTTAGCCTGCTGACTCCAATGGGAAGAGACACTGGGAACACTGGGTGAGGTGGCTACTCTTAGTAACAGGATGCTAAAGGTGGCTGAGCATGGTTTGAAGAAGAGGACAATAATAGTTCTAGGAGACTTTGTAGTAAGAGGAATATACAGTAGATGCTAATGTACACTTCTGACCAGGAGGAGATATTTGTATGCTGTATGCAGGAAGTAACAGTAAACATTGTCCTGCTCTGATTACAGAAACTCATCAAAGCAGGTGTGGGGAGGCCAGACATGGTGATTCATTTAGGAAGTGACAATCTTGTGGGTTGTGGTGTAGAAAGAGTCAAGGACTGCTTCAGAGACCTAGGCAGGAAACATAGAATTTGATGGCAGATAAGGACCACTTGGCCCACCTAGTCTACCCATTTTCCTACCCAACAGATATGCTGCAGAACCTAGTTAACCAACAGCTTACTTCCTCCTACCCCCCACTAGGACTGCCTTGTGTCTGTCCCATGCATTCTTGAATTCCCCTACTGTTGTTGACTCCACGACCTCCTCAGGGAGGCTGTTCCATGCATCCACAACCCTCTCTGTAAAAAAATACTTCCTCACATTACCTCTGAGCCATCCCCCCTCTATCTCCAAATTGTGCCCCCTTGTTCTTGCACATCTCTTTTTCTGAAAGATACTACTCTCTTGGACTTTGTTGATTCCCTTGAGGTACTTGACAGTTTATATCATGTCCCTTTTCTCCCTTCTTTTCTCAAGGGTATACATATTAAGCTCCTTTAGACTTTCTTCATATGTCTTCAGGTGCAGACCCTACACCATTTTGGTTGCCCTCCTCTGGACAGCCTCCACTCTGTCTATGTCTTTGTGGAGATGAGGTCTCCAGAACTGCACACAGTACTCCAGATGGGGTCTCACCAACTGTATGTACAGAGGGATATCAACTTCCTGTTTTCTACTATTGATGCCTCTCCCTATGCATCCCAGTATCCACCCAGCCTTCCTTACTGCCTTCTCACATTGCTTGCCCACTTTTAGGTCATCAGATATAATTACCCTCAGGTCCCTTTCCATTTTTTCTGTTGTCAGTATCTCAAACCCCATTGTGTACTCTTCCCCTGGGTTTTTGTTTCTCAGGTGTATTACCTTGCACTTCTTTGCATTGAAACTGAGCTGCCCTACATTTGACCATTCCTCCAACCTTGCCAAATCCTTTCTCATCCTTTCCACTCCATCTTGTGTATCAACCCTGTTGCAGATCTTTGTGTCGTCTGCAAAGAGACATACTTTTCCTTCCACTTCATCTGCAATATCACTTATAAAGACATTAAAAAGGACTGTTCCCAGTACTGAACCCTGTGGTACCCCGCTAGTAACCCTCCTTTCTTCACTGTGGACTCCATTTACTACTACCCTTTGCGCCCTGTTGTCTAGCCAATTTTTTATCCAGGCTACCACCTTGGGACCCACTCCAAGGCTGGCTAACTTGTGTATTAATCTTTTGTGTGGGACTGTATTAAATGCCTTGCTTAAATCTAGGTAGGCCATGTCCACAGCCCCTCCCTGGTCTACTACTTTGGTCACCCAGTCAAAGAAATCTATTAGATTTGTCTGGCATGACCTTCCCATCATGAATCCATGCTGCCTTGGGTCCTGTGCCCCACTGACCTCTAGGTACTCATCAATTCTTTCCTTCAGAAGTGATTCCATCATTTTTCCTACCGCTGAGGTCAAACTAACTGGTCTGTAGTATCCTGTCTCTGTCCTGCTCTCACTTTTGTGAAGAGGAATTACATCCACCCTCCTCCAGTCCTCAGGTACCACCCCATCCCCCATGATTTGTTAAAGAGAGTAGTCAGTGGTGTTGCTAGTTCTACCCTTGGTTCTTTTAGAATTCTTGGGTGAATCCCTTCAGGCCCCAGTGCTTTGTCCACCTACAATTTTATTAGTTCTCTCAGAACCCTTTCTTCTGTAAATGGACTAGTATCGACCCCAGTCTTCTGAGTGTTTCTCTTGTTTGGTTTAGGTACCTCGCCCTCCTCTTCCTTTGTGAATACTGAGCAGAAATATTATTTCAGTATCCCTGCTTTTTCACTGTCACCCTCTGCCCACAATCCTTCCCCTTTATTAAGACTCAGTATCCCTCCATTGGTCTTTCTTCACTTTCTAATGTACCTATAAAAGATCTTATCCCCCTTCTTAACAGAGTTGGCTATCCTTTCCTTGGTTTGGGCCTTTGCTATTCTGACTGCCTTCCCTGCCTCTTTCTGCTTTAACTGATAAAGTTTTCTGTCCTTCTCCTTCTGTGTTCCTTATATTTCCTGAATGCTGTCCTTTTCTCATTAACCTTCCCTGCCACCTCTTTTGAGAACCATAGTGGTTTTGTCCTCCGTTGTGTTTTGTTGATTTGCTTTACACAAAGGCTTGTTGCCTCTGTGATGGCTGTTTTGATTACTCCCCATTGTAATCAATTAAATAATGATTTTATCTTTAAGGTCTCCTGTCAGTACCGTGAGTACAATTAAACCCCTGTGGAGAATTACTTAGGAGCCAAGGAACCACTTAACTGTACACTGAGGTTATTAACGACTGAAGCCCTAAGGGCTGAGGGAGCAAAAAGGCACCAAATTTGAAAGTCAAACAAAAGGCAGTGGTGCAGTTTCTGTGGGTGTCCTGATTCTGTACATTTTGGGTGCTGGCCAGTGGGCAGGGAGCAGATCTGAGGGTGGGATGCCCTGCTCTTGCTGAGGCTAAGGAGAGAGAGAGAGAGAGAAGATGGTGGGCAGATGGATTAAATAGGGCTAAGGAGAGTTCAAACTCAAACAACTACAATTGCTAAAACTTCTCTACTGGGGCTAAAAACTAGATATCTTGTACTGGGACCTTTAATTTAGGATAAAAAAAAAGAAGTTAGTGTGTTTGTCAGAGGTGGTTGAAGAAAATTGTTATCTGTTATCTGTGTTATCTGTGTACTTATCTAGGTGCTTGTCACAGGTGTCAGAAGGGAATTGTTATCTGTGAAATTAACTAAGTGTAGAAAGATTTGCAAAGTAGGGAGAGTGGCTTAGCTAGAAGGAGCCAGGTTAAGACCAGATATAAACACTGCTGTAGATAGCTTCTACCAGAGAACAGACAGAACACCAGGAGGAAGGAGCTACTGGTATAACTAAAACTTCTCTACTGGGGCTAAATTGCCCTCTTTCCCTTTACTCCACCCACCCACCCAAAACCAGTTCTACTTTTATAGACACAGGATTTAACTGACAACAGAACTTCCTGTTTGGGAGCAGGAAGTGAGTGATCACACAGCCACAAAAGACTCACTATCCTAGAAAGGCAAGAGTAGCTCTCCGTCCCCCCCAGCTGCTGGTGGTCTGACTCTGAGCAAGTAAGGAGACTACTGAGAAATATAGGAACTTCTTGTCTCAGAACAGGAAGATCAGGAGCTAAAAGGGTGCAGAGACAGTAAGTAAGTAGGAAGAGAAAAGAAAGAAGAAATAAACAGACAGTGGAAAGAGTAAGTATTGCAAATAACAGTTGGGGGACAGAAAAAAAACATGTTGGGAGTGGTGCAGTGCAGTGGCTGTGGAGCAGCAGTCTTCTGGGAGATGTTCTGGAGGATGCAGTGTTGTCCCATCTGCAGGCACCTCTCTGGGGAGGAGATTTCTCATCTCCAGGCTGAGTTGGCCAGGATTTGTGGGACCTCCCCTCCCACCCAGGGACCACCAGGGTCACTGCCATTGCCTCAGAGGTTGCCAAGAAAGAGGAGTGGTTGGACCGCAGTGGGCTCAGGGAGGCTGAGGTTGGTGGAACTGAGGTGCATCCCTCCAGTTGTACCTCTCCACAATTTCTATGTCATTCTGGAAAAGTGTGGTTCCTCTATGGAGGCACCAACAGTGGAGACCAAAGAGGATGCTGGGAACCTCCACAAAGGAGACCCACAGGAGGGTGGCATGGGACCCCACAGGGGAAGGAAACAACTCCTGGTGGGAGACTCCATTCTTAGGAAGGTAGAACTGGGGGAGGAAGGGGAGAGGGAGGTAAGGTGCCTGCCTGGTGCCATGGCTTGGAGGGACAGGGAGTGAATCCTCAGGATCATAGGAGCAGCTGCACAGGGGAGGGAGATGTATGTCATTGTCCACCTAGGGACAAATAACCTGGCTAAGAAAGGGATCAGAGCAGTGCAAGAAGTGTTTGTGGAGATGGGGAGGGGCTTAGACAAATAGCACACACGGTAACCTTCTCGGAGGTGCTGCCTGTCTACGGCATGGGTGAGGTTAGGGTGCTCCACACCATGGGATTCAATCAATGGTTGAAAAACTGGTGCAGAGCTCAGGGATTTGGCTTCACTGGGGACTGGGGGTCCACCTGTAGGGATGCAGGCCTATACTGGCATGATGGTCTGCATCTGTCCAGAAGGGGAAGCAGGATCCTAGGTGATAGGTTTAAATACTTCATTGACAAGCATTTAAACTAGCCAAGGGAGGAGGCATTGGAAAGGAGCAGGGACATCCTCGTCCCCCAAAATATCAAGGTACTAAATGAGGTAGACACCAACATAGAGATGTCAATAGGGAGAAGCGCAGGGGTAAATGGAGAAAGTGACAAATGCAATAAGGACAGGGATGGGGCTAAAAGGGGTAAGGCCATCAAGAAATGGAGCGTAATGAGTACCAATGCCCATAGTCTGGGCAACAAGCTCCCTGAACTGGTGGCCTTGATGGAAGGGGGATGCCTGAATATTGTAGCAGTCACAGAAACATGGTACACAGAGAACCATGACTGGGATGTTAACATACCAGGGTACACAACCTACAGGAGAGACAGGCAGGGCAGAAGGGGGGCGAACCTCTCTATGTAAGGGAAGGGATAAAAGCAACCAAACAAAAGAGTAAACAGGGAGGAGAGGAGGCACTGTGGGTCATCTTTGAGACTGGAAATGGCACCACAATCTGCACAGGGGTTGTATATAGACCCCCATGTCAGGGGGAGGGAATGGACATGGATATGATAGAAGGCATACTTAGGATGGCAGAGAAAGGGGAGATACTGTTGATGGGGGACCTTAATATGCCAGATGTTAACTGGAGCACCTTTGCGGCAGCCACATCCAAAAGCAGGGTCATTCTTGATGCCCTTCAGGTGGCATGCCTCAGACAGCTAGTTTTGGAACCTACTCATGAGGGAGCAATCTTAGACCTTGTACTCTCAAATGGGGACAGCGAGAGGATCTCAGATCTAGAAGTGGGTAGCCATTTGGGAACAAGTGACCACCAAACAGTGTAATTCACGATAAACTCAGCTATATAGTCAAGCCATACAAAAGTGAGGGTTCTGGACTTCAGCAGGGATGACTTTGGCAAGATGGGAGAGTGCCTTAGAAAAGCACTAGCAATCAGGCTAGAAGGAGGGGTGGAGCAACAATGGGGAAATATCAAAACTGCCATCACAGAGGCAACAAGCCTTTGTGTGAAGCAAATAAACAAATCAAAACAAAAGAAAAAGCCACTATGGTTCTCAAAAGAGGTGGCGGTGAAGGTTATGGAGAAAAATATAGCATTTAGGAAGTATAAGAAAACACAGAAGAAGCAGGACAGAGAACTGTACCAGTTAAGGCAGAAGGAAGCAGGGTAGTCAGAATAGCAAACGCACAAACTGAGGAAAAGATAGCTAACTCAGTTAAGAAGGGGGATAAAACCTTTTATAGGTATACCAGGGAGCGTAGAAAGACAAAGGGAGGGATAGTCAGGCTGAATAGAATGGATGGAGGGTGGGCAGAGCGTGACAGTGAAAAAGCAGAGATACTGAATGAATACTTCTGTTCAGTATTCACAAAAGAGGAAGTGGAGGAGGTGCCTAATCCAATTAACAGAAGCACTCTGGAGAGGGGGGTTGATCCCAGTCCTTTCACAAAAGAAAGGGTTCTGAAAGAACTCCCAAAACTGAAAGAGGACAAAGCAATGGAGCCAGATGGAATTCAACCCAGAATTCTAAAAGAATTAAGCAGAGAACTAGTGACACCACTGACTACCCTTTTTAACAAATCATGGAAGGATGGGGTGGTACCTGAGGACTGGAAGAAGGTGGATGTGATTCCCCTTCACAAAAGTGGGACTAAGACAGAGGCAGGAAACTACAGACCTGTCAGTTTGACCTCTGTGGTAGGGAAAGTGATGGAATCACTTCTGAAGGAAAGAATTGTTGAGTACCTACAGGCCAGTGGGGCACAGGACCCAAGGCAGCATGGGTTCACAGCGGGAAGGTCATGTCAGACAAATCTAATTGATTTCTTTGACTGGGTGATCAAAATAGTAGACCAGGGAGGGGCTGTGGACATGGCCTACCTAGACTTTAGCATGGCATTTGACACAGTCCCACACAAAAGATTAGTAGTCAAATTAACCAGCCTGGGAGTGGGTCCCAGGGTGGTAGCCTGGGTAAAACATTGGCTGAACAACAGGAAAGAGAAGGTAATTGTAAATGGAGTCCACTCTGAAGAAAGAGGGGTTTCTAGTGGGGTACTGCAAGGTTCAGTACTGGGTCCAGTCCTTTTTAATGTCTTTATAAGTGACATTGCAGAGGGACTGGAAGGAAAAGTATGCCTCTTTGCAGATGACACAAAGATCTGCAACAGGGTTAATACACAAGGAGGCATAGAAAGGATGAGAAGGGACTTGGCAAGGTTGGAGGAATGGTCAGAAGTATGGCAGTTTGATTCAATGCAAAGAAGTGCAAAGTAATGCACCTGGGAAACAAAACCCAGGGAAGATTACACAATGGGGGTAGTAAACAACAAAAATGGAAAGGGACCTGGGGGTAATCATATCAGATGACCTTAAGGTTGGCAAGCAATGTGAGAAGGCAGTAGGGAGGGCTGGGGGGATACTGGGATGTATAGGGAGAGGTATCACCAGCAGAAAACAGGAAGTTGTTATCCCCCTGTATGGACAATTGGTGAGACCCCACCTGGAGTACTGAGTCCAATTCTGGAGACACCATCTCCGCAAGGACATAGACAGGATGGAGGCAGTTCAGAGGAGGGCAACTAAAATGGTGCAGGGTCTGCAAGAGAAGCCATATGAGGAGAGACTAAAGGAGTTTAATATGTATACCCTTGAGGAAAGGAGGGAGAGGGGGGACATGATAGAAACATTTAAGTACCTCAGTGGAATCAATAAAGTTCAAGAAGTTAGCATCTTTCAGAAAAAGAGATGTGCAAGAACAAGGGGACACAATCTGAAGATAGAGGGGGGACGGCTCAGGGGCAATGTGAGGAAGTATTTTTTTACAGAGAGGGTGGTGGATGCATGGAACAGCCTTCCTGAGGAGGTTGTGGGGTCTAAAACTGTGGGAGAATTCAAGAATGCATGGGACAGACATAAGGCAATTTTTGTCGGAGGGGTAGGAAGAAATAGGCTGTTGGTTAAATAGGATCTGCAGCTAATCCTCTAGGTAGGGACATGGGCAGACTAGGTGGGCCAAGCAGTCCTTATCTGCCAACAAAGTCTATGTTTCTATGGAGGAGACAGAGAAAAGGAGTGGAAAGGGTAAGTCAGAGAAGGCAGAGATTCAGAGTACAAAGCAAAATTTCTTTACTGGAATAATATCAATTTGTTACTATTTACTATTGATCTAGCACAATTTGCAACATTTTTGTACTGATTACCTAGCACAAAGGTACTAACTACAAGTTCAAAAATAAGATAAAACTCTAAACAGCTGATTATAAAGCAAAAACAGTCACTGAGTTGCAATTTGAACCAGGAAATTCCATCAGCCAAAAGTGCATGGTGCCAAGCACTAGTAGACATAATGTAAGAGACTACTAACCCAGCAGTTAGACAGCCTACTAGGAAAGGACTTTAATGTACTTGACTTAATGATCTCCGTGGCATACAGCATTAGGACTGGTAAGAGTAGTAGAGCTGCTCAGGACTATAGGACACAACTCAGTGTTGTTTAGCATAATGCTTGAACCCAGTTGGTCAAATTCAAGGATAATGGTCCTGGATCTCAGAAGGGAAAATTTTGTAAAGGTAGGTTAGTTAATTCAGAAGAAATGTGTCGGGTGAAGGATGTAGAAGAGGTTGAGGCCAAGTGGAAAATTAAGACAGGGAATTGTGAAAGCAACTAGATCCTGTTGGAGGCAGGTAGGAAAAAAAACAAACAACAAAAGACCACTTTGGTTTTAGAGGGAAGCAGAAGCAGTAAGTACCAAGGGGAACAGCAAATTCAAAATCATAGACTCTATGTAGAGCTGACATGTGAAAGCAGAGGACTAGTGGAGAATAGCAGAGAATTTAAAGAAAGGGTGAAAAGCTTTCTTCTGTTATACCAAGAAACAGCTGTGGACAAAAAGGAGAATCATCAGATTAGACAAAGTAAGGAAAACAGAGGAAGATGATAACAAGACTGCTGAAACTTTAAACAAATACGTCTGTTTAGTTTTTATGAAATAGGAGGATAGACCACTCCCAGAATGTGACATTTTAGACCAAAAGAAGGGTCATGGATCAGACATAGGTAGGGAAGATGTTCAGATGTGGACCACAAAGACCATTTAAGTGAAGGAAGAGGAAGATATATGAGGAGATGCTGGAGAGTGTCAAAATGTGCACATTAGAAGCCAGGAATCTAGTGGGGATGTGATAGAAACTGCTAAGTACCTGAAGGGCATTAATACATATACACAAGTGCCTTAGTCACAAGAATCAAGAGAACTGTACAATAACAACAACCAAAGGATGGCAACTGGGAGGGGGCCTTTAGGAGGGGTGTAAGGAAATTATTTACTGAAAAGGAGTTGGAGAAGTGAAATGCATTGCCAGAAGAACTGATCCTCACAGAGTCCACAGCCAACTTCAAACACATATGTAATAAGAGAGGAAAATATTCCAAGCCAGATGAGGGATTGCGTGAGAGTGGGCATTTTCCAGTTAAGGGACTAGGATAAGTGAACTGGAGAGGGAGGTGTTGAAATACAGTCAGTGCCAATAATACACTAGCCCATTCCAGCATTAGGCTGGTACAGAATATTAACATGTACTGTGCAGACTTGATTGGCCATTGGTCCTGTTTCTGCCATCAACATCAATGTTTCAATGACAACTTGAATTGGATGGGGTGTTGAGCTCTGTTAGACATAAACCTTTAGTAATGCATGTGTTTTAAATTAACAGCCTAAATATTTTTGGCTCTTTAGGATATCTCAAAAGAAACTTTTTGACTGCTGTAGTCAAAGAAACAGTGCAACCTTCAATATCCAAATGTGGTTGTTTATATGCCTATCAATATATTTCATATTCGCACACCAAACTACAAGCTGCATCTGTAGTAAGGTGGCTATTTGGTAAATTTTCATGAAATAAAAAGGAACTCAGTTCTTGATGACAATATATTCAGCAATCATGGGCTCTTTTAAGAAAATATTATTTCAACAGGCACACATTCGGAGAATGATGCTCAAATTAATGTTCAAATGAATGTATTTCATTGTAAGAGTTTAAAGAGAAACAGATTAAATATTTTGGCTGGCTAGATGAAGAGATATTGAAATCTATAATTAAAAATGAAACCAATGTTAAAAACTTACACACTGTGTTCTTTTGGTTGATGTCTTTGCTGGGTGGCAGCTTCACTCCTCTGGATTTCAATTCAATCGACTTTTTTACTATAGAAATTTAAAACCAAAAAATAAAAGAATGTTAACTCAGACATATGCAGCGTAATACTATAGAGTTGTTTTGTGCTTCAGGTGTTGAGGTGATGTCAAAAGTTTAATGAAGGATTCATTGTGAACAACATACACAGGATCCTGAAGATATTCCTTCTGATTTTTGCAAACTAGATTCAGTTTGGTGAGAATATGTATTGCCAACTTTTTTTTTAATAAAGCTATTATGTCCAGTTATACACCTCAAACATGGCAGAGTAAATAATATAGTTCCAATTTATAAAATAACACCAAAAAAGGACCAACATTATCATCTCATCAGCCTTATAGACAATATGACTAAAATTTCTGCAAGAATTTTGTTGGAATAACTACAAATATGGACTGATTCAGCAAGCAATAATGCCCAACAGGGTGGGTGGTATTGTGTAATACCAGACCAGCCAAGGGTGTAATGAGGCCCGGCACTGCAGGTGGAGGGCCTTATAGCCCCTGGCCGGTCCGGTATTGCCATGCCACCCACCCTGGAGGGCATTATTGCACTTAGAAAATGGGCTAACTTGAAAAATAAATAGACAGAATCTTAGTTTTTGTTTCAAGAATAAATAGTTTTAATTTTTAAAATTGTTAACTGTTAGTATTAAAAACAGGAACAAAATAATCCCTTTTTGGGATACTTTAACATAAACTGAAATGCTTAGGAACCACATTTTTTTAAACTTTTAATGCTGGGTTTGGCCAAAAGAAAATGGTGAGGCTAACATTTATTTCTGATAAGTTATGAAGTTTATTGGTGAATTGAAAGTAAAATTTCTAGGCTGGAAAATGTTTTGTTGCAGTTTGTGTGAGATCACAAGGTGGCAGGCTTCTGTTACTGCTGCTGCTGCAGGGGTTTTGGTGATCTGTGTTCTGCTGTGCTGGCTGGTTCGACAGTTGTTCTTTTTCACTTTGCTTGCCTGCTAGTATGGAGCTCCATATTTTTCAATCAGTAGTTGAAGGGGCCCAGTATGTCACCAAGCTTTGCTCTGATCGATGTCCTGTGACTGCTAAGATCTCCTTGTCAGTAAGTCCTGCTCTCGATAACAGCTGGACCACAGTTGTACGAATACTGTGGTTAGTGTAATCCTGGGACCAATTTGCTTCTTTGCTGAGTCTAGGCATAAGGTAGCCCAAGTAATTTTTCCCTATGGGCTTCATGGAATACCAGTACTGTTGCTGGTTCAGGATCTCTTGTGGTAGCCTCTTCGGATGAAGATATAAGCTTGCTGCACTGGGTGGACATTTCTCAAGGTATTTCAAGAAGGAGCTAACGGGGCACAGCGGGTAATTTTTTTTCTCAGAAATGTAGCCACATGTGTTCTCTTTATTAAGCTCCTGTAGATCTTTGTGGTTTTTCATTTTCTGGTTATGTGTTAGGGTGATATAGTTATGTCCAGTGTCATCCTCTTTGACTGTGAAGCTGTCCCTAATTAGTTTGTGGATCCCCACCCGACTGTGCCAGACTATGTGAAGCTGGATATTGAACCAGACTTTCTGTACTAAGTCAGGTGTGGTTTCAGGGTTTAATGCTGGGCTGTTCCTTAGTTTTTCTAGATCTGCTGGTTTTATTGCAGGATAGTGGGTTGAAGTGTCTTTTTGTGATTTTCAGAGACGTTTCAGTACTGCTGCCAGCACGTTGTTTGATGACTTGAAAGCTGAGTTTGTGATTATGCTGACAGGCTAACAGACATCCATGCTGCTGAGGTGGCAGCTGATGCCCATACGTAAGACGCAATACCCAGCTACGGACTAGTCTGTGCCGCTGCTTGTTTGGACCTCGGCGTAGTATTGCCTGAGGAGATTATTTAAATCTTCAAAAGTTTTGGTTTGCCACTCGACAGCTAGTTTGTTATGAGTTACCCACTGGTCAAAAAAGGAGACAGCTCATTTAGTGTTTTTAACTGTATTGTCTTCCTCTCTTTCATTTTCAATGTTATCTAGCTACTGATCTGTGACAGAAATGAAGCGGTCACTTACTTGTGGCTTTTCTGCTCTTGTTTTGATAGAACAACTTCATTTTGATTCTTGTGGTGGATGCTCTTCTTCAGTAAGTACATTGTGGCATTTTAAAATGCTTATTAGGTTGAAATTTATTGGTAACTGGTCAGACATTTTCTTTTTTTTTTTGACTATGAGCTTCACTAGCCTCACCAGGTTGACAGAAGTGGTCAGCGGGGTACCAGGATATGCAGCAGGTACAGAGGTCACCTGAATGGTGCTTCTTACTTGTTGGTCATCTATTGAAAGTTAATGTACCCCCATGCTAAGGGTACTGACCAATCAGAGTCCAGCAAGTAAGAAGCCCATTTTCTAACAAGTAATGATATCCCCAAAACAAGCTGGATAGTGAAAAAAAATGGTTACAATGACTAGGTGCTTCCTATTACACAACTGGTTGAGAAGTATAATAAAATAATACAAAAACTTTATGTAGCGTACATCAATTGTGTGGTGGTGTTTGTCTCAATATCAATATACTGTTATTATGCATTATGCATTATGTTATTATTCATGGCATTGACATCATGATGAAATCATTATGAGGCAGACCTAGTGGACTAGCTGGGAAAAGAGATAGAGGGGAGTGAGCAATTAGGGGTTATAAGGGGCAGGCAAGAGAAAAGGAGCATCTTAATTTTGCTTTCAGTAAACTTTCCTGCCCACCCATCCTGAGAAAAGAATGGGAAGAAGAAGGTTGATTCATAACAGGGGAAAACCAGAATGCTGAAGGTGGACAGCAGGGCTGGTAGGACTGCCAAAGGTGGACAACAGGATGAGGTATGAGAGGGGAAGAAAAGAAGTGGGAGGGGGAGGCGGGGGGATAATTGGACACAGAGGGCTGCAGAACAACATAGGACAGGAGAGTGGTATATGTGTACACATGTACCCAACCATAGAAGGAAGACAGAGGTCCCAGATGTACATCTGGGGATGAGATAATAATGGAAGTTTTGTGGTTGTTGTTGTTTGTAAATATGATATATTAACAGAGATAATGATCTACATATATGATGAAGATATGCTTTGGAGGTGGATATATAAAAGGATTGTATTGAATTAATTGCCAACTGAGCACCCACAAGACAGTGGTCCATGACTTCATTAGGAAGGGGATCTGGGAACAAGGTATACTTTGTCCAATATATTGAACACAAATATTGAATATTGAAAAATATTGACTCTAGTGAAGAAAATAGGACCACAAATATTGTTTTTAAGAAACATATTAACATTTTGAAAAAAAAAAAATTGAATCTAGTAAAAAAATAGATCAGCCAATATTGTCTCTAAGAAAAATGTAAAGTTAAAAGCAAATCTGCAATATAAGTCCAACTGGGGATCAAACTAAGAAGTAGGGGACTTTAAAAGCATTACACTAAGAGCCTATGCCATAGCTAAAACATAATTAATGGCACTATTTTGTCAACTAAGGACTAAAGTTTGCTGTGCTTTGATAGCTAATATTCGTGAACAATGAGGAAAATGATTTTTCATTGTGAGTGATATATAATAACCTGAGCTTGAAAAACAAGGAAAGGAGCAAACTGTCAGAATTTATATAATGAGAACCATATGACATGAAAATCATTTGGCACTGGCAACCAAAAACCTCATATGACTTTGATTTTGGCCTGTGTTAAGAAGGTAATCCTAAGGCATTGGTGTAACCAATCTACCCCTCAAGTTTTAGAATGGTATAGGGAAATACTCTCATGTTATAAGCAGAATGTTAATTGCTAGCACGGCAGATTGCCTATCCAGATATAAGAGAATCTGGGGACCATTATATGTTCTCCTTATCCTTTGAGTAGGTTGTTTTGGTGCTCTGTTTTTATTCCCTACAAGAGTGCCCTGTACTAGAACCTTACACTCACAGACGTTTTAAACACAGTTACCTATGCCTGATTGTATGTATAGTTTTTAGTCTCTTCTGGGGATGGGTGGTGATGGGAGAGTGGGCGGGTTGTGGGGGTGGGAGGGGGAATTTATACTTGTTTATCATTTTCTTCTGTTATATTATTACTATGTTGCTATCCTCTTTGATATGTTTAATCACTTTGTTCATTTCATTACTGCTCCATGTGACTTTTCTGCATTGTCTGTTGCTGTTATTGTCACTTCTCAGTGTTATTTTCAATAAAGTTTAAATCTGAAAAAAAAAAGTAAACCATATGGCTCTGAGAGCATGACCATTTTGCCAAAAGGCTGAAAACATCCATCTCAAGAATCTGGCATTGTTGAAAGTTACAAAAAACTGGAAGAAGGAGGGTGAGTAGCGTAACTCCTTCAGTGTGAGCAGAAGATTGCCTTGCAGCCCACCTCATGAGGTAAAATTACTTTTTGCTTGTCAACAGTTGGGGAGCTTGGATAAGGGTAAGGAGAATGTTAACAAACTGCCTTGATTGACAGTGGGTGGTCGTGCTCTGCCTTTGGTGCTTACTCGAGACAAGCCCTCCCCTTCAAGAGACAAAAGGGAAGAAGATGTGACCACAGCACGCATAGGAAAATCCCTGCCACCAGATGAGATGCTGCTAGTTGGAATGGTAAGTGCACTTAAAGGTACACTAAGCTGCCAGATTGCTAATTTCTAGTTTTTAAATGGATTGAAATAATTAAACCAGCAGTAAAATCCAGACACTTTAACTGAAACCTTAGTTGAATAAACAGGGTGACAGCATCCGAATACATAAATATAAAAAAGAAAGTGAAAATCAGCAAGCAACTGTCTGCAGGTAATTTAATTATGAGTGATAAAATTTAAATTTGAATTAACTGAGATAAAATTAAAAAGAAAATATAAATTTGCAAATAGAAATTATGTCTTTCAACAATAAAAAATTAAAAATTGGGAATTTTGAAGACAAATGGTGCAAAGGTATGAAAATATATTTAGAAACTAGTTGCTATTTATGAAATAATTGGAATATCTTAGCCTGTTATGATTGGCAATTTACATTAAGATATTATATGTATAGAAATAGAAAGCGTAAAATGGATTATTCATCAATCAGCTAAAATAAGGTTATTCTACTTTTTCTACTTTTATAAATGTTTGAATATAGCATGCATATGGCTATTACAATATTGTATGTTAGACATAAATGCTTATTTTATGTTTTTATTCTGTTTCCAACAGCATTAACAAGCATTTGTCAATGCCAAATGTTTGCTTGCTGGCATTAGTAGTGGAAGTGCAGGAGTTAGGTATGGCATAGAAGTATTGAACTGATGCCAACTCCACCCTCACCCTGCAGAGATGGACAGGCATTGGGGTTGCATTTGGGTCATCGCCCATGACAGTCATGACATTTCACCTCACTCTACCCTTCAGACAGTGAAAAAGTGTTGAGGTGTGCCTTGGGGTGTATGGGCTTTACATTCACCTCATTTCATTAGGAAATACACTGAAATGGGGGCAGTATAGGAGAGTGGAGTGAACTCTGGGGGCAAAGGGTCCAAGGCACACCTCAATGCCTGTCACTGGCTGCAGGGTTGGGGTGGAGGTGGAATGGCATGAGCATTACAGTCTACATTCCCAAGTAACACCCCTGATGTCTGTCAGTTCCATCGTAGGTCATTATGGTTGAAAACCCTAATGCTCTGGGTGTTTTTTAGTATTTTTATTCCAAGTTTTCCACATGGGCTTTTTCTGACCCCACTTCATGAACAATGACACTATCAGTTTGTTAGGCGAAAGGTGATTTTGAACAGCAATGGTGCCATTTGGCACCACAGGCACGAAAACACATTTTGAACAGGATGTGAAAAGTGACAGGTGTACTGTTCATGAGGAGGTGTAAAAATGGCATTGTTGAAAATCTGGAGTGAAAATATACAAAAACTGGTGAAGTCACGAGTGTGTGTAGAAACTGCATAATGTACACCCATAATGTAATTAGTTTGGGGATTTCTTACAGCAGATTTTCAACATAGGCATTTTGGGACCTCCGCTCATGAATAGTGTCACAGTGATTTTCTTAATCTGTCCCAAACACTAATTTCCCACAGCGACCATGCTATTCTGTGCCGGAAGTGCAAAAACACATTTTGGCCAGAGTGTGAAAAATGACAGCTGTACTGTTCATAAAGAGGTGTGGAAAAATGTCAATATAGAAAATCTGAACTGAAAATATTATAAATTTGTGAACTTACAAGGGTGCGTGGAAATTCCACAATGCACACTCCTAACAGAGTCATTTTATAGATTTTTGTCACCAAATTTTCAACATAGCCATTTTAACACCTCTGCTCATGAACAGTGTCACTGTGATTTTCTTAATGTGTCCCAAACATTGATTTCTCACACTGACCGACGTCAATGTGCACTACATGTGTGAAAACACATTTTGGGTAAGATATGAAAAATGACAGTTGTACTGTTCATAAGGAGGTGTGATAAAATGGCAATGTTGAAAATTTGGAGTGAAAATGTTAAAAATTGTCAAAGTTATGAGTGTGCATAGGAACTGCACAATGCACACTCATAAAACAGTGATTTTTGGGAATTATTTCACCAAATTTTCAGCATAGGGTTTTTGTCAGCCTACCTCATGAACTGTGACACTGTTGTTTTCTTAATCAGTCCCAAAAGGTGGTTCTGTACAGTGACTGCAAAATCACCTTTTGGGATGAATAACAAAATGACAGTGACTGAGTTCATGAGGTGTGGCCCCAAGAGCCCCATGTTGAAAATGTGGTGAAAAAATTTCCCAAAATGGCTGAGATGTGCACCAAAGTTGGAAAAAAAGACATTTATGCCATTATACAGCTTACGGACATTTTTTCAGTTTGCAGTCAGCTTTGAAGAGTGCAGACATTTTCCCAGTCCACTGAAGATCATTGTGCTGGGCTCTGGAGGTAAGTATGGTGTTAGGGAGATGTGGGAAGGTGGGTGCGCAGAGGGTGGGTGAGGGTTGAGGTAGGAGGCAAGACAGTCAATGAGGAACCTTTTTTTTTTTTACAGGTGGTGTTTTTTTCTTTTTAGGAAGATGACGTGGGATTTTTGCCATGCTGGTGTGGGCTCCCAGCTTGGCAGCTGGAAGTTTGTTTGGGGGGGCAGTGGAGTCGACGGGGATTGGGCACTCCAGTTGGCCATACGGACTTTTACCAGGCTGGGGTGGACTCCCAGCATGGCAGCTGGCAGTCTGTTTTTGGGGGGGTACAATGCAGCTGATGGAGGATTGGGCACCCCATCAGCCATACAGTGTGCAGGGAGGGAGAGCATGAGCATGCTGGGGTGGCTCCCAGTGTGCTACTTGGGTGTTTGCTGGGGGGGACCCAGAAAAAAGGAGCTGTCTATGACAGTTGTTCAGATGCAGTGCTGACATGTAGGCACTTTGCATACTGCCGATGGCAGTATGCAAATTGCCTACACATTACCACCACTGATTGTAGCGGTCTTTTGCTTTCAACTGTATGCCACTGCATCTAAATTGCTGCCATTTATTGGTGTGGTGAGGCCGTGCCTGCAAGAAGAAGCAGGGCACTGGAAACGGGGCGGTACACCTATGAAAATTCATATGGTGGCACTATGTTTCTTGCACATGCATGCAAGCACAAATAAAAAGGACCAGAAATACGAAAACAAAATACCTGAAGGTCACAACATAGAGTGAGTGAGAGGTATGTGTATAACTAGGTGAGTCTAGGTCATGTATACTATATATATATATATATATATATATATGCGTAATAAATTAAAGATACTAGGAAAATATGTATAGACATGTTACTCAATATATTTTATTTTAATTTTTAATAGTCCCTACTCTTCGAAGAAGCCCAAATAGGGCAAATGTTAGGAGTTGTTGGGTCTCCATAAGAAAAAAAGAAAATAAAAAGAATTCAAGAAAATTCATTTCTGATTGTGTGGCTAGATTTTATACTTCTTTTTAGATTTGACAACACTGCTCACAAGCCCCAAAATTAAAAACTTTAGCAACATTACTCACTATAGTGGAGTACCTTTTGGACCTTGGAATTTTAATACTAATTAAAAAAGAATTTAAATATTCCCTTGTTGGCTACTTATTATTCTTAAATGTTCATTCATTTATCAATATTCAAATTGCAACAACAACAAACTCACACCCAAAACACACAAAAAGACCCCCCCAAAACAAAATAACCCCACCTCTCAACCAATCCTAGTCAGTAGAGGAGAATGCCCGCCCAAACCCATACATTTCCAGGAACCATAGCTAATGAAGACCCCTAATCCACAGGATACAATGATATAATAGCATGTCAAAAAGATGATAATAATCCCCACCATGCCCAACACATCTGAGCAGATGAGAATTAGAACAAACCAAAAAAGGGAGGCAAAAGGAAAATCTGAAGCGAAAAGAAAAAAACAACAAAAAAAAAACACATTAAATAAGCCAAGAGGGAGTCCGCTCCAAGGCACTTAAATGATATATAATGTATGCAGTCTGCTCAAGTTGGCCTCTTACACATACAGTTGGTTACAAACACTTGGAATCATTTTCATCAATTGGAAATTAAAAAGAAACTCTTGTATCCATTACTTTAAGAAAGCAAGGTTTGATTCTTCCAATGCTGAAGGACAACCTTTTTAACTAAAATAGATATTGTGGCCATGGCATACCTCCACTCCTTAACTGAAATACCTTCATAATCATACATCAGGTATACCTTGTGACACTCAGACAGCTGGTTCTGATTAATCTATGATTTTTGTAATATAAAAATGTGTTATTGAATGTCTCTCATGAGAGATGCTGACAGCCTGTGGAATGACAACCCCCTCCCTGGTTTTAGCTACAACATGTTACCTGGAAGGCCAGGAGATAATTACAGGCTAGAAGAGACTTAAAATTTAGGCTGTCCTGTTTATCTAGCTTATTTGTGGCTTGCCAGCTGCTAAGATGGGAAATTATTAACTTTTGTAAATCTTAGAGGAAGAAGAGTAGGTTATGACGCCTTAGTGCGAAGTCATAAATGTTTCTTTGATGTCTGTAAAGAACAGGAAGACACTCTACATCAAAGGGTCGTATGAGAAAATGAGTTGTGCCAAGGTCACAGAATTTAATACTTTGATAAGACATCGTATTTTGCATAGATATATTTTTTTATATTCTGACAGGGAGGAGCTAGGTGTCCTCAAGCAAAGAGGCTGGCAAAGCCAGTTTTTGAACAGTATTCTGTTTTCCATTTACACACAAATGTGTGGGCTCTGAAAGCTACAACATGGAAGCAGCACTGTAAGAGATGCATTAGAAAGATCAAGTCTAATTGTCTGGTGGTAGGAAATTGCACTTTTAAAATCTTGTTTTTTTTTAAGTGATTGTATGTTTTTGTGACATATGGTTCTGGATTTACATTTTACATTTTTTTATCTATTTTGAAGTAAACCTCTACTTTAGAGACTACTTAGTGTGCCTTTGAAATTCTTTTTCTTGACAAGGGAAGCATACATGGTTAAAGTTGACACTGTACAAAGCTTACTGGTTTTACCAAACTGGGAAAAGGTAAGAATTTAATCTGAGGTCTTAAATAGAGTTTTAAGGGTTCATTTTGTATGCCTGGTTAGGTGCCCTTAGGTGAAAGATATCTGGCCCCCCCAAAGAGCAGAATTATCTGAGCCTGTACATTGGGTACACTAACAAGAGGTTCACAGTTTGAATCCCTCCAAGACTTGATACCAAAGGTTGATTTGAACCCACAAAACAGACAGGAGGGTTACTCTGTTTCTGTGTCCTGTTCACTAGACTGCGCTCAGAGGTTGGCACTATGGGAGCAGAGGGTCTTACCTGCTGAGTGGGTCTGTGACATACCTCAGGCATAAACAGCTGTGATATGCCTAGCAGATGGTCTGTCCATGACATGATGGTCTCCCACAGAGGTTGAACTTTGCCAGAGGCCCCAAAAAATATGAAAAGGGTACCCTTGGATGACCCACAGTGACTACAAGTAGAAGTAAGGCACCCAATCCTAAATGAATGCTGTGGGGTATAATATAAATTATGAAGAATATTAAACTGAATCACACACAGTCTATCATGAGGCACATAAGTATGTAAATCCCTCCAAATTTGAGGCCAGTTAAAGGGTCTGCCAGAACACACCTTGTCCTAATATGGGCAGGTGCCATCTATCCGAGGAATTAAATGGGAAATATTCAGATTGTATATTTGGGAAACAGCATTGGGCTGGGAGGCCATCTCTGCCACTAAGCCTACAAATCCACAATTGTCCATATGCCATGTGATGCCATGTGATTTACTGGAGCTTGTACTATGTACAGTAGTATGCACTTCCATGGAGCTCAGTCAGTGGCTGGCTGTGGTGGTGAGAGGTTGGTCTGTGCCATTCACCAGCTGGGTAGGGTGAGAATGGGAGGTCTTCCACTGCCGGGTGAGGGACCACTAGACTACCAAGGTTATAAGGTGTGGTGGAATACTACAGGGGCTGCAGTTTGCAGGTGATGACAGTATGGAGATCGGGACATTGGGAGGGGGGCATGAATAGCCCTGCGGGGTGGTTATGTGCATATACTGGAGTTGGGGCATTCTGGGAGGGATGGGGATAGCCCTGCTGGGCACTGATTGGCACTTTGTGGGTTGGGGCATTAAGGAGGCAGAAAACCAGCAGGGCTGTAACCACTACTTTGGGATTGGGGCATTGGGGGGGGGGTTGGCATACCATTTTGGCATAGGCCAGCTGCACATATAGGCAACACCCGAGGGTGTAGGTACAGTTACACCAGCCATATGCTGGTGTAACTTATGTTGTCGGATGTCCCCTGGGGGTTGTTAGAGAATAGCACCCTTGGGCCCTTTGTTGCTGCCTTTCCTGAATAGGGCACAGCAGATGCCATAAAGTCCCTAGCGCCATGTTGCAAGGGGTTTATGACGTACATGGTGGTGTAAGCTTGCGGCATGCTGCAGGCTGATTTGCAGAATAAAAACTGTTGCAACTGCTGGCGTAACTTGCTACTTGCATCATTGTTTTGAGCATAAGTCAAGTTACACCAGGCATATTCCTTTCAGAATTGGGCCCATATTCTATAGATCTCTTAAAACATTTAACTTTGGATGACTTTAAGGAAAGACAAAATATCAGCATTCAGAAATAATTAGAACAGAAGTATAAGCAAATGTTTTATTTCATGGTTTTAAAGAGAAATATTCAGTTATACTGTATAATTTATGTTTTACAATCCCAATTCACAGGTATCAGTTTTTCTTATATACCAGTATTTGCTTCTACAAATGACAGAAAATAATATGCCTTTCAAATAGTCTAAAATGAAATGTGTTAAGTTCAAATAATAATAAATCATGTTAAAGGTATGTTAATGTGGGTGTTAAGCATTAACATGCAACACTGATATTGCAACAACTAATGGTTTTATTCAGCATGAAATGATCCAAATATTTGAGATCAAGCACTCCTATAGAATTAGCATTGGACAAAATTAATGCACAGTATCACATTTTATTAGTGTATCATACATGATTTGGTAGACTTAGTAACTGTAATTGAAAAAGACTGTTTTATTTTAAGGAAATATCAAGCACGACCTAGCTATGAACTCTATTAAAATAAATGATAGGAAATGTATTGTCCATTCACATAACTTAAAGAATTTTTAAAGTTTGAATGTGTCAATTATTATCTCTAAAACTAGTCATTGATTGCTGTAATTAACACATTAAAGGACTGCTTACATTTCAGATGACAAGAGCTAAGGGTGATGAATATTTATTTATTTAACATTTTAACCTGGAAAGGCTCACAATGCTGTGAAAGCTTATTTCCAGATGAATTCGGGGTGGGGTGGGGTGGGGGTACATGGCCCTGTTTTATTGACTGGGGAATGTTGGCCATGACACCAGGGAAATTCCCCTACTCTGCTGGCGCTCGGCGGCCAGTAGGGGGGCATGTGGTACTGACATGGCCACTACAGCTATGGAGGGGAAGGTGGAGGTTGTGTCGACTGAAGTCTCTGAGAGTGTCTTGAAATGGAAAACGGTGTCTGAGACTAATTTGAGTATGGATTTGGAGTTTGCTGAGGTTTTTCACGACGCTGCAACTACGATGGAAGTTTTGAGAAAAGGTGGTCTGGAGGAAGATTTAGGGAGTTCTCAAATGGCTCTATTAGCGGAGAATCCCTTGGTTAGCTCAAAATTGTGTTCTGCACCTTTAATCCCGGCCGGTGAGATTGTACTGGTGCATGGGAAGGCGGAAGAGTGTCGCAAGCGGAAAGAAGTGGCGCGTTTGTCCGCGTATGCTTGGGCGTCTGTGGAGGCATCGGGGGATCAACGGAGGAGTAAAGAACTGGTGGAGGTGAAACAGAAAATCGAGGAAGTGGCAAGAAGTCGTCGAAAAGTGAGGTTATCGAGTTTGGAACATAAAGTGGTCGAATATGCAGCAGGGAAGAACAGTGAGACTAAGAAAGGGGTTGTAAGTACTGGTAATGCTAAAGTAATCTTCCCCACTTTTCAAATTAATAAAAAGTCGGGTTTCATTTTTAAACCCTCAAATGTGGAATCAGTGGGAGTAGAACCTAAGGCCCCAGTAGTTTACCAAACAATGACTGCATCTCAAGAGGGGGTTACAGATTTCTTTTTCAATAAAAATAACATGGAACAGCACAGATTTAAAGAGACACCTGTGACTGAGTGTGCTGATATAAAGGGTGCTAAAAAGGAAATGACTTTCTTAAATTCGCAACAGTTGGAGCATGATGTGAACTGGTCACCACAAGCAGCTTTGATAGCAGCGGGGTGGAAAAAATTAGGTCAGGGGATTTGGACACCGGATTCTGCTTGGGACAAATCTTTAGATTTAAATAAATCCGGGCCAGTTTGGCAACCTGGTGGGAAGAAGTTTAATTCAAAATCTGTACATACTTCTGTTGAAAATGAGAATTGGAAGGGTGAAATGGGGGATAAGGAAGCTAATCAGGAAGGTGGTACTGCATCAACAAATGTAAGCTCTGTGATTAACAAAGAAGGGGCAAGGCCTGCTCCTGAGAAACCCCTTATGTCTAGTTTATTTGCTCAGAGTAAGAGAGAAGCTGCACCCCGGAGGAATGCCGTCCGAATTAGATATAAGGGGGGTTTAAAGGTAAGACCTAACAGATATTTTGTAGGTAAATCATTATTAAAGGAGTCCTTAAAATTTTCCCCTCAGGATGTTTTTGCCTTCATTAACATATCAGGGGAGGATAATTTTGATTTAGTTTTCGTTCCCCTGCTTTGTTGGAGCTTTTTTGGGAAAGGTATAATCAGGTTAAGTTTTCTCCATTATGGACCCCCTTTGGTCATCCCCTATCCAAACCCCAATTAAATAATGTAACGGTAATGTTCAGGAATGAAGGGGTACATGTTGAAAATATTGTGTTTTGTTGTCACAGAAGTGCGAGGTCCAGAGTGACCCAGAACCAATACTGGATTCGGAGCAGTTCTGGACAGGAGGGTGGAAATTTAAAGTAAAATTACGTCAAACAGCAATGGGAATTGAGCATATTCCTAACTCTTTTTTGTTGGGAAGGGACAGGGGAGTTGTTTTTTATAGTGGACAGCCTAGGGCATGTTATAGGTGTGGTGCAAGAACGCATTTGTCCAGTTCATGTGACCAGCCTAAGTGTGATAACTGTGGAGAAGTGGGGCATGTTACCATGTTCTGTACAAATGCAATTAAATGTGATATGTGTGAGAAACAGAATCATGCTTTTCGGGATTGCCCATGGGCTGCACAGAACAAGAGTGACTGTGGTAATTTATATTTGATTATTCAAAAAGCACAAGACGCTAGAGAATTTCAGGAGACAGGGGAAATGTTGGCAAAATCCCTTTCGGTACCACAGAGCACTGTAGAGCCCCTGGCTGTGGTAGGGACTAAGGGTGAGGAAAGTGTGCCAACTAATTTACAGGGAAAGGAATTGGTAAAAGATGTTCCTGAGCTGATGCAGCCAGTATGTTATTCGGTGCCAAATGATGAATCAATAATCAGTTTGGATCCACCTTTGCAACCTCCATTGGCCCCTAGAAGGTCAAGTAGGACTATTAAAACACAGTTACCACCAGAACCAGAAGCTATTGAATCTAAAAATTCTTATGTGGCCTTAGCTTGGGGAGATTCGGAAGTGGATATGGGGGATACGGATTCTCAGGTTTCCGTACAAGAGGGCCTAGTGCCCCCTAGAGAGGATTATAAGGGAAAAAAAAAAAAGAAGGAAAAAATAATGATCAAATTTGCTAGGTGGATTGATTACTGAAATGACTTTGACATGAGCTACTTTGAACACTCATAGCCTTTTAAAGGCTCAGAAGAGACAGGCAGTGTTTCATCTAATTCATGACTTAAAAATTTCAGTGTGTTTTTTACAAGAAACATGGATGTTTTCCAAAAACCAGTGTACTACCTTTTCTAAAGATTGGCCATGGGGGCCTTCCTTTTGGTCATTCGGTGAAGAGAGAGCAGATGGGGTGGGTATTCTTTTCAATACATATGATTTTGTTCTGCATAAACTAATAGATTTGTGTCCAGGTAGAACACTAATTGTAGAGAGAAATTGGTATTCTCAAACCCTGCGTCTAATTAACATTTATAACCCCCAAACTAAGGCAGGGAGGGTAACATGTATGAAAGAAATCCAACCTTTTTTGGTTACAACCATCCCCATCCTTTGGGAAGGGGATTTTAATTGTGGTATAGGAGAAGCAGGGAAAGGGTCAGAGAAAGGTAAAAAAATTTACTGTGATACATCATGTTTAAGAGAAATTATAAAAACAGCAGACTTAATTTCCTGTGTTGATAAAAGGTCTACTGGGCCAAAGGGTACGTTTTTCAAAAAGGAGAAAGGCTACACTATAGATTACCTTTTTATTTCCAAAAACATTACGACCGATAATCCTCAGGTAATCCCGGTTGAATTTTCTGATCATGCTTTATTAATGGTCAAAATAGGTATCATAGAGGGTGGTGGGAGACAGAGGACTAGGTGGAAATTAAACACCGCTATTTAACAGGAAAATTTTGTCCAGAATTCTATCAAGCTAAAATTACATACTAGATTGTCAGTTAGTTTTCTGTATCAGGATTTAGGGAAATGGTGGCAGGAAACTAAAGAGGACTGTATTTTTTGGTCTAAAAAACATGGGAAGATACGTCAGAAAAATAGGTTTTTTGATTACTTAAAATTAAGAAACCAGTTACAATTATTACTTACAAGGGCTAATACCTCGGGGGATGATTTTTCGTCTCAGATAGCAGAAATTAAAGCAAAAATGAAAGCATTACAATATGACAGATCAAAAACTTTACAAGCCATTATGTCTAATCATACGAGAAAATCGGTGTTTGGGGACCCCTTTGAGTTGTGTAAATTCGTAAAAGAGCATGTGTCTTTGGATTTTTTAAATCAGGGAAATGAGAAAGTTTTTTCAGTTCAGGCTATAGGGGAGATCATTAACAAGCATTTTAGGAATTTAGAAGCTCGTGAGACTCCTTCCTTAAGCCAGATTAAGAAATTTTTAGGCCCTCCTATAGAGAATGTTCTGGAGTCAGAGACTCTTAAAAAGATTAAGCAACCCTTCACTCATGAGGAGATTAAAGAAGTCCTTAATTCTCTTAAACCTAATGTTGCCCCAGGCTTAGATGGTCTTTCCAATCTATTTTACAAAACGTTTCAGTGTGAAGTTGTAAATTGTTTGGCATTAGTTTTTAATTACTTCTTGAAAGTAGGGGTGAGCCTAAATTCCTTTACTGATGGCTTACAAATTTATATATTTAAGTCAGGGGATAAGGGAGAGTTTCAAAATTGGAGGCCTATCACATTGCTAAACTTCGATTATAAAATTCTTATGACTCTGATTAATAACAGACTTAAAGCTTTAGCAGAAAACAGTTTTACACAGGTGCAGCACTGCGGTATTCCTAAGAGGAATATTCAGTCAGTCCTGTGTCTGATTAGAGACATAATTGAGAAAATTAATGAGTTGGGGAGAAAGGATTTTTATTAACGTTGGATTTAGAAAAGGCCTTCGATAGAGTTAGCCATGTATTTTTGTTTACTACCTTAGAATTTTTTAAGGTCCCGATGGGCTTATTAAATTTAATAAAAAGTTTATATGGGTCGCTCAGGTGTTTTCCCATATATTAAAGGGAGTGGGAGGGATTTAATGTAAATTGTGGGTACATAGGGTTGCCCTTTAAGCCTCTTCTGTACAATTTTTCTTTGAACCTTTATTGAGAATAGTAAGCTTGCCTTCTCTGTGGCAAGGTGAGTATTCCTGGGACAAAGTCTTCTATCACTATTCAAGCTTATGCAGATGATGTATGTCTGTTTTTTTCAAAAATTTCACAAATAAAAGTGTTCTTTGAAAAGTTTGAGGAATATGCTTATTTAGCTAATGCAAATATTAACTTTAATAAAACTAAAGGTTTACTACTGGGTATGTCTCATCAAGACCCGGTTTTCTGGAATTCAATTGTAATAGCTTCAGAGCCTTTGACAATTCTAGGGGTAATGTTTGGTCCTCAGAATCGTCCAGAGGAAAATTGGACAATAGTTTTGGATAAAATTGATGCTAAAGTCAACAGATGGAAAAGGTTTAAATTTGCTAAAATTAAAAGAATTCAGGTTTTAAAACAATTCATCTTGCCAAGCTTACAGTATATTGCTGCAGTTTACCCATTACCAGTACAATTTGAAACTAGACTTTATAGTATTTGTTTTCAGTTACTTTGGGGTAACAGATTGAACCCGGTTAAAAGAAGTTTTACTTATTTAGAGAAGAAACGGGGAGGTCTGGGAATGGTAGATCCAGTGTTTTTTGGTTTTTCAATTTTTTTTCCTGCTCTTTAAAAAATGATTTATGTGGGGCAAGTGGTCAGGAGTCCCCTTTTTTTAAATGTTTAATGAAGCATTATTATACATCCTGGTTGCATTGTGCTCCAAAATTTTACTCTAATTTATCTTTGCCGTATTATTTTAAGCCGCGGCACAGAAATTATATAAATGGAAGGTAACTTAAAACCAAATTATAAGGGGTTCCTCGAGGACATTATATAAGGAATTGATGGCTTTGAATAATTCATCAGTACCTTGTTTTAAAAACTGTCCTATAGACCGGAACGATGATGTTTTGGAACAGCTAAATAATCCTAGGTTACCAGATTACATGTGGGAAACTCAATGGCTTATGTTGTATGGAAAATTAAATGTTAGGGGAACGGCAAAATATAAAGCAAAAGAAGAGAGGCTATGTCCATATTTAGAATGCATTAACCAGGAGGAAACAATGGAACATTTCTTTCTACAGTGCTTAGTTTCATCTAAATTATGGGAATATTTGGCTAAAGTATGGGATTTTCCTTGGCTGGCCAATCTAAATTATGACATTTTGGTAATTGGGACCTTTCCCCCATCTTTACAAAGGTACGGAAAAGGGACTTTTCGTGTTTTCTTTGCTAGTTTAAGATATTGCCTATGGCAAACGAGATGCCAATGGGTTTTACATCAAAAGAAACTCACTGTACAGGGGTTTAGAGAGTATGTGACTAATACCTTGAATAAGGTGTTTATTTCAGATTCACAGTTGTATAATGGGAAGAAAGTTAGATTTTGGTGGAAGGGTTTTTCGCATATTATTAAATATAAATAATAGATTTGTTTTTTTTTCCTCTTCCCTCTAAAAGTTGACTTTGTTTTTCTCTAGCAGAATTTATAAGGAGGTTTAATGGTAATGGGGATTTGTTTTGTACCTGGAGTTTTTTTTTTTCACTTTTGGAATAATATGAAATCGCTGTTTAATTGTGTTTATTTAATCGTTGTTAAGATATCAAATTTCATTATGTAGGTATTGTTCAAAGCTTTTATTATGGGGGTAGAATGGTGTGGTGGTGGGTTTATGAGTTTTTTTTTCTCTTCTGTTTTAAATAGAGTGTAATGCTTTGTTTTGTCCTTTATCTTGTTGTATTTATCTGATGATATCATTTTTTATGTGTTTATTTCAATAAGATTTCCCCTACTCTTTGAAGGGGGGCACTGTCCAGCTGTCTTGCTGGATCAAGATGGCTAACCCAGGTGTAGGCATGGAAGTAGCCTGCACCTGCAATCTCTATGGAATTTTTTGACTGTATTTTCAGTCAAGCTGCAGAAACACAGAAAACGTACCTGTGAGGATGGATGATTTGCAAGTTCAGCATGGTATGACAAGTGGAGGTCAGTCCCAGACTGATGCAACTATGGTTTTAAGTCATGCAGAAGCACCCCAGTCCAGGATCCTTTTGGGGTTCACATTGATGACTGGCAAGTTGGAATGGAGGGCTTTACTGTTGAATCTGTTGGTAGGGGAAGAGGCTGTTTTAGCATCTGTGAGTCATGTATCTGCTGCCACTTCAGCAGACACAGGTCAGATTCTGTCAGAAGCCAGTTTTTGACAGCATCTCTTTCAACTGGGGGATGAGGAAGTGTGGCAACTAATTCTCCTTGAATATTCCAGAGGGGAAAGTGGTTGCACTACCTCCACCCCACTCGTCTTGGTCAGTAGAGAAAGCTTTGCTCTCCACTGCGTGGAAGAAGATGGAGGAGGGTCATTGTTTTTCTGAGGCCACTCCTACTTACCTACTTCCCCAGTCAATAAATCATTAGGCCAGAATGGAAAATAATCTCCTCTTTTGCCACTAGCTCACTGGCAGGGTGTCACAAAAAATAAATTGGAACTACCTTTGCACAAACTACCAAGTGGTTTTTGAAGCATTCTCCTTTAGAGGGAAGGGGAAAACAGCTCCTGGTAATATTATTGACTTGCTGGATTTTTCTTGGCTGTTACAGTTGAGTCCTGCTATGGAAAGTGGGGCCGATTTTCAAACCATCACTGTTTCTACTGCTGGACAATGGGGAAGTTTGGAGGACAATCTGACATTTAGTACTGACTCTGTCTCTGGGTGTGGAACCCTCAGTCTGGGGATTTTCTTTGAAGCAGACGCATGAAAGCTTAATAACATTGGACAAGCCAAACTGTTTTTGGGACTTGGGGGCACAAAAGGTTGTTTCAGTTAATACCACTACTCTGCCTTCTTTACCTCCTTGGCAGCCTTCAGATCAGCAGAATAAAGAAAGAACTGGTATTGGTTCAGTAGGAACTCAGGAGAAACCTGGTACAGCTCCAAAATGTTCAGACTTTTTTTGGGTGTTCCAGAACCTGCTTAATGGTGAAATGCTGCTCTCTTCTGCTATATGGGAGGGGATGAATACCCTCCTTGTAGGAATTTTATTAGATGGACATTTATTAATGAGGTTTATTGCCTCTGACTTGTATGTATTTATTCATTTGGCTAGTGAGGAACTACAGTATGATGTTAACTTTAAACAAGCACAATTTCTAGACAGATTTGGGCTCAATATGCCAACTTGAAAAATATTCCCCTTTGGTCTTCTTATGCATCTTTATCTTTAACAAAACCTGCAGTTAAGGTAGTAACTGTTCTTTTTTTTAAATGGAGGACATAACATATTGATTTAAGCAAAGGTGTGAGGTGTTAGATATCCCTTCCCCCATTTTAGATGAGGAGAAAGTATGGACCGGTGGTTGGAAATTTCAGGTTCTGCTTAAATATGTGAGTTCTGGATTAGTTCATCTTCCCACAGTTTTTCTTATGTGAAGAGATCGAGGTATTTGCTTTTAACAGGGATAACCACAGACTTGCTTCAGATGTAACTCAGTGGCCCATTTAAGCTCCACTTGTGGGTTCTGTTTAGATTATGGTCATAATAACTCTTGTCTTGACCCTTTTCTATACAGTCTTTGTGAAGCACACACATGGGAACGCATTAAGGAATTGTCCTTGGGCCTTTCACAATAGGGTGAATGGCCTAGATTAGGATTATTTAATTAATAAGAATCAGCAAACTAGGAGCCCACGTAGGCATAATACTACCTCCAGCAAACTTTCGAATATACCACTGGAATCAACTCATCCCATTACAGGATCTTGTGTTTCAGAGGTAGAAGTGTGAAGTAGTCTATCTCTTGTTACTACAGAGGCTCCTCCAGGTAAGGGGGAAGTTAATATTTTGGACACTCAGCTGGATGGTCCTACTGAGCTTTCAGATATCCATGATTCACTGCCTTCTGATCCTGAGGCCGGGTTATCTCTGATCTGTCCAGTATGCTTTCTCCCCCTCCCAACCTGTGGCACAAGTAGAAGGTCCTAGCCATCCTCAGACAGATAGGGCAGAGAATACTATTGTACAGTGGAAGAAGAGAGGTAGGGAACATAAGTCAAAATCTGTGACAACTAAAATACCTCTTTCTAACATATTGGAAAATGTGGGTACATGGTGGAGGAGGAGGATGACAATTCTGAAGTTTCTTCAGTTGCCTCTCAACAACAGATTTCCTCAGATATAGATGAATCACAGGCCGAGGCCTCTACAGTTAAAACAAATGGAGCACATCCAGGTTTAATTCTCTTAGAGTGCAAGGCAATTCATTCTAAAGGATTGTGTTTTAATTTTCTTTACTTCTTCATGGAGTCCCTAACTGCAATGAAATTGCACAGGAAGACTTTATTGATTATGTATATCATCCAACAGACTCCTGGGGATATTTTTCATGTGTAATACACTAAGCTTAAAACAAAATTTAAAGTGTCTTGTGCAAAATCCTTATGGGCTTGTGGAACCTCTTTTTGGTCTCTGGGCCATGACTTTTGTGATGGTGTAGGTATACTTCTTCAGGGACCTGACTGACATGTAACTAAACTAGTAGATATTTCCCCTGGGTGGGCACTTATGATTGACATAATTAAAGGGGATACATCTTTCTGGGTTTTCAGTGTGTATGCCCTTTAGACTAAAGTCTTAGGTATTAATTTTTCTAAAGACATTTAGCCATATACTGTATACATACTGCTAAAAGTGTGGTGCTGGGAGGTGATTCAATTGCTGCTTTCTGGAGACTGTTGGTAGATGACTAGATAAAAAAATATATGCTGTGATTCTAATTTTTTGCAAAATATGGTCACAACAGCTGGCTTACAAGATACATATGTATAGGAAGATTTTTAGTATGGGGGGGTCATGCATTTTTTAAGGATACTGTTTCATCTAGGATTGATTATGTATTTTTTTCCAATCATTTGGTGATATTAGGTGCTGCAACTAGGGCAGTTGAAACAACAGACCATCTGGCATTGATAGGGTCTTTCTTTCCCTCAATGACACCTTCATCAGGAAAAGGGGTTTGGAGAATGAATCCTTCCCTATTGTCACTTCTAAGTTTCAAGACATATGCTTTCAGTTATGGGAAGCAAGCTTCTCAGTTCAAGAAGCCTTGCATTCCTGGTCCTTATGGCTGGAAGACATGAAACAGGACTTTATAATGTTTTTGCTCATACTTCCTTTTGGCAGGCTGTAACAGACTGTAAAGAATACTGAAGTCTGCATATCCATTTGCATAAACTCATTGATTTGACCAGCAGAAAGTTTGGGGATTATTCTAAACAAATGCAGGGAGTTAAGAATGTCATGGCAGCTCTACAATACAATAGAGAGCTTTCCTTAGAAAAAGAATTGCAATATGGCACTCAAGGGTTGTAAAAAGAGGCTAGACTCAAGGCGCTTTATAAATTTAAGGTCAGTAGATGGACATTTGGTTTCCACCACATTGGATTTACTGAGGGTTACATAAGAATTTGTATCTCATTTGTTTGCTATGGATCAAGTTTCTGATGTTTCAGACTTTTTGAAACGTTATAGTTTCAAAATTAGGGGGTGAAGTTTTAAAAGCTTTAACAGTTCCTGTTTCTATTTTAGAAGCTTTAAGGGTCAATAAAACCCTAAGGGGTAATTCACCCCCAGGATGTGATGATTTCCTGTCAGAATTTTACAAAATCTTTGCATCCCAATTGGCCCTTGCATTAACATCTGATTTTAATGAATGCTTGAGGATTGGAAAATTTCCAGACTCTATGAATACAGCCTTATTATTATTTTTTTATTATTTAAAAAGGGAGACAGATCTCTCCTTAATAATTGGAGACCGAAATGCCTTTTAAATGTAAATCAGAAGGTTCTCTTTAAGATTCTAGTTAAACATCTTGAAAAGGCAGGTCAGGTGGTGATTTCCCCTGCATCAAGCATGTGTAATTATGGCTAGGTTGATTCAGGATAATTTAGCTCTAGTAAGGGAATATTTGCCAGGGGGTTTTCAGACTCCTTTTCTTGGTTTTTGATTTCTTTGGACCAGGAGAAGGCTTTTGATAAGATAGCTCATGAGTAACTTTTTTATGTTTTGGAGAAGTAAGGTATAACTGGTAGTTTTATTCAGTGGTTAAAAAATACATTTAGGTTACCTTATGTTTGTCCCATAATGAATGGTTGGCCGGAAGAAAGGCTTAGAGTGTATAAAAGGATACAGCAGGGAAGTCCCTTCAGTCCACTATTATACATCTTTGGTATTGATTCATTATTAAGCAAAAATGCATGAATCAGATGTGTTGTGAGGCACAAGGCTGCAGGCCAAGTGACTCATGCACCAGAGAAGTGACACTATCTCATGATGTACCACACCCTGGAGTGCATTATTGCTATTATGAACTGGATTCTTGGATTTATAGTTTAATTAGTAAAAAACAAATGGTTTAACAATTACTTTTAAATTGTTGTAGTATTGAATTTTTAAGATGTAGGAATACATATAAAGAACATAGTCCCACTGCTTATGAACAGCAGGTGGTATTGTTGCATAGTACTGCATATGACATCTGATGGGAGAGCAAGCAGAGTGTACCTACTTTGAACTGTGTTTCAAAAGATCTCTGTAGTAGTGCAATTCAGGATATCCATCTCAGCAGAGAGAAGCATTTGTTTAAATGTTATGTCTTACCTTGTTGTTAGTACTATGCCAGGAACAGTTGGCAGTGTGTACCATAACAGTCTGGAGTCTTTTGCACTTTTCTACACTGTATGATGTTTGAAGGGTTTGCAGTGAGTTGTGAGTAACTTCAGTGCAGTCTTTATATTTGTACAAGAAGAGCTAAGGTTTCCTTGTAAGGTCGGCATTTTTTTTCTCCCATTGATTTCAGCTGGGTGAAGGGGAGGGTATCCTGTGACATTGGCAACCACAGTTGGGTGCTTTCAAAAAGGGCTACTGAGGAGGGAGGGTGACCAGATGGGGGGTGTGCGAATATAGTGACAGATATGTACATGTGCACGGGGGGGGTGGGGAGAGAGCATGCCAAGCAATGGGTGGAAGGGGAGGGAGGGTTTGTGTGGCATGGTGCAGCAGTGGGCTGCTGAGCTGTCTCCATGGCACGGTGGGTGGGTCACAGACTAGGGTTCCAAGGGTGCCAGGTTTGGGCATGGGTACATTTGGTTGCGCCCTGCCTGAAAATGTATTTTTCCCCATTTTGTACCCCACCCCAACATGCACCTCCCTGGAGTTGAGAATCCTTTAGGAGGGGGGTGCAGGGGGTGAAATCTCCCTCATAAACAAGAAAATCCTAAATCCCCAGCACCCTTTTGCTGTGCACCGGGGGTGTACATCTCTGAAATTGATTTTCAGTGATGTACATTCGCCCTAACGGTGATCGCCTTTCCATGATCGTCATTATGACATGGAACCAAGGGGAGCAGCAGTTGCGGACTGAGAGAAATGGAGGTACTGACATTTGCCACAAGCATGCAGGACTGCTGACCCTGTTGTCATCTATGAGAGGAGCGGGTATGTCTGTGTGAAGTTAGCATGGGGTCAGGAGCAGTTGCCACATGTAAAGGAGTCTTTTTTTTTCACCCGGCATGAGACAGTTGCTTGTATGGGAATGTAAATTAGCATTTTCCTGTAACTGGCTGTTATGTTGTTCCACTCAGTGGGGGGCTCTAAATATGAGGCTGACCATTGCTTTTGCGAGTTTTCCTTTTTTTATAAACAGCCATGGAGTAAGGGGTTTGGGAGAGACTTAGAGGCTCTTTTGTTTTTTTGTTTTTAAACAGCCGTTGAGGAAGGGAGGGGCATGACATGACAAATACCTTCTATTTTTTTTTATATGGGCTACTAAGGACTTGTAACTAGAGCCATGCTGTAATTTGTTCCAAATGGAACTGATAAGCTGCTGATACTGACTGACTTCAGTCCAGCTGTCTAGCTGGCCATGGGACTGATTTGTTATCAGTGAGGAGACTGGTGGCCAGAGGCTTTTTGAAGCCATGATAATATAGTGGGATTTAATCATGACTTCAAATACATCTCAGAAAATCAAGCTCCTTCATGTTTTCTTTCCAATTCACATCTGAGATTATTAAATACTCATGAGAATATTTTAGGTCTCCAGCTTGGAGGGGGAGCTCCAGAGGTCAGAGTACTTGCATATGCAGATGATGTGTGCCTTCTTCTTTAGGAAGAGGTCTTGGGTAGATGTGTGGCAGATATCTTGCAGAAGTTTTCTTGTGCATCAGGATCTTGTATTAACTTGAACAAGAGTAAGTGGGTTAGTTTTGGGCTTTATGGGACTGTTACTATTACAATTGCTGGAATACAGATAACAGGGGGCCAGACATTTTAGACACCCAGCTATGACTATGGTGAATTGGGAATGTCAGTTGACATCTGTAGGGGTTATGGTGGCACATGAAATGAAGGAGACTGTCCAAAAAATGGGTTTTCTTGATTAAAACTTTACTTGTGCCTGGATTCTTATATATCAGTTATATTTTTCCTCCTCCATATGAGTTGGAGGTCTGACTGTACAGTGTTTTTTCATGATTTGTGGGGCAGTGGTCTTAACACTGTAAAAAGGGTCATAACATATTTGTCCATACTGCGGGGGGCTTAGAGATGTTGAACCTGGTTTTGTTTTTTATTAGTATATTTCTGTTTTTCAATATAATTGAAGATCTACATCAAATCGATAAATTATGGGTCACTTTGTTATGGGACTGGTTATCTCATTTTATAGGACAATGAGAACAGGGCAAGTCATGTCTTCCTAAAGTTGGAAGGGAGCCAGATTTGCCAGTACATATGACAGATATATTAACCAAGATCAGATTGAGGAACCTAAATCCTGATTTGTTGCTTACTAGTACTAGTAAGGAACTATATGGGCATATTATGTCTTTTTTTTTCTTGCTCCTAATCTCCTTGGTTGCCCACAGGATAAGAAAGATACTGCTCTGATATTACTAGGAAAACAAGGGTGCTTTTCCAGACATGGAATGTGCAGTGGTTTTGCATTCATGATAAACTAGGGCTGAGAGGCTCTCACAGACATAAGAGCTTGGATGAGTAATATTTTCCACTTCCAGAGTGCCATCAAGTTGTAGAAACACAAATGCATTTTTATTTCAGAGTTGCCATCATGCACAAGGTTTTTGGAGGGATCTGGTCCACCAGGGACGCTGGCCAGGACTGCATTTTATTACATATGAGTGTCTGATTTTTGGTTTACAAGCCCCAGGGTAGGAAAGGATACATGTGGACACTTTGGGAGTAATTTTCATAATTTTTAAATTGTATTTATGGCTAATGCTTTGCAACACAAGAATGTTTTATATATATATATAAAGAGAATTATTCAATAATGTCTGTGTGGCCTATTGTAAAATTTATAGTAAAGACAGAGAGGGGCTTTCAGCTTTACAGCTCCGTATATTATGGGCTAATATTAGAGAAAAGAGTAGAGTAGAGTAGGGCAGCATATGGGCAGATATGTAGGGAAGGTGGAGGGGAAACTACACATTGTGGTGCACCTGGAAACAAATGATCTGGAAGGGAGAAGGATAGAGGATGTACAAGACAGCTTCAGGGAAGTGGGAAAACTATGCAGCAAATAGAGAACAACGGTAGCCTTCTCAGAAGTTCTGCCAGTGCCAAGTGCTAGTACAGACAGAAAGAGAGGAAACAGTGACTTCAACAAGTGACTGAAGGAATGGTGTGGAACCAAGGGGTATGGATTGGTGGGGGAATGGGGTATCACATGAGATAACTCAGATCTTTATGCAGGGGATAGGTTACACCTCAGCAAGCAGGCTAACAGGTGTTGAAGCAGAAGTTTTCAAACTATGTAGGATGGAAGCCATGGAACTGGGAATCACCAGGAAAGGGACTCCCATGGACCTACCCCCACCACTAAGATAGATATGACCTTAGGTGAAATAGGGGTTGAAATAAGGGTAAGGAAGCAGGATGGATAGGAACAGCATGGATAATTGTTTCACTAAATGCTAGAAGCCTGGGGAGCAAGTTGACAGAGTTGCAGGCATTGATTGCAGAGGGGGAGGTGGACTTAGCTGCCATTACTGAGATGTGGGCAACCCGGCACCATGACTGGGACCCAACCATCCCAGGGTACAAACTATTACGGAGGGACAGAGATAAAGGGAAGGCTGGGAGGGTTGCCATTTATGTAAGGGAAGGGATCAGATGTACTAGGGAGGAAGGGGAGGAGGGCAGGTAGGAAGTGAGCTGGCTGCAACTACACAACCAGAAATGGACCAAGATCAGTCTGGGGGTTGTTTATAGAACTCCATCCCAGAAGTAGGACATTGACAGGGAACTGGGGGAGCAGATAAGGAGGCATAGTGCCAAAGGGAGCACAGTGGTGGTGGGGGATTTTAATCTACCGGGGGTGGATTGGAGCATCCCAGCAACCATTGAATCAGGGAGCAGACCCTCCTGGATGCATTCCAGGATGGCTTCCTTCCCCAGAGGGTAATGGATCCAATGAGGGAGGGGAATATACTAGACCTGGTACTGGAAGATGGTGAACAGGTCAGGGATGTAAGGGTGGAGGAACCTCTAGCAAACAATGATCACCACACAGTGTGGTTTTCAATCAATCTGGGTAGGGAAGTAACCACTACAAAAATTAAGGTCCTGGACTTCAAAAGGGCATACTTTAGCAGGATGAAACACATACTGGAAAGTCATATGGCAAGCACCTGCCCAGAAATGGACACAGAACAATAATGGGCAGTCATCAAAGCATGACTGTCTGAGGCTACTAAAACTTGTGTCAAGAGCCACAGCAAGAAAGCCAGGACCAAGACACCAAGTTGGATGAGTAGAGAGGCTGTGGAGAAGGTAAGGGAAAAGAGGAATACATTTTGGATCTACAAGAGAGCCAACAGGGCAGAAGACAGAGAAGAATATGTGAAGAAATCCAGAGAAGTGAGCGGAGTGGTAAGGGCAGCAAAGGCTGCTAAGGAATGGAGGGTAGCAAGGGGATCAAAGTAGGAGAAAAGGATTTCTTCATATATCAGTCAGAGAGAAGAGGAAGAGCAAGGATCAAATTGTTAGGATCAGGAGGGGAAATGGGTGGGTAGAAATGGAGCTGAGCAGGCAGCAGTACTTAATGAATACTTCTGTTCAGTCTTCACCATGGAGAGGAATGGGCCCGTACCTGAGAAGAAGGACGAGGTGGGAGAGGGTGAGGGAGAAGCAACCATGGATGGGGAAACCATGGTAGAAAGGATGAGGGAGGGCCTTAAGTCTCTAAAGGTGGACAATGCACCTGGCCCAAACAAAGTCCACCCCAAGGATGCTGAGAGAGTTGGCAGAGGTCCTGTTGGGCCATTGGTGGACCTGTTCAATACCTTTCTGAACTCGGGGTGCATGCCCAGGGACTGGAGAGAAGCATGTGTTACTTCTCCATAAGAGTGGGCCCAAGGATGAACCAGGGAGTTACAGACCGGTAAGACTTAACTACAATTGTGGGAAAACTGATGGAGACTGGTGCAGTTTCTTGAGGATAACATTCTCCAGGACAGCAGGCAGCATGGGTTTGTCTTGGGTAGATCCTGCCAGATGGACTTGGTTGATTTTTACGACTAGGTTACGAGGGCACTGGACAGGGGACTTCTGGTGGATATCTTCTACCTGGATTTCAACAAGGCCTTTGACTCAGTGCCACACGGTAGGCTGACCTTCAAATTGAAGAGTCTGGGAGCAGGGAGGAAACTGATCAAATGGGTTGAGAACTGGCTGCAGGCTAGACAGCAGAAGGTAGCAGTTGGGGCACGGCATCTGAACCCAGGGCAGTAACAAGTGGTGTACCACAGGGCTCGGTGCTTGGACCAGTTCTGTTTAACATTTTCATAGCTGACATTGTAGTAGTAGAGCAAGATCAATCTCTTCACAGATGACACAAAGATTTGTGCCGAGGTAGATGGGTGGGGGCCGCGGGAGGAAAAGGTACTTCAGGAGAATCAGGCAAAACTGGAGGAATGATCTCACACTTGGCAGATTGGTTTCAGTGCAAGTGCAAAGTGATGCATTTGGGAGCCAATAACCCAGGACACAGTTACTGGCTGGAGGGTGTCTCGTTAACAAATCCATGGAGGAGAAGTATCTGGGAGTGCTAGTAACCGGGGAGAAAAAACAGTCTGCTCAGTGCAGGAAGGCGGCAGCTAAGGCAAACAGGATGCTAGGGTGCATAGCAAGGGGGATTACTTCTAGGAGTGGTGAGGTCATCTTGCTCCTGTACAGTTCCCTGGTGAGACCACACCTAGAGTACTGCATGCAATTCTGGCACCATAGAAACATAGAAGTTGATGGCAGATAAGGACTTCAAGGTCCATCCAGTCTGCCCATTTCTTTTGCTACCTTATAAATGTGCCATCGGCCTTTGCTCTGTCAATGGCCTATGTATTCACACTCATCTGTATTGCTCCCTTATGCCTATCCCATGCCTGTTTGAAGCCCTGCACTGTATTCATATCCACCACTTCCTGAGGTTGGTTGTTCCATGCATCTGCCACTCATTCTGTGAAAAAGAACTTCCTCGCATTACCCCTTAATCAACCTCCCTCTAATCTCATGCTGTGTCCTCTTGTCCTGCTATTTTTCTGATATTGAAACATGTTAGACTCTTTCACCATGTTAATGCCTTAAGGTGTTTGAATGTTTCGATCAGACCACCTCTCTCCTTCCTTTGCTTTAGGGTGTACAAATTGAGGCCCGTTAATCTGTCCTCATATGTTTTCTGATGCAATCCCTGGATCATTTTGGTTGCCCTTCTCAGGACTGCCTCAACCTGATTAATGTCCTTGTGAAGGTGTGGCCTCCAGTACTGCACACAGTACTCCAGATGGGGCCTAACCAGTGTCTTGTAAAGAGGGATTATTACCTCCCTCTTCAGACTTGCGATACCCCTACTAATACACCCCAACATCCCCCTAGCCTTACCTACTGCTTTAGTGGTCTGCTTGGATGATTTCAGGTTATCAGTGATGATGATGCCCAAGTCTCTTTCTTCCTTTATGACTTCCAGCAACTCCCCTTCCAGCCTATAGGTGGCTTCAGGGTTTCTCTTCCCTATGTGCATGATCTTGCTCTTCTTTGCATTAAACCCCAGTTGCCATTCTTCCGACCATTTTGCTAGTTTATCCAGATCTCTTCTCCTTCTGCCCACCCCCTCTGGATCATCTACTCTGTTGTAGATCTCGGTGTCATCTGCAAACAGACCATCCTTACCCTCCAGTCCATCTGCAATGTCACTGATGAAGATATCGAAGAGGACTGGCCCGAGGACTGATCCCTGAGGTACCCCACTTGTGACTTGCATCTCTTCTGACTGTATACTATTTATCACCACTCTCTGTTTTCTGCCCGTCAACCAGTTTGCCACCCAGTTGACCAATTTCTGACCCACCCCAAGCCTACCCAGCTTATTAATCAATCTTCTATGTGGAACAGTATCAAAAGCTTTGCTGAAGTCAAGGTAGGCCACATCAACTGCTCCCCCTTGGTTACCCAGTCAAAGAAATCTATGAGATTAGTTTGACAGGACCTTCCTTTTGTTAACCCATGTTGTCTTGGATGCTGTGCTCCTATGGATTCCAGGTGTTGCACTATCCTTTCCTTAAGGAGTGCCTCCATAATCTTGCCCACCACTGAGGTAAGACTGACTGGTCTGTAGTTCCCTGCCTCCTCCCTGCTACCACTCTTGTGGAGCAGGATCACATGAGCCTTTCTCCAGTCTTCTGGGACCTCTCCTGTGCTCAGAGACTCACTAAACAGTTCTGCTAATGGCTCTGCTAGTTCCACCCTTAGCTCCTATAGTACCCTGGGATGTATGCCATCAGGTCCCATTGCCTTATCCACTCTGAGAATATCGAGCTCTTGTAGGACCCTTTCTTGTACACTTCCCTCTCCCCTGGGTCCATGGTGTTGAGCTGCAGGCCATGCCCTACCTTCTCTTCAGTAAATACTGAGCAGAAGTATCTATTTAGGATAGATTCTTTTACATGGTCCTCCTCTTCCTCCTCACATGCCCCCTTATCTCCTTTGATCTTAGCAATACCCCCTCTGGACTTTCTCCTTTCACTAGTGTATCTATAGAAAGTCTTGTCACCTTCTTGTACTGTTTGTGCTAGTGTTTCCTTGGTTTGGGCCTTTGCCTGCCTTAATGCCTTCCCTGCTTCCCTTACGGAAGTTTGGTATGCCTCCCTGTCTTCATCCCGCTGTGTTCCCTTATATTTCCTGAAGGCCAGCCTTTAGACTCTAACCTTTTCTGCTACTGTGCTACTGTTTTTGAGAACCAAAGTGGTTTCCTTCTTCTTTTGCACTTCCTTTTCTCTCTAACACAATGGGATGTTGCTTCAAGTATTGCATCCTTAATGCTTGCCCACTTTGCATGTACCCCATCACATGTATTTCTTTTTACCAGGGCTAGCTTAACTCTGTTGGCCATCTTATCAAAGTCAGCTCCTCTGAAGTCCCATATTTTTGCCTTGGAATGGAATGATTTAGTTGTAGTAGCAACATTGAACCATACCATGTGATGGTCACTGGCCCCCAGGTGACCTTCTAACTGGAGATCTGTGATCCTTTCCCTGTTAGTCAGTACTAGATCTAGGAGATCCCTGTCTCTAGTGGGATGTTGTACCAATTATTTGAGGCCCTTCCCCTGCAGGGAATCCACCATGTGTCTAGTTCTGGCAGATGTTCCTACTGGTATTGACCAATCTGTATCTGGCATGTGAAGTCTCCCATTATCAGAACCTCCCCATTAGCTGTCATGTTTTGTATATCTTCTAACAATAATGTGTCTATGTCCTCCCCCTGGTCTGGGGGCCTGTAGACAACTCCAGTTTGTATGGCTGTACCATTCCTTGTTTCTAGAGTGACCTACACTTCTTCGGACTCCTTTTGTGTATTCTGAATTTCTGTAGCTTTGATATTTTCATTGACATACAGGGCCATTCCACCCCCCCCTTTTTGCACCTCGGTCTCTTCTGAACAGTACATAGCCAGGTACTGAAGTCTCCCAAGTGTGGTTACTGGTAAACTACATCTCGTTAATTGCTACTATGTCCAGTTTAGCCTCTGTCATTATTGCCTGTAGGTCTGGGATCTTGTTACCCAGACTGCAAGCATTTGTGTACATGATTTTCCATTGGCCAGATTTCAGTGTGTTAGTTGTTGGGTGAGGTCTGGCATTTCCCATGTGCATCTTATGGGAAGCTGGACCTTTTTCCTTATCTGGTGATTCAAATGAACTGCAAACATGCTGAACTCCTGTTTGACCATTAGCTGAAGGGGAAGGGGTGTTCTTCCAATTCGACATATGGGGTGCTGCACCCCTCTCCCCATTTGCTAGTTTAAATATTCTGCAAAGATGTCAAACTTCTGCCCCAATGCACTGATTCCCTCCTTAGTCAGTGCAGTCCATCAAATTTAAAGAACTTTCGTTGCAAAAACTGTTGCCAGTTCCCTACAAATTTGTGTTCTTTCTCCTGGCACCAGCCCTTGAGCCTCATCTTTAGCTCCTCTATCTCCCCTTCTCTGACCTTCCTTCGATCTGCCCCCCTCTCTCCCAGACTGGCAGGATCTCAGAGAAGGAGATGCTGGATGAAATGGATGATAGTTTGTCACCCAGCCTGGTCAGGTGTTCCTTGGTCTCCACAACTGACCGGCTGGTGAGATCATTAGTCCCTAAGTGTACCAGGATGTCAATGTTTTCTCCTGCTTACTGAACAATTTTAGCAATGTGGTCAGTGTCTCTCCACACTGATGTACCTAGGAGACATCTGACCATTACCCCTGGCTGGAGATAGGTATCAACTCCCCAAATCATCAAATCTCCTATGATCAGAAGTTTTTTGGATTTCCTTTTTGCTTTTTTTTGTTTTGGTTCCTGTTTTGGGTGAGTTTTGTTGTGCTAGCTCCTGTGCTGCAGTATTGTGCTCTGCAGTGTCCTCTGCCCCTTTGTTTGATTTTGGAGATAGAGACAGATACTTGTTTGTAGTTTTTATATGGTTTGTGGAGGTAATATGTTGCAGAACACCAAGTGATGGAGCACCCGATTTGCCCTTCCTAACCACCTGCTAGCTTCCCAGATGAACTACCCTCTGTGGTTGATGTGTTTCTGTTGGAAGTTGGGGAAATGGAGGGTGGTTGTTATAATATATTTCCTCTTGAATATGCAATTTGAGGTGTGCAATCTCTGCCTCTGCTGCCTGGAGCTGAGCCATTAGATCCTCAATTGCCCAGCATGTAGGACAGTGTCCTAAATCCTGTGAAACTGCCCTTCTGAAAAGTGTTCAGCAGTACCTGTAGTTAATGATATCCATTCCAGAGAAGTTGATGGGTTTATAACCTGGTCCTTACTGAAAAGGGACATCTAACTACTGGAGGGGGTATATTGCAGGGCAACAAAAATGATCCTGGGGTTGTGGGACAGACCATATGAGTAGAGACTGAGAGAGCTCAATATGTGTAGCCTGGAGGAAAGAAGGGAGAGAGGGAATATGATTGAGACCTTCAAGTACCAGAAGTGTTTGAACAAAGTAGACATCAGGTGTAAGTTCAATCTGAAGGGCAGAAGGGAAACCAGGGAACACTCTATGAAGCTGGAAGGAGGCAGGTTCAAGAGGGAACTGAGGAGGCACTGTTTCACAGAAAGGGTGGTGGCAGGGTGGAATATTCTGCCAGAGGAAGTTGTATCACTGCAGAGTGTTGGGGGCTTCAAGTGGGGGTGGGACAAATTCAGGGGGAGCTTACAAAGCAGAAGGGGGTGGGAGAAGGGGGAGGGCATATGAGGGAGGGGGGCAGCTGCAGTCTAATGGACTGAAGTGCTGCACACTCGAGCAGAACAGATTGATTGAATGGCCTGTATGTGCTGGCAATTTTGCATGTTTGTACATTTCTACTGTTCCCAAGAGAAAACAGCAATAACAGATGAAAGGATTTCTCTCCAGGAGATCACCAGTTTACCTGCTGTATCTGTCTGACTGACTCTTTGCTGGTGATGATTGTGAGAGAACCAGAGGCACCATTATGGTCTGTTGATGTGATTGGAAAATTACTGAATCTGAGGCTGCAGAATTTGTTGGGATGCAAGCACAGTAAGGGCTGTTAGCATTATTAGCTACAATGAAGCAGTGTTGTTTGAATTCACCAATAGCTGTTACTTTTATACCGAGTCCTATGTTTGGCTCTTGCAGTTATCCCATCCCCAGGTGACAGTTCCACACTGCACTTGTTACTATATTCATTGGTGCAGATCAGGTCACCTGCTACAGGGGCATTTGTCACCACCAATTGAAAAGAAATGCATGTGAGGAAAATAAATGATTTGTATTACTACAAAGTGTTGACGTTCAGTACTATATGTATGACTATATTTCTCAACTGTCCCTAATATTCAGGGACATTCCTGATTATGCTCAAACATTTCCTCTGTTCCTCTTGATACTGTTGATTCTGTCACTAAGAAGTAGAGATTTGAAGCATTAAATGATGGAAAACATTAGTGTTACACTCTGGATTTCTATAAAAATGCTTTTTGTATTTGGACACACATTTGGTGTAGTTGACATTCTGAGCTGATACTGAAGAAGTGCATCAGCAACCCTCCCACCCCAACACAGCTAGCCCTGGTATGCAGTGGTGACCCCCTCCCTCCTATCCCACTCCTGGAATCAATAACAATATTAACTGAAGTCCAGTGGTTCCTCTATCCACCCGATCTTCATCCGGTAATGTTAATATAGTACCCTGGCATCCAGTGGTCCCTCCTCCCACCCAGTCCCAATCCCAGTAATGTTAATATAGTTCCCTTGGTCCAGTGATTTCTCCTCCCACCCAGTCAATATCCCAGTATTGGGAAAGCCCCAGCAGTTTGCCATTGTCCACTCACTTTTGACAAGCAGCCTGCCATTGTACTTGGCATGCCATGAATAAAGATGTGCACCCCCACAACAAAGCCCCTTTCCCATCCTGATCTGTTAGCAGTGCTCCCCTCCAGTCCCATAGACCATTTGTGGATAGTGGTCCCCCTATCATCTGCGACACTGACAACCAACCCTCCCATCCCCCTGCCAGTCTGTCGGTGTCATGGTAGAACGATAGCGATCGGCACATCCCACCAAACACTGCCTCAGCAGCCCAGATTCTATCAGTAGCTGGAAGCATGGCTCATTTATAGGGCATGAATGACATGAATTGCCCTACAATTAAGCAGCACTAACTGCTATTGACAGACTTTGAACTTCCAAGGTGGTGTGTGGTGGGATTTGCTGTTCAGCATAGTTTAACCGTGGCACTGATGGATAGGTGGGAGTGCTACTGGGTGGATGTCGGTGGCATGGGTGGGAAGGGGTCACTATCCACCAATGTTATATTGTGTGAGGGAGGGCGCTGCTAACAGTTTAGGATAGAAACAGGGCTTTGTTGTGTGTGGGCTGCAAGTCTTCATTTTTTTTTGCAGGTTTGAGTAGCTCATATTGAACTTCATTTAATTGACATCGCATATTTGTAGATGTGTGCTACATCCTACTTCAAGTATTACTCTGCTGTCACTGTGTAAAACTGGGCTGGAACTTCAGTTCATGTATCATAAGGGGAAAGTAAATAAAGGTCAGCTACTAGTGATAAAAAAATTCTTAATATCAAAAGAAAATAACACATTCCAAAAGATAACGAACTGACAAATGCAAAAAGGTAGGGGGTGTTCTCTAGATAAGGTAATAGTACTGAAAGGTTAAGAAATCACACTAATGACCCAAAGCCCCATAGTTCGCTGTCCATGACCATGGAATTGTCTCTTAAGCTGAACTTCTAAATGATAATTTACATGAAATTAGCGCAAATGTTATTTCACTGTAGTGTATATAACAGATCAGTTTCTGTCATTTGAAATACAAAGAAGGATTCACAGAGGCACAAATGGCAACAACACTGAATCAGTACAAACCATTCATAATATGTAAAAAAAAAGCACTATTCACATTGTGAAGTATCTACTCTATAAAGAAAATTTATTAAATACATTCTTGCTCATATTTTTTAATTTCCTCGCAACTGAAAAGACTGTAAAAATAAAAAGGTAAGGCAGACTAACAAGTTCAAGAATCAAACCTGCTTATCACATGGTACGCGCACTCATCAGAGTAATTAGTGAGTGAGCAAAGTGCACATCAGGTGACGTTAAGTAGCAGACGCTGTCTCCTGCACATGTAAACAACTGCCGGTAAGAGATGGAGAATGAGCTTACTGCTTCAGATTCACACCAACGTTGAAAACTCAGAATGGATTTTAAATAGGCAATAAATATTATACAATGTATAAATCTGGCTACTGACTAGTTCAAAAAGCTAACTTCCATGGTGACTACAGATATTCTGTGAGCACTGGCAGACCCTGACAGTGTCCCTTCAATTTTCAAAGTAATCCCAATTGTCAAGTGTTTCCCTTTTTTGGAAAGCACTGTTCCAATCCAATTTTGTAAGTTCTTTTCTGATATGATTGTGTTGTATAGATATCTTCCCATTACCCCTGCTTCAATAGTTGTTTTCCGATTTATATGCTGAAGTGCAATTTACAATGACTACCATCTGGGAGTGATTCAGTGACTTTGAAACCTCTTGTTTAATAGTCATGGAGTTGCTATTGTGCTGTGAATGAATAACTCTACAAATTGTTTTAATGCCTGACTGTATTTAATTACAGTTATGATGTTATGTCTAAAAGAGAATATGCTCTTTTACCTTTTGTTGTCATGTCTTTCCTGCTTTTTGTTTCTCTGAAGCCGGTTTTTCACCCTCCTGTCTCTCTGGTTGCCTATACGAGAGGAGGATACAGAGGGTGTAGAGGCAGAAGTCCTGCTCAAAGAGCTCGAGGGAGCCAGTGGTAGCCCAAGGTGAGAAGCTGGTCTGTTGTCTGGTGAACAGTGTCACAAGGCCAGAGTATGAAGAATGGAGCCAGAGAGTACAGAGAATGGAACTGGAATGTCAGGGTATGGAGCAATAGAAGGGAGAATGCCTTGAGCCCCTACTAGCAGGGAATGTTTAGTGGTAGAGCTAAAGATTGAAGTTCAAGTGGGATTGAGATTCTGAGCTCCAGGTCAGAGTTCAAGGAGTTTTGTCCACATGGATTTGGCTTTGACTATGGCATTGTGCTGAGCTGAGATGGTCTGGTGGTAGCACACTGCATGAAGTGGGTGACCGGAAAATTAGAGAATTAGATAACCCCCAGAGAATGAGCACCAAGGAAAAATCCCTAGGAGAAGCTCTATTTTGGTATAAAAAAGTGTGAATGTATGATGGGATTGAGTTAAAACAATTTGCACATACTGTACTTGCACTAATATGCAATAAAATGGAGCTTGGTTTCAAAGTATAGTGATAGTGGTATAACTGAGGCAAGGAATTTTATCCCAATATATATTTTGTTGCACTTAAGTATATAAGTGTTTGTAGCACCTTTACTAGTAATACTATTTATGGATTCACCTGGGAAGTTAGTCAGAATATAAACATTTAATTGTAATATGATAACTAGGATAATAGTAAGGACTATTTTAAAAGTTAAACCCAAATATCTGACACCTCACCTATCCCTCCTCTCCTTTTGTCCTCCTGACCTGTTGTCCCTTCCCCCTTTTCCTCCCTCTTTCTCTTCCTCTCTGGTTGTCCCTCTCCCCCTAGCTGCTCTCTCCTCACCACACCCACCCCTAACTCTAGGTTAGTTCCCCTCCTTTTCCTGACCTAGCCTGCTCTTATCTTTCCTGTTATTGCACAAACTGACAAAGTCACACTAAAGACTGATTTTGTTTGTGTACTGTTCATAACTCCTTTTAAAATTGTACACTGTAACCATGAACTCAATTGTACTGTTCATCTTTACCTGTTACTCCACAAACTGACAAAGTCTCATTAAAGGCTTCTTTTGTTTCTGTACTGTTCATAATTCCTTTTAAAACTGTATACCCTAACAATGAACTCAATTGTACTGTTCATAGTTCATGTATAATTGTACACTGTAACTTTGAACTCAGTTGTAACCTTCTCCTACATACTGTAAGTAACTTCCTCCAGTGCTTGTTTGTTTTATCTCTGTTGACACAGAACCTTTGTAAAAGAACATCTGGTTCAAAAGTGTTAATGCTAGAAATAAATAAATAAATAATACATAAATAAATAAATAAATAAATAAAAAGATATAAAACAAAACCACTTTTAACTATAAACCAAATCAAGTTTATTTTTTTTTCACACCACTAAAGTCAAATGCCCCTTTTCAGGTTCTTTTAATAGTTGTATATAAAACCTACCAAATTCTAACTTCAGTTTGCATTTTGCAGTACTACAGGACAGTGGCATTTACAGCCTGTGCCTCCTGATCCCACATTTGTTTTTTGTTTTTATGTTTTTTTTTACCTTAAAAGCAACTTTAAGAAAATCTATCTTAAGATAGTCTGCTGGTGCAACAGCATTGCAAGTTTAGATCTCATTTAAAGTAAATTCTAGTTAGTGCTCCATTTTCCATTTTCAATATATGTGAAGTATGCTTAAAAGTCTTCTTTAAATGACATTGCATGTGTGAAATGGAGCCAAGGAGAACTGTGAAAATGCTTTTGGTTGTGAACAATAAAACATAATGGCAAATTAAGATTCAGTTTAAGCTTTATTTTAGGTTCATTGTTTCTCTGACAATTATTTAGATTTTTTACCCATTTTTATTAAATTTTTCATTGGTTCAAAGTGATATTCTAGCAGTCTAGTACTATAAGTGAAGACAATTTGTTTACTAGTCTGTAAAATAGTATACTGACTCCACTATGTTTAAATCAAGGATTTATTTATTTTATTTATATATTATTTATTAAATTTTGGTGACCGGGTGAGCCCACTGGGCCCCAGAGGTCCCTTTTTCAAGGGCAACCCGGGATTACAAAACATAAGATACATCACAATGCAGTAAATGTAGAAAATACAATTATGATACAAGTTATACAGAGATGTACAGTCAGCTGGTTATGCGTGCTGAGATCGGCATTATAGCAGTGCATGTGTATTGATACAAATAAAAAAGGAGAGTGTGAACTGCAAATGCAGTTGGCTAACTAATAAAATTTAATGCAACAGAAAGAAAATTTCATCTGATTTATGTGGATGGTTAAAGTGGTTTAAAATGTTTGTTTCTGTTTTGGCAAGTACGAGTTGGGCATCATTTTAATTGTGCTAATCAGTTTATAATCACTGCATCCTATTTTTGATCTTCAGGAGGAATGGAAGTAATCTGGGTTCCATGTCAAGTCTGCTCCATCTGAGGCAGCTAAAATGGAACATTGGACAGCGATTCTACCTAGATTTGTTTAAAACATTCTAAAGTTCAATACAGAATTCATTTCAGGAGAATTTTCCTTAATAAATTCTGTTGAAAACATTAGAAATTTCATCCCATTGAGTTTTATTCCTTAATTTATGTGGAGTAACTCAGATGACTCAGCATACGCTTTCCATACATAACCTTGGACTCCACATAAATTAACTATTACAACTCCACAGGGACAAATTTTCAAAGGCTCACAACAGAATTTGTGAGGAAAATCCTCCCAAAAGGAATTTTGCTTTGAACTTCAGAATTTTTCAAACAAATCCAGGTAGAATTGCCATCCAAAGTTCCATTTAAGCTGTCTCAGATGGTACAGACTTAACATGATATGATTAATTCATGTATACCACTGCTGCAGTGAAATTCTGACATCAAAATCCTTTACAACGACAACTTCGAGGTTGTCACTATAAAGGACCAGATGTCGAAGTTTCACCCTTTCATCACTGTTTCACCTCCATACAAACCAACTCTAACTCGGAGATTGTTATCTAAAAGTAGGGGGGTGGGTGCTGGTGTTGAAGCCCACCGCATGGGGGGGTGGGGCTGAAGCCCCCCACAAAAACACACTCATTGTCTGACAGGTGAAATTTTGCCTGTTGACATGTTTGTGTTGCTGTGCCACATTTCAACAACATTGTTGTCATTGTAGCTTGGTGGAACCATTAATCCATCAGTGAAGACATTTTCAGTGCTGTTCCAAAGATCTAATCTGTTGGAGGAGCTGTTCCTGTTTTATCACATGTCCCATATACTACCATTTGTGATCTTTTACAGGACATTTGTCAGACTATACACTTAATGAACATTTATTTACTGTGTTTATATATTTTTGAGCTGCTCATTTCATTGACCTTCACTTAAAGAAATTTATTGTTCCTAGTGGAAACTAGACAAAAGAAAAAAAAAACGTGCTGTTGGTGCTAATCCCTGGAAAACAAAAAAGGCTGAAAAGAATGGAAACGGGGGAGGAGAAAAAGATGTTGAAGCTTTCCTAACTCCCTAGGGTAATAAAGTAGTATTAGATCCCCCAACACAGTGCCCCCCACAGCTGTAATTTATGGAGTGAATCAAATCCTGAAGATAGGGGTAATACTGGTATAGATCAAGCAGACACTATGGGCACACTACCTCTTATGCAACTGTAGTAGAAGGTTTTCAGGAAATTAAAAATGAATTAGTAATAAACAATCACCTAACTATGAAAGTGATTCTCCTGTTATGATGGGTATTATTAGGGGATTAGATAAGTAAGCAATACAACAATCTGGGGAGCGCACTGAACAGATATTACTGCATGCCTGAGGCATAGTGAGGCACGAGACAGCAGGATGAGTGCCTTCAGCACCTGAAAGTATGTAAATATCTATTCAATGCACACCTCGGAGTGTCTTATTGCACTTATAAAATGGGTATTCTTATTTAAATAACTTTAAAAGTTTATCTATCTTGTTATTTATCTATCTGTTAAAAATAAAAAAAAATTATAATTTAAAAAAACTTTATGTAAAGTGGCAGTCTTCACCCCAGTAGCTATGCTTTATGAGCCTGTGGCAGTGAACTGAGTTTGCAGGTGAACTCAGTGACCCAGCTACATGGGGTGAGTGTGCTGGAATGCCACTGTTATGTGACATCCCACTCGCAGACTAGGAATAAAAGCTGCTGGTTGCCTTCATGGGCCCAGGTACCATATAGTGAAGACAGCACTTCCTATGACATTGGGCTCTGTACCCCTGCACCCATGGGTGGCAGAGAGCCTGTACATTGACTAACGCATGGATGGCTTGCCCTGTGTGTTTGTGTCTCCAGCCACATACAAGCACAGGGACTAGAAGACCCTGTGATTATGCAGCCCACCAGACAGCCCCATGAATTCCTCATATCCATTGCTACATGTAAGTGAAGGGACTGTAATAGGCCTGCACTTCTGTGGGTGGACAGAGTAATCCCTTGGGGCAGGGCTCTAAAGCCTCTGTACATCTGCATCTATTCACGCAGGTCCCAAAGTGCCCTGCGTGAATGAGGATACAATTCCACTTCCTTAAAAAGAAGGGAAATTCTTTCCAAAAAATACCTTAATGCACCAGTTAGGGAGCCTTAATGCCACAAAAGTCAAGAAATGGGGCATTAGGGTTTACAACTCTAACTCCCCACCCCCACCCTGCAGGCAGCAACAGGAAAAACCATTATGGTTTCACCTCTTTTGCATCTTAACAAATCAGATGTGGGGTGTGCCTTGAGATTGTCCACCCCAACACTCACCCCATTCTCATTTACTGTATCCATCTTAGCTTTTTTACTGATGGAATGGGTGAGCATTAGGGTTGGCAATCCCAAGGCACACCCCAGTCCTGATTTGGGAAAATGAAATAGTTTTTTCCTGTTTTGCCTGTAAGGTGAGGGTAAAAAGAATTAAATTGAAAACAACAATGCCCCATTTCTCACCCGCAAACTCAGTTGACCGCCACAGGATCATAAAGCATAGCCACTGGGGTGAAGACTGCCAATATACACAATGTTTTTTTTTAAATTATAATTTTTTTTTTATTTTTAACAGATAGATAGATAGCAAGGGGGCACAATTTGAAGATAGAGGGGGACTGCTCAGAGGTAATGTAAGGAAGTATTTTTTCATGGAGAGGATTGTGGATGCATGGAACAGCATCCCTGAGGAGGTTGTGGAGTCAAGAACAGTGGGGGAATTCAAGAATGTATGGGACAGACATAAGGCAGTCCTTGAGGGGTGTAGGAGGAAGTGAGCTGTTGGTTAACTAGGATCTGCAGCTTATCTGTTAGGTAGTAAAATGGGCAGACTAGGTGGGCCAAGCGGTCCTTATCTGCCATCAAAGTCTATGTTTCTATGTAACCCTAAAGCCCCAATTCCTTTGAGGCAGTCTAACTGGTGGATTATGTAGATTTCTTGGAAAGAAAATACATACATATACACTTATACATATACATATACATAGATATAGATATAGATATAGATATAGCTATAGCTATAGATATAGATATAGATATAGATATAGATATAGATATAGATATAGATATAGATATATAAAATCCAATCAAATCAAAACTTAGTACAGCATGAGATCTACCCCATGGAATAGCATGTACCAGATTTTGTGCAAATTTGTTGAATGGTTGCAAAGTTATTAATAAAGTGCAAAACTTGCAAAGTACAAAACTTGAGATTTAACATTAAACTCCCTACTTAATCTGAATTAATATATAGACCACTGGAGCTCCCTCCAGGAGCGGACTACTCAGCGGGTGCCATAAGAGGCCTCGCAATCCTCCCACCCTCCCTGCAGACCACCGGAGCTCCTTCCAGGAGCGGACTACTTAGTGGGTGCCATAAGAAGTAATTACAGTACCTCTAGGCTGCACCTTGGTGAGGGGGGTTTTCTGCACAGTAATACTGAACTAATCGCTGCTTTTGACCGGATAACTTAGCCGAAAACGCTGACTTTCACACCGCATTGCCATGTGGTGTTTCTACATTGTTTTTTTACTGTCTATTCATGCTTGGGCTACCTTGGGGGGCATACTCTAGTGACTACAAGTGAAGCTCAGTGATATTAGGACTGTAAATCCAGCTCGATTGTGACATGTTTAGCAGCCTAAGCTTTGTTTTACCTTAGCCATTGTGTTAGCCACTCCAGAACATCCTCACGAGTGCTGAGTCGGGACATCTTGCATTGCTGAATTTAAATCCTGGTCTTCCCGCTGCATTCTAATCAGCCCCTTTGTTTTCTCCTCCAATATAGGCCTCGCAATCCTCCCACCCTCCCTGCAGACCACCAGAGCTCCCTTCAGGAGTGGACTACTCAGCGGGTGCCATAAGAGGTAATTACAGTATCTCTAGGCTGCACCTTGGTGAGGGGAGGTTAGCCCATCGATGGCTGTGCTCGTCCACTCCCACCCACCCTCCGGGTCAGCACTACTTATAAGGCGCTGCCCTATGACCTCACTTCCTCTCTGTAATCTCCCCACTTTTCCATTTGCAGGTTATACTTGCTAGCCACTAGAGGGACCCCTCTGCCTTCCTCACCCCAGACTCCCTATCAGAATCACTTCCTGCTTCCTGTAACTCTCTACCTATCAGAATCCCTTCCTCTCCCTGTAACCTTCTACCTGTCTAGGCTACCTTTCTCTCTTCCTGCTTAAGCTACTCCACTCCCTACTCCCACCCCTGCCTCTGCCACTCTGTACCCTCGCCCTGCCTCTGGCTAGCCCTACTCACTACCCTTGCCCTATTCACCTGTCCCACACCCAACTGGTCACTAACCCCATTTGACCACTAGGAGTTGCTATTGCAACCCTGTTTTCTGGCACAAACCCAGCCAGCTGTTAGTCACCTACAACCTGGATCCCTGCTCCCAGCCTAGTCCTATTCCAACTGCTCTGATAGGGTCTCGAACCTTGTACCCTGTCCAACAGAGTCTGTGACAGTATCACTACTCCAAAGTGGTATCTATGCTATCTGAGGGGCAACCAGGATACTTGTAACTCACCACCCTTCTACTACCAAGGCACCATGCCAGGGCACCTCCTCCCCAAATCTGGCAAAACGGTCCCATCAACAACCTTCGCACTTCTGATCTCCCCCATTCTACTGTCCCTTCAAATTTTAACTCCCCCTCCAAGCAGCTTCCCAGCACCCCCCCAGAGTCTATCCTGACCCATCCTACATATGCCCCCTTTAAGTCCACATCATCCCTCCCAGCTATCTCCTGGTTCCATTTCCCCACACCTCTTTCTCCTCCTCGATCTACTCCTTCAGCTGCCTTCTGGCTGCTCTCTCCCACTCCTGCACCCTCTCCCTCCACTCCGCACACCCTACTGGTGCCCCCGTCCAGTGCATGACAAAATCCCGGCCTCTTCACATTTTACGCTGCCACCTAACCATTGCCCTACTCCTTCTGGCTGCAGGGGATATACACCCTAACCCCGGCCCAACCCTAACCACAGGCCCAGCCAACCCCTTACCTAATCCCTCAGCCAAGGTCTCCACCAACACTCATCCAGGCTACCTCCCCCGAGGCCTATGCCTTCTCCATCTAAATATTTGTAGCCTCACCCCCAAGCTCGATCAGCTTCAGATCCTAGCTGCCCACCACTCCCCCGACATAATCATCCTATCTGAGACCTGGCTAAACTCCAGTCTACCAGATAATACCATTGCTATCCCAGGTTTCACTATCACAAGGCAAGACTGGCCCTCCAGAGGAGGGGGTTGGCTATCTACATCAGATCAGCCCTCGACTTCACAGTTTCTCTTACAAAAGCTGAACCCAAATCTTACGAGCTTCTCATGATAAAACTGTCCCCCCCTCCTCTTTACCTATCTTTGTGGCTGGTATTTATTGCTGCCCAGGCACACCTACCACAATAGTCACCGACCTACTGTGCCAACTCTCATCTCTTGCCCATTCAGGTGAACTATATGTCATGGGCGATTTTAACCACAACTGGCTAGCGCCCGCGTTTAACAAAACACTAACTGAGATTACCGCTCTTAACCTTAGCCAAACCATTACGGAACCCACACGTTCAAACCATAAGTCCGGTAATCACTCCCTACTAGACTGGGTGCTTACATCCCACCCACACCACATCATCAGTTCTGGCCTCCTCCCTGACTCCATCAGTGACCACCACCTAATCTACTTGGTCCACAAAATACACAGAGTTAAATCCCCTCCCAAATTTATATTCCAACAGTCATACAAATCCCTCAACCTCTCCCCCCTCCTGGAAGATCTATCTCACTCAAACTGGATCCCGAGCTCAAACTGCTCTAACATGGATTCAGCCTTTACACACTTTCGCAACACCTTCCTCACTGCCTGGGACAAACACGCCCCCCTGCTCCAGACGAGAGTCCACGGGTCTCATCTACCCTGGATATCCCCTGAACTGACAGCTTGCCAACAAGCCCGGGACAAGGCCTGGCATAACTACAAAGCCTCCCTCCTCCCAAGCAGCCTCATCACCTACCGCATGCTCCGCAACAAGTGCACTAAGGCCATCCACTTAGCTAATGGCTGAATATTTCAACAAACCCCAAAATGCTAATCTTGGGAGACCTTCAAAATTCTGGAAGGTCATTAACTCCCTTTTCTCCCCCCAAACAGCAAGCCCCACCCCTCCTCCTCCTCATCCAAGAGACTCTCCTCTCCGACCCCCTGAAGGTAGCCTCCGAGTTTTGTTCATATTTCACTACCTGCGTTCAGGCCCTCCCTCGATTCCCTACCTCCTACTACCACACCAACCCCGCCTTACATCTATCACCACACCGGCCCCCCACTCATCTAGCCCCCTACCAGCTGGTACAAACCCCTTTTCCTTCAGACCCATCTTCCCCTCTGAAACCCTAGATGCCCTTCGCTCCCTGAACCCCTCCAAAGGCAAATCCCCAGACGGCCTCGATAACAAACTCCACTTCCTATCTGCCCCCACCATTGCTACTCCCCTAGCCACCCTACTAAATATTTCTTTCACTACCGAGTCTCTCCCCTCTGAATGGAAGCATGCTGCTGTCCTACACCTTCCTAAAAGTGGTGACCCTTCCTCCACTACTAACTACCGTCCCATCTCCCTCCTCCCAGCCCTCGCTAAACTCCAGGAACACCTAGTGCTATCCCAACTCTCCCACTTTCTCTCTGAAACTAGCTTCTTCACCCCATTTCAGTCCGGGTTCCAAAAACACCACTCCACCACCTCCTCCCTACTAAGACTCACAGATGCCATCCTCACTGGGATGGATAAAGGGCTAATCACTGCTGCTATTTTCATTGACCTAGCTAAAGCTTTCGACACAGTATCCCATTCTCTCCTTCTATCCCAAATATCAGTGGCAGGGTTAGCAGCATCCACCACAAACTGGTTCAGTGCCTACCTACTAAATAGAACCCAATCCATTAAAATAGTAAACCACACCTCCCCCCCTCCCCATCACCACTGGTGTTCCCCAAGACTCAGTTCTTGGCCCCATCCTCTTCTCCATCCTTCTAAATGATCTACCAAATTCTTGCTCCTCTACTGTGATCCATATGTATGCAGACGACACAGTCCTCTTTACCTCCGGCCGGACTCATGAAGAACTCACTTCCAAGCTCCAAACTGACTTCAACAAAATCCAACACTGGTTCAGTACCAACCAACTCTCCCTAAATGCCAAGAAAACTGTCTCTATATCTTTCAGCACTAGACAGCATTTATCCAAGCTCACCCCCCCGATCTTCCATACCCTAAACAACACCATCCTCGATGTAGTGCCCTCCTTCAGGTATCTAGGAGTTTGGCTCGATCATCACCTCTCCTTTTCCACACACGTGGATGCCATCATCTCTAAACTGTGCCCAAAACTTGGCGCCCTCTACAGGAACTGCACTAGTCTCCCGCTACCTGTCAGATGTGAACTAGTCCTGAAAATGATTCTACCCACCATCGACCACTGTGACATCGTCTACAGCTCTGCCTCAAAGTCCACCCTAGCCAAACTAGACCCCCTCTTTAACACATTCTGCCGCTTGGCCCTCAACACCCCCCCACATCACTGCGAGCTCTACCGTTCACTTGCCCTGCCATCCCTGAGCTATTGGCGCTTAATTCATAGTGTCAAATTCACTTCCAATTTTTGGCTCAGCTCCCTCCTGCCCTACCTCTTATCCTCCCTGTCTTCCCCTCCTACCCCCTCCCACACCCTGAGGTCCACTGACACTATGCTCTTAGTCATCCCCCACTGAAGGACCACCGCTGGCCAATTGGCCTTCTCTTACCTCTTCCCTAAACTCTGGAATGGCCTGCAGGCCCAGATCCATCACTCTTCAACCAAACGCTCCCTAGCCTCCACCCTCACAAACTTTCTAGCTTCAAATTGCAACTGTCCCTGACCTCCCCCTTGATAGTTTCTCCTCCCCTGTGCCCTTTAGTGCCTGACCAGTGGCTTGGCCATGCCTAATTGTCTGGCTTAACTACTGCCCTACGCACACACTTACACTCTCACTCTTTCTTATTCTTCTCTCTCCAAACATCACCCTTCTCTCCCTTTCTTCCTAACTATGCTACGTTCTTCAGCACTACTCACAGTTCTACTCCACTCCCCTTCCCTCCCACCTTACCTAATCCTCCCCCTACTCACCAAATGTTTACTAGTCCACCCCCACAACTTCACTCTCCAATTCCACTGCCTATTGGTGTTCCCACTTCAGCCCTAGTCCTGCTACTGGCTCACATGTTCTGTTACTGCACCCTAGTTCTGTTACTCGCACTTATGTAAATTTCATGTATTGCCTCATTGTGTACCCATGCAACGTTTACCCTGTCCCTGATGAACAAGCTCTGTACAGCTCTTGCTTGATATGTACCCATGTTATGTATACCATGTCCTTAATGATGATGTTCTTACTGTTCTCCTTATGTAATCAAGTTCAAATGTAATCCCTCTCAACTGTATGTTATCTGTATTGCTCTGCTGCTAATCTCAACTATTGTATGTATAACTGCCTCCTCTGTAACCCCTCCCCCCAGGTCGCACCGGGAGACAAGCATCTTTTTGCTCAGTGTGCCTTTCCCGGTGAAACATTTTCAGTAAACAATAAATAAATAAATATATATATATACACACACATATCTTCATTGCAAAAAACTTTGTGAATGCATCAGTTAGGGTTGAAGCAACAAAAGTAAGGAAATGAGGCATTACTATTTTGAACCCTAACACCCCCCACCACCTCACCAAGCTCCCATCCTCCACAGACCAACAGGCATTGTGGTATGCCTTGGAGTTATCGTCCCTAACTCTCACCCCATTCCATGTGTAAAGAAGCTGAGATGGTACAATATAGGAGAATGTGGTGAGAGTTAGGCCCAACAACCCCATGGCACACCTCAATGCCTGTTGGTGTGTGGAGGTTGGGGGTGGGTTAGAGAGGTGTTAGGGTTTCACCTCATTTCCCAGCATTTGTTGCCTCACCCTTAACTGACCCATCAATGACATTTTTTGTAATGAATTTCATTTTTTTTTAGAAAGTGTAATCTTACCCTTATATGTTTGTGGAATCTCCAGTCAGTCTATAATGTGCTATGGTTGCATCTCCTTGTGGGAGTGCAGGGCCCTCCAGGTCCTGCACTCCCATCACACTCCCATAACTCCATAATGGTATCAACTGGTTGAAGAGCAGGGCCCGCCCATCTTTCAATAACTATAGAGACATTGTAATGAACTGTCAGCTCCCAGGACTTCATAATGGAGGGCCCTGCACTCCTGTTACTGCAAAATGGTATGCATATGTGGACCCTGCGCTCCCACCTACCCATAAGTGTAGAGACACAGTACAGGACTAGCCTTATTTAAAGTAACCATTGTGATGCAAATGGTTCAATATCTCAGTAACTATAGCAAACTTGGAAAAAATTCCATCCCAGTTGTAATCATGTCCTGGCAACCTGCATACATGCTTAGTACACCTAAGCAATGTTTAGTAAAAACTCTGTATCTCGAACCGTTTTTGAGATATAGGCACCAAAATGTACTGCTTCCGCCACGATGTTATCCTATGGGAAATTTTCAAACTTCAAAATTTTATAACTACAGAAACAATGTAAATTTTATCACCAAACTAGCAAAGATCACATCTGTTGGGCAAGCCCTTTCTACCTTAAAAATGTCATCCCAAAATTCCAAAACATTTCTCTGCAGTGAAGTGGCAAAGAAACTGTAAACTGTAGAAAACCTTTTCATGAGCTGTCAAAATCCCTTTTTGTGAGCCAAATCCCTTTTTGTGAGGTGTCAAAATCCCTTTTCATGACTGTGGGACCAGAATGCCCTACCAGAAATCCTTTTTTGGGATGCAAAAAGGGATTTTTGACAGCTCATGAAAAGGGATTTGGCTCGCAAAAAGCAATTTTGACAGCTCAGGAAGAGGGATTTGAGTTGTCCGACCAGATGGCCATGTGAGTAATCCCTTTTTGAGATGTGAAAATGGATTTTAACACCTTGCAAAATAGGATTCGGCTCATGAAAAGGGATTTGAAAAATGAATCCCTTTTCGTGAGGTGTAAAAAATCCCTTTTTGTGAGTTGAATCCCTTTTTTAGAAGTGTCAAAATCCCTTTTTGCAACTGTGGAACCAGATGGCTCTGCCAGAAATCTCATTCACAATGCAAAAGGGGATTTTGACAGCTTGCAAAAAAAGGATTCATCTCATGAAGAGGGATTTTGACAGCTCACAAAAAGGGATTTGAAAAATGAATCCCTCTTCATGAAGTGTCAAAATCCCATTTCACGAGGTGAATCCCTTTTCGTGAGCTGTCAAAATCCCTTTTTATATTGTGAAAAGGGATTACACACAGGGTCATTTGGTCTGACAACAAATCCCTTTTTGACCTGCCAAAATCCCTTTTTGCGAGGTGTTAAAATCCCTTAATGTGAAAAGGGATTGGACGCAAGTGGCAGAAATGGATTTTAAAAATAGAAAAAAAAACTTTCTGGGGCTGCAGCAAAGTAAACCAAAGACAGAGAAATGTAAAGGATGTCCACATGATCAAAATCCATGCTTGTATGTCTACAGAAGACATCTCTAGGTAAAGTTATAACATTTTGATTGGGCAGAAAAAATGAAAACAAGATGGCAGCTCGCGGAAAAGGAATTTTTTCTCATGAACAGGATTTAATGAATCCCTCTTTGTGAGCTGTCAAAATCCCTTTTTGTGAGCCCTAAATCCCCTTTCACACTGTGCAGCTATCCAAAAGACTGAACTGAGTATGCTCAGAACCCGACATTTCAAAATTGAATAACTTTAGAAGTAATTAATATTTTTTCACCAATCCAATGCTGACTTATTCTTTGAGACAAGCTCTGTCTACCCTGAACAATACAGACCAAAACTCCAAACAGTGGTGCCACTGTGCGATGAAGAAAAAACAACCAAATCAGGCAAAAAAAGGGCAACTTTTATAGTTTTTTTCACTATGCTCAGCATGAAATCTACAAATCCGACTGAATCAAAACTTGATACATCAAGAGAGTTACCCCACAGGATAGGGCATACCAAATTTAGTTCAATCTTTTGAATGACTGCATTTATTAAAGTGCAAAATGTGAATATGTGTGTGTGTATATATATATATATATATACATATATATATATATATATATATATATATATATTTACACAACATATGTTTAGGTATAAAAGCCAGTATAAAAAGTGATATCTCAAGTAGCCCAGTGAAGATATACTTGATATCTTCATGTTCCTATACGTCATCGTGTATCTTCAAAACTCCTATACGTCATCCTAATTCCAGCACTTTCACTTTCCCTCGTTATCCACACACCCATGTGACGACTCTCTTACCCCTTGCCCTCCTCCCCCAATGCAGCTCCGACTTATCTGTTCAATTATCTGGTTGATCCTGCACTGTTGAATAACATTTGTTTATTGTTATCTGGTGATCCCACTTTTTGTCATCATCCGCAGCGTCGAGCGCAGCTCACCGGCGGATGGCAGTTCCGCACAGTTTTTTGAGGCACCCCACCACAGAAAACGCCAGCCTTACATTACTGTTACTATTCCAGCGTGCAGTTATAATACAGTTTAGTGAGTGTGGTGGCTGATCGTCGAGAATGCGAGTGTGTGTTGCCAGCAACACACCCCACATTTCCCCTCTCGGCAGTTCAGAAGCCGGCCACCACCGCTGTGTGTATGTACTCAGCAGCTTCTTTTGAATAAATAACAGTAAGCTGCATAAAGTACAGCGTTTTCTGTCTTTACAATTCAGGGTGCTTCCTCAAAAATGTCTGGAACTATGCCATCCACCAGTGTGAATAAGCCCGCACACGCCATGCTTAAGGGAAAGTGAAAGTGTTAAAAGTGGCAGGATCAACCAGATAACTATTAAAATAAATATTTATTCAACAATAATGGCAGGATCAACCAGATAATTTTTTAATAATTTAAAATGACAGGATCAACAAGCTATTTCAATAACCTATGTAATCTGTTGTGTTGTGGTGGTGGTGGTGGTGGGTGGGTGGCATGGAGGGCTGCCTTGGGGGTACATTGCACTATCTGTTTTTAAATAAAAAGCAGGATCAGCCAGATATTTTTTTAAACAACATATGACATATGTTGCTTTGGGAGGGTTTAGGGAAGGCGTTATATTGCAAGGACCATCACCTGTATGTGTCCCATTGCATTGAAAGGGGCATGTAGAGCACTGTGTTGGGGGGGTGAACATATGTTGTATAAACCGAATATGACATACTGCTGACTGAAGATATCATATTTATCTTCACCGAGGGCCTGTGACATCAAGATATCTCACTGCGTGGCTTCGCCACTCGTGAGATATCATCATCTCACCGGCCTCTCGTGAAGATAAATATGATATCTTCAGTCAGGCCATGTCATATCCCCATATATATATATGTGTATATATATATATATATATATATATATATATATATATATATTTCAAAGACTTCATTAATGCATCCATTAGGGTTAAAGCACCAAAGGTATAGAAATGAGGCATTAGGGTTAAGCCACTACCCCCATACCCTACCACCCCACTGCCATCCTCTACACACCAACAGGCATCAGGGTGTGCCATGGGGTCATTAAGCCTAACTCCTCACTCCATTCCACATGTAAATTGGGTGACATGATACAATATAGGAGAATTGGGTGAGAGTTAGGCCTAATGACCCCATGGCACACCCTGATGCCTACTGGTGTGTGAGGTGGGGGTGGGCTGGGGGGTTGGGGGGACTATGGGCTCAATCCTAACAACTCATTTCCATACTTTTAACACTTCAACTCTAACTGATGCATTAACAAAGTTTTTTTGCAATTTATTTCCTCACTTTTTGAGATAGTATAATAGTATCTTTATTCTATTGTGGGCACACAGGGTCCTTCAGAACCTACGCTCCCATCTCTCCATCCAGATAGCACAACAGTATCCCTATGTCACAGTGGGAGCTCAGGGTCATTTGGCCCCATGCTCCTATCCCTCCACAGATGCACATATGTATGTAGCTGTGGAAACACATGAGTCTCTGGTCCCTGTGCTTACAAACATTATGTTATGAGCAGGCATAGCAAAATTGCAACAGATAGTCATAACAATGGCATATTAAATAATTTTCAACCCAAATGTTCATCATAACCTTCTCATCACCTCACAGCATGTACCAGAAGAGAAAACTTTCAATTCCCTGGCAAAATGTAGTTCTGCACAACTGTAATGTCATTTTGAGCCACAGGTGCGGAATACCATTTTTTGGCAGGATTTAAAAAATTACAGCTCTGCTATTCATGAGGTGTAAAAAATGGTAATTTTGAAAATCTGGAGTGAAAACATGAAAAACTGGTGAAGTTACGAGCGTAGGTATAAACTGCTCAATGCACGCTCGTAATGTGGCCATTTGTTGGAATTTTTTCACCTAATTTTCAACATGGACTTTTTGGGATCTCCCCTCATGAAAAGTGGCACTTTGATTTTGTTAATCCATCCCAACAGTTGACTTTGCACAGTGACGGCACAATTCTGTGCCACAGGTGTGAAAACACATTTCAGGCAGGATGTGAAAAATGACAGCTGTACTGTTTATAAGGTGATATGAGAAAATGGCAATGTTAAAAATCTGGAGTGAAAATATTAAAAATCAGCAAAGTTACAAGAGTGTGTAGAAACTGTGCCATGCATGCTCTTAACGAGGTCATTTGTCAGAATTTTTTCACCTAATTTTCAACATGGGATTTTTGGGGCATCCCATCATGAACAGCAGCACTGTGATTTTGTTAATCCATCCCAAAAGTTGATTTTGCACAGTGACCGCGCCATTCTGCGCCACAGGTGTGAAAACACATTTCCAGCAGAATGTGAAAACTGACAGCTATACTGTTCATAAGGAGATGTGAAAAAAATGATAATGTTTAAAATTTGGAGTGAAAATATCAAAAATTGGTGAAGTTACAAGTGTGCGTAGAAACTGCGCAACATGTGCTTGTAATGCAGTCATTTTTTGGAATTTTTTCACCAAATTTGTAACATAGGCTTTTTGGGACCCCACCTCATGAGCAGTGGAACAGTAATTTCATTAATCAGTCCCAAAAGGTGATTCCATGCAATGACTGTGAAATCACCTTTTGGGACTGAGTAGACATGACAGTACCAATGTTCACAAGATGGGGTCCCAAGAACCCCATGTTGAAAATGTGGGGCCAAAATTCCTAAATATGGCTGTGCTATCAACCTAAGTTGAAACCCCTATTATAGGGCATCTAGATTTGATTCTTCAGTTTGCAGTTCAGCTTTGAAGAGTGCAGATGTGTCACAGTCCAGAGAAGATCTCTGCTTCCGACCACTGGAGGTAAGTATAAGTAGGGGGTGCAGGGAGGTGGGTGCACAGAAGGAGGGTGGGTATGGTGGAGGAGGTACTGGGGAGATGAAAAGGGACTGTTTTCTTTTTTGCAGGTTTAAAAAAATATTTGACACATCATGAGACTGTTTTCTTTATTAACAAGTATTTAAAATACAAATACGTAGTTGGGCACACTAGGATGGGCTCCCAGTGTGGCATATTACTTGGGAGAGGATACATGCTGACATGGGGATTGGGCACCCTGTGTCCGCAATTGAAGATTACCAGCTTTGGGAGGAGATATCATCCAACACAGGAATGGGCATTCCAGTGTCAGAAGCTTGAAATGTTAAAAATACAATATATATTTGGCACACTGGGGTGGGCTTCCAGTGTGCCATATTAATGTGGGTGGGGGTGGGGAATATACATGCAGACACAGGAATTTGGCACCCTGATGTCGGCATTTTTTTCAAGAATAAACTGGGGCCATTTTTTGCACCATTATGGATCTCTGATCATAAGGTGGGATGAGGACCAGATGGCCCTATCTGACCATCTGACCATTTGGTCTTCATCTCATGAGTGGGGATTGGCTTTCAAATGGAGATTTTGACACCTCAAAAATGGGGATTTTGTTTGTATAACCCCCGTTCATGAAATGTCAAAATCCCCGTTCATCAGCCTAATCCCCTTTCGTGAGGTGTCAAATTCCCTGTTCGTCAGCCGATCCCTGTTAATGAGATAGAGCCATCTGGACCTTATCTCACAAACTGGGATTCTGACAGCTCATGAAGGGAGATTGGCTGACAAACAGGGATTTTTTCACCTCACCAACAAAGATCATTAGCGAGTAATGAGCAAAGATTTTTTAAATTAAAAATGGCCATTTTAGACAAAAACAAATAAAACCAAAGGTATGGGTTTATACAGAGCATCTCCCTGAACAAAAGTCATAATAGTAGCAACTTCTTTCACCTTCTTGGAAGTACTACCTGCGAGAGGCATGGGAGAGCATAGGGGTGCATGCACCAGGAACTTTAACTTATGGTTGAAGAAATGGTGCTGTGAGGAAGGGTTTGGATTCATTGGTGACTGGGGACCAACCTGGAGGGATGGAGGCTTGTTCAAGCCTGATGACCTGCATCCATCCTGGAGGGGAATCCAAGCACTCAATGATAAGTTTAAATACTACATTGACAAGCATTTAAACTAGCAAAGTGGGGGTGGCAGGCCAGCAAGGAGGGTACCTAATTTCCCACCCCCCACAGCTAGCAGTGGAAATAGTGAACCAGAGGAGTAGATATCTCTACAAAGCAATGTGAAAAAAGATGGAGATAAGCGCCCAAGAGGTGGATAGGCAGAAAATGGGCAAAATTCAATAGAAGGGCAGACTGTAAGGAGAACCAGGGATAAATGACAACCAGAGAAGGGGCTGGAGTAGAACAGCTAAACAGTCTAGGGAGGTCAAATCATGGAAAGTCATGTGTGCCAATGCCAGGAGACTTAGCAACAAGATGGAGGATCCGGAGGCTGTCATGATGCAGTCAGACCTGGACATTGTGGCCATCACAGAAACCTGGTATAATGATAACCACAACTGGGAGATTGCCATACCTGGCTACAACATATTCAGAAGAGACAGGGCAGGTAGGAAGGGAGGGAGGAGGAGTGGCACTGTATGTGAAAAATGACATAAGGGCCACAGAGATCCAGGTGAAACAAAATGAGGGAGAGATACTGTGGGTTAAGCTGGAAAGGAAAATGGGGCCAGCCATCTGCACAGATGTAGTCTATAGACCACAAGCCTAGGAGACAGAAACAGATAGGGAGCTGATACTAGCCATCCAAAGTACGGCAGACAAGGGTGAGGTAGTGCGGGTTGGAGACATCAATATTTCAGATGTGGACTGAAGCATCCCAGCAGCAGCATCAACTAGGAGCATATTTATCCTGGACTCCTTTCAGGGTGCCTTCCTCAAGCAACTGGTCACGGAACCAACTCGGCAGAAGGCAATACTGGACCTAGTGCTCACAAACAGGGAGAGTGTGATGGGGGTAACAGTGGGGAACCACCTGGGAAACAGTGACCACCAGTCATCGTGGTTTGAAATCACAGAATGAGCAGAACCAAACCACATAAAAACACATATCCTGGATTTTAGGGATCAGACTTTGGGAAAATGAGTAGTTGCTTGAAAGAGGCATTAAGGGGAATGGGGCAGGAACCAGGGATTGAGGAACAGTGGGCAGTATTTAAAATGTGGACTACAAGAGCAAGAGAATTATGCATTGAGCAGGTTAGCAAGTGAAAAAGGAAGAGAAGGCCATTATGGTTTTCCAATGAGGTAGCAGAGAAAGTGAAAGCCAAAAAGAGTGCATTCAGGCAATACAAAAAGACACATGCAGAAGGGGATAGGGAGAAGTACCAGGAGAAGCAAAGGGAGGCAGGGAGGTCACTAAGGGAAGCCAAAGCTCAGACAGAAGAACACATTGCAAAATCAGTGGGTAGAGGGTACAAAACCTTTTACAGGTACATAAGGGAAAAAAGAAAGGCAAAGGGAGGGATAATCAGACTAAAGGGGAGGATGGGTGCCACATGGAGGATGACAACAGTAAAGCTGACATATTGAACAGGTATTTCTGCTCAGTCTTTACAGAGGTAGAAGAGGGTAATGGGTCTGAAGGGAATACAAGGGGTGGGAATGGTGCAGAAAAGGACACAAGTCTCTTTACACAAGAAAGGGTCCTGAAGGAACTGGAAGTAATAAGAGTTGATAAAGCAATGGGTCCAGGTGGGGTACACCCCAGGGTCCTTAAAGAACTAAGAGAGGTGGTGACTGAACATCTGGCAATCCTGTTTAGCTGATCACTGGAAACAGGGGAGGTACCCAAAGACTGGAGGACAGCAGATGTAGTCCCCTTATACAAAAGTGGGAACAAAGAGGAAGCGGGGAACTACAGTCCAGTCAGCCTCACCTCAGTAGTGGGGAAGATCATGGAAGCACTACTGAAGAAGAAGAGATTGTTGGACTATCTAGTTGTCAATGGACTACAGGATCCAAGGCAGCATGGTTTCACCAGGGGGAGGTCATGTCAGACCAACCTCATTGAATTTTTTGACTGGGTGGCTAGGGAGGTGACTCAGGGGAGGGCAGTGGACATGGCTTATCTGGACTTCAACAAGGCCTTTGACATGGTGACACATAGAATTCTATTACACAAACTGGGGAATATGGGTGTGAACAGGACAATAGTGTGGTGGGTAGGTAACTGATTGGGTGGCAGGACACAGAGGCTGGTGGTAAATGGCTGTCACTCCTTAGAGGGAAGAGTGACCAGTGGCTAGCACAGGGATCAATGCTGGGACTGGTCCTATTCAACATCTTCATCAGTGACATTGTGCAGGACCTCGAAGGCAGAATTTCCCTGTTCGCTGATGACACAAAGCTCTATAACAGAGTAGACATACCAGAGGGTGTAGACAGAATGAGAAGGGACCTGCAGAAACTTGAAGAATGGTCAGGGGGTTGGCAGTTGAAATTCAATGCAAAGAAGTGCAAGATAATGCATGTGGGGCACAAAAACCTTGGCACAATATATCAGTTGGGGGTGAGGATATAGCATGCACCAAGCAGGAAAGGGATCTTGGGGTTATCATCTCTGATGACCTCAAGGTAGGGAATCAGTGTGGCAAGACAGCAGGTAAAGCAAATAGGATGCTGGGATGCATAGGCAGGGGCATCACCAGCAGGAAAAGGAAGGTTATAATTCCACTATATACTAGTGAGGACCCAACTGGAGTACAGTGTACAGTTCTGGAGACCTTACTTATGTAAGTAAATAGACAGGGTAGAGAAGGTTCAGAAGAGGGCAACAAAGATGGTACATGGATTGCATCACAAGTCTTATGAGGACAGGTTGAAGGAACTGAATATGTACTCCCTGGAGGAGAGGAGGGAGAGAGCGGATATGATAGAGACATACAAGAATCTTACAAGGAGGAACAGGGTGCAGGAATACACTATTTGTAAGTGAAAAAGATATTCCAGGACTAGAGGACATGGAATCAAGTTGGAGGGAGGATGATTCAGAGGAAATGTGAGGAAGAATTTCTTCACAGAACGGGTAGTGGACAAGTGGAACACCCTGCCAGAGGAAGTGGTGGGGGATGAAACAATCACGGGGTTTAAGAATGCATGGGATAGACATAAAGGAATTCTGGAGGTCAGGGTTAAGGGGCAACAGACTTCTAGGAAAATATAAAGTGAACTTACAAGCTCAAATGGGCAGACTGGGTGGGCCGTAGGCCCTTATCTGCTGACACTATGTATCTATGTAGTAATACCACACAACACACACTTGGGAGAAGTTAGAATGTTTATTTGTACGGAATGTTGAAAACAAGATGGTGGCTCACAAAAAGGGATTTTTTCCTCACAAACAGGGATTTAATAAATCCCCATTCACAAGGTGACAAAATCCTTAATTGTGAGCCCGATTCCCTTTCACAAAACATACATTTAAATCAGTGACTGAATTGAGCATTCTCAGAACCCAAAAATTCAAAATTAAATAACTTTTGAATGGATTCAGATTTTTTCACCAAACCAATACTGGATTTTTCTTTGGGCAACCTTTGTCTACCCTGAAAATGTCAGACCAAAATTCCAAATGGTGTGGCCACAGCATGATGGGCAGAAATCAGCAAAAAGTGGGACAAAAAAAGTGAAAAATGCATTTTTTGGAGCTTCACTGCATGCAATCTACAAATCCAATCGAAACAAAACATAGCATATCAAGAGAGCTACCATCTGAAACAACACATTTTGAATTTCGTGCAAATCCGTTGTACAGTTGGAAAGTTATTAACATGCAAAATTTGAGATTTAAAATTAAACTGCCTACTTAACCCTAACTATAGGTGTCTGACCTCACCCCTATATAGTTATATGTCTATATGTATATGTGTATATATATATATATATATATATATATATATATATATATATATAGTATGTATTTATAGATATATAGCTATATACATATTCATTGTGAAAAGTTCATTAATGCATCAGTTAGGGTGAATACCATAGCATCAAAAGCAGGCAAATGCTGTGGTAGGGTGGGAGGTTAGGGCTCAACCCTAATGTCTTATTTCCCTACTTTTGTCACTTCAACCCTAACTGATGTATTAATGAAGTTTTTTGCAATGAATTTCCTTACTTTTTGAGAAAGTGTAATGTAACTGATAACTGGTATGTGTTAGTGGGAGCACGGGTCCTCCTGGCCCTGTGCTCCCATCAAGTTGGCCATTTGTGCATAATGATATTCATCTGTGGGACAGTGGGCCCTGCACTCCCAGTTACACATAACAATGCAGTAGCCCTAATTTACCAATATACCAGTAACCATACAAGCTATGAAAAAAATTCAACTGCAGTTGTAATCATGACTTCAAAACCTCCACGCAAGCTTAGTCCACTTAAGCTGCGAGTAGTGAAAAATCTGTATCTCGTATCATTTCTGAGATATGGGCACCAGAATTCACTGTGGGCACCGCAATGTTTTCCTATGGGACAAAATCTCAACTTTGTGATGGCATATCTATGGAACTGATTAACTTTTTTATACCTAAACAGCACCATTCACATCTCTGGGACACCCTCTTTACACCCAGCAAATTTCAAGCCAAAAGACCAAACCATTTATTTACAGTGCACTGGCAAAGTTTTTAAATTCCTAGTTCATGAGCTGGCAAAATCCTCATTGACGAGGTCAAACCCCATTTGTGAGCTGTCAAAATTGCCTTGCCCCTTCCTCTACTTGCATGCGTGTGTGTGTTGGGGGGAGGGGTGTTATGTGGAGCTAGAGTTGTGAACCCTAACACCCCATTTCCATACTTTTGTTGCTTTAATATGAACCCTAATAGATGCATTAACAAAGTTTTTTGCAATGAATTTCCTTACTTTTTGTGGAAGTCCCAACATAGCCGTAGTTGTTTGTGGGAGTATAGGGCCCGATATATCCATACGTGTATACAGAGTGTAGGTAACACACATGTCCCTGTGGAGGCACAGGGCCCTTTGGACCCTGTGCTGGCATCAGTCCATAATGGTATCCAACCCTCATGTATCAATATGTGTTCTGTGCTCCCATGCATGCATATTGTAATTGTGCCACATTTGCATGTGGGAGCACAAAGCCTGGAGGGCCCGGCAATCCCAGCTATCCATAAGTTTACAGAGGTTATAATGAACCCTCATTTCATTTTGGAGCCATCAGTACATAATGTTATATGTCCATGTGTGAGCACAGGGACCTCAGGGCCCTGTGCTCCCATGGATGCATATTTATAAGTGAGCTTCAGTTCTGTGTAGGTAAACCAGCACAGATGTCATATTGTGAATGCATGGCACAATATCACAGTCACTGTATGTCCATTCATTAAAAAAAAACCTGCAGCTGTAAACAAGGCCTGGAAATGTGCATAACTGCTTAGTAAAACTAAAGGTGTACTAAACTGTGTATTGCCATGAGTTTTCAAGCTATGGTCTCTGAAAGGTACCCAGACCATTACAGTGTTATCCTATTGGAAATGATGCAACTTCTGAATCTTATAACTATGCAACAAATGGAAATTTTCTGACCAAATGAGCAAATGGTACATCTGTGGGGAAAGCCCTTTGTACCCTGAAAATTTGAGCCCATAAGTGCAAACCATTTGTTTGCAATGCAGTAGCAAAGAAACAGACATTTCTGTAAAAGTAGTGCATCAGATTGTGGCAGCTTTTTCAAATTTGTTGCAAGTTTTGCAAAATTGTGCTGCAATTTGTGGCAGTTTCATGAAAGTAGTGCCGCAAATTTTTGACACTACCAATGACCGATTAAAATAAACATCTTTCCAGACAGTATTTTTAAAAACTAATATAATTGTGTTCCTGATTAGGTAAACACAACTTCAGCATGACTTCATTAAAGGTCAGCAATGGTTCACCTCCCATCAACTCTCTCTAAATGGCAAGAAGACAGTCTCAATGACCTTTGGCACTAGGCAGAGACTCACTTGGCTCCCCTCCCTACCCTCCTTCCATAACCTAGACAGGACTCTCCTTGAGGACACCTCATCCTTTAGATACTTGGGGGTTTGACTTGACCAACATCTCATCTTCTTTGAGCATGTTGACACCATCCTGAAGAAACTGCACCCCAAGCTTGGTGTATTATACAGGAACCATAGCTGCCACCCACTACAGGCCAGGCATGAACTCGTCCAGAAGATGATCCTACCCATCTTTCACTACTGTGATGTAGTCTACAGTGCCACCCCCAAGTCTTCTCTTACCAGATTGGATACCCTTTTTAACTCCTTCTGTCATTTCACTCTCGACTCTCCCCTAGCACACACCACTGCTCTATGTACCACTCCCTGGCTGTCCCCCCGTCCCCCGTTAAAAAATCACCGACATCTTCATTATGCCAAATACATGTCTAATTTTTGGTTTGGATCGCTTCCCTCCTATCTTACCTCCTCTCTTACAATCCCCCCCCAGCCATTCCATCAGGTCTTATGACTCTCGTCTATTGGCAGTTCCATGTTGGTCAACCGCTGTAGGCAAAATGGCCTTCTCGCATGGCTTCCCCAATCTATGGAACTCTCTTCCTCCCCAGATGTGCCTCTCTTCCTCACCACACTCTTTCTCCCTAGCTCTACAAAACTTCCTCTCAGTAAATTGTACTTGTGGTTAATATCCATCTTCCCACTACCAACTCTGCTTGGATCACCAGCTAGTAGTGTATGTTAACAGTCCCTTCTGTTAGCTGTCCAAGAGTTACAGCACTTACTTGATCACTGTGTGGTTAATAATTGCAATATATTACTGCCCTAGTATGCTCTTTATCTTCTGCAATTTTTGCACTGTTCACAATGTCTTGGACCACTGTATAAATTGTATTAATGTTTAGTTTGGTTGGATGTGTTATGTATGTATGTATGTTTATATGTACTCCCATGTATCCTCACACCAGGACGCACCGTGAGATGAGCAACTTGTTGTTCAGTGTGCCTTTCCTAGTGAAACAATTCAATAAAATAAAATAAAAATAAATAAACTATTGGTGTTTGCAAAGAGGCAGTATTTTTTAAATGTTATTGTTTTTTCTGCATCGCTAACTGAAAACAAGATGGCGAAAGCACAAAACTACTTTTCCGTTTGCGAATCAAAAAGTGCTTTCTCACATTATGTCTAATTTTTCCCATAGGATATATTGTGAAACTTCAAACTTTAATAACTTTTGAACAGATTGCTATTTTTTCACCAAACTTTCAAAAGGCACATCTGTGACTCAGGCTGCATATACCCTAACAATGTCAGACCAAACCCCAAAGCAATTTCGGAGAAATGACATGCAAAAGGATTTGCACCTAAATGATAATTTTCACAGTTTTGACACTCTGCATCTCCATAACCACACATCCAACCTAAACAAAACTTGCCACATTAAGTGATCTACAGTACCTGACAGTGCATGCAAAGTGTCATGCACATTGGTCATTCGGTTGCAAAGTTATTAAAGTGAAAAATTTGGGATTTAACATAGAAGTGACTGTTGAACCATAACTATACTTGTGCTACTGCACCAGTATAATATATTCATTGCAAAATCTTTGTTACTGCACTAGTTAGGGTTAAAGCAACAAAAGTAGAGAAAGGTGGGATTAGGGTTTCCAACCATAACACCCCACTCCAACCCTTAGGCAGCAACAGGAAAAACCACTACAGTTTCACCTCTCTTGCCTCTTCACAAGTCAGGTGTGGGATGTGCCTTGGGATTATCCACCCTAATGATCACCTCGTTCTCATATACTGTATCTGTCTCAGCTTATTTACTGATGGAACATGGTGAGTGTTAGGGCAGACAATCCCAAGGCATACCCCACACCTGATTTTGAAGAGGCAAGAAAGGTGCAACCATAATGGTTTTTCCTGCTGCTGCCTTCAGGGTGGAGGTGTGGTGTTAGGGTTGAAATCCCTAACACCATATTCCCCTACTTTTCTCACTGTAACACTAACTATAGCATTGATAAAGTTTTTTTTTTTTTTTTGCAATGAATTTACTTACTTTTTGAGAAAGTATAATCATATCCCAGGTCCACCTTGCAAATGAGTTCTCCTCAATGATATTTTGCCTGGTGAAATAAAGATTGATTGATCCTTATTTGTCCTCTGGGCCCTGTGCTCCCATCCATCCACACTTTTTTGAGATAGTGTCAGGTCCAGCACTACCATCTATCAATAGATGCATGTATGTAGGTTGCCGTGGAAGTGCAGGGCCATTTGTAGGACAACAACAACCAAACTGTCAGCAAAACCTTCTTATTACCCCACCTCATGTACCCAGTACAGTAAATTTTGAAATACCCTCCAAAACATGATTGCATGCTACCACAATGTCATTTTACACAACAGGGAAAAAACACTGGCCAGGAATTGAAAAATAACAGCTATCATGTTCACAAGGAAGTGGTCTAAAAAAATGCCTATGTTGAAAATTTGGAGTAAAAATATGTAAAATTACCAAAGTTAGTAAGCTTAGCAAACTTTCAACAGATACACATATCTTTTTCATTTTTAAATATTATTACATATTTTGAGCATGAATTTTCAACATAGCCTTCTTATTACCCCGACTCATGAACAAGGTCAGTGAAAATTTTCAGATCCTTCCCAAAAGGTGATTTTGCTAAGTGACCACAAAATCAAAGGCCATTTTGAAAATGTGGGCTCAAAATATGGAAAGAAATGACAAAGTTATGCATCAAAGTTGAAAACCCTTTGAAATACATTGAACCACATTTACTTTAGTTTCTCATATTGCAGCTGGTGGTTCCAGCAGCAAGATGTGTCTTCAGTTGGAGACTGGAACTTTACCATGTTATCTGTTCAGATGAGTGAGGGTGTGGGGAGTGTGGAGGGTGCGGGTGGTGGGTGATCAGTAGGAGGTCGGGTGGTGGTGGTCGGAGCTGCGAGGGACCCTTTCCTTTTTTACATGAACAAAAGACATCGAGGGAACTTTCCTTTGTTTCAGATCAATGTGGATGGGGGTGCCACTTGACATCATGGGAACAATAATAACTATGGGGACAGCGATCAGAGGGATGGGGTTACCACTAGACATCAGACTACAGCAGTGTGGTGTGTTACCAATGCTAATGGCACATGATGTGTTTTAACTATAATAAAAGAATGATGTCTTCCTCAGTATGAAAGTTCACAGAGCAGTTATTTACAGAAACACTCCATGATGTGAGAAATCACAGTTTTAAAATGAAAAAGGCAACATAGTCATAGAGAGAAAAGACAAAAATAGAGGTGTTTATTCACATAGGAAGGTGATAAATAACCTTGAGAGTTTTTTTTTTCAAATTTGGACCTTTTGCAATGCATGTGAATTTCTGTGCATGTGTAACTTTTTACACATTCATAGGTTGAGTCATGAGTCATGAATTATGTTATTCATTTGAATGTGATACTTGTATTTTTTTTTTAGCTTGATTGTCCATCCCGTTACATCTGTTTTTATATCATACCTGCATATAAGGCTCCATGCCTTGGCTCCCCACTCCCAGCCCAAGATAGCCACCACCACGTTAGAGTGTTGCCGCTGGGATGGTACCGAAGAAGTAGTCGGGGAGTTCTGAGTGATCAACCATCTACCAATATCCAGAAGGAAGGTCAGTAAATTATTACTTTAGTGAAGAATATAGCAGGGTGACCTATGCAATGCTAGAAGAGGCAGTACGGATGATTAGGGTGGTTAAAGGGGCATGGCTGGCCAAGACTGACACTGAAGCAGCCTTTCAGTTGCTATCAGTTTTGTCAGTGGATTGGGATTTGCTGGGTTTCCATATAGGGGATCAGTTTTATTTTGATAAAGCCATGCCTATGGGCTGCTCAGTAGCATATTCCACATTCAAGACATTTAGCACATGGCTACAGTGATTATTCAAGCTCATTATGGGCACAGGGTTGTCATCCACCAGCTGGATGATTTCCTGGTCAGAGAAGAGATGGAGGGGGCAGACCGCATGCTAGAACAGTTTTTGGAAATGTGTAAAAAATTGGGGGTACTGCTAGTGGCAGATAAAATAGAAGGGCTAAGTCAATGCCTTGAATTCTTAGGAATCTAAATAGATGTAGAGAAAAGTGTGTTTTGATTGTCAATACAGAAAGTACAAAAACTAACTGGGTTATTGGAGGCCATGAAAGGGCAATGAAGGCACAACTACAATCTGTACAACAGCTTTTAGGGCATCTCAATCTTGCATGCTGAGCAACAGCCCTTGGGCGGGCATTTACACGTCACCTGACCAGGGCAACAAATGGAGCCATCAGGCCCCATCATTGGGAGGATATTTCAAAAGGGGTGTTGGAGGACCTAGGGGTTTAGGAGGAATTTCTATGGGCATACAATGGTGCAACTTTTTGGCAAGAGGAATGGATTTTCAGTACAGACCTGGACCTATATATGGATGCCATTTGGAGGATAGGGATGGGAGCCTACTTCAAAGGTAGATGGTTTTCAGAGCCATGGCCAGAGGAATGGATATGGCAGGGGTTAAAGAGGGACATCATCTACTTAGAGATCTTCCCCATATGGGTAGCCATACTGGTATGGAAGGAGGAGTTATGAAACCAAAAGGTAACCTTTTGGTGTGACAATAGGGCAGTGGTGGACATTTTGAATAAAAGAGGAGCCATGTGCAAGACAGGGATGAAGGTCATGAGACAGCTGTTACTACAAGGGCTGAAGCTGAACATGTCCTTAGGGCTTAGCATATTGAAGGGTTGCAGAACATGGTAGCTGATAGCCTTTCCCATCCACAGTTGGAAATGTTCTGAGCCATAACCCTAGGGGCAGAAGGTTGAAAAACAACGGTACCAACATACACATGGGAGATTTGTTCAAGGGAGCTGAGCTGTTCATCAGATAAATTTGTCAGCAAGAACCCTGAGGACATACTGGGTGCTGTGGAGAGTGTTCCATGCTTTCTGGGAGAGCCAAGCCATGGAGGTAAGTGGGGCAGTCACACAAGAACAAGTAGCAACATTTGTAATCAGTAGCTGGAAGAACAGAGTAGCATATGCCACCATGGGGGTGGGCCACTTAGCCATAGGTTTAATCAGTAATCTGTGGGGTTGGGAAGATTTGGGAAAAGGAAATATGGTGAGAAGAATGATGCAGGGGTGACTGAGAGTAAAAGGAAAAGACTCCAACAGGAGGTGCCACATTTTCGAAACCTTACTGGAGAAGCTTGTAGTACCTCTTCCAAGGATATGCCCTTCAAGGAATGAAGCATACCTATTTGTGGCAATATACACTGTGATGTTCCAAGAGGCTTTCTGGGTCAGTAAAGTACTAGGCCATGGAGGGGTCAGAGAAAGAGGGGGTCTATGTGAAGAGACACAATGGCATGGGTAAAGAGTTATCCTTAGATTATAGAGATCCAAAATAGATGAGGCATGACAAGGGGTGGCCATCACACTGCATAGAAATGAAAAAGCCATGATCTGCCCAGTACAAGCATTCATGGCATATGGGGTGGTCACGCCAGCAGGTGGGGGACACCTGTTTAAACACAGTGATGGAACCCAAGCATCTGGCATACAGCACTAAAGAAAGATCTGGAGTTCCTGGGCAAAGACCTGGAGGGTTATTCTTTCCACTCATTTAGAATAGGTGCTGCATCAGAGGTGGCAGCCTGTGGGGGTCCAAGGAAGAAGTAAAGAAAGTGGTAAGATGGGTTACAGGCTGTTACAAAATCTATGTGAGGAAATTAAATTGCTGAAAATGTCTCTGCTTATTTACAGGAGAGATCTGCTGGGCCATGGGGGAGGAAGGGACTGCAATGGTTGACATATACAAAATGGGGTCAAAAAAGAGGTGAGGGGACAGGGCAGGGGAAGGGGGTAACATTCACAACCCAATGTCGTATGGGTTTTCTGTTTTGGTCGCAGGTCAAGGAGAGAGGCTAGACAAATGGATTTGCAATCACTCCTTTATATATTGGGTAGAGGGCAGAGCAGCAGTGAAGACTGGGGGAAGGCAGTTATATCTGAACTGGAGCAACATAAGATTACAATGGAATGGTATCTGAGGGATGCGCTGGGCACAGTTACTCCCACTGCTGCAGAACATGTGGACAACAAGACCTGAACTGCATTTGTTGATCATAAACTTGGGAGGCAAAGACTTGGGGACCAGGCCATGACTGGACACATTTTTTCAAATAAGAAAGGACATTCAAAAAAGAAAGGAGTGGTGGTGAAATACAGTAATGTCATTGTCAGAGATGTTGCCATGAAGGGTATAGCAATACGGAAAAGATCATAAAGCAGTAGCTAAAACATGAAAAAGAATGAATCAGAGATTAGGGACACTATTTACATCAGTAGGGGGAAGGATAATAAAACACAGGGGGATAGAGAAGGACTGCTGAGACCTATACATGACAGACAGGGGCATTTGTCCAATTTAGGAGTTGATCTTTCCAAGGCAGAGTTAGGGACAACCATAGAGGGTTGGAGGAGAGAGGTGAACACCAGTTGAAAAAGGGGGAGAGCCTACCATCCTATGCAAGCTGGAGGTGGACTAGTGGAAGGAAAAGAAAGGGGGGGTAGGAGGATGAACACGGGGGTATGGGTGTACAAATATAGCCAGCAGGAAAGATGGGCAGTGGCAGAAGTTGTCCACAGAGATGCATCTGGGGGGTAGATGGATATATAAGATGAATATAAGAATCTAAAGAAGAGATGAAGTAGTTTGTAATGTTGATATATGATTTGAAGAAAATGAAAATGTATTCTGTAAATATAGGATACTTTATGAATAAAATATGGCCAACTGAGCACCCAACAAAATGGTCTGGAGTAATTATTGGGAAGGGGATCCAGGGACAAAGTGATTTTGCAAAAACTTCCCAGATCTGCTCTGCAAGACATTTTTTATAGTATCTTTATTTCATTTATGTGGAACAGCAGCATATTGTATATTTGGAGCAAAATAATTTTAAGATAACTTTAGATGTGGACTTTACTAAACTGCCACAACTCAGCTCCAGAATGCAATGCAAGCTTGCATTAGAAACTGGAACAGTTTCAAAATTTATTTGAAATTTACAACAGTTTTTGTTTAACATTGTGACCAATTACAGTCACATTTTCTCACAAATGGCCATCTGTGTTGCTGGAAAACTGCCACAGCCATGAAACAAAATTATCACTATTGCAGCACTTTAATGTAAAATTAAAAAGTCTTGCAAGGTAGGGTTGCAACTCTTACTGTGGCCTTGCCACACTTTTTTGAGTCTTGCTGTACTTTCTGGGGTTTTGCAGTCCTTTATGCAAGATTGTGACCCATGACTCAGTTGATTTCCTGAGTTAATTTATATCTATAGTATATCTTCTAATTGATTTGTGTGCCTGGTGTGATTATGTTGCTGGATTCATTTAGAAAATTAATAATGCTGAACTTGTTCATACTTATGACAGTGATGCCATCTGGTTATTTAGATAAATGATTACAATTTTAGGAGAATTTTAATTGTAATCTCAGTAATGTTATTTTCAGATTCATTGTAAGATTAGATGATCTGTCTGTTCTATGATGTATTTTATTCACTTCAGTGTTCAGATGGGGCATTGTTGACTTGCAATATACATAAAAACCAAACCTCAAAGATAGCAAGTGAAATGAGTTCATAACTTGAAAATGTTTCCATAACATATTAACTCTGATTATTTTTTTGTGACTTCTTCCATTTGAAACTGGTCTGGGGAAGTATGGAGTTTAGTGTACGTGTATGAGAGTATATTAAAAAAAATCACAACTAAAATGAAAAGCAGCACTGGCATAACAAAAAAAAAATATCATAATAACTAATTTCCAAATTTAACGAAATTGAATCTTGCATCTGAAAACATTTCTACAAGAACCCGGCACTTGCTGCTGTCAGGTTCATAGAATTAATTGTGATCTTGATCTGCACTTCTACTTCAAATTACACACCATTCATGAAACTGACAGATGGCTGAAACCTTCCTACAGGCTGCCCTATTGCACTGAATTAGAGGTTATTTAAAATAAAATAAAATAAAATAAAACACAAGGATGCATGAACCTCTTTGCTGTGCTGAATCGACTTTGGCTGTGTTTTGTTCCTACTCCATAATCCCCTGCCAGGATGACAGCATGTTTTCTGCTTTCAAGCTGCTCCACAATACAGAGTTTCAGGGATAGATTAAGAACAAGTCTTTTCTTTTTACATGCTATCTCAGAGAGAAAAATCAAGGAGGATTAGTGATTTTATTGCCTTTTGAATGAGCTGCAATCAGCTGCTAACCAGAGTTAATTGGTGTACTCTGATAATAGCTGTCAGCACTTAACTGCTGTAAAGTGTGGAAGACAGACTTCGAGTTTGTTACAAATGGTAGTTTGGTGATTGAATGTTGGGGGGTGTCACTGAACACTAGGGAAAGAATAACTAATTATGAGGATGGTGGTGGAAGGGTAGGGGGTGTCACTGGAAACCAGGGAAACATTCATAATTTACAGAGATGGAGATCAGAGGGAGGGTTACACCACTAGACACCAGGGAAACATAAAATAATAATGAGGACAGGATCAGGAGTTGGGGGTGCCACTAGACACCAGGGAATCATTATAGGGATGGCAATTGGGGGGGGTCGCCCACACCATAACTTCATGCAACTATTTTGAAGTGCTTACTGAACATGCTCTGAAACCAGAATTTTTAAATTGAATAACTTTAGAATGCATTACTAATTTTTTTTTGCCACACCAGCAAATAAAACATCTATGGTTTAAGCCCTTTCTACCCTGGAAATTTCAAACCAAAATTCCAAACTGTCTGGCTGTGGGGTAGAGATGTTGCAAAATTATATTTCGCTGGCAAAATTCCTCCGAAGTCATCAATTTTAACTTGCGAAATATTTTGCAAAATCCACCTGCTACACAAAATATTTCTCAGGGTGGGAAATATGAAATTTCACCCACAAAATTAGAAAGTTTGCCAGAAAAGTGGAAACATTTTATTATTTTCTGGGTGACATTTTGCATTCCATGGGTGAAATTCTGAATTTTGCTTCTGCTAAAAACATTGCGAAATGGGCAAATTTCATGAAATATTTTGTGTAACAGAATTTGCCAGTTTTGCACATCTTTACTGCAGGGCAATGGCAGAAAGCAGCAACAAAACACAGTAAAGCCCACATTTTTTGTATCACACCATGTGGTCATTGTATACATTGCCACAACACATACAAAGTTAAAAAGATTAGCAACACAGCAAGAGATGAGGACATTCAGATTAATCAGTTTATTAACTCTTCCTGTATTTGGGGTCATATATCTTCTGAAGTGCCCTGTGACAAAACATATGTCGGCAAAATGGAGAGAATGGTCAAGAACAGAATTACAGAGCTTAAAAGTGATATCTGTAGGTTTGATTTGTCATCACCAATGGCAAGACATTTCATAGAACAGGGACACAACTGCCATACCTGAGATTTTTTGTGATGGAGAAGGTAGAACTGGATACCCAGCGGGGGTGATTTCAGAACTAAAATACTAACTAGGGAGGCCTATTACATAGACAGATTTGAAGCAACAAATACACGGTTTGGACTAAATGATTCAATAGACCAGCAACCAATTCTCTAAGTCTAAAAATATTAAGACTCAAAACATGTGACCATATATAGACTGACAGTTGATATTAAAGTAAGGATTGTAAAGAAAAGAAGAAAAAAATGAAGTAAAAACAGCGATTTTTAAATCATTACGTTATTCAACATAATTACAGAAATTGACCTTTTGACCTTTTGCAATAATAATCAGAAATAAGCATGGTTAAAAGAGTTAGGAATAGATGGCATGAATTATTAATAATTATCATTTATACTAGAGCCAGAAATTTTTATAATGGATTATTACTGGTTTTAAAGAGAAAAAAACATTTCTGCTAACCAATGACCTTATGTCCTCCCATGTTAGCACATCATTTTATTTACGCTAATTGAGAGTTGTGGCCAAACTTATACATGATGGCATGGACCTCTACTGTGACTGTCTGATTTTCATTTCAGAATTCTCTTTTCTACAAGAAAATTAGTGCGTTAGAAATAAAATTAACAAAATCGGCTGTACCTTAAAACTAAGACTGCCAAAACCTCATATATACTTTTTTAAAAACAATGTTCAAGAAGCATGACTAAGGGAACCACAGTATGCAATTAGGTTGAAATAAGTATATTTGTGAAGAGGTTAAATAACTTAGAAATAAAAAAAGAGTTTTCTGGCTGGACAGCAAGTTCAAGTTCAAGTTTATTGCAGGAAAGACTCCATTGAGCAAGCTTATTCACAAGGAGGTCCTGAGGCACATACACATACAGTTCGCAATTACATAGTCAGGAGATATAAAATGTAGAACAACAAAGAAAAAAAATATACTACAAGAGGTATACACAATAGAAGTTCCTTTGGTCCTTTTCATGCAGGTCGGGAGCACAGAGCATGCTCTAACATCATGAGCATCATCTGATGTCATGCTGTGGCACATATTACTCTGCTCCCAATTTTAGCCAGACAGGATAAAAGGACCTGTGTGGGGTGGCATGCTACCTCCATTCAAAGAGAGAAATCGGGAGATCACATCATGCTCTGCACCACACAAAAGTAAATAAATACCTTTTAAAAATCAGAAGCACATGCAAGATAGATGAAAAAGCATTTACATATAACAGCACCAAGATCAATGGGTCTAAACTAGTACCTTTACATTATTTTTTAGATACTTTATAAATGGAGGCAGAAGACACTAAGTAAAGAATTATTTTTTTTAAACAAGAGATACCGGTTGTTACGACGTATAACAGGGGTAATAAAGAAAAAAATATATTGACTGCTGGACAGAAAGTAAAGTTTATAAGGACATTCTCTCATTTTGGCTACATGTATAGTTCCTTAATGGGTAATGGCTTGAAAATGCTTATATGATAATGATAAAAATAAGTTATAAGGAAAGAATTAATGAAAGTATAAGAAGAACATTGCTTGAAAATGTCTGGATGAAATCTTTTTAGCATTGCATTTGCTAAAGATTATATTCATGATAAATACTGAATCCGTAATATTTAAAAAAGCATTAAATGTTTTACAGAAAAAAAATATGGCAACAGTAAATAGCCCATTATAACAAACAATAATATTTTCTAGTGGATTAAGAAACTGAAGGCAAGTATTATGGAAATATAGTTAAATCAAAAAATGTTTTTTATTTTAAAGAAACTTGACATACTGGTGATGGGATACTTTTGAAACTTAATATTTAAGTCTTTAACACAGAATATTTATCAATGAAAGAAAAAAGTGTGTTATGGTCTAATGAAAAGGTGAATAAGGAATGAGAATGAACAGCATTTGTTTTCCTACATATAGAGATTACAAAAAGAAAAAAAAATGACTTAAAAAACAGAAAACTAAGATTTTTTTTCTTTTGTTTTATTTTTTAATATACAGTAACAGTGCTGTAACAGCATGGATGAAGGTTATACTCTGAAACATTTGCTTTGTACTGTATATATACTGTATCAATTAAATACAAGTAAAGATTTGAATTTTGACAAACAATTATTGGGTGAGTGGGATTTTTTTTGACCAATCTGTAATATTTAGTAGTCTTGCACCTGATTGGTTCAGGATCTTCCCCATTTATAGATATTTCTTGTGTACCGAGGTTGGCTGGGCTGGACACTCTTCTTTGAAATTACAATCTTTGCCAGATTCAATTAATGTTCTATCAGACATTATTCAGAAACTAGATATAAATCTGGAGCAGGGCATGAAATGAATTGCTGAGGTAGAGCAAAGACAATTCGATCTTGAGGATGCAATTTCCCCTTTAACACAAGAAATGAAAGAGTTCAGAAAACAGCAAGAGACTCTTAAGTGGAAAATTGATGATAAAGAGAATCAGTCCAGGAGAAAGAACATTTGGTTTTTGGGGGGTTCTTACTGTAACAGGGTGCCCTGTTATGAATATTTAGTCCTGAAGTAAAAATGTGTAACCTCCCAAAATCTTCTATTCCTATTTTTCTCTCATCTTTTTCTTCCTTCTTTCTTTACTGCATTTCATGTCAGGGTGGCCAACCTGACATATTTCTACAAACTTTACTGTCCCTCTAAATAATCCTAAAACCCTTATGGTTGCACAATGAAAGTTAATCCTTTTTCCGTAAGGAGCTCTGTGTTTGAGTAATGGTTGTGCTCCTAAGGTGCCCCAAGTTTGTTTATGTTATGCTTCAGCACTAGAAATAGATGCCTTGATGTCAAAAGTGAAGTGTTATGCACTATTGTAACTGGTGCCCCTTTAAGAAGCACAGAAATGCTGTGATGCAAACCCGATGTCAGGCAAAGTAAATAAAAAGAAAACTGCTTGCTGTGGTATTGATGTAAAGCTCTTGTGAGCTTAAAAAGAAAAGGAAGTGCTGCAAATATTAGTTGTTTAGACAGCCCAGAAAGTGAGTGACTGGGAGCTGTCAAAACCAAGGCCAAAATGACATGTTTTACCCAATGGCTGACATTTCAGCCATCGGGATTATAAAGCCAACAGCAGTAAAATTAGGAAAGACTGCTACAACAGTTTGCAGAGGCTTACTAGGTATAAAGCCTGCAACTTTAAATAAATAAATCCTTTTTCATTTTTCTTTGGTTAAAATAAATAACCTGTGCTTCAGTATTAGGTCTCCTGGGCTGGCAGGGAATGCAAATAGGGAGCGCATCCCTCATTTGTCATTCCCCTGTCCAGGCTGGGTATTCCTGTATGTAAAATATGTGAAAATGAACACATAAATGTTTTTCTTTAGTTGTTACCTGAATTCTTTCCATTATTGGGATATTCCTACTATAGGACTGAAAGCTCCTGAAGTGACTGCTTTTGTAAAAATCAGGAGAGATGAGGTCACAGCAAGTGGGAGGAGCTAATCTCCAAATGAAGTAGAAACCCCCTAATTAAGGATAAGATTATCTAAAACTGATATTTTAGAATATATTCACAGAAGGAATATAACATAAATGCTTGTTTTTCCTATTGTACAAAAATGATCCATGATAGCCTTAGACAGGACCACACAAAGGTCTATTTTATGTTAAGTGGGAGATCCCCTGATTGTGATGTCGCCCTAAGGATTACTATAAAACCTGCCACCAGGGGACTAAGAAGTGTGTGTGGGTCAGTATATTCTGACCACCGAGGGAGAAGGAGCTCATGTGAGAGGTTACACACTGTATTGTTGGAAATTAAGTATTAGATATTGAATATACAGAAGAAAGACAGGCAAAAAAGATGTTCCAGGACTAGAAGGCATGGGATGAAGCTGGATGGAGAATGATTCAGAGGAAACGTGAGGAAGAATTTCTTCACAGAACGGGTGGTGGACAAGTGGAACACCCTGCCAGAGGAAGTGGTGGGGGCTGAAACAATCACAGGATTTAAGAATGCATGGGATAGACATAAAGGAATTCTGGAGGTCAGGAGTAAGGGGCAACAGACTTCTAGGAAAACATAAACTGAACTTACAAGCTCAAATGGGCAGACTGGGTGGGCCATAGGCCCTTATCTGCTGACACTGTCTATGTATCTATGTCTCAAGAAGAAGTATTTCCTGATGTGTTGAAATGGTGAGATTGACTAACACCCACAATTTTCTTTCTGTAAATATGCATATTTTTGTTTTGTTTTTGCAAAGTTTTTGCAAATAAATTGATAAAAACAATTACTGTGTTTTTTATGCACTAAATATTACTGTCTGGTGTCTGTCATTTATCCCACACCTGCTACACTGGTGTCAGAAGTGGGATAGACCTGGTATGTCGAGGCTGCCCAGGAGGTGCTACCAGGTGGGTATTGTTCTGATATACCCTGACAGATGATAGAAGGGGATCAGACAGACCTCAGTGCATATCACCTGACATGATCGGTAATTTAGAAAACTGGGATTAAATTGTTACCCATATTAAGTACATGAGCCAAACTGAAAATGAAGAAACCAGAAGATGAGGATATCAAAGAGGGAGAAGATACACAGAAGCGGAAAGAAAGACAGATGACCCCATCCCCGGATGATCCAAGTGAGTTGATGAAGTGGCTCTGTCTGGGGCAGATCAAGATGGAATGACAACAAAAAGAGGACAGATGACAGAGGGATGAGGATTGATGCATCCAGGCAGAAGAAAGAAGATGGCAGGACATAAAATGGAATTATACCCTGAAAGCCATGCAGGACATGAACCAAGGTAGGCAGATAGAACTGGACCCAGAGACATAAAGCTAACTAAATTGTCAGAGAGTGATGGCTTTGAGGCATACCTTACTACCTTCAAGAGGATAGTCCAAACCTGTGCATGGCCTTGTGATCAGTGGGTAATAAGATTGGTACCCTACTTATCCGGGAGAGCCCAGTTAGTATATAGCCAACTGAGTGGGACTGATGGTAACGATTATGATAGAGTAATAAAAGAGGTATTGAGACATTATAATATTAGTACTGAGACCTATCACCAGCATTTTCATTCTCAGAAAATGGCCCACTATGACACCCCCAGGGAAACATATACTCATCTCAGAGATTATTGTGGTCAATGGCTACAATCAATGACTAAGACTATCGATCAGATTATGGAGCTAATAATCATTGAACAGTCAGGTTTTGCCACTGGATGTACAGTTATGAGTTAAGGATCACAAGCCAGAGACAGTGGAGGAAACCATTAAACTGGTGGAGGACCACTTGGCAGCTTGTCCCACCAGATCCAGGGGACAACAATGTAACCCAGGACCATCTACAACTCTAGTAAGAACTTTTTTCCCAATAATCAAAGGTAATCAACTTATGGTAGATGAGATAGAGGGGGCAGCATCCCATATGAAGACATTATTTGCCATGGATGTCTTGGGAAGGGACACATAGTTAGAAACTGCCCTAATAAAAGAAATGATATAGCACATTTGGCCCTAGTGAACTTTGAGTATGTTACTTCTGTGGGAGTGGGAGACCAATAAACTTTGGTATTGTTAGACTCCAGAAGTAGGGAACTTCTAGTTGTGATGGCTGCCAGATAGACACATTTTACATCGCTCCACCAAACCTCTGTTTAAAAAACACATTTTTTTACATGATCTGCCTCAATATGCAGAAGAAATCTTTCCTAACTAATAGCAAGCTGCATTTTTGTTGAACCTGGGTGATTATCCTGATGGCTTACCTACAAGACACAGTGATGAAAGCTCAAAGGCCCAGACATAAGCCCCCGCCGTCTCCTAAAAAAGGACTTACCGGCAAAGTGCACTAAATCAGATGGCACTGAAGAATCCCCCACTCTGCATTTGCTTGACTGAAGAGACCTTCTTTGAGGGACTAGCACCAATTAAGGAATCCTTCCAAGCAGTAGTTGGGAACTTGCACTCACTCAAGAACTCCATGGAACTGCTAACTATCTGCACTAGTGACAGCGAGGCACATATTTCCTCTCCGGACAACTGGAGGGCCCAACTTGATCTGGAGATAGTATCACTGTGGCAGATCCCATGCAAGATGGAGGACAAGCTCGAGATCCTTGAGGGTTGATCCAGAAGAAACAACCTAGTTGTACTAGAGCTCCCACAAGGCGAAGAGGGAGTTAACCCTATCTCTTTTGTGCAGAAAATGTGCACTAAACTTGCCAGGCCCTCACCTAATGGCCCGACATACATTGTGGAAAAGGCGCATCGTGCATTCAGGCCCACACCTCCAGCTGGCTCTCCCCCTCAACCTCTCATATTCAGGCTGCTAAATTATCTGGATAAACAGATAATACTGGAGAAGCTAAAGGATGCCAAAGAGGTCCAATGGAACAATTCTATAATCTGAATTGCTCAAGACCTGCCACTATTAATAAGGCAGAAACACACAGAAATGCATCCGATCATTGTCAAGCTTATTGCTGCAGGGGTAAGATTTCATATGCGATACCCGGCGACACTGCAAGTAAACAAGGAAGGGCAGTGGATTTCTTTTGACAACGTGAGTAAAGCCACTACTGAGCTCAAGAAACTATATCCAGATCTTTTCTGATGAATAGGGGTGAAGAATCTTCTAACTAAAAATGGACATATGTCTCTAAGTTGATTATTCCAATGAAGAAATCTAATATCACCAAGTTCTGTGAAGCAACGAACGTATTGCTATGACTCACTAGAATCCTGATTTAGACCTTACGTTGTCTACGCTGTTAGTGACCAAGTAAGACAGATAACTGGTTATCTGAGAAACAATAATCTAAATGACATAACTAATAACTTCTTCTGTGGTCTGTTATAAGTAGGACTATGATCCATGAGGAAATGAATGCCCGGACATGCCTTTAAAAAAAACAGATGCGAGGATTAAAAGGCTTGTTAGATTATGCAGAGATACCAGAAGTATGATTTAATATAAAGATGTGTTAGTCAGAAATGTTTGTTTCTTAGTCCCAACACTTGTGCATGGTTAAATGTTAATAGTTACAGGCTTCTCTAACTGTAGATAGGTAGATCTTAAAGGATTATATGCATATCTCTAAAATTTTAAAGAGGGAAGAGAGAAAGGGTTTAAAATTTGGCTTCCAGATGTCTGTCTAAAGCGGAGTGGGGGGAGAGGTTGGGACTGTCTGTTTGGTGGTAGAACAGGATTGCAACTAAGCAATTAAAGGGAGTATGGTCGAAAGGACTGGGGATTATGTTAATTTTGTTGGGATAGGGTTGTTTTTGATTGGGGTTAGTAATATTAGTTCTGTAACACATGTAGATGTACAAAAAAATGTGCTAGATACAAGTTTTATCTTGATCATGATGAGTTGGGCTTATAGTCACAAAGTAGCCGAATATCGTTTATTAATAATGCCAAATTATTTAACTTTCTCCTGCTCCAGGCAACATAGCTACCCTAGTTTAAATGGGAGGAACTCCCCTGCCTCAGATCATGGTCCCAACTCCCAATGGTGGTGAGATTTATATCTTGGAACGTTAAAGGGGCTCCAACCTGAGTTAAGTGCCATCAAATCCTTAGACACCTGGAGACCTTACAATACAATGTGGCTCTATTGCAAGAAATGCACCTTCTAGATAAAGAAGGTAACCTCTCTAGGAGAAGGCAAATAGGGCAGTTATATGCAGCAGGTAATGCAATGGCACAACGAGGAGTAGCAATTCTAATTGCTAGGGGGACAGAATTTAAATTGAAGCAATCACAAATTGATATACAAAGGAGATGTATATTCCTTAAGGGACTCCTAAACCACACTGAAATTATTCTAGGCTCCATATATGGACCTAATGTTGATACGCCTGAATTTTCTGCAGCATTAACAAAAACCCTAAACCTTTTTCCCCCCGATTACCCACAATAATTGCTGGAGACTGGAATCTGTTTTTTTCACCAGTCCTAGACAGATCAACTTGTGGAGGGTCCAACCTCTCTCCAGCACAAAGAGCCCTAAGGGAATTCATAACAACCTACAACCTCAATGGCCCCTGGAGACTACTAAGTCCCACTGCTAGGGGATATAACTTTTATTCGTCATTTCAGAAGTCACTATCCAGATTTGATTGCTTCCTAGTTAATAATGCAATATTAGAAGGTCTAATAGGTAGTGATATGGCCCTGAAAGTTATTTCCTACCAGGCACCTGTCTGGATGAAAGGTACTCTATCACATCAAAAGGCCAAAAACGGTATCTGGAAACTAAATACACAGCTTCTTCAAGATGTACAAGCATTGCATTCCCTTAAATAAATAATTACCCAGTTCCTTGTACACAACCAGGGATCTATACAGGACATTGATAAACTTTGGTGTGCCCTAAAATGTGTGGTCAGAGAAGATTGTATCTGACTATCTACCATTCAGAAAAAAAGAAAGAAGCATTATCCTCCTCACTCTTATCACACATTCAAACTTTAGAAAATCCACAAATAAATCAACAGAGCAAAGAGACTTTGGAGCAACTAGCCAAATTAAAGAATCAATATTCAGAGTCCCTAAGAGAACAAGATCAGTACATGCTCTTTAAGACCCATGTAAAATATATCAAGCAGGTTGACAAAGCTTGCCATTTATTAGTCCTTTGACTGAGGAAACAAGAGGAGTCTAGGATTGTAGTGGCTCTCAGTTCCCTTAAGGACAATGCCCTCCTTACCACTCCCAAAGAAATTGTCAGGGAGTTTGAAGAATACTACAGATCCTTATACTCTCCACAAATTGCTACCCCCTCTATTGTAGATATACAGACATATCTTAATGATCTTCCACTCCCTTCTCTCCAACAATCACAAGCAAATACCCTTGAAGGGGCCATAGCTCAACATGTGCTATGGAAGGCCATTGATTCATTGCCGGATGACAAGACACCAAACCCAGATAGCTTTTCACCCTGCTTCTATAAAGTATTTAAAGAGCAACTTTCCCCCTTAATATTGAGCATGTTCAATTACCTATGTAATTCTGGACTCTCTAACTCTTCCCTAATAGAAGTCCTCATAATAGTGCTCCCTAAGCCGAATAAATCTCCACAATTTGTTTCCAACTACCACCCAATCTCCCTATTGAATTATGACATAAAGCTCTTCACCAAGATTCTAGCCACCAGATTGGCATGAATTTGGACCCCATTACTAAGTCCAGAACAAGTGGGATTTGTAGCTGGCTGCTCTTCAGCTGATCACCTTAGGAAGCTGTTTCATGCTTTCTCTGCATCCAGATCAGCACCTTACCCAGTGGCATTGGTATCTCTGGATGAAGAGAAGGCATTTGACAGGGTAAACTGGACTTTTTTATTTGAGGTACTTAAAAAATGTGGTCTTCCCCATAAATTTGTACAGTGGATGCATTTATTATATACATGCCCCACAGCAAAAGTTTATTACAATGGTATCTTCTCAGAATTATTTCTCTTATATTCTGGAATGCATCAAGGGTGCCCCCTCTCACCACTACTCTTTAACTTATATCTGGTACCACTTTTATACCATCTCCAGCACTCCCCCCAGGTACAAGGTATTCAGGGTGGTGAATGGGATTTACGCCTTTCAGCATATGCGGATGACATCATGTTACACATCACTAATCCAAAGACTTCCCTTCCAGCAATAATATCCATCATAGAAACATATGGAACTTTATCTAACTATAACTTGAATATAACCAAATCAACAATTATGCCATTAAACTCCCACACTTATCATTCACAAATAGAGGGCCTCCAACTAAGCTGGTCAACCCAAATTAAATATTTGGGACTTACAATAACACCTAATTTATCACAGGTTAGAAAACTGAACCTTGATGCCAAATTAGGAGTCATACAACAAGACTTTGACAGATGGATTCCCATATACTGTATCTTTCTTTGCAAGGAAGAATCAATGTAATCAAAATTAATATACTCCCTAGGCTGTTTTACCCTTTGAATATGTTAAATTTCTATCTTCCACAAACCTGGTTTAAGAAAATACAATATATTATCTCCAAGTTTCTTTGGAAAACAAAACCACTGAGAAGATCCTATATCAAAATAGGAGCCCATAACCAAAGACACAGCCTTAATCTGCCCAATTTTTTTCACTACTTTTTAGCAAGCCACATAGTTAAATGTTTCCATTGGTATCCACCTAATCCTACCACAGTGGAACAGAACTATGAGCCAGTATGTCTACAAATTGAATGCCTAATTATTAGACAAAGTGGTATTTCCCCATATAGTCTACTATATATTATTCCTAAGGTGGGTATGACGTTTCTGAAAAATGTGCTACTATGTTTGTCTCTGAAAGTACATGCCCAATTATGTAAAGCCCTCAAATATAACAATACCAAAGATATTTCTCAACCTATATATTTAAATCTGAATCTCTTACTAGATAAACAGTTCTTAAGAACCACTGGTGAATTCCATGAACAGGAAATTAAGATTTCTGATTTATTGGATCAAGGCAAAATCAAGGCCTCACCTGAACTTTTTTTAAGTCCTTACACCTTCCTTCCAATCAGATATTTAAAGGATTCCAAATTAGGCACCTTTTAATAGCTATGATGGGGCTTGGTACCTGGAATGTTGATCAAATGGAACTCCTTAGTATGTTCTGTAGGTTGGCATGGAGTCCACATGCAGTCTCCAAGGTAACAGCAAAATTATTCCCAACTATCTATCCAGATATCCAAGGAATATCATCATATTGTACAACTCAATTCCTAGATAAACAATTCTGCTGGGACAGAATATGGCAGACAGTATATTCCTACACCTCCGCTGACAAACTATGCCTCATATACTACGCAACATTTATTTCTCTCCAGCAAAGTTGGCTGCTATGGGAAAATTGCATGACCCCAAATGTAATAGATGCGGTTTAAGTGAGGGTACCATATTCCATATGCTTTGGGAATGCCCCTCAATTAAACTTCTATGGACTACGATTAAGAATAAACTTGTCCTCTCCTTGGATTGGAATCACTTTTTGAACCCAAAATTTGCCTCCTGGGGGATTACTCTCAAATCCTAGTCTTAGAAAGAAGATACGCTATGTCTATAATTTCCTACACAGTAAAGCAACTGGCATTAAAGCACTGAAAATACTCCCAAATTATTCCCTACTTGGAGTGGTTGAATGAATTTCTATGCAATCTGAGAACAGAGAAAATGACAGCAAGTCTTAGACATTGCCCCACTAGATTTGATAAGAAATGGAACAAGGTTTATACACTAACCTCACTTATTAAGTAAAAGATAGAATGGCTACATCTACCTATAAAGGTAACGGATGTCCATCTATTTGTAACCAGTGAAAGCTGTATCTGGCTTATAGAGGAAGGGGAGGGATAGGGAAGTTTTAGGAAAGTAGTTAGATTTATTTGTAGTTTAATAGTAGTATATATTAGTGGGCTGATGTAACCCTGAGGCCATATTCCATGTTTATGTGTAGGTATCAATCTTTATATGCCTTATAATGCTACACATGTATCACTACAACAAAAAATAAAGCATATTAAATTTCCAAAAAAAAAAAAAAGACTCCGTAAGTAGACAAACCCTGATGAGAGCCAATCTGGCCCCTGAAATAGACTTAAGCCAGAATGATACAACTGTTCACTGTATACATAGGGATGTCCATCAGTACCACACTGCCAAGTTGGAATTGACTGTTAACAACCAAATCCACACCTTGTTAGTTGGATTAGTACCCCATCTACCTGTACCTGTTATAATTGGCCAGGATTTCCCTTGTGTTGATGCCTTAATGAAGACTCATCAATCATTGGTGGAACCTGTTAATGTAATTACCAAGGCACAGGCAAAAGTACAGGTGGAACCTGTCATTTCTTTTGAAGAAGATTATTTTGAGGGATGAGGAAAGGCAGGAAAATCCAAGTGAGTCAAAAGGAAGGAAAAGAAAGCTTGGCAGGATTCACATCCAGAGAAAAATGTGGAATTAGCACCAGGGTTATTAAAAGGTGACATCAGACTGGAAGAGTTAGCAGATGAGACTTGAAGACCTCTATTCACACAAATAAATCAAGAAGAAAAGAATGGATAGTCTCATTTTATACTGAAGAATAATATACTGTATAGAGTAACTGTTAACCCTGTTACAAACTGTGAAACAGAACAGTTAATGGTACCTAAACAGAATAGGGAGCAGGTAATATGATTGTCTCATGATATACCTATGGCTGGCCTTGAGGGGAGGGATAGAACATTACAACTGATACTATCCAGGTTTTGTTGGCCGGGGATTCATCAAGAGGTAGCAGCATATTGTAGAGCTCGTGCAAAATGCCAACTGGTTGCTCAAGGAGGGAAGAAAGATCAAGTAGCCCTGCAACCCATCCCTTATCTAACAACTCCTTTTGAGAGAGTAGCTATGGACATGGTGGGTTCCCTAACAAAGAGTTCTAAGGGAAATAAATTCATACTGGCTGTGTGCGAATACACCACTCGGTACCCTGAAGCCATATGAATGAGAATGGTTACTGCCCCTAGAATAGCTGAAGAATTAGCTAAAATCTTCAGTCAAATGGGAATACCACAAGTGATTCTAACTGACAGAGGCAGTAACTTTACATTTGTGATGCTGCAAGCATTGTACCATCAGTTGGGTGTCTCTGCAGTACGTATCACCCTCAGACTGATGGGTTAGTAGAAAGATTCAATAAAACACTTAAGAAAATGTTGCAAAAGTACGTACAAGAGGAAGGTCAAGACTGGGACAGATTTCTCCCTTACCTCTTCTTTGCCTACAGGGAAGTCCCCTAAGCAACAACTGTTTTTTCCCCTTTTTCTTACTATATGTCACAACCCTAGGGGAAAATTAGATGTCTTTAAATAACACTGGGAGGAAGGCAAAGGTGTGGGATTTACAAACATTGTGAATTACATGACTGATTTATGGGAAAGGCTTGTGAAATATGTAACTAAGGCTCATATAAATGTTGACCTGAAACAGCAGGGTCAAAAAGAATTGTATGATAAAGGATTGAAATACAAACATTTTGAACCCGGGGAAAAGTGTTACTGTTGTTGCCTAGTACAGAAAATAAGTTACTAATGAGATGGCAAGGGCTTTATGTGGTACTTCAACAGATGGGTAATGTGAATTATGAGATTTAAATGCCTGGATGGAGACCAGTAAAAAGGGTATACCATGCCAATCTGTTAAGGAAATGGATAGATAAGCCAGCCCCATCCCTCTACATTCAACTTGAACAAAGTCTATCAGAGATAGAGGTGGCTTATGATAGATTAGAGACACAACAAGGGGAGAATCAAATTCAGATTGATCTGGAATTAAAGACTGATCAAAGACATGAAGTTGATCAACTTTTGGAGTATTTTAAAGAAACATTTACTAAAACACCAGGGAAGGCATTAAGGGTGGTGCATGAGATAAAATTGACCACAACCCGCTATGTTGGCTACACCTCATGAAGGATAAGAAGAGGCGCATCATGAGCTGGTACCTGTCCCTCCAGCCCTATCAATTTTCGATAATACATAGAACTGGGCCCCAACATTAAAATGCCAATTTTTTTATCCCAGTATGGAGCTGAACATGTTGTGACTGAAAAATGTGATGTTACTTGTAATAATGAATGATGTGTTTTAAAAAAGACACATACCTCAGGGAAAAGAACAGTAGGATCAGTTTATTGAATGTATACATGTTAGTTATATATTAAAAACTGTTCTGCTTATTAAGGGTCCCTGAGGGGAAATTCTGGTGAAGGTGGGCTGAAGTTCCAACACTTCTAAAGGTAAAGGGTTCAGCCAACATCATACTGTGTTGCCTTCTTAAATGGGGAGGAGTGTAACAGGGTGCCCCTGTTATGAATATTTAGTCCTTAAGTAAAAAAGTGTAACTCCCCCCTCCAAAAAAACTTATTTTCCTACTTTTCTCTGATCTTTTTCTTCCTCCTTTCTTTACTAAATTTCATGTCAGGGTGGTCTATCTGACATATCTCTACAAACTGTACTGTCCATTTAAATAATCCTAAAACCCTTATGGTTGCACAATGAAAGTTTACCCTTTTTCCATAAGGAGCTCTGTGTTTGAGTAATGGTTGTGCTCCTAAGGTGCCCCCAGTTTGTTTACATTATGTTTCAGCACTGGAAATAGGTGCCTTGGTATCAAAAGTGAAGTGCTATGTGCTATTGTAATTGGTGCCCCTTTAAGAAGCACAGAAATGCTGTGCTGCAAGCCTGAAGTCAGACAAAGTAAATAAAAATAAAACCACTTGTTGTGGTATTGATGAAAAGCTCTTATAAGCAGGGCCACTGGAAAACTGCACCCGCAATTTTTTTGTGGAATCCGCAATTTCCACCATTCTCCTCAAAAAATGACATGTTCCGCAATTTCTTGCAATTTTTGAGTTTTTATATTGAACTGTATAAACAAGTATTAACATTTTTAATAAAATATTCTCCAATATATTGACAATTTTGCGTGCAGACTTGGGTTTGGCCAAAACAATGCGGTGCAAGGTAGGGCAAGGGTTTTATGTGACAATGATTTCTTTTGAATCCTTGTCTTGTTTGGTTTCAGAATCCACTGGTCAAGCTTAAGTACACATAAACACTTAACATTTGTTTTGTGTTGAAGTAGTCTATCAGAAAACTTTTTGTTGCCACACAAACTGAAACAAAAGATGGGAAAAAAGGTGCAAATTATCCCATTCACTTAAATGGGGTGCTAACTATGAAGCCTTTTTGTAAGTGGCAGGGCAAGTTTTTTCTTGTGAGCATACTTTCATTCAGACTAGTTTTGATTCAAACAGCTGAGGATTTCTTAGATGGCCCTGTCAATTTTAAACTTGAAAAAGGTAGTTGCTAACAGTGATCTCACTCTTAGCAACTACCTCCTAGATGCTCACATGCAAAGACTACAATAAAAATCTGTCTAAAGTCTAAAAACAAGCTTATAGAACACAAAATGTATCTGATCATTTATCTTTAACTAAACAAAATCACTGCAGCCAGAGTAAAACAAAGGTAAATTACAGGATATTCTGACTACTGTATGATGCAGATGCAGTAAAATATATATAGGTATTTTTCTGCATTTTTTGATAACTGCATAAGGTCCACTAGGCAGAAGTGCCTGTTTTCAGTTACAACCCAGGAGCACTGAGGAGGTTAAGTGACTTGCTCAGAATCACACAGTATGCAAGTGGAGGTTATGGGAATCAAACCCAGGTCTGCTAGATGTCATCAGCTCATTCAGTTTGTTACTCTAGATTATACTGCCAGCCCCAATAACCCCCAGATTTAATGTTTAAATATATGATTTCAAAAATAGTGTACAGTACCTACAATACAAATTATGTCCATTAAACACTTCCACAACATTTTACTAAAACTCAATTATTCGCCACTCTATCTGCTTATTTTGTCTTGTACCAAAGTAGGTGGGTAGCTGGCAGAGCACTGTAAACAGCTGTTGATTAGGCTTCATTATTCTACAGCCAGAAACAAACAAAAAATATATTTCTTCTGACTTAATTTAATATCAGTTTTCTGTGGCTCACTTTATAGACTCTATTTAGCACTGTATGAGGCAGATGCTTTTAAATTTTGGAAGACAGACAACGCGTATGATAGCTTATCAGTTTAGTATTCTTTTTAGGAATATAAACTTTTCTTTATATTTTAAACATATTCAGGTGTCAGTGTATTCATTTAGCAATTTATACTGACTAATATATGCTGCAGAAAACATTAAAAGATTTACTGTGAAGCACTTGGGGTCTATAGTAGAACCCCCGCAATTTCCCGCAATTTTGGGTAACCTTTTCCACAATTTTCCAGTGGCCCTGATTATGAGCTTAAAAAGAAAAGGAAGTGCTGCAAATATTAGTTGTTTAGACAGCCCAGAAAGTGAGTGACTGGGAACTGTCAAAACCAAGGCCAAAATGAAATATTTTACCCGACAGCTGACATTTCAGCCATCGGGATTATAAAGCCGGCAGCAGTAAAATTAGAAAAGACTGCTAAAACAGTTTGCAGAGGTTTACTAGGTATAAAGCCTGTAACTTTAAATAAATAAATCCTTTTTCTTTTTTCTTTGGTTAAAATAAATAACCTGTGCTTCAGAATCAGGTCTCCTGGGCTGGCAGGGGAAGGCAAATAGGGAGCGTGCCCCTCATTTGTCATTCCCCTGTCCAGGCTAGGTATTCCCGTCTATAAAACATGTGAAAATGAACAAATAAATGTTTTTCTTTAGTTGTCACCTGAATTCTTGTCATTATGGGGAGATTCCTACTATATGACTGAAAGCCCCTGAAGTGACTGCTTTTGTAAAAATCTGGAGAGATGAGATCACAGCAAGTGGGAGGAGCTATGCCCCAAATGAAGTAGAAACCCCCTAATTAAGGTTTATATTATCTAAAACTGATATTTTAGGATATATTCACAGAAGAAATATAACATAAAGGCTTGTTTTTCCTATTGTACAAGAATGATCCAAGATAGCCTTAGATGGGACCACATAAAGGTTTATTTTATGTTAAGTGAGAGATCCCCGATTGTGATGTCACCCTAAGGATTGCTACAAAACCTGCCACCAGGGGACTAAGAAGTGTGTGTGGGTCAGTATCTTCTGACCACCGAGGGAGAAGGAGCTAGTGTGAGAGCTTACACACTGTATTGTTGGGTATTAAGTATTGGATAGTAAACATACAGAAGAAAGACATAAGTCTCAAGAAGAAGTCTTTCCTGATGTGTTGAAATGGCGTGATAGACTAACACTCACAGTTTTCTTTCTGTAAACATATATTTTTTTTGTTTTGTTTTGTTTTTACAAAGTTTTTGCAAATAAATTGATAAACACATTTATTGTGTTTTTTTATGCACTAAATATTACCATCTGGTGTCTGTCATTTATCTCACACCTTCTATACTTACTGAGTGGGATACTGAAAAATTACTTAAGGGTATTTTGATGGGCATCTTTGCAAAATTGGAGGTATCAGGGTGGACATCCCAATAATAGATAGGATGCATTGGTTAGGAATAGCTAAAAATGACCAGAAATCCAGGCCAGTGATTGTTAAAATGTTAACCTCACATGGAAAAGATATGATGATGGAAAAGATATGATTATGAAAGCATTTCATGGGTCAAAACATTATGTATTTCAAGACCAGCCAATTTATCTTAGAAATGATTTCTCCAGGTTACTGTGGGATCAAAGGAAACAATATGAGGGCATTCAGCACGAGACTGTGGAAAGAGAATATTAAGGCCTTTGTGACTTTTCCAGCAAGACTTAAGATATTTTTGAATAACCAATCCCTGCTTTATAATTCCCCTTCAGATGCTTTATCTGACTTGGAAATTAGGCTTCTAACCATCTTCACAGATTTTGAAAATGCTTAATTTTTGTAAGTACACTGCTGTAATTAGATTTATAAATGTAGTGTGGTGAAACACGAGGGGAGAGGGGTGACTAGCCAATGTATCCGACCTTGTTACCAAGTTTTGAAGGAAGGGATATGCCAGACATAGGTCTTAGGCATAGGGGGGGAACAAGAAATCAAAATGAAGGTCAAGTCAAGTAGCAGCAGATGAAAATGCAATGGTTATGCTATTGGGGTAGTTGGGATTTTGATTAAATTTACTTTAATTCCTGGCAATGGTTAAATTCTTTACCTAGAATATTAACGGGATAAATTCACCTGTGAAGTGCACCAAGATTCTGGCTAGGATTAAGAAAAGTAAAGCTAATGTTACTATGCTGCAAGAAATCTTTTTAAATTGGAAGGAAATGGAGAAAGTAAAGAAGAAATATCCAGGTCACATTTTTTATTCACTTGGTATGACTAACAGGAGTGCTGGGGTGGCGCTACTACTGGACAAAAAAGTTAAGTGGCAAGTGATCGGTTCTGCATCAGACAAGAAGGGGAGAATTGTTCTGGTAAATATAAAATTAGAAAATCAAAGGAACATAATAGTTGGTTCTCTATATGGTCCTTTTAAGGGATATGCTAATTTCCTGGCCAAATTAAATTAATGTTCACTTGGAATGGGGGCCACTTTATACTTGGGGTGTTTGAACTGTGTATTAAGTAATTATTTTGATAAAACATCTTAGGGATGGAGTTGGGACAAATATAAGGTTAACCTACTACAAGGTTTTCTCTTGTTTAATAACCTAATAGATATGTGGAGAGATTTGCATGGGGAAATCAAGGACTTTATTTCTCTTCTAGACATGGATCACACTCCAGACTTGACTATATCTTCATATCTCGAGAACTACTATATTTATTTATTTAGAACTACTTGTAGAGACTTTTTGGGTTAAAGCTACTATTGAAACCAGATTGATTTCTGAGCACAGTCCTGTAAGCTGTGATGTTTACTTAAATATGGGTTATGGGACTAAAATGAAGGGACTTTGTTGTTTCAATAATAACTTACTCAGAGATAAATTCTTTTTGGAGAAAATTTCTCAGACTATTGACCAGTTTAAACTTGATTATTAGGTACTGGAGGGGAATATAATAAATTGGAGGGATGCTTTCAAGGCCACATTGAGAGAGGGAATAATATCAGAAGCCTCATGGAGGAATAAATTAAAAATAGCCAGAAAGATTTAGAAGATAGACTACAGGCCCTGGGAAACTCTGTAAAGGAAGGTGATGCCACAAAAGTTAAAGAACTACAGGAGTTAAGGAATCTTATAGAAGCCACTGATTACTATAACATCAAGAAGCAGTGGACCAGATCCAATAAGAACAGGAAGACTAATAGTGAGCTTATAAGGAGAATTCTAACAAAAAAGAATATAAGTTTTGAAGGAGAAAAAAATGGAAATAACCTCTCTACAAACACCAGATGGTTAGTTAGTGGCAAGTCAAAAGGAGATATTACTAGAATTTTATAAGTTTTACTCCAACTTATATACTTCAGACTGCCTTCCATAGCAGGAAGAACTGACTTATTATGAGAAATTTATTGAGAAAAATTAAAGAGACTGAAGCCAATGTTCTCATTCAACCCATTCCTGAAAAAGAGGTAAGAGACACACCCTTCATCAGATGGCCACATCTAATGTACCAGGAGCTGACGGATACACCTTGGAATTTTTTCTAGCATTTAAAGACCAAATAGTTTCCCTTCTTTGTGAACTTTATAATCAGATACAAAAGCATAAGATTGTAACCCTGTCCTTTTCTCAAGCTTACATATCTCTATCATTAAAAAAAGGTAAGCCAAGTAATAAGGTTGAAAGTTCCAAACCAATTGTCATTTGGAACAGGGACTATAAAGTCCTTGCAAAAATTCTCAATAATAAATTATTGCTCTCCCTCCCCAAATTAATCCATCTAAATCAAATGGGCTTTATTCCCACTAGAACCATTCAATTTGGTTAGCTCAAACTGTAATTTATGATCGAGCATTTACAGAATGTAGGTACTCCAACTGTTTTGATGGCCTTAGATGCCACCAAGACATTTGACATGCTTGAGTGGTCTTACCTGTTTAGCATGTTAAAATATTTTGGTTTCCCAATGGAATGTATTAGTACTATCCAAGCAATTTATGCAAAATCTCTGGCACAAGTAAAAGTGAAAGGCAACTTATCAGAATATTTTGAGTTATACAGAGGAGTTTGCCAAGGATGTCCCCTGTCACCATCCTTATTTGTTATTGGATTAGAACCTTTTCTTGCTGAAATTAGAGCTGATGCCAACATTCAGGGTGTGAAACTGGTTTAGAAGAATTAAAATTAAATGTATTTGCAGATGATGTCTTGCTGGCATTACAGAATCCAGAACAAAGTGTAAAAGACTTGGTTTCAGTAATTCAGAAATTTTCTAGGGTTTTTGGATAAAGACCACTCCCCCACTGCTTCCCACAGTTCTGTCCTTCCTAAGCGTGGTGTACCCTATTAGATTTTGGCCCTTGTCATGTGCAGGAGTGGCCCAAGTTTCAGTGACAGCTGTCACATCCACTTCCCCTTCTGATAGCAGTGCCTGAAGCTTAGGCATCTTGTTTCCCTTGCCCTCCACCTTTTCCCCACATGATGAGCTCCCAGGTAGCTGCCTGCCTGGACCCCCAGCACACAATCATGTGTTACCAAGCTGTACTTGCTCCTCCATGCATGGGGGAGGAGGCCACACCCATCCGGGATGGGCACGCTGTAGTTCACCTCAAGCCCATGTGCCCCTCACAAGTTTAAACCCCATCTAGCTTGGAAGAAGCCAGTCAATCCTTGTTTCAAAACCTCCTTCCCTACAAGCTAAGGTGAAGCCTGTCCCTTGCATATAGTGCTCCTTGTCCTCCCAGGACACACCCCAGTCCCCCACCAACCCATAACCCCTGGTCCCACTCCACTCTCAGAGCCATTCATCAACTTCCCTAATTTTTAGCTTATTCACCACACTGGCTCTTGGCACCAGTAGGATCTCCAAGAAGGAGACTGAGCATCTGACACCATGACAGACCTGGTTAGTTCCCGGAATCTAGCCTGAATCTCCAGTACACTATTCCCCTCTATAACATTGGTGCCCAGGTGCACCAGTCAATCAGGGGTACCACCACAATCTTTCACCAGAGCACAGACCAAGAGCTTGGCATCATGCACAGTCAGATCAGATATACTCTTGACCTTGACCAGAAAGGCTGGCCCCTCCCCAGCCCTTCCCACCTAATACCCCTTATCATAGAGTCTCTCAATAGTAGCACTCTTACCACCTCCTTTCCCTTAGGTCCTCTCCCTATCCCTGGTTCCCCCAGTCCCATCCCCTTTCTTGTCAGTTATCCTGCCCCCCCATCTGGGTGCCAACTGCTGTCCTTTCCTCCCTGTTCCAGATCTTACTCCTCACCGACCTGTCCTCCACAACCTCCTCCCTTCCTGCTATGCCTCTCTGATCCATTCCCAACTCACCCCCAGGATCTATTGACCCCTCCTTATCCACAGGGGGACTTGTATTGGCCTCATCATCTCCCTCTCCAATACCACTCTCCCCCCACTGCATCCCTATTTGTCCTTTTCCCCTTGTGCCACAACCATATTGCCAATTTAATCCTCCTCCATCCTTCCCAGAAGGCTCCTTATTCCAAGCCCCCCATAGAGCCTTACCTCCCTCTTTTACTGTGACCTGGCTCCTAGCTATCCCCCCTCTCACCTGCACTGGTGCACCCTCTATTGCCAGCTCCCCCAACCGCCTCTGAGTCCCTATGCACTGAAATAGCCCCACAGCTCCTGGCTTCAGAGCTTCCCACTATACCCAGTCCCCCATCCCCTCCTGGTGCCTCCTTTGTTTGGGGATTGTCCCCCTCCCCATGTTCAGTTGTGCTAGAGGTGCATATCTGTTACTATGCTGTAAACATGCCATTTTGACTCCTCCTCCTGCTGGCTCTCTCCTCCCATCAGTACCCCTTTGTGGGTACCCCCACCCTTTTCTCCCAAAAGCCTGCTGGGTCCCTTGGCTCGTGTCTTGCTGAGGACCACCCTTACCCATTTCCACTGGGTTCCCCCTTACCCACAGGTCCTTTCTACCAATCAGGACCACCCCTACTCATGCCCACTACAGGTCCCCCTTACCCACAGAGCCCCCCAACACCCTCTTCCCTACTTGCATGGTCTTCCATGCCCCTACCATCCCCCTCCCAACTGATCCTGACCACTCTGGGTGCCACCCCTGGACCCACTGTGACTTTATCATGATACCACCCTCTGCTGTCCACAGCAGAGCCTCCTTGTACTCTACCACCCCACACTTCTGCCCTGCTCAATGACCATATTAGCCACTTGACCTCCTCCTGAAGTTGTGCCAACTGTCAGCACACCATGCACCCCTCCAGCCTCCAAGCTAGGGCAAGCACCATGGCCAACCCCCACCCTACACACCCCACCACCCTTCCAAAGATACCCACCCTAGTGATCTGGGGGCCTTGTCTCAAACCTGCCCCCCCATTTTGAGTTTCCCACTGAGTTGGCTGTCCTGTCCTTAGTGCCCTAGCCATGCTGGAGCCAGTCATGGAGCCCCCCTATGCCCACTGGGAAGCTTCCCAACAAAGAGGACCACTGTGGGGTGCGGAAGTATGCTACCGGTCAAAACTCACTTTAACAAGAAAAATCCAGAACACAGTTTCTGGCTGAACAAAGGCCTGTGCCCCCTCCCCTCACCAGGGCACAACCCTGTCTCAAAGCACAACCCCTGGCCACAACCATCTTAGCTTGTTCCTCCCTCTAAGACCATTTAATAGATGTCAATGTTGAGGTCAGGGCTGGGGTGGGTGAGTGGGACGAAATACTGATAATAGAATAAGTCAAATAAAGTCAAATACTGATTAAAAGTCACTACAGCTGCTCTGGGGATCTCATGCCTCCTTGCAACTGGGCTTGGTTATTTATAGCCCAGTCACCATCTCAAAAAGCCCAGACTGGGGCCCAATTGGTATGCTGCTCCCAATGCCACCGATGCAGTCGTCCTCTTCCTTCTTCACCACTGATGTGGCCAAACGAGTAGTCCCCCTTTCTGCCATTTTGTCAATAGCATCCAAAAGTACCTTATCAAACTCCTCATCCTATGTGTGAGGTCTGTTGATCACACCAGTGTGAATAGTGGTTCCATTCCTTGTCTCCAAGGTGACCCATAGTTCCTCTGCCCCCATATTCCCTTTATCTCTGTTGCATATATGCTTTCCTCACATAAAGCATCACACCCGTCATTTCCTTTTCATCCAGTCTTTCCTAAACCAAGTATAGTCTAGTATGGACATGGTCAAGTCATGATTTTCAGTTCACCATTTCAGTATTATCTGGCAGTCCAATTCATATCAGCCCTTTATGGCATATCCAGGTTGCATTGTGAAAAAGTCTGGTGTGAGGGCTTGGTGGACACAGCTAGATGGAACCTGCTCCTGCTCAGTTTGGGTTGAAGGGTGGTTGCAGTAAAAATGTATGTCCTCCAATTACATCTGTTCCTGTTCCATATACATACCAGAATTTTTCTGGAAGTGCCTCCAGAAGGCTGTTCTGAAATTCATATGGGCAGGTGGCCATCACAGGAACAATCAGAGACCTCTGGTCCTCCCCCAAGAGAAAGGAGACCTAGCCCTCTCCGACTTTCACAGACATTACCTAGCTGCACAACTTACCCCAGTCATTAGCTGGACCAAACAAAAAGGGGACACTTGTCATTTGGAGATGGAGGCACAGTAGCCCCCACTGATGCCACACCTTGGCCGAAAGTCCCGAATCTCTCATACTCTCATACTCATCTAATGAAGTGGGCCTACCGACCAGCATTATATGAGACCCAACTTCACTGTCCCCATCACGTTGACCCTTGTTTTCTGAGGTGAAACAGCCAAGGACTCACTAGGTATTGACGAATGGTTCAGGAAAAAACTGTCTACCCTTTGCTGAATTACAGCACAGATTTGGTCTTCCATCCCAAGATCATTACAGGTATCTGCAAGTGAGATACTACCTAATATTGCATACCTTGATGTGCCACGTGGGTAGAGAAATGTCCCCCCAAGACTTCTTGTATTCAGGGATCAGGCTCACTGGAAGCAGAGGAATGTTCTCCTGAGCCTATCAACCTCTACTGTGTGATGCATACCTGGAGTATCAACAGATCTGAGAGGAATGGGAGACAGAAGCCCACATAGACATACCAGAGGAGACTTGGACATTGCTATGGGCTAAAGGTTGTAAATTATCCACCTCTCCTTGGTGGAGAGAATTTTTGTGGAAGTGCCTTACCCTATTCTTCAACACACCCACAATCACATGCCACTTTCCAGGTGGTGGTTCCAATCTTTCTTAGAGAAAATGAAGGGGAGTAGAATCTCGCTTCCATGTCTTCTGGGACTGCCCCATCCTCCAGCTATATTGGGACCAGGTTCATGCCAAGCTTACAGCACTTTTGGGGAAAGACAGCTTCAACACATTAGAGTATTTAGTCCTGTGGCACACATCCTAGATGTGCGTGATAATAACCAATAGAGGTTCTTTCATACTCTATGCACTGTAGCTCTGAATAGAGTCAAAATATGGCAGCTTCAGTTGTCAACCACCACCCTGGAGGCCTGGAAATAAAGGTATCTAAAATGAGCAAAATGGAGTACATTACTACAACCTTGAGGTTGACTCTGGAAAAAACTTACTGGCTCTCTGGCAGTTGGGAGATCTGGGATGTCTCTTGGATGACACTGAAGAAGAAAAGGCTTGGTTGGCATAGAGGGACAAACAGTAACCAGGGCTGGGAGAGGTTAATCTGAGTCTGCATATTATTACCCCAGGGACCAACCCAACCCCCTTCAAGTTGATAAACTAAACTGTTTACACCAGACCATGGACTGGCTATGAGTCCACACAGCACTAATTGTTCATTATTACCCATTACCTGTTTCTTCCTCCAGGTAGAACTGTTTGTTATACTGCCACATTGAACTGTTATGGCATGAGGTCAGAGCAACACTGCAAATACTGAAACTGGCACCTCAAAACGATGGACACTTGATCTTGGAAGTGCTATGAACTGAAGATATAACACCTCAAATGAACTCAACAGCTGCTTGTTCAACCTCTGTAGTAGAGCATTAAATATTAATTGATTTGTCTATATGGAATTGTGCTTGTACTTCCAGCTGTTGCCTCAATAAAGCTGATTTAAAAAAAAGTAACAAGATTATAAGTTTAACAGAGTAAGGCCTCCCTGATGACTAGGTGGGAGGAAGGGAAGAGATGAACAGCTTATTTTAAAGTTAAAACTAAAAGTAGATGTACATTTGTAAAATAAATATTCAAATGATCTTGTCCATGCAGTGTAATTCTGCTTGACTATGGAATGAAAAAGCATACTCAAGGTCAGCAGCTTGGAACCTGGACTATACCACAATAAATATGTCAAAAAATATCCTCTAAATATAGTTAATACTTAATAAGCAATTTTAGGTCCTGCATTTAGACCGTAGAACTCAAAATAAGTGAAGAGAACATACAGTATACATTTTATCTGGAGCCATATGTAAGTTGAGGAACAGTCATAACATAAACTGCAAATAACAATTATATTATGAATGAGTCTTTAAAACATTGAAGGTTCAATAAATGAGGTATTATGTGGCATGATGAGCAATTATTATGTGATGGAGAAGCTTATACACATTGTTAGACTGCAGAAGGAAGGACTGAGGTTTGCTCTGTGAACCTAACCCCCAGCTCAGAGTCAGTGGTGGTTTAGGAGAGCAACAGTCACAATTTCTCAAACTTCAGGCAGATAACCACATGATGCACACCTGCACAGCACCTCATAAGGTGCTTTTTGGAATGGTCTTGGGATATATGGTAGCATATGCAACTGTGATTTTTTGAAATAGGTACTTTTAACCAATGAGTATGTTTTCCTATTTTTTTATGTATGATCTGGGTGTTAATAGAATCTGGCTCTCTGAACAATTGTCATAAGTCTCCAAGGAAGGACTTGGTTGGTCTAAAAGCTTAGACACTGTTTTCTTTTGGTAATATCTATGTTGGTCCAATAAAATGTATCAAACCATTTGCTTCTGGAGCTGGCCAATAAAAGACACTCATAGAGTTGAAATGGGACTTCACCAGAAATATGAGGTACTGCAAATGAGGGGGGATGAGGAAGGTAGAGGAAGGGTGGGATTTGGCAGATTACATTACCATATGTTACCATGCTACCTAAAGCCAGTCTAGCATTAACACAACTTCTGCAGTGGCATAGCTCACGATTGTGAACCCTAAGCTCCCTGGGTAGTAGCTTACACAGCCATTTAAAGGGGGGGTTATTAAAAGGTTTACTGAAGGATACAGAGGCCTGGAGAGAGATAGAAAATGGAGGAGGTTCAGGGCCTTTGAGGGAGGGTTGTGACTTCATCCATTTGTGCTATTGTCTGGATAGATATTCAGATGGAGTGAAGGCATATGCTTGCCATTCACTGAAGGAAATATTACCAGCCAAAGGGGAGACAATGTGGGGGAAGAGGATAATTGGAAAAAGAAAATAAAGTAATTCCCCATATCAATGGAGGAATTACAATGTGAATAAGATTTATCAAAATGGAAGAAATGGCATACAGTCCAAGACTGCAGAAGTACAGTGTACTACTGACAATTATTGGGTGCTGTGGTCTGTATTTAGCCTCCTAAGGGTAAAGTATTTAATTCTTAATGAAACTTCACTTGTAATACAGAATAAGTTTAAGGTGATATGCTGAGCGGAAGGAGACCCTATTATAGTAGGACAAAAATCTGATAATCTGTAACATCAAAGCCATCATTCAAAATCATTGCATTTATCAGTGCAGTTTGGATGCTTTTAGTACAACCTCATGCCAGTTTTTATAAATGTAAGTCCAAAACAATGTTAAATGCATCCCAAAGTATTGTAGGTATCCAGAAGTTAATAAACCCTTATTAAAAAAAAAAAAAATCAAGTGCTGACACATACAGAGAGATTTTTTGGCTATACACGTTTCAGCTTCAGTTAATTTTAAAATAATGCCCCCTCCCCCCCAAAAAAAACTTGCATCATAGCTGTTACAGAAGCACATTTTGAAACTCTATCTCAAAAGATGAATATGATGCACAATAAATCAATTTACCTGTATTAACATATGCATGCAATCACATCAACTTTTTGAACAACCCTTGTATTTACAGAGGGTCAAATTCATTTGTGCATTAGTTGTTCATGGTTTACACTTCTACAGCAGGGCATGCTTAATTAGGGGCACAGTACACACTATTATTCAACACCATATGATTAGATTTCGTTATCCATCCAATAATATTTACCTTGGTACTGTGCACTAAATCCTTTCTGCCTGTGGTTCCCATCAGATGTAAAATGAAGTCGCAGCCAATTTTTGCTACTAATGACAGGAGAAGGTACGTTCATCCCTGTAAACCTAGGAAAGAAAAGAACTCCATGAAAATAATCCTAAATTATATCGTGAGTTTACTAGAAAATCTTGCAATAAATACCATATTAAAATGTAAGGCAAATTTTTAAAACAATTCATTACATTTGTTTATATAGCTTTTTATTCCTTCCCTACTTCACTCCAGAGATATACCCTGCATATCAGGGATGTACCCTCTTCAAACGGTTTACAGCATCAAACAGATGGCATAGGATTTTATTTCCTTTGGTTTCTCCCTGGATCCAAAACTTCTCGCTTTGGCGTGAGCCATACTTTACAGTCTTGGTGATGCAGCATGACTCTTGCAAAAGGATCAACCTCCCTGGCCCACCTGCAGGGGTCACTTCATGCAGGAACCCACTACAAACCCTCCCCAACCAAGATACACTGCCCTCCATCAACTGCCTGCAGCCTGGTCTGCCTCCAGACACAGTGACCAATGCTCATTCTTGAACTATGATTTTTAGCACAGCAGTGCAGTGCACTGCCACTATTCAATTGGGGGGGGATTACATTCAATTATTGTACATGTTTCCTTTCTGCTGGAGCAAGAAGTTAGACTTTTCTTAAGCAGCCATCAGTCATCAATATATTGCTTTAATATTGTTTACATCTATTCATATCACTGACATTAATAAGACAAATTATCTCAGGGCTCTCTTGTGGTACAGCGTCAGGGTTGCAGTTTGTGATGCCAGTGACATTGATTTTGATATAAGCACAGAGACCTGAAGGGCTGGTGGAGGAGAATATCTGAACATGTTATAGAATGCTTGCTTCCTCAGATTGGTGGGGGGTAATTACCATTGCAGGAATGCTACCTTGGGGTCCACAGGAGCAGTTGCAATGGTTGGGAGATGAAGAGGATTTGTGCACTATGCCTGCCATTGTATGATGCAGCTTTTGTCTTGGAGTGGGAGTTCAAGGAACATTTTAACACAGCAGAATAAAGATTTGGCATGTTTGGGGCCATACCACCAGTCCACACAGCATGAAGGGTCCTGCCACTGAATTCAAACTATTCCAGAGGGGGTATCATCCCTGAAGTCCCTATTGTGGAGTGTAATCTATGGGGCAGGTAATAACCCCCTGATTTGCAGGGTCAGATGATGGGGCTGACTGGAACCCAAGATGTTGATGGATGGGCTGCAGCTGGCTGGGGAGTGAAAACAGCAATTAAAGAAAAGGACAAAATATCTAAGCAAAGCTCAATGCTAATAAAATGTGGAGAAAACATACGTAAGCACTTCTTGAAACATAATTCAGTAGCTGAATTTTGTATTTTCACAGATGCTTTAATGGAAAAAGATTTAAATTTGTTTTTACAGTTCAGTACATCCAGTGTTATAGTCCTGTGATGGGAAACAGCAAGGGGTAGAGTAATTTGTCAGGTTTCTTTTATCTGTCCTTTCATGATACTATCAAAATGAAGTCATGAATCATTACTTTACTTCTAAATTATAAAACTCCAGCACAAACTCCTTTGTCTTTGGTTCTTATACACAGGAAAAGAAAAAAAAAAAGAACTTAATAGCAATAGAAAGGTTCATTTTAAAACAAAATGTCTTAAAAACAGTTGCATAACTGCATTGAATTTCCCTAGTTACCTTATATTTATTGCACACTGATGTTACTTAATGTGATTTTAGTCAAGAAATTACCAGTCATATTTTAAGATCTAACCCAGCTCTATCAGTTGCTCATACTGGAAAGTGCACACATATCTCCTATTATTTCAAAAGACTTCCTGTTTCTTATAAACTTATGCAGCCTATTATAGATATTTTTGGTAAGTTTTAACTATATTTTATATTTTACAGCCTGTAACTTGGTTCTTCTTTCATTTACACAAGCCTTCATTCCACTATTGGAGGTCTCCAACTGAGCATCCATTGGCAGTCTCTTGATCTGTGCTCAATGTCCTCCTTGATCCTTGATCCTTGACCCATAATCACAACTTGTCAACTATGGGTGGGACCCTGGTTTCCCCAGCTAGTGTGAATTGTTTCTCAGTTGGGAAGGTCCAGGAGGAAAACTATCAGGGATTAGTGAATGCTTTTAAGACCCAACAATGGTAAGGTGGAAGTAACTTTATCTATCTCATCACAGCAGATTGTTTTTTGTCCCCATCAGAAAGTCTCCCACTGTCCCTTCCTCTAGGTAAACAGGACAGTCAGGTAGGTTGTTAAGCCTACCCTTTCAGCTTTGCCCCTATCTGACTCAATTTGGATTCATGCAGCTATACCTGAAATAAATCTGCATGGAGCCAGATCATCAGTACAGCAATAATGTTACTGCTTATAATGAATGCGATCTGAGTTTGGGGATGAGCCTGAGTCATCATGGGCCTGCTGGTGTGGTGGGATTGAGCATTCCAAAGGACATTCTCTTTCTCCAGGCTGGGAGTAGGCCATCATCTGCTGCATTACCACTACCTGGGTGACCACATGTGGTGGTACAGATGGAGCTGAAGCAGGGGAGTGAGGATGCTGATGACTCCACCTACTAGTGTGCACCACAGAGCCATCAAAACCTGACATCCTCTTGGGAGAAATGAGGCAAATTCTGACATGTAGCCCACCCTACCACCAAGAACTATACAATCCAGCAAGGAAAGTAGGGCCAGCCCTCCACTGGCCCCATGACACAGTGGTAAATTTTTGTTACGAGGTGGGGCAAGTGGTGGTGTAAGAGACAAGGAAGCCAGGAGGGGACTGAGAGTTTACCCTGGCTAGGTTGATCTGCTGAGAGGAAAGAGAAAAAAAAAACATAATTAAATTGGATATCCCCTTGAGTGACATGATTTCCTTCCTATATGGCTTTATTCCTTAGAAACACAAGGAAGAAGCTGCAACTCAGGTGAAGCTATCCTCCCTTCCCAAACAGGAAGCATTTAAAATGGATGACAAGTCTTCCCATCCTTTCAATTGCTTTGAACATCTTGGGCTTGGGTCATGAAACTGGGTTATAAAATAGGCTCAAGAAATTATGGTTTGTGATTTGTTGGCACTAGTCACATGACTGTGCATTGGCTATCCTGCATACAACCAGCAGTGTAATCTAAATTCTGTACCTTAGCAATGCAAAAGGTAATATTCAAAGAGTTATTTAGAAATCTGTGGTAACAATGCATTTACATTCTTATAGATAAAACAACCTTTTCATAGCAACATGAACAATGTTTGTTAAAATAAATAAGAATAAATAATTCACTGTTAAAATGATCTTACATTTTCATCAAAAGACAATTTTACCAGCACATTAAGCTCATTGGTGTGTGTGTGTTTGTGTGTGTGCAATATGTGGAATGAATACACTGCTGACTGATTAGAGGCACAAGGCAAGACATCACAACCAGTGTTGGCTCTAGATGCTAAACATAACTAGCCTTTGGAAAAACTGCCTATAATTTACGGGTTACCAAAATAATAATTTTTTTGCCACCACCTTTTCTGTTTTAGCCATTTCTTTAAATGGACATCTGTTAGCATGGCTGGGTGAATAGAGTGTGCATGGATTCTTAGATTCAGATTTGGATCAGACTATGAGACACTGAGTCTAAGGATCATATACTGTACACTGCACCCTATACTCCATTTACCAACAAAGGAAAAGATTTTTATTTAATATAGCGTTTCATACAAATTGTATCCAAAAGCACCTTACAACCCAACAGAGAGTGACAAAGTGGATAGGATTTTGCTACAGTCCCAGTTCATCACAAAAGGAGATTCAAACAGGGCAGAGATACAGTAGAAGGATTACATATAGAATAATACATGTGTTGGTGTGCATAATGAGAATTTTATGCACACTTGAAGGGTGTGATGCTTCATAAACCCCATGAGCAAAACTCGAGGCGTTTATAATAGCATCACACTCTGGGGCTGTGTATAGAATTTGAGTTTTTTGTACAACCACCCATGTATCTTTTTACATAATTGCTGGGGAGTGTTTTCTTCCCTAAGCAGCACCACCACAATAAGGATGTGCCAATGGATAGTTTATACTAAAAATAAGGAACACTATCCTCTGTTCACAAAGCCTATGTGTGCAGATACATGGCATGTAGGCTTTGTTATGGTGATAAACCACACAATGGAGGTGGTGTGGAAACTGTGCAGTTGTATGATGGGGTTTCCGCACCACTTCTGCACCCTAGACCTACACCTGACACAAGTTATGTGGTCAGCCCAGAGAGGAGGATGAAGGGGGGGCTTGCCATGTCTACATGCCATGCACAAAACCAATTTTCCATGTAAGGTCATCTTCAGAGGATGATCCAGCTATGCTAACTGGGACCCTGCAGTAACCAGATATGCTCCCTGTCCCACCAGACACACATGGTGGCAGACATCGCACTGCTAGACAACCTGCTACCCCCCTTCCTTGGAGCATATAAACAGTGCCATGGGTATGTTGGTGACAAAAGGCTGAAAAGCCCATTTCTTTAATGGATATGCTGGTCCCTACAGGACTGGCAGTATACTACAAACCCACTGCACCTGCAGAGTGGGGATTCACTAGCATGGCAGCTAGGCCATCTGACTAAATGGTTATGGTTGATCATCATGCTGTCCACACCATGTTCCCATGCAGCTCGGGTGCTGTGCAGCTTGGTCCATGATTATGGACTGAGTTGTGCACAACTGCAGGTGTGGAGCCCTGTGGTGAAGTTACACTCCTTTTGAGCATAAACTGGCTGCATTGTTGAATGTAGGCCAGTGTGGCCAATAGATGCTGCTGCTGTTTTAAAGTGTTAGTGCTGGCTAATTGTGTTTGCTGCCTTTTGTCCCCCCATCTCTCTTTCTCTGTTGTTTGCTCTCTCTCTCTCTCTGTTTATGTTTTAGCTTAAGAGGGTGCTAGCAGCAGCACAAGTTCAGGTGTGGTCAGCTGAAGCGTGGTTTTGACTTTCATTCTTTTTTTTTTTCATGATTGTGAAGATGCAAACCAGGAGGCAGTTATTTGAATGCCTTTGAGTGCCTGTCCTTAAAAATTGAAATATCTACATCAGTGGCCCTCCATGTCATAGAATGTTATAGACCCCCATCCTTGGGGTCACAGCTCCTGTCCCACCTATCATCTACTATGAGTACCGACACAATGGAAACAATTATACTAGGGGACCTTAACTACGACTGGCTGTCAAGCGCATCTCTTCCACTTACATCCTTCTGTGACTCTCATGGGCTCACTCTACTTATTAATTAACCTACTCTTATCAATAAGAAAAACCCTATGAAAAGTACACTATTAGATGTACTTCTAGTAAGCAAACCCCATTTCTTCTCCCATGCTGGGATCTTTTCTGCTGATGTTAGTGACCATTGCTTTATTGCTAGCATAAGAGTAGTCCCTAAACCAACAGCATCAGCAAAGTTCTCTACCTAAAGCTCAAAATGGAATTTTGACCCGCTTGCATATATCAATGACCTGAAAGCCTCCCTGCTTTGGCAGACCTTTTATTTAGCCAAATCAGTAGAAACAGCATATACCATTTTCCACGAAATTGTATCCAGTGCTCTTAACATCCATGCACCCTTAGTCAAAGCCCGCAGAAAGGCTAGAAAGTGACGTTGGTTTACAGCAGACATCAAGGCAGCACTATTAAAAAGAGACAAGCTCTGGAAGCTAGCACTCAAATCCCACAAAGCCGAAGACTGGCATATTTTCAGAATAGCCAGAAACCTCTGTACAAAGCTAATTCAGGAAACCAAGTCCAACTTCTATCGCTCTGAACTCGACACTGTCTCCAACTGCCCTACCAAGTTCTGGTCCACAATAAAAGAACTTTCTGGTAATACCACAGGAAACACTCTCCCCTCAAAAATTATTTCTGACAATGTAACTATCAACAACAATGAAGAGATACTACAAGCATTCAACCATGACTTTGCTACTGCTGGGCTAGCTTTTGATAACTCACCTGCATGCAACCTATGCTCCCAGCTGACTACGCAACCTTCAGAATCTAGTCCCTCAGATGCAGTCTTTTCATTCTCTCCTGCCTCACTAAAAGAGGTCAAAGATCTCCTCCTCCAGTTGGACACCAGAAAAAGTGCTGCCACTGACACCTTCGACCCAGACTACCTAAAGATTGCCTATCTTGTCTTGGCCATACCTATTACGCATGTATTTAACTTGTTCCTTTTTCAAGGGACCCTCCCCAAACTGTGGAAGACCGCACATGTTATTCCGTTCTTTAAATCTGGAGACCCCTGTGATCTAAACAACTACAGGCCCATCTCTCTTCTCCCAGTACTATCAAAACTTCTGGAAAAAATCGTGAATTCCCAGCTGAAATCTTTCATAGATGATACTAACCTGCTAAACGCAATGCAATCTGGTTTCAGAACTGAACATAGTACAATCACCGCCCTGGCCAAGGTGACAAATGACTGGCAGCACGAGCTAGAGAACAAAAAATTTGTCTGCACCATTTTTCTAGACCTAAGTAAGGCCTTCGACACTGTCAACCACAACCTCCTTCTTTCTTCATTAAAAGCTATTGGTCTAGATTCTACCTCCTTGCGTTGGTTCCACAACTACCTTTCTGATAGGCACCAACAGGTCAAGGCCGAAGGTGAACTCTCCCCCTCAAATCTGTTACAAAGAGGCGCCCCGCAGGGATCCATCCTGGAGCCACTCCTTTTTGCCATCTACATCAACAATATAGACTCAGGCATCAATGAGGAGAAAATTCATCTGTTCTCAGATGATACAGTGATCTACTTAAGCCATACAACTCCTGAAACTGCCTGTAGCAACCTGCAAGCTGACTTCAACATACTTCAATACCAGCTCCTTAGTAAAAAATTGCTACTTAACACCAAAAAGACAAAGGCAATGCTATTTTCACCTATTAACCATGCAGCCTACCATGCTCTACCCTCCATCACCATTGTCCTAGGAGAAACCCTGGAACTGGTGCCAAAATTCAAATATCTGGGGGTCTGGCTAGATTTCAAACTCTCCTTTGCAGACCACCTGTAGGATCTGTTAAAAAAACTGAGACAAAGACTAGGCCTCTTCTTCAGGTTAAACTGCCTACTAACTACAGAGGTCAAGAGACAGCTATTTCAGTGTACGTTCCTTTCCCTAATTGATTACGCCGACTTTATATGCAGCCAATGTGCTACTTCATACCTCGGTAAATTGGATATACTTTACCACAGAGCCCTGCCCTTCATCACTGGTCTCCCCTTCTCCACCCATCACTGCTCTTTATATGCGGCCATAGGTTAGACCTCCCTACACTATAGAAAAAATAAAAATGCAGCTCTCTGGACATGCAGAGCTATCACTGGAAAACTTCTGCAGTACATTGTTGATTGTCTGACTCTCAATATTCCTGGAACCTATGCCCTAAGAAGCTGTTCACTGATTTCTCTGAAAGTGCCCAAAGCCCTAACGCATTTTGGGAGACCTGCCATAGGATTCGTTCTACCTTCACTCTGGAATGTGCTACAGAAATCACTGAAACTGAGGACTCCTGTTAGTATTACTGTGTTTAAGTCCCTATACTCAAAATACATTACAGAAACCTGCAACTGCTTCCAATGATCCTAGCTTACTTACACCCCCTTCCACATCCTCCCTGCTTTTCCCATCCTCCTTCCTTCTTGTATCAGTGCATAACTTGTCCCTGAGCTACCTACTTATCTACTGCCACAAATCTCACCCTCCCTCACCCACCTATTCCTTGTATATCCACAGCGTCTCATTCCTTCACTCCTAGTATTATTCCAGTTCCAGACCACCCCCCACTGGCTGCCCACTTCTCCAGACACATGTCTCCCCCTTAATATGCCTGGGTCTTTTTAAACTGACTATGTATGTCTCTTCGCTTGTAGCATCCACTTAAACTAATCTCTTGGCTGGACTATAATTCCTTTACCTTACAGGAATACTAAACCATGTATGTTGTTGTATCTGGTATACATTTTTACTGGCTTGCTACCCTATTATTATGCATACCCTTACTGACTGTCTTTTACTGAACCCAAATGTATTTTTACTTATCCTTTCTATTGCATTCCTACCTGTACTATTGTACTCTTGCATCTACTATCTATTTGTCTGTATATAAATGTATTGTTACTTGACTTGTGTAATGCAGGTCCACCTTGTAAATGAGCTTGCTCAATGGTGTTCGCCTGGATAAATAAAGAATTTGAATTTGATTTGCTTTGGCCCCGAGCTGCAGTCCATGGTACTGATGGGTAAAATCCAGTGTCTAGGAAGTAATGAGATATGTAAGGAGGTGCAGTGAGAAAGAGTTGTGCACCAGGAAGCAGTGTGTACATGCACTCAACAAGGAAACCTGGTGCAAGTTCCCCATTATAACTAGCTGATTATTACAGTAAATTATTACTGGGTTTTCCTATGGGAGAAACCACTCTCCTGTTATTACACAGAGTTTATGCACAGGGAGGTACAGAGGCTTGTTCAGAGTCACACAATGAGTAAGTGGCAGTTGTGGGATTTAAACCTGAATCTTCAGGTTCAAAATTTTGTGGTCTTATCCACTAGGCCAACACTTCTGTGCTCTACCCAGTGCTTAACCCAGTCCGTAACTCCCACTGGAGTGAGTGGGCAGGGTGGTGAGGCTGAAATGTGGTAAGTGTTTCAAAGAGGTAGGGAGATGAAAAGTGGATGTTCTTGCTTGGGGAGGGGGTTGCTTGCATGTCAGGGCCACCTCAGATTTTAAAAACCCTCCTGGCTCCACCTTGCTTCTTGGGCCATGCTGCACTTCTAGGGTCCCAAGGCTGGAAATTACAGACTGAACATTAGACAAAAATGGTTACTTACTCTTTGATTTGGCAAGTGATCATTTAACAACTGCTATTTTCTGCTATTTAAATACCCCAAATGGAGGAAGTGTTTTAATGTACACTTACATGGTGTAAAAGGTTTCTCTTTTTATGTGAAAAAATTGAGTCATTAATGAACTACGTTACTTAAAGCAACAGAATTTCATCTCAATGCAATACATGCTGTATCTGTCTCAAGACTACCCCTTAAAAAGCTTTCCAATTTTGTGCTAACAGCATCTAATGCACCAAAATGAAATAATAGTAGCCCCATGTGGCTTTTTGATTCACTATATTTAGGCATGGCAAGGCAAGGCAAGCTTTATTTCTTTGTTTTAGGCAATTAAACTGTTCTTTGTAACATTGATTGTTAAATGGGGCCTTCTTTAATGAAATGTGGTTCACATAATGGCCCCATCTTTTAATTAGCCTAATTACTTAGGGAGACAAGTCTTTGCAGTGTCCATATATTCAGTCTTTTGCCCTGAACTTCCTTTTATTTTTGCAGCAGGTATTTTATGATTTAAGCAGTCTTAAATGTGTTCAAAAATAAAACTGTGTGAATCAATGTATTCATACAGTAGTAAGAAAATGCCTTGATTTTAACTAAATGCTTGAGAGATACATTTCACTGCATTCAGCATTGGAGGATAGACTCTACTTTGCATGGATAAAGCACCTTGACATCTAATTCATGTGTCTATCTTCAGTACATTTTTATTTCATCGTACACAATTAACATTGTGAAATTAATTATATATATTATGATATCCAAGTAACAAGCAAAACGTTTATATTAAGTTTCACATTTAATTACATGCTATAAGGCATTCTTTGTACCATATGAAATATGCATTCTTAATCTTATACTCTTTTTATTTATTTCTTTTATTTATTTAGTTTTTGTTGACTGGGTAACGTGCGCTAGCCATAGCAATGACTATTTTCAGGCACAACCCAGGAATTTACAGATATAAAACAATTGATCTAACATTTGATCAACAAATGTAGAAACAAATACAAAACAGTAAAATACAATAAGGTAAAAGCATAGACAGTAGTAATACAAAGTAGTCAGCAAAGAAACATAATACAAATTACATCAACAATAACATGGAGTGAATAAGAGAGCAAATACAATATATAAACCATTATGCAGTAATCCAGGTAGAGAAAATGGTATAATAAACAAAATACCCTGAAAATTATAATTATACATAAAGGATAGAGTAGAGCCAGGATATGACTAGGGTTTTGACATAGTGTCATATTTTTTATATAGGTTTTTATGTTTGTCCCCGCCGTCTATGTTAATTAAGCAATAATTAACATCAGAGTGTGGGTTATGCTGAGATTTTTCCATGCCTGGTGCGGTTTGGTCATGAGGCTGCAGTCCAAGTGACCAAATCCACATCAGAAGTGGATAACTCCCAGCATAACCCACACCCTGTCATGAATTATTGTGATTATACAATGTCTTCTAAATAAGGGATTAAAAAATATATTAAAAAGTTTACATTTATTGATTTTAAGTACTTTCTTTATTGATTGTTTTTATTGTCATATCCTTCCTCCTTTTGTTAAATAGACCTATGTTGCTAGGTAAGTTATTTTTGAAGTCAAAAGTCATTCCCCACACCTCATCCCACCCACCCCCACACACACACATACTTGCTGGGATTATTAATGTCCTTATGTCCTTAACCTTTTCTTTTGTTAGTAAGAGCACAGTGGGAGCATGAGTTTTTCATAGTAGAACAGCAACACAGAGCCGCTGCTATACTTACAGTGCTTGTACCTGATTTAAACAAAACTGACTGCACACAACAGTAACTCTTGTACCTTATGCAGTGCATAAAAGTCACATGTATTTGTAATTGTGCATTTTTACTGTTTTGTGAATAAAGCAATCATTTTGTATTCTGCCTGTTGCTCTATGCTGTTTTTTGTTGAGTGCAGTCATTTCATAGTTAAGCATCTCATAGAGAGAAAGTAGCATGAGCTGTGAGTTGCTGTCAAGTTCAGTTAGTGAGAGCATGGTGTGAGTGGCCCCCGTTGCTGAGCTGCTGTTTGTGTTTTTGGAGGGTCATGGAAAAATTTCATTGGTAAGGATGACAGCACTAAGAAGCAACAAGGTTGGGGGGGAGACATGCACAGACATGGCTGACAGGTTCATCTGGGAGACTTAGCTGCTCAGACACAGAGTAGAAGAGCGGAGTGCAGGTGTGGTCATACAGAGTGCTAAAGTTAGTTACTACCCACATTTAATGGTGAAGGAAGCAATCATGGCTGGGGAGGGAGTAAAGATTTTAAGTTGTTTGTTTAATGTGAGGTGGCTTTTGGGCTAGTTCGATGTTACTTTTGGTTTTTTGGTAACTCCAGTCCTTTGAAACTCCTGCTTTTGCATAATAATTTAGCAGGGAATGAATATGGCAGCTTTAATACTTTGATTTTTGAGGATTGGATTGATTTACACTTCTCGTTGGTAAAGCAACTGTTAGATCTTTATTCATGAATTATTGTAGGATTTACTCTCAGTAAAAAATCAGATTGTTGGAAAACAGATTACATTGTATAATTATGGATATACCCTGTTGGCATTGATATACCCTGATCACGCCAAGGCCATTATTTAGATGGCAGTTGTAATTTTTTTTTCTCATTGTTTTTCATCTACAACCTCCCTACTTGTAGTGATGTGGACAGTGCTAATGTTAGCCTGGACATGCTCAAGCATGCCTGGGGTCTAGCAGTAAACTACCTAGTATATCTGCAGGCATTGCTGTGACACCAGAACTCCCTACGAACCCTCCTCAGCCAAGACACTCTCCCTCTGGGCAGCTGCTGCAGCATGACCTGCCTCACAACACAGCAATCTGAATCTGCCCCCAAACTCAGGTCACCTGCATCGCAGCATGGCAAGCTGCCACTGGGCTATTGGGGCAGCCCATTTTATTGTAGGATAAAATGAAATTATTCCCAGGGGTTAAAATGGGCAGGACCATACAGCAACTCAGTTCCGTCACCTATTAAAAAAAATTGTATGATGGTTCCACCACCTCTGTCATCTTTTTTCATTGATTACTACAGGGGAGTTCCACCACCTAAGAATTACAATTCCACCATCTAGGAATCTAGCTTTGAGAGTTCCCACACTTAAACATTTCCAATTTAACCACAGATTGATCCACAGATCAGTAGGAAATCAAATACGACTGGTAATATTTTTAATTACTAATATCATTCACAGCTTACCATTAAAATTGTATTCCTTAATGTAAATCAAATTATTCATGAAATAAAAGCATCCATGAGTGGAAATCTTATTTATCAGCAGATGTCTATGCTACATAATATGGTTTGCCCTTTTCTTTATTTTAGTTCTTTAAAACTCAATGAAAGCCTAATAAACTATTCTGGATCCATGGTGCATGAGAACAGGGGACTGATTGTCATGCTCAGACCACAGTTTATGCCACAAGCCCTCAGTGCAATGAATGGAGGCTGGAAGAGATAGATTAAGCATCTGTATCTCTCAGGTTCCCACCTACAAAGGGGAATGTGTTAATGTGTCTCACTATTTTGCTGTCTCCTAGCCCCAGGTATTGACAGTGCATTTGAATGATTCAGATTGGGGGAAGAGCACTGGGGACTGCTGGTAATTTGAGGAGCATAATGCAGTCATGGCCTTGTGTCCCAGGGAAAGGAAACACAAGGGAAGGGGAGTGGACAGAAAATGAGTAGAGTCAAGCAGACAATGTCGCTGTCTCCACACATTCATACTGGGCCTCTCTTATTGTTCCCACAATGTGGAGAAGGTAATTCCATTGACCAAGTACTCTCATACCAAGGAGCTTATCTATCCAGTAAGAAATTGATCTGTGAATAATATCCTCTGAGGATATTCTTTGTGGAGCATCCCCAGCCAATCAGGCTTAGAAAGGGAGTATAAGTAAAAATGATAGCTTGATGAAGGAAGAGTAAATCAACTCAAAGATACTTTAAGTCATAAGTGTCAGTATGGTAGGCATTCAAAATGAATGTTTACCTCAGCATGTTTATGGCTTCTGGACCACTAAAAGATATTCTGTTGACAATTACAGAAGGGAAGTATTGGGTAAAAGGAGGGAAGCACTGGGATAAAAAGAAATGATAACATATCCAAGGCCACAACAATATAAATATTTCTTTATTTTAGTTTCCGTTTTACTGGGAAAGGAGGGCTAGATAATTCTGCCTTTTTTCAGCCTCACATGGGGAAGGGGATTGACATACATATGCAAAGTGACATACTGAATCAGGCTTTTAAGCTGTTGGTGATATTTGTTAGAGAATGGGGAAATGTGACCAGGATAAATATATAGGGCTCAATTTTCAAAGTTCAGGACTGACACAAGGGGACTTTCGGCAAGGAGAAATGACACAAGGAGCTCCTTGCCCTGCACCTTACACCAATCCCAGTTTCCTAATGAACCATACAACACTGGAGGACCACCTGTGCCAACTGGGCCTGTGCCGTCCTTGTGACAGTCACACCAGTGCACCATGGTGGAAGGGGTCTTGCACCAGGCAGGGCTGCAATATCCCTTACATTGGCATTTTGCAAGCCCCCCCAAGGTTCACAGGTACCCAGCAGTTGGACCAGCCTGAAACTGATTTAAGCTACTGTGCACCACTTCTGCAACCGTCGCTGGGTGGTGGTGACCCTGAGCCCCCTGGAGAAGGAACCAAGACAGCCCCTGCCACCAGTCAGAGCTCTGCTGGAGTGGTCTGTGGCAGGTGAGAGCCTGCACTCCCCCCATTGTGGCACTGTTGTGTCCACCACCAAGGGATATGCACTTGCCCTGCCATCCCTGTCAGTGGCAATTGTCACCCCTGTACCACCAGTGTGAGATCCATCCCACTTCCCTGCAAGCCTAGGCATCTTCTGATGACCTGTCAGCCACCATGGTGACCAGCCAGTGAGTTGCAATCCCTAGCCACAGATGCTGCAAGCCTGTGCTTCAGCTTGCAGCAGTCCTTTCCCATGTACTGTTTGGTCAGCACAAGGGTCAGCTGCGGCATACTCAAGGACTTAGGTGCAGGGCCCCTGTTCTATGAAAATATGATGCAGAGTCCCTTGGGCACCCTAGTTTGCTGCAGGTGGTGGTGAACAGCACACTGTGATGACATTTGAGAATTGAGCACATAGTACTACTAGTTAACCTTTATAAGAATACTGAAACTACGATATGTAAAACACAGCATGTGTTGGGATAATAGTTCTTATACACTTTATTGCATCATTTTTTTAAACAGAATATAAAGTATCCCTAGAGATATTAAACAAGAATTATAGCCTACGGCCAAAGAAAAATAGGTTTTAAATAGTATTTGAACTAGGAATAGGAGGGTCACCTGTGACAAACTGACTTTGACATTTTTCATAAAGGTTCTGATTTAATCTGGTTTGCCAAAACAGGTAATTTCCCAGAATGATACTGAACCAGGTCAAAGGCATATCCAGACTGGGTAAAATGACAGAATCTGGTTGCCCTCAAACTCCATTAAAATTGTATCCTGTCATCGGATGGATGCAATTTGAGTGATATGATCAGGTCACCACAACCAGTATGCCTGTCACAGTGGTGAACTGGTTGTTGGAGTGTCCTGCAGGTAGAGCACTGCATGGATGTTGTGCCCCAACCCCAATAAACCACCATGGAGGTGATTATAGTAATATTTGGGGGTGTAGGGAGTAAAGTGCCCCAGTGCATTCCGCACACTCATTGTCTGGTGGCACAATGCCTGGCACCATAATAGCGGTCACATTGTGCTGTCACCCTAATGTACGGCAACATTTTTCTTGTCGATCCATAAGGGGTGAACCCTTAAAACTCCATTCATTTACAGTACATCATTTAATGTTTGAGATACTTATTAAATGTTTTTTCTAACAATTTCTCATTTGTAACAGGACTATCCCTCAAAAATCTCTTAAGTTAGCTGGACTAGCTTAGAACCTGCTGAATGTCAGATCTGAATCTAATCAATGGACTAGGCATGGACAAATCAGGGTCAAGTTTGAAATTGTTTTGATTGTTAAAGTCAGTCCAGGCCAGTTTGGGGTTGGAGCTAGGTGTGTTGCAACATTTTTAATTCACTCATGAACAGAGGTGAATTCTGCCACCACGTGCTATGTGTAACATGTGCGTAGTGCACACTATGTAATTTTCTGCCGTTGCAGTGAATTTTAGTACATGGATTGCTGCATTCTGTGGCAAATGTTTCCTGCAAATTGCACAGCAAAATTTGTTGCAACTGCATAGCACATGTGTAGTGCAGGAAATTCATGTAATAAAATTTGTCCAATAGCATATATTTTGCTATGTGAATCTGGTACTACGTTCTGTGCTATACAAATTGCAAATTTTTTTTAACTTCACTCAAAGCTAGTAAGGGCCTAATGTGACACAGAGCTGGTCCTCTAAACTCTCATTTTAATTTGTTGTAGAAAGCAGTTTCACTCAGAACTCTAGGTAATTTGTTCCACAGATTGGTAGCAAAGGAAGAGAAGACTGTGTCATTGTCAGGTGTCATATTTGTGTAAGGGATGGAAAGTAAAGAGCTGGAGGCAAAGTAATGAGGACAAGGAGATGTAAACAAGTTAGACAGGGTTGTTGCACATATACCAAACCTAGAGAAAGTGCTTTCACTAGTAACACAACGATAACAAATCCAAAATTGTTTTGATGGTCTTTTTTGGTACTCTACAAGGTATAGTTTATACCAGTATTCGATACACATTTTTAAATAAAATATTAAAAAAACTATTGCAAAATCAGTACTAAAGTATTCAAGCAACTGTTCATGTCATTCACCCAAGATTATTCAAATCCTCTGTCAAGTATTCCCTCCATTACATATCCATTTGATAAATTGATACATAAGAAATGATGGCAGAAAAAGGACCATCAACCCATCCAGTCTGCCCACACTACCTTTGTACTCTGTACTGGCCCTAGTGGCCATCAATCCCTTTGTTTCTACCCTTATTAAAACTAATTCTATATGCCTGCTGCATCCCTTCATGAGTTGTTCACTGATATAGCCCCTGCCACTTACTCCAGCAGCTTGTTCCACTTGGCAAGCATTCATTCTGCAAAAAAGTGCTTACAGATATCCCAATTGAATCACCTCACTGTGAGTTGAAGTGAGTTCCATCTCATCTTTGTATTTGAGCTCAAGGAGGGAAGTTCCTTGGCTTCCACCCTATTTATCCTGATCAGGTAAATGTTTATTTTGAGCATACTGTCCTTACCCCTCCTTTTCTTCAAGGTGTACATTTTTAAGTCCTACAGCCTCTCCCCATATGTCGTGTCCACACGTCCAATGGCGATCTTGGTTGCCCTGCCCTCTACAGCTTCCAACTTCTTGCAGTCCCTTCTCAGGTGTGGACTCCAGTACCTTGTGCATATTCTAGGTGAGGTTGCATAAGTGACCTATATAATGGATGGACCACTTCTCAACTTCTACTGCTTATCCCTCTCCCTACACAACTCAACTGTGGTCCAGAAAGTTGCTGGTTCTAGTCCCACACTGGAATTGGGCTCATACTATTAATACTGACACCCAAGTGCAGTACTAGGGGAGAGCTCTACTTTTGGCACATGCCATCCTTCTGATGAAACTTTAAACCAAGATCCTGTCTGGCTCATCTGGTAGTTGTTTAGGTAGATTTGAACCATCCCATGGCACTTCTAAAAAAGTGTAGGGGAATTTTCCTAGTATCCTGGACAAATATCCCCCATTCGCTAAAAATACAACCAACAGTTTAATCTGGTTTAATTTCAGTTGGTTTGCATTTGTAGCCCCTGGGATGGGGCTGAAAATAGGCAGTATTTCCAGTCCTCCTTTCCTGCTTAACAATAATTTAAATCAAATAAAAATAAAATCCTGTTTGCCTTTTCTGTAGCTTTAATACAATGTTGCTATTTTTTTTTTAGAATTTATGATATCATGACTGATAGGTCCTTTTCGTCCATTGTGCATTTCAGCACCACCACCACTTTTGAGTTCCTGTTTCCAATGTACAACGCTTAACATTTTTAGCATTGACGCCCTGCTGCCAGATCTTTGACCAGCTCTCCAACCTGATCAAATCCTTTCTGAGTTGTCTTATCCATTCCTCCATGTCCACCCTTCTACAGATCTTTGTGTCCTCCATGAAGATACAAATCTTGTTACTGAATCCTCTCCCTAAGTCACAAATGAATATACTGAAAAGGACCAGACCCAGCCCTGACCTTTTGATGTAATCCTCTTGTTACTTGGGGCTGTCAGTATAGCTTAGAAGTTACAGTCATAAGCAGTGAATGAGTTTGGTATATCCAGAAACATAGAAACATAGACTTTGACAGCAGATAAGGACCACTTGGCCCACACAGTCTGCCCATTTCCCTACCTACCAGATAAGCTGCAGATTCTAGTTAACCAACAGCCTATTTCCTGCAACCCCCCACTATAATTGCCTTATGTCTGTCCCATGCATGTTTGAATTCCTCCACTGTTTTAGACCCCACAACCTCTCCAAGAAGGCGGTTCCATGTGTCCACCACTCTCTCCGTGAAAAAGAATTTCCTCACATTACCCCTGAGCCGTCCCCCCTCTAACTTTAAATTGTGCCCCCTTGTTCTTACACATCTCTTTTCTGAAAGATGCTACCCTCCTGGACTTTGTTGATTCCCTTGAGGTACTTAAAAGTTTCTATTATGTCCCCCTGTCCCTCCTTTCATCAAGGGTATACATATTAAGCTCTCTCAGTCTCTCTTCATATGGTTTCTGATGTAGACCCTGCACCATTTAGTTGTCCTCCTCTGGACTGCTTCCATCCTGTCTATGTCCTTGCATAGATGAGTCTCCAAAACTGCATGCAGTACTCCTGATGGGGTCTCACCAACTGTCTGTATAGAGGGATAACCACTTCCCTTTTTCTACTTGTGATGCCCTTCCCTATGCATACCAGTATCCCCCTGGCTTTCCCTACTGACTTCTCACATTGCATACCCACCTTTAGGTCATCTGATATGACTACACCCAGATCCCTTTCCGTTATTGTTGTTGTTAGTACCTCCCCTGCTATTGTGTACTCTTCTGCTGGATTTTTATTTCCCAGGTGCATTACTTTCCACTTCTTTGCATTGAATCTAAGTTGCCATATGTCTGACCATTCCTCCAACCTTGCCAAGTCCCTTCTCATCCTTTCTACCCCCCCTTGTGTATCAACTCTGTTACAGATCTTTGTGTCATCTGCAAAGAGGCACACCTTTCCTTCCAGACCCTCTGCAATGTCACCTATAAAGACGTTAAAGAGGACTGGACCCAGTACTGAGCCCTGAGGTACTCCACTAGTAACCCCCCTTTCTTCAGAATGTGTTCCATTCACTATTACCTTCTGTGTCCTGTTGTGCAGCCAGTTTTCTACCCAGGCTACCACCCTGGGACCCACTCCCAGGCTAGTTAACTTGATTATTAATCTTTTGTGTGAGACTGTGTCAGAAGACATGTGTTTGATTCCCATAACCTCCGCTTACATACTGGGTGACCCTAAACTACTCACTTAACCTCCCTAGTGATCCTGGGTTGCCTCTGAAAACAGGCATTGTGCCCAGTTGTACTTTTCAGATTACCAAAGAAAAATGTATAAAAACTGCTACACTTTGTGTTCCTCCACTTTACCAGTTCCCCACCCAAGTTGACAATTTTATCCCCACCCTTAAATCCCTTATCTGTTGACCAGCCTCCTGTGGGGACTGCATTAAAGGCCTTCCTGAAATCCAAGAATACCACATCTACCACCTGTCCTGTATCTGCTGCCCTGGTCACCCAGATGAAGAAGTCTGCCAGATTTGTCTAGCAAGACTCCTCTTTGTGAACCCATGTTGTCTGGATCCTGTAGCCCATTTCCCTCTAGAAAGTCCTCCAGTTCCAGTACCAATGATTCCATAATTTTTCCCACTACATATGTGAAGCTGACTGGCCTACAGTTCCCTGGCTGATCCTTCCTTCTGCTTTTATGAGACCATGCCCACTGCCCTCTAGTCACTAGGGGCCACCCCCATAGCCAATAAACAGTTGAATATGTTTAAAATTTGCCCTGCTATCACTTCCACCTCCTGCTTTAGAATAATTGGGTGTTAGCCATTAGGACATATACATTTTTTTTTACTTTCTACCTTGTAAGCTTTTTCAACATCCTTTTTTTCCATTATTTTAACCATACAACTTGAGCCCTTTCTCTCATCTTGTCCCCTCTTTATCCCACATTCTGGTAGTGGCCCATACTTCTCCCTAGTAATCTGGAGCAAAAATATTTGTTCAGAATCTCTGCTTTCTTTTTTCCGCTCCTTCCATCCTTCCTCACTCTTCAATCTCACAGTACCTCCCTTTGATCTTATGATTTGCATGAATGTAGTTAAAGAATGCATGAAAACATTTTCCTTGCCCCCAAACGCTCATCTAATTTGATTGCTTCTCCTCTCACTGAGTAGGGGAAGGGTACTAATGGTCTGACCAGGGGCCTCAGTTACCTGATTGTTTCTGAAAGACTTGGGTTGGTCCCACCCCCCAAGCCCCTCACCCCACCCACCCCAGGTCCATTATTTCCTTTATACCAGGGCTTCTGACACCAGTTCCTCAAACAGGCAAAGGATATGCACCTATCATAGCAGAAACAGACATCCAGGAAAGGAACAGCAGCAAGTGAAGAGGTAACTACTATCTCAGTGGAAGGGAAATAACTGCAAATCTAGGAGCTTTCTTTATTACTTCTTCACATTGCTATTGCATTGGGGAAAGGTGGAGTAGGAGTTTGAAGAAGGTTGTGCAATAGCTACTTAAAGTCTCTTTTTGAGTATGGATAGGAAGTATAGGAATATAAAAGCAGTTGCTCAATCTATCTAAACATGTACAACAAAGGGGTAAGGGAAATAAAGAAAAGAATGTTTTGCACTGATAGAGGGGGAAGAGGGGAGACTTGGGGAGTGTTTGGTATCCTGCATCTGGAAGGGTGGGGGTCGCTGGTGGGCAATGACAGCAATGGGTAGGGTGGTAGGCTGCAACAACTGTGGTGCACCAATCTTTCTAAAAATTGGCTGGAGTGTGGGAGGATGTTTAGTGTGCAACCACATAGAGAAACTTAGAAAGGAGATTGAGGGTCTGCAGGAGGAACTAAGACATGCAAGACAGATTTGGGGTGGGTTTAGCCCAATACTGGAGAAAGGAAGAAGGGGAGATGAGGGAGGGTGATTTAAGCCAACGGTGGTGAGGAGAAGGTCAGAAGAAGGGAAGCAGAGACAAAGGGACCCAGGCCAGGAAGAACGATTGCCGGGGAAACCAAGTCAGGAGACAAAAGACAAATGGAAGGAGGAGACAGGGACCTGTGAGGGGAGGCGAAGAAGTGGCAGAAGTCATGGAGTGGAAAGGAGATAACAGGTTACTATGCAGAGAGAGGGAGCGGGCATTTGTGAAGGGTCTTCAGAAAATAGTTTTGCACTGCTAGAGAGGAAGAAGGTGGAGGAGGGAAATGATGAAATTAGAGGAGTAATTGATAAATGCCTGGACCAAACTGGAGCAGGGGAAAGTTCTGCTGGGAGAATTGCAACAGGAGCAAAAGGGGGAAATAATGTGCAGGAGGAAGAAGAAGAGCTGGAAATGAGAGAGGGAGATGAATGGAAGCAAGCAGGGAGTAAGAGTGGTGGAATCTTAGTGCTTGGGCACTCAATACTAGGAGGAGTCAGGTGGGATAGCAAGGGGGAGAGGCATAGTCGCATTTGGGTGGAGGCCATGACAGGAATGACAGTGGAAAGGGTGGGACCATCTGTTCTGAAATATGCTAGAAGGGGTAGGGACAAGCCTTATTTAATTATACATCTTGGGGCAAATGACCTGGCTGACAAGGCAGTAGATATAGTCCAGAGGAGGTTTGAGGAACTAGCACATTTATGTGAGGGGGCAGGAAGATCAGTAACTTTTTCAGAAATACTTCCAGTGTCCAAGGCAAGTACAACAAGAAAGCTGAGAATAGAGGAATTTAACGGATGTCTAAGAACCTGGTGTTGTGCTAAAGAGTATGGGCTGTTGGGGGGGGAGGGACCTGGGAGGACAGTAGTCTCTATGCCAAGGACAGACTACACTTGAGTGAGGAGGGAAAGAAAGAGTTAAAACAGAGGATGGAGGTACATAGAGGAAGTTGGGAATTTAAACTAGGAGGGGGGTGGCAATTGGGCAAGAGATATGCAGAGACCACAGGTTGGGAAACCATATGAGCTTACCCCCATAACAGTGACAAAGGACAAATGGCAAATACTATTGGTGATGCTAGGAAAGGAGGGCGGGATGGAAGGGGGCAAGCTTGGAAGGTGGTTACCCTTAATGCTAGGAGCCTTGGGAGGAAAACTGCAGAGTTACAGGTGCTCATGGCAGAGGGAGAGGTGGACATTGCAGCCATCACAGAAACATGGGCCACCCAATACAATGACTGGGACCTGTCTGTACCAGTGTACAGGCTATTTCATAGGGACAGGGTGTTTGGAAAAGGATGGGGTGTGGCACTATATGTAAAGGAAGGATTGAAGTGTGCAAGGGAGGAAGGGGAGGAGCATAATACAGAGTCACTTTGGATGCAAATCCATGATTCCAAGAATAGGATTCTTAGAATGGGAGTGGTGTACAGGTCACCATCTCAGATGGAGGAGTTAGTCAGGGAACTAGCAGAACAGATCAGGAGGACCTGCAAGAAGGGTAATGTGGTGATTTTGGAGGACTTCAACATGCCAGAAGTGGACTGGAGTACCCCAACAACCAGGAACAGAAGGGAGCAGGTACTGCTGGATGCCTTCCAGGACAGCTTCCTGCTGCAAATGGTCAGTGAACCAACCAGGTTAGAAAATACCCTTGACCTTGGGCTGGCAAATGGGGACTTTTTGAGAGAACTTACAGTGGAGGAACCACTGTCAGGGAGTGACCACCACTCAGTATGGCTCACATTGGATATGGGCAAGGAAGGAGTGGAATTGGGCACAAGAGTGCTGGACTTCAGGATGGCTGACTTTGGGAGGATGGGTGAAGTGGTAAAAGGGTACCTGGCCAGAATTCAATCTAGCATGAACACTAACCAGAGGTGGGAGCTCATAAAGCTGGGGATAGTGGAGGCAACCAAAACCTACTGCAAGGCCCAGAGCAAGAAGGCTAGGGCTAAGAAACCGATCTGGTTGAGCAAGGAGGTCATGGAAAAGGTAAGGAGAAAAAGAGATGCCTTTAGGAAGTACAAGAAAACAGGGAGGGGGGAGGACAGAGAGGAGTACTTGACAGAACTGAAGGAGGTGACAAGGGTAGTAAGGGGAGCCAAAGCATCTACGGAACTCAGGCTTGCACAAGGCATTAAGAAGGGGGAGAAGGACTTCTTTAGGTACATCAAGGAGAAAAGGAGCTGTAAGGACCACATAGTAACGATTAGGAAGGAGGGGGTTGGGTGGAAGCAGGGTGCAATAAGGCAGAAGCACTAAATGAGTACTTCTGCTCAGTATTTACTAAAGAGAGGGGGTGACACCCAGGGAAAAATGGCAAGAAATGGGAAGGGGTGACAGATGGGGAAATCATGGAGGCAGAGTTCGGAGGTTTGAAGGCACTGAAGGTGGACAAGGCACCAGGCCCAGATGGCATCCACCCCAGGGTACTGAAGGAGCTGGCAGAGGTCCTTGCAAGATCTTTGGCAGACCTATTTAATGCCTCACTACCTTCGGGTGTGTACCTCAGGACTGGAGGATGGCTCATGTGGTGCCCCTCCACAAGACTGGTCCCAAGGATGAACCGGGAAACTACAGACCAGTGAGCCTCACATCCATCGTGGATAAGCTAATGGAGACTATCCTGAAGGAGGGCTGGTGGCCCTCCTAGAGGCCAAAGGACTACAGGACAGCAGACAGCATGGCTTCATATGGGCAGATCCTGCCAAACCAACCTGGTGGAGTTCTATGACTGGGTAACTAGGCAGCTGGACAGGGGCCATGCAGTGGATGTCCTGTATCTGGACTTCAGTAAGGCATTCGACTCGGTGCTGCATGGAAGGCTGGGAAGTAAGTTAGTAGGCACAGGGGCGGGTGCAAAGCTGGTGAGATGGGTAGAAAACTGGCTTCAGGGAAGGCAACAGAGGGTGGTGGTGGGTGGTGAGCTCTCACACACAATGGCAGTGATGAGCAGTGTTCCACAGTGCTCGGTGTTGGTACCAGTGTTGTTTGGGATATTCATTGCAGACATATCATGGGACATCAAGAGCAAAATCAGTCTGTTTGCTGATGATACCAAGGTAGGAGCGGTGGTGGATGACCTAGGGGGATGGCAGGGGTTGCAGGATGATCTGGCAAAGCTTGAAACCTGGTCAGACACCTGGCAAATGGGGTTTAATGCCAAAAGTGCAAGGTGCTGCATTTTGGGATAAAGAACAGGAGGAGTTACCAGCTGGGGGAGTGCAGCTAGCCCAGACAGAGGAGGAGAAGGATCTGGGGGTGCTCATTACAGTGTCGATGAACAACTCGGCACAATGTAGGAAGGCAGCTGCAAAGGCCAACAAAATGCTGGGTTGTATTGCAAGGGGTATATCCTTGAGGAGGGAGGAGGTGATTCTGCCACTGTATAGGTCATTAGTTAGACTGCACCTGGAGTACTGCGTGCAGTACTGGTGCCCATATCTGAAGAGGGACATTAAGTTACGGGAGGGGGTGCAGCGCAGGGCGACAAAGATGATCAAGGGGCTGGAGGACTTATCATACGAGAGGAGGTTGAGGGAGTTCAACATGTACTCACTGGAGGACAGGGGGGGCATGATTGAAACCATTAAATACATGAAGGGAATAAACAAGACAGGTACAGAGGGGGTGTTCAAAGTAAGGGAGGGGAGGGACACCAGGGGCCATGATATGAGACTGGAGGGAGGAAGGTTCAGGAGGGAGATGAGGAGACACTTTTTTACAGAGACGGTGGTGGCTGGGTGGAATGTATTACCTGCAGAAGTGGTATCCAGTAGAACAGTGGACTGCTTCAAAAAGGGATGGGACAGGACAAGGGGGAGGGTTAATGAAGGGGAAGGGTGGAAGGGAGGGGCAGCTGCAGAATAAGGGGTGCTAGCTGCACATTCGAGCAGACTTGATAGACCTCTAGGCCTTTATCTGCTGGCAAATTTCGTATGTTCGTATAAATCTTTGTGAGCGATATCACATTCTGTTGCTGTTTATAATATGACCTCATACACAAAGGCGTATGATTTCAGTATGGAAAAAGCAGGAGGATGAGATGAAGTCCTTAGATACAAAGATCCTGGGCTGGATTCTCAAAAATCTTTGGTACTAAGTCCCACACTGCAACTCCAGTTGTGGATTGAAATCTCTGCAGCTGTGGAGATTGGTATTCTCAGCCCACAAAAGCTGTGGGAGATGTTACTTCTTGTCCCACCAGATATAAAAGTTTTCTGCAGCTATGGGGAAAAACCATCCCACAAGCTACCATAAATCATGGAACTGTTCATAAACTGGCTCTACTTTTGAGAATACTGTGGCTGCAGGAAAAATTGCAGTTCCACAAGTTGCAACCCACTTGTGCCAAGTTTTTCCCACAGCTGCAGGATTTTCTTGGGATTTGAAAATCTTGCCCCATGTTTTCATTTCAGTGTCATTAATAATAAAAAATGAGGGGCATAAATCCAGAAAACCAGTGTAAATTTAAAATTACAGTTTAAAAAGTTTTCCCTGATTCAGAAAAATCATTTGAAATTACTTAATTTACTGTCAGCTTTGAATGGCCAGCCATTGAAGAGATAGTTTTTAAAGTAGTTTAACAGCACATATTGTCTTTGATTATAAGAACTGGAATCAAGACAAACAGAGGAATCATTTGCATTATTAAAACTCAGCTACCTGGCTAAAGGAAGCTTGAGAGATATTTAAAAAATTATATCTAATCTGAGATCAATTGAACATTATTGATAGGATTAGTGTTGATCCCCAGATCACACTTTAGTCCAAATCTCGAGCCTAACTCCAATTTTTATAGTGACTTTTAACCTAATTATAAACCTAAAATTAAGTAAGCAATAAGACATGACAGAGTGTGTGCTGGACACTTCTAACACATGACCAGGGGCATAGTAAGGCACAAGGCCGCAGGCCAAGTGCCTTCAGCCCTAGGCCATGCAGTAGATGTGTCTAACGCACATCCCTGGAGTGTCTTATTGCACTTATAACATGGCCCTTTGTATATTACATGAATGTAAAAATCAAAGTTTGTATCTTTAAATAGAAAAAAATTAAAATCTTGAATGTCTTTTGATGTAAAATAGTTCCTCAGCATGTAATACATTGTTGTATTTTTTTCCCTTGGAGTTTTGCCCTACTGTGGCCACCATAGTTGAAGATGATTGTATGGCTATCAGGTGCCTCCCCACACACTCTTAACTACCCCCCCCCACACACACACAGGCACACCATCAGCCTTAGATATGCAGCAGCATGTCAGCATATTGTTTTAGTTTTTATTTATTTATATTTTTACATTTGTCTGAGGAAGGAGTGGGTAAGGAGTGAGCAAGAACAGCATTTGGAGTGTTAAGTAATTTTAAAAGAACAAAAACATTTTTAGACCTGCTCATTCAAAGAAGAAGTGTTCCAGGGAGCAACAAAGTGACATTTTGTATTAGGAGTACTGGTGAAGTGTAAGTGATTGAATGGAAGGTAGCAGTGACAAAGTGCGTGAATGGGCAGCAGCTATGACAGATCAAGCGGGCGGCAGGGCAGGGGGTTGTTTTGGTGCTGAAATGGAAGCTTATGTCTAATGTGGGTTAAATTAAGAAACAAAGTTGTCGATAACTGTTTTCTGTGGGGATACAGGGTGCTATACAGGTATTTGTGATTTATTTAGTGATGAATTTTCTCTGTTTTAAAAAAATGGCAGTCCATAACATTCTTTTCATTTCTTAACATTCTAAATGTGCATTCATATGTTTGTTTGTTTTTTTTGTTGCTTTTATTTCAACTGCTTCCAGATTGTCTGCACTTGTTTTTACCTGTGCATTAGACAGATCTAATGCACAAGTAGCAGCCAATCAGGATGCAGGATTTTTGCTTCCCATTTTATAAACCTGATTATGAAATGGGTATACAGATAATTAACTGAAGAGATCAGAACCCAGTGCTGATATCTTAGCACAACAACAATGGAGAAAGATCTGGGCCTTCTATTACCAGTTTACATTAAACAGGCACAGTTGTAACAATACTGCTTAATTCAATATCTTGTATAAAAAAAAAATACAAGTTAGCATCTGCCATCTACTTACCAAACACAAACATTTCTATGGCTTAATAGGAATACTTTTATTTTCTCTTTTTTTCCATTTTTACTTCCTTTGTAATATTTACTGGTAGACCCATTTCAGAACCAAAACAAGACATTCTAGGTTGTGCTTTGTGTTGGGATGAGGGGACTTCTGAGACAGTGGAAGCACTCAACCTTTGGCCTCATGCTTCAACCCCCATCAGATGTAGAGATGTGTGAAATTAGGAAATTTTGTTATGCAGAGCAGTGAAATTTGGGTAATATTTTGCCATTTTGGGTGAAATTGTGCATTTTGTGGTGTAATTCCACGTTCCATGGACGTAATTTTGTAACTTTGAACCCAGTGAAAAGTTTTGTGGAATGGTGGAATTTCATTAAATGTTTCATGTGATGAAATAGCCTATTTCACAACAATTTCACTGGTGAAATGTAATTTTGCAACATCTCTAATCAGATGTGCCATTATCCCAGAACAAAGCACACCTTGTGATGCCTTATTACTTAATTATTTTATTTGCTTTTGCAGTGAACGTAAAACCAATAACCAGACCAATGGTGAGTAGACAAGCATGTTTACTTTGTAATTGTGATACCTCAATTTATGTCCAACTTTTGGAATACTAGTCAGGCTAGCAGATGGAATGGTGCAGCTTGCTTGACAACAGTGTTTAAAACCAGACACAACAAGAGCAGAACTTTTCTGTAAATTACTTAATTTTTTTTACGTCAAGCTGAGATCCCCAAAGCAGTGCTTGACATTTCACCCAATTGTGGGCCTTTTCGGGTACAGGCTCTACAGTTAAACAATAATATAAATTAATTACTATCACTTAAAAGCACATGTACTTTCTTCCCCAGTAAACAGCTTAAATCTTAAATAAAGAACTTTTTAGTGAGTGATACATTTTTTTAATTGAAAAAAATTCCCCTGTATCAGGATAACCTATAGAATTTGAAATTAGGCTGTGTTCAATGGTTTAAATTTTGATTCGTGAAAAAATAAATATTGTGTTATATTATAATGTGAATGATAATCAGATTTTTTGCAGAGTAGTACACACTGTTGTTACACGAGGTCCCTGCACCCTAATTGGTACCTTCAGAGGTACACCGTAGACAGCTAGCACTTAAGCATATGTTATACTAACATACAGGACTGAGGGCATCTACTGTACAAGAGTAGATGTCAGGATATGTATGCATATTGTTGTAATACACTTTGCTGGCTAATACATATATTCTTCTATGTATTTTCTGTGTATTTCTTACTTGTAAGATGCCAAGGCACCTGTGTCCTTGGAGTAATTATGATATGAAAGTCAGCATTGCCACCTTTTGATGATTTGTACTATTACACTGAGTTATATAAGACTCTGTATAAGAACTCTTTTGTTCACAACCTGATGACTATACGAAATTGTATAATGTTATCTTGGACTGTTGAGCCACCTCTAATTTAGCCAATAGGGCTCATCTCTGTAACTAGAAATGTTTCTATCTTACAGTAACCATAGTAATTATCATAGGTATATAATGTGATACACTAGTCTTGTACCTCGGAGATCACAACAGACACAAAGAAACCTTGAGGTATAGGGAATGCTTAACACTGGCTCCCGGTTCGTATTGGTAAGAACTGCTTAGTGCAACTGTGATTTTATCCTTTGGTAGTAATAAACAAGTTTATTACTCTAATGCAACGTGTCTGTGATTACTTGCATTCCCAATATTGCCAAGAACCTGAAAGTGAGGTTTAGACCTCCTGACACTGTCATGTAATTTAAGTTGATTTATATATGTGTTTCAGAATCAGAATGTATATTATGTGGTGAATATTGGAGTATGCAGTCATTCTGAAAACCCAGTGGATTGCTGAAGGCAATTGTATATTTATAAATACATGTTTGTTTGTTTTTTAGTGATGATAGGTAATTGATATTATTGTTTAATTGTAGAATGTCTACCCTAAGGAAGCCAATATTGGCCACGGCTTGGGGGATCTCAGCTTGACTTATGAAAAAATGAAGGAATTTATGGAAAAGTTCTGCTGTTGTTATGGCTGGTTTTGAACATGTTTGGCTTGAATATTCGTTATACAAACCCTGAAACTATACTCATTGAATACCTAAAAAGGAGCTGCCCCCCCCCCACCCCTGGAACTGGCTTTCTTGGACTTTATGTGTTAGGGTAACAGAAAATTATCCCATCGGGTGGATGGACTTCCATGTTCCTGATTAACTGTTGGGAAGCCTTGGGCTCTGTATACAGGACTCCCTTTGGTACAGGTTTGATCTCAGTGACTCCATATTTCTTCACAGATTAACATTTGTATTAGCCTTATTAGGCCTGCTACATACAGAATTGAGCACAATTATAATCTTATGTACTATTAAGTTTCTTTATCAGTGTCCTTTGCTGTGGGTGGGGGGGGGTGAAGTGGATACTTTTGCCAAAATATGCACAGGATTGGAGACAAAACACACTACATTTTGGTTCAGTGAAACTGAACAGACAAAAAATTGTTTACAATGATTAGAGCGAAAAAAGAACCTGGAGGCTGTTATAAGTGAAATGGAAATACAGTTAAAATTAGAACAACTAAAGAAAAACAATGTCAAGTTAGAGTAGCATGGAATAACACTTTGACAATACCTCAATTACAAGTGCATACCCAGGTGGATTAGGGTACTAACTGAACCAAATTTAGGGACTGAATATAAAACATTAGATGAGCATTGGAAAGGAACAAGGAACAGATGTTTTATTGACTTTATGTAAACTTTGATTAAAACAGTATTAGAGGGCAGAATATCTTAACTGAACAGCTACAAAAAAAGAAACAAACACAGGACCAACTTAAAGGGACACTGTCAACCACTTATTTCTCAAAAATATAACTTATTTTTTTCTGTGTCATATGCATGAAATAAAGAACTGAAATCTGTGTATGCTGTTTTTATCCTGAAATGAGTGTTAGCTCAAAATTTAACAAAATATACTTAGACGCCATATTAGTGTTACCACACTAAGCTGATCAGCATCCCATTGTTTACATCTGTGGGTACACTGGGTTGCTCCTCGTAGAAGGTGCAGGCTCATCCACGACTATCTGCTACAAGTGGCACTACCCACTGATTGTGTGTTTTGAACTAGCCCCTGCTGATAAGTAAGGTACTCTTTTTTTTTTTTATTTGTTTGTTTGTTTTCTGTGACTTTTAGGTTCTGTCCTGGCCCCAACCTACCCAAACCCCCCTACCAGCTGCCTTCCATCCCAGATGCTAGCTCACAGCAGTCCCAGAAGGTTGAAAGCATATTTTTCCTACTTACAGAGTCTATTTCCTCACATTGATCCTTGTAAGGGAGACTGCCCCAGTGAATTAACACTGAGAATACAGCTAGCACCATGCTAATGCAAGGCTTGTGATACAGAAAGGTAGGTAACGGGTCATGGTGGGGATGAATGGGGAACACTTTACACATGGATCATGCATTCTCCAATATGCTTGATATCTCAACTAGTGACATTTGATCTTAAACTTACAGGTGGGACTGAACTGTAGAACTTTGTACCCCACCTTCCTTTCATCCTGGATTTGAGACTCTCAACTGCAGTGATTATAGCTGTAAGTTTTCAGGGACACAGACTGTTTCTGCTGCAATATGACACTCTAACCTGTCTTCTGATCCCTGCTTCTTTATTGCAAACTGAACAGTATCATTTTACTCACAGTCTGCACCAATAATGGTAAGTCATTACATCCCTATTACATAACAGATATATTGTGTACTACAAATGAAGACATTATTCTAATGCTGCTACTGACTACAACTGAGGCTGATGGAAGGGGCAGCAAAATGACAGCAGGTGTACACTATCTCAGATATGGATGCATGAGACATGTGTCAGCCGTGTGCATGAGAACACAATTTTGCCAAGAATGCTATTATGCTGCTTATGGCTGCTGTCTGTTTTGAAATCACTGACTGAAGGAATGGAGATGTAAACAAAAATAGGCAGACAAGTGAATTTCAGTATTGTTTTTATTTGTAAAATCAATAAAAAAAGACAATGACCATTATTTTGAAATCAAATTTTATTGTAATAAGTCACAGCATGATACACCTATACGATGACCCAATGTTAAATTGACAGTGTCCCTTTAAACTAAAAACAGAATGGAACTTAAAAAAAAAATGTTAGATGATATCAAAAAGAGTCTTGAGCAGTTCGAATAAGACCTTACCAAGACAAAAATTAAGAAATTGAAATGAGATACTAATGATTACTATTTGAACAGGGTTTATAATTGGAAAAGAAACAGACCTCCAACACAGCCAAAATGAATTGAGATTCAAAAAGATCCATGTGTAAATTTTCATAGGTGGGGCTATGGTACTGCCCAGGCCCATACCTTCCCTTTTTCTGTAGTACTGTCCTTCAGAGTGAAAATAGTTTTCATAAAGGACCAGTCCAGCAAGCTCCATGAGGGTACTAACTGGTGACATGTTTTCCTTGTTTGCCTTGTTAAGTACAACGTCTAGGCTATGAATCCTGTACTTGTGTGGTATGGACATGTGTAAGTCAATCACATCCATATTACCCATTACTATGTTTTCACAGTTCTTAGTGTCATTCAACATCTGTATCAACATCAGTACATCATTGGTGTCATTTACATAACTATCCATCTGGTATATCATGGGTTAAGCATAGGTAGGTATAAAGTTTATTGTTCGATCAGTAACATACAATGATCATTACAATCTTAAGACAGGTCATAAAACATTTAAAATCTTACAAAACTGTACAATTAAATGAATCAGAGATACAGTTATCATAGGCAATTACACTTAATCATGCATTTTCTAAATTGTTGGATGATGACTAAATATCTAGTCTATGAATAATAGAGTAGCTAGATATTTGGTTCACCAGCTACCTTTCCTCCTAATCACAGTGTGTCAAAATACACAATACCCTCTTCAGCACCCACCCTGTGCACTCAGGAATCCCCCAGGGCTCCATTCTAGGACCCCATTCTGTTTAGCCTGTATCTTAACACACTACCCAGGTCCTGCACTGGCAAGCTCCTTCTCTATGCTGATGATGCTGTCCTTTTTGATTCTCACTCAGACCCCACCATCCTTCAGACCTCCCTCCAGCACTCTTTCAACCAGGCTGAGCACTGGTTTATGGACCGTAGACTGGTCATTAACCTAAATAAAACTAAAACAATGCTATTTACCCACCATCGAAGCAAGTCCAGAGACTTCCCCCTGCAAATCCTATGCAGTTCCCACCATCCCCTTGAGCAAGTCTCTTCTTACAAATACCTTGGCATCACCTTTGATCCCACCATCACCTTTCACTCCCACACCAATGCCCTCTCATCTGCCACCAATACTCGGATCAGTCTGCTATACAGCCACAATGACTGCTTGATGCCCAAAGCCCTACGGCTAGCCGTCCCCTCCTCAGTCCTGTGACTTGTTGACTATGGCCTTACAGTCTATGCAGACATGGACAAAACTGCTCTCAATAAGATACAGATGATTATAAACAAGGCCTGCAGGCTCCTGATCGGGGCCGACAGGCTCACTCACTCACTCCTGCAAGCTCTACGCCTTTGCTACTGTGCTGAATTTACAGGAGAGGCTCCAATATAAAACCTGACTCCTGGCCAAAAAGATACTCCTCAGTCTCTCCCCCCAGGGATGAGCTCATCTGTCCACATAGCCACCCCACTGCCTCCACTCACAATGCCACCAGGTCCACACTCATAGTCCCTAGAGTTAGAACCTCACTTGCCCAAAGAGCCTTTTGTTACAAGGCTCCATCATGGCTTAACTCCTTCCCCTCTACTATTACCAGGCTACAAAACACTGGCCCTTTCAAAGTAGCTCTAAGGAACCACATCTTTGTCACCTACACTTGTACATGACCCCAACGAAGATCATGAGACCCCACAGTACCTCCCACCACTGGTTTGGTTCTATTTTATCTACTCATCCTGGGACAAAGTTTCACTTGAGACTGCATCTTTCTCAGCATAACCAAGCATTGCTGTTACTGTGTGAAATTACTTAGCTACCACAATGTATAGGCCTTCATCCAAAACTGTGCTTAACTGTTATCTGTTAGTACTATGCCTACCTCTAGCTGTACCTAGATGTTGTTGTGTTCAACCTGTACCTATGTATTTATTTATATATATTACATGCTTGTACATTTCTTTGTAACCTGATGAGGAGCCTTTGGAAATGAGTCCTTGACTCAAAGCGTTGTAATTCCGATATAACAATAGATAAATAAATAAATAAATATATAAAAAAATTGTCATTTTCTGATGTAAAGAGTATGAGTAAGATAATATTGTCATCAGATTGGTATATGGATATAATTATTGGAATGATCCATTTCTTCTTTGCCTTACAGTACCATGGACATTTTAACATCACATGAAAAAGATCCTCTCTTTCTTTTGTTACAAGAACAGTAAGAGTCTTTTGGATCAGCTGACCCCCTAAACCTAGCATATAAAGAGTTATAATCAAAAAATTCCATCTTGTATCTAGAAAACAATTTCTGGCAATAAGGAACTTCCAAAACATCAAGATAGTATGTGTATTAATATTTACAGTCATTATCCACATACCATTTCATGTATCTGAACATAATAATACATTCTTGGTCTCTTTCTTTGTAGTGGGATGGCAACATTTTCTTAATAAAAGGTCTGTATTGATTACTTAAAACAATATGCTTGGCTGAATAGTCAAGTAGGTCTTCTAGACCATAGAGTTTCATTTTTTTTATATGCATACCAAGGAGAGTGTTTACATCTGATACAGCCCCATTTCTTTTTTTTCTTCTAAACATATGTTAGCCAATCTATTGTGTGGTAACTTGTCCATTTTTATCCAAAGGTTCATCACTCTAGTTTCCACCAGGGCTTGTAAATGATTAAGTCCCAACTCTGCTCTAACATAATGAGTTGGTGTAGATTTTAAGTATTCTATAGCCACTCAAAGAGCCTGTATTACCAGCTTTTCTTGTCTATTCACTTACTTATGTTCCCAAATTTCAAAACCATATAGAAGTTGAGAGTTATATTTCAATTATATAGCCTTAAGCATTGGTCTTAAAGTGGAACATCCAGATAAATTATGAATTTAAGACCTACTGCACTGGACCTTGCTTTAGTCAGGAGGGTGTCAGCATGTGTTTTCCAGGCAAGATTGTATTAAAAAGTTATTCCCAAATAGGTGTAACTTTTGTTCACTTCTATTAGCAGCTAATCTAATTTCCATTTATACTTTGTGTATTTTGCACCAAACGTAACAATTGTAGATTTATGTAAATTCAATTTTAGTTGCATTTCCTTTGTGTAATTTACTAGGATGTTGAGTTTATTTTGCAGACCTTTTGGTGAAAATGAAATGTGAACCAAGCTGTCTGAATATGCTAATGCGGGGAATAATAAAGAATTAATCTTCGAAGAGTCAGAGTTTGAATCTTATAGTACAGTTAACAGTTTTTTATATATATATATAGAAAGTTAAGTAGGGGCTAGAATACAGCCATGCTGGAGCCCTTTATTTGAATAAAATTTATCTGAAATGTTAGAACCTTGACCTACTCTGACCTGCACCCAGGTATCAGAATATAGATTTCTAATGATATTAATCAGTGTTGAGTGAAATCCTCAGTTACATATCACTGTCCAGAGAGTCTTTCTGTTGATGGTATCAAATGCAGCTGTAAAATCAATAATACCACTTACATTTTCTGGTGTCTAAGACTCACATATTTTTTCATAAAGGTGGTACAAAATAAAGCAATTATCCAAGATGGAGTGTTGCTCCCTAAAACCTGCTTCAAGATGACATAGGTCCCCTAAACTTTTGATTTAATCTCTTAATCTACCCAGTAAAATTTTAGAAAAACAAATTCCCTACTATGGCAATCAGACTTCTGGGCCTGTAATATTGCTGGGCAGTTTTATTTATTTTTTTATGTATGGGTATGATAATTGAAACTTTCCACAAGGTCAGAATGAAATTTTCTGATATACAGTTATTGAAAAAAAATTGGCAGTGAGTCAGCCCATTCTGTATTCATGCATAAATGGACCTCTGACGGCATCCTCTCAGGACCCAGCGCTTCGTTCAGTTTTAAATTTCTGATAGCTAAAATTACTTGTTTAGTATAGTGGTTAAGAGAGCATTATTTGGAGATGAATCAATAAGATTGCCAAGGGATGATCTTTCTTGCTCACATCATCATACCCTTAAAATTATTAACCCATTTGTTCAGTGGAATAACATTCTCTAAGGTTATTTTTCTTCCATTAAACCCCTTGGCCACAAGGGTCCAAAAAACTTTCTGGTTCTTATCTTTAATGGCCATAAGCATACAGTCCAATTGTTCCTGTAAAATGCTGCTTTTTTAAGCTCAAAGCTTATATTGTTTTCTAGCACTTTTCAATTTTTGAGCACTTTCTCTGTTAGCCCTCAGTTTTGTATATCAAAGTACTGCTTATATTCTTTTTTCCTTTTGTACTTTACATTCTAAATCAAACCAGCCTTTGCTATATGACAAGTATTTTTACAAGTCCCTTCCATGTATGAGTCATGTCTTATCTCTGTGAAAAATTTATTCCAGGTTCTCATGTAAAACTTCAAGTGAATAAATATTTGTTGGTTTCACAATCAAATCTACTAAGAACAAATTAAGTTTGGCTTTGATATTAGTTTCTAAGGCATCAGACCATATCATTTTCTTGGATTATCTAACTTCCATACTATCTGATAAACTGTTATCATTGTCTGGATGCTCATTAAAAGTTATGAGACTATCAACAAGAATAATCAGAAATGATCACTGTTTATCCTAGGAGACACAGTGAGTGCATTTCACAGATACAGGGAACCCCTCCATAATGCCAAGTCTATGACAGATGATCCAATTGCATGAAAAAAGTAGGGAAGCCCATTATATCACCTTTTTAGGCACCCATTAAAAGGGAACAATAAGTTAGTTTCCATATGTTCTATTAGACAATGCTCATGTTAGTTTGTTTTTAAATCGGCAGAAATTCTTTTGCAGTTAACCTCTAAGGAACATAACCAGTTCAGGATTGTGTTGTTACATAATCCATCGAAAGTGCCGAATCTTGCATTAAAGTCTCCTGTCAGTACCAAATGAGCATCTGGAAATTCCAGCTGACACTCTTGAATTAAGTCAGCAAGTTTATATCATATGTTACCAGCATAAAATGTTAATTTAGCAGGGGGACTGTAATAGTTAAAAATAATAGGAGAGTAAGTTGGGCCTCTTATTCTTACACCCAGAAAACAACCATTCCGTTTTATTTTTCAACCTGCTCAAAAAACCTCAAACTTAAAATAAATAAGCAGGCCTTCAGCACTCCTTCCTAGTTGGCTATTTTTGTCCCAGGTCTATGAATAGTGAGGAAACCATTTAACTCAATGTTATCTGCCACATTGTGCCAGGTTTCTTTTTTTTCCATTAAATATACTTTATTGAATTTTAAGTATAACAAACACCTGCCTGTTAACTAAAAATGTACTCCTCAGCCTCATGCTCCCAGGTGTTGAAAGCTCCTTACTCCCATAATAGTACCCAGCATACTCATAGTACCCAAAATCAAACCTTCAAGTTTCCCAGGTGCAGGACAACAATGGGCCAGCAGGTATTTATGCGCAGGGCTCCTCAGTGGTACAACATCCTCAACAAAGAAGCACTTTCTTCTGCTTTGCTTGGACCCTTAAAAAGGAATCTCTGACTCTACCTCACCTCAACAACACAATGTGATTGCTTCTCCTAAAGGGACTGGCTCTCAGTCCACCTGGCCGCTTCTGACCTGCGACCTATAACCATTAATAGCTAACCACCTGTACCATGACACCTGCTGTTCCTGCCCCACCCATGACCCCCACCTCTCACGCCCCAACCTACACCACTCCTGCCCTTTCCCCATCTTTCACATCCCTTCCCTCCACTACTACACCTCCCAGACACCTGCCCCTTTATCTCTACTCTGCCTATGTTGCTTCTACCCACCCATCACTCTGACAGAGGCCCCTCAGCCTGCCTGCCTCTTCCCTCCACTTCCTGCCCTGCTCACCCAACTATCCCTCCTGAATAGTTTTCTTTTACTCTGAGACCTCATTTAGGATGCCCTCTGCATTCTACCTACACTTATTACTGTAACTGTAAAAAATGTGCTAATTGACTGTAAATCATTGTCTACCTTTGCATGTATGTTGCCTTCCATCCTCTGACATTGAACCTTTGTAAATGAGCAGTTCTTGCTCAAAGGTATTTGTAATTCTAGAGTTTAATAAAATAAAAAATTAAAAAAGCACCACAAGAAAACATAGCTGATCAAGGAACCATATAAAGACACCATGAATAACAAAAGAAAATGAAGTACCAAACACACAATGTAAAAACAAACAACTGAGAGCAAACCCCTCATTCTCCCCCAGCCCCCTTCCCACCTCCAGTTCTCCCTCCCACTCAACCCTTCGCACTGCCAAAATACCAAGGGGATGATTCCAAAAAACATACATAACCACCAAAGGGAAATAGGAAACAAAAAGGGGGAAAAGCTGAAGGTCTTAAAAAGGAAAGCCCCTAGAAACCTTACTATCCACTCACTAAAAAGTCCCTTCAAAAACTACTCATAGACCCTTTAAATAAGAGTTGCCAGAGGTCCCCAAAAAATCCAAATATCTGACTAATCTTTCTCTTGCCATTTAGTGATATGTTTCTCAAGCTCCAAAGCTAGAAGTTCCTGCCACCATTCAGAAAGTGATGGAATACTGTGTCCTTCCAATGTCAAAGGATCATGCCAGGTTTCTTGCATACAAATAAGTGAGAAATTATTTGGAAAGCATTTCCAGTCCTTATCTTGATATTTCATATTAATACCAGTAATATTCCATGAAATTAATGCATTATGAAGGAACGATGAGTTTCTTTGGGATACTATACAAAACATTTGCTCTAGCTCATTAGAATGAGATGATACTTCAGTTTCTTTCTGTGATGATCATCCATTGTAACCAGCTAGAGCAAAATATTTGTCTTGTGTGGGTATCTGATGGTACAAATTTGTATGGTCCTTTGATTGACCAATTGTATTACATTGTTGTGTAGGTTTTACTGTGGAAAAGATCCCACTAATAGGGCTGCATGTTCCCAAGAACTCGAGGACCACTAGGTCTACTAAGTGTAGTCCCATTTTATCCAAAACGCAGGTGTTTTGTAGTACTCTATTGGATATTTCTGCATTCTTAAACAAAATATCGATTTGGTCATCGACACTTAGGCTTTTATGAGTATAAACCTGTAGTATGCCATTTCTCCCATGCCTGATTTTTAGAATGTTGCTAAAAAATCACAAATGGCATGCCTTAATCTAAAGTCTATTCCATGTGGAATTTAGGTCAGCCACAAAGGGTAAGTATTGCAGGACCAGATTCTAGTTTTGCTTTTTCCACAGTGTCCCCTTTTTCCCTCAAATCCAGTTTTAAATGTAACTTTTTAAAGAACTGACTATTCTTTCATAAATAATACAATACTTTTTGGTTACTACATACGATTTCTTCATAATCCATGTATTTACTTCCTTGTTGTTCCTTTGGTCACGTAATTCCAGTGATATCATCCACTTCCACAGAAAGATGCAGCTCATCCTTTAGGAGCTGCAGGATTCTTTGGTGGAGGGATTGTGTGGTTTCACCTTTCTCCTTTAAACCATAAACTTTCAAGAGTGGAGGAGTGCTATTACTGTTTAATATAGGAAGTGATGTATCCTTGACCGCTTGAGGTTCCTGGATAACATTCAGCCACACCATAGCAGAATTCCACGAGTTCCCGAATGTACCAAACCCTGTTTTTGCTTTCTTTTGTCCTCCATTTTCCTGTGTTATACTATTTAGTATCTGTGTTTTCATTGGAACTTCACCCAAATCATCCATATTAGCAACATTTTGTTTCATACATCCCGTCACAAACTCACTAATATTTTTTCTTATGTCCTTGTGTTTCTTTTTTTTTTGTGATTCTTTTTATGATTTCTGCTTACTTTGCTCACTATACATGGAAATACTATTGTAGAAAAATCTTGTCTATGTGCTTCTAAGTTATCATCACAAACAGTTTCAGTGTTTTCTTGTAAAGCAATGGAGGAAGATTCTCTGGGTGGATGCAAACTATTCAGGAGTCTTATAACATCCATCCTCACCCCATTAATGGAGATATTTTCTTTTAGGGATTGAGTTTTGTTTCTAGTCATAATTAATTGTTCTAATAACATTAAATTAGTTGCATGTTGGTTTTCCATTACCTTTATGATATCTGGACTAAGCACTGAAGGTATATATATTAAAGATGTGTTAATTGGTGTTTCTTCCATATGCTGTTCTAAGCCATCAGAGTATCTGTTTGAATCTTTAGTTTTCTGTGACAGCTTACAGCTTTGTAAGTTCTCTGGGACTTTACTCTTGTTTAACTTGTTTAATTCTTTTAACCCTTGTATAGTATTTTGTAGTTTGGAAGTAACATCCTCCAGTTTCATTGCATTACTTCATCTTGCCAATCTCTAAGAACTAATAGGTTGATTTGTAGAGCAATTAGTCAATTAATTGACCAAAGGTATGGCAGGGAGGGAAGTGTAACACTTTGAGGGAACAAATTCACTCCAATACAGATAAGAAAACTTATTATCCATATTAAACCCTAAATTAGTCAGGACTTTTGTAATTTGATTACAATTTGTTTGTTTGTTTAGAAGTTTACTTTTATATAGGCTGATTTGTTGGAGAAATAAATCCCCATTTACAACAAATTCCTGTGGCACATATTACAATTACAACAAAACAATGTAAATAAATACATACAGAGAAAAAAAAATATAAGCTAAAAACAGTTACAACAGATGTTCAAGTAATCATGCAGTTTAAATTTAAATATGTGTAAATCAAGAATATCAGTGATTTGAAATGGTAATTCATTCAAAGTTTTTGCTAGACTGTTCTAGAGAATTATATCCCCCATCCGATTCATGATTCAGATCATAGGCAATTTCCTGGATGTTTTCATGAGAAGATACATTAGTTCTGTTACTAGTATCTGTAGAGTAAAAAGTAATTGGAGTAAGTCTCAAACTCTTATTTTGCAGTGGCCAGGAGGTCTGAATTTGGGAGTAGATGTGGAATATATGGTGGGAGGTAATAATTCGCTTAATTCTTCCCTTTTTCCTCTTATCTATCTATAGGGATCTTTTGTGAATTGATTTGAATTGAAAGAGGGGAGATTCTTGTTTGATTCCTATCTATCAGTTGCTTTCTGTTCTTAATTGCTTTTGCTTTCTGTTTCCCCTTGCTTGATTAGCTTACTTACTCCTTATTATGATCCTGTTATATGTGGAAAATCTGACCAACTCGTGCAGATTACTGTGTTACCAAGCTTCTATACTAAAAAAAACACAAAAAACACCAAGAACTCTGAAGTGCAAGTTAAATCAAGACTCAAAAGTTCAAGACTATGAGCCTAACTACTGGAGTGAGGAGAGACACCCAAAATCTAGAGGGAAGGATAAAAGGGGGGAAGGGATGTTATCAGCCCAAGCAAGTGTGTAAAGAGAAGAAATACGCTTAAAATATTCTGCTAGTTTACTTTCTTTTTGATCAGTTCAACAAGGAGTACCTTGCAATACAGCTCAAAAAACCTCATAAATCAAAGACAATGGAGTATCACCAAGAGAGTCATTCCAGCCATCAGTTCTCCACAGAACCCCCTGTACCAAACCCCTACACATGGACAGACTGCTTTACCACCATCTGGGCTCAACGTCCCTGGGGGGAGAATGGGCAGACTCCAGTGGATACTCCTGATAACGAGTAACATAAGATGTCCTGGAAAGAGCTCAGGACAATTTAAAAAAAAAAAACAGAGGCAATGGTGGTATACCTTTAATTGAAAATAGAAGCACTTGTCCTGGCTCCTCCTCTAGCCATTGCTCCACAGTGGCTCAATGTGCAGCTGCTGTCATGTGTGTTCTCCAATCCGATATCTCAGTTGATGATTATTACACAAGAAGAAGAGCTGAGCATAGTAACTTAAAAAGCTTGAAATTGTTTCAAATACATATTCATTTGCTGATACTATAGGTATAGCAGAATGGTTATTGATATCCTTATGCATCTTAGGGGGTCCGTAAAAATTTTTTATCTTAGGAAACTTGTGTCCTATATGTCCTTCTGCCACTTATGTAAATTTCCAAGCTCCTCTGCCTCCTGTAAAACTAGTTCAATACTTTTCTGAATTCTATGTGTAGGATTCCCTTCAAATTTCTCAACATCAGTTACATCTAAAAGATCCATACATATTCTTACATATTTTTCAGTCCCTATAATCACAATCCCTCAACCCCTATGAGCAGGTTTGATAACAATACTTTTATCCATTTCTAGTTTGTTGAGGGCTTCAGCCTCCATACATGTCAAATTATATTTAGGGACTGGATCTTTGGAATTTTTTGTAAGTAATTGTTTATTATTGAGTATCTGTGTAATATAGGCCTAAACATTTTGTTTTCATGTTCTTTTGTGGGATTGGAACTAGACTTAGCATACTGCCGACCAGATTTCCATTATAGTCTTGTCTTGTGGATTCTCAGTGTGAAATTGTTCCTTCAACCTGACAGTTCTAAAGAAGCAATGTAAATTAGCAATAAGTTCATATCTATTTCGTGGTTTATATGGTGAAAAACAAAACCCCTTGCTTAAGACAATCATCTCCTCTTGACTTAAAGCTCTATTACTAAGATTGAAAATCACTATGTCCCCCAGCCTATATCACCTGTTCCCCCACCTCCTCCCCCTCTCCCTCTGCTTCTTCTACCTCTCCCTCCTCCTCAGGGTTGGTGATAATATTACTGTTCTGCTTCATATAGCGATCCTTGTGCCCTTATATGGTAAAGTATTGCATATGTGATTTAGAATCAGGATGCATACTATGTGGGGAATATTAGAATATGCAATCATTCTGAAAATCCAAAGGATTGCAGAAGGGCTATTGTATATTTGTTAGTACATTTATTTTTAAGTGATGATAGTTAATTGATATTCTTGTTTAACTGTATATCCTCTACCCTGAGGAAGCCCATATTTGGGTGAAATGCTACGTGTGGCTTGGGAATCGCAGCTTGACTTATGAAAAAAAAAGGAATGTACAGAAATGTTCTGCTGTTGTTGTGGCTGGTTTTGAACTTTGATGGCTTGAGCATTCATTATATCAACCCCAAAACTATATTTATAGAATACCTAAAAAGAAATTGATACACCTCAAACTGGTTTTCTTGAACTTGCTATGACACACATACCCTTGACCTGGGAAAGTGGGTTTTTTTGTTTGTTTTTTGCAGAATGACCATCCCCTGATGGCCCAGTGCAAGAAGGGTTATGCAGCCAAAGGTCCATCCTATTGTCCCTGAGCAGAAAGCTGCAGAGCTTTTGGGATAGCTGAAGAAGCAGCCTAATTCCATACATGGGCTGCAAAAGTGCTTAACTGAACATCTGCCCCCCCCATCTCACACAATTTTTCTTAATTCTGTGTAAGAGGCCTGCTGCTATGGTAGTTATATGTTGGTTGATAATGAAAAGTGCTGGTGAAAGACTAAAAGGAATGCTGAGAAAACTAATACATGTGTTTTGCAGCCATATAGGAGCAAATAGTAGGGAGGTAATGAGGGTTAAGAAAAAGCAGAAAAGAAATGACAAACATGCAGAACATGGGACATCTTGGGGGTATATAACATTTGTTTTTACCAAGATCCTGGAAGATGCCTTAAGTCTTTTATAGTGACTGCTTTATCCATTTCTACAGCTAGGTATACTGTAACACTGGAAGGATAAGTGACTTAAACATGCTGTTTTGTATTGTATTTCATATGTGATGTTTTATATGTCAGGCATGACTGAAAAGGGACAGTTCCCAGACCATTTCCTGGTTAAAAATGTATAAAAAAATGGATCAAGGGCACACAGTGAATGTTTGCCTATATTTGAGTTAAAATCCCCCTTCAGGAGAACAAATTCATTTTGCCTTACTGCAAGTGTTAGTTTTAATTATTAGATATCATCCATTCTCATTTTGTTCAAAGCTTATTTTGAGTTAAAAGCTGAAGAGTTACTTCAGATAAAGCAATGTCTTCCTGAAGGTGTTAATACACTATAGCACAAAGCACTCTGCCCACATTCTTCATTACAGAGCAATAACAATTTAATATCATGCTCCAGAAACTGAGCTCAGAGAGTTAGTACCCCATAAAACAAAATATGTTGTTTTGCATTTTATTACATATTGTTGAACTGCATGTTCCTTATACTGACATTCAAACTACTGAAACTTCATCTGAGGCTGGATTATTGTACCAGTGGGGGTGACTCTTAGTGTAAATAAGCCATTAAAATTGAATCTACCAAATGTCAGTTTGTCATGTTTAAATTTCATTACAGTCAGTGAAACTTACTTTCAGCTTTGAAACATATTGCTACTAGGAGTACTGGGAGTACATAAGCATTCCATTGTTGGTCCATGGACATTTTGCAGTATTGCACCAAAACTACAATATGGAATTAATTCCAAAACAGCCTGAAACATATGCATAGATATTTGACTTATATGAAGGAGCTAAAATCTTACAATACAGAAACACAGCAGCATCTATTTTAGACGTCATACTAGTACAGTAAGTACTTACATACTGAACAAACCATACAATAATTTACTTTTTGTAAATGTGATTGTTTTGTGATGTTAAAGAGTGTTTTTTTTTGGTTTTGTTTCATATTACCTGGGTTGGTGATAAAAACTGGACTGCTTTCCAGTGATCTTACCAAGTTAAAAAAAAAGTATATTTTACATCATGAGTGTGTCCCCAACCAATCACAGCCCTTCCTCCAGTTGTGCGTGAGATACTCTTATTAGCATAAGAGTACCTCATTCACTGAGACATTGTAACAGGTATCTTGCTTCCTGCTCATGCCATTAACTGTATTAAATTAAAAAAATATTTCATACAATTAGCGATATGTAATAATTTTATGGGTCCATTTGGAGGGCCTCTCATGGATATAAGAGTGCTGACTCTTGTGTCCTTAGGACCACAGAACTGATCACCTTCAGTCCACAGTTCTCTTGTCCTAAGAACACAGGAGGCAACACTCTTATATCCATAAGAGGCATTCCAAATGGACTCATCAACTGTTAAAACATTCCCTTATTCTACAGTACAGCTGTGTGGAATGTTAAATTCTGCAAGTGGAACTGATGCTGAACTGAAATTCCACTTTGAAATGCTATTGAGAGACAGTAGGTTTGCTGGAATTGATAAAATTCTGAAGCTCAATGAAAGTAGCACCACAAAAAACCTGAGCAAACAATTTGAACTTACCATTTTCACTATAAAAGACTTAAGGCATCTTCCAGCTTTATTGGTGGTACGATGTTCTAGTTCCACCAAAATCTGAGTAATTTACAAATCATGTGATTGTTTTTTTCTTAAGAAAAAAACACGTCTGTTACATTTGGTTATGAAACAGCATCATAGATCTGAAATGGTTAGGACTGAGAAAATAAAAACAATCTCATGGTGCTTAGCATAGGAGGTACCTAGGAATGTTGATTTGACAGGTGCGGTAATATTTTCATTAACTGCACCTGAAACTATATTTTTGAAAGAACAAATGTCACTGCAGTGCTGCTTTAAATACCTCCATCAAGTAGATAAAACATATACAAAGTGGCAGAGAATTCTAAAATACAGGTACAGAGTGACAAGCTAAATGCCCTTCTCCTGATGGCATTATACTGGAAAGGGTAATTCATAACAAGCAAATTTCAGTGAAGTGGAGAGAGTGGACAGAAGTGTGTGGAGACAGGAGTTCTTTTAGGTAACCAGGACCCATACCATGCAAAGCCTTCTATAGAAACAAACCAGACTTGATTCTGATGTGCCACTGAATAGACAGCCAATGCAGATCATACAGCACAGCAGTAATATGCTCCCTGAGATGTTTCAGCAATTAACAAGGCCATCCTGTTCCTAAATAACCACAGGTGACACTTCAGACTCCCAGATAACCCTGGGTAGAGAGCTTTGTAGTAATTCAGCTCAGATGTGAGAGAAACATGGCTTATCATGGCCAAGTTTCTATGTGCAACATAACATTTGATCCAGGAGTTGTTATACTGATGGAAAGCCACTATGAACCACAGTGGATACCTAAAACTCAAGCGTTAGCTTAAAGTACGTAATGACACTCAGATTCTTAACCATATCCAGAGCTCCAAATAAAGCAGCACTGATTAATTGTAGGGCTTCAGATGATAGTCAGAAGGTATAAAGATGTCCCTTTATTTACAATAATGTAAAAGACATTAAATTATACCTGTGCTTGAATAATATAATTAATTTTTCAACAGCAATGCATAGACAGCTATTTGTTTGTGTCTTTCAGGATAAGTTCTCAAGGGTTGCCTATGGGGAAACACATGTGTTTAATGGATGCCCTATACATTGGGGGGAAAAAACATATTAAGCAGTTGTGGCAAATTTAGCTATTTGTACACAAACTTCTCCATGTGCCTTATTCTTTTGATAACTAGATCACACCTGAAAAAAAGGTTATCAAATTCTCGTGTAGTGCTTATGAACAGTTCAGGAACATTACTGCTATATCTGGAGTCCTCTTAAGGTCAACTTGGAGATCATTTTCCTTTTATAGTTTTATAGTTATACTGTTCTCAGATATTCTTCTCCCACCATTTTAAATGACTGTTCCTCCAGTTAAAGATTTTTTTTTTAATTGATTTACCTGAACACTACAGTAGGGATGCCGTGACTAGTGTACATATTCTGTAAAAGGAGAAAGTGAATACATGTTTCTAATCTATTTGATTTTTGATACTGTAATAAAAGTTTAAACTTTCAAACAACAATGAATAGATACTGGCAGCTACTTGTGTGTTTCAGGGTAAGCTCTTAAAGAACTACTGACTCCTCAAAGAAAACTTTAAAAAATCTAATAATTAGATACTATTCAGCTTGCATTCCAATTATATTTTATATATGTTTCTTCCCCATTATTTACTATGAAAGAAGTGTGTGTGAATATGTGATTGTTGTCCCTTAGAGATAATTATGAGTTCATCTGCCTCTATAGTTTATTCCCTACTTCAAGTCATAATCCTCTGTTGTGATTTCACAATCTGTTGCCATGGGAGTAACTGTGAGGTCACAAACTGTACTCTATGACTTCAGGTAGGGAGAAAGCAGCAGGAATAGATGAACTATTCAGAAGCAAAGATTCTGTTTTCATGCAAGTAACCTCACTACTAAATAACAGGGAGGAAGAATACAGAACTAATGGGAAATACAAGCTGGACAGTTCCTACATATTATGTTTTGTTAAAGTTCTCCTGAATGTGTCACCAGCTCTTTAAGTGCTGCAATGAAAAGAATGAGTCAATGGATGCACTGTCCTTTGGATGAAAATCCACATTAGGCTGTTGAGGTGAATTTAACTATTTGAACATAAACTTCTCCTGATTCTGCGTTATCATTATACAAACTAAACCACATGCCAAAAAAGAGTAATCAAGGTATCTTTTAGTGCTTATGAAGAGTAGAGGCACATTTTAGCTGTATGTGAAACCCTCTTAAGGTCAACCTTAAGGCAGTCGATTTTATTTTGTTTTACAGTTATAATGTTTTCAGATGTTCTTCTCCAAGCATTTCAAATCTCTATTCCTCCAATTATAGATTGAAAGTTTTAATTGAGCCACCTGGATTTCACCATAATAGGGCCAAAGTGTGTGTGTATTATGTACTGTATAAGGTGAAAGTGAATTAATGGTTCAATTCTATTTGACTGATGATGCTGTAATAAAAATGTAAGCCTGCTTTTTTACATGTTTGATCAATAAAACAAAGAAAAAATTAACTCTTTGCACAAAATCTCTGCAGTTGTTAGCCAGTGGTTGATTACTCAACATTGCAGAAATGTCCTGCAAACTGTTTGAGGATGTAGCAAATGGTAAAATCACTTGACATAATATTTACAATGTGCCAGGCATACACAGCATATTCCTCCAGATTCTAAATACATTATAAATATATTCAGCACTATATTTCTTTTTTATTATCTCTGAGAAAGAAGCAGGCATCTGAAAATTTACATACAGTTTTATGTAACTTCTATTGTCATAAACACGCTTCTGTCCAGATGTGAATTTCGAAACTTTACCAAGGACTACAAAGCAGTAATGGACTACAATTGGTTTGGAAATGTGGACAGAAAACAGTCACATGGTTAAAGCATACAGGATATCCATCTATTGAGCAGCACTGTGGACAAAGTAAGTCATTTGTGGGACCACACAAAAGACAGTTTTTATGGACTGATACCAGACATTCACTCATTATTATTTGTGTTGATGCTGTTGCTGTTTTTATTTAGTGGGCTCCTTGTGGCTGTATTCTACTGTGCCCCTACTCCTCCCAGAATGGCTGATATGATCAACAGTGCTACTCCATGACTTTAACAGAGTCCATTTGTGGTGACATGCTAATCACTGACACCCTTTTTCCATAGGTGTCACACACGTTGATTTCTACGTACTCTTCATGCCATGGATGGGAGCACGCTTCTTCAAACTTACGAATGAGCAACATCTTAAAATATGCAGCCATTGAGTTCAAACTGCAAAATGTCACTGTTATTTCTTTCTTGATTCAGATCATAAAACAGCATTTGGGCACAATGTCTTTGCATTAGTCATTGGCATCCTACCCTGTTATATCCCAGTTCTTCCACTACTCAAAGTCATGACTATAATTGGGCCTTAGGGGTGCAAATTCCCATTACATTGAAGAAGTCAGCCTGGGTTCTGGTGTAATAACAAAATAAGATATAACTATTCAGTATGGTGTCTTCATCTGGGGTAGTTACTTCAGATACACAGTTGCACATAGGACCCACCCCCCCAGAAAACTATAGCTAAGGGGACTGCAGTGGAGTCAATGGGCTTACAAGCTCATGAAATCACTCTTCTCACACTCACTCAAAGAAGACATTTTAGATTGAAGTGTTTTCTTGACTTTACTGAAGTCCTCACTCACAGTAAAGTTCATCTCACATGATTTTACTACAGCTATCAGATAGTTTGCTGCATGTAACTCAGCATATCATGAAAGATGTTACAGTAGGGGTTCAATCCCTAAGGCTTAAGGAGATTGCTATGCCCTTTGTCCCAACCCACTATCACTGGAGCAGATTAATTACTTTTTTCTCTGTACTTGTTCCTGAATAATTAGATCCTGGATTCTTTCATAGTTATTTCATCCACATACTCAGACCTCTTCTGGGACCACAATCTAGGCTGAAAACCAAGAAGGAAGTCCACATGTGAGACATGTCACCATGGTCCTCCTCCTGGTCTGCTATAAAACTCTCTAAAATCTGCTGTCCAATTCACTTACTCTTAAATTCTCCTGCTAGTACCTCCTCCTTTTTAGAACCCATAGATCCCAGCACTAGCCCTTTCTGCCAATGCCATCCCAAAGAATTACTCTCCCAAAAGACTAGTAACAGAAACCCTCCCCAGAGAAGATGAGGGGGTATGTTACATTAGGTACAGTAATCTCATGGTTAAAGTGCAATGTCAGGAAATTAAAAGTTATGCTTCTCATATTGAGAACCCTAATTGCACTTATTTTCTTTAAACAATATCATAGGATTTTGTCATTGTTTTTCTATCATTCATTCTGGTAAAGCATCCCAATAAGCAGTATTTAGTAAAACCTGGCAAGATATAGTTCTTGATTTAAAAACCTAACTTTGGATTCCTTGCTTTCAGTGCTTTGTCTGAGTTTGGCAAGACATTATGCAATTAATCCATCTCTCTGACTGGAGTCTTTATTAATGTAATTGCAATAGTGTGTTAATCTTTTATTCAAGGTACATGTGGCATATTACATAAGCAACTGCTTACTTCTCTGTAAATTTTTATTCTAACACCTCAGGAAGAAATAGTCAACACATGGAATGATTTCTTTTTATTTTGATATATGTGCCTTCCCGTTTGTGTAAATTATATCACATATTTGCACCATGAATGTTTATGCATCTAGTCAGTTGTTCATACAGATAATCAAAAGTTAATGCTTTGTGTGAATTTGCAATGCAACATACTACAAATTGAATAATAATGAAGTGCCCTATTTTATTGAATCAGGAGAATGGTAAAGATTTGTAGTACATATAATTGTGGCAGGCATATTAGTCCAACTGATGATACAGAAAAAAAACACAACATATTTGTTGCATGTGATACTTTTTATTGGACTGTAAAATTGTTTTTGAGACTAGCTTTTAAGAATTATGCTGTCTTCATCAGGCCAGTATTGTCAAGAGACTCTTGAATATAACTCTCAAAAGCTAGACTCATAAAACATGTTTTCTCTGCACTGAAAGACTAGTAACATACAATAGTAACTGCAAGCCATGTCAGGTAAACAAAACTATTGTTCTTGCATAACTAGCGACACCTCATTTGTAAAATCATTTTTTAGTGACATTGATAGTCCTTGGGGAGTAGTGTCTTGCTATTAGCTCAAAAGCCACTACTACATGTATAAATTTGATTTTACTTTCAAAACTTTCATTTTTACCACCAGCCTGTGCAAGTATCGTTAGTATACCAAACAAATGACACCAATTTTCTTCCAGTCAAAGAAAACAATATAAGTAATTCCTGACAGCCTGAAACTGTACTGTTTTAATAACTGTAAGCTACTCTTGGCATGTTTAAACTTTATCATAGATATGTATAGCCAAAGTAGCATTATAGGCTGCCAGGCATAATTTTATGATAATTGTCCACAGATTGTTTACAATGCCATCTTTTTCTGCTGAGATGATGGTTTGTAAATGTAATACTAACATTCAATGTAGACTTTGTCATTATTTGAGAATGCCTAAAGGCTGATCCATTAGTTGCTTTTGCCTGCATCTTTAGCTGAGACATTTCCAATTTCCTGTTAACACACGGCAATACATGTGCCATCAGCTGTTATTTATGACATTTGCACTAATAGTACATATATGTGCCCAAGCAATGAAGATTATAGTGTAACAATGCTTTCTCCTTCCAAATGTCTCAGCTAACTGATCAATACATGGTAAAGTACTGTCCTTGATACCATTAAATATACAAAGATTTTATTGGAAAACAATGCTAGTCATAAAGATAATCTTTATACGTTGTTATCTAGGGCAGGTTCATAATAGAAAAATGCTAAAAATCAATTTTATACTGATTGCCTATCTCTTTTCAACAAGCACTGTAACATTAGTGTCTTTCACCTTGAGTATCAATTTCATACCACTGTCACAACTGGCTCATAGCAAATGGAATGAAACCTAAATTGAACTGAAAGGCTTCCCATATGCTTAGTAGTTCAATATGGAGAATGACACTGGAAATGGACAGCTGTTGTTAGGTTTTGTACAATTTGATTGGCATATTACAATAGTTGTAATTTGGAAAAGGTAACTGCTTTAGTGAATTATATCAAACAGCTATACTGTACTTAAAAAACATTTTCTGAGAAATAAACCCCATATTTCAAAAACATGCCTGTGCTGTATTGTAAAGTGTTAAGATATTTGGACAGGTCAGCCCACTGGTGGAGAGGTTGGATTTCCATCTGCAATGCTGGCAACATAGGTTCAAGACCAGACTCGGGGGTATCGGAGGGCCGGCAAGGGGGAGGAGGATTAAGCCTCCTTGGGATTGCTGTCCTTCTTTAGGGGAAGGGGAAGAGTGACCAGTATGAGACTGACCCCTGGCAATGGCCAGGGGAATATAGCTGCCAGAGCCAAGCTGTCAGGGAGATGTGCTGGACATTTACACATTGTGCACTATGTTATTGCATGCCATGCCTCTTGGGGAGCCCATTATCAGAAAAAACTGCTGCCAGCCCTGTTCATGATGTCCCATCTCTCTGGTGCCTGTGCATCCTCCATGACACTTGGCCAGTGACTGAGCAAGAGTCTCTGTCAGTGCAGCCCAGCCCCACCTTGGGGGGTAAGTCAGGGAGGCCTCCCAGTGGTTCTTCTACTGAGACCTTCTACAGTCTTCCATGGGGGCCATACTACCAAACAGCCCCACCCAGAGGAGGCAAGCCTGGGTGGATCATTGCTCTGAGTAAGTTTGGGGGTGGGTGGAAGTCAGAGGAGTCAGGGGCTGAACTCTCTGAGGACTGGCACCCAAAAAGCATGCTAAGTAACAAAAAAAAAAAACATTTTTGGACAACTATAGTACTGTACTATTCAGAAGTAACTGTGGGTAGAGGAATTCATCTGTGTAAGAGTTTTTTTATGGTTTCACTTCTGTAGTTGCCAATGTACTGTATAAATACTGTAGTAATAATTTTAATTAGAAGCCGAATTCAGTTACTGCTTCAGAAAGAATGATATGAAGAAGATTATAGTTTTAGAATGTATATTAGAATGATATTTAAGCCAGGTCCAAAATCATGTGGTAAGAAACAGTTTAAGACTGTAAACACTATATCCAGTCTCACTTGTGTGTTTGTCTGTGAATATGCACTTAAGGATTCTTTAGGAAAACATTGTTTGTATGTAATATTTTGCAGTATTTTTAAATTTTTTTTATTCCACTGTTACTTATACCTAATGGTATTTTTTCTCTAAGAAACGGGAACAGTGGAACAGGCCACTGAAGTGGCAGTACAGGAGTGCCCTGATTTAAAAGATAGCTCCTTTATGTGAAACCTGACATTCACAATATCTAGACTACATTTTCTATTAAATTCCAGTCGGTTATTGGTTATGGATGTACTGTACTTGAATTTCAGATGTTCTGTATAATTCATGTGACATGTGCTGCAGGAAGGCAAATCACGTTACATGCACTACCATCATGGTCCTGTAATGTCCCTCCATCACTTCTGTTACAGTGGTGCCCAGAATCATGATAAAACATGACTAAAGATACCTGGATACTTCTGCCACAATGGTCTCAGTCACAACTAGTTGCTTGTCTTGGCGTCACTTGGTTTTACAGTTTTCAAATGCTAAACATATACATTGTCATGTGCAGGGTTGTGACAGTCAGCACATGGTATTGTACATAACATTGCTGAGCTTCTGTGTGCCTTCCAAACCACATAGTCTGTGAGCTCTAATAACTACAGTAGCAGGAAATTTGCAAGAAGACAGGTGTGAACAAATGGATGACTATGACTGTTCTTGATGACTCTTCTCTCAAAATACCAATGGACACAAGGGTATCTTAATGCTTGATACTACTGTACTTTTACTGTGGAGCCCCCTATGACTGCTATCTTATTACCACTCTACCCATCCTTTTCCTTCTGTTCTATGCCAGGTCAAGTATAAAGCTAGGCAAAATTTATGGCTATGGCTTCCTCAAAATTATTACAAATTTCCACAATTTTCACAAAAGTTCATGATATTTAACATAGAAACATACAAGCTATCAGTGGAGAAGGACCTCTTGGCCCACCTAGTCTAACCTATTTTCCCTACCTACTGTTTCACTGCAGACGCTACTTGATATCCAATCCCCCCTTGCCTTATATCTAAGGTCCCCTTGTGTCTAGCCTATGCATGCTTGATTCCTGTTACCCTTTCCATGAAGAAGTATTTGCTCAAATCCCCTTTGAATCTTCCCCCATTCAGCTTCATACAGCAACATTTTCTTTGTAAAATGTTATCTTTATGTACCTTATTACTACCTCTGAGGTATTTAACATTTCTATCATGCCCCACCTTTCCCTCCTTTCCTCTAGAGAGTACACATTTAATTCCTTGAGTCTTTACTCATAGGGCTTTTGATGCAGGCCCTGCACCATTTTGGTTGCCCTCTTCTGTACTGCTCCCAGCCTATATATGTCCTTCTGGAGATGGGACCTCCAGAACTGGACATAATACTCGAGGTGGGGCCTCACAATTGATCTATACAGAAATATCACTATCTCCTTCTTTCTGCTGGCGATACCCCCTCCCTATGCACCCGAGCATCCTATCAGCTTTCCCCACTGCCTTATCACACTGATTTGCCACCATCAGGTCATCAGACATTACTACCCCCAAGGTCCCTTTCCAGTATTGTGTTTGCCAATACCCCCCCCTCAAAATTGGCACATTGCCCCTGGGTTTCTGTGCCCCATGTGCATGATTTTGCACTTTTTATTTTCATAGAAACCTAGTTGCCAAATCCTTAAACAGTCTTCCAGATTTTTCAGATCATCCCTCATTTTTTCCATGCCTCCACCCCTCGGTGTGTTCACTCTGTTGCAGTCTTTTATGTCATCCACAAACAGGCATACTTTCCTTTTCAGCCCTCCTGCAATGTTGCTAATAAAGACATTGAAGAGGACTGGTCCTAGTACTAAGCCCTGTGGCATCCTGCTGGTCACCTTACCTTCTTCAGGGTAAGCACCATATACCAATACTCTCTGACTCCTGTTGCTTTGCCAACTTCTTAAGCATTCTTATACCTTTGGACCTACTCCTAGGCTGCTCAGCTGTATGGAACAGTGTTGTAGGCCTTACTAAAATCCAGTTAGGCCACATCCGCCACTTCACCCTGATCCACTTCCCTTGTTACCCAGTCAAAGAACTCGATCAGCTTTGTCTGGCAAGATCTCTCCCCTGTAAATGCATGCTGCCTCAGATCCTGTAATCCACTAGTCTCAAGGTATTCTCCAATCTTTTCTTTGAGTAGTGATTTCATTACTTTACCCACCACTGAAGTCAGGATGACAGATCTGTAATTTTCTGCCTCCTCCCTATGGCCACATTTGTGAAGTGGGACCACATCTGCCCTCCCCCAGTCCCTCAGAACTTCCTCCATATCTAGTGATAGGTTGAACCTTTCTTCTTTTAATGCCCTTGTCCCTTATCTGTGGCCAGTCACCTATGCCTACCTATGTAAATACTAAATAAAATTATTCGTTCAATATGTCTGCATTTTATTTGTGTCTTCTTCCACACAACCCCCTTCTTCATCTTTTAGCAATACTATCCATTCTTTGAGCTTCCTCTTTTGGCTTATATACCTAAATAAGGTTTTCGCCCCTTTTTCCTAACTGAGCAATATTCTCCTCTGTTTGTGCCTTTGCTCTCCTAACTGCTTTGCCTACTTCCCTTTGTTTCTTCTGATATCTCTCCCTATCCTTCTCCTTCTGTGTCATCTTGTACCTTCTAAATGCTAAGTTTTTTTGCCCTTACTGTCTCTGCTACTTCTTTAGAGAACCATAGTGGTCTTTTTTTTTCTCTTGCCCTTGTTGACCTGCCTGACATAGAGGTTTGTTGCCTTCTCAATGCCTTCCTTTATTTTTGCCCACTGTTTCTTGACTCCAACCAGTTTCCCTATCCCTGCTAGGGTGTCCCAGAGGCATTCTCCCTTTTCTTAAAATCAGCCCACCTGAAGTCCAGGACCCTCATTTTAGTGTAGATTGATTGGGGCCCATTTCCTATGTTGAACCACACCATATGATGATCACTGGTCCCCAAGTGGCTACCCACTGTGATGTCAGCAACACTGTCCCCATTTGTCAGTAACAGGTCCAGTATTGCCCCCCCAAGTTGGTTCCTTAACTAGTTGCCTGAGGAACACCTCTTGCAGGGAGTCCAGAATGTCCTTACTTCTAACTGTTGACACAGCTAAGAGGCTGTAATCCATGTCTGGCAGATTGACGTCGCCCACCATCAACACCTCCCCCTTGCTAGCCTTCCTTTGTATTGCTTCCAACATATCCTTATTCACCTCTCCCCCCTGTGTGAATAGAGGCCCCTTCTTTGTCTCCATGATGATCCATAGTACATCTGCCCCCCCACTTCCCCTGTATTTCCATAGCTTTTATGTTTTCGCTCACATAAAGAGCCACTGATCCCCCCCTTTTTACCTACCTTGTTCCTTCTGAATAGAGTATAACCTGGTATGGCTACATCCCATTCCTGGTTTTCATTGCACCAGGACTTGGTAACTGCCACTATGTCCAGATCCACTTGTGCCATTGTGGCCTCTAGGTCTGTAATCTTATTACCCAGACTTTGAGCATCTGCACACATGGCTCTCCTGATTGTACTGGCACCCCCACTCATTTTTCCCATTTGCCATCCCTTATTTTTCACCGCTATTCTTCTTTCTATCTTCCTTTCCTTCTATTTATTTCTATTCAATTTAACTTTAATTACTGATGCTATTATGTATTTTATGCCTGTTTATAACTTGGATATCCTTTAAGCAAGGTATTAAAAAGCTGACACAAGCATAGCCTTCTTTTATGGGTCTATGAACATATCAACATTTGTGATGTGGTGTTCCCATGTTTTAAAGCTATAAGGCCTTAAATTGTGCAGTTTAGACTTGCATAATTTGATTTAAACATGCCTTAATGTTTTGAAGCTTATAACTCAGACCACTTTAATGCTAGGGATCAAAGACTTAATGCACATATACAGTATATTATACAGAGTACTTCAGACATGTCTGATATGTTGCAACTTTGACAAGTATTTTTAAATTAGAAGGAAATAACTTAAATTTAAATCTTCACCTGAACTCTGCAGGTGGGAGGTAAATTTCACAAAGCCTCACTCAATGAACATGAATATCTTAATCATATATATTCCATCCAGGCCTCCAATGTATACTATGTTAAAGTCTACCAACCTTTCCTCATATAACCTCCCCTGCTGCCTCTGGATCATCTTCGGGCCCTCTGTTATATGGTCTCCATTACAGTGGTGTGGTATTTTCATAGTATTTTGGAAATTCCACCTAATTCCGCAGAATTCCATTGGAAGTGGAATTATAAAAACAGTTTTCTCCTTTTTAAATAAACCAGGGATTAACAATTTATGGTTTACATTAACACCCATAATGCCCACTCACTCACACTCTCCTTCCCCTTCCTTTTACTCCCACTCTTCCCCCTTACCCTATGCCTCTGTCTTCATCTCCCCCCTGTGCCTTTTGCCCCACTGGATCAACCATATAACCAACTAACTACCACTACCTCCCAACCTCCTAGACAAAGCCTCTTCTTTTGGCCAGCCAATCTTCCCCTCAATCTTCCATCACCCTCACCCTTGACTCCTCCTCGGACTCTTTCACTAGGTGTCACACCTCTTTATCTCCTTTGCTACATATAAACACTGTCCTTTACCCTAGTTGAATGCTCTTGATGCTGTACTATCACCATTGGTACTATGAATGACATTGTAACATTACTGTATACTAGCTACCTACTATTCGAGTATTGTATATAAACTGTTTGTTACTGTTGTCATTGTCATTGTTTGACATGGAACCTTTGTAAAAGAGCTCTGAGCTCAAAGGTATGATCCAAATCCCTAAATAAACAAAAATAAAAATAAATAAACACTATCCATTGGTATGATGTTCTCTGTTTACATAAAATGTGAAAAACAAATTTGCTGTTTATGTAAACTGTGGTAATTAAACAGCAGATGACATTAAAAGACTTCTGGAATCTTGCACATATTTTTCAATTCAAGAAAGCATTTTAGAAGAGGAATTGCCATTCTGCCTGAATTCCACTCGTGGAATCCTGCATTTCACCCTGCTATATCTCTGTGAGGTCCTTGTCTTTTTATGGCTGCACGGACGGAGCTCCACAGACATATTTCTGTCATTCTGGTAAAGAGCACTGTGGAAGCACATGACTGGACAGTGCTCTGGCATGCTTCCACAGTTCTGTTGAGTTTCACTTTGTTTTCTGCTACCAGCACTTCCCCTGCTCCGGCTGCAGAAACACACCCCATTTACAGGGCATTGCTTTTTCTTCCTTAACTGCAGAAGTGATGGCTGTCATGCCCAAGATGGCCACCGAATCAAACTGCACATGCGTGAGTATCATGCATGCCTACTTTTGTTATGGCAGCCATCTTGCGTATGGCAGACTCCTGTCCATCAAGCACTCCAAGAACTCTTCAACTTGGTATTGCCACTCTGAGCAGCAGTACTGGCTCTTACAGGAGTTTGTTTAATATGTGGACTCTAGAACAGCATACAGCATTGTAGGTGCTACCATATCAAGGACTCTTCAAAAGCAGCATTAGCGCCTTCATCCTGCAATTAAATCCCCTTCCTAACGGCCCCACATCCTGTTTGTCTTCCCTTGTGCTTTGCTGCACTGAGCAGTGGACCTGAGGATGTCACTAAAGATTACCCCAGGTCTCTCTTCTTAGTTGTCTGCACCACCTTTGCTCCCCTCAGCCAGCAACTTGTTTAAGGTTCTTTCTACCAATTTGCATCACTTTTTTTATTGAACTTCAATTGCCATAATTTGGACCCCTTTTTAACTTTTCCAGGACTCTTTTCATTACTCAGTTCCCTTCTCAGTGTTCTTTCTGCCACAAATTTTACTGTCATCACTAAAGTGACACTCATTCTGGATTCCCACTCAAATATTACAAATAAATATTTTGAAGAGCAATGTTCCCAGAATTGATTCCTGAGGTACCCGGTATGTGACTCCCATGGGTTCTGAGGGCACCCAATGATGACCACCCTTGTGTCCTGACCCCAAGCCAGTTCCTTATCCATCTGTTCAATTGTTCTTCTATCCCAGTTTAATCAGCTTTTTATGACTGTGGGCACAAACTACAGCCATCTTGCTCTAGCGGGAAAAATGGGATACCGTGGAACACATTTTTGGAGTTTTCAGTGTATTCTTCCACAGCTACAAATCACTATGCCACTTTAATAAAATACTCACTTCTTTCTGTTTAAAATGTTATAAACAGAAGTCCAAGCTGCTGATAAGATGGTCATTAGGAAACTGAAACAGCGAGTTAACTATTGGTTGCCTATTAAACTGTAGATTTGTTTACTTCCATTGAAATGTAACAACTTGCACATTTAAATACTTAACATTTAAACATTTTCTTGCTACTAGCTTCAGTTGGACAGGTATTCTCTTTCAAGAAAGATTCATACCTCATAAATGTCACCCTTTCCTGACAAGGAATCTTCTAAAAAGATTTACACTGCTTTTTTTTAATCTCTTAAGACACTATCTGATAAGCACTGTCTCAGACATATACCACGTCTTCTGTGAACTATTCAGGCTAATATATAACAATCAGCATTCATTTTTTACTATGCTTTTTGGGGAAACAATATTTTTTTTTTATATTGAGCTACAACAAACACTAACACACACACACACACACACACACACACACACACAATATACATCATCCTAATGCTCTCAACATTCAAAATAAATACTGCAATCTAATATGTTATTAAACAATAAAGAAACTGTTTTTTTATGTCAGTCATGCTTATGTAGAACATATTGAAGTTCAGTTTACAGTAGATTTCTTATCCTATATTTTGAATACTGGACAGCACAGGAAAGATGCTACATCTCATTCTCACTGGGATCTTCATTTTACACATTTTTTGCATTGCATTTACTCAGGATGTCCTAGATTAGATGCCGTATCTTGTTTTCAGTGGGTCCATGATTTTATCATTTTGATAATGTATTTATTCAGGGTAGCCTAGTCCAGATGTAAAATATTGTTTTCAGCGTGTTCTGATTTTACGCAGTGCAGCATAATATTGTGTAGATGTAGAGCACCACTGAAAATAAGATGCTATGTCTTCTGTCAAGTATCTAGGCTAAATATATAGCAATCAGCAGGCATATTATATGAAAACACATTGTAAAAATGTGTAAAAGGAATACCACATTGAAACTGCCTCTCAGCAGATCTGCATTGTGCAAATTCATTAGAAATAATTGATAAAAGGATGACCACACTGTAAGTGATATTTTACAGTTTATGCCAGTTGAGATTTTATATATCATGTATCGAATCTCAACTGGCATATCTTGTAAAAGTTCAATATTTAAAATGGTTTAAATGCTTTACCCAAATGAAATAAATATTTTAAATATCAACTTGGTTAGTCTTTCCTCATGCAGTATACTTATCCCATATGCCCTGTGCCATTGTAGTTGCCCTGCACTGCACTGCCTCCACCTTGTCTATGTTTTTTTTCTTAGATGGGGCCTCCAGAACTGAATGCAGTATTCCAGGTGTGATCTCATGAGTGTCTTATACAGAGGCAAAATGACTTCCCTCTTTATACTCCTGATACCCCTCCCTGTGCATCCAAGCATCTGTCTAGCCTTTCCAACCACCTTATCACACTGTCTAGTTTCTCTTAGATCCTGCAAGATGATATCTCCCATGTCACTTTCCTGCTTTGTGACTGTCAGTACCTCCCCACATAGTTTTGTACTTTGCTCAAGGTTCTTGTGCCCTATCTGCATGATCCTTCACTTCTTTGCATTGAATCCCAGCTGCCATTCTTCAGACCATTTCTCCATTTTTTTATTATTTATGCCCCCACTTTTTCCCTGTTTTCCCTCTGACTCCCTGTGTCATGGCCCTGCATGCATCTGTGAAGGCAATCACACATTGTGGTTCTGCGGTGCTCTCCCATTGCCACCTGCCTACCTGTGCTACCCACAGGCCTGCACCGGGGGGCAGTTGGACTGTGGGAGGTGACAGGGTCCATTCCCTGGAGAGGAGAGCTGCCTTGTGGCTGCTCAATCCTCCTCCCTCCTTCCCCCTAACTAGCCTTCGATGACCCAGGCTTGCTCCCAAACCCAGTTAACAGATTAGCATGAAGTGAGACATCCAGCGGCTCAGCTCTCATCACCACCAGGCTGGCTCTCCAGTTTTTTAAGATCTTCCATCATTCTTTCAACATCCCCTGGCATGTCTATCCTATTGCATACCTTTGTATTCACTGTGAAGAGAAATGCCTTCCCTTCCAGTTCCTCTGCAATGTCCCCAACAAAGTCATTAAAGAGGACCGGCCTCAACACCAACCCCTGTGGCACCCTACTAGTCACAGCCCCCTCTCCAGAGTACTTCCTGTTTACCACACCCTCTGACTCCTGCCATTCAGCCAGTTCTTGACCCACAGAAGTACTTTAGGATCTGCCTTTAGGCTGAGCCGTTTATTAAACAGCCTTGTATGGGGGCACGGTGTCAAAGGCCTTTCTGAAGTTCAGATAGGACACATCCACCACACCTCACTGGTCCTACCTTGGTTACCCAGTCATGCAGTAGATTAGTAAAATGAGTTAGTGCAAAACACAGTACTTATCCAAAATACAGTAAAATTTTGGATTAGATGTACAGTATAAGACAGTATTGTTCAATCTCTTCATCAATCATATTGGATATGGCATTAAGGGCAAAATGTGCCTATTTGTGGATAACATCAAGCTCTGTGGGAGAGTGGACATAGCTGAAGGGATACAGGACCTACAGGAAGATTTGGAAAAGCTAGGGAGGTGGTCCAGGACCTGGCAGATTGGCTTCAATACCAAGAAATGCAAAGTTATGCATATTGGAGCCAATAATCCTAGGACAGAGTACTACCTGGGTGGAGTCTGAGTATCTGCATCAGAGGAGAAGGACCTGAGAGTGATGATCACTAGTGACCTGAAGCACTCCACACAGTGCAAGAAAGCAGCAGCAAAGGCAAACAAGATGCTGGGATGCATATCTAGGGGGATCAGTAGTAGGAACGAGGAGGCTATACTGCCCTTGTGCAGGTCACTGGTAAGGCCGCATCTAGAGTATGGAGTTCAGTACTGGTGCCCACACCTCAAAAGGGACATTAACCTACTGGAGAAGGTCCAGAGGAGGGCTACAAAGATGATAGCTGGTCAGCAGGGCAAGACATATGAGGAGAGGTTGAAGACACTGAACACGTACTCCCTGAAAGACAGTAGAGAAAGAAGGGACATGACCGGTACCTTCAAGTACCTGAAAGGGATAAATAAGGTTGATAAGTAGAATCTCATTAAGCCGAGTGGCAACCATAACACAAGGAGGCACAGACTTAAGCTGGAGGGTGGGAAGTTTAGGAGGGAGGTCAGGAAGCACTTCTTCACAGAGAGGGTGGAGGACATTTGGAATGCACTGCCAGAAGAGGTAATCTCATTGAAGACAGTGAGAAGCTTTAAGAGAGGCTGGGACTGGTATAGGGAGAGGGTAACGGTCATGGGTAGGGAGGATGGGAAGCGTGGGGAGAGGGGGCAGGGACAGTAGCTCAAGCTATGGACCCTGCAACATAAGCAAACTTGATAGACAAAATGGCCTTCTTCTGTTGGCTTCTTTGTATGTTCAGATAATTAAATAAATGCCACATAATGGCTCCTCCAAGCCACAGTAATGGAAATTTCACTGCAATTCTTCACATCGACACAATCCCACTGAAATCACTCATGCATCCCAACAATGACCCACAATATGCCGACAATGATCACCACACTTAGCTGTATCACTGCAGGGGGGCTGTGCATCCTCCACGTGGGGTGCTGTGCTCCCACATCCCCCCTACTTTAATTATCTAACTCCACATCAAACAGACAGTGGAGTTAGGTGCTCCCCCCATTGATGAAAAATCTCCCCATTCACACAAAGTCTGTCATTGTTGGGGTTGTGGGGGTGTGTGTGTACGTGTGTGTGTCAATGCTCTATGTGTGTAGATAGTGCAATGCTATGTTATACTGTAATATATATGCATATGTATATTTGTATTAGAGTGTATCCCAACAATTAGAAAGTGCAGTAAGGAGGCTCTTTGGTTAGTGCAAGAAGAGCTAGTCTGCATTTTCCTGCTATCTAGATCAGTTTCAGTCTTCTGCATGTCATTGCTTTTTTAACTGAGGTGTCTATTGGCAACTCCCCACCTTCTGATGTCCCTCAGAGTCTGAAAAGAAGAAAATGATCCCTTGAGTTCTTGAGTAGTGTATATACAGGAGTGTTATCTTATACTGTTATATATAATTTTTGTAACTCTGTAACTCTGTACATATTGGGATGTGTGATCTCATTTGCTTGGGGATCCTGCACATATCTTTTTACATTAGGCTAATATTGTAGTAATTTACTCAGAATTTCATTACAAGTTGTATTCCTTTGGGGAACAATTACAGTGACTGAAGTTAATATAGGTTCACTAGGAGAGAGATTGAGAGTGTGTATGTGTGTGTGTGTGTGTGTGTGTGTGTGTCTGTGGGGGACAGAGAGAGATAAAAGGAGGGAGAGAGAGAGAGCAACATCTCGTTTAAGCTATGTATCTCCCCACCCACATTATTGTGATGTGGGGTGGGTTAGGTTGTACTGTTTGTATGAGCAGGAGGAGATAAATTTTTTTATCTCTTTTCAGATTCCTAGACACTTGTGGTACATGTAGTTGCTACATTCTCAGTATATATTGACATCAGTACATATCAGGATGCATGGTCTGAATTCTTTGAGGTTCCTCTACTAGAGTTTTTGTTTAACACTAATATTATCAATTTATATTTATATTATCATTTATATAGTCCTGAGGTTTTGTAATTTCTTGGGCCTTTTATTTAGCTTGAGAATACAGCTGGGTGACATGTCTAGCTAGGTTTTACACATCACACAGTGTGCACTGATGTTTTTTAGACAACTTTGCTGGTATTCTTGTCTTTAATGCATACATTGTAATTTCATGAGCCCTATAACTATCTTAGTTTGTCTTTAAGCTGGGTGGGGGTTGCCTTTCAGTAATCACATCCTTATACTGACTGTGACACTCATGGCTTGATTTGGGAGTTATCTTATGTCAATTAAATTTATGTGTAGTAGGATTCTTTATGTTTGTTGCACCAAGCACATATTAACCCAAGGTTCATTCGGACTGAGGGCAGTATTGTACTGTTTAACTTCTCTGACATCATCTTCTGTTTTTTTATTAAATGAGTATTTTAAACCAATGGGGATTTTTTTCTGTTTTTCTCTGCATTATCTAGCTGTTATAAGTATTGTATTTTCTAAACAACTGCCATGAGCTTCTGAAGAAGGACTGGTTGGTCCGAAAGCTAGAGCACTTTGTTCTTGTTGTTACATCTATGTTGGTCCATTAAAAGGTATCAAATCATTTGCTTCTGGATCCCTTGAGTTCTTTTAATCTGTAAACATGTGTGTAGATGGGGGACTGTCATGTTATGCCTGACTGACCCTCGGACAGATTCGAGACAGCCCATCTGCTGGCTTCCCAAGCTGCTCCTGTGGCCCTGGCACTCTCTGAGCTAGCTGCAGCTAACAGACTGCCCGACTGACCCCTGGACAGAGTCAGACAGCCCATCTGTGGGCTTTCCGAGCTGCTTCTGTGGCTCTGGCACTATCAGAGCTGGCCGTAGCTAACAGACTGGACGACTGACCCTCGGACAGATTCAGAAATGCACCGGACCTCTGAAACTCATGGTTTTAAATGCCGCTGTTTTGACTGGACAAACAATGGCGGAGCCAGGCACTGATTGGCAGTTTCTGTTCCTTGGCTGATTTTCCAATGCCTGACACTTTCTAATCTCAGGGAAATCTCTTTCTGTGCTGTGTTCTGGACTGAATTTTTGTAAATGTAATTACTTACGTTATGCATCAATTGGTATTACTTTACCTGCCAGTTTAGCTAGTCTACTACAAGCCACTAGTCTAGTCTCTCGCTGTTACTTGCTGCTGTGCGACTAGTGCTGGACAAACTGTATTGTATAACAGCTGATGACTGGACTGTTTAGACCTAGCTACTGAGCAAGATTGCTGCAGTCTTCTATTTCTGTCTCTACAGCCAAACCCTGTCCCCTTCCCCACACTGGTCACTCTGCTAATTATTAATTTCTCTGCCCCAATTGTAACGCTGTCTCTCTAAACAGCTTAATTTCTTCTCTGCCTCATCTACAAACCCTTCCCTTACATCCCCTCCTGCTGCTGCTGTCTTCCTCTGACATCCTGGTGCCAAATCACAGCACCCCCCCTTAACTCCTCTTCTATCTCTAAATAATCGGCCTGCATTTGCCACTTCTTTAGCTCGTGCTTTGTCCTTCTCCATTGCCTGCCCCACCATTGAGCTTGCTATTGTACTCTAGCTATATTTAATCCTCTGTCTTTCCTTCCTTGTTCCACAGATGGGCTTCCCAAGCTGCTCCTGTGGCTCTGGCACTCTCTGAGCCAGCCACAGCTAATAGACTGCCTGACTGACCCCTGGACAGATTCAGGTACATGCCAGACCTCTGAAACTCGTGGTTTTAAATGCCACTGCTTTGCCTGGATGCCCAGTGGAGAAGCCAGGCACTGATTGGCAGTTTCTGCTCCTTGGCTGATTTTCCAATGTCTGGTGCTTCCTAATCTCAGGGAAATCTCTTTTTGTGCTGTGTTCTGGACTGAATTTTTTGGCCCAACTCCCCTCCCCACCTCCTCACAGTAATAAATAGACCCTTGCTCTGCCCCTTTCCTCAGCCTAGCAGCTGATTGGTCACTCCACTACTGCACATTCTTATGGCTATTGGCCTCCGTGTCTTCAATACCTGACTTGACCCACTTTCTTACCACCCCTTTTTAAAGCAGTCTCACTCACAGGGTCGCACATTTGCTCTCAACTTTTTCTCCAACCACTCCAGTTAACTCCTTTCAATTACTGCTCTAACCTGCCCTATAGTTAGGGACCTCACCCTAATTTAACTATATACCCTTTCAATTCTCACACTTCCACTGCCTTTGGTGACATACCCAGTCACAGCCAAACCATCCCAGTAGCTGACACCTTTGCCTTAGCTGAATTTTCAACTATATCACTAAACTGGAACAAGTGTCATTGCCCCCCACCCAGTAAAGCAATATTACAGTGACTTTTCCAGGTGTTTTACCAAAATTGCCCTGTGCTTCAGCTAATTTCACAGCTGGCACACCACTGCTGCCACAATTTTACCTCCAGCTACCTACTACACCATTTTAACACCCTTAACCACGTCGGTCCCCCCACCTACCAGGTACTCATAATGACCCTGCCTACTGGTGCCACCTCAGCCTGCTGGCTTGCACTGCTAACCCTAGCCTCCCTCATTCTGCTAGACCACTCACCACATATCTAACAACATGATGAGTTGAAACCGCCTCTCATCAGGCCTCTCACCCTAATCCATCCCGACATCTACCATGGGGCCACCACTCTCACTCCACCATAGGGTTGTACCCATATCCCACCCCACTGATGTTGCCATGTTAAGGCAATGGCCTCTACTTTGTCTTGCCTTTCCTGCTCTACAGCAGCTACCCATCCCCACATCCTTGCGATGTTCCTCCCCCTCCCTGATGGCACCTAAATTAGTGCAGAAGTGATTAAAACTAGCATCTATGCATATCCTCCTGCTCCTTATCCTCTTCTCAGGAGACACCCACCCCAACCCTGGTCCCACCAAACCCCCTCGCCAGGCTACTACTCCTAAGGATCTTAAAATTGCCTCCCTTAATATATGCAGCCTACTGAACAAATTTGACTCTTTTCAGGGCTGGGTTGCCCTGAATCACCCTGATATCATCTCAGTAGTAGAAACTTGGTTCAATGACTGTACCCCAGACTCTGTGGTCTTACTTCCCAGGTTTTTCTCTATACCACACTGACTGTACCTCTAAAAAAGGTAGTGGATGTGTGCTATACATCCAGGACTCACTACAATGTCTTGCCCTCCTACCCCTATCCCTTGAGCATGGGGCCCAGGCCCTCACACTGAAAATCACTATTGTACCTAACAGAGCTCCCCATGTCCCTCTCTTCTATATACATTCCTCCTCAGAATCAGAAGAGTGCTTTCCACTCTGTCCTCACCTACCTACAGTCTCTCCCTGACAAGGCAGAAATCATTGCTCTTGGGGACGTTAACATAAAATGGCTAGCTGACACATCGGCACCCTATAGGGATGTGGCAGCCTCTCAAAACCTGTCCCAACTTGTGACCCCCACCACTAGTCTGAACCAGAGGTCTGGCACTGCCACTCTCCTTGAACTGGTTCTCACCAATGCACCCCATAAAGCTACCCATGTCAGGGTTTTACCTGATGCCCTGAGTGAACACTCCCTGGTGCTTTGTCACTTGTCATATATTGCAAGAAAGACCCCCCAAAACTATCCTCCAATGCTTTCTCAAACCTGGCAAACTTTGGGCCCTTAGACAATACCTCTCCCCCATTACAACCATTTTGCACATTGACACCACTCTTGACCACTTCATTGACGCTTTCAATTCTCCCTGTGACCAGTATGCACCCCTAAGCAAACAAGTCATCAAAGGAATTGACACACCTTGGATGTCATAAGCCTATTAGACCAAATGCGTGATTGTGACAATCTATGGCATTTTGCCATGGAAACTGGTAAACCCTCTGATAGACAGTGCTACCAAGAGGTGCATAATAAATTTACTTGGAATATTCAGAAGGCCAAAGCTGAGTACTACTGAGCCTCATTCACTGCCACATGAGGCTCGGGGCAAGGTTCTGGGACTATCTCAAAGATCTCAGTGGTAAAGCCTCCTCTGCACCTCCCTCCCAACTCTGGGCAAACGGATCTATCACCATAGACCCTGCCCTGATTTCAAATACACTTAATACCTCTTTCTCTGACCTTAGTGTTCTCCCCAATTTCTTCTCCCCCACCTCCCCAACACCCCCCACCTCTCCAACCACTCCCCTGTTCTGCTTCAAAACAATATCACAGCATGAAGCTTCCCCCTTCTCCTAAAGACTCTCAGCAAGTCTCAATTCAGCAGTGACACACTAGAGCTTAAGCTGCTTAGGCTCACTTTTAATGAAGTTCTTCTCCCACTCACCATGCTCCTGAACCACTCCCTATCACTGGGCCAGTTCCCCTCTAAATGGAAATCAGCTGTCATTACACCCATCCTTAATAGCGCTGACCACACCCAGCCTGGGAACTACTGCTCCATCTCAATACTGCCCCCCCATAGCTTTAGAGAAAATTGAGGCCACCCAGCTTTCAGACTACCTCTCCAACTACAGCCTTCTGTGTCCTGAGCAGCATGGCTTCCAGCACACCCACAGTACTACCACAGCTCTCCTGGAGTTCACTAATGCCCTCCACACATCTCTGGACACAGGCCACATTGCTGGTGCCATTTTTATAGACCTTTCCAAGGTATTTGACATAGTGCACCACACACTACTACTGGATTCCCTCATACAAATTGGCCTGTCCTCTGAGACCACTGGCTGGTTTGCAAGCTATCTGTCAGAGAGAACTCAGACAGTCAGACTTGCCCAAATCCACTCCTCCCCCCTCCAAGTCAGGTCGGGAGTTCCTAAGGCTCTATTCTTGGTCCCCTACTTTTCTCCCTGTTACAAAACCCAAGGATTGTTCTGGGAAACTACTCCTGTATGTAGATGATGCCATCTTCTACAGCTCCCACACTGATCCCACCACTCTCTGTAATGCACTATAAAAATCTTTTGTGGAAGCAGAATCCTGGTTTGTTTGGCATAGGCTAGTTCTAAACTGCAAACAAATGAAGTCTATGGTGTTTTCCCACTCCCAAAGCAGGAACAGTGGGCTAGCCCTGTGCATACTGAACTCCCTCAATGACCCCCTTGAGCAAGTTATCTCTTTCAAGTACCTTGGTATCACCCGAGACTCAGGGTTCACCTACCACGACCACATCCAAAAACTGAGAACCGCCATTAATGTGTGTATTAGTTTACTGCACCGGTACAAGCACTGCCTCCCACCTGAAGTCCTCCACTTAGCTGTCTCAGCTTCAGTACTGTCACTCATAGATTACAGTTTCATAATCTACGGGGCAGCTGACAATACACACCTAAACAAAATCAGGCTGGCTCTTAATAAGGCTTGTAGACTAGCCTCTGATTGCACCAGATGCACACACACCTGCACCATGTATGCCTCCACCAACTGGCTTAATTTCAATGGGAGGCTCAAATATCAGACATGCCTCTTTGCTAAAAAAATAACTGCAGGTCTACTCCCACCTGCCCTTACCACCCCCACTCCAGGCACACTTGTCCTTCCATCACACCCGGCAATCTACAATAACCCACTTCTGGGTACCCCTCTGCAAGACCTCCTTGGGTCAAAAAACATTTAGGCACCAGGCCACTAGCTGGCTTAACTCCCTCCCTAACTCCCTCCTTTCAGAACCCAGGCTTGGCTGGTTCAAGTCCCAACTACATGACCTAATCTCTTAAGGCTCAGCCTGTGACTGTCCTTGATTTTTTGCTCTAGCTCTACCCATGTCCCCCCTCATATTTGGACCTCACCCTGGTCCCACCACCCCAGAACATGCTTATACCTGGACAATGGACACCCCCAGTCCAGCCTAGACTACTAAATAATGACCAGGGCATGGCTGGTGCCACCATCCTGCAGAGGATGTACCCTGTTAACTGATTACTGTCTTTACTGTGTAACTGTTTTACAACTTTCTTTAACCACTTTTGCTAATGTACAAGCTTCTTTGTAACTATTGTGTCTTATTTGTTGCCATTGTATCTGATGTTTCTGCATATAATGACATGGAACCTTTGTAAATGAGTCTTTGACTCAAAGGTATGTCATCCAATAGCTTCAATAAATAAATAAAATACTCACTGGAATATATATGTTAGTGTGTGTGTGTGTATCACAGCAATTAGAAAGTGAAGTTAAGTAGCTCAGTGGTTAGTGCAGAAATTGCTAGTCTACATTCATTCACTGTCTAGACAGTTTCAGCCTTATGCATGTTATTTCTGATTTAAATGAGTCTGCTGCTGCCCCACTGTAGCTGTCCCCCCATGCCCAGCCCATCACAAGCCCAGCCCATATTAGTCTTCTGGCATAGGGATCTGTTCCTAGACCTAGTACAACATTAACAGCAGTGGTGAACATCTGACATTGACAAATGCATGTTTTTTTTTTCTTTCTGAGATAACATATTAGGAATCAAGACAAACAATTATAAATATCTCATAAAGTATCCAAGTTACACATACACAACCAGAATGAAAGTTCTTCAGGACAAAATACCTATCAAATGAGGGTTGTCACTAATCTGAATTCAAATAATTTTTTTTATATATAGCCATCTAAAAAGTGAAAACTGTGAAGAAAAATGAAAATTCAGGTAATCAGATAGCCATATTTAAATAAATATAATTAGTGCAGCTTAGTGAATAGACTCACTTGAAAGGTCTTTTTGACCTGAACAACTTTCATGCTGGTTGTGTATGTGTAACTTGCATACTTTCCGAGAATGTTACATCTGTTCTGTATGCCTTCTACTGTGTTGGCTAAAAGAGAAAAAAATGTGTCTGTTTGATGAGAAATTGGTTAGGGGATGGGTGACAGAGGCTGGTAGTAAATAGAGTTCACGTCAAGGAAGGGAGGGTGATGAGGAGATACCGCAGGGATCAGTGCTGGATCCTGTCCTCTTTAATGTCTTTTTATGTGAAATTGTAAAGGAGCAAGAGGGGAAGGTTCGACTCTGCATGATTATACCAAGATCTGTAGTAGGATGGAAAAGTATGAGCAGAGACCTTGGAATACTTGAACAGTGGTCAAGGGTATGGCAGCTAGGCTTCAACACAAAAATGTAAAACAATGCACTTGGAGCACAGAAATCCAGGGGCAGAGTACAAAATGGGTGGAGTAGTATTGGCAACATTAAGAAGGCTTTATGTACAGTTGATTACTGTTTAACAATATTATGCATCTATGGCTGTCATTGTACGACTGATGCAAATGCATAATCACATTCCTCACTTGAGGTGAAAGGGGTGGATCCCATAACTGACTCCTTGTTTTTGTGTTAAAGGGGTCAGTTTTTTTTAAAGCAAAAACAAGGAAAGGGGTAATTTCTAAAATGTGCAGACCAGCATGGGTACAACTTTTTTTTCAGAGAGTGTCCCACCACTGGCAGCTACCACTTCAAGACTGCTACTACCCCTGCCTACTACCATCAGGAGAAATCCAGAAGTAGTCTACCAGCACTGAGATCCAGAACTGAGATCAATATGGTTAAGGCACATTTACTAGAAATTATTGCTTAGAAAAGAATGAAAAAGTGACTGTGTTAACAAGCAAGTGCCAGACCAGAGTTTCTTAATAGTCTCCTCCTGAGTCTGATTTTTATAGCTGCATCGGCCAATCTCTGCAGATGTAATGCCATCATCAGATTTTGTAAGAGCACTGCGGAAATACATGACTGGACTGCTGTTTGATGTGCTGCCACAGTGCTCTGGAATGGTTTCCAGTGATTCTGTTTATGCGGCACTTCCCCTCCAAGGGCCGCATAAACACACACCCTTCCTGGTGCACTACTTTTCCTTTCCACAACTGCAGAAGTGATGGCTGCCATGAGCAACATGGCAGCTCTGACTTAAACTGTGCATGCACAAGTACTGTGCATATGTAGTCATGTCAGCACCAGCATGTAACACATGGCTGACTCCTGGGAAAACTGTGCATGCATGAGTATCACACATGTGCAGTACTGTAATTGCTGCAGTATTAGTTATGGGTGACTCTTGTGTGGCGAGAGCACTGCATATTCATTTCAATGCTCTTGCTTCTCTTAATAGCATTCCACAATAATATTGTCTCTGACCAGAGTTTGTTTTATTAGCCTTCTATGGGAAACAGAATTAAAAGCCTTTCTATAGTCAAGGAACAGCACATCCACTGCATGGCTCCTGGATGCTACCTCTGTGACCCAATCAAATGATTGCTATTTTCACATTATAATGTTCCTTACCACATGATAATGGCCAGTTTTGCATATGTAATGCAAACAAATTACTGTTTTTTTCTAGGTGGGCAAAAGTTGTGATTTCTGTCTTAGTGGAACTTCTGCAAAATTTCAAAACTTTAGTGGAAGTTTCCAAACTTCCACCTGTGGTAGATTGAACATCTTTCAAATGTTTTTGGTGAAATTTCTCACTGTTTCTCTCAGACAGAGGAGGAAGAAAAAAATAACTTTACCTGGTGTTCAGTGACCTCTGCCCCGATGCCCTGCCTGAAATAAAAATATACTTCCCTTGGGGTTAACAGTCCCTCCCCACCCAATCACCTGCCCAACATGGACATCAATATGATGCAGTGTCCAGACCCCAATGTAACCCCTCAATTCTGATCACCCATATAGTCTTTATATGATCAAACGTTTTCCTGGTGATCTAGTAAACCCCCTTCCCTGTGTCCGATCCCCAGTAGATGAAACAATTTCCAATCCATGGTGGTCTAGTGCACACTTCCACCTTGGCAGGTAGTGTCCCACCACCCTGCTCCTCCATCCCGAACTCAAGCAGGTGACTGGCACAGCCTTCTGCTCTCCACCACGGCAGGCCACCCACTGAGCTGTCAATGAATGAGCATGTGCTACAAGAAAGCATTCATTCGCTGACAGCTTAATGGGTGTCCAGCCATGGTGGAGAGTGGAGGGCTGTGCCGGTCACCTGCTCGGGTTCAGGATGGGGGAACTGGGTGATGAGACACTACCTGCCGAAGTGGTGGTACACTAGATCACCAGGGGTTGGGAAAAGCTTCACTGATTGGGAATCAGGATAGTGTGGGGTTCACTAGAATACCAGAACTGTTCCTTTATATAAAGACTATATGGTAGAGCAGTATGGTGGGGTTACAGTGGACTCTGGACACCATGGCACATTGATGACCATGTTGGGTGGGTGATTGGGTGGGGACAGGGAATCACTATCCACCAGAGAAGTGTATTTTATTGATGGGGTGAGTGGTCAGATGGGGAAGGGAGGGAAGGACCGCTAGACACCAGGGAAGTGTATTTTATTTAATGAACCAAGTGATTGCTTGGGGTAGGGACCATTAGCCACTAGGGAATTTTATTTTTATTTTGGGCAGTGCTTCAGTGGGGCCACTGGACACCAGAGAAATCTGCTTGATAGGCATTGATCGGTTGCTGGCAGGGGAAGGGGCACCAGACAACAGGGATTCAGGGAAGAAAATATTATTATGTAGGGTGTCATCTGGTGAAAAGGTCCACGAATGTTACTCTTTTGCTTTCCGAACTTTTGCAGAAGTGAAAGTCTGATTTTTGTGGGAATTCCACATATGGAATTTTTTTTTGCACCACTGTACTAATTTTGAACACACATGTTTATTATGCACCATTCAAACATAATCGAATCATTCTAATATCTGGGAAAATGAATATTATGTGAAAATGAAAGTTTAGTAATCTTGTAAAGGTGATTATGTGATTTAATAATAGGATTTTACATGATTTTTGGTGGTAAAAAAGTTCACCCAGCTATACAGATGATCAAACCCAATTGTCTTCTCCTACAGACTCAGTACATTCAAAGTTTAGGTGACCTCTACAGCCAAAATGATACCATAACCTTGATTTTCAAAAGGAAAACTGTAATGCAAGGTTCCTGCACCAAATGGGGATGATGCAAGTGGCACCTTCATCATAGTTTGCAGCAATCCCAATTTTCATATGCCCACTGCAGCAAAATTAGGATGATGTGTGGCAAATTCCCTTTCACAGCACTTTTGGCAAAGGCCCCCATGCGCCAGGTCTCAAGAGAGCTTGTACCATGGTGGGGCTGCACCATCCCTTTATTTGCTATTCTAAAAGCCCTGCAGTGGGCTGCCTGTAGACCAGCCAGGAAGTGGTCTAAGCACTATGCACCACTGCAAGGCAGGGTGGTGATTTGGGTCCTCGAGGAGGGGACTGGGAGCAGACAAAACACAGGAGAGCCCTTGGGGAGATGGAGGTATGGCAACAATGTGTGGGGGAAAGAAGTGGCCCCCTGTGGGAGTACCCTGTGCTACTACATAAAGCCAATCAGACTGGACACAGGGGTGGCAGACAGAGACCGGGAGCTGGCTTCAGGAGCATACAGCCCAGGCAACATAGCTGTCAGTGATTCCAACACCGTCAGTGGCTGCAGATTGGAAAGTGCAAATGGCAGATGGCAATGGTCCCAGGCACCATGGCAGTCCCCAAGTACCAGGATCTTGCATGGAGGCAGGCTACTGCCCACCTATGGTGTTGTGGTCAGTGGCACAAATGGGTCAGATGCCAGGGCTACATGCACCTGAGGCCAGGTCCCAGTCCTTTCCTGCCAAACCCCGTACCTGGGCCAATCAGCTACCTACTCTTGCACAGGACACCCCTGCAGGATGCCACCTCACCACCCTCACATTGGCCTCATGTTTCCATCGCTCCCTATGCCACTACCATGCTTCTTATGCCCCCAGGTTCCATCTTGTAGCCATATGTACCACCCCACCTTCACAGCCCCTCGAGTGTTGCGCGGGGGAGCTTGACAAATTCATCCATCCAACCCCTGAGATGTGCCACATCATTGCCACAACCCTGTGGATGTGGCAAATCTCGGGTCTTGGGTGCAGGGATCCTCATTCTTTTAAAAATGCGGTGCAGGATCCCTGATGCACCATACGATTACCGCAGCCCTAGATCACTGCAATATGTGGTGATCTAAGGGCTGTTTGAAAATCAAGCTCCATTTGTCTTATGAGGATGTCATTTGCAAGAGTAAAACATCTATAGTTGCTTACTTTAACCATATAACCCACTTAAAAAAAATAATGTAACAAATGTTTTGCTTTTTCAGTTTGGTTCTTGAAATAGCAGTAATTAATCACAAAGCATATAACATTAAAGTCATAGAAACAAAGAAACATAGAAGTTGATGGCAGATACAGACAGCAATGCCCATCCAATCAGCTAATTTTTCCTACCATATGAATGTGCCATAGCCCTTTACTCTGTCAATGGTCTATTTATTCATACTCATCTGTATTGCTCCCTTATGTCTATCCCAAGACTGTTTTAAGCCCTGCACTGTATTCATATTTACCACTTCCAGAGGTAGGCCATTCCAGGCATCCACCACCATTTCTGTGAAAAATTACTTCTTCACATTACCCCTTATTTGGCCTCCCTCTAATCTCATGCTGTGCCCTCTTGTCCTGCTATTTTTGTTACATTGAAACATGTTAGACTCTTTCACCTTGTTAATGCCCTTAATATATTTGAATGCTTTGATCATATCACCTCTCTCTCTCTCTCTCTCCTTTGCTCTAGGGTATACATATTGAACTCAGTTAATCTGTCCCCATGTTTTCTGATGCAGTCCCTGCACCATTTTGGTTGCCCTTCTCTAGACTGCCTCCATTTTGTTAATGTCCTTCTGCAGGTGAGGCTCCCATTGCTGCACATAGTACTCCAGATGGGGCATAAGCAGTGTCTTGTAAAGAGGGATTATTATCTTCCTCTTATGACTTGTGATGCCCCTACTAATATACCCCGACATACTTCTAGCCATCACTACTGCCATAGTAGTCTGCTTGGATGATTTCAAGTCATCTGTGATAATGATGATGCCCAAGTCTCTTTCTTCCCCTGTGATTGCCAGCAACTCCCCTCCCAACCTATAGATAGCTTCAGGTTTCTCTTCCTTATGTGCATGATCTTGCATTTCTTTGCATTCAACCCCTGTTGCCACTCTTCTGACCATTTTACTAGTTTATCCAGATCTCTTATCATTCTGACCACCCCATCTGGATCATCTACTCTGTTGCAGATCTTGGCATCATGTGTCATCTGCAAAGAGACAAACCTTACCCTCCAGTCCATCTGCAATGTCGCTGATGAAGATATTGAAGAGGACTGGCCCCAGGACTGATCCCTGAGGTACCCATCTTGTGACTTGTATCTCTTTTGACTGTATACCATCTACCACCACTCTCTATTTTCTGCCCATCAACCAGTTTGCCACCCAGTTGACCAACTTCTGACCCACCCTAAGCCTACCCAGCTTATTAATCAATCTTCTATGTGGAACAGTATCAAAAGCTTTGCTGAAGTCAAGGTAGGTGACATCAACTGCACCCACTTGGTCCACCACCCTAGTTACCCAGTAAAAGAAATCTATGAGATTAGTTTGACAGGATCTTCCTGTTGTAAACCCATGCTGTCTTGGATCCTGTGTGCCTGTGGATTCCAGGAGTTGCACTACCCTTTCCTTAAAGAGAGCCTCCATAACCTTGCCCACTACTGAGGTAAGACTGACTGGTCTGTAGTTCCCTGCCTCCTCCCTGCTGCCACTCTTGTGGAGCGGGATCACATGAGCTCTTCTCCAGTCTTCTGAGACATCTCCTGTGCTCAGAGACTCACTAAACAGTTCTGCTAATAGCTCTTCTAGTTCTACCATTACCTCCTTTAGTATCCTGGGATGTATGCCATCAGGTCCCATTGCCTTGTCCACCCTAAGCTTAGAGAGCTCTTGTAGGACCCTTTCTTTTGTGAACACCACCCTCCCCCCTGTGTTCATGGTGCTGAGCTGTGGGCCCTGCTCTTCCTTCTCCTCAGTAATTACTGAGCAGAAGTATCAATTTAGAATAGATGCTTTTCCTTGGTCCTCCTCCATGCAATCCCCCTTATGCACTTTGATCTTAGCAAAAAACCTTCTGGACTTTCTCTTTTCACTAATGTCATTAGTATAACGACCTCCCTGTTCTTTTCAAGGTTACTTTTTTAGGAAATGTTTGCTGCTTTCCTCATACCCCAAGGAATAAATGTATAAATCAAGGCATTTTGTTAAAAAATATATATATAGTCATATACCTTTTTTCAGTTTGGCCCCAAAACCTTAAACAAAAGGAGAAACTCAGAGGGATGCACTAAACAAACTCATGATAAATTATGAAGTACTATACACTGGTCTCACAGTGAAATGATGATAGCCAGGCTGTTCAGCTTGTGAGGTTCACTGAAAATGTAAGAATACATTTTTAAGTATTTGGACTATACTTAACACATATTAGAGACAACAGAAATATTCTTTAGGGCTGACTAAGTGAGATTTAAATAAATTTGCAAGGACAGAGACAGGAAGCAGCACCAAATGGGAATATATTTACATATCCCTTTTAAAGAGGTTAGTGAGAACACAAAACATTTGGTGTATTTTTCCTGTCCTTACCTATTTTACTGTACTTTTATCACAGTGAAATACTTCAAAAATACTAAAATCTAGATTTAGTAGTTGCCGTATTGGTCCTTGCAAGAATAGATCCAGAAGCAAATGATTTGATACCTTTTAATGGACCAACATAGATGTAACAACAAGAACAAAGTGCTCTAGTTTTTGGACCAACCAGTCCTTCTTCAGAAGCTCATGGCAGTTGTTTAGAAAATACAATACTTATAACAGCTAGATAATGCAGAGAAAAACAGAAAAAATATCCCCATTGGTTTAAAATACTCATTTAAAAAAAAAAAACAGAAGATGATGTCAGAGAAGTTTAACAGTACAATACTGCCTTCAGCCAGAAAGAACCTTGTGTCAGATGTGCTTGGTGGAACACACATATAAAGAATCCTACTGCATATAAATTTAATTGACATAAGATAACACTGCTGAAGCAGATAACTCCTAAATCAAGCTATGAGTGTCACAGCTAGTACAAGGATGTGATTACTGAAAGGCAACCCCCACCCAGATTAAAGACAAACTAAGATTGTTATAGTGCTCATGAAATTTTAATGTTAGCTTTATAGACAAGAATTTACCAGTAAAGTTGTCTTAAAAACATCAGTGCACACTGTGTGATGTGTAAAACCTAGCTGGACCTGTCACCCAGCTGTATTCTCAAGCTAGATATAAGGCCCAAGAAATTTCAAAAACCTCAGGACTATATAAATGATAATTTAAATATAAATTGATAATATTAGTGTCAAACAAAAAAACTCTAGTCGAGGAACCTCAAGGAATTAAGACCATGTAGCCTGATATGTACTGATGTCAATATATACTAGAATGTAGCAACTTGATGTACCACAAGTGTCTAAGGAATCTGAAAAAGAGATAAAAATGTAATTTCTCTCCTCCTCCTCTTCATACAAACAATGCAACCTAACCCACCCCACATCACAATAATGTGGGTGGGGGAGATACATAGCTAAAAGGAGATGTTGTCTCTCTCTCCCCCCCTTCTCTCTCTCTCTCTCTTCCACATACACACACACATGCACACACTCTCTCTCCTAGTGAACCTATATTAACTTCAGTCACTGCAATTCTAACTGTGACACTTATAGCTTGATTTAGGAGTTATCTGCTTCAGCAGTGTTATCTTATGTCAATTAAATTTATATGCAGTAGGATTCTTTGTATGTGTGTTCCACCAAGCACATCTGACCCAAGGTTCTTTCTGGCTGAAGGCAGTATTGTACTGTTAAACTTCTCTGACATCATCTTCTGTTTTTTGGTTTTTTTTTAAATGAGTATTTTAAACCAATGGGGATTTTTTTTCTGTTTTTCTCTGCATTATCTAGCTATTATAAGTATTGTATTTTCTAAACAACTGCCATGAGCTTCCGAAGAAGGACTGGTTGGTCCGAAAGCTAGAGCACTTTGTTCTTGTTGTTACATCTATGTTGGTCCATTAAAAGGTATCAAATCATTTGCTTCTGGATCTGTTCAAAAATACTACTACTGTGATAATTTCCTCCACTATACTTAACAGTTAATAAAATATACACATTTATCATTTTATATTTAGTCCAGCCTTACTTGGGGTACACATATTAAATACAATTTGTAACTAGTTTGAGTCAAAACCTATTCTGTAAGTTGTCCACACAATGACATAGAGGACTGGGGCACTAGACACAACACCTCTTGTCATGTCAGTGACCCGAGTTCAGGAAAAATCCCAGGCTGCTGGGAGTTGGCCAGAGGTGGAGAGAGGATAGAGCATCAGATGACAGTGCTCCTCTCCATAGGGGGTAGGATGAACTGTTCTGTTCACAGTGCTGCCACCGCGTGGAAATGAAGCAGTAGAGTAATAGTCATCACTTAGCCTGGGGTTGGTGAGCAGCAAATGTGTAGTGTGTGTATGCCTCTGTGTGCTCACATGATGGTGTCATTGCAAGTCACTGACCAAGAGGACCAGAAACATAGAAAATATGACCAGAGCATGATGCTTGGCCTACTCTCTGACCTGCACTACTGCCCAGTACCAGCTTGTCTAGATAAGGTGTACAGGGGGGATAGCCCTCTCTTCATTGGCCCTGCCATAGGGGGTAATCTTTAGGGATTGTGAGGTAGGTTCTTAAGGAGACAAGTTCTGATATATCCTAATGTAATCCTTGTGTTTTTCTGCTACACCATTAGAGGCAGTCTTAAGATAAAATGTTAACAGAACATAAGATTGCACATTCTCTACAGTAGTACTCATTTAGTGGAATACAAACCATATAGATTTTAACCCTTACATAGAAACATAGAATTTGACTGCAGATAAGGACCACTTGGCCCACCCAGTCTGCCCATTTCCCTACCTAATGGATAAGCTGCAGATCCTAGTTAACCAGCAGCCTACTTCTTCCTACTCCAACCCCCTAGAATTGCCTTATGACTGTCCCATGCATGCTTGAATTCTACCACTGTTTTTGACTCCACAACCTCCTCCGGAAGGCCATTCCATGCATCCACAACCCTCTCTGTGAAAAAATACTTCCTTAAATTACCTTTGAGCCGCCCTCCCTCTATCTTCAAATTGTGCCCCCTTGTTCTTGCACATACAAAAAGAGTTTTAAAAATGGTAGACCATATTATGCAAGACAAAGGCATTTACATATTATTACCTCATGTTTTCATCACTGATATTTTAACAACATTTTCTTTATGCACAGTCACAGAGAAGTATCTTAGATTTTAGAAAAGTATTACATTGATTAACTTTACTCATTTTTTTCCTTAAGGCTTCCAGTACCCAATTCTAAATTATTAGAGGTAGTGGTACAAAATAAATGAAATCTGGTTTGCCCAGTTGTGCTGAAATCTTACAATGCCATACATAAAACTGGGTACTGTACATAATGCAGGGGAGGAGTTTCCCCTGAGAACACAGGTGGAATGTAAACCACAGATCCAGAGATTAAGTTCCTATGTTGAGGAAATATTGCACCTTCAGAAGCTTCCCATTTTCATCAATGCAACAGTCCATGCAAAAAGCATTATCAGCATCAGAATCCACTGATTGATTACAGCCTATGATGTCACTGGGCTGCATATCTATAATGGCACAATAGTGAAGCTATATTCAGAGATTGGAAACAGAAAACAGAAAAGAGGCATGTGCAGAAAGAGAATAAGGACTCAGCAGCTATGAACTGGGAAAGCTAAAATGCTTCACAACACATCCACTTTCCCATTGAAAATTAGAAAGTAAGTAAAAAAAGACTTTAACTCCAGTGATTCTGCCACAGGACTTTACTTTACACCTATTCCCAGCACCACCCTGTTCTCCCACAAACACCTTCCTTCCAGTGTTTACTGTCCTCTTGCTGATGAGCATCTTCAAGTCATCACACCATAGTATGAAACCATCCATTTTTTCTCCACTAACCACATTTCAAGGCAGGCTGTTCCATTTGTGCACCACCCTCTCCAGGAAAAATACTTTCTGATGTCCTTTCTAAACATCCTCTCTGCCACCCTAAGATTGTAACCCTAGTGGTTGAACTGTCCTTCATTTTGAAAGATTTGATTATGTGTAGTCTGTCTTGTTGCTCCTTTGAATGTATTTGTACATATCCAGCCTAGCCACTGTCTCTCCCTCTTTGCCTCCATTGAGTTCAAGCTAGCATGGGAAAGGCACTGCAGAAAGTTAGGAAGGAAAAAAGATTAGGGGTAGCCCACACAGGCAGAATAGATGGATGATACTGTCCCTTTCTGCTGGCACTTTCTTATGTTCTTATTGTTCTTATGTTCATTTTGAGGTCTACCTGTCTTTACTCATATGTCTTAGCATACTAGTGCTGGATCATTTTAATCACCATTTTTCTGGATAACCTCTAGCTTGTACTGCTCCTTCTTTAGATGTGGGCTCCAGAACTGCACACATTTCTCCTGGTGAGGACTAACCAGTGACCTGTACAGTGGCAGAGTCAGCTCCCTCATTTGACATTTAAAACCCATATTATGTAACCCAAAACCCTATTTTCCTTCCCACTACACTGAGAGGATGATTTTAGTCTTAGTAATTATCCCCTTTCCTCCCAAGAGTATTTTACTATTACCCAATGATCCAGTACTTTGTAGGTGTTTTTCTGCCCTCAGTGTGCATAACTTTATATTGTTTTGGCATTGATCTTAAGTTGCCAAATGCCAGATCACTTTTCCAGCCCCTGCAATCCCTCTTCATTTTGTTAATCCTTGCTCACTGTCCCTTATTCACCGTAAATGCTCACACAACGCATGGAATCACCTGGAAACAAGTTCCATTTCCTCTGAAACCCAACCCAATGTCACTAATGTATATACTGAAAAGAATTGGCCTCAGGGTGGACCACTAGGCAATGCCCTTTAGTCATGAGAATTTGCTGTAGGGAACCCCACTATGTGTTCTTCAGAACAATCTGTTTCAAATCCAACTAGTGAGTCTGCTCAACTGTGTAGCTAGCCCCTCAACCTGCAGCTGCCCCCCTCCCTCCCACTTCTCTTAATCACATTTGCTTCTCTCCAGTCACCCAGCACATAGCCTGTTTTCAGGGACTTATTGAAGTGGGCTGTCAGGGGATCTGCCAGACCATGACACATTTACATAATCAGCCTATTTGGTTCAGAGCATTTGTTACGTTTTAGATTCTGCAGCCCTCTGAGCTCCCTGTCCAAGGATAGATTGCCTGTATCTGAATCTCAGATCACTCTACTCTAATCCTGTTGTCCAATATTGGGCCTGCGGCTTCCTCCATAAACAGCAAATTAAAGTACTTGTTTAGTACATTTACTTCTCCCATGTCATCTTTCACCTTTTCCCCATTCTCCATAATCCTTTTTGTTTTGAGCTTTGTTTGTCTCTTCACACTGAAATACCTGATAAAAGACTTATTTCCCTTAACACCCCTGCATTCTTCAGTTCAGTTCTTGTTTAAATGAGTTGTTTGCTTGCTGTATCTCTAGTTCCCCATGGGCATCTGTTCCCAATTGTAAACCCTAAAAGATAACTTCTTCTTTATTGCTTCCTTAAATGACTGTTAAAACAAAGTGGCTATCATGTCTTACTAACATGCATGCCTGGAGGAGGTTGTGGAGTCAAAAACAGTGGTTGAATTCAAGCATGCATGGGACAGTCATCAGGCAATTCTTGGGGGTGGGGGTAGAAAGAAGTAGGCTGCTGGTTAGCTAGGATCGGCAGCATATCCATTAGGTAGAGAAATGGGCAGACTGGGTGGGCCAAGCGGTCCTTATCTGCTGTGAAATTCTATTACATAATGCACTCCTGGGATGCTCCTATTAACAGTGAAACATAGAAATGGATGGCAGAAAAAGACCAGTGGTCCATCCAGTCTGCTCATGGTTCACTATCTAACTCCGGGACACATTGTCAACCTAGGGTCCTATCCTCTCCATCAACCCCCCATTCCTCTCCCAGTTTCTGTCACCCTGAGTAACCACTATACCTTTCATTCTGTCCCACCTTTTCTTGAAATCATTAATGGTTTTAATATCTGCCACCTTGGCTGGTAGACATTTCCACAGTTCAGCCACCCTTTCTGTAAAATAACACTCCGTCATATGCCTTCTGAACCTCCTTCCTGCCAGTTTCCTCTTGTGCCCTAGTGACCTTGAACTATTACTCATGCTAAATAATTCTCCAAAGTTCACCTTATTTTTTCTTTCCAGGAACTTGTAGGTCTCTATTATAGCTCCACTGCCCCTTCTGGTCTATAGTGAGCAATGTTGGGTAAGTTACTTTTTCTATTACTTTCTATTTCTTTTGGAAACTTGATCCAGGAAGCTCTGTGCAGTCACTAGCAAGGATGGAGAAGTATTAGAAAAAGTAATACACCTTACAGTTACAGTTATTTCTTTCTTTTTATACAAAAATAATAAGTAACTTTAACAGATGGCATGTATTTGAAAGTAATAGGTTAGTTACTAGTTACTTTCAAATAAATGTAATCAGTTGCAGTTACATATTACTTTTGTATAAAAAGACATAAGTAATTGTAACTGTAAGGTGTATTACTTATTCTAGTACATCTCTATCCTTGCTAGTGACTGTACAGAGCTCTCTGGAACAAGTTTTCAAAAGTAATAGAAAGTAATAGAAAAAGTAACTTACCCAACACTGCTAGTGAGTACCCATTCAGTACCTTGAGGCACTCCTCATAATATCTGCCCTGTCTTCTTTAAGTTATCTTTTTCACCATTTGCTGCACAGTCTTCATCTTTTCCTTATCTTTTCTGAGTTGAGGACTCCAGAACTGGGCACAGTATCCCAGATGTCACCTCACCAGAGATCTATAAAGGGGTAGTGTTGTTTCTTTCTTTTGTCTGCTGATACATCCTAGCATTCACTTTGACTTACTATAGGCCTTGCTGAACTTGCTTGATTTTGTTTTAGGGTGTCACTGATGATAACTCCTATGTCCCTTTTCTGACTGCCCATTTGTTTTTCACCCCTTTATATCATCTATGTCCTCCCATTCCAGCATTTAAGGTCTGCTTCTCTGCCCAGATGAGCACCTACCTCACTGTACACCTCCATCTCCCTAGCACTGAAAGTATTTTAAACAAAGCCTCATAATGTTGATGAGCTTTCTGTTACTCTACTTACAATAAATGGAACACGCTGCTCGAATGTATAATTTATGCACCCATGCTGAAAAACTAAAACAAATGATGACCTCATATCTCATGGATGTAGGATAAAGCATCGTTAACCTCTAACTACCTTTTATCTTACTGGCTGTAATTATACTGTCATTTTATGTATTTATTTATTTTTTCAATTTTGATAACCGGGTAGGCCCACTGAGCCCCGAAGGTCCCTTTTTCAGGGGTGACATGGGATTTGTTACACAGTAAGAACATTTCACATATAGAGCATATAGGTGTGCTTACCAATTCAGTTACAATCTGGTCAGTATGCCCAGGTTTCAAGACACAGTACATGGCACGATTCAGACATTCATCAGGACAAATGAATTCTATGATCACAACAGGAGTGAACAGAACTTGTACAGGGTATGGAATTAGTACAGAATAGAACAATTGACAGTGCACTTGAGTTTCCCAGATAGGAGAGGTTTCTTGTGATCTGGCCAGGGCCAGGGTAGGCTGGGAACTAAACTTTGTGGTTCTATGCTCCAGTGCATGAGCATGCACTTTTACCTAGTAGATGTGCATGGAGCCCAGAATGGAAAGTTCTCAGTGAGGTCGCTTCCTGAAGGTGTGCTGGGAGCTTATTCCACAGTACCAGAGCTGCCTGGGCAAAGGATTTGCTGCCAGCTGTGGTTCGTACCCTAGGTTCTTCCAGAAAATTACTCCCTGTGGTGCAGAGCTGCCTGCCTGCTGATTTTGGGACCAGCAGATTGACTAGACTATTGGGGGGGGGGCTGTTGATGAACTTGAATGTACTATATAGTAGTGGATACTGCAAGTGGTTGCTAAGAGATGGCCAGTTTAGGGATGCCAGTGACTCACAGTGATGTCACCTTTTGTGGGACATTGTGGCAAAGTGAGCGATCTTATTATATAGAATTTGCATCCTGCTGTGCTCCTGTTTTGCCATTCCCTGCATTAAAGAAGCAGCAGAGGACAAGGTTGGGAGGAGGATGCTGTTAGCTATGGTAGTCCTTGTCTCAGGGATCAACTGGGCATTCAGGCAGTATAGTAGACCAAGTTTTTGATGCAGCATTTTGGTTAACTGATTCACATGAGGCTTCAGTGTGAAGGCTTGGTCCAGCATCAGGCCCAGGTATTTCAAGGACTTTACTACCTCTATTGAAGTACCTGATGAGGAGACTATGGGAAGTAGGGAGCTTCTATTCTGTCCAAGAGTTCTTGGACCAAAAACCATGGCCTTTGTTTTCTTGGCATTTAGAACCAGCCTGTTTTATGAGAGCCAGGTTTCTAGTGTTTTAAAAATCTAATTTTAGCTGGGCCCTTAGGTCTGCAGTGCTATTCAAGGATCAGTAAATCACTGCATCGTCTTCGTACTGGACCACCGAGTTACCTGTGCAGTGATTATTCAGGTCATTTGCGAATAGCAAGAATAGGAGGGGGCCCAATACGGAGCTTTGAAATACCCCTTCCTTGAGGGGGAGTGGTTCAGATGTAGTACCTCTCCACTTGACCTGATGGGAGCAATTGGTCAGATATCTATTGAACCAGGTTAAGGAGTGCTGGCTAAGACCAAGTTTACCCAGTTTGTTTATCAACAGGTTATGGTCTACTAAATCAAAGGCCTTGCTCAAGTCTATAAAAACAGCTCCAGTGGGGGTGTCACTGTCCAAGGTTGTAAGGACATCAGCTGAGAGTATGATGAGGGCTGTGTCCATCCCATTGTTTCATCTAAATTCATGCTGTGTATGCATTAGTAACTTGTTAGTCTCCAAGTAGTCCTGGAGTTGGCAGTAGACTAGCCATTCTTGAATTTTGGCTAGAGTGCATAGTAGGGAGATAGGCCTATAGTTGCCTATGGGCTGCCTGGCACATCTCTTGTGGATGGGAACCATGCTGGCCTGCTTCCATCTATTAGGCATAGCCCCTTCGAGTAGGGACCTGTTAATGAGCTATGTGATCAGTAATGTTATGGCTGGTGCGGCAGCCTTGAGCAGCCTAGGGTCAATGTCATCCAGACTGCCTGAGCCTTTTGCTTTGATGGATTTTAGAAGGGGGAGAACTTCCTTTGCCCTTACCAGCCTTAATTGAAAATGTGGGCAAGAAGGGTTTGTTGTCTCAGGGCATAGGTGCTCTGAGGTTTTGGGGGGGAGACTCATCTTGTAGTCTTCTAAGTTAGTGAAGAGCCTGTTAAAGGCAGAGGCAATCTCAAGGCCATCATTAAGTGTTTGCCCATTGTGTTCTATTGGACCTTGGGGTAATTTACCACTGCCTTTTATCAAGGCATTGATGTGGGACCAGAAGGACCTTGGGTCAGCCAAGTTGGTCTGTTGGAGGCTCTTAACATACTCCCATTAGCAGCCTTCACTGCTTGTTTGCACTGGTTCCTTAGATTCCTATAGGTCACCAGGTCCTATGGGAGAGTTGAGGTTTTGTGTTTTTTTCCAGGACTTGTCCCGGCTTATCATCATAGTTTTTAGATCTGGGGTGAACCACTTATAGCAGTGGCCTTTAGTTCTCAGTCTCCTTAGTGGAGTGAACAGGTTGGATGCAGAGATGAAGGAGTTCTGGAAATACTCCAGTGCTTCATCTAGGCTTGGGAAAAGTCGGATTATAATAATAATATATAATTTAATAATATTATAATATTGGATGGAGTCAGTAAAATGTGTATGTCCTATTATCATCTTGGGGTTGTGACAAAACTTAAGGAGTTCTCCCACCACTGGTAATACTTATTATGTTTGAAGGATCCCCAGAAAGAGTTGAGTGATGAACTGGGCTGCCATGGATGCTGAACTGCTGTATTCCAGGAAAAGACCCTCTCTCTGTTTTCCCCTCCATCAAAGGCAGTGGCCAGCAAGTTCAAGTGCAGGTGGAAGAATGATGTTGATGGTGAGCCTGATACAGTATGCATGCGCACAACATCACTTAACAACCTTGAGGCACCATGGGAATGTGTGATGGACACCAAAATAAAAATGAAAAGAATGCAAATGCCCAAGTAACAGGCTATGTTTTGGGGATGTAAAAGAAGAGGAGAGAAGTGAAAAGTAGTTTGAGCAGGGGAAGAGATGGAGTGGTATTGAGCAGGGTTCACTACTGGGTCCAGTCCTTTTTAATGTCTTTATAAGTGACATTGCAGAAGGACTGGAAGGAAAAGTATGCCTCTTTGTAGATGACACACAGATCTGCAACAGGGTTGATACACAAGGGGGTATGGAAAGGATGAGAAGGGACTTTTCAAAGTGGGAGGAATGGTCAGAAGTATGGCAGCTTGGATTCAATGCAAAGAAGTGTAAAATAATGCACCTGGGAAACAAAAACTCAAGGGAAGAGTACACAATGGGGGGGGGGAGTAGCAACAACAACAAAAATGGAAAGTGACCTGGAGGTAATCATATCAGCTGCCTTAAGGTTAGCAAGCAATGTGAGCAATTAGTAGGGAGGGCTGGGGGGAAACTGGGATGTATAGGGAGAAGCATCACCAGCAGAAAACAAGAAGTTGTTATCCCTCTGTACAGACAGCTGGTAAGACCCATCTGGAGTACTGTGTCCAGTTCTGGAGACCCCATCTCAGCAAGGACATAGACAGAATGGAGGCAGTCCAGTGGAGGGCAACTGAAATGGTGCAGGGTCTACAAGTGAAGCCATATGAGGAGAGATTAAACGAGCTTAATATGTACACCCTTTGGGGAAAGGAGGGGGGAGGACATGATAGAAACTTTTAAGTACCTCAGTGGAATCAACAAAGTCCAAGAGGATAGCAACTTTCAGAAAAAGAGATGTGCAACAACAAGGGGACACAATTTGAACTTAGAGGAGCAATGTGAGGAAATATTTTTTCACAGAGAGCATGGTGGATGCATGGAACCACCTTTCTGAGGAGGTTGTGGGGTCTAAAACTGTGGGAGAATTCAAGAATGCATGGGACAGACATAAGGCAATTCTTGTTGGGGGGTAGGAAGAAATAGACTGTTGGTTAACTAGGATCTGCAGCTTATCCAGTAGGTAGGGAAATGGGCAGACTAGGTGGGCCAAGCAGCCCTTATCTGCCATCAAAGTCTATGTTTCTATGTTTCTAGGAAAGGTGTTGGAGAATGGGAGGAATACAACAGAGCCAGAGCAAGAAGGGAACCTCTTTCTCTTGCTTTAGTAAACTATAGTTGCACTGCCACTTGCTAAATGGAAGATACTACAGCTAGAGATCCTGGATATATGTGGAAAGAAAACATGTCACACTCTGGGTTATCTAGGTGCTTTGCCAAAGGGAGTGGTGACACAAGGTGCATATCATGACCCATGTTTATTGAGCCATGACCAAATTTACATCAGGCATGCCACAGAGCACTAGGAGGGTCACTGGAAGGCATGATTTGATTTACATTGGGTTAGTCTGATGTAGTCACGAAGGCCAAAACTGCATGGCCAGGAGGAACTGGCTTACATTCATCATGTCAAGCTGGAACAGGAGGTAAACATATATAGTAGGCCATATACACTGTACACTGTAAATAATAAAAATAAAATTGTTTGCATGGAATATCAGTGTATGTTTTTTTGTCTCTGCATACATCCTTATCATCAGAACTGCTAAAGCCATGTGTAGAGGTTTATTTACCAGTAGACTACTCTTGTCAAGGTAAAGAAGTATGTTTTCTGTAGAACCTGGCTGAGACATTTGATGAAGGGGTCTGTGTTGTTTGAAAGTTTGTGTTTTGTAAACTTCTTCTTTGCCCAAAAAAATGTATCAAATCACCCACTTTGTTAATCTTACGGTATTATAAAGAAAAATACAGACTTATTGCAATAGGAAATGGCAGGTTTAGTAAAGGTTATGGAAGCAGTATAGTGTAGTGGTTAAGGGCACTGAGCTGCAAACCTGGAGACCTGGGTTTAAATCCAATCAGCTTCTACTTGCATACTTTGTGACCCTGAGCAAGTCACTTGGCTTCCGTGTGCTCCCAGGTCACACCTGGAAACAAGATCTGGCTTAGTGCGCCTTTCCTGGTTAAACAGTTTCCCCTTTCATTTCCTTTCCTAACTGCCACTGTACAGAAAGCATGATATTGCTCTTCTTGTTGAAATGGAGCAGAACATTTTCCAGACTAAGGTGTTGTACCTCATGAGGCTATCCTAGTGAGTAGATTTAAAACAAATGACATCAACTTGTGGTAGGGTGGTATCTGTAGTACAACTAGAAATTTCCACATGGTTGAGGATTGAGTTATACACAATTATATCCTCCTGATGTGTGATGCCTTGATATCTCTCTCTGTTGTACTGTGTGATTTACAGTATGATTTCTTGTACATGCTGTCTTCATTTTACAGGCCCCACATAAGGTAGTTTTATGAGCAATGCCTGATCACAGAACAATTGCTGTGGTGCCCAAATCACTTGATTATACTAAGGGAATACAAGCATGAAAGAAGTTATATTGAACCTGTATGGTATTATAGATTTTATGAGTCAATTGTCATCAAACCTTGAGAAAAATTTATAAAGGTTTAAAATCATTGCAGAATGGAACTCCTCTACTTTACTCAGTTAATTCCATTTGAGTCAGCTGTAACATGGAATGTTATAATGAATCCATAGTACTTAAGTTTAGGGTGACAACTGTAATGCTTGTCTTTAGTGATCAAATTAAAATCCATGAGTTCCAATGCAGTAATAAGTAACACCCTTTGTTGTTAATATCATTCTAAATTATTAGGGTATTGTTCTTCATACAGTACAATAATACATAAAATTCAATGTCAGACTCACATGTTCTTGAAATTGGAGAACCCAGATTGGACTGTTACAGTGTGAATAGCCAGCTTGATTTTACCCCAGGCCTTTGCAGATATCTTGTAGTAAACACTTTTATCACTAGAAATGTGATGCCTGACTCAGCATAGGAACTGGTATCTGAAACCTGACCAAAGTAAGGCAACTTCCTGTCTGGTTCTGAAACAATGATTTCATTATTTATTGAACAGCATGTTAAAAGATTACTGCCCACAAAAGTTTATTTTTTAAAAACATATTGATTTGACTGGATGTTTATTACTGAGACACATGAGTTGAATAGGGTGAGCACTTGTAAGAATAGAAATTATTTCTTGACACTGGTTCTGGAAATCCTTAACATCATATTTTTATACTGTACTGTGTTATCATGTTTGTACCTTCTTAGTACTCAACTACATTACTATATATAGCAGCTAACCTTCTGTGCATATTTATTTATTGTAATGAAACATCCAGGAAAACCCAGTGTGATATGGACACATCTCATTTCCTTGCTCAGATGTCCTGGTTGCCAGGGTTCTGTATCACAGTAAAATTGATACTGTCTAAACTAATGTAAAACAAGCAACAAAAAAAACACTTACAATATTACTGCCATTCAGTTATATTAGTCGTAGCTCTAGAAATGCTAACAGCATGTTTTGGTAGTGGATGAAAAATGTGTTTCTATACTGCATATAAAAAAAGGCTACACAACTTTGGTAATAGATAAGACTCAAATGAGATGTGTAGACAGTAGCCTAATACACAAGGACATGTTTAACGGTTACTACTGAAGCAGATCAATCAGGTTCTATATATACAGCATGATGTTCACTAAAAAATGTGAGGTCAGATCAACGTCTGTGGGATGCATCTTAGCATTTTAAATATCTTTGAGATTAATTCAAAACTAAGAAGAGATGACACTCCTTTCATCCGGAAGCTAAGTGAGCAATAAATGGAACTGGTATGATACATTCTATGGCCCTGTCAGCTTTTAGATAGATGACTATCATTAAAATGTAGGATTGAGTATTATAGCGAGAACAGAGGGGGTGAATGACATGCTTCATTCAATCACAGTAAAGATCATAGGCCATGTAGAATACAATTTTATTAGGTAATATTAATCTCACAAAAAATCAGATGCCCCTTTTCACATGCTTATAGATACAAACCTATATGAAGACCATAACTTTAACCCAGTTCACCTGTAATTTGCATGCTGTAATAACCTCAGAAAGTGATGGGACCAATAGCTAGATAGTTATCAAAATAGTTATAGCTATAAAGACAGACAAACTGATCTCCCTTTTTTTGTGATTCCTATATTTTATTTGCTATTGTTTTACTACTGAGTCATATCCATGACTAGTTGCTACAAACTACATATAATATTTTGTATAACTCACATTTATTACTTCTCCACTATTTGTTTAGAAGTGTATCTACAAAGTGTTTAGAGGTCCTTTCTGTAGGATAGACACAATATAAAGAATGTGTTGCAGATAGATAGATAGATAGATAGATAGATAGATAGATAGATAGATTGATTGATAGATAGATAGACAGAGACTTATCTGTTTATATGCATGAGATAGTATATAGGAAAATCTAGCACTGAACTGTATAGACTTTCAGACAGGAAGCACACATTCCAATTTTTTTGCATCACTTCTCAAAATTTCTACACAATATATGTAAGTTGCTGAGTAATAAATCTTAAAATTCTCAACATGTTTCAATATTTGCTGCTTAGTTTTAATTTTTTTAACTTCAGCTGTTTTGGTTTTTAGATTATAATACATGATGGGAACTTTCCCTGTAGAAAAGGCCATCATTTATTCCCCCGTATACTTGTGACTAATCTATCAATTATAAGCATACACCTGCACTAATTAAGCAATTACAGCTATATTCTCCATTCTACCTCAAGCTTCATTAGGCCTGTCTCATCCAACTTGCAGCATATTGTGGCTATCTGCTAACATGCAACATCTTGTGGCTATCTGTTATCAGTCCTCTGCCTTGTCATGTATTGTCATGGATAGCATGCCTTGTCCTATTGCATATTGACTTCACTGGTCCACATGTAATGCTCTATTTGTGATTTTTATTTATTTACTGTATTTCATCCACCCACCCACATTTTTCTCAGGCCCTGTACCATCTTTGTATAACCTTTATGTTTATTAATTGCATCGTGCTCTGCATTTATTGCTGTTTATTTTACCTGAAATTTGTAGTGTGTTCTCCTGAGCCATCTCCATGGCCCAGGTGATGCATGAAATCAGTCCTTGGATCAGTGCACCTACCCAGTCAACAAATGAATGAATAAACAAGTAAATAAATAAATCTATACTAATTAAAGCTATACACCTACAATAATTAATCAAAAATAAATATCAACACTAATAAAAGTATATAACTACAGTACATTAAACCCTCTGGGACAATAATAATAACACAATTAACACATCATGAGGGAAGCTGTCCAAACCAATAAGCAAGCTAGAAAGGAACCTGGAAAAAGGCAAACAAAACCCTTCCAAACCCAGAAATCATCCACATTTCTATGAGCACTCACAACACACAATTTCCTGCCTGCTTCAAGGTACATTCAAGTGCCGTTACATGATTGCAGTTGTGATCTCCATAATGACAACCATCCTAAAATATTATATTCAATAAATGATGGATAAGGGTGGAAGACTTAGAAGTATACATATCTCGGAGGCTAATTAGGGCAATAAAGCCACTTACTCTTCAGGCTTATTGCCTTATAGCTTAATTACCCCCATCAATTTATATACATCCTTGTATATCACCCTTACCCATTATTTATTCTACATATAATACGGAGTATGATAGGATAACACCCCTGTAGTTAGGGTTGAGTAGGCTGTTTAAAGTTAAAACCCAATGTTTGCACCTTAATAACTTTGGCAGTGTTCAACAAAATAGTCAAAAATTTGACATGTATGCTGGCAAAACCTCAAGATGTGAAAAGTCCTTTGATGGCATCTTGTATGGTTTTCAAGATACTAAATGCCAAAAAATGGGAAAAAAATGCTATTTGGTTTTTCTATACATAACATGTTATTGTTTGGGTTTTTTTGTAGTTGTTGCTTGTTTATTTTTTGTTGCTGTCATGGGCTGCCTAGGTGGTGCAGAATTTTTCAAAGAAACTTTCAGGGTAGAAGTGGACTGTACCGAAGTAATGCCTTTCAAAGGTTTTTGTGAAATATTATTATACAGTTCCAGAGTTATACCTATTTTTTGGATAACTGTCATGCTCAACTGCTAAAAAAGTCTGATTGTAAGTGCTTATTTTCATTATTTATGTGTAATGAGAAATTATTTACTTGCCATCAGAGAAAAAGATCATAACAGTCACCATCTTGTTTTTTAAGATCATAGCAGCCACCGTCTTGTTTTTATAACTACAAAAATATTGAAAATACAAAAAAAATATTCATTTTACAAATTTAACACCTGACCCTAGGTAAACAGGAACAATTTTCTAGATTCTGGTACCAGTTTTTTTTTTTTAATGTGCCTGGAAATATTTTTTTCTGAGCATCTGAAATTCCTGGGTGCCCAATTTAGTGGGAGGAGCCATTCACTCTAGCTGCTTGTTTGTCTGTCTGTCTGTCTTTGTGTCTATCTATCTATCTGTCTGTCTAACTATCTAACACACCTTTTACTAGCACTATTATGTCTAGAAGGGATAACGTCATCCATTTTCATTGGGTCTAGGTAACAGTTATCCCTCAATGGTAGGAAAATCAGCAAGATGGCCATGATGCTGCTCTGCTCCCTAGTGTTATATGTTTGGATTGGTGTTTTGACTACATTTAGTGTTATTGCAATATTTGATAAATTAGACCTCATTTTTTAAAGCTGCCTCTTTCTATTTGAAGTTTCAAGTAACTCATATCTGATGCTATATAGTAACACTGAGTATGTCCTTGAATATGTCCTCCTGCTCCATGCTGCTCCATGTTTGCTTGGGCATTTTGACTGCTTTTAGTGTTATTGCAGTATTTCATAAACTAGACTTAATTTTAAAAGCTGTTTATTTTTCTATTAGAAATTACAAAGTAACTCAGATTTTAAGCCATATAGTGACATTGAGTATTAATGCAGTTGTAGCACTTGTCTTAACAGTCTGCTAGTTAATTTTTTTTTTTCATGTGGTACCCTGAAATAGAAGGCTTTGCTCTGTTCTGATTTTTTGAAACAGCAGTAATGCTAGAATGCTGATTTTCCAATTTGAAATTAGCCCTGATATTCAAGTAAGAATGGATGGATGACTAAAGGAGCTCAGTTCCCACCAGTTGAACCAGTAAAATGGGAAGAATATTTTAAAGATCTATTTTATGATACAGAGGCAAATCATGATACCAACAGGCTACTATTGGATAACTGGATCAAATTGGAAAAAGAAATAATGAAAGAAGAAATTTATAATGCTATCTTTTCCTTGCAAAATGCAAAGCACCAGGACTAGATAGAGTCCCAATGCAGTACATTCAATAGGAAACTTGGAAGAATTTTGGATCCCTTGTTTACATAAAGTGTTTACTAGCATAAATGAAACTGCTAAAGTCCCTGAGTCTTGGAAAGTGAACATTCTTGTACCATTTTTTTTAAAGGAGAGTAAGGGGACACCACTTGTTAGAGACCAATACGTTTGATTGGCAGCACCCAGAAAATCTGTACTAAATCATTAAAACTGAATTGTTGAAATTGATAATGGATAATAATATCATAGAAGAGGCACAAGCTGGATTTATGCCTGGTCACTCAACAACTGACCAGTATTTTGTGCTGAGGCACCTTATGCATAAATATAGGAATGTCAAAACACAAAAAATTATATTGTTTGTTTATAGATTTAAATGTGGCATTTGATAAGGTAAACAGGAGGCTATTATGGTAAGGTAAAACAGGGAGTGGACAAAGTTTTGGTTGGCTTAGTCCAACGTTTATATCAAGATAATACAACTCAAGTTAGATATCATTTATATGGAGTAAAAATTAACCATGTTATAATAAATTGGGGGTGAAGAAAGGATGTTTGCTTTCTCAAATTTTGTTTAATTTATTTTTTAATGAGGTTCTAATTACATTGTATGATAAGAATCTCCATATGCCATGAATAGGAAACTGTCATTGCCCATATTTAGGTTATGCAGATGATGTGGCTGTTCTGTCAACTAGTTATTTGGGGACTAAACGTTTATTATATAAATTCTATCAAGAACATGCAGAAGCAGATTTACAAATCAATTATGGGACTACCAAAGTAACAGTTTCTGGGGTACATAACTGGAAAATAAATACACAGTGGATAGTAATGAATTAGAATTTTTTTGTTATTTAGGGGTAACATTTACAGAGGTGCTAACATGGGGAAAACATTTAAAAAAACGGAAGCTAAAGTGAAAATATTTCTTCTGGCAATGGTTAATTTTACTTATAAAATTTGAGGCAACTCATTTATAGGATGTCAAGTCCTATATGGAGCAGAAATTTGGGGCATATATAAAAAGGCAAATACAGAAAACATTTTTAAGATTTTTTACAAGAAGTTATTAGGTTTACCAAAAGGGGCACCATCCTCTTTGATAAGAGTAGAACTGGAACAACTGCCTGTGAAGAGTCTCATATAAGAGAAATTATTTATATATTGGCTGAGAGCCTATTCTGTGAAACAGGAAAGACTACCTAGAAAATGTGTCAAATAAACTTGAAATTATTTACAATGACAAATTGTATTCCCAAACCTCTCAATCCTGGAATCTATCATACAACCATACTGCCCACAACAATGTATAGCTGATATAGTTACGATACGAAACCCCCGGTAGAAGTTTTTTCCCAGATAAAGGTAAGAATAATGGATATTTTTAAACAGAAGGAAATATTCCAATATTAAATGAGCAAGTGGATGTCAAAAAGTAAATGCTATTCTGGATTTGGGCCCTACTTGAGTATTTTGTCTGACTTTCATGGAAGAAAACCTTTTACTAGATTTACAGTGGTAGTTGCACAAAAGTTGACTGATAGTGCAGTATACTGAGCGGTGTGCAAGTGCAGTACTTATTGAATAACATATATAGTGGTACCGCACAATGATGCACACCGTGCGATACCAGTCGATGTTTGCATGACTACCACTGTAGATTTGAGCATTATGATAGCCAAAGATTAAGAAAGATAAATCAAATTATATAAATTGATTAATCAAATGTAGGTTGGGGAAAGATGATCTGATACATTCAGTGATTTTATGCCCACTGTATTCAAAATTTAGAGAGAAGTTTTTGAGCAATATACTACCAACAGTAATAGAGCTGGAACCCCATAATATCATTATATATCTGTTTAAATCAAGATCAGTTGAGATCTTTGAGTTTGTGGTCTCTCTCCTTAATTTAATTACAAAGAAAAAAATTGCATATTACATAAAGTGAGCAAGTGTTTTAAATGTTGTTCTCAATGTATACTAAAAATAACACATTACCCAGATTGCTGATTTTTATATAAATATTTAAGAAACCTGTTTTCACTGTAAAATGTTATATTGAAAATTGTAAGAGTTATAAAAGTTTATAGTGGCGTAAGGTGTTTGAAAGGTTGTATTGTTGTTTTTTAGGGTACTATTCTTTTTATAATGTTGTATTTTTATTTATAGATTTTTGCAAAGGCCTGTTGAAGAAATAAACTTGAACTGAATTACCATCAGGACTCAGAAAGACTTTCAAGATGGGATTTAAAAAGTGGATGCAGTGGCTGCACTATATGTGCTGAAATACCTACTACACCTTTGAAATTTTATGCCATTGTTGCCTGGGACTGGGAGGGTGTAGCAATAAATTACAGGTGTTTAAATTTACTATGCTTATTGGAACAACACTTCTGATTAAAAATCAGTGGTAAATACCACAATAGTTGGGAGATGAGTATTGTCTTTAGTTTTGTCCCTTTACATAGAATCTAGATGTTTAACCATTGTGTGTGTGTGCGTGTGTGTGTGTTGCTTTTAATTTTCTATTGCTTTGGTTTGTTTTATATCAAAACCAATTCTGTTCTTGTTGCCTACTTTTTCCCTGATCATTGTGGTTGTAGCCTCACACTGTGACCTCAATCAGGCCATGACACTGAAAGCTTCTTTGAAATTCTGTGCCAAGATCTAGCTTTCAGTCTGGTGGATTTTCGTTACATTTCGCTTTTGATGAGAAGGTGTGTTATTTCTGAGTTCAGCTGTTTTCACCTAAGCAAACTTAAATACATCTGAAATTGACACTAGTGGGGTAATCAGTGCTTGCAGTTAATGAAACATATGTAAATTAATATTCCCTCTTTATTTTGCCATTTTTTAATGTTTTTTTTCTCCTTTGGTCAGCTGCTTGTTCTCCCCCCCCCAGACATCTGTAATTGACACCAGTGGTGTCATTGTGCAATTGCAGTCAGTGAATCAAAGTCTGTATAGGTAGATAGACTCTTAGTTGCCGGATTGTTGCTGTTGTTGTTGCTTCCGAGAGCCACTGTATTCTTTTAAATTCACCCTTCCCCCACACATATAAATCCACACTTATGTGATTGACTCTGGTGGTCACATTCAGTGATAGCAGTCAGTGTATCAGCAGCAATGGCAGAGTCCTGTGGCTGACTTCCTGTTCAAATTACTGGCATTTTTTGTGCCCCTATGATCCGCTGTTTTTGTAATAGTCACCAGTGATGTTACTGAGGGCTCATAATCAGTGAAGAGTTGGTGAAGTCACAAATCTTATTAAATTTTGCAGGTTTTCTCTCACGAGATCAGATATGTTTTAGTCTTCTACATACAGTATCTAAAATCAACACTAGTAGTGTCATCAAGTGCATGGATTCTGTGAAGTGTTGGGAAAGATTTACTGCCTCAGTTACACTTTATTTCATTTCCTCATCTGTTGTGTTTTAATCCAAATCATCTGAGTTTTAATTTGATATATTGGCCACAATGGTCAAGCAACAACAGACACAAACTCTATGTCACCATTGGTGTCAGTTGCAGATGTGTGCATATGTGTGTTTTTGGGGGGGGGTTGAAACACAGGTGATCCAGGGAATAAAAGCATGTGAATTGAAGCTGCATTTCTTCACCAAATTCACAGAAAAGGCACACTGAATGAAACTAGCACTGTCAATTTCAGATGAGTAAGGGATTAAAACACAGCTGATCTTGTAAGAGAGAGCAAGCAAAATTAAATAAGTGACCCCATTTTCAATGGGGGGTGCAAGGCTTGCATCAAGCATATATATTTCTATATAACAAACCAGTCACACACACATACACACACACACAAACAAAACAAAACAAACAAAACATACAAAAAAATAAATAAATAAACAAGAAGGTAGACAGACATGTGGGGAGTAGTGCAATGTAATGGCTGTGGGGCAGCAGTCTTCCGGGAGTCTTTCTGGAGGCTGAGATGCTGCCCTGTTTGCAGACAACTCTCTGCTCTGAGGGAGGAAGTTGCCCGTCTTAAGGCCACGCTGGACAGTAATAAGGGAACCTTCCCCAGGCCACACTGGACAGTAGTAAGGGAACCTCCCCCATCCAGGGAGCACCAGAGCCACCACTTCTACCTCAGAGGTTGTGAAGAAAGCACAGCAGTTGGACCACAGTGGGTTCAGGGAGGGTAAGGGTGGTGGAACAGAGGCACACCCAGTCAGTTGTTCCACTCCACAATCCATACACCATTCTGGGGGAGCATAGTTTCCCCATGGATGCACCCACAGAGGAGACTAAGGAGTTTGCAGACAACTGTCACAAGGGAGGCCCTCAGGAAGGAGGCAGAGGACACCACAGGAAAGGAAGCAGCTCCTGGTGGGGGACTCAATTATTAGGGGGATAGAACTGGGGGGGCAGGGAAAACTGAAGTAAGGTGCCTGCCTGGTGCCATAGCTTGGAAGGACAGGAAGTGCATCCTTAGGATCATGAGAACAGTTGCACGGGAGTCTGAGCTGGACATCATTGTCCACCTAGGGATAAATGACTTGGCTCATCATGAGATTAGAGCAGTGCATAAGGACTTTGTAGATTTGGGAAGGGGCCTAAGACAAGTAGCACACACAGTAGCCTTCTCAGAGGTGCTGCCTGTCAGTGGCATGGGTGAGGCGAGGGTACTTTGCACCATGCAGTTTAATGAATGGTTGAAAAAATGGTGTGGAGTACAGGGGTTTGGCTTCATTGGGGACTGGGGTTCCACCTGGAGGGACACCAACCTATACAGGCAGGATGGTCTGCATCTGTCCAGGAAGGGAACAAGTCTTTTGGGCAATTGGTTTAAATGCCTCATTGTCAAGCTTTTAAACTGGTTAAGGGGGGAGGCACTGATAAGCAACAGGAATATCCCAGCCTCCCTCTACAAAACAGGGTACTAAATGAGAAAAAAACAAGGTAGAAAGGTTAGTGGGGGATGCTGCTACAGAAGGTAAAGCCATCAAAAAATGGAGAGCAATGAGTATCAATGCCCATAGTATGGGTAACAAGCTTCCTGAATTAGTGGCCTTGATGGAGGAGGAACATCTGGATATCGTGGCAGTCACAGAAACATGGTAAACACAGAACCATGAATGGGACGTAAACATCAAGAAAATCACCAATTAGTGTCTCCCTCGGTTCCCTTTAAGAAGGCTGTGATAGGATACAAACCCTTAAATATGAAGAACAATCGCTATTAATGTCGGGGGAGTAGGCAATTGGAAAATTGAATCACTGTATCAAAAAAGATCTACTCAGCCTCTAAACTCTCTTAAATAAATTGATTCAGTTCACAATGATCCTTTCTTTATTTCATATATCATGGCTCTTTCGTATTTGATAAAAAATATATGACGTTTCAGAATAAATAAATTCCTTCTTCAGACAATGAGCCTTAAAGACATTTCAATATTTCAAGTAGATAATCTTATTCTATAATGAAAAAAACAAATAGAAGAGAGTATAAGTAATTAATTACATATAAAATATAATATTAGCATCAAAACTGACTGAAACTGATAAAATTATTTGAAATTTTGGAGAAGGGGGAACTAACCTTCAAAAGATATAAATATAATGTCTGGAGTCCTGCTATTGTGGCGGTTGGTTAATATATGCCTTTATTATGTACATTACACAGAATTATTGCATCTCTGTGAATAAAAATAGAAATCAAGGATAAATATCGGAATAAAGGTCCCTTTCAAAATACTAAATTGTAACGTTTACTTCAATTGTGAAGAATTACCTTGTATATTAAACTATGTATAAAATCCTTACATAGTTAGTTCATTTCGAGTAATATCAGAACTAAGGGAACTTCACCTGTAAACATAGAATTCAAACCACTCGTTTACCAATTACCAAATAAATTGGCATAAAAATAAATATTCTTATTTAGGGAACTTTACCAACTTCGTATTGCATCAATCATCACTACGTGTTGATATCATACACAATAATCCAAAGGCATTGCGACTTATCGAAATTTCAAAAAATCCCACTGCCATTTAGCAGGACACCAAAGCTGCTTGTTACAATGTTACTGTTTAAGGGGGACCACTGTTTGTTCTTTAACATCAGTGGTTTTCTTTTTGAACTGGGCCACCCAGGGTGACGTCACTTTTGTGACAGCAGCACGCTTATAGCATGCTGACACCCTCTGGCCCAGCCCCTTATTATTACTTCTAGCAAGAAGAAGCACATTGTAACAAGCAGAACAAAAGGGTAAACAGGGAGGAGGAGAAGAAGCACTCTGGGTCAATTTGGAGACAGGCAATGGCACCACAATCCGGACAGGGGTTGTATACAGACTCCCCTCTCTGGGGAAGGAAATGGACAAGGAAATGATAGAAAGTATACTTAGAATGGCAGAAAAAGGGGAGATATTGCTGATGGGTGATCTGAATATACCAGATGTTAACTGGAGTGCAGTTGCAGCAGCAACTTCAAAGAGTGGGGTTATTCTGGATGCCCTACGGGGGCATGCCTTAGACAATTAGTATTGGAACCAGCTCGAGAGGGAGCAATCTTAGACCTGGTTCTCTCAAATGGAGATAGAGAGAGGATCACAGATGTAGAAGTGGGTAGCCATCTGGGAACTAGCGACCATCAAACAGTATGGTTCACAATAAACACAGCAATTGAGCCAAGCCACACAAAGACAAAAGTACTGGACTTCAGGAGGGCTGCCTTTGCCAATATGGGTGAGTGCCTAAGGAATGCACTAGCAAATGGGCAGGAAGGAGGGGTGAAGAACAATGGGGAATAATAAAAACTGCCATTACAGAGGTAACAAGCCTTTGTGTGAAGCAAATAAACAAAACAAAATGATGTAAGAAACCACTATGGTTCTCAAAGGAGATGGCAGTGAAGGTTCAAGAGAAAAAAAAGCCTTCAGGAAGTATAAGGAATCACAGAAGGAGCAGGACGAAGAATTGTATCAGTTAAAGCAAAAGGAAGCTGGAAAGGCAGTCGGAACAGCAAAGGCCCGAACCGAGGAAAAGATAGCCAACTCAGTTAAGAAGGGGGATAAAACCTTTTAGGTACATCAGGGAGCGAAGGAAGACCAAGGGAGGGATAGTGAGGCTTAATAAAGGGAGGGTGGGCAGAGGATGACTGTGAAAAGGCAGAGATACTAAACGAATATGTTTGCTCAGCATTTACAAATGAAGAGGGGGAGCTACCTAAAACAAACAATAGAAACACTCTGGATACAAAAGTTGATACCAGCCCATTTACAGAAGAAAGGGTTCTGAAAGATCTCTTAAAACTGAAGGTGGACAAAGCAATGGGGCCTGATGGGATTCATCCCAGAATTCTAAAAGAACTAAGGGTAGAGCTAGTGACACCACTGACTACTCTTTTTAACAAATCATGGGAGGACAGGGTGGTACCTGAGGACCGGAGGAGGGCAGATGTGATTGCCCTTCACAAAAGTGGGAGCAGAGCAGAAGCAGGAAACTACAGACCTGTTAGTTTAACCTCAGTGATAGGGAAAATGACGGAATCACTTCTGAAGGAAAGAATTGTCGAGTACCAAGAGGCCAGAGGGGCACAGGACCCAAGGCAGCATGGATTCACAGTGGGAAGGTCACGCCAGATGAATCTAATAGATTTCTTTGACTGGGTGACCAAAGTAGTAGATCAGGGAGGGGCTGTGGACATGGCCTACCTAGATGTTAGCAAGGCATTTGACACAGTCCCACATAAAATAATAATATACAAGTTAGGCAGCCTGGGAGTGGGTCCCAAGATGATAGCCAGGGTAAAGAATTGGCTGGAGAATAGGACACAGAGGGTAATAGTAAACGGAGTCTACTCTGGAGAAAGAGGGGTTACTAGTTGGGTACTGCAGGGTTCAGTATTAGGACTGGTCCTCTTCAGTGTTTTTATAAGCGACATTGCAGAGGGACTGGAGGAAAAGTATGTCTCTTTGCAGATGACACAAAGATCTGCAACAGAGTTGATGCACAAGGTGGGGTGGAAAGGATGAGAAGGGACTTGGCAAGGTTAGAGGAATGGTCAAATGTATGGCAGCTAAGATTCAATGCTAAGAAGTGCAAGGTAATGCACCGGAAACAAAACCAGGGAAGAGTACACAATGGGGGTGAGATACTAACAACAAAAATGGAGCAGGACCTGGGAGAAGTCATATCAGATGACTTAAAGGTGGGCAAGCAATGTGAGAAGGCAGTAAGGAGGCTGGGGGGATACTGGGATGCATAGGGAGAGGCATCGCCAGTAGAAAACAGGAAGTTGTTATCCCTCTGTACAGACAGCTGGTGAAATCCCATCTGGAGTACTGCATGCAGTTCTGGAGATTCAATCTCTGCAAGGACATAGACAGGATGGAAGCTGTCCAGAGGAGAGCAACTAAAGTGGTGCAGGGTCTGCACGGGAAGTCATATCAAGAGAGACTAAAGGAGCTGAATATGTATAGCCTCGAGTTGGAGTTGGACTGGGGTGGGGGGCAAAACACTCAGCAAGGCAATCCCCATGGCCATGTGGAGACCATCACAGTGACAGGCGGATTTTGGCTGAATCCTGTCACTGTGGTGGTCTTCGCCATGGGGGTTTTGATGCGGTGATGGTATACCCAGTAGCACTACCACTCATGACACCAACAACCAGAGTTCAGGAATGATCCTAGGTCATTGGGGGCTGACTGGGGCAGGAGACTTGAGCATCCTACAGGATGCTTTCCTCCTCTGCTGTGGAGGGATACCGAGCTGCTTTCACCCTGATGCCACTATTGCCGCCAGTGGAAGCACGTGCAATGGTCGCAGGCTCACTGAGTCGGGAGGGCAGGAAGCCGTTAGGCAGTTGGCTGAAGTGTGCATCAGCACATTGCCAGCCTGGACATATGTCCATTGTGCCAGGGCCCTCTGGGGTCAGGGACTAAAGGGGGGGAACAAATGCAAAAAATCCTCAGTGTCTAGCAGTGTGACACCATGATCCAGGTACACTGTAACCTAACAAGGAGTGCTGGGGGGATCCAGGTAAGCTGGGATCCAGACAATATTGGGGGGTATAACCCCAAGCCGCAACTGGGGGAAGTAAAAAAAAAACATTTTCTTTTTTTTCCCCCCAAAGATTAATATTTTATATTTTCCTATGTTTAGCAAAATATCCAATTTCTGTAATTGTAACAAGGTATTAATGGCTTTTTTAAGGCATAACAATGTTAATGAACATAATAAGATATCCTCTGCATACATTAACAAACAAATCTATCATGAATTTGAGACAGGAAAGTGTCCACTAGCCCCAGTGCCACAGCTAAAGTGTCAATAGGAAAATTAAACAATACTGGTTCCAGGAGGCAGCCATGTTTAACTCCCTTAGTTAGTGTGATTGGATTTGTTGTTATGCCATTTTAGGGGTCCTTACCATGCTGGTATTACTAGTGTGCACTAATTTCAGTAGTCGAAGGAGGTTGCTATCCATCTCTTTGTTTTTTAATGTATTCCACAAAGTGTCCATATTAACATCAAAAGCAGTACTTAAATCTAGATATGTTGGACCCGATTTTCAAAGGTTGACACAGGGTTTGCGTCAAGCTGTTTATCAACCCCAATGTTTGGTGCAATTGCACCAAACTCCTTTGATGCAAATGCACCCAATTTTAGTACATTGGGTGCAGTTGTGACACTTTTCACAAGTTATGACAGATTGCACAAAATGTTTGGTGAAAGCCACGTAAAAAGGGTTCCCAAATGGAGCAAAGTTAAACCAGAGGGGAGTTGGGCTAACTTGTGTCAACTGACGCACCTGACAGAAAATGATAATTTGCATCAAAGGAATGCCACAAGCTCCCTGTGCCATATGTGTGGTGCACCAGGGACTTGTGGTATCTGCAAATGTTTTTAAAATCCCCATCATGACCATCACCTCTCGGGCTATGGGCAGACGACAGCATTCAGAGCCTGCAAAGGTCTTGCTTTGGAACTCTCTCCCAGAAGACAACTGGCCATCACCACTCAGGCTACTGGCAGATGGCAGCATTCAGAACCTGCAAAGGTAAAGGCTCTCATCCTGTTCATGGAGGTACCACGGGGGGGGACTTTAAATCAGAGGCTCCTGACTGATTGTTTCAAGCTGCACTTGGCTTGTACTGCACTGCGGGTCTGTTGTGTAGGGGAATTGGTGGGTACTGTGCAATTCTATTGTGGAGCTCTCTAGGGGAATTGAGAGTGGGGAAATACTCGCTGGGTGTCTTCACTTCTGGAGAGCTTTCTGAACAGATGGATGTGTTCTTATCTGGGGGATAGAGTGACTTTACTAGTGCTGAATACAGTGTAAATGCATGATTGTACTTACTGTGGCTTTCTTAGCTGTTTGGCACTATAGGCCTAGAGTCCCAGCCAGGCCCTCGATACTCTGTTCCCATGGCATGCATGCACAGTGGTGCCTGATAGGGTCTCTATTGTTGTTTCTGGCTCCCGCCGAAGATCCCCTCTTTTGTTCCCTCTTTCTTCCTAGGCCTTGCTCCAGAACCCTCTCCCACAAGACAACCAGCCATCACCACTCGGACCACGGGTGGACAGCAGCATTCAGAGCCTGCAAAGGTAAAGGCTCTCGCCCTGCTCACGGAGCTACTTCAGTGAGTGTTTCCCCATTGATGCTTCATGTTGACTTCCCACCCATGGCCATCCCACCTATTATGCATCATCTGGTCATGTGACATTTCCTAAGTGACCACTTACCCATTTGTAGGCTATCATCACTGCTGACTAGGGGTCAGTATCCACTCAACCTTTCTCCCTTAAATACTCCTGTTCTCCCTCTCCTCACAACCCTTTTCTCTTCAACCAAGTACTTCAACTACTCCCTGTACCAAAATTTGACTCCTTTCATACTGTTCCTGCTCTCTCCTTCCCCGAGGCTTGAATGCTGCAACTATTGTTCCACAGTCAGCAATGCTACCTCTGCACCACAGAGCCTTGCTAACTTTAGGATAATCAAACTTGCTACTTATTGTCTACACTCATTTATCCCTAGCATTTTATACCTCCCCTCTGTTGTCACCCCCACCCCCAAACAACCAACAATGACCCCACTCTGGCATCTATATGCCTCACTTCTTTTCTATTGATTGCTCTCCCCGTCCCTGGCCTCACTCTGGGCCCTACTGCTCCCAGGAGCCCCAATCACTTATAGTACCCCATATACAACTTCCAGCTCAGGCTCCTCTAATCCTGACCAACACAACTTGTTAAACACCCTACACCCTACCATCCCTCCACATCTATTGGTTTTCCTACTTCAGCATGTACGCATGCTCCAGACCCCATTGGTGGATCCTAAACTACTGCTCCCCTCTAGCCACCACCTCACTAAAGCCAAACTGGTAAAAATATCCCTCCATCGGTTTCTCATATTACTCCTACTCATATCAGGCAATGTGCATCCCAACCCAGGCCCCCTGCATACCTGCCACCCTACGTGCGAGAAGGCTGGTGGCCTGAGGATGGCCACTGTCAACATCTGCAACCGACTTAAAAAACACATTCTCCTCCAAGGCTGGATGACCCAGACAAAGCCTGGCATCCTAGCAGTAATAGAAACATGGCTCACCCCAGACACCACCGACTCTGCCATTGCAATCCCTGGTTATGTCATCCTCAGAGTTGACAGGGAGGCAAAAAGGGGTGGCAGTTGTGCCCTCTATGTGCAGGACTACCTACAAGCCCAAGTAGTCATGCCTCCCCTGCCATGGTGCCCAAGCACTCACTGTCAAACTTCTGATGGGTACTGGTGGTACATCTCTCCTGATCAGGGCACTGTGTATTCCACCCCAAAACCAAAAACCTGCTTTCAACTCGGTTCATAGCAGCATCACACTGTTGCCCAGAAACAGTGAAATCATTATACTAGGAGATTTTAACACTAATTGGCTAGCTCCTGTCGCTACTCCATTCAAGGACTCCATCACCGCCATGGACTTCACCCAAGCAGTACTCTCCCCATGAGGCTCAACCATAAAATGAGGACTTCAACTCAACTGGATCTCATTCTAACAAACTGCCCTAATAGACTCTCGAAGGTGGAAGTACTCCCAGATGTGTTGAGTGACCACTCCCCTGTTCTCTACTTAAGGAACAGCAAGGCTGCCAAGCCTCCCACTATTTTTACTTATCAAAGCCACCTTCTCAAGGGGTCCCTTGTTCACGTCAACTCCTAGCTACAATGTTGTGATTGGTCCCCCAGAGACTCAGCATCAACCATTGACAGAGCCCTTGTGTACTTTATAGACCTACTAGGTCATAATGTCGCATGCTTAATAGCATACACCATTATGGCTAAACCGGTACAGTGCTGTACCTGTGAGCGAATGGTGCAATTCCACGTATACTGCTGTGTGCAGTATTGCACCATTCTTACTCTCCCAGGCAGAGGATTCAACCTCTGCTGGGAGTGGGTTCTGCTGAGCAGCTGCCATTGCTAACTGGACTGAACCACAGCAGCAGCAGGAACCCAGGCACTACATCTGGGACCGGGTCTGACTCCCGGTCCCAGAACCTTTCTTAATGGACTTTGTGCACTCCACCAGGTAACCCCCAGAGTTGAGAATCTTTATTGGGGGTTGAGAATGCAACCCCCATAACAGGGGTGTGGTTGGATTCCCCCCAAAAAGTATTGGCAGCGCAATTTTGCAGTGCGGCATAATTTCTTGTGACATTATGACCCCGTGCCATCTATAGTCACATTCAACTCTGCCTGAGACCTTTGTGCCCCAGTCTCCAAACAGATTGTTAAAGGGCCTGATACCCCCTGGATATCCTAGGCCCTGAAGGATCTCATGCTCCAGCTTGGCAATCTGTGGCATATAGCAAACCATGCACGTTGCCACACAACTGTCAACTTTACAGAGCCTTCAGGAATAAATGCTCCTGGGAGCTACACAAGGGTAAAGCTGCTCATTACTAGGATTCCCTATTGTCTGCCTGGGGTTCTGGTTATAAATTCTGGAACAACATTAAGGAACTTGCTGGAAAAACAGTATCTCCCCCACCAGCTCAGCTCTCCACCAATGGAACCCTAACCCAGGACCCTGTACTGATAGGGGATACCCATAGCTCCACTTTCTCAGACCTTCATAGTGTCTTCCCCATGAAATTCTTTAATCCATCTCCTGCTCCCTCCCCCTCCCCTGGAAACACCCCACCTTTTCAGCTCAGGACTATCTCCAGCCGGGAGGCCACAACTTATCTCTCCAAAGTGTTAGGCATGACCTGTAATAGTGGTGACTTACTAAACTTAAAACTCCTACACCTCACCCATGACTCTGTCCTTACCCCCCCCCCACCAAGATACTCAACAAATCCCTTTGTCTCGGCCAATTCCCTACCCATTGGAAATTGATGGTCATCATTCTTATCTTCAAAAGTCATGACTGCACCTTGCCAAACAGTTACCGTCCAATATCCATCCTTCCCCCCTCTCTCCAAGGCATTAGAAAAAGTAGCCTCCGATTAACTCTCCAAGTACCTGAACAAATATATAACCTACTCTGCCCTGAACAACATGGATTTCAGAAGGGTCATAGTACCACAACCACCCTACTGGAATACATTACATTTATGGGCAAAGCCCTCAATATTGGGCACCTAGTTGGGTCAGTGTACATTGACCTAACTGAGGTATTTGACACTGTCAGCCATGCCCTCCTCATCAATTCACTACCTGCCCTGGCTGGGATTATCCTGGGAAGCAAACTTCTGGTTCCAAAACTATCTAACTAATAGGTCACAGTGAGTCAAAATTAACACTACCCTGTCTGCCTCTGTGCCAGCTCAGTCTGCGGTACCTCAGGGTTCTATCCTGGGTCCCCTCCTTTTTAGCCTTTTCCTAAATACATTCCCCAAAGCCTGCTCAGGACAGATGATACTTTATGTGGACAATGTCATAATCTTTGCTAGCCACCCTGATACTGCCCCACTAAAAGTCTTCCTCCAACATTCATTCTCCGAAGCTGAAAACTGGTTCTGTGGGCACAAACCAGTGCTGAACTATAAAAAAAAAACTAAGACGATGGTCTTTACAAACTGACAGAATAAACACAGGTACTATCCTCTCAATATTCTCAAGTACTAGGACACCCCCCCAGACTTAGTCCGATCCTTCAAATACTTGGGTGTCACTTTTGACTCGGCACTTACTTACCATGAGCATATCCAGCTGCTGAGCATGGCCTCTAATATAAGAATTGGACTCTTGTACAGGCATAGGAGATGTATGCCACCCAATGCCCTCCTGGTAACTGTGACCTCCTGAGTCCTTTCCCTGGCTGACTATGGAATCATCTTCTATGGCGCCACCAAATGCATCACCCTCCACTGAATCAGGGCTGCCTTGAATAAAGCATGCCGGTTGGTAACAGAGTGTGACAGGTGGACTCAGATGTGTGACCTCTACAGCTCACTAACTGGCTAAATTTTGATGGAAGACAAGTACCATGCATGCCTCCTGGCTAAGAAAATCTCCAACAATTGATCCTCTCTGGGCCTCCAGAACCTCATCCCCCCCCCCACCAGGGTAACCCGGAGCTCCTCTAAAACCACACTACTTGTCCTCTGGTGAAGGACCTCAATGGGGCAATGTGCTTTCCACCACAGGGCACCCTACTGGCTGAATGAACTACCCACAGCCATCTCAACTGAAGTTTGACTCGGCCTCTGTAAATCTAGTGTCAGGGTATTTCTACTGTCCTCCAGCAACTGTGATTGTACTTGAACTGCCCCTGCTTTCCTCACTCATTCCATCCCTCTAACTCTTAATGTTTACATTGACTCAGGGCTAGTCTATATGCCCTCTGCTTGTTTGTTCCTGCTCCTTATCTCCCTTGACACAGGACTTGCCTGAATAGCCTCTAACTTGTGTATATTTGCATGCACTGGTGTTCTACCATAATGCTTTGTATGTTATGTAATGTTGTTAAGTCACCTGTACGTTTTGCTTTTGTACTGCTGGATTATTAACTGTTATCCTTGATGATGTACTGACTGTTAAAGAAAATTGTATTGTAATGTATACTGTTTCCTTATGTGGAGCCTATAAAGGAGTCTTTGACTCAATGGTTGTAATTCTGAAATTTTAATAAACAATAAAAAAATAAAGAAAGAATTGGCCTCTGGTGTATAAAACACAGTTTTTTGCTAAGGGATATGTTTCTTTCAGATAATTGAGTGTGACTATATCATCCATATACTGTAGCCCTCCCAGAACCCCACCTGGGCAAAGGAAATCAGCTTTTGTTCCATGTGCCAGGAACCCATGTATCTTAAATAATCTGGGTATAAATTTTTAAACCAGTACATAACAGTGTAATTGGGCAATAATTATTTGGATAATTTAGATGACCTTTTGAATAAAGAGATACAATCAGGCCCTTGTCCAATTATTGGGAAGCCTTAAATAATGATTTACTGAATTAAATAATAGAGTTAATATGCTTGCCCACTAATGCAAATGAGCCAGAAATAATTCAGCAGATAGACCATCTGGACATGGGGCCTTAATTCTTTTTTGTGAGATAATTGCTTCATGGATATCCTCCACCGTGAATATCAAGGCAGTGTATACAACCTTAGTGTTCAATATGGAGAGATCTAAGTTAGGCTCATTAAAGCTCCAAAAAATATTTGTCCTTAAAAAATGTCTCCCATATTTCATTACTAATCACTGATATTGTATTATACGCTTTATTACTGAGATATATTAGATCCCAAAAGCCCCTATTGGCTTTCCAATGAATCGTCTCCTGTAATTCCTTCCAGAGAGATTGTTTGTAGTATTCTTTTTTTTATTACTGATCATGATGGCATATTTCCTTTTTAAATTTACTAGGAATATTTTGGGAGCAATCTCAACTTACTTTCTGGTTATTCTGCCCACTTTATATGTATGGTTTTCTTGAGGTGTCTACATTCATTATGTATTTAGTTAGTTAGTTAGTTTTTGCTGACCTTGTAAGTGCACTAGACAAATTCTGCCTATTTTCAGGCATTACCCGGGGGAGAGGGACACAGATGAATGTCAACCGAACTTGAACCAGATTAAGCTGTTGGTGGTATTTTATACTGAATTAGGGGACATTTGGCCAGAGTACCAGGGAACATAGAAACATAGAAACTTAGAAACATAGAAACATAGAAGTTGACGGCAGATAAGGACCGCAAGGCCCATCCAGTCTGCCCATTTCTTTTTCTACCTTATAAATGTGCCATCGGCCTTTGCTCTGTCAGTGGCCTATCTATTCATAGTCATTTGTATTGCTCCCTTATGCCTATCCCATGCCTGTTTGAAGCCCTGCACTGTATTCATAGCCACCACTTCTTGTGGTAAGCCATTCCATGCATCCACCACCCTTTCTGTGAAAAAGAATTTCTCACATTCCCCTTAATCGGCCTCCCTCTAATCTCATGCTGTGTCCTCTTGTCCTGCTATTTTTCTTATATTTAAACATGTTAGACTCTTTCACCTTGTTTATGCCCTTAAGGTGTTTGAATTCCTCAATCATATCACCTCTCCCTCCTTTGCTCAAGGGTATACATATTGAGCTCTGTTAATCTGTCCTCATATGTCTTCTGATGCAGTCCCTGCACCATTTGGTTTCCCTTCTCTGGACTGCCTCAATTTGGTTAATGTCCTTGTGAAGGTGTGGCCTCCAATACTGACGCAGTACTCCAGATGGGGCCTAACCAGTGTCTTGTACAGAGGATTATTACCTCACGACTCTTCAGATACCTCTACTAATACACCCTAACACCCCCCTAGCCTTACCTACTGCTTTAGAGGTCTGCTTGGATGATTTCAGGTCATCAGTGATGATGATGCCCAAGTCTCTTTCTTCCTTTGTGACTGCTAGCAACTCCCCTCCCAGCCTATAGGTGGCTTCAGGGTTTCTCTTCCATATGTGCATGATTTTGCACTTCTTTGCATTAAATCCCAGTTGCCACTCTTCTGACCATTCTGCTAGTTTATCCAGATCTCTTCTCATTCTGCCCACCCATCTGGATCATCTACTCTGTTGCAGATCTTGGTGTCATCTGCAAACAGACAAGCCTTACCCTCTAGTCCATCTGCAAGGTCACTAATGAAGATGTTGAAGAGGACTGGCCCCAGGACTGATCCCTGAGGTACCCCACTTGTGACTTGCATCTCTTCTGACTGTATACCATTTACCACCACTCTCTGTTTTCTGCCAGTCAACCAGTTTGCCACCCAGTTGCCCAACTTCTGACCCACCCTAAGCCTACCCAGCTTATTTATCAATCTTCTACGTGGAACAGTGTCAAAAGCTTTGCTGAAGTCAAGGTAGGCGACATCAACTGCTCCCCCTTGGTCCACCACTCTGGTTACCCAGTCAAAGAAATCTATGAGATTAGTTTGACAGGACCTTCCTTTTGTAAACCCATGCTGTCTTGGATCCTGTGCCCCTATGGATTCCAGGTGTTGCACTATCCTTTCCTTAAGGAGTGCCTCCATAATCTTGCCCACTACTGAGGTAAGACTGACTGGTCTGTAGTTCCCCGCCTCCTCTTTGCTACTACTCTTGTGGAGCGGGATCACATGAGCCCTTCTCCAGTCTTCTGGGACCTCTCCTGTGCTCAGAGACTCACTAAACAATTCTGCTAATGGCTCTGCTAATTCCTCCTTTAGCTCCTTAAGTACCCTGGGATGTATGCCAGCAGGTCCCATTGCCTTATCCACCCTGAGCTTAGCAAGCTCTTGTAGGACCCTTTCTTTTGTGAAGGGAGTAGTGCTCACCTCCCTTCTCCCTGTGTCCATGATGCTGAGCTGTGGGCCCTGCCCTACCTTCTCTTCAGTAAATACTGAGCAAAAGTATCTATTTAGGATAGATGCCTTTACAGGGTCCTCCTCCTCCGTGCTCCCTTTTCTCCATTAAGCTTAGCAATACCCCTCTGGACTTTCTCCTTTCACTAATGTATCTATAGAAAGTCTTGTCACCTTCTTTACTGTTCATGCTAGTGTTTCCTCAGTTTGGGACTTTGCCTGCCTTACTGCCTTACCTACTTCCCTTAGGGCAGTTTGGTATGCCTCCCTATCTTCATCCGCTGTGTTCCCTTATATTTCCTGAAGGCCAGCCTTTTGGCTCTGACCTTTTCTGCTACTGTATTTGAGAACCAAAGTGGTTTCCTTCTTCTTTTGCACTTCCTTTTCTGTCTAACACAATGGGATGTTGCTGCAAGTATTGCATCCTTAATGCTTGCCCACTTTGCCTGTACCCCCTCACCTGTGTTTCTTTTTGCCAGGGCTAGCTTAACTCTGTTGGCCATCTTATCAAAGTCAGCTCCTCTGAAGTCCCATATTTTTGCCTTGGAATGGGATGATTTAGATGTAGTAGCCAAATTGAACCATACCATGTGATGGTCACTGGCCCCACGTGACCTTCTACCTGGAGATCTGTGATCCCTTCTTTGTTAGTCAGTACTAGATCTAGGATAGCCCTGTCTCTTGTAGGTTGCTGTACCAGTTGTTTGAGGCCCTCCCCCTGCAGGGAATCTACTATGAGTCTAGTTCTTGCAGATGTTCCTGCTGGTATTGACCAATCTGTATCTGGCATGTTGAAGTCCCCCATTATCAGAACCTCCCCTTTAGCTGTCGTGTTTTGTATATCTTCTAACAGTAATGTGTCTATGTCTTCCCTCTGGTCTGGTGGCCTGTAGACAACCCCAGTTCTTATGGCTGTCCCATTTCCTGTTTCCAGGGTGACCCACAGTTCTTCTGGCTCCTTATGTGTATTCTGAATTTCTGTAGCTTTGATATTATCATTAACATACAGGGCCACTCCACCCCCTTTTGCACCTCGGTCTCTTCTGAACAATACATAGCCAGGTACTGAAGTCTCCCAAGTGTGGTTACTGGTAAACCACGTCTCACTAATTGCTACTATGTCCAGTTTAGCCTCTGACATTATTGCCTGCAGGTCTGGGATCTTATTTCCCAGGCTGTGAGCATTGTGTACATGATTTTCCATTGGCCAGATTTTGGTGTGTTAGTTGTTGGGTGAAGTTTGGCATTACCCTGTGCGTCGTATGGGAGACAAACCTTTTTCTTACCTGGTGATGCAAATGAGCGGCAAACATGCTGAATTCCTGTTTGACCACTAGCTGAGGAGGAGGTGTTCTTCCCATTCGACGATGGGGTGCTGCACCCCTCTCCCCATTTGCTAGTTTAAATATTCTGCAAAGATGTCAAACTTCTGCCCCAATGCACTGACTCCTCTTTAGTCAGATGCAGTCCATCAAATTTAAAGAACTTTTGCTCCCAGAACTGTTGCCAGTTCCTACAAATCTGTGTCCTTTTCCTGGCACCAGCCCTTGAGCCACGTGTTTAGCTCCCCTATCTCCCCTTCTCTGACCTTCTGTCCATCTGCTCCCCTCTCCCAGACTGGCAGGATCTCAGAGAAGGAGATGCCGGATGAAATAGATGATAGTTTGTCACCCAGCCTAGTCAGGTGTTCCTTGGTCTCCACAACTGACTGGCTGGTGAGATCATTAGTCCCTATGTGTACTAGGACATCAATGTTTTCTCCTGCTTTGTGAACAATTTTAGCAATGCGGTCAGTGTCTCTCCATGATGATGTACCTTGGAGACATCTGACCATCACCCTGGCTGGAGATGGGTATCAACTCCCGAATCATGGAGTCTCCTATGATCAGAAGTTTTTGAGTTCCTTTGTGCTTGTTTTGTTTGGTTCCTGATTTGGGTGAGTTTTGTTGTGCTAGCTCCTGTGCCGCAGTGTCCTGCTCTGCAGTGTCTTCTGCCTCTTTATTTGATTTCAGAGATAGAGGCAGATACCTGTTTATAGTGTTTATATGGTTTTGGAGGTAATGTGTTGGAGAGCAAGAGTGATGGGGCACCTGATTTGCTCCTCCTAACCACCTGCCAACCTCCTGGACCAACTACCCTCTCGGTCGAGGTTTTTCTGTTGGATGCTGGGGAAATGGTGGTGGTTCTTATAATGTATTTCCTCTTCAATATGAAATTTGAGGCGTCTAATCTCTGACCATGCTGCCCGAGCTGACCCTAAGATCTCCAAAGGCCCAGCATGTAGGACAGTGTCCTAAATCCTGTAAGACTGTCCTTCTGAAAATTGTTCCACAGTACCTGCAGTTAATGAAATCCATTCCAAATAAGTTGCTGGGTTTGTAACCTAGTCAGAGTAATTAGAAGGAAAAAAAAAAAAAGGAAAAAAAATGCAAGTAATGGTTTAATTGTGCTTTGTTTAACTTGCTATAACAAGTTAAATTACTAGTGCCCCTGTAAATGAGATCACCTTGTGGAGGCCCCACTGATCCGCCCCTTCCTGCTCTGCCACAGGAAATGTCACAACTGTGGTACCCTATAAAAGGAGTGTAGCGTGGGGTGGTTGGGGATGGGGGTGGGTGGCTGGGCCCTTCCCCTGCCTAAAAAGAAGAACCACAGACGAAAGAACAAGGAGGTAAGAGCAGAAACAATCAGTCAACAACAAATGCAGTAACCCTGAAAGCTTATCCTAATGTTAGACAAAACTGTAAAACCTGTAAAGCACCACCTGTAATAATTTCAGAGAAGATATACGCTGTAAGAAACACTTTACTTCAGAGAAAAATAAAGCAGTAACAGAAGATATACCTTGCAAAAGACAATTTGAATCAGAAGATTACAGCAGTAATCTGTTAGCACACACCTGTAGGCACACCTTGTAATAATGCAGAACAAGGTATACCAGCAACACCAATTTGAATCAGAGAAAAAATAAAGCAATGAAATGTTAGCAACAAACAGTAGCAATCCCTGTGAGTAAAAAATAAAAACACCACCACACAGTAAATCTGCTTAGCCAAACTAAGTCTTAATCCTTTTCCCTTGCTCTGGTATATTTCTCTACTCTGCCTTTCAAGCAGTCTTAGAAGGAAAGAGCTCAGGTGAAGCTAGGTGCCTTGGCCAGCAAACCAAGTCTTCTACCTTGCTCAGGTGAAGCTAGGTGCCTTGGCCAGCAAACCAAGTCTTCCCTTACTCTTTTTTGAGAAGTGCCATGGGATCTTTAACATCCACCTGAACTACCACCAGAACAGGCAGTTGGGACCTCAGTTTAACATCTCATCTGAAAGACTATCATACCATGATTTATATTTGGGGCTGTAATTTTCATCTTGAATTCAATCTTCATAAGTCAGTTTCTCTCTATGAACTTCTATGACCAAATTATAAACATCATGAAGAGAGAGAGAGAGAGACCAAATTCCCAGCATGGTTATCAGACCAGCAGAGGGCATTACAGTCTGCAACAGACAGCTCTATGCTTTCTAAAATCTGACAGATTTTAAATTCAAAGTATGGTGCCAACCCAATCACATTTTTATTTTAATAACCGTATTTATATCAACATTCAAGGCATTTATTTCCTTATGAGGCACGTTAACACAGTTGACAAGATTCAGCCTTAATGCAATGGGTAAATGGTCACTCTCCCATACATTTAGCATTTCAAATCTGACCACACTGTTGATGGAGAATATGTCAATAATACAAAGATCTAGTACACTGCCACCAGTTTTTGTAAGAAATGTAATTTCACCCTCTCTGTCTCCTGAGGCTCTTCCATTTACTTTACAAAGAAATTTATCAGCCAATAAATCTAACAAGAGTTCACCTCTTTTAGAGACTGTTTTGTCTTTGAAGACTTGATTGGAATAAGATTCCATCATCGACCAAACTAACACTACTATATATTTCCATTTTATCCCCAGTACTTGCATAAAATTCCACCATTAATATTACAGGAATTCTCTTGAAGTTAGCCTGAATCATACACAATACTGCTTCTAAAGAATAAAAATTTCCTCACATGAAGTTACCTTAGAGACAGGTGGTAAACATGCATTTATTATAATTAACACTGTTTCATTATTGGAAGACAGAGCAACACAAAAGAAAAAGGGATAACCAATATTTCACATGCAACTGTTATATAATTTGGAGGTAGAATCCAAGGTGGCCAAACTCCCCTTTACTCTACCAAAATTACTGGATTTCTGAACCTCTTAAGACAAGCAAGTATAAACTTTCAACACCGGGGTACAACCCCATAGCCAAGTTTCTTGCAGAGAGATAAGATCATATTTAAGTAGCAATTCTGTCCATCCCTAATATTTTGTTTTAGTTCTATAAACAACAATATTTCAGCTAATATGAATGCTAGTATCATTCTGTTTAAAGAGTCAATCAGAATATATAGCTACTGTACCATCTGAAGAATCATTTTCTTATTCTTTATTAATAAGCATGCATTTAGACAGGTTACTATTACAATCCTATTCCTGTAGAGATGAGACATCCAAAGCTACATTACTGTTAATTCTTATCAATTTTGGAACTCTTCCTCTGACTGTCTTTAATTGTTGGATGGAGAAACAAAATTATCTCCTTCCAAGGAGTGTTCAAATTCAACTGGCATAATAAATTTTGTTATGGGTTTTTGTTGTTGGTTGTCAGTTTTGATTTTTCTTCACAATCTACCATCTCCTTTTCCCTCCTTGTGAAACCTTTTGGAGTTGTAATTACTGATATCATATTCACTGTATGTGTCCTTTTTTATAGCCATGGTATCCAGTGAGGCTCTAAACTCCATAAAGTTTGGTTTAGCCTCAAGCACAAATTTTCTAGCCCCAAACAGATTTAAAGACAAACAAAATGATGCTCTTCATTTCTCCAACTTTGTATATGTAGGCGATACTGATGTCCGCCCACATAAATGTACTTCCCATTGCTCCATTGCAAATATTTTAAGACAACAGGCCCAGTTCTCAAAGGGATACACCTGGCATAATTTGACTTGCACCCAAAAAAATAGTGCAAGTAGCAAGTTTATTTATTTATTTATTTATTTATTTATTTATTTATTTATTTATTTATAATGCAATCAGTTTACAAACTTTGAGCCAGGGGCTCATTTCCAAAGGTACCTCGTCAAACAAAGATAGGTGGTACAGATAATACAGGAGGCAGGGTACATACAATAGAAGAGCAGGTGAATAAACAGGCACACAGAAATGGTAACATGGCTAAGGCACACACAGGTAGTGTAATGTACATAACAATCAGGTATTGTCGACAACAGGGCGGGGAATACATGGCTTAGGAGCATAATGGATTGTCATTGTTGGACGATAACAGCCAAACAGGACTACTATGTCAGGTTACAAGGGACATAGTGCATGATACTGGAATAGTACAGGTAAAACAATAATGCAGTCAAAAACAGGTCACATGATAGCAGATTACCGGAAAAGCGTAGGGCGGCGGGGAGGGAGTATTACCGATGGGGGTACACCAGGAGTTGTGATATTTGGTATTCTGCAAAGCAGTCTGCGACATGTCACAGGCTGCTTTCACAACAGTGGACTTATGCCACCAGTTACACCCTAAATCCCCTGTGACATGGCACTAGGGGGTTTATGGCACCTGTTGCTCCCTATTCTGGAAGGGCAGCAACAAAGTCTCCAGTGTCGCTATTCTAGAAGACCCCCAGTGGACAGCCATTAATGAAAAGTTACACTAGAAAATAGCTGGTGTAACCTTCATCAACTGGGATCATGTGCATATGGCACCAATCTACCAGCATGTGCCATCCTCCCAGACCCATCCCTGCCCCACTATACAGCTCTGCAGGGCTAGATGAACCCCACACTTACTGTATGAGCCACATAGGGCTAGAGGACACCCCTCACCTACTGTACATGCCCCATGGGGCTAGAGGACCCCCCCACTGTAAGTGCCCAAGGATCCCCTCCACCTCGAATCCTGACCTGCAACCCAAGTCATCCATATACTGTACAGGATGTACAGTATGCATACTGTAATTCCCTGGTAGTCTAGTGGCCCTGCACCACCCCACCTGATACTGCAAGACCACCCTACTCCCCCCCGTGACTCATACCCAGTCAGTGACTGCCAAACCCACCCGCACCACTGCAGCCAGTCACTGAATGAGCTCTGCTAGGAGTGAGTACTGTAATAAGTATGTGCTCAGGGAATGACAGCCCTGCGGGGCTATGTCAGCTCTTTCTGGGGGATCAGGTCATGGGGGAACACTTGTGCCTTGCTGGACAGTGGTTGTGGCTTGTGACAAACACACCAGGTTTGCCCTCTGTTCACCGCACGTGGCTAGATGTTGCAAGTCACAGGACTTAGCAGTGGGGATGCTGCCCCATCTAGAATTTGGTGCAGGGTCCTTGCTGCAACTGAGTTTGGTGCAAGTCATCTTTGACAGCGACTTGCGCCATTCTTCTAAAATTTGCCCCAACATTTTTAAGGTGGTAGAGTTCTCATTCCTAGCTTTTGGAACCCCTCTGATAAATAAGATAGGCAATCTCTCACCACTTTCTATTTCCATCTCTGTTTGTACCAAGTCAAATGCCATCTTAATTCCTTCTTATTAACAGGATGATTCAGATGATCCCCACTACTGTTTGCCATTTTCACTATCTTATAATACCCACTTGAATTTCCCCTCCTAATATGTTTACAGTCTTTTACTGGAATACTAGTTATTTGAACATTTTTTTTACCTGCTTTAATTGATCCACCTTTTTTGGCTATTGCATTTTTTTGTCCTAAGATTTTTCATTGGAAGCTTTTTTTTCCTTGCAATTCACCAACCAGCTGCTGTATTTCAGCTGTCTCTTTCTCAAAAATTCTAATTGTAGTTTTCTGAAATTATTCTTTCCTATCACTCCTGCCATTGAGAGTTTCCATATTATATTACACATCCTTACCAAGGGGAACCCCTTCATTTACGTTTATGATTATTTTTGGAAATGCTTTCTATCAGGAGGGTAAGAAGGGAAACTATTTGGCTTTGAAAGTAATTGTTTCTTTTTAACTCCATTTTTATTTGGTATTACCCTGTCTGAATCATCTTAAGTTAGGGTGTATTAGTAGGGGTATCACAAGTCTTAAGAGGGAGGTAATAATCCCTCTTTACAAGACACTGGTTAGGCCCCATCTGGAGTACTGCGTGCAGTACTGGAGGACACACCTTCACAAGGACATTAACCAAACTTAGGCAGTCCAGAGAAGGGTAACCAAAATTGTGCAGGGACTACATCAGAAGACATATGAGGACAGATTAATGGAGCTCAATATGTATACCCTTGAGCAAAGGAGGAGAGAGGTGATATGATCGAGGCATTCAAACACCTTAAGGGCATTAACAAGGTGAAAGAGTCTAACATGTTTAAATATGAGAAAAATAGCAGGACAAGAGGACACAGCATGAGATTTGAGGGAGGCCGATTAAGGGGGAATGTGAGGAAATTCTTTTTCACAGAAAGGGTGGTGGATGCATGGAAAGGCCTACCTCAGGAAGTGGTGGCTATGAATACAGTGCAGGGCTTCAAACAGGCATGGGATAGGCATAAGGGAGCAGTACAGATGAGTATGAATAGATAGGCCACTGACAGAGCAAAGGCCGATGGCACATTTACAAGGTAGAAAAAGAAATGGGCAGACTGGATGGGCCTTGTGGTCCTTATCTGCCGTCAACTTCTATGTTTCTATCTGTATTGTCTAATAGCTCTGTTTGGTTAGTAAAAGTATTATTTATACATATACTGTGTTCATCCTGCTCATTGATATGGTCATATTGCAATAAATGAGATATGTCTGGAAGAAATTGCATTGGTGGATCAAGATTTAGCTTATCTAAATATTGGGAGATACAGTTTTTAAAGTCAGTCAGAAAATATTTCCTGCCAAATGTATCAGGGCCAGCCCCTGCCCTACTGAAATATTCCCCTGGTTCAAACCTTGGGGCACATGGATTTAAACTACCTTTGTTTTTATCTCTGGGTTTATCTGGTTGGGGGTTACCCTCAGGGTTAGCCAAACCTTGCACCCCTTTTGTATCAGCAGGTTCATAGAAATACTTTTTTCATTTCCTCAGGTTAATAACACTATTCTCAATGGGTTTATTTTCTATTTCATTGTCATTTGATTTCTCCAAGCCCCAAATCACTGCCATTAATGGATGCTCTAAATTGGTGGATAAGGATCTTCTGTCTGCAATAGATGATGAAAAGTGTTTAGGCAGTAAGGCTCGTTAATTATTATAATACCATTCTCAACTATCACTTCCATTTTAGACCCTGGCATTATAAAATAATTTTAGATTTTTTGATTTTTTTTTAGAATTCACTCTCAATCTATCATCTCTGGGTCTCCTCTCATGAGCTTATTTGTCAGCCTTTTTTGCTGGCAATAGTTTCTTTTCCCAGACCATCACTGTGCATTTGGGAACAGAGAATATAAATGTGCACTGTAATTCATTACAGCCAGACAGTGTAACCCAGCCTCAGAATAAAACCAAGTCAACAAATACAAAAAGTGGAAACTCCAAACTACAGAATTCGTAACCTCGACAAAGTCAAACTAGAATGGCACAGAAAATAAGACAGAAGATAGCTGCCAGGGGAACCCAACTACATGGATCTTGACTCAATGCATCATAGATGTTCCACTAGGAGTTTAAAGGCAATTAATAAGTTCCTTAACCCAATAAGGCACAACTCACTGTGAGGGCCCAGCATTCCCAGAATTCAGTACAAGCACCAAAAATCATCAAACAGCTTGTTGGATCTTACAGAGTTATCAAAGAAGAAGGACACAGAAAAAGTCCCAGTTTTCTACATGGGAAGGCCAAAAGCTAAAGCCATGGTGACCGCAGGCTAGTAGTGCAGCTGGCAAAATGAACTGAGTCATCCTCATGCAGAATAAAAAGACTTGGATGTGTCAGGTCACATAACTAAAGTGGCGCAAAAAACAAAACAATAAATGAAATATTGAGTAGATATTAAAACATCCCCAGGAAAAATTGAAAAAGAACAAAGACAATAGTAATGTATTTAAAAATCAAACCCACATCAGAGTCAAAATGGCAACAATACAGCAACCTGAATCATAACAGTAGTATAAACATAAATAATCATACAATAGTTGTACAGTTATAAAAAGCAATAAAAACAGAAAAGAAGTAAAAAAGGGCAGCTCAAGAACCCTGGCGCATTGTTTTAAATGACTGAACTTGCAATAGAAAAATAAGAAAACCGCATTAAACACCTTTTTTTCCAAAAATTGCTGCAACTGCTTTATTGTGCAAAACAGGAGCATGGACAATGGCCCCAGCCACAAACTTGACCTCACATTTTGTGCAGGCATGCTTTGTCAAGAAGCTTCTTTACAAAGTGTGCCTGTGCTAAACTTTTGGACAAGTTTCTGACTGGGGTCATTGCTCGAGTTCTTGTTTTGCACAATAAAGCAATTAAAGCAGTTTTTGAAAAAGAGACCTTGAGACTGGTTTTATTGTTTTAAAATAAGAAAGAATTGAGCCAGTTGATGAAGAGCTTTGCCATCTTGTTTCCCTCTGCTAATCAGAAGCTCTTCTGGAACAGCGCTTCACTGAATACTATCATCTTTTAAAAGATTGTCGATACCTTCATGAAGCAAGAGATCCACCATGGGCCCTCAGTGTCTCAAAATCTCTTTAACTTTACTTAGTCCCAGCTACCATGGCTATACAGCAATACGGCTATACAGGTGGCAGCTCATAGTTCACCGAATTCACAAAATGTGGAGTCTCAAATGTCTGCCGGTTTACAAGCACATCAAGCAAGAGACTGCACTGTAGCCAGCAATGATCTCAGTACACACTTGATGCACTCCTGATGCACCCCTGCTCTACTGCTGGTTCTCCTGCTTCTCCTTTCACCAGCCATGACCCATAGGCTGCTAACCACACATTTTAATTTGATTTCATGCAATTGTCTTTATAACCTGCTTTAATTGCTACACCTTTATCTGAATAACAGCAAGCTTCTCTGTAGTTGAACTTGCCTGGGAGTCTTCATTAAACCAATAGAGGCAAATAATACTAAGATTTCCTTTTCTCTTTCTTAAATTCATCTCCATTCCCTCTTTTGAGACTCTTATAGGAGCAGCCAGTTCACTTTTTTCTAATATTTGTGAATTGCTGTGCTCATGGACAAGTTCAATTTCTCATGAGGTCCCATTTGCCATTGCAAAGAAAGCCATCTCTCTGGCTGTCTTTCTTGACTATGCACCAACTTCACCAACTTCAAAGAAATGGCACACTCAATGAAACTAGCAGAGTCAATTTCAGATGTGTAGGAAATTAAAATACAGCTGATCTTGTGAGAGAAAGGTAGCACATTTAAATAAGGGACTGGATTGTCAAAGTGTGGTGAAGTGCTGGCATCAAGCCTTGTATCAAACTCTTTCCATGCACCTTTGCTGCAATTGTGACCAACTGTCAAAACTCAGGCAGAGTTGTAACAGTTTATCCATTTTACAGCAGCTTGTGCCAGATCTCGGGTGCAGGCTTCAATAAAATGGTCCCAGGGACTGATGCACACTGGAACACAAAAAGATGGTCCGGCTTGCATCAATTGCTGCACAGGATAGAAAATCTCATTAGATTGCAACACGTAGAGATGGGCAAAGTTGGAAAACTCTGCTCTGCAGATTAATTGATGGATTTCCCTAATTTCGCAATGTTAATCTGCCCTGTAAAGTCCCAATTTTTTTAAAACTGTTAGCTCCACCAAATGCAGAGTTTGGCACAGAAGTTGTTCAAAAAAGTAAAACTGTCCCCTCTGCTGATCACTGTCAAGATCTTTCCTTGCTGTCTTGTGTTCCCCCCTTGCCAGTTGCTGTCCTGATGTTTGGCACTTTCCCTGGTGTCTAGTGGTTCATCCCCACTCCCGCACCCACAGCCAGTCTTAATGATTCGCACTCTGTAATGATTCCCTGGTGTACAGTGGTCCATCATTCCTCCTTATCACCTGCCTGACATAATGGTGTCCAGTGGTCCCTCAATTCCAATCCCCTGTAGTAGTTAACTCCCTGGTGTCTAGCAGACCACCCCATACCCAATCACCTGTATTAAAAAAGCACATAGTCTATTCTATGGCATCTAATGTACCCTCTACCCCAGCATGTAGTGCCCCACCACCCTACTTCCTCCAACCCAGAATGGATGAGCAGCAGAGACCTCCACTCTCCACCACAGCCCGGCCACCCAACTGAGCTGTCAATATATGAATGCATACTTGCAGAAGAATGCACTCATTCATTAACATGACAGCTGGCTGTGGTAGAGTGAAGATCTGTGCTGGTCACCAGCTCAGAGTCATGATGGGGAGGATGACATGGTGGAACCCATGGTCCACCATGCTGTCTCCCCATACTGACCCCAAGTTAGTGACCGACTCAGCCCTCTGCTCTCCACCAGGGCCAGCTGCAGATTGAGCTCTCAATGAATGAGTGCTTACTTGTACAAGTACTCACTCATTCACTGACAGCTCAGTTGGGTGGCCAGCTGTGATGGAGAGAGGATGACTGTGCCAGTCGCCCACTTGGGATTGGGGTGGGGGAGGCGGAGTGGTGGGGCACTCCCTGCTAGTGTGGAGGCAGGGGGTCCACTAGACACCAGGGAATGGACTACCTGTTTTTTATTACATGTGATCAGGGAATTGGGATCGGGTCCTCCAGACACCAGGGAATTAACTACTACAGGTGATCAAGATGTGGGGGACCACTGGATACCATTATGTCAGACTGGTGATCAGGTGGGGGAAGGGACAACTGGACACCAGGAAATCATTACAGGGATGGAATCATTAAGATCAGGCATGGGTGAGGGTAGAGGTAAGGACTACTAGACATCAAGGAAAGTGTCTTTCTTTTAATCCAAACATCAGCAGTTGATTGTAGGGAAGGATAAATAGGCACCACGGAAAGATCAGGTTGGTGATCAGCAAATTCATGATTTGTAACATCCACTTGCTTTTTTTTTTTAAGTGCAATTTGCACTTAATAAAAAAAAGTAAGGCAAAGTAACAAGTGGTGAATTTCCTATCAAACAGGGAAACTTCACAATATAATCCCAGGAGGTTTATTTTGCGACTTCGCTGGAAATTCACAAGTGATTTAAAACTTCATTGCATCTGTAGCCACAAGCCTGGTGTGCAATATCTTTGGTGCACCCAGCGTCAACTGCAATCTAAAGATTTTGAAGATCCAGCTCAATTTGTATATGCTAAAGTTCATACTAATGTGGTTTCAGAGAAGAAAAGGCAGTATGCCCAGAATTGCTCCTTCTATCATCCCTAGTAGGGTAATACATGTCCCTCAACTATATATGTGTCCAATTTGGTTTTAAATTCCACTTTGTCTTTACTAATAAGTATATCTGTTAGTAATTTATTCCAAATATTTACAATACGCTGAGTAAAAAAAAGCCTTCCGCTTGCTGGTATGAAAATATTTCACTTTGAGTTGTAAGGGGTGACCCCTAGTGCCCAAATTACAGTTTTTAAATTCTAATCCTAATTCATTAATCAAATACACATCCTGCATTACATAATATCGTAACAGTAAATCTCACCTTATTGTATTATATTTCATTGACTTTAGATTTAGATATTTTAGACAGTCAGGATAATTAAAATGTTTCATATCATGAAATAAGTTTTTGGCACATCATGGTATTCTCTCAATTTTGTCAATTTCCTCCATATTTATCAGGCACCAGACCTGACTTCCATAGGCAAGAATGGGCCTAACATATGCCCTATATAATGACCTCTGCTCTCCTGCTTATGAAATTCCTTATAACTGTGCATAACATGTGGTTAGCTTTAACAATTACCTTAGTACAGTGATCTTTTGATGTGAATTTGTTGTTTATAATCATGCCCAGATCATGTTCATGCTGTACCTCCTTAATACCTGTGTGACCTAATTCATAAGTGCGTTTAGTTATCTGATTGCCCATATGCAGTATGCAGCACTTATCAGGATTAAATTTTATTCCCCATGTATCAGCCCATTTATATAGTATAGCTAGGCCTGCCTGGATTGACTCCTTGGCCACTCCAGGATGTGGTATTTCTTCTGCTTCCATCTCCACCACTAAAGCAGCCCACAAGAACCCTGCCTGAGTGGGTGCTTCCACAGCCAGAAGCTGCTCCACAGCCTGTCCGGGATGCGGCACTTCTTCTGCCACCATCCTCATCACCAAAGCGACCCACTAGGTAGACTCACTCTCGGACATAGCACAAGACTGAGCCCCGGTTAAGGCTATTACTCTGATTGGCTCTGCAAGCAGACATGGATTTTTTCATTGGTCTGCTCACAAAACCCTGCTTTGTCATTAGAAAAGAGCACCAAGATGACACAAGCTGAGCTAGGTCCCGCTGCCTTCTCGGAGCTGGCTTGGCTTATGACATTTCTCACTCCTTTTAATCCTCTCTCTCTGTATTTTGTCCAGCTAGAGCTGTGATCATGATTATGTGGCTAATTTCAGATATTTTTAATGTGTACTAATGTCTACCATGACTAAGCTAGTCTTAGAACTGTGGAACTGTATGATAAATCTGCTTAACTGTTACTATTGCTAGAAATGCTACTTAGTGCAAGAGTGATACAGCCTCTTTTGAAATTGTTGTAGAGACCTTGAGCTGTGCTTTGTTAGATGTCTGTGAATCTTTTTACCTCTGCATCTTTCTCTCTCTCTCTCTCTCTCTCTCAATTTATTACTTCCTCTTCCTCATGCTGCTGTCTTTCACCCCGCCTTCTGCCTCAGTACCTGAGGTAAACCATCCCACCACCTGCCTCTGACTAATCCCCCTGCATTGTTCAATTACCAAACCTCTGCTGTTCAACTGTCTCCTATTGTCTGACCCCCCGCCTACTATTTTGCGCTTTCTTTCCTGCCCCCTGCCCACCGATTAGCACTCTGTCTGCTGCTAAATTTAATTTCCCTCTCTGTTGTTCTTCCCTCTATAGAACACTGCCCTGGTGGGTGCTTCCAGAGCCAGAAGCGGCTCCTCAACCTCTCCGGAACAAGGCAATTCTTCTGCAGCCATCCCCACTGCCAAAGCAGCCCACAAGGTAGGCTGCCTCCTTGGACACAGTGTTGGACTGAGCCCCATTTACAACTTTTACTCAAATTGGCTGTCCAAGCGGACATAGACTTTCTTATTGGTCCACTCACAAAACCCTGCTTTGCCATTGGACAAGTGTTCCAAGCTGACACATGCTGAGCTAGGACCTGCTGCCTCCTCGGAGCGGGCTCGGCTTACGGCATTTCTCGTTCCTTTTAATTCTCTGTATTTTGTCCCACCCGCTCTCCCCTGACCCAACCTCTATTAAATCCCTCTAAGCCCTTCCCTCAGTTCCTCCTCCATTTCTCTCATTGGCTTGATACACCTTAGTCATTCCCTGGGTCCTCACTGTCTCCTTCAAACCTTTACTGCTGTTAGCAAGCCACTAACACCTATTAAAGCCATCCTACAAATCAGTAGACTGTCCCAGTACTATCTTCATGTTGTTGTTAGCCTCTCCACATTGGCATATAAGGCCATTCTCTCACAGGCTGTTCTTTCCCCAACTACTCTGACTACCACACATGGTGACCATAATGGTGCAGGGACCCAGTGCAGCACTAAAAAACTCACCTAATTGTGTCCACAAGCATGGAATCAAGTACTACCAACACTGCCTGGGACCAAAGTGCTGCACTAACAGTATTTCCTGCATGTTGCCAGGACTGGTAAAACAAACTCAGACAAGGACTAGAAAAATGGGGACTCTAGCTAAACTAGTAAATCCATCACCCACACCCTTGTTATTACTTGGCTACTTCATTCTGTTCTCCATAAGCCCCAAATATACGGGACGGTGGGAGCAACAACAGCCACCAAGGAATGACTTAACAGACTCTCTCTCTTTAGGACAGAACCAGAGGGCAACACATACAAAGGGACTCTTGCAGACCCCCTTAAGCACCCTCCAGCCAACCCTCATCTAAACTCCACACTTACTATGGAGGACCAAAGAAACCTGCTGCCCCACTACTAATAGTCTACACAGTGACAACAACCACAGATGACCATAAATGCACAAGGACCAAATATGCCCACACAAGTAGACCTTAATGGACTAGATACCTAAGAAAACAGATAAGTATCTTGCTACTAATTTCTGGGAATGCGCACCCTAACCCAGGACCAGCCAGGACTAGTAAGGAAAGGGTATTGGCCACCTCAAAATCATAGGAAGCCTACTTCCTAAGTTACCACAATTCAAGGCATGGGTGGCACAGTTAAAACCTGATGTAATTGCCATAACCGAAACCTGGCTATCACCAAAAATACATGATACTGCCATTGCCCTTGAAGGCTACAACATATACCGCCAAGATAGGCTAACCAAATGAGGTGGTGGCTGTCTAGTCTACTTCAGTGAAAACATAAAAGGACAGGTCCTGCCTAGTAGCCTGCAAGCGTGCGACATGCAGGTGCTCACTATCAAGTTCACAGTGGGCATGCAAAACAGGTCACTGGCACTATCAACCATGTACATCCCACCAAGCAAACAAGTCACTGGACTATCACAGTTTACTGATAACCACAGGAAACTCAGTCAGAACTGCAAAAAGATTGTAGTCATAGACTTTAACTCCAACTGGCTTTTGAATGACACAGCCTACACCAAAGACCTCATCACAGGCCTCAATCATACCCAAATGGTAACACGGGCCACAAAACAGAACTATAAAATAGGCACATGCACACTCATGCACTGGTTGCTCTACACCTTCCCATAGCACATCACTGAGGTGACTGATCCAAAACTCGCTAAGCGACAATTCTCCTGTGCTGTTCACCTGGTCAAACATCTTCTCTAAACCCTTGCCACAAGTCACTGAGAACCACTGTCTCAGGAAAGGATAGTTGGGAACATTTAAGCAATAGCTCAGGTTGATTGACTGGTCCAAGTAATAAGTACACAGGATGTGAACATAGCCCTGGAAAACTTCTGTACCCTTTTCACCAAGGCATGCAACATCTTCACCCCTATCACAACCAAGAAAATGATGTTCTATGCCATTGCTCATTCACTCTACTATATCTGATGCAAAATATGGATAATCTATGGCATAACGTTATAGCCACTAGAAAGCTTACTGATTTGGCTAATTACAAGATGGCAAGAAACCAATGCACAAAGCTCATCAGGAAAGCCAAAGGACAGTACTATAAAGACCTCCTGGGAAAAACATGGAATAACGGAAAGGAATTCTCGAAGGCTGTACAATCCATAACAGGAAAGGAGTCAAAATCCTCACCAGACCTGGTTGTCACTGAAGCAGGAACTTTGCATGCACCCAAGGACATCAGTAACACTTTCAACTCAGTGTTCACAGACCTCAGCTCAGTTCTCCCAAGCTCATACTGTACCTAGTACCAATCATGGAAGAACAACTAAACCAGCCCACCAAGTCAACAAGCAACACACTGCCTTTCTATTTCAAATGCATTAGCAGAAACAATACTATTCAGTATATCAAGAGGGTACTGGGGAAGACTATGATGGCAAGCGATAACATAGACATGAAGCTGTTAGCATTCATTTTGGAAGAGGTCTCCCTACCTCTAATGGTAATATTCAACAAATCCTTCCCTAGTAAATGGAAACTGGCACTTGTGACACAGTTTTTAAAAGTGGAGTAAGATCTAACCTATCAAACTTGGCTGGTATCAATCCTAGCTCCTCTCTCTAAAGCATTAGAGAGAGAATAGTCTTGAACCAACTAACTGACTATTTAAATAAGTACAATCTTCTCTGTCCACAGCAACACAGCTTCCAAAAGAAGCACAGTACACTAACTGCCCTAGTCCATTTCATCAATCTACTGTATGATTCACTGGATGCAGAAAAAGAGGTGGGCTCTATATTCATAGATCTCACCAAAGCATTTGACACCATCAATCATAGCCTTCTCCTCAAAAATATGCTCTCAATAGGTCTGTCCTCAGACACAGTGGACTGGTTCACAAGCTATCTCTCTGGTAGGTTGCAATGTTTCAGGGTATCCAGTCAGCTATCTGAACCTAAGGAAGTCACCTTCAGCATGTCTCAGGGATCCTTATTAGGTCCTTTATCCTGTTTATAAACACTCTTCCCTCAGCATGCCCAGCTAGAATGGTACTCTACGCCGATGACGCCATTATCTTGTTCCTTTGTAAAGATATGAAGTAAATCACTGTAGATCTCCACTATAATTTCAAACTACTAGAGTAATGGCCCAGAAAAAACAGGCTCCTGCTAAATTAAAAAAAAAGCTGTTATTCACCCTCCCACATAATAAGAAAAGTGGGCCTCTAATAGTCATAAGCTAAAAAAAAATTAAACACTAGAGCAGGTCTCCACCTTTAAGTATCTCAGAATACACATTGACTACATTCTGACCTTTAACACATATATTGAACACATCATAAAAACAGCCAACACCAAGCTAGGGATCTTATACCGGCACAGACAGGCTATGACATTGGATACTCCGAAATTAATCAAATGTGCCTCCATACTATCAACAATAGACTACGAACTGATAATCTATGGGGCTGGTACCGAAACTGCCCTGAAAAGGATAAAAACCCTACTCAACAAGGCCTGGAGGCTGTCCCTTGGGGCTGACTGTATGACCCACACTTGCACACTCTACAAGGATACTGGATGGTTCCCATTTCAACAAAGACTGAAATACCAGACCTACATTTTAGGGGAACAAAACAAACTTGCCTGGCCACATGCCCGACTCCACAAGCAAGCTCTTTAAAATGGCAACTTCCACAAAGAACACCAGGAGTACAGCTAAGGGGTTGCTAGACATATCCTTCCTTCACACTACCTTTGCGCAAAGATTGTTAATCTATCATGGCCCTAAATGGCACAATGACCTTCCTGCAGTCCTTCAAGAAAGCATGAAAATAGGATCTTTTTAAAAGGCTCTCCATGCCTGGCTATCAGCAAGAACTGACTGTGACTGCAATATTCTACATTAGGTCTCTCCTGCATTCCAAGATGGCCACATACCTAGGAATCTACCCTGCTCATTAATGATTCTCTCCTGCACACCCCATCACTAATAAAGACAAACCACTGCCAACTGTCCAATGGCTGTGACTGACAATGACCCCTTCAGCTGCTTCAGTCCTCTGTCCTACCCTAATCTAACATCTACTCTCCTCCTTTTCCGTACCACCTATGAACTTATACTCTAATTAACACTCTACTTCCTATTTACCTCATCCCCTACCCTTACTGCACTTAGAGACTCCATCCTGAATTGTTACTGTTCATTTAAATTTACCTGAGTACCAAGATAAATCACTCAACCATTTGTAAGTGTGTTGTATTCTGTGCTCTGTAACCTAATGCAACTGACTGTAACTACTTGTACTTGTTTTTGTCCCAATGTTTGACTTGGAGCCTTTGTAAAAGAGCCATGTTGGCTCAAAGGTTGTAATCCGAAACTTTAAATAAATAAATAAAAATACAAATTGTGCCTGTTACACTTGCTAGCTCTGTATCATCAGCATAATTACAGTTTCAATTGCCCACTTATTTGCACATATCTGAAATAATATTTAAAATAGAATTGCGCCCAATACTGATCCTTGTGGTGTTCTACTAGTCACATTACCAAATTAGAATAGTACCCATTTATGCCCACCCTTTGTATGCTATTAGTCAGCCAGTTGTGTATCCATCGTATGACATAAGGGTTGAAACTGAAGTTGACCAGTTTCTGGAAAATTGCCCAGTGAGGAACTGTATCAAACACTGTTGAAAAGTCTAAATAAATACTATCCACTGGTTTATCCTTATCCAGTGCTTTTGAATTATTTTTATAAAAGCAAAGTAGATAGGTTATATATGATCTCCCTTCAGAATATTCATGTTGCTCTGTATCTTTACTGGCCTCACTATTATCAGAGCTAAAATATTTAGCATTCTAGCTGAGATGTTATCTGGACATGCAGAGTTTAGATTTTTTAATATTTCTTAATTCTTTTTATAATGTCTTCCTTAGATATCTCAATCATTGTAGATCCACTTTTGGGAATGTATACAGAGTGTGGTGGTTTTTGTGAAAAAAAAAGAATAGAAATATTTATTAAATACTTCTGCAACTATTTCTGAATCTTCAATTACATCACTATTTTCAACTATTGGACCACATCTGGTAAAATGAATTTTTCTGACAATTTATGTAACCATAGAAGTATTTCATATTTGTAGCAATATTGGATGCTATCCTTAATTCAAAATATCTTTCAGATGCTTTAATTATGTTTTTACACTGCTTCAATATGTTTTTTTATATTCATTCTAGGCCTCTTTTGATTTTTCCTTAGTATATATTTTTTATAAATCTCTGCTTTTTCTTAATCCATCTTTTTATATCATTAGTAAACTATATGGGTTTGATCCCTGCTCTGTTATACATTTGTATTCTTCTGGTGTGTGTATTGCATGTAAGGAAAATGTATTTAATAATGGCCCACATGTTTTCTGAAGATTTCTCATCTAATAACTGTTATCAATTAATCATGATTAAGTCATTCTGAATGGCCATTATATTAGCTCAGTTGAAAAGATAAACTTCTCTACAACTTTGTGTTCTAATGAGATCATCCCTAATACTGAAAGTAATACTGTGATGGTCACTGGTACCAAGCGGGCTCCTTGTCTCACAATTTAAGATGGCCACATTATTCGAGTACAATAGTATATCTAATAAATTCTTAACTCTAGTTGGGGTTTTTATGTGTTGATTTAGATTAAGCTAAGTAGTTACACTAAGAAATTCTGTGCTATATTGGTTATTTGCTTGATTAGTTTACCAGTTGACATCACCAAAATTTAAATCGCCTAAAAATATCACACAGCCCAATTCACAGGTCCATTATAATTCTTGTTTAACAGTAGCTTTATTGATGGAGTTGCAATCTATATCTTCACCAACTTTTCACTGACTGTAAGCCCTCATTGTCTAGCATGAAAACTTTATCTTAGTAACAAAAATAAAACAAATAATTTAAAGAAGCAGTCATCCCCAGGAGTCTGCCTTATGTTGATCCACAGAGTGTGATCATTCAATGATACCACCTGTATCAATCACATGAGTGTTTGTGGGGGGGGGAGTAATAACAGTGGAACCTAGGAGCAACAAACAAAAAGCAAGCAACTTAGAGTCAGTCTATACAGATATTTATTCACTGCATGCGACTTCACAGTCATACCATCGCTATCAATTATACACTTATGGTGAAATTCAAGCAGCAGGGAGAAAGGAAATCAACATATAAATGGGGAATTCATTTACATATGTTTCACTGACTACAAGCAATGATTACCCACTAATGTCAGTTTTAGATGTGTGTGAGGTTGGTCGGGTGAAAAAAAAAACAGCTTAGCTTAGTAACAATACGCTTTTAAATTTAAAGCACAATGCAGCAAGAACTCTTCTGACTGAAAGCTAGTTTTTGATGCTGAATTTAAAATAAGCTGTCAATGCCACAACCTAATTGAGGTTACAGTGCAAGGCTGCAACCACATAGTTCAGGAAAAGGCAGGTTAACAGAGAGGAGTTGTTTTTGATATAAAACAAGTCAAAGCAGTAAAACATTTAAAACAACTTCACACCATGTTTATACATCTAGAGTTTAGTAAAAGGGACAAAACAAATCTGGTTTTGTTTTATGCCACATGTCCTGTTTATAAGCAGAGTCATAAAATGACTATCTTTAAAATGTGGAGTAAACATTTAAAAAAGGATATAATTGGTAAGAAACTTTGTGTGTGGTGCTAGCCTTGACCCCACTAGGCAGTACTTTGTGCTCCCGTGCTGGTGAGATGAATAATGAATTTGGGAGTGAGCTCAGTGAGACAGCTGGAATGGGTGAGGGTGGGGTTATGACACTGTTATGTGACACCCCCCCATCCAGGGAAGGAAAGGTGCAGGGTTTCCTGCATGGTCAAAGGTGCCATATAGTGAAGGCAACTCTTCTCTCGGCATAGTGTCCTGTACCTCTGCACCCATAGGTGCCAGAAGGCCCTGTGCATTGACTGAGAGATGGACTCTTTGCCCTGTGGAACTGTATCTGTGGCCATATGAAAGCACAGGGCCCAGAGGGCCCTGCACTTCTGCAGCCCACAAGACAGCCCCATGAATTCTTGTAATTCATTACTGCACTACTTTAGGTGGATTGAGTTTTCCCTGGCGCAGGGCCCAGATGGCTCAGTGTGTGGACATTTGTTCATACAGGTCTCATAAAAGACCTGCATCAGTAAGGATGTGATTCCACTTTCTCAAAAAGAAATTCTTTAAAAAATAAACTGAGTTAATTTACTACTTAAGGTTCAATTTAATGCCACAAAAGTAGTGAAATGTGTCATTAGGGTTTTCAATACTGACTCCCACCATTTAACAAGCAAAAGGACAAGACTATAAAAGCAGCAACAGACATCTATCATTAGGTAAGATAAACAACATACAACTGTTTCAAGGTGACAAAAATGCAGTAGTATTGATATGCTATGATTGTAGATATACAAGCAGATGCCCCACAGGGACCTGAGTTTATGTAGCCACACCTATGAGAGTATGTCATACTATGTGCATGAGTATGTGAGGCTGCAGAACTGCAGGCCTCATAAAGGCATCCATCTCTGAAGCCAGAGGTACTCTTGCATGCTAGATAGCATGATCCGCTAGTGCATGTTTTTCTGTATGAATCTATGTAACTGAAAAACTGCTATCCCTTGGAACAATTTATAGATCCACTGCTGAAAGCATGATACCCACATTGCAACAGAACTTTTGTCTACCTAACTGCAGGTCCCACATGGGTCTGCCCTTCTGAAGTCAGAAGTTGGTGTGCATATATTACACCTGCTGATGAAAAGGTGCAGGTCCATCAGGGGCCTGTGCTTCTGCAGACAGACGTACTGTTTCAATTTTGGCATCATGGATTTTGTGGCACATGTGCTTCTGCAGCCAGAGATCAGTGTGCATGTGTTACACCTGTGGCTGCAGAAGCACAGGAACATCATGTGTGTGTATGTCTTGCAGTGTGCATGAGTACCTGAAGCTATAGAAGCCTCATAGGAATGTGTACTTCTGCAGACAAGAGAACTCTTGTAATTTGGGTATAGTGGATTTGTATCTGTGGCTGCAGGGGCCAGTACTTCTGCACACAGAAGCAGTGTTGTTATTTGAGTATCATTGACCTTTATCTGAAGTGACCTGTAAGTGTGTATGTCTTGCAGTGTATTTGCCACAAATACAAATCCACAAAGGTAGCACATCAGTGCTACAGCATTTGTGCCAGCTGGAAACAATTGTATGCTGGTTGTCTTAGCTGATGATGGCTGTCTGTTGTTGCTCTGTGGTATTGTCCTTTTGCTGTTTTAGTGGGGTCAGGATTTAGGATTAGAAACCCTAATGCCACATTTATCTCCTTTTGTTTCATTCAGTTGAATCACAATGAGTGCATTAATGCATTTGTTTGTGAAGAATATTATAGGACCATGGTAGTGCCCCTATGGTTAGAATTGAGTATACTGTTTAATGTTAACCCCCACATTTTCACACCATAATAACTTTGGCAACATTTGACAAAATATTCCCAAATTTGGCATGTGCAGTTAGGCTGGTAGAATCTCAAGACAAGAAATGTTCCATGATGGTATCTTGTTTGGTTTTTGAGATAAGGAACACCAAAAAATGCAAACAAAAAGGGGTCCTTGTTTTCCAATACTTCAACAATATTTGTGTTTGTTTGTTTTTTGTTACTCTTGTGCAGACTAGACGATGCTGAATTTTTTAATGAAGTTTCAGGATAGAAGCAGTCTGTACCTAGTGCCTCATAAAGGTTTTGTGAAAAAAATATTACATGGTTCTAGAATTATAAGGATTTTTTGATAACTGTCTAGCTCAACCATTAAAAAAAAAAAACATCATTGTGAATGTATATTTTCATAAGTTACTTGTCATAAAGAACTTGGTTGACACCATCATGTTTGTTAACTTAAAAACATTGGAAATGCATAAACACCTGAACTTTCAAAAATGGACCTGTTTAGCTAGATTTTGGTGTTTATTTCTTTATGAAAATTACCCAGTACATGACATTTCTGGGCACCTGAAAATCCTGAATGTCCAGCATAGTGAGAGGAGCCATTTACCTGTGTTGATAGGATGAGAACAGTGGGACTTCCTTGAATTACTGAAGCCACAGTGGGATTCATGGTGCTGGCTTCAGTTGATCCACTACTCTTGGTCTGTCTGCCTATTTGTCTATCTGTCTATCTATCTATCTGTCTATCTGTCTGTCTATCTATCCATCTCTAGCTATTTACCTTTCTAATGTATATTACTAGCGGACTGGAGAGCCCCTCTCCAATACCACTTCTTTATCCCCCTCACCTCCAGGTCACCCGCTCCCCCTTGCAATGTTCATTAAAATAAAACAAAAAAAAATTTAATTTTTATTATTATAAATTTGGACTTGGGTAACCACCCCAGTACCATTTCTCATCACCTCTTCCCTACAGGTCACTTTCCCCTTCCCATTTTATATATGGGAGCACCAGGGTGCCCACACCCAGTGCTGCCTAAACAGTAGTACAACAATGAGGTGCCCAATCACCAGTGTCAGAAAGCACCCCCCAAAAAAGTCCCTTTTCGACTTTTTTCTTCTTAAACCTGTAAAATAGAAAATGGTCCCACATTAATATCTGACCCACTCACCCCACCATTATCTCCCACTCAACACGCACCACCCCATGACTCACTCCACACATACACTCGCTCATGTGAACATAGGGAAAGGGAAAGGGGGAAATTGTTTAATCAGGAAAGGCACACTAAGCCAGAGCTTTTATTCATGTATGACCACAAGGATGTTAAGTGACTTGCTCAGGGTCGCACAGTATGCAAGTTGGGACTGATGGGATTCAATCCCAGGTCTCCAGGTTTGCAGCTCAGTACCTTTAACCACTGTGCTATACCACCTTCTAGTAGCTAGCTACTACATAGGGAGCTGTTCATTCATGTTCTCAGTTTGACAAGAGTGGGACTTTCTTGAAATGTGAAGCCACAGCAGGAGTCATGCTACTGGCTTCAGTTACAGCAGTGAGTCAGCAATCTCATGCTCTCCCTATATCTCTCTGTTTACATCTGACTGTCTGTCTATGTAGCTGCTTATCTGTCTGTCTGTCTGTCTGTCTATCTATCTATCTATCTATCTATCAAAAACAGGAGCAGACCAGGGTGCTGACCCCTCCCTCTCCTCCAGGACTCCCACCTCCCGTTTCCCATGTTTAATTTACAGCCTGGGTATACAGTTTTTATAAGCAGACTAGGGTGCTCTCCCCCAGTACTGATTCTGTTCACCCTCCTCCCCTACAGTTTTCCCCCTTCCCATTATATGTCTGACAGCACTGGAGTGCTCACCCAGGTGCAGCTGAACACTCGCCTGACACTGGGGTGTCCAATCTCTAATGTTAGAATATCCCTGCAATAATGAAAACTGTTCCTCATTATTATACTTTTTTTATCTTGTAAATGAGAAAACATTCCCTCGCTGATCTGATCACCCCTCATACCCCATATTGACCTCCCACTCAACACCCACCACCACACCCCACACACACACTCTAACTCACGTGAACATGTCCCATGATGTAGATTCACCTTCCAAATGAAGACACGACCTGCTGCTGCTAGAACCCAGCAACTGCGATATGACAAAATGAAGGTGAAATCTGGTTTTATGTGTTTCAAAGGGGTTTGAACTTTTATTTATCTTTTTTTTGTATTTTTACACCAAATTTCAACGTGGCCTTTTGGGGATCCCACTTCATGACCAAGGGCAGTAGAAGTATGCAAATCTGGCCCAAAAGAGGATTTTGCAGTTACTTTTTAAAATCACCATTCAAGCAGAATTTGAAAAGTTTGACTAAGGTAGGGTCATAAGAAGGCAATGCTGAAAATTTGGGATCAAAATATTTAAAAAAAGAAACTTACAAGTGTACATTTAATATTTTCTGTGCTTACTCACAAGTTTGGTAATTTTCGATACTTTTAACCCAAATTTTCAACTTAGCCATTTTTCTACACCACTTCATGAATGTGAGAGCTGTCATTTTGAAATGCTGGAAAAAAATGTTTTCTATCTGCGGCGTGAAAGAAAATTTTCAGCGAAATTTGAAAAGTTTCACTTGCCGAGTTCATGAGGTGGGGTATTAAGATGGCTGTGCTGAAAATACAAATATGGTAAAATGACCACATTATGAGTGAATGTTGCAATATTTCAACGTTCACTCATCTTTATTAGTTTTCAATATTTTGACTCCAGACTTTCAATATAGCCATTTTTCACATCACCTCAAAAATGTGATAGGTATCATTTTTTAGATCCTGGATGAAGTGTGTTTTCACATTGCTGGTGTGAAGTGATGTTTCAGCCAATATACTATAAATGCCACATGTCATGTTTATAACAGGACTCATAAAACAATTATCTTGAAAATTTGGCAGCAAAATGAAAACAAATTATTGTAATTATTAAGAAACTTTCTATATGGTGCCAGTTTTCACCCCACTGGCTACGCTTTGTGACTGAATGCCAGTGATCTGAGTTTGGGGGTAAGCTCAGTGACCCAGCTGGATGTTGTGATGGTGGGGGATGACAACATTATGCAACACCCACCTTAGCCAGACAATGAAACCTACAGAATTGCCTGCATAGGTCCAGGTACCATGCAGTGAAGACAACTCTTCTCTTTGAATACGGGCCTGCTCCTTTGCACCTGCGGATGGCAGAGGTCCCTGTGCATTGGCTGACAGATGGACTCTTTGCTCTGTGTATCTGTATCTGCAGCCACATGGAACCACTGGGACCAGATGGCAGTCCACCAAGTAGCCCATGAATTCTTGACTTCCAATGTTGCACAGAACTGTAGGGTCCACAAGGCCCTGCACTTCCATAGGTAGACTGAATCTTCTGACCACCAGGGGACCAAAGAGCACTGTGCTTCTGCATGGGTTCAGTGTCAATGAGGATACAATTCTACCATCTCAAAAAGAAAGGAAAATCTTTGCAAAACACAGAGTTAATTTACCACTTAGCATTCAAGTTAATGCCACAAAAGTAGGGGAATGTTGCATTAGGGTTTCCAACCCTAACTCCCAACCCCCACTCCCTCAAGCATCAAAAGGATAAAACATTTGGGTTGTGAGTCTCCTGAGTCTTGGTGAATCAGTGGGGGACCTTCCCTGGGGTTGTCATCCTAATGCCCATCCTATTCTCTAAGCAAACATGGTCAGATGTGATCTCCTTCCTTCAAGCAGTGCCTGCAGGGCCCAGCATGAAGAGAGCTACAGCAGACTGTATTGGCAATATCTGGAGAGACATACTTCTCTACCTTTAAAGACTGTGTCACTATGAGACATAGACTTGGAGCTGTATCTTGCGCTTCAGACAGAAGGCTACAGACTGGGGATAGAGGTGAGCATTTATGTTGACAACTCCAAAGAATACTTCAACATTGATTCTCCAGAACTATGGAGACCCCCAAACCCTAATAGTTTCCTTTTGCTGCTGCTGGGCGGGGGGGCTTAGGGTTATGAAATCCTAACTTCTTATTTCCCTACCTTTGTGGCATTAACTTGAACTGTAACTTACGCATTAAGGCAGTTATGTTGCAAATAATGTATTTACATCCATCCATCTATCTATCTATCTATCTATCTATCTATCTATCTATCTATCTATCTATCTATCTATCTATCCCAATATAGTTAGGGTTGGGTAGGGTGTGTAATCTTAAACCTTAATTTTTGCATGTTACTTTGGCAGCATTAAATGCAATTGCCCAAATCTGACATGTGTTGTTTTGGAGGCAAGTTCTAAAGTCATGGGACATTTTGACATGGCAGCTTGTGTGGTTTCTGAGATGCTGAATGTTATTTATATCACACATTTTTTCCTATACCTATTATACATGATTTGCTGTATCCTACAGTGTAGACAATACAGGATTTTTTTCCCAAAACTTGCAGGGTAGTAGGGACCTGTGTCAAGGTAATGCCTTTCAAAGGTTTTGTGGAAAAATATTAATCTTTTCCATAGTTGCAAGGATTTAAAGTTTTTTTTTCTGAGCACACGCAATAGGGTTTTTGATAACTGTCTGATACGACACAAAAGTGTTGTGTCATGAGCGCTTTGTTTTTGTACCAATTAAGTTCTAGCAACACGGAAAGCACTTCTCAGGTAACGACTGCTGCCATCTTTTTTTTCAATCTAAAAAACATGGAACGTACCTGAAAAATTATCTATTAAAAATTAAAAAAACAAACACCTAAGCCTAGCTAAATGGGATTCAGTCCCATGTCATTTTTCAAAAAGCTGCAAAGAAAAACATGGTCCTTCACCAATTTGAGACCCACACATACCCACCCACACCACGTCGACCCTCCACTCTGCACTCACCACCCCACACACCCTCACTTACCTAAACATGGACCCACAACATAGATTCACTCTCCAACTGGAAAGATGCTGTCCTGCTGGAACCGACACTGCGATATGAGAAAATATGGTAATCCTGGTTAATGTATTTTATACATTTTTAACTTTTGCTCATAATTTTGTCATTTTTATAGATTTGTATACAACATTTTCAATATGGCCTTCCAGGGACCCCTTCTTATGATAAAGGTAGGTGAAATATTTCAAATCCATCCCCAAAGATAACATTGCAGTTATTCCTTGAAATTACCCTTTCTGCAGAATTGGAACATTTTCACCTACTGGACTCATGATGCGGGATCATTAGAAGATTATGCTGAAAATTTGGAGGAAAAGTATAGTAAAATGACTAAGTTATGAGTGAATGTAAAAATATTTTAATGATCACTCATAACTTAATTCATTTTCAACACTGTTCCACCAAACTTTGAAAATGTCCTTTTTAGGAGCCACCCCATGAGCAAAGCTGGTGAGATTTTTCAAATCTGGGCCAAAAGGTGATTTTACAGTTGACACATTTTGGCTGAGATTTGAAAGTTTTCAACTACTGGGTTCATGACATGGGGTCATATAAAGACTGTTCAAAATTCAAGTCAAACTATTAAAAAACAACAAAGTTATGAATGTACATTGACACATTTCCATGGTGGCTCATAATTTTTGTAATTATCAATAATTTAACTCCAAACTTTCAACAAAGTCACTTTTTCATACTACCTCCTAAACAGCACCAGTGTTGTTTTTTTAAATAATAATAATAATTCTTTATTTTTATTGGACAAAATGTGTTTCATACTTTTGGCATGCCATGACATTTCAACCACTATTCTGTAAATGTCACATATCATGTTGAAAAATTATGGTCAAATTTAGAAAAAAAATATATGTTTTTAAGACACATTGTGTGCAGTGCCAGTCTTTAGCCCAGTGGGTAATGCTTTGTGATCCTGTGCTGGCAAGCTGAGTTCAGAGGTGACCTCTGTGAGCCAGCTGGATGGGCTAAAGCTGGGGAATGGCGTTGTCATGCAGCACCATACCACAGCTTTGGAAGGGAACCTGCAGGGTTGCCCGCTCAGATCCAAGTACCATATATAACATAAATGTTCTCTTGACAAAAGGCCCTGAACCTCTACACCCATAGGTGCCAAAGACCATGCAGTTTGACTGACAGATGGACTTTTTGCCCTGTGCATCTCTAACTGTGGCAAGAGGCCCTGAGCTTCTGCAACTGACCAGTCAGCCCCATGAATCTGTGACATCAGTTCCCACACAAACGTGTGGGGCCTTCAGGGCCCTGCACTTATATAAGCAGAGGGACTATTCTCTTAGTGCAGGGCCTAAAGCACCCTGTGCATCTGCATCTGTTTATGTAGATCCCAAAAGGACCTAATCAAATGCAGATATGATTCCATTGACTCAAAAAAGGCAATTCATTGCAAAAACCACTTCATGCACCAATTAAGGTTCAACTGCATGTATATCTTATAAAGTAGATGAGTACCATAGGAGCCTGTGTTTCTGTAGACAAGAGTACTCTTATAATTCAGGTATTGTGGATTTGTGTTTGTGGCTGCAGGGGCATGTGCTTCTGCATAGAGACATAGTGTTGACATTTTAGAATTGTGGATTTCTATCTGCAGCCAGACATGAGTGTGTTTGCCTTGCAGTGTGCATATCACATTAACAAATTGACAAAAGAAGCACATCAGTGCTAATGCAATTGTATCATCTGGAACAGTTGTATGCTGTTTGTCTTACCTGATGATAGCTGTCTGTAGTTGTTTGTGTTGTCTTGTCTTTTTTCTGATGGTGTTCAAAACCCTAACCCCACATTTCCCTACTTTTGTGGTGTTAAATTGAACCCTAACAGGTGCATTAACACAATTTTATTTTATTTTTTGGAATTATATATCTATATGTAAAATATATATATCATATGTAATAGATAATCCACAACAGAGCTTGCAGTTGTGCTCTGATATACACACCTTGGTATGCATTGTGACACAAATAGTTGCAGGCTGAGTGTGTTCAGCCACCCAAGGCATGCCAATATCAGAGCACAAACACATGCTCTGTAGTTTATAATCTATCTTATAAAATGGCTAGACATGTTTTTGGCGATGGGCAAAAAGTAGTCTTTGTTTGGCAGAAATTAGAGTTTTATTTAGATGATCTGGTTTATCCTCCCATGATTTTGATAGATTAAAAATTATAAAGTAAAACATGTCTGGTTGAGCTGACATTTTTACACTGTTTCAGCTGTAAGGAGTTTCACTTTCATCTTGCACTGTACAGCAACTGAGCGGCATTCATTCCAGTAAAAAACAAATTCTGGCAAAGCTTTACATGAACATACAAAACTTGCTAGCAGAAATAGGCCTTCTGGTCTATCAAGTCTGCTTGTATGTGCAGCTAGCACTCCCATATTTCAGCTGCCCCCCCACCCACTTCCAGGAACTGATTAGGGTCCTTTACTCAGCTCCTCTTCTGTGCCCTGTCCCATGCCCTTTTGAAACTCCCCACCATCCTGCATGCCACCACCTCCTCTGACTGAGCATTCCACTTCAACACAACCCTCTCAGTGAAATAATGCCTTCTCATCTTCCTTCTCAACCAGTCTCCCTCCAATCTCAGCCCATGGCCCCTCGTGTCCCTTCCTCTCTTTTGCTCAAGTATTTGAAAGTCTATCATGTCCCCCCATCCCTTCTCTCTTCCAAGGTGAACAAATTCAAGTGACTCAGCCTTTCCTCATAGGTTCTGCCTTCCATCCCCTGTATCATTTTCATCACCCTGCACTGCACAGCATCCAGCAGCTTGATATCCTTCTTCAGGTATGAACACCAATACTGCAAGCAGTACTCCTACTGCGGTCTGACAAAAGACATGTACAGGGGCAGGATCACCTACTTGTGGCTGAATGAGAATCCCCATGCAATGCACCACATCATCCTATTGGCCCTGGCCACCACCCTCCTGCATTGAGCAGAGTTGTTCATGTTCCACATTATTAAAACCCACAGGTCCTTCTCTTCCTCAGTGACCCCTAACTACACCCACCCAACCAATGTTACCTCTTTTGGTTCTTCACCCTGAAGTGCATAACATTATACTTCTTCATGTTAAATCCCAATTTCCACCTCACTGGCCACTCCTCAAGCCTGGTTAGGTCACCCTTTAGCCTCTGCCACCCCTGTATGTCATTCACTACAGCTCCCATCTGGGTGTCATCCACAAACAGATTAATTCTGCTCTTTACCCCATGTGCTATATTGGATATGAACAGTCCAAACAACACTGGCCCCAGCACAGAGTCCTGCGGCACACCACTGGTCACTGACTTGGGAGATGAAAGTTTCCCCCCACCACCACTCATTGCAGTCTATCCCCAGCCAATTCCTGATCAAGCCAGCCATATTAGCCCCCACCCCTACATGTTCAAGCTTTGCCCCCAGTCACCCAAGACAGACTAAATCAAAGGCCTTGCTGAAATCCAACACAGGGCATCCACTGCATGACCCATGTCCAGTTCCCTATCACTCAGGTCATAGCATTCTATCAGGTTGATCTTGCATGATCGCCCTGAGATGAACCCATGCTGTTGCCCAACCTGAAGATCATTGACCTCCAGGAAGGTTACCAGTCTCTCCTTCAAGACTGATTCCATTAGTTTCCCCACTATGGAAGTGAGACTGACCAGTCTGTAGTTGCCTGGCTCATCCTTTGGGCCTCTCTTGTAGATAGGCACCATATGATCCAACTTCCAGTCCTGTTTTACACATCCCATGTCCAAAGAGGTGTTGAACAGGTCAGTCAGTGGCCTGGCCAACACCTCTGCCATCTCCCTCAGCACCCTATGGTGAATGCTGTCAGGACCTGGTGCCTTACCTACCCTAAATTCCTTCAGACCTTTCAATACCCTGATTACCTGAATAACATGGTCAGTCACCTCCTCACTCCTTCATTCCAAGCCCTCCAGTCCACAGAGGTAGCAGACCTTCTACTTCCCTCTTAGGCACTGAACAGAGGTATTTGTTCAGTACCTCTGCCTGCTCCCCCTCATTCTCCACACACACCCCACCCTTCCTAATCTGAAATATCTGGTACTTACAAATCCTTTTTTCCCTCACATACCTTAAGAATTCCTTCTCCCCCTCCCATATGCCCTGGGACAGCCTCAGCTCCTTGGTGACCTTGGACTCCCTTATTAACCTGATTACTTTCCTGGCTCTCCAAGCATACAGCTCTTTGTCCTCCCCCCTCCTAGTTCTTTTCATTTGCCTAAAAGCAGCTTTCTTGGCCCTTACCCCTTCCAACACCATCCTGGTCATCCAGCATGGCACATTGGCCCTGAACTTCTTGCTCAGAGGTCTGGTGCACATTACAGTAGCCTCTCTCAGGCCAGACTTTATGATCTCCAACTTTTGGTGCACGTCCATCTCTGATCTAATTTCTTCAAGGTGCCCCATCAGTATTTCCCTCATCCTTGAAATGTCCACCCATCTGAAAAGCATTACCTTTGTTGCTGAGCCTAAACCACAATGAAAGGTGGTCACTACCAGCTAGTGGATCCTCCACCTGTAGCTCCTTCACCATCTATCCATTAGATAGTACCAGGTCAATTATGTTGCCCAGTCTGATTGGTTTACCAACCAACTGTACAAGGAAACTATCCTGGAATGCATCCAGAAGTACCTGTTCCCTGGCACTAGAGGTGGCTTAGGTTCCCCAGTCCACTCCAGGTAGATTGAGGTCCTCAACAATCACCACGCTCCTCTTGCTACACACCCTTCTAATCTGATTCACCAGCTCCCTATCCATCTCCTCACATTGTGCTAGTGGTCTATACACCCCTATCCTCAGTTTTCCACCCTTCAGGTCCAGGAACTGCATCCACAGTGCCTCCATCCTCCCCTCCTCCCCCTCATCCCTTGTGCACCTAATCCCATCCTTTACATAAATCACCACCCCTCCTCCCTTCCCCAGTCCCCTGTCCTTTCTATATACCTTGTACCCAGGACTGGTGTTGGCCTGCCCACGTCTCCATGATGCTCAATCATGCTATACTGCAAGATGAAAGTGAAAGGCATTACAGCTAAAGCAGTATACAAATGACGAAATCAACCAGATAAGTTTTTTTTATCACTTTTAACCTATTAAAATCATAGTAGGACCAACCAGTTAACAGTTTACAGTGTGGGACAGAAACAGATTTACTTGGTTGAGGTTATGGCAGCCTGTGAGTGCCAGGTGTGTGCGTGGCAGCCTGTGGGTGTCAGGTGTAGAGTGACCTTCTTGCCTAGGCTGCTAGAGAGATGGCTCTGAGGGATGGAGGGTATTGTAGTGAAGGTGTGCAATCATAGAGGGAGGTATGCAGCTGTTATAGGATAATGCACAGTCATGTGGTATATTTTATCCAATCAGAGACCCCAATTTTAACTGATTTTTCCTACACACATTATTACATTATATATATATATATATACACACACACACACACACATTGTAAAAAAAAACTTTGTTAAACCACCATTAGGGTTGAAGCATCAAAAGAAGGGAAATACATCCTTCAAGCTCCCAAGCCTAAGACCACACCCCCACTGTGCATTCAGGAACAGGCATGAGGGATGTGTTTTGGGGTTGTGAACCCTAATGCCCACCCCATTCCATGGGTAAGTAAGGTAAGATGGGTACAGCACAGTAGAATGGGGTGAGCATTAGGGTGCACAACCCCAAAACACACCCATCATGCCTGTTCCTGCATGCACTAGGGGAGGGGTCATAGGCTTGGGAACCATAAGATTATATTTCCCTACTTTTGATGTTTCAACCCTAATGGTGCATTAACAAAGTTTTTTGCAATGAATTGTCTTACTTTTTGAGAAAGTATAATCATAGCCTTATTTGATTATGGGAGCGCAGGGCCCTCTCCTTGCCACCCATCAGTCCATAGTGAGTGATAGGAGGACAGGACCCACAGGCACTGTGCTCCCATCCATGCCTATTGTAACTGTCCCTCATTTCCATGTCAATGAATCAGTCAATCATCTTTATTTTACCAGTAAGAACACTATTGAGGCAAGCTCATTTAGAAAGTGTGCCTGGATAAAAGTACAATGATGACAGTAACAAAACATAGTTATACAATGTCAAGGAAAAACCAAAAATAGAAATAAAAAGCAAAAAATATGCACTCATACATGGCATAATAATACAAAAAAGGGGGATGGGAGAAATATGCAATACACAGAGGGCGGGATATTCAAAGCGGTTGCGCAAGGCGCAAGTGAGATGCGCCAGTGTAACAACCGATGTGCGCCAAAGAGCGATATTCACTGGGCGACAATGTGCTGCGCAAATCGCAGTGTGCCAATGCGCAACCCTAATAAATGCAAGCACAAGTGCAGGGGGTGTAGCCATGAATAAACAGCACAGTGCAATATTCAACAGCAGGCCGAGGGTGCAAGCGCAGAGCAACAGGAACATGCGGGGAGCAAAGTTGAGCCTATAAAAGGATGGAGCAAGCAGGGGATGGTGGCTTGCAGACAGGGGAGCAGGGGTGAGAGAGGGAGAGACAGAATGAGAGAGAGACAGAGTGAGTGACAGAGACAGTGTGAGACAGTGACAGGGTGAGGGCCATTGGCCAGGCAGGACAGCAACAGGGTTGCAGGACAGTCACAGAGGCAGGAGATGCAATGGGCAGTGGGACAGAGTGCATGACCCAGACTGAGCCTGTGGGCAGGCCAGACCATGCGTGTGGGTCCCCAACACAGAAGTGTGCCTAGTGCAGGGGCCCAAGCAGCAGCATAAAGCCAGGGAAGCACAGGGAGACAGCTGCAGGGGGGGTCAGACAGGCTGGGCCATGGCCAGTGCAATATTCCAGATAGAGGTGGTAATGAGGGGTGTGAGGAGGCAGGTGGCTGAGCGGCATGGCTGTGGAAGGGCCCGGCAGTGGTATGCCCAGAACAGGTGGTAAAGTGCCTGCACCACCTTCAAACAGTACAGCGATACTGAAATCATGGGCCAGCACCACCTGAACTGGATGATTCTGAGGCAGCTGTGTGAGCTGTGCAGTGATGAGATGCATGCATCCACAAGACGGAGAAACGCCCTGTCAGTGGAGACCAAGGTCACGGCCGTGATGTGCCTGCTCACCACGGGCACCTTCCAGAGACCAACAGGGGACACCTCAGGCATAACCCAGTCAGCTGCGTCATGGCTCCTCACACAGTTCCTCAATGCACTGCTGCCACATGCTGTGGAATTCATCCACTACCCCAGCGTACAGCAAACATGCAGAAGTTCCACAGGTTTGCACATATGCTGGGCATACTAGGGGCCATTGACTGCACCCACGTAGGCATCCACACACCACCAGGGCCAGAGGGGGTGGCCTACATCAACAGGAAGGGCTACCCCAGTGTCAACTGCCAGGCAGTGTGTGATGCCAAGGGGCACACAGTCAATGTCTGTGTCACACACCCTCGGGAAGCACATGATGCCTTCATCTGGCACCATTCTGCACTGTGCTGCAGGTTTGAGAGTGGGGACTTCCCCACCGGCCACCTAGTAGGTGAGTATGCAGCAGGAAAGGGCAGTCCTGTGCAACAGGGCAGGGCTTGGGGGGTGATGCAATGCATGGGGTGTAGAGGGTTCGACTATGTAGGAGGGGGGGCAGCCACACTGACCAATGTGCTAACCTAACATGTTCCCCCACAGGTGACAGCGGATATCCACTCAGGCCCTTGCTGCTCACCCCGTACTGGTGCCCATCGACCCCAGTGCAGGAGAGACACAATGAGGCACACGGCAACGCACGGAACATCATCGAGTGTGTGTTTGGACTGCTGAAGGCACATTTCTGTTGCTGCACAGGTCCGGCGGTGCCCTACAGAACAGCCCCTCAAAGGCCTGTGGTCTATTCCTGGCCTGTTGTGTGCTACACAACATGGCCACTGACTGTGGGATAGCTGTTGAGGTCGAAGAAGGAAACAGTAATGGGGACGATGCTGACACCGGGGCCAATGGTGGTGGGCATTACCCCTGGATGACGGGAGCCTTGGCTGCAGAGGATGGCCCAGTGGCACAGGGACAACATTAGAGAGGAGCACTATGGTACATGCAGGTAGGTGAACAGGTCCACATACAGGTCCTAGGAACTGGGGCACAGTAAACAGACATGGCTGGCAGGGCCCCACAACAGACATGGCCGAAGGGGGGCCACGACAGACATGGGACAGGTCACCATGGAAGCACCTCTGACAGAACAGTGGACTCCACCCACACAGCCCCACCTACACAGGCACAGTCACAAGGGCACACACACATGCACACCCTGAGGCTGTCAATGGGCATGTGTCAGACGCTGAACACCAGTGCACTGTGGCGGCCAGTGCTGTGATGACATCATCATGCACATGCCATGGTGTCCAGGAGGGTGTACACAAGGCGGCCATGATGTGCGGCCTCGGATGTCATGGCCCAGGTACGTACATGCACATACCACACCTCCGTGCATACAGGGCTGCGGCAGGCAGCGGACAGAGAGGGCTGCGGATCATGTCTGCTGCGCAGGTGCACAGCCACCATGGACACATGGATGGCCCTGCATAGACCACCCAGCAGACGCAGGCTGTGCAGCAGCCACAGGGGGTGTCACAGATGTACCCCCAGGTGTGTTGCGAGAATGTGACCAGGCCCCTCGCAGGCGTCTGCAGGCCCCCGAACAGGCCCACTCCAGGCATGCCCAGGATGCCTACAGCTGATCCCGGTGATGACAATGCTGGGGTCACACGATGCTGGGACAGAGGGATGGAGAATTCACTCCGCGGCGGTGACTGCCGCGGATGGCCCTGCACCAGGGTGGCCAGTCATGCCAGGCCGGCTGTGACTGCTGTGGTGAGCCGATCCAGGCCTGCGGTCTTGTCCTCCTGCATGCGTGTGGCCTCAGCCAGGAGCTTCTGAAAGTCCTAGTCATGCCTCCCTGTGGACTGGCACAGCTCAGTGCGGAGTGCACGCACCCCTGCCACAACCTGCATCTGTTGCTCCATGGATGCTCTGAGCAGACGGGTGTGCTTGTCAAGTGGGTCGGCACCCTTGGGAGCTTGGGCATCATGCCAACCCATGGGGGTTGTGTGGCCCCATGACACAGCCCCCCATGCAGGTGGGAGCTGCACAGCAGGGCCCCCATGGGCCTGTCCTGTCTGTGGTGCAATGGTGGCAGACACTGCACCCAGTACACCCTCAGCACCATCCTGCTGCCATCACTGCCTCTCCGGCCGCTGTGCGCATGATGTCACCAGGGAAGCAGCACCTCCACCACCAGACGGGCCTGACTGTGCCACAGGTACAGTGGTCACTGCAACACCAGTCGGTGCAGCTGGTGGGTCTGCCAGTGCCACCTGTGCACCATCGGCATCGCCATGTCCTGTGCGTGGTAGGGGTGCCTCCCCCTGTACAGCATCACCACTGTCCTGGGTAGTGGCCATGTCATAATCAGATGTGGACCCCATCCCAATCACTGTCTCAGCATACTGGACGCCATGGCTGGCATCATGCTGAAACATTGCCTGGGCCTCATCCGCACCCACACCACAGGCATCTGTATGGACAGTGTGGTGGGTCCAGTGGAGGTCCAGGCCACGGACTCCAGTGGAGGTGGATGGGCGCTCCTCCAGGTCTCTGACATCACCCAGGGTGGGCACCACCACCCCTGCATCTGCACCCAGGCGCTCTGGATCTGTAAGGGAACATATACACGTCAGTGCCGCCACTATGCACCTCTGCCCCAATGCACCCCTTACCCACATCCCCTTGCACTGCTGTATCTACTATGCAGTGAAGGGCTACCCCCCAGTCTGGAATCCACCACTGGGAATGCCCTCAACGGCACTGTGCTGCATTGTTGCCACCACAAGCTCCTCCCACGGTGTCAGCTGTGGCACCTCAGGCTGTCCACTGCCTGTGGTGACACATGCAGCCCGGATGACTCTCCTTGATCTGCCTGTGGTCCGTGCCCACCATCTTCTTGCATTCCTGCACCGACCTCTGATGGATGCCCTGCAGGTTCATTGCCCTGGCTACACCTTCCCATGCTTCCGCCCTGGCTTTCTGGGTGCTTGTGGAGCCACTCAGGAGAGCTCCTAATCCAGGTAGGCATCATATAGAGCATTGCACTCCACCCTTGTGAAACTGGGCCTGTGCTTCCGTGCAGGCCCCTGCTCCTCAACTTCCTCTTGCTCCGACATGCTGTTCCTGTTGGTGGGGACATGTGGTCAGTACTGGTTGCCACACATGAGGGCCCCTGCCAGTCCCAACATGCCCAGTGCCTGGTGTTCTACCTGTGAAGGCTGCAATACCGGTCTGGTGCATGTGCCGCCACATGGCACCTTTATAGCGCATCACATGCAAATGAAGGAATGTGCAATTGTAAAGGGATGCAAATGCCTCCGATGTGCCACCGATATGCTGATCAGCTCATCTGCATATGCCCACTGAATATCATGGAATTGCACATTGCACAGTGGAGCTGCTCATTCACATGTCATGGTGCATCTGTGTGACGTGCGCAGTCCACATGATACAGCGCATGCACGCACTGATGTCGCGTACGTCGGTGGCACTTCCCACGCATGATGTGCTACAGGTGGCATGGTGCTCATCCACTATTGGGCATGTGGTGCACATGCGCTGTACACCCAGTCATGCATGTGTGTTATTGGCACATGGCCCATGGGGCACACTGGAACCTATAGTGCATCATGCTGTCCATGACCTGTCGTGCTGCCGTGCACAGTGCGCATGTCACTCTTTGACCCCTACGTGTGCCCCTTGACTCCCGGGTGACTGCGGCACATGTCAGTGTTGCCCCATGCATATCACGCACACCCTGCCGATGTGCAATAGGGGATGCTAGTGCATCGCCAGGCATATTGTGCATCCTTCACAAGTGCGTCTCGTGCGCTCCCTGATGCCATTATGCTGCTGCAGTTCCGATTGAGCCATGCTACACAGGAGCACACCGAGAGCACCCAACTGGACACAGGTGGAGCTTGTGAACTTGGTGGCTTTGGTGGAGCCACATATTGGTGCCCTCTATGGGCAGGTACCCCTGGACCAGCCACACACTTAGGTGTGACAAGGGGTGGCCGAGGAGATGAGGAGGAAACAGGGTCATGCCGTAGTGGGGAGCAGTGCTGCCACAGGTACGGTGACCTGTAGAGGAGGGATCCAGACCAGTTCAGGTCACTGCAGGCACACATCCCGAGGGGCACTGTGCCACGGCCAGGTGAGTGCATTTATCCCCGTCCATGTCATGTTGGTGCTGTGTGGGTTGCCAGTGGATGTCACGCTGTGCTGCTGTGGGTGGGGGCCAGTGACTGGGAATGCCACCGGACATGGCAGTGCACCGCTGGTGTGCCATGCCTCGGCACTGCCGCTGCACAGGGTCATGAGGTTTACTGTGCTGGGGGGGCTCGTGTCTTGCTGCCAGGTGAGGATGTCTGTCTATCACTGTCTCCATACTAGGCCCTGAAGATCGGTGAAGAGTCCAGATGGCGGGTGCCCCTGCAGGACAGCAGCAAGCCAGTGGTGGTGCACAACGGAGGGTTGCCAGCCAGCCAGGTGGTGCAGGTGGTCAGGCACCAGTCAGGCCACAGCTTGCAGGTAGGCACCTTGGTGGTGTATACTATTGTGTGGGGTAGGGGTGGGCCGCAGCCCCCTGTGCACATGGCCATTACATTCCATGCCTCACCAGCATGGTCCATTACATCATGCTGAGCCCAGGGCATGTGTATGTGGCCGCTGTCAGTGGACTGTGGGTGTATCCGGGTCCCAGCCAGGCCACTGTCAGCCCCACGCAATGCCCATTCATTTGGCTGTCATGGCTGTGGTATGCTGCGCATGTTTGGTGGTGGTGTGCAGTGCTGTGCATGGCTGTGGATGGTTGGGATGGCAGCTTGTGTGGGCATGCATACTGTGGTTGGCTGTGTGCCCCCTGCAGGGTGCAAGCCAACATTATCCACTGAGCACAGTGGGTGAGCTATGGTCGTGTGGGCATGCACTCATCCATGTCCCCTCCTTTGTCCTAGGAGCCTAACCGGTGGATTTCCATACAAGGCTGCTGGAGCAGATCCTGTGGGTTGCCACGGCCACCCTTGCGGTGCCACACATAATTCGCCAGTCCATGTTCTGGCCACAGAGGAGGAGGCGACAGAGGAGCTGATATTCGAGGACCTTCCAAGGGGCCCATTGGCCTGCTTCACCCTCCATTCCACTGACACCCCTTCCATTCCTCTATTGTATCAAGCCTACCATGTCCCCTGTCTCCCAACCCCCTTCCCCAGCCTACGTTCCTGAATGTGTCCTCCCCATTCCCTGCCCCTATCCCTGTTCAACTGTACATAGTTTGGATTCATTGCTTGTTGTTTAAATACAGTTATATTTTGGTAGCCATCCATGCCCGTGTCTGCTTTGCAGATGGCAATGGTGCCATGCTGCAGTGGTGAGCATGGTGGTTGTGTGGTACATTTGTAGTTGCCTGGGGTTTGTGTCAGGTGGTCTGCACACAGTAGCCTGTGTGTGTGTACCCTGTGTTGTGCGTATGTTCCCTGCTGTGCTGTGTGGCCGGTGTGATGTGTGCTGTTGGCTTGTGTGTTGTCTACTTTGGTCCCAGTGCCATGTCCCGTGCCATCCTGTGGGTATTGCCCATGGCTGCCAGCCAGTGGCCATGGGTGTCACGCCACCTCCAAATGCTGCAGTGGAATGTGTGTTCAGTGCATGCAGCCATGTGCCTGCCTTACCACCCTCTGGTTATCCCGTGCACTATGGTGGAAGTGTGTCCTGCTCTTGTGGCCTGCTCCACACTGTGCCGGGGCCCTGTGCCATGGCCCATGTGTCTCTGTCCCTTGCCCTGCCCATGCTATGCTCCTGCACTTCCTGCCTTGCTCCATTGCAACCCTAGTTGCGCGATGGTGTCTGCTGCCTTTCTCCCTGGTGCAGCCCTAGTTGCGCTATGGAGCATCCCTGTGATATTCAGCCATCTTGCACTGTCACTTGCCTTGGTGCTCAGCCTTTGAATATCACGATGGCTGTGCACCTGCTCAGTGTACCTGCACTGCACCGCTCTTGTGCCTGCTTCTGGTGCATTTCTGAATATCCTACCCCAAGTATACAATATATACATAATTCTGTGTTGCCTGACAATGGATCATAGTACATACAGAGAACAAACAAGTTGTTTGCAAAAATATCTTCAACTTGAAACCATGATAATATCACCATAGGGCTATATAGGGGTATTGTTTGGTTTGAGAATGGCACTGATAAGGCTCATATATACAGAAGGAAGAAGGGAGGCAGGGGCAGTGGGGTGAGATGAGAGGATGGGACCCTCAAGGAGGTAGAGGTGAGTTGAAGATGGAAGAGGAATGAGTGGGATTAGTTTCAGGTTATTACACACACTTAGTAGAGCTTGCAGAAATAAAAAGAAGGACCAGGGTCAAGAAAAACAGTGCAGGAGTCAGTTATGTGGCATCTTAATAATGATTTGAAAGTTGGCATTTTTGTAAGGGACGAGAGCTTCAAGGATTTCTGTAGAGTGTTCCAGAGTGCTGGTAAAGAATGGTTTATAGTGGAGACCCCGAAGCAAGTTGTAATTTAAGGAATGTTGAGGAACAGGAAGGAATGACTCCTAAGTGAGTGCTTACCAGTGGGATATGTTAGCAGACTGGAGAAATATGTCAATAGCTTACTGGTTAGAGCTCTGTCAGTCCAGGTGGCCACATTTCTGAGTCTTCTGGTTTTTAATGATTGCCAACCCAGCATAGCAGGTAGTGTACAGTGGTGCATCCTGAAGGGATGCTGGTGATAAATCTTAGGGCTCTATTATATAATGTGTCACATTTTGCTAGAATAGAGCTAGGGCCTTGACTGTATAGTATGTCTGCATAGTCCAAGATTGGTAGAAATGTGGAATGCACAAGTCTTAGTCTAGCTTCATATGTTAGGAGGTGTTTGATTCTGAAGAACAACCCTAGGTGCGGTTTTAACTTCTTACCCAGTTCCTCAATGTGGAGTGTATATGACAGTTTATGATCTAGCCAAAAGACAAGATTTTTGAAATTTTCTACTGTTTCAATAGGCTCTCCCAGGAGGGATGTTATTTATGGCCAGGTTCCTTGGGGGGGGCGAGTCCAAGATTAGTTTGGGAACAAAGATCATGGCTTTTGTTTTCTTTGCATTAAGCAGGAGTTGGCAACTCAAGAGGTTGTGCTGAAGGAGGTTAAATTCATGTTGCAATGTATTGCATGTTAGTTGAAGGGTAAGGTTGGCAGCTTAAATAAGTGTCATTGACAAACAAGTGCGCTCTTGCTTGACCGTTGTCTGCATCAATATTATTAATGTATATTGTGAAAAGAAGTGGCCCTAAGATGGAACCTTGAGGCACCTCTGGGTAGTGTCTTAAGCAGAGACAGATCTCCTTGTGCCTAATTTGTTGTTTTCTGCCCTTGAGGTAACGTGAACCAATTGACAGCAGCAGCATCTAGTTTGATATCTTGAAGGACAGGCAACTGTAGATTGTGATCGACTGTATCAAAGGCCTTACTCAGGTCAAGAAATAAAGCACTGATGAAGTGTTTGGTGGCAGGGGCCTGGAGCCAATCATTGGTTACTTTGGCTAAAGCAAATATTGTGCTATGTTTTCTTTTCTGAACCCTGATTAGATAGGGTTTAGAAACTGTACTGAGCCTTGATGATTTCTTAACTGGGTATTTATGACTTTTTTGAGCAGTTTTGAAAGAATGAGCAGTAAGGAAATTGGCCTATAATTATTCAGTTCACTGGGGTCACCGGACTTGAACAGTGGGACTATGTGTACCACTTTCCATACCGAGTGGAGTTCACTGTGGGCTAGTAACATGTTAAACATGTTAAATGTTGGGAAGGCATTATAGCGCAGTGGTTTAAGGCTCTGAGCTGCAATTCAGGTGATATCCAGCAGACAAGACCTGGGTTTGAATCCCACATCTTCCACCTGCATACTGTTTGACCCTGAGCAAGTCTCTTAACTTCCCTGTGCTCCCAGGTCCCTCCTATAAAAAAGCTTTCAGCTTAGTGTGCTACTCCTGGTTAAACAACTAAAAATAAATAAATGGACAATAGGTGCAGTTAGGGTGTGATGGCCCTTATTTAGGAAGAAAGGATGGAAGTTATCTGCTCCTGCACTTTTCCTGGTTTCAAGGCCTAGAAGAAGGTCCTCTACCATTTTATATGTAACGGGGATGAAAGAAAACTTGGGCTTTGACATGGGGCCTTGCTGGGAGGTCTAGCATCTGTAGAATCAAGGGTCTGTTGATGAAAGTTATTCACTGCGGATGTGTCGAATGCAAGGCCGGCCATAGCAAAATGATTGTTTAATAAGTAAAGTATGCACTGCCTATCAGTGTACTTGTATTACTGGATACAACCTTGGAAGGGAGGATACTATCTGAATGGTGACCTTTGACTTCTGTAAAAGTTTTCCAGAAGGTAGCAGTGTGCAGGGACCTCTGGCAGTTGTTTTTTTGTTTGTTTTTTTCCAAATGTTTAAACAGGTGAGACACACTAAGCTGAAAGCTTGTTTACTGGTGCAAGCTGGGAGCACAGGGAAGTTAAGTGACTTCCTCAGGGTCACATAGTATGGAAGTAGGGGCTGTGGGATTCAAACCCAGGTCTCCATATTTGCAACTCAGAGTCTTAAACCACTGTACTATACTGTCTCTGTTTGGATGTTAGTTGCTATGCACTCCTGTGTTTGTGAGGTAGGCACAGGATGCAGGGCTACACAGCATTTTCTTTAAATTTGGAAAAGGTATGATATCTAGTGCCTGCTTGTAAGCATGTAACCTTACCAGTATATCTTACCATGACTATGACCTTTTGAGCTGCTGTCTCCTGTTCTCCCTCTGTTCTGCTTTCCACAGGTGGTTGCAGGCTCCCACGGCCAGCTGGATCATGGATCCCATGCTTGAACTACAGTGCAGAGAGGAACGGAAAGCCCCGGCTGGGAATTTATCTTTTTTCAGAAGACCTTTCGGAGGGTTGCAAAAGGGACTACTGATAAAAGAACAGAATGAGCAGCTAGACAAAAGAAATAGTAGCAACGAGCTGAAAGACGGCCAAGAGGAAGAATGGAAGCTACCTCTTAAAAAAAAATATAACTAGAGAAGGAAGATGGCAGAATGATTTAATTTGTTTTGCCACCAGTAATGCCTATGAACTACCTTGTATTACTTGGTTTAATTGAACAACTATTGCTGTATTAGTTATTTGTATCTTTCCCCCTATTAGGGTTTGGTTTTGGTTATTAACTTATCTGGCTATACGGCATCTGGCTATCAGCTATATGGTCGCTACAGTATATGGTCACTTGGCTGGCTGGATTGTGATAATTTTATTTTGGTTCCTTTTGTTTTGATTATCTCTATTGCTACACTTTACATTTTCTTTTTTATATATTTAATTATATCTTTATTATATCTTTATGTGCTGTGTTTTTAACAATTTGATTTTTTCACACCAAGTGATCTGGTGGATCAACTGACCCAACCTCTTCGTAAATGCGCAGGTGCTGACTTGACATCTCACACTCACTCAATAACATATTGAGTAAACATCAGAGCAGTCAAAGCAGCAATAGTTTTATCTCAGCTGTTTTATTCTGTCTTTTTTCAGGCACCAGAGCTTTTAAAAGCAATATCTAGTGTCCTGGTTGATCTGGTTACTGCAGGCTCTGTTGGGGTTGGCGTATGGTAGCTCTGACAGTTTTTCTATGGCTTACTGCTATTTCTGTGGCTTAGTAAAACGTTAACTGTATACACTACTGGTCGAGCTGTGTTGTGCTGCATCATGCCCTGTTATATTCAGAGAAAGCTAGACTTCTGTTTATTTGAACATTTGAACATCTGTACACTATCACGAACATACGAGTAAGTTTTTCTTTTTTCTCCCACGTATTAATGTACTGCTTTTGTGTGTATGTTTTTAAGGATTAACAAGTTAAAGTATATTAACTTTGTTTTTAAATTTTATTGTATTTAACTCCTCTCTCCCTTTCTAGCCCTCTTCTTGGTTCTCCTTTTGTACCACTTTTTGAACCCCTCTGTATCCCTTTGTACCTATTTATTTGGGGTAATTTTCCTTTTGGTTTCCTTTTAGTGCTGCACTTGGGAGCCATTTGGAAAAAAATGAGTTTATTTATACATTACTGGGACACTGAGATGTTGAGACATTGGGATATTGTACAAGGAGTGCTTTACAGGTCTATTTCAGTCCCACCTCGACCAGGATATTTATATATTTGGCTTTTAAGGGTCTGCTGGGAATAAAATCCAATTTAAGAACTTCTTGGACACTGCTTAACTGTGAGACTTATCCTTTCATTTATCTGTGACTGTTTGATATGTCAGGCTTGCTGATTTAATCTTGCATTTGGCCCGTGAATTTCATGTGACCTGATCTCAAATCATATGAACTGCAGAGGAGAAGAAAGAAGAAAAAAGTTTGAAATCTTGAATAGATTTTGTTTACAGCAGAAATATAGAAATATTTGGACTAAACAAAATATTTTTCTTCTGGTGTAATCATAAGTGCTGAACTGCTGAATTGTGTGTGTTGACTAGACAGTGGGAGATCTATTAATACCATCCATTAGTAACATTAACAGATTTACCCCTAACCAGGGATTAAAAAAAGAATGGTGCATACTAGGTTGCAAAGAATGCAGAGTAATAATGTGTCACCCTTGCAGGTGTTGGTGGGAAAATCCAATAGCAGACAATCAAAAATAACAGAGCATATGGTCTTGGTATATAATAACACTAAGATCTCAACTCCCAGAAATGGTCTAGCTACCCCTTCCCCTTTACAGCAGGAGGGTAGTCCCAAGGATTCATTGCCTATGTTTCAAATATCAAGCAGTGAATTTGACTTACTGCACTGTACCAACAATGAGTTATTTAATACTAGGTGTACCACATCTACATTTGGTTCTTATTATGAGGCATATGATATTTCCCTGAGCTATTAGTCAGCAAATTCAACTATTGAATTAGAAAATAAAGAGGTTAATACTGTTAATGAGTGTACAACACAGAGGGAGCATTCTGCAATTAACTCCAGTATAGAAAACTCACCAAAATTATGGAAGTTTAATTATTGTGAGTCATCAAACTCATCAGTGGAGATTGAAATAGAAGGTTTAAACTTCACGTTGGGAGAGGAAATAATGGAGTTGCAGAAGACCATTACTGGTCTAAAACAGTTAAATAACACATCAATGGTAACTCCAGTCTGCAAAGGGTGTGGGAGAGTTATTCAGAAAGAGTCGAGGATAGAAAATCAGTATAAACCTTTTAGCTTAAGTGATTCCCTAATAGGGACATAAAAAATCCTCAGAATGCACACTTATTATTAATGGAGCAACTTGTTATTAACAGGTCTATCCTGCAAAGCTTAAGAGCAGATGTAGAAGTTAATAGGGCTAAAATAGATACTATTATTAGTCTAGAAGATAAAAAGATGGGTTCAAATGATACTGTACATGTAAGGGGAGGTAAACCACAGATAGAGCTAAAACAAGGCACTAACATTAATAAAAAGAGGCCAGATTTTAGTTTAATTGAAACACCTGAAACACCAGTAAGGAAAAATGCTATAAAAAGTCCAAAAAAGAAAAAGAAGAAACAAGGGGAATCTATAAAGAGAAATAAGGGAAAAGAGAAATCGAATCAAATACCTCTGACCCAGAATAGTTACAACAGTCAATAAGAAGAACCTAAAGAAACTCAGCAAGACAGATATTTTGAGGTAATTTGCTTCTCTTACATGATACATTAGTTAATCCTGACCTGCTGGCCAAAATTGAAAATTTTGGAAAAATACATTTTTTTAATTTAATGAGCAATGTGGGTCTTTAGTTAATCCATTGGAAAAAGCTCAAGGGTTACACATTATTAATAAGGGATTAAAGCAGAGTTTACCTAGTTCAGAGGTTTTTTTGAGAAGGAGGCCAATTCTAGACAAACTACTTGGGCAGAATCTTATCCTCTAATAAGATTATATGGGCCGTTAATTGGGGGAACTTCAATCTGACCCAGTTTGAATTTGAGGTCTTACAGTACTTAAATCAAAACTCGGATACCAATTTTACAGAAAATGACATCTCGTAAATTAAGAACATAACAATTGCAGAAGCTACTATGATAGACATTTTATTTTTGTCTCCTAGAGTAGCAAACTACATTTGGGTGAACATCTGGCTTTTCCAAGATAGAGATTTAATTATTACTTTTCCCAACCAAACATTATTCAGTAAAGTGATAGAGTGTCAGAATAAGCAGGTTACCCTCAGTATGTTTAGAATGTCTGTACTTAAACAAGAAAATGAGGCAAGATTAACTAATTCCATAAAAAAATTGCTGACAAATTTTCTAAGAGTACCATTGGAGGCCTTGGGAGATATATCAGCAAACAGAGTGGGTAGGAAGAGTCAAGTAGATATAAAAGTTTCAAACTTCAAACTGGCTGAAAGTATTCTGAGAAGACTCCAATTCTAGATAGTATGGCACTTAATCTGGTGAATTCAGAATGTCTTAATATAACAGGGAATATAACAAATGGCAGTACTAATAATATTAGAATCTCTGGAGTGCCACTAAAAAAGTAGTTTTTTACAGTTGGCTGGCTATGGAGAGAAATGACTACCAGTAATTTGTCCATCTTCCCCTGAAGTCACTGCTGTGAAGTCTGGAATAAATTTTATGATATGGAATATTGTGGGCTGGATAACACACATAATGTAGATTTTAAAAACATCCTTATGGAATCTGATTTTATTTGCTTCCAACAAACTTGGCACAGTAATAGTGATGCCATTTTGTTAAATGGCTATGAGTGTTTCCAGGTTCCTGGTATTAAGCACTCTAAGTTTGGTAGAAACTCAGGTGGTTTAATTGTTTTTGTAAAAATAGGCAAGTTTAGACAAGTAAGGAAAAAATATCATAATAATATAATTGTAGTGGATATTAAGGTTGGGAATATGGATACGTGTGTGCTTAACTATTATGTCCCCCCCCCCGAGAACTCAGGGTTTTATTGTGAATATGTATGGAATGATATAGCAAACATAGTCTTAAATGTTTATCAGAATTCACCTGCAACAAATATTCTTCTATTAGGTGATTTTAATGCAAGGATTGCCATGTTTGATGGTTTAATAGGTAATTTGATGTTCACATATATGTTACCTGATATAATGTTGCCTATCAGGAGTTCAAGGGATAGTAAGCTAAATAATAATGGAAAAATTTAATAGATCTTATGACAGATAATATGCTTTATCCACTTAATGGTAGGCTGAAGGGAGATATAACAGGAGACCTTACATTTTTGCCTGCAAGGGGAGCTTCAGTGGTAGATTATGCCATTTGTCAGGCAATCCAGATTGCTGTAATTCTCTAACTATATCCATGTGAGCAGAGAGTGACCATTTTCCCCTTCTTTTGAATTTTAATGTTTCAGTACAGTCTCTAAATCATCATACATCTACTCTTCTTTTTACTGAGATTAGAGGGGATAAAAGAATTAGCTGGCAACATGACTCAGATAAGACTATGGCGTCCCTGCTTCTTGACTCCTGTATTTCTGATAGTACTGTAAACCTGTGGAAAAAGGATGTACAGACTTTAATAATGATGCAAAGTCAGTTGTACGCAGACATACGCAGTCATCTTGAATGTAGCCCCAAAAATGACCATGCTGTTTCGAGAAATTGGTTTGATAATGAATGTAAAAGGAAAAAAAAACATGTTAGAAGGTTAAACAGAGATTGTAGGAATACCAGAACTAAACTAGTATTGATAGAATTGAATCAAGAAAAAAAGAATTATAAACAAAGGATAAAACAAAATAAGATTATATACCATAATAAATTATGGCAAAAATTGCTAACTTCGGTTGAACAGAGGGACAGCAAGTCTTTCAGGAATCTGGTTGCCAGGGGTTGCTCAAGCTCTAAATATGAAATTGATACCTATATATCTGAAGAAGAGTGGCTCAGATATTTTACATCTATATTTTATGATCCAGATATAGAGGTGACTCAGGATAATAGGACTGTACACAATGGCTCTATTATAATCACCACTTTAGAGCTTCTTCAAGCAATTACAGGATTAAAAAAGCACAAAGCTGCTGGTCCAAATGGGATTCCCTCAGAAGTATATCAATATTTACAATTCAAATGGGCTAAATGTTTAGTTATTTACTTTAATAGATGTATTAATTCAAATATCTTCCTGGACTCCTGGAAGGGAGTGAATATTATCCCTATACACAAGATAGGTAGCTTCTCTGATCCATGTATGTATAAGCCTATCAGTCTCTTAGAAAATGGGTAGGGAAAATTCTTGCTTTTGATTGGATAATGGCAACCACCACCCAGTCTGGTATCAGGCAATAGAGACCGGGAAATAATGAGTCCCATTCTCTGTTGCCTGATTTCGTTCTAAAATGCTTGTGCCCACAGAATGTTGAATTTTAAACTGCCAACATGTTGTTGTCTCGGTTAGCGAGACATATGGCACTCCTTTCCCTTCACTTAATTTCACACCACCCCACTCCCCAGGCAGCATTCAGTTGCTTCATTTGTTCTTTTTCAAAATCTATATTGAACACTATTTAAAAAAAAAGTGTCAGCATTCAAATTGTAGTTGTAACACTTCACGTGCTCACCACTACTCCGTGACAGCCCTCTCGCCCTGACTGCAGCCCCGCTTGGCCAAAAAGAAAACGCATAACTTTTTTTTTCCAAAAGATAAAGCATTGAAACTATCTCTTTAGTGCATCCTGGCTTCTTGGTAGCTGAGCTGCTGAATTCACTTCAACTGGCCATCGTCCCTGATTCCAGTGACAGGTACCCCATGCCGATCCCACTTCTATTTTCAGTTCCCTTGTCCAATAGCACTCACCAGCTATGAAGAGCTCCATCGGGAGCTGGAATCTGCATCGCGGCCTTAATCGGCCACAGGACTTTCCCTCTCGCTCGTCCGCCAGCCAGCCACCCACAGACAGTCACCGGCTCTCAAGAGCTCTATCAGGAGCTGGAATGTGCAATGGGGACTTAATCGGCTGCAGGACTCGCCCCCCCCGGCTGCCACAAACACTGACTGGCTCTCAAGGGCTCCATCGGGAGCTGGAATCTGCATCAGAGTGGCCTTAATAGTTGTACAGCCACGGTTTCTAACTCCAATACCCATTTGTGACAGAAACAAAATACCTGCTTTTTTATACACTGTCCTCATCGAACATTGATAATGCAGTGGCCCACTCACCAGCTACTGAACTATTCAGAACATGCTGTACTACTCGCTGTTCATAGTATGCGTTGGTCACAAAACAGTAAATAAATGCAACTGTGTGCTGGGGGTTGAAAAACCAAAATTAATCAAAAATGGACTGGATCCATGTGTAAGTGCATACAACCAGCTTTTTTAATTACAGTGTGTCCAATAGGACAGACCTCCTCAAAAAAAAAAACTCTCATTATAATGCAGATTGAGGAACTATTTTATTACAAAACTTAATTTAAATTAATTGTTTATTAACAATTTTTTATTCAACTTTTTTTTTTATTACAGAGCCCATTTTCTAAGAGCAATAATACCCTCCAGGGTGGGCGGTATGGGAAATACCGGACCTTCCAGGGTCTATAAGGCCCTCTGCCTGCAGCGTCGGGCCACATTATGCCCCTGGGCGGTCCGGTATTTCCCAATACCGCCCACCCTGTCGTGTATTATTACTTACCTAGATGTGGACCTGAACATACTGTCTAGAATTCTGTTGGGAAGATTGGAGAATGAAGTAATAAGAATGGGAGGTTTAGCAGACTATCAGTCAAGTTTTAGAGCTAATTATTCCACATTAGACAATATCTTTGCTTTGAAGCAACTAATCGAAAAATATGTTATAATTAGACAGCAGAAACTATCTGCAGTGTTTATTGATTACTCTTCTGCATTTGATTATATTTCTACAATTATACTGTGGTTGATTCTAGAAAAAAGGGGGATAGATATGAACCTAGTAGCTTTAATTTCACAGCTATACAAGAATAATTGGGCAAAAATTAGACTTGGTAAACAAGGGTGACTATCTGCTTCTTTTAATGTTAATAGAGGAGTCAGACAAGTGTGTGTGTTGACCTTATTGTTATTTTCCATTTATATCAATAATATGATATCCCAATCTGATATTGATATGTCTGACTCGCCAAAAATTGTATATAATGCAATGCCCCCTTCCTGCCTATGCAGATGATATCGTCCTCTTATCTCTCATAAAATCTGGATTACAGAAGAAGCTCGATTACATCTATGCCAAATCCTCTGAATTAAAATTGAAAGTTAACATGAATAAGACCAAGGTTATATTTGATAAGGGAAGGAAAAAAGACTCAACTTTTTGGCTGGTAGGAAAAGATAGGATAGAGAGAGAGTAACCAGTTATCTTTATCTGGGCATATTATTTCAGGAGAGTAGTAAATGGACACTGCATGTAGATCTACTCCTTGATAAACTAAAGAAAACAGTAGCTGGATTAGTTTGATTTAATATAAAATATGGGAGTATGACCATTAAACCAATAATACAAGTTATTAGGTCAAAGTCTGAGACTTAGCTGTTATATGGATCTGATATATGGGAGTGTCAGAATTTAACTAGATTATTGTCACCACTATATAAGTTCTTATGTTTAGTTCTTAAGGCAGGACATTCCTGCCCAGCTTCGTATTTAAGATCAGAACTGGGTATTGAAAATATTGGGGCAAAAATAGAAACTAGAAAAGTAAATTACTGGACAAGACTAACTAGACAAGGGCCTAATTTAGCAAGGAAAGCATTTAAAGAGAAAGAAGTCTGGTTTAATCTGGGTTATAAAACTGGTCTTTGGTATATGACATTAATATTTTAAAGAAACATAAGATGTTGATCCTCAAAAGGGCTGTAGATAGGGGCATTGTAATCAGTGGAAAATATAGGAAGTAAATGGCTAAAAGAATAATCTCTAACTGGAATTGTAAGGACTTGGAACTAATCAAGAACTCTCATTCACAATGGTTTGCCAACATAATTATTTTGGCTTTAAGCCATATTTTGAAATTCTGACAGATTCCAAATTAAGATCCTTGGGGCCAGATATTCAAACAATTGCACTTAGTGCAAAACCATAGCGCTGGACTAGCACTGGATTTGTGTGAGGCTGCAATATTCAAAAGCCCTATTAGCACCAGCTAATGTGGTAGCGCCGATGCTAACAGATAATAGAATACAGGGGCGAGATGAGGAGAGTGCCCATGAATGCCAGCAGCATGGCATCTTCAAAGGGCAAGCACCACGCTACAGGCATTAGCACAACCTGTAGCATGGTGCTAAATAGTTAACAAAAGCTGGCGGTAATGCAGTGGTAATGCAGGTGGTGCCCCCCCATCGTGGACCCCTGTTGCCACAGTAGTACAGTAAATGCTCTGGTAGTCTAGTGGTCCCCCAACCCCACTGCATGATGCCCAAGCCATTTAGATATATTTCCAGAGTAATTTCCCTGGTAATCTAGTGGTCCCCCCCCCCCCATGACTCCTACCCATTTAGATATATTTTCATAGCAATATCCCTGGTAGTCTAGTGATCCCCCAACCCGCTGCATGACTCCGACCCATTTAGACATACTTTCAAAGTATTTCCCTGGTAGCCTAGTGGTCCCCCACCAGGCAGTGACACACCCGTTTAGTCAGGACCAATCTAAGAACAGAGCGGCGGCCGGCTCAGCGCTCCTCACCACCATGGCTGGCCACTGGCTGAGGCATGAATGAACTCTTCATGCCTCAGTCAATGACTATTCATCAGTAGTGAGAAAAAGAAACTTAAACTGAATCACTAGCCTCTATTCTCAAATTAATCTAAACATGAGAAAACATCAATGCCGGTAGAGACTCTGCTGAAAATACTGAAAAAATTCTAAATAGGTCAGAAATATCATACGAAAATGAAAGACCACTACACACAGGGACTATTGCTATAACATATATCCCTAAGTAGTCATGGGTCATGGGTCGTGCGTTGTGCAGGGGGGTGAGCAGACCACTATACTAAAATGGAAATTACAATGGAAATATATCTAAATGGGTAAGGAGTCATGCAGGGGGTGGGAGGACCACTAGACTACCAGGGAAATTACTATGGAAACATATCTAAATGGGTCAGGAGTCATGCAGGGAGTTGGGGGACCACTAAACTATCAGGGAAATTACTTCAATTTTTATTATAAACAGGTCGGGATTAATGCAGGGGGGTGGGGGACCACTAGACTACCAGGCTTTAAAGTGAATTGTGGGGCTACCAGGGGTCAGAGAGCATGCTGCGGGGGAGACACTAGCCTACCAGGGTGTAACAGGCACACAATGGAATAGGGACCATGAGGGCAGAAAAGGACTGCCTGGCTCAGCCAGTCTGCCCTGTTCCCTATCTACTTGATATGATGCATATCCTAGTTCCTAGTGACCCTACAGCCTATGGCCACCTGCCCCCACCAGGTTTGCCTCATGCCTGTCCTATGCACTGCATCCCCTCCCACTGTGTTTCACCCACTACTGTAGTGGGGTACCTATGTTGTTGGTGGAGGCATCCTCCAGGGCATGTATGGCCATGGGCAGTGTGTCTGTGTTTAGCTATCGATCTGTATATGTATGTCTATATATATATATATATATATATACAGTATATATATATATATATATATATATATATATATATATATATTTACACACACATACATGTATACAGGTCCTGCTTGCACAGCTGCATGGATGTGTTGTATGCACTGACTGTGCCTGGCAACACACAATTCCTGCTGCTGCCAGCCTGTACTTCTATTCTGACCAACAGGGGATGCTGTTGGCATGCCTTGGCCTGCAGTGTACAGCCCGTACTTCTATTCCGACCAAAAGGGGGAGCTTTGTGCTCCATGCAGTAGCACTGGGAAAACTGCATGGTAATGTATGCTAAACAGCACTTAATGTAGTGCAAATGTACTTGTTTGCCCATGGATTATCTAAGTAGGCTCATTTGCATGGGATCTTTGAATATAGCTCCCGTTTGCCCCCGGCTAACCATTTTGCCCCAGGCTAATGTGTTAGCACTGTGCAATCGAGCTAGTACCAGGGAAACCTTACTTCAGCATAGCACAGTTCTGCAGTCTGTGGCTTACATTGTTGTTTGCAGTCATACCTCTCAATTGTCCCTGATTTTCAGGGACGTCCCTGATTTTACCTCAATAATTTACTCTGTACCTCCTAAACATTCTGTTTCCATGACCAAACAGTGAGGGTTGAAAGCATAAGATACTGTCAACCATTAATGTTACAGACATGTTCTTCATGGAAAATGCATTTTACACTAAACCACTTATTCTACCAGCTCCCTGACTGGATATCACCAATTTTTAAGATGTGTCCCTGATTTTACACATTTGTCCCTGATTTGTTTAAGCCTTGTCCCTTATTTATGAGGCAGGAGTTTGAGAGGTGTTTTTGCAGTAGATGTGAGACATCTCTGTGCAATCACACACAATGTTCTCCACCTGCAACACTGGCTTGCTACAGAGTCTAAAGAGCTGCAGTTGCAGTTTGCACATCCCTGTTGCTATATTCAGTGCTGTCTTATTCCCGGGCTATTTTTGCCCTGCACTCCCAGAATGGTTTGCCCGGCTTCCTTAGACTGTTATATTTAGCAGGATTAGCACCGGGTTAATTCTTCTTGAATATAGCTTGCTTTGTGCTCCGGGCTAAGTTTGCCAACCAGGTAGTGCTAATTTAGCCCCTGGGCAACGTTTTGAATAAATGGCCCATGGTCTCAAACTATAAATTTGAACAATGTCCAAGCAATATGCTATTTTATCGATATAAGCAAAAATTTTAATCTCAGGTCAATGTGATTGTAGTGTAGGAGGTGAAGAGAATTTAATGCATATTATGTGGGAATGTTCCTGGTATAATAATATACAAGATTATTGGTTAAGTCCTTTTAAAGCTAACCTGTATCAGATTGATAATGCGACTCTCACAACAATTCTTTTTCATACTATGGATGTATGGTCAGTTGAAAGGCTTGTAAATATTTAAATGCTATTAACCAAATAAGAAGGAGAATTCTGATACTATAAATTGGGTTGGTTAGTGTGATATTTATATTTTACATAAGCTATGATATATCCCAAAGGTCTTGCCCAGTATAGTCGACTGAAACAATATTTTTTATATATATCTTTAAAATAAGATTGGAAAGTGTGTTAAACAAGACTTAAGACTATGTTTGTAATTTGATCTGAACAATAATTGTGTTTGTGTCCTGTGCTAGAAATTTTATACTAGATTTTTATGGTCTAGATTAAGTGCAGTGCAATAAGAGAATTTATTGTGCTGAAGGTAAAATAGTTAACTATATTTATTATATACAAATGAAAGCTACTTGAGATGACTCTCTTTCAATGTCACTTGATTTGATAAATTATTAAATACGTGTCTTGTGTTTGAAAGTCTGTATTAGATTTTCACGGTTCAGATTAGTGCAGAAACACTGTATTCTGAATAGAATGCACTTAGATGGTGAATTTATTGTGCAATAATGTAATTCTGTGAACTATATTTATTACATGTAAATGGAAGTTGTTTGAGATTATTCTCTTTTATAATACTTATTAGATCTGTATTTAGTGTCTAATCTGTCTAATTAGTTAGGATATAAATGATTGTAATAGCTTTTCTTGCTACACAATAAAATTGAAATTGATTGATTGACATTGAAAAAGAAAAATATGTATTAATATGCACTGTTTTAAATTATTACATTACAATCTGAAAAAAAATACAATCAGCACATTTGTTTGAACAGGAAAATTAATAATTTACAACATATTTTCCTCAGGATTTTTTTAAATCATGGATAAGAAGAGAAAAAAAACTCAAAATGTCATCTAAGAAAGGTATACAACTACACCCTGGAGCCTGACACCATCAGATCTCAGAAACCAAGCAGGGTCAGGCCTGAGGTGTCTAATGAATACCAGGCGCTGCAGGAAGTGGTGTTGGTAGCTCTGCAGGGGGACTCTTCACTTGGTTAAAAGCAGCCATACCAGTCAGTGCCCCATCCTGGTGTCTGGTGCTGTTGGAGGTGTCATATTTTGGATGAGATGTCAAAGCAAGGTCCTGTCCTCCTATTCTGGTGGTTGTTCAGGTGTTAATTAAAGATTCAATTGCACTGCTTCAAAAGTAGGGGGATTTTCTAAGTGTCTGGGCCAAATTTATCCAATTTACCAAAAAACAAAAAAAAACACCAATAGTTAGATCTTATTCATGTAATCAAGTAATTGGAATCCTAAAAAAAAGTTAAAAATTAAAAGGCAATCCTTCTCCCCTCTCCCAGCTGGCCAGGGTCATTCCATGGCCACCTTCCCACTCGTTAGTCTCCCTTCCCCACTTCTCTTTCATCCATATATATTTAAAAAAGATGTTATTCCTCTACCAGACAGCTACCATTTTTCTTAAAGCAGCAGTACTAGCTAAGCAGGAAGTGATTTTCAATTTTTTTATGTCTCCGTACTGTAGAGTCAGTTCTTCGGTTCTCAAATATTGTAATGTTTTCAGGATCTGCTACCTGTTTTTTATAATTTAATTTAAAATATGTATTTGTTGTAGCTCTACAATAAAAGTGTTGTTCTCCATGTTTACAGCTCCGTTCTCCCTACATGTCTCCTCACAACTTCTGTTCAGTTCCTGTTTTGCGCTGTGGCTGAGCATTCTTGAAATTACTCACTGTTGCAGCTGTGATGGTTTTCAAAGAGATCTGCAAAGAAACACTTACTGTACTGTTACTGATTTCATTATTTAAGCTACACTGCACTTGCCTTTAGTTGTGTGTCAATAAATATTATTTGATATACTTATTAGTCAATTTGTAACATTCAGCCACAGTCACAGAAAGATTTTTACTTTACATAGGAGTACTTTGCTGATATTCACAGAGAAGTTAGTTTGTCATTTCACTTGCTCCATCCTGTATGAGCAGTGTTTGGATTTCATGAAGGAGCAGCATTTTAAATCTATTTAATAATAATGTAATGTGTGTACAGGATGCTTAGCATTGCTACTGCTGTTGATGGTTACCCCAGTTTCCCTCTTAGTCTGTATTACTCAAAGTCACCCCCCACATAGAACATTTTATATTGGAACTGTGAATTTCTTCTGTTTTGTGTGGGTGTTTGTATCACTGTTTGTGGTGGTACATTCTTCTGTTTTTAGTCTTATGAACGTGGGGCACTTCTTTGGTGGGACACTGCATATGTTACTACAGTGTTGTACTATTTATTTTATTTGTTTATTTAGCTTTTGTTAACCAGGTAAGTACACTAGATAAAACATATGCCTATTTTCAGGTATGACCCGGGAGAGTACTGTAATTAAAAGAACATACAGAGTACAACCTAGAGCAAGTAAGGCAGATACACTGAAATCAGAAAAAGCATAACATACATGTAAGATAACTCAGGTTTCAACAGTAGTATAGTCAAATATAAAATCAATACAGAGTCACTATGACAATGTTCAAACCAGTATATACAGATAAATATAGAATTTACACTCTTAACACAGGGCCACACCCAGGCGGGCTGGCAACCACAGCAGGACGGGAGCCATGGTACAGGAGATGATATGCTCAAGTACAGTGCAGGTGATCAAGGTAATTAAGGTAATGAGTGGGGTTTAAGAGATTTAGTGACCTGCTGCCATTATCAGTCTTGATCCATGCCATCTGCTGCCTGACTTGGGAGTGGGCTCACCCTCCCCATCCACAAATTAAAATTTGAAATAAGGAAACCAAAATTATGATATAAAATAGAATAAGAAAGGAAGACTCCCCCACAAAAAAAAGAGTTAAAAAAGAAGGTTATAACTGTCAGCCACCAGAATCAATGACATGGCCAGCTAAAATAAGCAGATCATATTCATCTCACCTCAGCCTTAGTAACTGTCTTTATATTTTCTCACACATGAAATTTCAAAATGATATGTATGAATTTGTAGCTACAGTACAGTTTAACCACTGTGTTGATTGAAGGATCAGGCTACAGAAAACCTCAAGAGTATCTAACATAGAAACATAGAATTTGATGGCAGATAAGGACCGCTTGGCCCACCTAGTCTGCCCATTTTCCTACCTAACAGATAAGCTGCAGATCCTAGTTAACCAACAGCTTACTTCCTCTTACCCGCCCCTAGGACTACCTTATGCCTGTCCCATGCATTCTTGAAGTCCGCCACTGTTCTTGACTCCACGACCTCCTCAGGGAGGCTGTTCCATGCATCCACAACCCTCTCTGTGAAAAAATACTTCCTCACATTACCCCTGAGCCATCTCCCCTCTATCTTCAAATTGTGCCCCCTTGTTCTTGCACATCTCTTTTTCTGGAAGATGCTACCCTCTTGGACTTTGTTAATTCCCTTGAGGTACTTTAAAGTTTCTATCATGTCCCCTCTCTCCCTTCTTTCCTCAAGAGTATACATATTAAGCTCCTTTAGTCTTTCTTTGTATGTCTTCTGGTGCAGACTCTGCACCATTTTGGTTGCCCTCCTCTGGACAGCCTCCACTCTGTCAATGTATTTGCGGAGATGGGGTCTCCAGAACTGCACACAGCACTCCAGGTGGGGTCTCACCAACTGTCTGTACAGAGGGATAACAACTTCCTGTTTTCTACTATTGATGCCTCTTCCTATGCATCCCAGTATCCCCCCAGCCTTCCTTACTGCCTTCTCACATTGCTTGCCCACCTTTAGGTCATCTGATATAATTACCCCCAGGTCCCTTTCTATTTTTACTGTTGTCAGTATCTCACCCCCCATTGTGTATGCTTCCCCTGGGTTTTTGTTTCCCATGTGCATTACCTTGCACTTCTTTGCATTGAATCCGAGTTGTCATACATTTGACCAATCCTCCAACCTTGCCAAGTCCCTTCTCATCCTTTCCAGTCCATCTTGTGCATCAACCCTATTGCAGATCTTTGTGTCATCTGCAAAGAGACATACTTTTCCTTCCAGTTCCTCTGCAATGTCACTTATAAAGACATTAAAAAAGGACCGGTCCCAGTACTGAACCCTGCGGTACCCCGCTAGTAACACTCCTTTCTTCACTGTGTACTCCATTTACTACTACCCTGTGCGTCCTGTTGTCTAGCCAATTTTTTATCCAGGCTACCACCTTGGGACCCATTCCAAGGCTGGCTATCTTGTGTATTAATCTTTTGTGTGGGACTGCATCAAATGCCTTGCTAAAATCTAGGTAGGCCATGTCCACAGCCCCTCCCTGGTCTACTACTTTGGTCACCCAGTCAAATAAATCTATTAGATTCATCTGACATGACCTTCCCATCATGAATCCATGCTGCCTTGGGTCCTGTGCCCCACTGGCCTCTAGGTACTCAACAATTCTTTCCTTCAGAAGTGATTCCATCATTTTCCCTACCACTGAGGTCAAACTAACTGGTCTGTAGTTTCCTGCCTCTGTCCTGCTCCCACTTTGTGAAGAGGATCACATCTGCCCTCCTCCAGTCCTCGGGTACTACCCCATCCTCCTATGATTTGTTAAAGAGAGTAGTCAACAATGTCACTAGTTCTACCCTTAGTTCTTTTAGAATTCTTGGGTGAATCCATCAGGCCCCATTGCTTTGTCCACCTTCAATTTTATTAGTTCTTTCAGAACCCTTTCTTCTGTAAATGGACTGGTATCAACCCCCGTCTTCAGAGTGTTTCTCTTGTTTGGTTTAGGTAACTCCCCTCCTCTTCCTTTGTGAATAGTGAGCAGAAATATTCATTCAGTATCCCTGCTTTTTCACTGTCCCCTCTACCCACATTCCCTCCCCTTTATTAAGCTTCAGTATCCCTCCTTTGGTCTTTCTTCGCTACCTAATGTACCTATAAAAGGTCTTATCCCCCTTCTTAACAGAATTGGCTATCTTTTCCTCAGTTTGGGCCTTTGCTATTCTGACTGCCTTCCCAGCCTCTTTCTGCTTTAACTGATAAAGTTCTCTGTCCTGCTCCTTCTGTGTTTCCTTATATTTCCTGAATGCTTTCCTTTTCTCCTTAACCTTCCCTGCCACCTCTTTTGTGAACCATAGAGTTTTTTTCCTTAGTTGTGTTTTATTGATTTGCTTTACACAAAGGCTTGTTGCCTCTGTGATGGCTGTTTTGATAACTCCCCATTGTTCCTCCACCCCTCCTTCTTGCCTGTTTGCTAGTGCTTTTCTGAGGCACTTTCTCATTTTCCCAAAGTCAGCCCTCCTAAAGTCTGGTACTCTTGCTTTTGTATGGCTTGATTGTATGTGGCTGTGTTTATCATGAACCACACTGTTTGGTGGTTGCTTGTTCCCAGATGGCTACCCACTTCTAAATCTGAGATTCTTTCTCCATCCCCATTTGAAAGTACCAGGTCTAAGATTGCTCCCTCCTGAGTGGGTTCTGATACTAGCTGTCTGAGGCATGCCCCCTGTAGGGCATCAAGAATGACCCTGCTCTTGGATCTGCCTGCAGCAAAGGTGCTCCGGTTAACATCTGGCATATTCAGGTCCCCCATCAACAATATCTCCCCCTTTTTCTGCCATTCTAAGAAAGCCTTCTATCATTTCCTTGTCCATTCCCTCCCCCTGAGATGGGAGTCTGTATACAACCCCCATGCGGATTGTGGTGCCATTTCCTGTCTCCAGGGTGACCCAAAGTGCCTCATCTGCTCCCTGTTTACTCTTTAGTTCTGTTGCTTTGATCCTTCCTTACATGAGAGCTACTCCTCCTCCTCCTCTTTCCCTCCATGTCCCTCCTGTAGATTGTGTATCCTGGCATGTTGACATCCCAGTCATGGTTCTCTGTGTACCATGTTTCTGTGACTGCCACAATATCCAGGCAACCCTCTTCCATCAAGGCCACTAGTTCAGGGAGCTTGTTACACAGACTACGGGCATTGGTACTCATCACCCTCCACTTTTGATAGCCTTACCCTTTTAGCCCCATTTCTGTCCTTACTGCCTTTGCCTTTTTACATTTAAATCTGTTCGCTCCTAATAACTTCTGTACCTTGGTGTTTACCTCACTGATCACCATGTTTTGTGGGGAGGCTCAGGATTCCCTAGCTTCTTTTCAGTGTCTCCCCTTGGCTGGTTTAAATGCTTTGCCAATGAGCATTTAAACCTCTCACCTAGGATCCTGGTCCCCCCCAGACAGATGCAGACCATCGCACCAGTATAGGTCTGCATCCCTCCAGGTGGCTCCCCAGTCCCCAATGAAGCCAAAACCCTGAGCTCCACACCAGTTTTTCAACCACTCATTGAATTCCCTGGTGAGAAGTGCCCTAGCATCTCCCTTGCCATAGACAGGCAGCACCTCCGAGAAGGTTACCGTATGCGCTACTTGTCTAAGGCCCCTTCCCAACTCTACAAACTCCTCTTGAACTGCTCTGATCCCATTCCTAGCCAGGTCATTTGTCCCTAGGTGGACAATGACATCCAGCTCCCTCTCTCGTGCAGCTCCTCCCACGATCTTTCACCTGCTAAACATGATAGTATATATCCCCATGTCATGGGTGTTATAGATTCCCTATGACTGTATTACACTGTCTGAAGATAATACTCCCGAATTCATGTGGCGTCTTCAGTACGAAGGAGATGTGATCATAACTGCTATATGAAAACCCTAAGGAAACAATCCAGGAATCAAGAGTGCAGAGGGGATGTATGCTGAATGCATCATGAAATGAGCTAGGACTTTTTCTTTTTCTATTTAGATGTTATCGGCAGGCTTTTATGAGGGCTGAACAGGGACATCCACTTCCTACATAAGCTCTCGAGACTAACTGGCAGAACATACATACATATGAAGATATGAAGAAGCCAGCAGAAGAAGGCCATTTGGTCTATCTAGTCTGCACGTATTGCAGGGTCCACAGCTTGAGCTACTGTCTCTGCCCCCTTCCCCACTCCTCCCATCCTCCCTGCCCATGATCCTTACCTTCCCCCATGTCTATCCCAGCCTGTCTTAAAGCTGCCCACTGTCTTCAACAAGATCATCTCTTCCAGCAACGCATTCCATGTGTCCACCACCCTCTCTATGAAGAAGTGCTTCTTGCCCTCCCTCCTAAACCTCCCACCCTCCAGCTTAAGACTGTGTCCCTTCATGTTATGGTTGCCACTCAGCTTAAAGAGACTCTCCTTATCCACCTTATTTATCCCTTTTAAGTACTTGAAGGTCCCAATCATATTCCCTCTCTCTCTCTCTCTCTCTCACCTGTCTTCCAGAAGTCATTATCCTTGTGGCAGCCCCATTAGTATTTTCAGGACAAGTGGCTAAAAAAAAACATGTAGCAGACTAAATGATTTCTCATACGTAGCTTATGCCACAAAGACCTTCTAGGAACACAGTGTGTGAAAGGTAAGCAATGCACTGTATCTGAAGTTCCCAAAGTGTTTCTCATATCATGCACTAAGTGTGTGTGTGTGTGTGTGTCTATATGTGTTGGGTGGGGGGCTGTGAAGCATTGAATGCACACTGACACACCAAAGTTACTTACACAGCAAACTACTTTTTTTTTCATCAAGCAAAAATGAAAGAATCTGTGAAGTACTGACCACTATCTGCCTCAGTAAAAGATAGGGTCCAAAAAATAAAGGCAATGAAATTCACAATAACTAAGACAGCTCCTCCTCTGAGCTTGCCGAGGCTGGCTTGCTATAACTGCACCAAGTGCTGCATATGGGATCATGTGTGACTGACAGGAATTGAAGAGTGGGGGACTGATAACAAGGTGCAACATGTTCATGTGTATCTCACTGCCAGAGAGAACATCCAAAATGGAGGGCAGGAGAGAAGGAAAAAAAAAACACACCAAAACGGAGAATTTTACCAGTGACTGCAGTGTCTCACTACAAAACTAACTGCAGATATGTCCTCAGGAGTGCACAGGCTACAGGATTATGCAAGTAACACTTTTTTTGTAGTACTGCTGCTTTAAGCACCCCCATCCTAACCAAACCTACTAAGTGGGGCAACTGAGCTTATGTAGTAATTGTATCACCCCCCCCAATACAGAGTGTACATAAATATGCTCAAATATGCTCAAATGCAGTCCACTACAGTATTGCAGTGTAACCTTAAAGTCACCTACTGGCACTTGACAGACCTTGTTGCCTTTACCCCAACAGTGCCCCTGAAATGGCTGTGAGCTGACAACTTGGACCTGATGATGAGCATAGTAGAGGAAGGGGTTTGGTCATGGACATATCAACATACTGGACTACCATGCTCATAACTGAGCTCCAACATGGATTAGACGTTAAGGGGGATTGATCCTTTGGGGAAAAAGGTACCTAGTACAGAGGAGGCATGTTTGGAAGGGTAGTGTTAACAGAAAAAGTTCTGCTTGAAGAAATGGGGCTTGTAAGTCAAACAGATATGCCCAGAGGGAGTTAGGGTAAACACTTTGTAAACCCACTTTGGATACCCATAATTGATTGAGTTGTGAGGTTGATGCAATTATTTGACCAGTAGGCCCATTTAATAGAATGACTTGAGGGGTCTGGTTATGAATGATGGCACAAAATATGAGATAGTGTTGGCTGTGGGGTGGATGCAAACAATATGTTTAGACTGGTATCAGGGAGAGATGGGGCTAGTAGTGTAACCCCCTACCAATTTGGGGTTACTATAATGCCTTCTTTGGTTCCCCAATGCCCACTGTCAGGCTGGTTTCCTGTCTTAAGTAGTTCTGTGCCTTTGTGTGAGAATACCATATTGAGCCTCTGCACCTGCCTCTTTAAGAGACTAGCTAATTTGTGTTTAGAAAATGGTCTGTACTGGGTTCAAGTGGATTAGGGATTGCAACCGGCCAGACAGTGATCTGATTTGCTCCAATCTGCAGTCGCTACTTGGGCAGAGGGAGCTTATATAGGAATTTTGCTTATTTACTGTTTCTGCTTTATTGTATTAGAGATAGAGAAGTTTATCTAACCAGCTTTGCTTGCAGCGCAACCATTTGGATGGAAGCCACTATGTTAGGTCCTGAACATCCAGTAATTGGACCAATCGAACCAATGGGGACATAAAATAGATCCTGTCCCCAGGGGTCTTGTGGGAAGGAAATTCTGTAGTCTTGTAGTTTTATTCAGTTGGTGCCCAAATGGACCTGGGGGGATCCCTTACTGTGACTGACAGCTCCTTGAGTCAACTAAACCTTGGATTTACCAGGGAAATGTCATGTGTGCTAAGAGACAGTGGATCAGTTAGAGTTGGAGGCTGAAGTGTGAGCAGCTCAAGCCTTTGAGCAGCTGCTCCCAGAAGAAGCGTAGCAGAGTCGGCAGGAAGAGACTAGACTTGCCTTCCTGCCACTTTCTCCTGCATTGACCTGTCTGATTGCAGAAGTCAGACCTGTCTGATTCCAGCCTGGAACTGTGGCAGAGAGAAGAAGTTTTAGTGCGATTAAGGATTTGGACCGAAGGCGTCCTCCTGCAGTGATTGGCCCAGCTTGTGTGTGTGGATCATATTCGGATCGAAAGGATTGCACAGTAACATTATTAATTTGCATCCAAACTGAATCCGAAGTGTTTACAGAAGAAGTTATCAAATTGAGTATGCTGAATGTGTTCTGTGGGTCAAGATTTGGTTCCCCATGTTCGAATCTGTTACGCCAACTGGAGGCTTCATCAGCAGAAGATCACAAACTTTACCAGAAATGTTCACCCTTCCTGGGCCCTACCATTTCAGCCTAGGCGACTATTCCTGCACCAGCGACCATTTCAGTGAAAGACCAGCTTGGAGATTCAGCTCCCTGCACAACAACATTGGGCAGGTTGTGACCATCCGGAGGTGTAGTGTGTCGGCCCACTTTCCCCCTGCCCATTGATCATCACCACGAGGTCTACATATCACCTGTCTTACAGAGAATTCCTGGTAGCATGAGTACAGTCAGGGTGGCACCCTGCAACAAGGGTTTAAATCATCATCAGTGGTACCATCTAATTGTTTCTCTTTTCTTGTGTTACAAAGGACTGAGCCAACTGGCTTGGATTACAAATAATTGAGGTATTTATGTCTGACTACCCTTTCTCCCAAGATCCCCAACATCAGCTGCAACACCAGACACCCCAGGCAATGCTTCAGGCTAGCCTGTATAACAATCTGGGTACCCAGTATTGTGGAACTATATATTTGGGACTTAAAGTGCATGCCAGAAATGCCTGATTTAAATCAGAATACAAATCAGTGGAATAGATTCACGCCCCTTCCCTGTTCACGTCCCCTTAATAAACCTGATTGTCTTTTTCACATTTAACCTGGTAAGTGTGCATATTATTAGTTACAGTATTAAGATTGTACTGCTGCATAGCTAACCTTATTTTCCAGGGAGTATCCAGGGCAGTTGCTGCAGGTCCAGCCCTGGTGATAAGTGAAAAGGGTGCAAGCACATTATTACTGCTTCCTATTGATTGTGAATTTACCACTGTGTTCTATATTAAGCCACTAGGAGGGTTTGTGGGTGGTTATAGCTTCCCAGAGGGCTATACCAAAACAGATAAGCAATCCCAATACCATTTCTCTGGATGGAGGCACCTTGTTATTGAACTTAGGACCCTCAACCTGTGTCTAGCCACACAGGCAGGGGTAGTAACCCACTAGAATAGCGCTGTCTCAGACCAACACCAGTGGTGCTGAGGGTTGAGGTGCTGGACACCACACCTCACACCACGCTGGCGACTTGTGTTCAGGAACGGGCATGGCCGCCGGGGGTTGGCAGAGATGGGGAAGGACAGAGCATCCAGAGGACTGCTCTCCATCTCCAGGGAGGGGGGACATGCAGCACCGGTGCCTGGTTGCTCCCTGGCAGATGCTGGGGAGCAAGGCGATGTGTGAGAGCATGGGGGAGCCGAGTGCAGATGCATCAAGGGGAGCACACATGGGAGTGTGCGGGTTCCTCCTTGGCCTGCATCTTTGCATGCACATGGCTCCAGCAGGAGCAAACCCAGAAAAATCCTGCAGCAGCACCTCCATGATGCCTGCCTCACCACTCTTATATCGCTCCCAGGCTGGATCCCAGACCGACACATGTCCATGACACCTTGGCCGGTGCCCCAGTCCCACCCTCAGGGCTAAGCCAGGGAGCAACTAGGGGAGTGCAGCTGATTTGGGAGTGAGGGGCAGCGAGGTCCGTGACCGGGCTGAAGTCCGCTGCTGAAGTGGGCAAAAAAAAAAAAAAGAAAAGTATAGCACCGTCTAGGGGTTACAGTACTCAACTGAGGGGATTCCACATTTCCATGGTTCAAGCTCTAGTCATCCATGGAAGAGAGATAGGGATTTTTAAGCCATTAATTATTTTCACTACTTGTGATTGACTAATGAATAGTGAGTTCCCAAAAAAGGATTGAGAATAAAAATAGTCTTCTAAATATCTGACAGAAGGCATTATTATTATTTTTTTTGTCTTTTTAACTTCTTCATTATTGGGTATCCAGGTAGCAACATCTACCTCACTATGGCCATGTTCTTAATCTCTTCTGGGGGAAGATATTGGTATTGAAAATTCTACCAGTTAATCAGCAAAGAACTTCAGTGTGTCACTCATAGATAAGACAGGAACACCCTGCCAGAGGAAGTGGTGGGGGCTGAGACAATCACAGGATTTAAGAATACATGGAATAGACATAAAGGAATTCTGGAGGTCAGGGGTAAGGGGCAACAGACTTCTAGGACAACATAAAGTGAACTTACAAGCTCAAATGGGCAGACTGGTTGGGCCATAGGCACTTATCTGCCGACACTGTCTATGTAACTATGTTTCTAAGAATATGCAGGAGGGTCATTTTGTGGAGTGCTTTTGTCTAGTGGTGCCAGACAGTGCCTTTTCATTAAATATTAACTTGAGTTAAAAAAAATGTTTTGTGCTTTGTTTCCATTTCATTTTGAGAGTGTTCTCTGATACAGAAGCAGGCAGTGGCATGCAGTGATGTTTTTAGCAAGGCTTGCAATTTTTAAAGGCCGGGGTCTGGGGTCCGCCTAGGCCCCCAGAAGCTTTAGGATTTTTCATGCTCTCTGGTGCATTTTGGGGGTATTTTGACAAATTTTAGAATGTGTATGCCACCACCACCATTACTCCAGAGCAGGGGATGCAGGAGTGACCCTTGGGGCTCTTTGATGCCTGGCCATGTGCTAAGATCCATTAGAGTGCTCTGAAGGGATCTTTGATGCACCCAGGTGTTGCAAGAATGCCCTGAATATGGATCAGATACAGGTCGGGGGGGGGGAGCCACAGTTCTGGGTAGCATATGTTCCTGCAAACAAATAGGTGAATACTATATGAATAAATTGATGATAACAGTACCATAATAATTAATTTCTGGTCACCAATTTATTCACATAGTTGATCTGATAAATGTGCTTATCAGTAGTCATCTGAGTTTACATCTATTGCATGATAGACAGATAGATAGATAGATAGATAGATAGATAGATAGATAGATAGATAGATAAACAGATAGACAGAGTGAGTGAGTGGTGAGTGAGTGAGTGAGTGAGTGAGTGAGTGAGTGAGTGAGTGTGGGCACTGTCAAGGATATCAGTATCAATCCAGCTCCTGTTTCTACAATTCTTGGAATGGGAGTTGGTGAGGCACTAACATAGTGAGTGCCCAGAATTCTTGAGAAAGGTGCTGTCCAGCCATGTTTGGCACACATGCATTAACAAACAAAACCAAAGACAAGGCTGTCTAATAATCTGATTGACTAGTTTCAGCAAGGTGGAATTACAAATCAGATGGGAATTATTTCCTTTAAAGAAATGTTTCTAACCATTTTTTACCTGAAAGCAGATGGTATGTTTTGTTAGGTCCCACCACTATAGTGCTGCATTCCACTGCTACAGCGTACTTGACTTACCTACTTCACCATGGTAATAGCTACAATTTTCTTCCAAGTGCCAGTCACAGACTGGGTCATTACTTCTCACATAAAGCTCATCCTAACAGAACAATGCCAGACAGGATTCATTATTTCCCAGCCTTATGTGAAGCTTCTACTGGTATATGTTAATCAAAATAAACTACCTAAGCAATCACTAGATGTTTAAATAGGTCTCGTTCCGAATTTGTATCTGCTTTAATCTGGATAGCACACACCCAACTGTGCCTCAATATTAGATATGTAGATATGTAGGAGGCATATGAACTCTGCGCTACTACACACCCAAGTATTCAGGTTGCCCTTGCAAAGAGACATTAGGCCCCATACTCAGAGCTGGTTGTTTGCACTGCTGACACATTACCAGAGGATGTGACATAGTGCAAGGCCAGTCAGAGTGACGTATTCAGACAAGCAGTATGCTCTGCCTTTTGTGCACCACCCATCTGAATATAGAGCCATGATAGCTCTACACATAACACAACCCTCTGCATGAATCTGGCATTTTCAGTATACAGGAGTGTCCTTCAAAGATAACAGTGTTTATAGAAGTCACCCCTTTGTGCTGATAATAGCATGATTTGTCATGATCTGTGCCACTGAGAAGTTTTTTATGTTTGTTTGCACACATGTGCAAGAAACATTTCATCACAACTTAGGAGAGAGCTGGGTTTTGGAGGTGGGGCACTTTGGGAGCCAATGCCCCAAGTGCCTTTTGAGGCTTGGCCCACTTTCCCCACTGCGGTGGCACATTGCTACTGACACTAGTTCAGCCAGCATGCCACTACCTTGAAAGGAATCCACTGCTGCAGTAAGGGAGCAACCTGTCATTGCAGGGTGGTCCCTTGCCTGATGTAAAATTTCTTTTAACATGGCGGCAGGTGGCGACCCTCGCCACCCACTTCAGAGTCCTGATGAAAGCCAACTTAGGGGTTCCCAATCCCCCTACTGGCATGTTCCCATCCTCAGTTTATTTGCTGATGGGGTAGCCCAATCCCCATCAGCGTGATGCGCCCCCTCATTTTTTATGTGCCAAGGGGGTGCCCAATCCCCTTCAGCTCATGTGCTCTCACTCCCCCCACCACACTGTATGGCCAATGGGGGTGCCCAATCCCTGTCGGCTCCAGTACCCACCTCCCCAACAAACACCCAACCAGGTGGCATGTTGGGAGCCCACCCCAGTGTGCCAAAAGTGTTCCCTGATGTCTTTGTTTAAGACTGCGAACTCAAGAAATGCCGGTAAGCTGTATAATGGCATAATTTTTTTTTTCAACTTTGGTGCATATCTCGGCCACCTTTTTGAATTTTGGCACCAAATTTTTAACATGGGGTTCTTGGGATCCCACCTCATGAATTCAGTCACTGACATCTCATTATTCGGTCCTAAAAGGTGATTTTGTGGTCAATGTGAAGAATCATCTTTCTGGACCGATTAACAAAATGTCAGTGTCATTGTTCATGAGGTGAGCTCTCAAAAAGCCTATGCTGCAAATTTGGGGAAAAAAATTCCAGAAATGACTATGTTATGAGTGTGCATTGTGCAGTTTCTACACATGCTTATAACTTCTCGAATTTGCAATATTTTCACTCCAGGTTTTCAACATTGGCATTTTTCCACATCTCTTATGAACAGTACAGCTGTCATTTTTCACATCCTGGCTGAAATGTGTTTTCACACTCCCGGTGCAGAATAGTGTGATTGCTTGTGGGAAATTAGTGCTTAGGACAGATTAAGAAAATAACAGTGACACTGTTCATGAACAGAGGTCCTAAAATGCCTATGTTGAAAATTTGGTGACAAAAGTCCATAAAATGACTGCGTTACAAGTGTGTGTTGCGCAGTTTCTATACACCCTTGTAACTTTGCAAATCTGTAATATTTTCACTCCAGATTTTCAATATTGCCATTTTGCCACACCTCTTTTTAAAAAGTACAGTTGTCATTTTTCATATCCTGCCCAAAATATGCATTTGCACATCTGGCGTACAATGTCTCGGTTGTGTTGGGAAATTAATGTTTCGGACAGATTAAGAAAATCATAATGTCATTGTTAATGAGTAGAGGTCACAAAATGCCTATGTTGAAAATTTGGTGAAATAATTCCACTAAATGACTGCAGTATAAGCATGTGTTGTGCAGTTTCCATGTACGCTCGGAACCTCGAGCATTCTTAATATTTTCACTACAGATTTTCAACCTTGACATCTCTTTACACCTCTCTATGAATGGTACAACTGTCATTCTTCATATCCTGCCTGATCTGTGTTTTCATGCATCTGATGTAGAATGGTATGACTGCTGTGGGAACTCGAAGTTCGGGACACATTAACAAAATCACAGTGCCACTGTTCATGAGAAGAGGTCCCAAATTCTTTCATGAGGTGGGTGTCAAAAAAAGGCCATGTTGAAAATTTGTACTGCAAATACCAACACACGCCCAGGGCATTAGGGTTTCTAACCATAACGTTCCACCCTGTACAGACTGACAGGCATCAGAGATGTAACTTTGGATCACCGGCTGTAATGTTCATGCCATTCCACCACCACCCTGAAGCCAGTGACAGGCATCGAGGTGTGCCTTGCACTCTTCAGCCCCATACTTCACCCATTTCAGCATATGTCCTTATGAAATGGGGTGACTATGAAGCCGAACACCCCAAGGCACACCTCAACACTTGTCGGTGTCTACTGGATAGGGTGAGGTGAAATGCCATGAGTATTATGGGCAATGACCCATAGGTGCACCCCAATGCCTGTCCATCTCTACAGGTTGGAGGTGGGATTGGTGTGAGTTCAATACTTCACTGCCACTCCTATTTTGCAGCTGTCTAACTCCTGCACATCTAATGCTAACATCATCAAGCAAACATTCAGCATCGACAAATGCTTATTTTTATTGTTCTTTGCACATTATGACTTAGGTTTGCAAGAAAAAATAAACAACTTTGGTGGCATTTCTCCCAAATGATCTATGTTATTATGTACTACTTAGCAGTATATCTCCAACATAGCAAAAGTTGAAACAAACTGTGTCATCACTGTATGTGGAGGAGAAGAAAATGGTTTAGCTAATTATGACAGTACAATTACAGAAAAAAAGGACATGACCCAAAAGCTTTCAGTAGTTAGCAAGCCAATTATTTTCCTAAATTTTAAATGTATGTACTGTATATCTCAATCAAATCAAACACTGCAAATGTAAAAACTAAGTAAGCACTGACTGAACAAGGTTTGCTGACCTACATTTGATACAGTGCTGTTGGGGGGGTCAGTGCTTTGAGTGGGTGTGGGGTGTCATTTGAAGGTTATGAAATATTCTGATAAGCTCCTTTTACAGAAAATACCACTTTTGAAGACTTCTGAACTTATCCAAACTGATTTTCCTATCCTTTTGTAGGGGCAGTTAAGTGGTAGATGCTGGGGGCAAGTGCTTTGGTGGGTGTAAGAAACAGTGCTGTCTTTCAGGCCAGCACTCAGTTCCTGCCATCAGCCAATAAATTACACACATCACATACTTTGGTGCTCTTCAGTACCTTTGTTACTTTAATTTATAACTTGTTCTTATATTATGTTACCTATCTTTCAATATGCTGCCACAGTCAAGATAGCAAACATGATGTTGGGTTGCTTTAGAAGGAGGGTCTAAGCAACAGGTCAAAGGAGGTGATCCTCCCCCTGGATAAGGTCATGGTTAGATCACACAGGGAGGACTGCGTCCAGTGCCAGTCCTCACAGCACAGAAAGAACACTGAAGTCATCAAGTTGGTCACGCACAGGCCATCAAGCCCACTGGCACTGCTGAAACAGCAACAAAGAGAGGATAGATATGCTCTAATTATTCAGCCTAGTAAGAGAAGGCTGAGATTGGACTTGACAACAGTGTTCCAAAACACTGAAAAGGAGATAGATAGGGTAGAGTAAATACACAGATGTTTGAGCTGGTGAATGCACACCAAACTACATAACATACACTCAGCTTCAGGGGAGGTGAGAAGGGAAGGGATGGGAATGAGCAATATTAAATGGAAGAAGCACGCAGTTCTGCTGGTATCCCTGCAGCCAGTACTGGGCTGCTCTTCTCTGCCACCCTTCAGCCTCCTGCTTACAGCATTCCAGGACCTGCCATGCAGCCCCAGATGGGATCACAGAGGGCAAAATAAAGAGACTGTTACCAACTTGCCTGCAGCCCCAGAACTGATCCTATTACTTGTTACATGTTTTACACCTATTATTCTGCTGCACCAGTACAAATAGAATGTAATAGCTTGCTTTGCCACTATGTTTCACCCAAGGAGACATCACTGCGAAGTACTTGCATTCCTAAACTGGCCATCCCTTAGCTGCAGGCTACAGTACCCCCTACTGTGCAATGTGTACAAATTCATAGAAGATCACCTTCCAGACAGTCTTGTGGGTCTGCTGGCTCCTAAGAGCACAGGTAGACAGCTCTGCACAGCAGGGAAAAATCTTCTTGAGGAACCAAGAGTTAGGACTACGGCTGGTGGTAAATCCTTTACCCATGCCACACCTGTATTCTGGAATAAGCTCCCAGCCCATCTGCAAGAAGCAACCTCCTTGGGGGCCTTCTTCAAGGAGATCCGGATGCACCAGCTGGACATCAGCTATTGTTCCTGCAATTAAACAAAACCTGGCCCTCACCAAATCTATGTACTCCATTGTAGATTCTTACATAGGCCACTAGATGAGTTAATATATGTTATAACTTGTTGTGTACTAATACCACCCAGGCCAGGAGTCAAAGCAAATGTGACTAGCGATATGTATTGTCTGACTGTTCAATTGTATAATTCTTTGATGTACAATGTCTTGTCTGAAAGCAAAACACTGTTAATGATTTGCACTGTATGGCAAAATGTCCATTTCTCCAGTCTATGTAACTAATTCCAGGTTGCCCCTGAAAAAGGGACCCTTGTTAACAAAACCCAAATAAATAAATAAATAATGTTGCCATGATCTTCCTTTTAAATTAAGTCTTACTTTTTATCTTCACAAAAAAGTAAGCCTACCAGTGTCAAAGGTGCAATTTCACTTTTCTTTAACAAGCCATGTATGGTGCTGCCCTCACTTAAGTGCCTCATTTATGAAATCAGTTAGGAATAGCCAGATTGTTTTAAAATAGGCATTATTAGAATAAGCATTTGTTACAGAGAAATATATAAAGACCAACAATGGAAAAATTAAACTGCCTAGAAAGCATTTAAGTTCAAAGCAGTTGCTATACTGTAAATATAATGGGCAGGGGTTTCAAGCTTTGACTCAGGTCCATTCCCAATTTTGGGCTGCACGCCTGCACCTGCATGAAAGAAATGTACCAAATTACTTGACAGATATTTTCAGATGTTCTGGTGGATTTATGGAACTTCATGTGATTTGCAGCAAATCACAGAAAGTCCAATAAATCCACCAGAACATCTGAAATTTTGCATCCGTCAGAACTGTCCCGTACTATAAATAGTAGACAAGATACCGTGACAACAGGGACTTTAAATTTTTAAAATGATGCACTTTTCATAATAACAGTCCTAACTAGACTAATTCAATTTATAGCAATGTAGACAGCCAGCCCACAAACACAATTTGCACTCACTGGAAATAAATACCTCCTTGATTTTTCACATTTTCCAGACCAGGACCAGGCAGTTCCACAACTTCTACTCCTGCATGCCACAACATTTTTCTGTTTAAAATTGTCCTCTTGGAGCTGGTAGCTGGTAGACAGGAACTGTACCAAGGGTGCTGCGGTGGCCAGAGAGATTGATGTGCAAAGAAAGGACTGAATGACGATTTTCCCAAGGCTGATTGTTTTTTTTTCCCTTAACCTAAGGCTTTGCTGGAGCTGAACTGCCATGCCTGGTGCTGCAGTGCTAGCTAGGAGATCATCAGCAGAACTGGAACCAGAACAGAACTCAAATATGTGATGGCTGGTGCCCTTCTTGTGCTTCTCCACGACCCCACCACATTAACGTTTGATCCACCACACGCTACCACAAATTCCCTTCCCCCACCTGCAGCACAGCACTAACAGTTAAATTGTGGTGTATGGCATTGGCACCAGAACTTACAATGATGCTATTGTTTTGCTGGCAAATGTAACTTGCCCCGACTGACCTCCACTGTCACCATGCCACAAGCCTGGAACAGAAATTTTTTTAAATAACTAGTGGCCTTTGTCTTGTGCCTTTCCGCTCCTGACACTCCTTCGGCCTACAATTTCAAGCTCTCATGGCTCCAGTACAGTGGATGTGATATCTTCTCCTCTCCCTTCCTCTCTGGTCGATTCATTTCTTTGGTTACATGCCTTGGCCACTTATTCCAAGGCAATGCCAGTCAGAAAGGATCAGCTGCACAGTGTCACCATCACCTAGGCAACCAGATGCGATTTGGAGTGTTGCATGCTATTGCCAATAGGGACAGCTGATGTCCGAGCACTGCTGGCACTCCCAGTACCCCATAGTTGACAGACAACTGGGTAAGAAAAAAAATCATACACACAAAAAAAACACATACACACTAATTTAAAGGCATGCAATGCATGCTTTACATACAGTGAGTGCATGCCACTGGAAACAGAAGGATGAAAGTGTTGCTGATGTCTCAGTTTTTGTAAACATAACATTAATAATGGCTACATGTTTGGATTTCAAGATTCACTGCTGCAGTAACTTTTTCCAAAGATTGCACAGCTAGTGGTAGTCTACTGGAGGCAACTGCCAAGTAGAGATGTTGCAAAGCTTTATTTCGCTTTCAGAGTTTGGGCAACTCCCGGAAATCCACCTCTGTGGAGCATTTCATGAATTCACCTTGAAATAGCCTAAATTCACCTATGCAACTTCAATGATGATACCGCTTAATTAAACTGACAAAGTTCATCGACAAAATGCAGTTTGCGCTGAGCTGAATCAAATGGTGTACACTTTGTGCAGGACTGCAGGTCGCATGGTGAGACTGAAGTAGACAGGAAGGAAGTCAATGAGTTAGTTTCACTTTCTCACAATGTCTGAGATTGCAGGCAGCTCTCTGAGGTGTGCTGAATCTATAACATGGAAAAACAGAAAAAACTCTTATCTACTTATTTTAAGCAGTTTGTTTTTCACTACTTGTACTTTTCTGTCTTGTGGTTTCATTTTCTCAGTATTTATTGTTTGGTCTTTTCATTTTTTTTTCCTTTATTGTTGTATTTGATCTTATCTGATTTAAATCCCCTTACTTTTTTTTCCCTGTGGTAGTGCTACTGTTTGTTAGGATGGCAGAGGTGAGAAAAGTGTGCCATGGTTGTATGTGTTGGCTCAATCATTCTGTATTTGGGGCTGCGAGGGAGGCACCTAGCCTGGTAGGGAAAGTCAGCCACAACTACAAGCAGCCAGGATGAAGAAGAGCAGCAGTTGGAGACCGCAGCAGTCCAGCAGCTGGTGGAGCAGGCACAGGCGATGCCAGTGATGGTTGAGCAGGAGGTGGACATTTCAGAGCTGGCACAGCAGCAGCAATAGCCATCTGCAGGAAGTGCTGGTTCCCTCACTTCTCTTTCTGTGTCTCCCCAGTGTAGGACTTATTTGAGTTGCACAGGGAAGACCCAAACATTGCCACCTGCAAACTCTTGGGAGAACGATGAGGAGGAGGAAAAAAGGGGAGCCATCTGACCACTGGTGGTCAACAAAGCCACATGCGAGCACACCACGCCCAGTAATTAGAAGCCAGGTTTCAGCGTAAGCCTGTGGCTCGTCCTTGTTATGTGGTGGGAAGGAAGGAGGGGAGGTCAATGCCTGTTGTCCAATGGTGCATGGCCTAGCTGGGAATGAAGACGGTCACCAGAAGGAAGAGCTCCTCATCCATCTGCATTTATCTCATTGCATACTGCCTCTAACAATCTTAATTTGACTTTACACAGATCCAATAGACTCTTACAATTGAAATCTGCAAAACCAAGGCTAAAATAAACTTTAATCAAGCTGGGGATGGTGGAAAAAATCTGGGCCTGGAGGCCACGTGGGGTAGCGCACACATGCATCAAGAAGAAGAAGAACAGCCTGACAAAGATAAAAATGAAGGCAACTCATCATACAAGTTACTTGAAAAATTATTCAAGGACTTAAAATACAAGCTCTCAATAAAAATGCAAGCTAGTTTTGAAAATGTGATGTCCCAATTGCAGCACCTGCAACAAACGGTTAACTCAGTATCTGAAATGGTTGAGCAACATGATCAACTATTACAGGAACTGAAATTATGAACGAGCACTTTGGAGGATGATTTAGCAAGAGTGATGGCTGATTTACAGAGAGCGACTAAGGACATAGCACACCTCAAACAAATCCTAGATGATCACAAGAACAGAGAGAGAAGGTGCAATGTAAGAGTGGTGGGCATGCCAGAGGGTCTGGAGGGGGCAGATTGCGCTTCCTTTCTAATAAAATGGCTGAAGCAAAATCTACAAATTCCTGAAGCATGTACCTTAGAAATTCAGCACGGCCATAGGTCTCCAGGCCTGAAACAATTTCCAGAGCAACATCTGAGACACATTATAGTTAAATTCCTTTGTTACCAAGACAGGCAAACAGTGTTGGATGCAGTCAGAAAGATGGGAAACTTATTTGTGAAGGGTTCTAGGGTGAGCATTTTCCTGGACTTCTCCAGACAACTCCAAGGTCAATGTCAAGCTTTCCAGCAGGTTAAAAGAAAACTACACAACCTTGATTGCCCATTTCCTTTGGTGTTTCCTGCTCACCTGATAATTTGGAAGCTCAGGATAAAGCAAAGAGCGTTTTTGGATCCAGAAGCTGCCGTGGCCTTTATAACAGAAGAAGCACAGCATAGGGTGCAGCAAGAAGGACATGGGCAAGATGAGCAGGAACAATAATCTTAGTGTGTTCACAAATGAAGGTATTGTTGAATATTGCTAATTTGAAGCTGGGAGTATTGGGGGGACTGCTTGGTTTACTTACTGCAACACAGTTGTGGTCTATAAGGCAGGGCCATAATGCCTCCCTTCCCTGGCTCGTCAGACCAGAGATGGGATCCCTTCTGGGTCTCCCAAGAACATATGCTGCACCAATGTCTGAGATTTAAATTTTCTCTGAGGCTCAGAGACTGTACCTGCAGTGATGTTGACACTTGATACAACTGCTTCACCTTAGCCTTGCAAATCTATTGTTTCCTATTTAGATTGTTTAAATTTTACAATCGTTAACCACCTGCTTTTAAAGGCATACATTTTTTGAATTGACTTACGGTAAAGTACAAGGCCTAATTTGTAACACTGAGACTGCTATGGGCCTATCAGGTGGTGGAGCATAATCAACATTGTTTCATAAGATCTGTCTAAGACAATAAACAAAATGTGGAAGGCCAAATTGTATGTAATGTGAGGGCTGGGGGGGGGGACAAATCTGGGTTTCATCACATGGGGACTGTCACACCTCATTACCTATTGGTGTTTGCTGTTACATAAAGAAAAGGGTGTCTCAGCCTAGATATTCCAAAGAATTGGGGCGGGGGTGAGAAGTGAGGCTGGAAGATAATCGAGAAGGCTGAGCAATAATATGAAACCCAAAAATGCATAACTTTCACAAGGGGGACTATGTCACAGGGGCAAATTCAGTTGCCACAGATGCATACCCGCCTCTGGACAATCCTGCCACATCTAGCCCTTGGCTGCCATGACAAGAGTGATCCTAGGGGGTGCCCCTTCCCACCAAATGCTAGTAAATAAGGCAAAGGCAATGCATCAACACTTGCTGTGAGCAAGAAGATGTAGTGCTTTAAGTTTTACAAGGATGGATGGCCCAGATCCGTCCACAGAGAAGAGTGGGGTCAAAGGTGCCTTTTTGTTTAGGCAGGGGAGAGTTTGGGAAGGGGATACACATGGGACGGAAGGTATTCATATTTCATATAGGTTACTGAGTCTTAAGTTTAATGGTAGTTGGGGGGACTAAACAAATGCTCTTTAGGGGGATGTGCTGTACTCCAGCAGGAGAGTCTGAAGCTTAATACACCCTATACTGGTTTGTGGGAAGTTTTGTTGTGTTATGCTCTATCTGGGGGAAAAGAGCCAAGTTGCCAGGTTTTGGGCTCATTTTATGTTATAGTGGAATAGTTGTTCAGTGTTTGGGGGAGGAGGAAATGTTTTGGACAAAAGTTAAAAAAACAGACCAGCATAAGGGAAAATCAGAAGCTTTGTATTTGCACATGGAGGAATGGTTATGTGGGTCAAGATTTAAAATACAACTGCCAAGATGGGTAGCCTAACCTTCATGTCCTGGAATGTCAATGGATTCAAAACAGTTGTGAAATGCAAAGAGTTCTGACATATATCAGAAAGATGAAGGGTGATATTATTTTTTTGCAGGAATTACAGTACATATGACACAGCAAGAGGCCAACAGATTGGCCACATCCTGGGGGGGACCCTGATGATCGCACCCCTTATGTCAAGATCCAGGGGGGGGGGTTGCAGTTTGGTTCCATCCTTCCCTAAGAGCTGAAACTCATTAAATTCTGGCTGACAAGCAGGGGAGTTATGTAATAGTAGATGCTTCAATTAATGAGGTCAGATACACTTTAATTTCTCTGTATGGTCTGAATTTTGACTCCCCAGACTTCTTCTACCAACTTTCCATAACCCTAGCCCCCCTTTAGTGGCACTTTAATAATAGGGTCAGATTTAAATATCTACTGGAATTATACCCTTGACCATTCTGGTTCCCAAAGTAAAATACAGACAAGAGATGCTGTGGCTATGGGAGATATGATGAGGGAGAGGAACCTAACAGAAATATGGAGATTTAAGTACCCCCAGGAAAGGGAATATTACTTTTTCTCCCACTCTCACAAGATCTACTCTGGGCTGGACTATGTATTTGGTCTGAAGGTAATTTTGGGGAGAGTAAAAAAAGCCAACTATGGACCTATTTTGATTTCTGACCATGCCCCTTTAACAGTTACTCTGCAGACCCTTGCGGATATTCCCCAACCCAAGCTTTGGAGTATGGACCCCACAATTCTCAATGATTAAATGTTTTTAAAATCCATCTCCAGCAAGTTGGAGGAATTCTTTACTCTTAATAGAATAGGTGAGGTAGCCATACAGACAGTCTGGGATGCCATTAAAGCATTCATTAGAGGGGGATCCATTTTACATGCCTCCCATGTGAGGAAGCAGAGAATTCAGGAAGAAGAGAAACTAGAAAAAGAAACAGAGAAATTGGAAAAGCAGAGTATGACACAGGGGACTATAGATTCAAGTGCCCTAGTCTTTTAAAAGATAAACTTAACCAGCTCTCCTCAAAATGAATAGAGAGAGATCTATTAAATTCCCACTCCTACAATTATTTTAAAGGGGATAAAGCAGGTAAACTTCTTGCTTGGCAAATAAAAAAGAAAAGAGCAGAGATGACCATTCTAGAAATAGAAAAGGTAGATGGTACATTCGCAGTGGACCAACAGGAGAAAAGTGCAGTATTTAGAGATTTCTACCAATAATTACATACATCCCAGGAACCCCAAGACTCTAATCCGGCTAACTTTTGTGGACATGATCATGCTCCCTGAGCTGTACACAGAACAGAGACATTCATTTGACTCCCCCATCCATGAGGATGAGCTGCGTAAGGCGGTCTGGTCAGTCAAGAAAGGGAAGGCCTCTGGTCCTGGTTGCATTCCATCAGAATTCTATAAAAAGCTGTGGAACACCCTGGGAAAACAAATGCACAAAATAGTCTGTGCAGCACTAGAGGGGGGTAAACTACCTGAGTCCCACTTTTTAGCCACGCTAACCGTGTTGCTGAAACCGGGTAAGAACCCCCAAAAGTGTATTTTTTATGGACCAATATGCCTGCTGAATGCAGATTACAAAATCATAGCTAAACTTCTGGCCAGCCATCTTGAGAGAGTCCTGCCGGAATTGATCCACCCAGATCAGGGAGGGGGTTGTGGGAGGAAGACAAGCTAAACATAATTTGATGAGAGCCATGAACATGGTCCACTAGTGGTCTAAGAAGGCTAAGGGAGGGAGCCAGGGTCTTTTGGCCTTAGACCCTGAAAAGGCATTTTATGTTCGAGGTCCTTAAAAAATACCAATTCAGCTACTCCATTCATTCCGGGATTGGTTCCTTTTATACTAATCCCAAAGCAGAGATACAGTGCACTCCACTAATAACAGAAGCTGTTATAACGGGCAATCAGTTATAGTGGACAAAAACTGATTTCCCAAACCAAACATATTAAATGCAATGCATTTTTCTTTGGTTATAATGGACAGAAACATTGCTTATAATGGACATTATGAAGCTTTAATGGGCATTTGTAGTGTTTTTTGGAGGAACAGTGTAGAGCTGGTGAGGAGATTTGGCAAATATAAAATTAAGATGGAGAAGCTACAGAGCTAACATTTCTAGCAAAATAATTCTACACAAGCTACATAAACTTTCATTAGTAAATTAACTAAATTTAAAGTAAAAGATTTTATGTTTCAATAAAACCCTTACAGTACACTTTGTTTTTAGTGTCATAGAACCCCAACATCCAGCTAATGGAGTTATTATGTTCTTCTTACCTTCTGCAATACATTTCTTAAAATAATTCATTTTCTCTGACAGATAAATAACTTTAAATAAACACACAGAATACAGAAACATATGCCAGGCAGGGTTTGGGTAACAGGTGAAGTTTTATAATAAGTTCTCATTCTTTCTGAGCTCATGCTCACACACATTGACACACCTAACACACGGGCTACACCTCTTTTGGATATAATGGGCAATGGATATAACCGGCAATAGTTATGTGCACAAATGTGTCCGTTATAACAGGCTTGCACTGTATTAACAAATGACACAATAACCCTTCCCTTTAAACTTACCAGGGACAAAAGACAATGTTGCCCCTTATCTCCCCTTTTATATGTCCTTACCAGTGAGGCCCTTGCAGTGTCAATATGTAGCCATAATGTCTTGGAAGGCTTTAGGTGGCAGGGAGAGAACCAAATCATCTCACTTTTTGCAAATGACATCCTGCTGTTCTTAGCAAGGCTGGAAAGAGCACTGAAGGTTCTCACAGACCTATTCTCCATCCATGGCCCAATATCTGGCCATAAAATTAACTGGAGTAAATGTGAATGGATTTCCCTGGGGGACAAGAAGATCTCAGCTGAAATGGGAAGTACCATGGTGCAACCCTCTAAGGACATTAAATACTTAGGCATTAAGCTTACAAAGACAACATCTAAATTAGTGGAGACTAATTATAAACCCCTTGTGAGCACGGTAAAGGAGGACTGCACCAGATGGCAGGCTCTCCCTCTTACTTTAATAGGGAGAGTTAACCTGGTTGAAATGTGTATCTTGCCCCAATGTCACTACCTTTTTCAATCAATCCCAGTACAAGTCCCACTAAAATATATAAATGCTTTGGAAGGTGCTATAACTTTCCTTATCTGGCTAGGCAAATGCCCTAGAGTAAAGAAGGCTGCACGATTAAAGAGAGATGGCCTGGGTCTCCCCAACCTACACTTATATTATCTTGTAGTTCAAATAGCCTTTGTAGAAGATATTAAACCAAACACCACTGTTCTTAGACCATGGGCAGGGTTGAGGAAGTTGATGGGTGCATATACCTCCTAGCACCAAGTCTGAGTTTCCAGGACTTTACCTGAATCAGGAATCCATTTACGAGGAATATGACTAGGTTTGGGCTAGGGCAAATAAGATTCTGGGTTGACCTGCACAATTTCCCTGAAATCTCAATAAAAGCCTTGTTACAACAGTGGGGAAAAGGCTCCAGGGGGTGGAGGGATGAGGAAATACTAAAGGAATGATCTGTGAAAAGACTTTGGAACCTTTCCCAGCTGTGTGAAGGACACTCACTTGTATATCTCCCAAAGCTGAGAAACAGTTATGGCCTAGATGTCATAGGCTACTCTTTGCACTTTAAGATAAGGACCATATTATTAGAAGAAGGCTGACTGTGGGTAGATATGCACTCCCACCTCAAAGAACTGTTCTCTAATAACACCCCTAGCATCAAGACTAAACCATTAAGCAGATGTTACAAGTTGCTCTTGGGGGCTCTCCAAGACCTGCTCTATCAGTTAAAGCGTAGATGGGGGAAGATCTAGCTCCAGAAAGCCTAACAGTTGAAGACTGGGAAAATCTTCTGAGAAAAGGAATAGAGTGTTCAGTCAATAATAGACTAAGGACAAGACTAAGGACAATTCACTTAAATTTCATTCACAGAGTATATTTTACCCCAGAAGTAGCTCAGAGAATAGATTCCTCAACCTTGAATATATGCCCAAAATGCAAAGCAAATCCTAGTACCTTCTTTCATATGGTCTGTATGTCTCCCAAGGTGATAACTTTCTTGGAGCAAGTAAATGCAATCCTATCCTTAACGCTTTCTATCCTCAAATCACTCAACCCAGTTGAAATTCTGACGGGTCTCCCTAGAGGAGACCCTAGAAGGAAAAAGTGGAATAAAGCACTGCTGGCTCTGGGATATGTGGTCAGTATGAAGGTTATTGCCATGCACTGGTACCTTGACACAATGCCCACGAAAGCTCAGTGGGCCCAAACCCTTCTCCAATGTATGTGTCTTGAGCATACACAGCTGAAGGTAAGAGGCCAGAAGGAGAGATATTACTCTATGCGGGAAACTCTGGAACAGGCCACGAATCTTTATTCATTCACCATCAACTAGTCCTTTGCTCCTAAGAACAAGTAACTAGACATATGGACTCTCCTGGGCCCCTTGACATTCCAATCTATAAGTGTATATATGTAATGCTACTTCATAGTTGGTATATGGTTCCACAAACTTCAGTTCAATGTATGAATGACATGCAGAAAAATATCTTGTATGTAACGTTCTTCCTCTGATTCAACTGACACATGTGTAAATGGATTTCCTGCACTGCTGATTTTCTCCTTAATAAAGTTTACAAAAAAAAAGGCCTGTTGTCCAGGCACATAGGTGCTGGTTTGCACAAAAAGAGTGCACCACCACTGGCCAGGAACAACAGCAGGACACAGCAGTGCAGGCTTCAGCAGCACTCCTCCTGTGCCACCATTTGATCCTCATGCAGTGGCCATAAAGGCAGAGCTGGCCACCATGTTGCAGCAAGTGTCCAGCATGGGGCAGAATGTAAGCATGCCAAAAAAAATTTAGATGAAGGAAAGCCACTGGTAAATACTCCAGCAATACTGCTAACAGCACCCATCCCAGAGCAAGCAGAACTTGTTGATGGCAACTCCAATCAGAAGACTGTCCTTCTTTTACATTTCAGTTACACCACTTCTCACAAATGATTTTAAAGTCTTGACTCACTCTTCTGCCTTTCTTGTTTCTCTTTACTGGCATTCTTCTTTTCTTAAGGTTTGGCACTACGGAAATTAAACAGTTACTTTTGGGCACTATTTCTCACTGCACACGGGGGTACAAAAAACAGTTCAGGTAGGGTACCTGAGTGATTATTAGATGGATTTATAAAGCTGGGGTGTACTTTGCCAAAAGATCAGTAACACAGTCTGGACTGGGAGGAATACCACTGGTGTTCTCAATAACAAGGGGACAATTCAGTGAAATACTGCAAAAACCAGTGTGTAAAACTGTTATTTTTGGGCACTACTTCTCACAGCACACGGGGGTACAACAACAGTCTGGGTAGGGTACCCAAGTGATTATTACAGTGTATGGATTGATAAAGCCAGGATGTACTTTGCCAACAGAGCAGTGCCACAGTGTGGGAGGGATACCACTGGTGTTCTCAGTAACAAGGGAAAAATTCAGTGAAATACTGCAAAAATCAGTCTGAAAAACTTACTTTTGGGCACTATTTCTCACAGCACATAGGGGTACAACAACAGGTTGGGTAGGGTACCTGGCAACATGAGTCATTAGATGGATTTCAAAAGCTGGAATGTATGTTGCCAACAGGGCAGTAACACAGTCTTGGAGGAATACCACTGGTATTCTCAATAGCAGGGGAAAATTCAGTGAAAAACTGCAAAAATCAGTCTGAAAAACTGTTACTTTGGGGCATTTTTTCTCAAAGCACATGGTAGTAAAACAACAGTTCAGGTAGGGTACCCGAATGATTATTAGATGGAGTTATAAAGCTAGGATGTACTCTTCCAACAGAGCAGTAACACAGTCTGGGAGGGATAGCACTGGTGTTCTCAATAACAGGGAAATTCAGTGAAATCCTACAAAAATCAGTTTGGAACACTTAAGTTTGGATGCTTTGTCTCACACCACACAACAGTGGTACAATAACAGGTCAGGCATACTACCAGGGTGAAAAGATTGATTTTGACTAACACGCAAGCTGGGAGGGATACCACTGCTGCTATTCTGGTCAAAACATGGGGGGGGAGGGGCAACTACAAGGCAAAGGAATAAAGGATCGTAAGGTTTTTATATGATTTTAAAAGCTCAATGTATTAAAAAAAGGAAGGGAAGAGAGACTGAAAAAACACAAGGGGTGGGGTTGGGGGAAGGGTCCAGGGGTATTCAAATCAACACACACACACACACACACACGCACACGCGCACACTCACACAGACACACACACACACACACTCACTGAAAATCCTAATCACACTAGAAACCCCCCAAAATTGTAATCCTGCAGTCAATAGAGCAAGTTTAAAATGTTTTAAAAGTAAATATTTAGGTTTATCCTCCACAAATCTCTCTGATTCAGAAGTAGCTCCTCTTTCCTCTCTCTCTCTCTCTCTCTCTCTCTCTCAGCACGGTTCCATGTCATAATAGAGAAAATTTTACCGTGACTCACAAAAGAGCGAGTACATCTTGTTGAATATCTAATCAGCATAACACACACCAGAGCAAACACAAATTCAACTCACAGTAAAATTAATGTTTAATGTGGGGGACTATGCTCCCTGCACCCTATTTGTGAGAGGCAAGCACTCACACCTCCCAAAGTAAAATAGCCAATTTCAGGCGGCGAGATGACACTGGGAGACAGGAGACTAATGAGGCCCCAGAACCAGACAATGGCAACAGGTAAAAAAAAAAACCTCCAACACCAGTAACAATACAAAACCTGTAGAAAGTCCCGAACCCAGGACCATCATCTCCATAGTCAGCATCCCTACCCACCATGCTAAGTGGCCACCTTGGCAGCAGCAGGCTGCACTCCTGTATTTCACCAATACTTTGTGTAAAATCCCATCACTTTCTGTAAAATCCATTATTGCCAGTCACTGTTCTTTCCCTCCTCTGTCACTATTCCCCAACCCTCACTATATACTCACTGTCACTGTTCCTATAGATGCCCATCTTGAGTCACCCATATTCGAGTCGCTCAATTTGGTTCGCTATTTTAACATGCTGTCCTCAACACTGAATGGAGAAATGGTCCCCCGAGCTTTCTATTGGCTGTTCAGCCACATGTGACCTCCAACCCCACTATACTTAGCGAACTTCGCCTGTTTGTGGCAAAATTTGCTGTCAAAGTTGACTTCATGAACACCATGACTTTGGATTTTCACTTAATGACTTGCAAAGTTGTTTCACCCACGAAGCTGCCAAAATTCTCTATGAAATTCCAACTTCACCCTGCAGATTATTTCATGAGGTTGTGCTTCTACAAAAAATAATCAGTGGAGCAAATTTTTGTGACTTCACACACCTCTACTGCCAAGGCAACATCAGCTGCAGAAAATGCACTTCATTACTGACTCTCTTCTTTTTCCTTCAGTGGAGTAGATAATAATGTAGCTTAGTACTGTGATGACAGACCTTGGACTTTTCCCTCCCTACTGTCACATGGCAGTGACTATACCCATACAGTCTGTACCATATATCCTATACACAACATGTCAACACCACCTGCCACAATGAAGCTAGAAAAAAAAATGTTCATTGTTTATCTCAAGGATTTTATTACCCCCCCCCCGCCACCACCATTTCTTCTCTGCTTTACCCCATGCTAGTTACTGCATCAGGGCTAAATGTGGTTCAGCTACATTCTCAAAGTCAACCCAAGTTCATGGGAAGCATGTCAACACTGAATTGAAGGTGCCAATGACATATTTTTCTCATCCTTGAACTAAACCAAACATTGATTCAAAATGAGCATTGTAAATTTAGGGCTATTTGTTTTTGGAGCAAATCGCTAGAACTCAGCACCAGCAGATTTTCCAGATTATGTTGCAAAATACTGGAACTGTATCCAATGGAACAGATTTCCCCACAGCCACTTGGGATCACACACGTCAAGTTCTCAAATGGTCTGGGGGTCTATGTTGCTATTTCCAAAGTGCTGCATTCATAGAAAATGAGCTACAGTTAAAGAAAGATTGTTTGATCAAGAAAAACTAAGGATCTTGAAATAACCAGGAAGATGAGCATAGCCCCAATTTACTCTAATGTTAAGGTAGTTTCTAGTTTTGAAAAATGTCTTACTAAAGAAGCAGTGAGTGCTATCACTAAAACTGTGACCTACAACATGCATTCTTTGTTAGATTGCTGCTTTTGACATATCTTGCAAGATGTTGAATTATATAGAAATGACAGCTTCTGGGTAATGTGTGGTGCCAGGTAAGAAAATTTAACAGTAACGCTACAGTTTATTACAAAATGCCGCAGTACACTGCAGGGAACAGTGTAATTTAAAGGCAATTAAGCTCTTTTTTACTGCAGTACTTTGTGACATGTTATTTATTGCAAGTTAATGCGTTGCATCATGGCTGGCTCCACTGTAGGTAACCAGAATACCTGTACTCAGCAAACATCTGTGAAAACTGGGATACCCACTACTATATATACCAGTACAAGGAAAATTTGTTCCAAAATGTTTATTAAATTCATCTCTCACAGTACAGCAATCATGTTGGTATCAGTACAGCAGCCAAGATAGTCCACATTGTACTAGTATATTTAGTGTTGGGTATATCCCAGTTTTCACAGATGATGAATGTGTATTGGTATTATGCATGCTTAGTCTTTCAAGATGCCTGTTATTCCCTTTTTAATCCCCCTTTTTTGTAGATTTCAAATTATTAAAAAAAAAAAAGCGTTCCTTTTAATATGGCCCTTGCCTGGCTTTCATCATGTTTCTCAGCTGTTTGTTAACACCCTTTGTCCCATATGGTGATGAAGTTTAGTTTCTTTCATACTAGTTCAACTTAGCAAAAAAAAATGTTGTTAGCAATGGATGTTAAAAAAATGGAGAAAACTTGATTATATCAACATTAACATATGTAATTTATTTTAATAATTTCAAATCTGAAATAAAATCTAAAGATTGCTCAAAATGAGGAAAAATGGCACCTAACTACCCAGGAAAAAAAAGTTATGTGAAATGAAATACACAAATGTTGGTTCAAACGTTTCAGAATTATAATGTTCTGCTGCTTTAAAATCCCCAAGATGGAAAAAAAGTTCACTCGCATGCCCCTGAATACAAGAGAGTAAGCTACTGTTGATATAAACAAGAGTCAGGCATTCTGTGTAATAACTGACTGTGTTCACATAACTTTGATGAGGTGTAGTAGATGATAAAGTATTTACATAATGCAATGTCATGCAAAGTATGTACACAGTCAAGCGGATATTAATAACTTTCATTTTAAGAGAACATTAGGGAATCAGATGAGGTAATTTTTCCTGTAACATCTCAACACTTTCATACATTTTAGTGTTGTGATAATCATGGCTGTCCCTGATTGCCTTCCAGTCAGTCTCCCACTCTATGGACAGTTTTTATCTATTAGATGCTTGTAATGCCGTATGTTATATTTAATTAACGTGAAGTGTATATAGTCATTGCATTTTTACCTGACTGCATTCATCAAAAAACGATTAATTCCTATCAAAGTCCATTTCTATCTGAATATGGTCAGCAGATTATTGTGTATAATCACCTTTGAGGTTACCTGGGAGTGTAGCAAACCAGTTCCAAATCTTATGTAAGATGGCTATTAAGTGCTAGCAAGGTAACTTAATGTGACTCCCCTATCAGTTTTATAACCTGAGTAGAGAGGCTGTTATGACTGGAAAGTAGTGTGCCTGCTGGGATTCAGAGTATTAAAGGGTTATGCAAAATATTCTTTTGATCATCCCACCAACATTAAAATACTCTTTATATCTTATCTAATCAGATAATTTGATTTGATAAAGGAGATCCTTTAAAATGTGAGGTAAGAAGCTTCCTGTTATTGTGTCTCAATAGAAAGTAGTAATCTATGGAATATATTAAAAACTAACATCCTTGTGCAAATCGTGCTTACTTTCTAAATTGATGATACCTGACACTGCTAATAACAGTATGGGAAATTTATTCTCAATGTGTTTTAAAGTTATGTTGTAAGATACAAAGATGAACAATAAACAGTGTGATAATTAAGCAATAATGCAAACTAGGGTGTGTCATGCTGGGGTATCTTCTCGGTTAGGGTTGTTGGGCAAGAGGCTGCAGGCCGAGTGCATCCAACAGCCCAAAATGATGTTATTCCACCACAACACACATCCTGGAGTGCATTATTACTATTATATAGTGGTGGTAGCACCACTATAGTTAAGACTGAGTAAGCAGTTTAATGTTAAACCCCAGATTTTGCACTTTAATAACTTTACAACCATTCAACAGATTTGCACAAAATCTAGAATGAGCTGTCCTATGGGGGTAGATCTCTTGACATGCCATGTTTCATTCCAGTTGGATGTGTGGTTTTCATGCAGTGCATGGTGAAACAAGCATCTGTCAATGATGAATGTTTGCTTGTTGGTATTGGCATTGATAGTGCAAGAGTTAGACAGATCCATAATAGGAATATCAGTGAAGTATTAAACTAATACCAACCCCAACCCCCATTCTGCAGAGACTTACAGGCATTTGGGGGGGTGCCTTTGGGTCATCGGCCATAATGCTCATGTCATTCCATGTCACTCTACCCTGCTGAGACCTTCAGGTGTTGTGGCATGCCTTTGGGTCTTTGGCTCCTACACTCACCCCATTCCATAAGGAAATAAGCTGAGATGGGTGCAGTAGAGAAGAATGGGGTGAGCATTAGGGCTGAAGATCCCAAGGCACACCTCAATGCCTGTAACTGGCTGCATGGTGGGTGTGCTGGTGGAGTGGCATGAGCATTATGACCAATGACCCCCATGTCACACCCTTGATGCTTGTCAGTCTCTACAGGGTGGGGAGTTATGGTTAGAAACTCTAATGCTTCAGGGGTTTGTTGGCATTTTCACTCAAAATGTTCAATATGGGCTTTTTGGGATCCCACATCATGAACAGTGGTACTATCATTTTGTTACTCAATCCCAAAAGGTGACTTCGCACAATGACTACACCATTTGGCACTACAGGTGTGAAAACAAATTTTGGGCAGGATGTGAAAAATGAAAGCTGTACTGTTTATGAAGAGGTGGGAAAAATGGCAGTGCTGCAAATCTGGAGTGAAAATATGAAAAATTGGTGAAGTTATGAGCATGCGTAGAAACTGCACAATGCATGCCTGTAATGCAATCACTTTTTTGAATTTTATTCTCCTAATTTTCAACATGGGCATTTTGTGACCTCCCCTTATGAACAGTGCCGCTGTGATTTTGTGAATCTGTCCTGAAAGTTGATTTCCTACAGCAACCATTCCATTCTGCACCACAGGTGCGAAAACACATTTTGGGCAGGATGTGAAAAATGATAGCTGCACTGTTCATAAGGGGGTGTGAAAAAATGGCAATGTTAAACATCTGGAGTGAAAATATAAAAATTTAGCAGCGTTAGAAGGCGTCGTAAGAAACTGTATCAACACAAGCGCATAATGCAGCAATTTTTTTAAATTTTTCACCAAATTTGCAACATGTTTTTTAGAACCCACCTCATGAACAGTGGCACTGTCATTTCATTAATCCATCTCAAAAGTTGATTCCACGCAGCAACTGTGAAATCACCTTTTAGGACTGAGTAACCAAAAGACAGTGACAGTGCTCATGAGGCAGGATCCCAAGAATCCCATTTTGAAAATTTTGGGCCAAAATTCCTAAAAATGGCTGAGATAGCAACCTAAGTTGAACCCCCCCCCATTGACTCCCATTATACAGCTTGCTGTCATTTCTTCAGTTTGCCGGTCAGCTTTGAAGAGTGCAGACGTGTCCCGGTCCATAGAAGATCACTGTTCCTGACCTCTGGAGGTAAGTATGGGGTAAGGGGGGTAAGGGGAGGTGGATCCACAGAAGGAGGGTGGGAATGGGGAAGGGGGAGACAATGAGGGACCATTTTCTGTTTTACAGGGGAAAAAAAGACTTTGGGGACAGTTTTCTTTATTTTGCAGGTTACCAAAAATTAAATACATTTATGCACACTGGGGTGAACTCCCAGTGTGCTACAATAGTATGTGTGTGTGGGAAGGGGGGCATGCCAACATGGGGATTTGGCACACCAATGTTGGCACTTAAAATAGTCGGTTGGGTGTGGGGGTCATCTGGCACTGGCAGTGGGCATCCCAGTGTCAGAAACATAAAAAATTATTTTAGCACAGTGATGTGGGCTCCCAGTGTATCATATTAATGGGGAAGGGGGGATACATGCCAACATGGGGAATCAGCACCCCGATGTTGGCTTTCCATGGAGTGTGTGGTGGGAAGCAGGAGCCATCTGTGTGGAAAGGCATGCCATGATTCATTTATTTATTTATTGAAATGGTTCTCCAGGAAAGGCACACTGAACAAACAAGTTGCTTATGAAGCAAGTGGGGTAGAGTGCTTGTTGGCAGGAGCTGACAAGATCCATAACTCTGGCCATTCGCATTACTATGCACTGTAATGTGCATGGCAGGAGTTTTTTCAGCTGCTGTCAACAGAGAGAAGGTATGTCTGTGTCCCTGGTTGCAAGGGAGGGGGAAGGTCCTGCTGCAATGATGAAACTGTCCCTCATTACAGCGACAGATTTCTTTCAAGTGTGGTCCTCTCTCTCAAACTGCTGTGACAGACAGCTCACTGATTCATTGGTGCCTGGGGGACAAGCCCCATAAAGCACCAACTCGCAACCATCCCTGACTAGAGCAACACTTTTCTCTCAAGTGAAGACTGCTTCTCTCAAACTGCTGTCATAGACAGCTCACCAATTCATTGGTGCCTAAGGGACGAGCCCGATAAAGCATCAGCTGTATTGGGCAGAACCTCATACACCTCTAAAATGTTGTACTGTTCCAAGATGTTTCGCTTGCATGCAAGCAAACATAAGAAGTGTGTTTTTCACTTTTCTTCACTTGTTTTTGCTGATTTTTGCCCATCATGCTGTGGCCACACCGTTTGATATTTTGGTTTGAAATGTTCAGGGTGGAAAGAGGTTGCCCTGAAGAATAAGACAACATTAGTTTGGTGAAAAAATATTAATCTGTTCCAAAGTTATTACATTTTGAAATTATGGACTCGGATCATGTTCAGTTAAGTCCTTTGGATAGGTGTATAAATCCTTGTTAGACACCCGCTTCTGGTCTTTGTTCATGAGTTGTCCAAATCCTTGTTTGCAAGCCAATCCTTGTTCACAAGCAGTCAAAATCCCTGTTCCTGAGAGGATGACTAGATGGCCCTATCTCACTAACAAGGATTTCTCATGAACAAGAATTTTGACACCTCACAAACAGGGAATTTGACAGCTTCTAAAAAGGAATCCCTGTTAATGAGCTGTCAAAATCCCAATTCATGAGGTGTCAGAATCCTTGTTCTTGTGAAATCCTTGTTGGTGAGCTGTCATAATCCCTGTTCGTGAGGGGATGAACAAATGGCCCTAAAAATCCATGTTTGTGAGCTGTCATGAGGTGTCAGAATTCCTGTTCATGAGCCAATCTCCATTTGTAAGCTGTCAAAATCCTTGTTCGTGAGGGGACAATCAGATGGCCCTACCTCACAAAAAGGGACTGGTTCAAAAACAGTGATTGTGACACCTCACTAACAGGTATTTGACTCATGAATAAGAATTTTGACAGCTCACAAACATGGATTTTTAAAGGTTGCTGTTTCTTTGCCACTTCACTGCAAAGAAGCAGTTAGTACTTTTGGCTTGAAATTTACAGAGTAGAAAGGGGGTATCCCAGATCCCAAACCTGGAGGTAACAATGACAGAGGCTAAACTGGACATAATAGCCATTAATGAGACACGGTTCACCAGTAACCACACTTGGGAGGCTACAGTACCTGGCTATGTAATGTTCAGAAGAGACTGAGGTGAAAAAAAGGCAGAGGGGGGACTGGCCCTTTATGTCAATGAAAATATCAACGCTACAGAAATTCAGAATACACATAAGGAGCTAGAAGAACTGTGAGTCACCCTGGAAACAGGAAATGGGACAGCCATATGAACTGGGGTTGTCTACAGGCCTCCAGACCAGGGGAAGGACATAGACACATTACTGTTAGAAGATATACAAAACATGACAGCTAAAGGGGAGGTTCTGCTAATGGGAGACTTTAACATGCCAGATACTGATTGGTCAATACCAGCTGGAACATTTACCAGAACTAGGCACACAGTAGACTCCCTGTAGGGGGAGGGCCTCAAACAATTGGTACAACAACCCACAAGAGACAGGGCTATCTAGGATCTAGTACTGACTACCAGGGAAAGGATCACAGATTTCCAGGTAGAAGGTCACCTGGGGGCCAGTGACCATCACATTATATGGTTTAATTTGGCCACGAGAACTAAATCATCCCATTCCAAGGCAGAAATATGGGACTTCAGAGAAGCTGACTAAGATAAGATGGCCAACAGAGTTAAGCTAGCACTGGAAAGCAGAAATACAGGTGAGGAGGTACAGGCAAAGTGGGCAAGCATTAAGGATGCCATACTTGAAGTAATATTCCATTGTGTTAGGGAGAAAATCTATAGCAAAAGAAGTGGGAAACCACTTTGATTCTCAAAAACAGTAGCAGAAAGGCCATCCTGCCGGCGCAGCGGTTGGATTTCCACTAGTGGCGCCAGTGACCTGGGTTCAGGAATGGACCCGGGTCGTCGGAGGGCCGGCCGGGGGGAGAAGGATGGAGCATCCTATGGATGGCTCTCCTTCTCCGGGGGATGGGTGAGAAGTGCCCATCACACTGAGGACTCCTGGTGGAGGCCAGGGGATACTCATGCTACTGGCGCTCACTTAGAGGGGAGGCAGGGCGGATGCAGGCATCATTGCATGTCCCCATCTCCAGAACACAGGAAAAAGAAGCAGGCAGGCAGGGTCCACCGTCTAAGTGAAGCCCTCCTTAGGGCTTCATTCAGCCACTACCGCTGCAATCCCCCGATCAGTCATTAGTCCCACAGCATGGTTGGGGACCGTTGCCGTGGACCCACCTTCTGGGGGATAAGCCGGGGGTAACTGGGGGATGAAGCGGCTATAGGTGGTGGTGGAAGCCTCCGGTGCCAGTGACTAGGGCAGATGGATGATGGTGGACCTGCCAAAAAAAGAAAACAGTAGCAGAAGAGGTCAGAGCTAAAAGGTTGGCCTTCAGGAAATATAAGGGAATGCAGTGGGACTAAGATAGGGAAGCATACCAAACTTCCATAAGGGAAGAAGGAAATGCATGAACAGTACTAGAAAGGGACAAGACTTTCTATAGATACATTAATGAAAGGAGAAAGTCCAGAGGGGGTATTGCTAAGATCAAAGGGGATAAGGGGGAGTGTCTGGAGGAGGAATAAGGAAAAGCATCTACCCTAAATAGATACTTCTGCTCAGTATTTACTGAGGAGAAGGTAGGGCAGGGCCCACAGCTCAACGCGATTGACACATGTGGGAGGAAGGTGTGCACATGTCCCTTCACAAAAGAAAGGGTCTTACAAGAGCTGGCTAAGCTCAGGATGGATAAGGCAATGGGACCTGATGGCATACATCCCAGGGTAGTAAAGGAGCTAAGGGTGGGACTAGCAGAGCCATTAACAGAACTGTTTAGTGAGTCTCTGTGCACAGGATAGGTCCCTGAAGACTGGAGAAGGGCTCATGTGATCCCACTGCACAAAAGTGGCAGAAGGGAGGAGGCAGGGGACTCCAGACCAGTCAGTCTTACCTCAGTAGTGGGCAAGATTATGGAGGAACTCCTTCAGGAAAGGATAGTGCAACACCTGGAATCCATAGGAGCACAGGATCCAAGACAGCATGGGTTTACAACAGGAAGGTCCTGTCAAACTAATCTCATACATTTCCTTGACTGGATAATCAGAGTGGTGGACCAAGGGGGTGCAGTTGATGTAGCCTAGATTGACTTCAGCAAAGCTTTCAATACTATTCCACATAGAAGATTGATTAATAAGCTGGGTAGGCTCAGGGTGGGTCAGAAGTTGGTCAGCTGGGTGGCAAACTGGTTGGCAGCAGAAAACAGAGAGTGGTGGTAAACAGTATACAGTCAGAAGAGATGCAAGTCACAAGTGGGGTACCACAGGGATAAGTCCCGGGGCCATTTTTCATTAGTGACATTGCAAATTGACTGGAGGGTAAGGTTTGCCTGTTTGCAGATGACACCAAGATCTGCAACTTAGTAGATGATCCAGGTGGGGTGGGCAGAATGAGAAGAGATCTGGAAAAACTGGCAAAATGGTCTGAAGTGTTGCAACAGGGGTTTAACACAAAGAAGTGCATGGCCATGCACATAGGGAAGAGAAACCCTGCAGCTACCTATAGGTTGGGAGTGGAGTTGCTGGCAATCACAAGGGAAGAAAGAGACTTGGGCATCATCATCACAGATGACCTGAAATCATCCAAGCAGACCACTAAAGCAGTAGTTAAGGCTGGAGGGATGTTGGGGTGTATTAGTAGCGGTATCACAAGTCGTAAGGGGAAGGTAATAATCCCTCTTTACAAGACACTGGTTAGGCCCCATCTGGAGTACTACATGCAGTACTGGAGGCCACACCTGCATGAGGACATTAACAAAATGGAGGCAGTCCAGAGAAGGGCAACGAAAATGGTGCAGTGACTGCTTCAGAAAACATATGAGGATAGATTAATGGAGCTCAATATGTATACCCTAGAGCAAAGGAGGGAGAGAGGTGATAAGAGTGAAACATTAAAATATCTTAAGGGCATTAAGAAGGTAAAAGAGTCTAACATGTTTCAATATAGGAAAAATAGCAGGACAAGAGGACACATCATAAGATTAGAGGGAGGCCGATTAGGGGGTAATTTAAGGAAGTTCTTTTTCACAAAAAAGGTGGTGGATGCCTGGAACGGCCTACCTCAGAAAGTGGTGGATATGAGTGCAGTACAAGGCTTCAAACAGGCATGGGATAGGCATAAGGAAGAAATACAAATGAGTATGAATAAATAGGCCATTGGCAGTAAAGGCCTATGGCACATTCATGAAGGAAAGAAAAAATGGGCAGACTGGATGGGCCTTGCGGTCCTTATCTGCCATTAGCTTCTATGTTTCTATGTCTTAGAGATGTGACTTATGCTGGTTTAGTGTAAAAATTTGCATCGGTTCCATAGTTATACATTCTGAAGTTGAGAAATTTCCCATAGGATAACAACGTGGTGAATGCGGCACCTTTTGGTGCCTATATCTTGAAAACGGTTCAAAATACAGATTTTTCACTAGGTGTACTAAGCATATGTGCAGGTTACCAGTACATGATTACAACTGCAGTGCCATTTTTTTACAAAGTTGCTACAATTACTGAGATATTGCACCATTTGCAGTACAAGGTTTTCTTGGACTGTGTCCAGGTCTGTGCTGTGTCTCTACAATTATAGGTAGGTGCATATGGATACCATTATGCAGTAATGGGACTGCTGGGCCATCCATTATGCAATATTGAGAGTGCAGGGTGTGGAGAGCCCTGTGCTCCCACAGCAAGATGACAGTTCATTACAATGTCTGTGCACTTATGGACAAATGGAAGTGCAAAGGACCATAGGGTCCTATGCTCCCAAAAACTGATACCATGAGAGCACAGGGACCAAGGGTAAGATTACACTTTCTCAGAAAGTAAGGAAATTCATTATAAAAAAAAAACTTTGTTAATGCATCAGTTAGGCTTGAAGCAATAAAAGAAGGGAAACTCTAACCCTACCACCTCATCCCTCCCCCACCCTCCACAGACCAACAGGTGATGGGGTGTGCCTTGGGGTTATTGTGCCTAACTCTTATCCAGTTCTCCTGAAGTGTACCATGTCAGATTTCTTACATGTGGAATGTGGTGAGAGTTAGGGCCAATTACCAGATGGCACACCCTGTCACCTGTTGATCTGTGGAGGGTGGGGTGGTAGGGTGTGAGGGGTGTTAGGGTGTCAACCCTAGCACCTCATTTCCCTAATTTTGTCTCTTCAACCCTAACTGATGCATTAATAAAGTTTTTTTGCAATGAATATATATAATAGGCATGTTTACAGTACTCGAGAGAATAGCAAAGTCCTACAATGCACCACACCGTATATTTGCTAACAATTCATAATTTGTTTCAGTTTCTTCCTTTTGTTGTTGTAATGTTACCGAAGAGACAGTACCCACAAAATCTCTCTCTGATGAGTCTTTATTTTTTAGTGGCAGATCCTGAAACAACAAAAGTCTGTCACAAAATGCCCTCCATTTTGTGACATAGCTGAAAGTCACTTTACAAAGTATATAATTTATGTATTACAATAACGTCCCCAGCTCTACTTATAGGCTTGATTAATGCAGAGTACATCACTTATTTTATACCACTGCACTAGAAAAAAATTAAATGGACCCATCACTTATTTTTTTACATCTTTCAAGCCCCCATAATGTGCAGCACAGATGATGTCCATCATGTTCTGTCCACAAACATGGTGTAATTCACTATATTTGCAAATGGTTATTGTTTTTAACAGTTGCTTGCTATTTTTCTTCATTTTCTTCAACCAGAATGCCCCACTTACTTTAGGTGGAGGAATTGCAGAGAATGAGTACTTGTTTTCCAAAATGTTGCTGCCTGTGTGGTGTCCTATAGTGATGCAAGTTATCTTGGGTTCAGTGAGTGGGATTCCAGTGCACAAAACCAGAAGTGTACATTATGTCCTGATTAGATTGTTTGGCACTGCTGTAATGCTAGGACATCATGGACATATAGCTCTTCTGCAAATTACTGATCCAGGAAGAGTTCATGGTGTCTATGACTGTGCTCCATGTTTAAACATTAGGGGAAAAGTAAAGGCTACTTTTGGGGTGTAGATTATGTTAAAATGCAAATGTAGGGACTTATATCAGCTATCATCTGAAATGGATTTAATTATGCTACTTTTTTTTTTAACTGTTGACTTTTCCATTAGCAGATTATATCCTCTCACCACTAGAGGGCTATATCTCTATCTCTATATAGTATGTAAGCCATGTGGGTTCACTCTGCCTTTCTCTCACCTCTCCTCCTTCTTGCCCTGCCCCCCTCTTCTCTCTCCCTGGTCCTAATCACTCCCACCTCCACCCCAACCCTGCCACCCTCTACTCTGGTTTCCACTGCTACTCCAAGGGAACTCTCCACTTCCACTCGAGACTTGTGCTTGGTGCACCATTTGGATATTCCTGGTTACTTAACCTGACCACTACTCTCAACAAGTGTGGCCACCTCTCTACACTGTACCACTTTACAGTCCATATGGGATACAGCCTGGAACTTTGCAACCTCTACTCCCGGAAACAATGATCAAAACTATCTCTCAAAGAGCTGCGACTCTGCTCCTTAAAACTTATACTCCTCCTCCTTCTCATCTCAGGCAGCGTCCATCCCAATCCTGGCACTAGAAGCTCAGGCCACACAAAACTCCAGGTGCCCTTATCCTTGCAACTATTAATATCTGCAGCCTATTACCAAAGCTGGATGCACTCCAAGCCTTCATATGCCAACACAACCCTGACATCCTTACAGTGGTGGAAACTTGACTGACACCTAAAGTTCCTGACTCAGCAGTAACAATACAGGGATACAATGTCCACAGGCTGGACCGGATATCCAAAAAAGGCGGTGGTTGCGCAATCTATATCAAAGACTCCCTGTCTTGGCACCCTGTAGCAACTCCATCACTTTCTGCCTCGGCCCAGATTCTGCTAATAAAAATCATCCTAGGTCCCAACCATAAAGCCCCGACTATTGTCTCCATATACATCCCGCCCAGGGACCCTAAACATGGCTTCAACGATGTCCTAAACTTTATCAACTCTCATCCTCCTGAAGCTGAACTTATTCTACATGGGGATTTCAACATAAACTGGTTAGCATTGCGCTCCAGTGCCTATAAAGACTCCATCTCAGCTGCTAACCTCACGCAAATGGTAAACTCCCCTACTAGGATTAACTACAAGACTGGCACCAGTACCCTCTTGGATTGGGTCCTCACCACTCACCCCACAAGGATTTCTCGTAGGACCGTTCTCCCAGACTCTCTCAGTGACCACTCCCCAGTCATGTGTGCATGGTCTAACAAATTCCTTAAGCCCCCTCCCAAAATTATCGCTAGCAGAGTCCTTCCTCATGGAAAACTTCCACATCTCAAACAATACCTGCTTCTACAAGACTGGCTACCCATCTATGAAGCAACAGATGTTAACTTGGCTCTTGATCACTTCATCTCAATTTTCAACAAAGCCTGCAATCTCTTTGCCCCAGCTAAAAGGCACAAAACAACATCTCTCTCTAACCCATGGGTCACTGCTGCTCTTCTCTCACAGCTGAAACTATAGGATCACCTCTGGGCAGTTGCCAGAGCCACTGGCAAACAACTGGACATACAAAATTACAAACAAGCATGAAATGCCTGCACAAAAGCCATACGGCTAATGAAATCCACCTATTACAAAGACGATCTCACCAATACGTGGGGAAATGGTCGTGCTTTCTGGGACAGTATCAAGGATGTCACAGGGAAGCAGCCAAAAACCTCTTCAGCCATGTTAATGGTTGATGGATCCGCAACCCTCGACCCCAATGTGATCGCAAACATCTTTAACATGGCTTTTTCAGACCTTAGTGCTGTTCTACCCCATGACTTTTTCGAAAACAGGGCCTACTCCCCAAATACCTCAGCCCCTCAGTCTAACCATCCCCTCTTCTACTTCAGGGAAGTAAGGCTGAATGAAGCTCACTGCTATATTACTGCAGCTATCTCTAAATCTAGATCTAGTAACGACACCCTGGACCTTAAGCTTCTGTTGCTCACCCTCAATGAGGTAATTCATCCATTAACAAAAATCCTAAACCTCTCTCTCAGCTGTGGAAAATTCCTGGACCTATGGAAAACAGCCACCGTGACACCCATCCATAAAAATGGGGATAAGACAAATCACTCAAATTATCGCCCTATCTCCATACTGCCCCCACTCTCTAAGGCACTCAAGCGCATTGTGGCTGATCAACTTACTGACCATTGTATAAATACAATATACCTTGTCCACAACAACACAGCTTCTGGAAAGGTCACAGCACCACCACAGCCCTTCTTGAGTTCACTGGAGCCTTGCACTAATCACTTGACAACGGCCTTCTCACAGGGGCCGTTTTCGTTGACCTCTACAAGGCCTTCAATACAGTACACCATGGACTACTAATTCACCAACTACCGAATGTCAGGCTATCACCTGACTCTTCTCTGGTTTAAAAGCTACTAGAAAACTAGTGCAGAGAGTAAAAATTGTGGATGCTCTTTCTGACACCCTGCCTGTTCGCTCAGGTGTCCCACAGGGATCCATACTGGGCCCCCTCCTTTTTAGCCTTTTCTTAAACTCCCTCGCTTACCACTGCTCTGAGCAGATCATACTGTATGCAGATGATGCTGTTGTATTCTCCACTCACAAAGATCCTGCAACTCTTCAATACAACCTTCAACTTGGTTTCAGTTCTGTAGAGACATGGTTTCTTAATCATAAACTGGTCCTCAATGACAAGAAAACCAAATCTATGCTCTTCTGCAGATCTCATAACCCACACAAGCTACACCACTTGGCTATCTCCACCACCCAGGGGAACACTCTAGATTGGGTGGGGTCCTTCAAATACTTAGGGATACAGCTTGACCCTAATCTCTCCTATGGACGTCATGTAGATAATGTAGCTAGAACTGCTAATACACGTCTTGGTCTCCTCTACAAACACAGACCACACCTCACGCCAGAAGCTTTGAAGGTTGCAGTCCTGAGCTCTGTGATCTCTGTAATAGACTATGGTTGCATCATTTATGGCTCAACCACAACCACAACCCTTAGACGCCTCTCAACTGCCTTAAATAAGGCATGTCGGCTCATCACTGGTGCTCACCGTCTCACCCACACATGTGACCTGTACACTCAGACTGGCTGGCTCCAACTATCAAACCGCATAAAGTTTCTCACCTGCTCCATGGCGAAAAAAATCTACCTTGGCCTTGCACCTTCTGCGGTCTCAACTCTGTTACAACACCGAATTAACAAATGGTGCCTTAGGAAATCCATGCTACAGCTACTGAAAGTCCCCCACTGTCATACTTCACAGGGACAATGCTCTTTTGCTTATCGAGCGCCACTCTGGTTCAATGGCCTCAGCCCCACCATCTCCTCTGCCCCAACAATTGGTATGTTTAAAACTAGGCTCCGAGACTATGTCACTACTAACAGCTCCTGTGACTGCCCAACTTAACCTTGTTTCTCCACTTCCCTTCCTGCTCTAGTGGTCCCCCCCCTCCTAACTGGATTCTACCCTCACATCTTGGTATATCCAATGCTGCACTTTTCACCCTCTCCCCACCCTTCCTACATTCCTTCTCCCCCCCTCCTCTATTCCCTCTCCCTATGACTCTGGCACTTCTTATCTGTTGTCTATTTTCTCTGACAAATGCCCCTGGCAGCCTTGTTACAATGCTACCCTTAAATTGTACTAATCTGTACTCTGTTTGCAATGTCCACATTGTTGTAATGTCTGTCTTGATGTTCCCCATAATTTGTATTTCTCTGACATGGAACCTGTGTAAAAGAGCCAAGGCTCAAAGGTATTTGTAATCCTAGACTTGATAAATAAAAAAATAAATACATTTAGGCAGTAATCTTTTCCAGCGTTTTCAGTACCTGCAGCTGTGGAAACAAAAGGCATCAAAGTAAATCAAACTATTTGTAGTCCCATGTGCTGCACATTAGCAGTACATGTTTTTTTCATAAAAGAATTATGGAATGTAAATATATTTTATGGGGATTATCCCAGAAAGACACATTAAGTATTTCAGCGTGGGTTCTGTAATGTGTTGTTATTTTTTCAGTAAGAAGGTCATCATTATGGGACATTTGTTGCATTGTTTGTGCATTACTAAGACACCATAATGGTGGTGTACTTTTTATGGCATGTTATTTCTGAGACTACTGTTCTGTGTTACTGGTTTATTTCATACTCCATAGCCATCCTGGAAATAAAGTACCAAAACCATAAACAGGGCAAGCAGATAGTCCTTGTTTGTAAGGAAAATATAGGTGTGTTTCTTTTGTTTGCTCTTCAATAAGATGCATGCTTGCCGCAGTAACCTTCTGAGAGGATTAAAGTAAACAAAACTTTTTGTTACCCATGATATTAACTGCTCATCAATTTATATAACTTTTTTTAACAGCTAATATTCTTCAGGTGAAGTTACCTCTGGCTGGAAGCTGCAATACTGAACATAGGATTTGCAAGAAAGCAAGTTGTGCTCACAACAGAGGGAGGTGAACCTTACAATTGTCTTTGGTTTGTATCAGATATTCTGCAGGTGGAGGCAACTGAAAGGTGAAATAAGGAACTTAGAATTATCAGGAAAGACAGTCTTTCAAGCAACAGAGGGAGGTGGCTCTTGCTTTACTTTTGTTAGAATTGTTAAGATTTTCAGTGCAGGAAGAGTTTAAACCCTGAGGGATGGAATACTGTTTACTGTGTCTGTCCTGGTGCACAGCTGACTTATTTTGGGGCTGACTGCATTCAGAGCACAAATCACCAGGCTGTTTTGGGGCTGGGGAGGTTTACCTGTGTCTGACTTGGATGTCTGGATTTTTCTCTATTTGATTAGCGGGGTATTTTCTCTGTCAAATTGTTGCGTAGGGCATCTTGCTGACAGAAAGGCACTCATTGCAGCGGTGGGTCAGAGCTTTTAGCTGATTGTTTCGTGAGGGCACAGTTTAGGCCCAACCTCTGCCCACTCTCACCCCACCCACCCCTGGAAATAGTTCCTTTATACCTGGGGTTCTGACATTATTTCCTCAAGACAGCAAGGTGCATATCACTGTCATATCCTCTCTAGCACACTGCACTGACAATATAAGCATACACATTGTATAATATATATATTTCTATGTAACAAACCAATCACACACACACACACACACACAAAAGTAGATAAACATGTGGAGGAGTAGTACAATGTAATGGCTGTGGGGCAGCAGTCTTCCAGGAGTCTTTCTGGAGGCTGAGATGCTGCCTATTTGTAGACAACTCTCTGCCCTGAGGGAGGAAGTTGCCTGTCTTCAGGCCACACTGGACAGTAGTAAGGGAACCTTCCCCGAGGCCACACTGGACAGTAGGAAGGGAACCTCCCCCATCCAGGGAGCACCAGAGCCACCACCACTACCTCAGAGGTTGCGAAGAAAGCACAGCAGTTTGACCACAGTGGGCTCAGAGAGGGTGAGGATGGTGGAACAGAGGCACACCCAGTCAGTTGTTCCACTCCACAATCCATACACCATTCTGGGGGAGCATAGTTCCTATATGGATGCACCCACAGAGGAGACTAAGGAGGCTGAGAACAAATGTCACAAGGGAGGCCCACAGGAAGGAGGCAGAGGACACCACAGGGAAAGGAAGCAGCTCCTGGTGTGGGACTCAATGATTAGGGGATAGAACTGGGGGGAGCAGGGAAAACTGAAGCATGGTGCCTGCCTGGTGCCGTGGCTTGGAGGGACAGGAAGCGCATCCTCAGGATCATGAGAACAGCTGCACAGGAGTCTGAGCTGGACATCATAGTCCACCTAGGGACAAATGGCTTGGCTCAGCATAAGATTAGAGCAGTGCAGGAGGACTTTGTAGAGTTGGGAAGGGGCCTAAGACAAGTAGCACACACAGTATCCTTCTCAGAGGTGCTGCCTGTCAATGGCATGGGTGAGGTGAGGGTACTTTGCACCTTGCAGTTTAATGAATGGTTGAAAAAATGGTGTGGAGCACAGGGGTTTGGCTTCATTGGGGACAGGGGTTACACCTGGAGGGACACCAGCCTATACTGGCAGGATGGTCTGCATCTGTCCAGGAAGGGAACAAGTCATTTGAGCAATCGGTTTAAATGCTTCATTGGAAGCTTTTAAACTAGTCAAGGGGAGAGGCACTCATAAGCAGCAGGAAAATCCCAGCCTCTCCCTACAAAACAGGGTACTAAATGAGAAAAAGTCTGAGCTAGAAAGTTCAGTGGGGGATGCTGCAACAGAAGGTAAAGCCATCAAAAAATGGAGAGCAATGAGTACCAATGCCCATAGTCTGGGTAACAAGCTTCCTGAATTAGTAGCCTTGATGGAGAAGAAACATCTGAATATCGTGGCAGTCACAGAAACATGGTACACACAAAACCATAACAGGGCCGTAAACATACCAGGATACACTATCTACAGGAGGGACAGGGAGGTTAAAAGAGGAGGAGGAGTAGCTCTTTACATAAGGGAAGGAATCAAAGCAACAGAACAAAAGGGTAAACAGGGAGGAGAAGAAGCACTGTAGGTCAATTTGGAGACAGGCAATGGCACCACAATCCGCACAGGGGTTGTATACAGACCTCCCTCTCAAGGGGAGGAAATGGACAAGGAAATGATAGAAAGTATACTTAGAATGGCAGAAAAAGTGGAGATATTGCTGATGGGTAATCTGAATATGCCAGATGTTAACTGGAGTGCAGTTGCAGCAGCCACTCCGAAGAGTGGGGTTATTCTAGATGCCCTACAGGGGGCATGCCTTAGACAACTAGTATTGGAACCCACTCGAGAGGGAGCAATCTTAGACCTAGTTCTCTCAAATGGAGATGGAGAGAGGATCACAGATGTAGAAGAGGGTAACCATCTGGGAACTAGCAACCATCGAACAGTATGGTTCACAATAAACACAGCAACAGAGTCAAGCCATACAAAGGCAAAAGTACTGGACTTTAGGAGGGCTGACTTTGCCAAAATGGGTGAGTGCCTAAGGAATGCACTAGCAAATGGGCGGGAAGGAGGGGTGGAAGAACAATGGGGAATAATAAAAACTGCCATCACAGAGGTAACAAGCCTTTGTATGAAGCAAATAAACAAAACAAAATGATGTAAGAAACCACTATGGTTCTCAAAGGAAGTGGCAATGAAGGTTCAAGAGAAAAAGAAAGCATTCAGGAAGTACAAGGAATCACAGAAGAAGCAGGACAGAGAAATGTATCAGTTAAAGCAAAAGGAAGCTGGGAAGGCAGTCAGAACAGCAAAGGCCCAAACCGAGGAAAAGATAGCCAACTCAGTTAAGTAGGGAGATAAAACCTTTTACAGGTACATCAGGGAGAGAAAGGAAGACCAATGGAGGTATAGTGAGGCTTAATAAAGGGAAGGGGGGTGGGCAGAGGTGACTGTGAAAAGGCAGAGATACTAAACAAATATTTTGCTCAGTATTTACAAATGAAGAGGGGGAGGTACCTAAAACAAGCAATAGAAACACTCTGGATATAGAAGTTGATAACAGCCCATTTACAGAAGAAAGGGTTCTGAAAGAACTCTTAAAACTGAAGGTGGACAAAACAATGGGGCCTGATGGGATTCATCCCAGAATTCTAAAAGAACTAAGGGTAGAACTAGTGACAACACTGACTAACCTTTTTAACAAATCATGGGAGGATGGGATGGTACCCGAAGACTGGAGGAGGGCAGATGTGATTCCCCTTCAGAAAAGTGGGAGCAAGGCAGAAGCAGGAAACTACAGACCTGTTAGTTTAACCTCAGTGATAGGGAAAATGATGGAATCACTTCTGAAGGAAAGAATTGTCAAGTATCTAGAGGTCAGAGGGGCACAGGACCCAAGGCAGCATGGATTCACATCAGGAAGGTCATGCCAGATGAATCTGATAGATTTCTTTGACTGGGTGACCAAAGTAGTAGATCAGGGAGGGGCTGTGGACATGGCCTACCTAGGCTTTAGCAAGACATTTGACACAGTCCCACATAAAAGATTAATATACAAGTTAGCCAGCCTGTGAGTGGGTCCCAAGATGACAGCCTGGGTAAAGAATTGGCTGGAGAATAGGACACAGAGAGTAATAGTAAATGGAGTCCACTCTGAAGAAAGGGGGGTTACTAGTGGGGTACCGCAGGGCTCAGTATTAAGACCGGTCCTCTTCAATGTCTTTATAAGTGACATTGCAGAGGGACTGGAAGGAAAAGTATGTCTATTTGCAGATGACACAAAGATCTGCAACAGAGTTGATGCACAAGGTGGGGTGGAAAGGATGAGAAGGGACTTGGCAAGGTTAGAGGAATGGTCAAATGTATGGCAGCTTAGATTCAATGATAAGAAGTGCAAGGTAATGCACCTGGGAATCAGAAACCCAGGGGAAGAGTACACAATGGGGGGTTAGATACTAACAACAACAAAAATGGAAAGGGACCTGAGGGTAGTCATATCAGATGACCTAAAGGTGGGCAAGCAATGTGAGAGGGCAGCAAGGAGGACTCGGGGGATACTGGGATGCATAGGGAGAGGCATCACCAGTAGAAAACAAGAAGTTATTATCCCTCTGTACAGACAGCTGGTGAGACCCCATCTGGAGTACTGCGTGCAGTTCTGGAGACCCAATCTCCGTAAAAACATAGACAGGATGGAAGCTGTCCAGAGGAGGGCAACTAAAATTTTTCAGCATCTGCAGCAGAAGACATATGAAGAGAGACTAAAGGAGCTTAATATGTATAGCCTCAAGGAAAGGAGGGAGAGGGGGGACATGATAGAAACTTTCAAGTTCCTCAAGGGAATCAACAAAGTCCAAGAGGGTAGCATCTTTCAAAAAAAGTGGTGTGCAAGAACAAGGGGCACAATTTGAAGATAGAGGGGGCAGCTCAGAGGTAATTTAAGGAAGAATTTTTTCACAGAGAGGGTTGTGGATGCATGGAATGGCCTTCCGGAGGAGGTTGTGGAGTCAAAAACAGTGGTGGAATTCAAGCATGCATGGGACAGTCATAAGGCAATTCTAGGGTGTAGGGGTAGGAAGAAGTAGGCTGCTGGTTAACTAGGATCTGCAGCTTATCCATTAGGTAGGGAAATGGGAAAACTGGGTGGGCAAGCGGTCATTATCTGCCATCAGATTCTATGTTTTTATGTTTGTGTTTCTGATGTTTCTCTTAACATTAACGCTTGCTTGACCATTTCTGAGATTGTTCATTACAAAGGCACCATGGTGCCTTTGAAATTCTAGGTAACATTATTCTGGGTAATGTTATTACTTGCATTTGGTTTTTTTTTTTTGTTTTTTTTTCATATCTGTCGTCCCTATATGCCAGTTGAAGTTTAAAGGAGATATGCAAAAGCTTCTCTTTCAAGTTGAAGTTTGGATTTTTTTTTAATCATTTGTTAGCGGGGGCCTGTGATTTTCTTATATAGTATAAAGATAGCTCATCATTTATACGCTTTGAAAATTGCAACTGTAAGTTATCATGTGGAAAATTTAATGTGGGTAACGTGGTGTCCATTATGTCATATTTTCTGTTTTTAACAATAAAGTTTATTTGTTATCAAAATGCCTATGCCTTCCATTTAGGTACTGTAGTATGCAATATTTTATTATTTGTTTACAATCTATACCTGTGGGGCATCACTGCACCATCCATCTTAAGACACCATTATATCACTAACCCAAACATGTTATAATTTAGCTATGTCTTACATCTTATTTGATTTCCTGGACCAGCTATGCTGGACAACTATACACCAATATGTGCTTAAAATAGGCACCAATTAAACCCCAAATAATAAGGATATTTTGTTTTTATATCTCTTTTTTCTGACACATAACATGTGTAGAACAGTGTCACAATATTAAACCATAAAATGCTGAATGTAATTAAGTACATCTCATAACTATGGCATACAAACAATAAAATCTAGAAGACAGTTATAAATATAATGTACATGAAAAATATTTTATTGATATTTAATCTCTGCTGCTTTACATGGATTGAATCTCATCTCTGTATCATGCAAACATATGAACATAGGAATTAGCCAGCAGAAGAAGGTAATTTGGTCTATTGGGCCTCTTAGTATTTGAGGCATACTGATACAAAAAAAAAAGCTAAAAAAGCAGATGAGATCGTCTAGAATAATGTTCATTACAAATGACACCTCTGCTTAGTGTCTTTGCAATGAACATTCACTGAAATAGTCAAACAGGCATACAATTGAAAAGGCTAGTGGAAACAGAGTTATGAGGTGAGCAAGTGCACATGCTATATAGTGAGTAAAGCTGCTCATGGCAGGAGTTTAAACAAAAATTGCAGTTTGGATGTTCGGTAGTTTTCCATTGCTAGTAGTTGTAAAGGAGGACTGCAGGCAGATATTGTGACTTTTTTCTGTACTTAGAGTGACATTTGGAGGGTGGTGACATTGTCAGGTGGGTGGGAAGTGTTTTACAGCTGCAGCTCAAATCGGTGGTAATTTGTGGAGGGGACATTATTCCTGACTCTGTCATGTGGTCATGTGTGTGCTAGGACTTCATACACTGATGTTATACTCAGATAACGTCACGGTTCCAGGCACACACTGATGACTCAGAGCCCCAGGATTTATTTTTGCCTTTGTATAATTAAGCAAATTATAATTACGCAGGGTGTGGTATATCGTGAGATATCGTCATACCTTGGGTATATTGTGAGGTACGAGGCCACAGACTGAGTGTCTCTTGCACCCGCGAAGTGATGATACCTCACGATATACCACACCCTGGAGTGTATTATTGTGATTATAAAATGGCCCTAAAGTGTTTGTAAATGGCTGATCTTGGTAATCAGTTTTGGACCGTGATGATATTGTGAGATATTGTCACAGGTCAAAGTCTGCTTAAGCCAATCAGCTTCCGGGATTTCTCCTCTCCATTTTATAATGGTAAATATAATACTGTATATGGGCTTGATTTGTAAAGTTCCTGATGCAGGCACAAGATAAACCCTAATTGTATGGTCCCTTGTAGCAGAATAAGTGCAACACAATGTTTGAATGCTATTTTCAAATGGCTTGCATCAACGGCAGTCTGTTTTATATCCATTATTGATACATGTATCATAATAGGGCCCCAGAGCCACCACAGCACAGAGCAGATGTGCACACTTTTGAAACAACCTTTCAGATAATCTAACGTATCTATGCAGGTGTCAGGGATCCAGAACGATTGTAACATGTCTCCCCTAAGCAGCACTGAAAATCCAGCCCTCTCACAGCATTCTGTCCACCTGGAAAGCATCAGAGCATAGTCATATTATTGATATACAAGGTACTGATATTTAAGAATGCATCATTTCCACCTCCACCACCCAGTAGATGAACTCCACCCAACCCATTCCATAACTTGAATAAAACTGAATAAACATAAGGAAATCACCTCTGTGCTGACTGTAACTTCCAAACATCTATTTTCATATTGAATTTCTGTATTTAGCCTGTTGACTTTTACAATAATAGATTCCCTTTTCATTGCCAGCCAGCTAGAAATGCCTCCCCATGCAGTTGCATTCATGTATTTTTTATTTGCCCAATTGTCTCTCACCACTGACACTGATGGCTAGCATAAAACAACTCAATTTACATAAACCTGCTCAGAACCTCCAATTCTGGCCTTAGTTAGCAGCAGAGAAATACAACTTTGTATAAAATGTGGTCACTGTATTACATTTTATTTTGCTGCTGCTGCATGAAGCCCTTAAGTATTAAACAAATCTTGTTTACTAATATTTTAGACCACTGTTTCAACAGTATTAATGAAATTATGTACATTAATAATGCATATGCCAAGGGTGAAAAAACAATATGTGGCTTCATTAATGGGGTTTCTGTTTGGAAACATCTGTTGGTCAACCAGTCAGAGCACTCTATTTAATGGTTTTGGCTCACTACAAGACTCCCTGAAGTAAAATTAAGAACAAAAATGCTGTGGCCATAGAAAGTATTACATGTACCAGGAAAGTTACTGGTTTTGTCATTTATAAACCATACAAGGTTATTTTAAGATATTTCTCAGCTTATGAATACAAACACATGAACTTCACTGACAGTTTATCAGATAATACCCCTAGTGCACAGTATGCTAAGGACCCTCAACTCATCTCCTCCTATGTGAATTATTTTGTTACAAAGCCAATATGTGGCAGAATTATTGTTTCATAAAGACATGAAATGTAATATAGTAACACAGTAATTTAATGAAAAGACTTTAGCTCCATCAGCCCCACACCCCAGTGCAAACAATCTTCTTACTATGTCTAGAATAACCCTAAAATCAGAGTAAGTGGTATCAATTTCAAGAATATGCTGGTAGCTAGACTAATTATTATTCATTTACATGGTCCCATTTATACCATTAACAATTATTACTAGATAGAGATCTTGGTTAAACTTCAAAAAGCAGTTTCATTTTTTACCATTCTGTAAAAGACTGCTCATTTTACACTCTGCTGACACAATCAAAATTGAATTGCAGATGAAAAATCAAAGCCTCAGTACTTCCTATAACATTTTGCAAACTTGCAAAAATGTACTGACTAACATTAGACTCCTCAACCATTGCTGTATTTACTGTAGCATACAGACAAGGAACCTGAAATATATATTTAAGTTATTATATTTGTGCTAAGTTATTAAAATAGTTTGACCGGTCAAAACAGTATGCCATGATGATGGTATCTTGTCTGTGGCAGCTAGTACTGGTTTAGTGGTAGGAGAATTAAATCAAAAATCATCCTGGGTTTAAATCCCACGATACTGTAGTCATCCTCCCAGCTGTTAACTGAATTGAAGCAGGACCCATACTGAATATAGAATGTTGAATTTCAGGTGGGATATCCAGTCTAAATGAAATACAGTATAAAACAAAGGCAATAATGTAAAACAACCATCTGTAAAACAGTATGAAAATTCTAGCATCTGTAGGAGTCAGTGCTCCCTGGAATGCGGAATCACAATTCCACATTCAAAAAGCTTGGTGGAATTTTGAGGAGAATCTTGTGGAATTCTGCTAAGTGACCTTAATAAACTAAACTGTGAGTTTTAATGTGAGCCATAGTTTTGTTTGTTATATCAGGAAAACATATTTTGTGACTTTGGGACACTGAGGAGCCCACTCACATTCTCCCCAAATATACGTGAAATACTTCCTGTAAAGAATAAAACAATCCCCCAACATCTTTTTTATTTTCTTGTCCTGAAAAAAGAAAAAGGTCCCTCGTTATCTATACACCCCTCTCCCCAATCCCAACCCTCTCACTGAGTAACCCACCACCCCACACCCCCTTACCTTATATTTACCTCTGGAGATCCTCTTCTGTCATCTTCTGTCTACACTCTTCAAAGCCAAATTCTGAACTGAAGAATCAAAGTAAGTGCTGTATAATGGCTGTCAATGGCATTTTGAACTTACTGCAATATCTGGGCCATTTTACCATATTTTTCCACCAAATTTTCAACACGGGATTTTTGGGACCCCACCTCATGAACACTGCCACTGCTATTTTGCTAATCTGACCCAAAAGGTGATTTTGCCATCACCGTGCAGAATTGCCTTTTAGGACCAGTTAACAAAATGACGGTGCCAGTGTTCATGAGGTGGCATCCCAAAAAGCCCATGTTAAAAATTTGGTGAACAAATACCAAAAAACACCTGTGTTATGTCCGTTCATTGAAATTTTCCTACGCACACTCATAATGTTGGCAATTTTTAATATTTTCACTCCAAATTTTCAACATTGCTATTTTTTCTCATCACCTCATGAACAGTACAGCTATCATTTTCACATCCTGCCTGAAACATGTTTATGCTCCAGTGGCACAAAATGACACAGAATGGCATGGTCACTGTGCACAATCATATTTCAGGGCCAATTAAGAAAATGGCAGTGCCAGTGTTCATGAGGTGGAGTACCGATAGGCCATGTTGAACATTTAACATAGAAACATAGAATTTGATGGTAGATAAGGACCGCTTGGCCCAACCCAGTCTACCCATTTCCCTACCTAATGGATAAGCTGCACAGCCTAGTTAACCAAAAGCCTACTTTTTCCTACCCCCACCCACTAGAATTGCCTTATGACTGTCCTATGCATTCTTGAAATCCACCACTTTTTTTGACTCCACAACCTCCTCAGGAAGGCTGTTCCATGCATCCACAACCCTCTCCATGAAAAAAATACTTCCTCACATTACCTCTGAGCCATCCACCCTCAATCTTCAAATTCTTCCCCCTTGTTCTTGCACAACTCTTGTGCGGGAAGATGTTACCCTCTTGGACTTTGTTGATCCACCTGAGGTACTTGAAAGTTTCTATCATGTCATAGAAACATAGAAACATAGACTTAGATGGCAGATAAGGACCGCCTGGTCTATCCAGTCTGCCCATCTCCCTACCTAGAGGATAGATTCTAGTTAACCAACAGCCTATTTCTTCCTACCCCCCACAAGAATTGCCTTATGTCTGTCCCATGCATTCTTGAATTCTCCTACAGTTTTAGACCCCACAACCTCCTCAGGAAGGCTGTTCCATGTATCCACTACCCTCTCTGTGAAATAATACTTCCTCACATGGCCCCTGAACCGCCTTCCCTCTATCTTTAAATTGTGTCCCTTGTTCTTGCACGCCTTTTTCTGAAAGATGCTACCCTCTTGGACTTTGTTGATTCCACTTAGGTACTTAAAGTTTCTATCATGTCCCCCTCTCCCTTCTTTCCTCAAGGGTATACATATTAAGCTCCCTTAGTCTCTCCTCATACGGCTTCTCCTGCAGACCCTGCACCATTTTAGTTGCCTCCTCTGACTACCTCTATCCTGTCTATGTCCTTGGGAGATGGGGTCTCCAGAACTGGACACAGTACTCAGATGGGGTCTCACCAACTGTCTGTACAGAGGGATAACAACTTCCTGTTTTCTGCTGCTGATGCCTCTCCTATACATTCCAGAATACCCTCAGCCATCCCTACTGCCTTCTCACATTGCTTGCTAACCTTAAGGTCATCTGATATGATTACCCCCAGGTCCCTTTCCTTTTTTGTTGTTGTTACTACCTCCCCACCCATTGTGTATTCTTCCCCTGGGCTCTTGTTTCAGGTGCATTATTTTACTTCTTTGCATTGAATCCTAGCTGCCATACTTTGACCATTCCTCCAACCTTGCTAAGTCCCTTTTCATCCTTTCCACGCCTCCTTGTGTATCAACCCTGTTGCAGATCTTGTGTCATCTGCAAAAGGCATGTTTTTCCTTCCAGTCCTCTGCAATGTCACTGATGAAGACATTAAAAGGACTGGACCCAATATTGAACCCTCTGTACCCCACTAGTAACCTCTCTTTCTTCATTGTGGACTCCATTTACAATTACCTTCTGTGTCCTGTTGTGCAGCCAATGTTTTGCAGGCTACCACCCTGGGACCCACTCCCAGGCTGGTTAATTTGACTATTAATCTTTGTGTGGGACTGTGTCAAATGCCTTGCTAAAAGTCTAGGTAGGCCATGTCACAGCCCTCCCCTGGTCTACTACTTTGGTCACCCAGTCATAGAAATCTATTAGATTTGTCTGACATGACCTTCCCACTGTGAATCCATGCTGCCTTGGGTCCTGTGCTCCACTGGCCTCTGGGTACTCAACTGTTCTTTCCTTCAGAAGTGACTCCATCACTTTTCCTACCACAGAGGTCAGACTGACAGGTCTGATGTTTCCTGCCTCTGTCTTGGTCCCACTTTTGTGAAGGGGAATCACATCCGCCTTCCTCCAGTCCTTGGGTACCACACCATCCTCCCATGATTTATTAAAAAGAGTAGCCAGTGGTTTCACTAGTTCCTCTCTTAATTCTTTTAGAATTCTGGGGTGAATTCCATCAGGACCCATTGCTTTGTCCACCTTCAGTTTTAGGAGTTCCTGCAGAACCCTTTCTTCTATGAAAGGACTGGGATCGACCCCCATATCAGAGTGCTTCTGTTAATTGGATTAGGCACTTCCCCCTCCTCTTTTGTGAATACTGAGCAGAAATATTCGTTCAGTATCCCTGCTTTTTCACTGTCCCCCTCTGCCCACCCACCGTTCATTCTATTCAGCCTCACTATCCCTCCCTTTATCTTTCTACGCTCGCTGATGTACCTATAAAAGGTTTTATCCCCCTTCTTAACTGAGTTGGCTATCTTTTCCTTAGTTTGGGCCTTTGCTATTCTGACTTCCCTCCCTGCTTCCTTCTGCCTTAACTGATACAGCTCTCTGTGCTGCTCCTTCTGTGTTTCCTTATATTTCTGGAATGCTATCTTTTTCTTCCTGACTTTCACAGCCACCTCTTTTGAGAACCATAGTGGCTTTTTCTTTCATTTTGATTTGTTTATTTGCTTCACACAAAGGCTTGTTGCCTCTGTGATGGCAGTTTTGATGATTCCCCAATGTTGCTCCACACCTCCTTCTAGCCTGTTTGCTAGTGCTTTTCTGAGGCACTCTCCCATCTTGCCAAAGTCAGCTCTCCTAAAGTCCAGTACCCTCAGTTTTGTATGGCTTGACTCTATAGCTGAGTTTAACATGAACCACACTGTTTGTTGGTCACTTGTCCCCAGATGGTAACCCACTTCTAGATCTGAGATCCTCTCACTGTCCCCGTTTGAGAGTACGAGGTCTAAGATTGCTCCCTCATGAGTGGGTTCTGAAACTAGCTGTCTAATGCCTGCCACCTGTAGGGCATCAAGAATGGCCCTGCTCTTGGATGTGGCTGCAGCAAATGTGCTCCAGTTAACATCTGGCATATTCAGGTCTCCCATCAATAGTATCTCCTTTCTCTGCCATTCTAAGAATGCCTTCTATCATATCCTTGTCCATTCCCTCCCTGACATGGGGTCTGCACAAACCCGTGTGGATTGTGGTGCCTTTCCAGTCTCCAAGGTGACCCACAGTGCCTCCTCTCCTCCTGTTTACTCTTTTGTTCAGTTGCTTTTATCCCTTCCTTTACATAGAGAGCTACTCCTCCCCTCTTCTCCCTGCCTGTCTTTCCTGTAGGTTATGTACCCTGGTATGTTAACATCCCAGTCATGGTTCTCTGTGTACCATGTTTCTGTAACTGCTATGATATCCAGGCATCCCTCTTCCATCAAGGCCACCAGCTCAGGGAGCTTGTTGCCCAGACTACAGGCATTGGTACTCATTACCCTCCATTTCCTGATGGCCTTACTCCATTTTGCCCTATCCCTGTCCTTCTTGCCTTTGTCACTTTCTCCATTTACCTCTGCCCTTCTCCCTATCGACACCTCTATGTTGATGTTTGCCGCACTTACTACCATGATTATTTGGGGGGGCTAGGATTTCCCTGTTCCTTTCCAATGCCTCCCCCCTTGGCTAGTTTAAAAGCTTGCCAATGAAGCATTTAAACCTATCACCTAGGATCCTGGTTCCCCTCCCGGACAGATGCAGCCCATCATGCCAGTATAGGCTTGCATCACTCCAGGTGGACCCCCAGTCCCCAATGAAGCCAATCCTGAGCTCCACACCAGTTTTCAACCACTGGTTGAATCCCATGGTGTGGAGCACCCTAGCCTCCTATGCCATAGATGGGCAGCACCGCCGAGAAGGTTACCGTGCATGCTACTTGACTAAGGCCCTTCCCCAATTCCACAAACTCTTCCTGCACTTCTCTAATCCCTTTCTTAGCCAGGTTATTTGTCCCTAGGTGGACAATGACATCCAGCTCCCTCCCCTGTGCAGATGCTCAGGCAATCCTGAGGATTCGCTCCCTGTCCCTCCAAGCCATGGTGCCAGGCAGGTCGCCCCTCTCCTGCCTTTCCTCGAGGCTATACATATTAAGCTCCTTAAGTTTCTCTTCATATGTCTTCTGGTGCAGACACGGTACCATCTTAGTTACCCTCCACTGGACCGCCTCCGTCCTATCTATGTCTTTGCGGAGATGGGGTCTCCAGAACTGCATGCAGTACTCCAGATTGGATCTCACCAGCTGTCTGTACAGAGGGATAAAGGGGTACCATGCATTTCTGCATAAAGTTGAACCAGCATAATATTCTTTGGTGATTTGCATATACAGCCCATGGTGCTTTGCATTATGGAGGTATGTGTGATTTTGTATATATATATATATATATATTATGGTAGCATGCTAGTGCTACCATAGTTAGGGTTGAGGAGCCATTTACATGTTAAACCCAAAATTTGCACCTTAATAACTTTGCAACCATTTGACAGATTTGCCTGAAATTTGTAATACACGGTTAAGACCCATACGCCTTGGGATCTGCTAAGCATCGTACTAGTCAGATACAAGGCTGTGGAGTTATTAAGCATGATCTGCGTGTGCATTTATGCTTTTTCTGGAATTCTACGGTCGCTCCTACAGGTCGCACAGTTTGTGCGACCAGTTCAAAATCTTCAGAGAACGTGTGGTCAGGGTCCCTGATGTGCCTTTTGAAGATTTCTTGAAAAAATATTAAACAGTTCAAAAGTTATTCAAAAAACAATTTCCCATTATAAGTCAATGGGAAAAGTTAACAAAAAGTTCGACAGTGTCTCAAATGCACTTTTTACTGTCACAAATGGCCCTTTTACTGTTGCAAATCCGCCATTTTGTTTTCAGTTACTGATCAGAAAAATGCTTGGCATTTAAAATTGGGACCCTCTAGCAACCTAATTCTTTCTGTATTCACCTAGTCGGGCCCTGAGGATGCTAGCCATGTCTTTACTTTGGAGTAAAACACCCCAGAAATATGTTTTTCAAATTTTTGGAAAAAGTACTTTTGCAAAGTACTGTCGCACTTGTGACACTGTCGAATGGCATATAAAGTCATAAATCATGAAGCCAGTACTTTTCTAGGCTGTGGAAAATGACAGCAATTTTGGCACCCTGCTGCAAAAGAACAGTTTAGTGCTTTGGCCTGAAATTTGAAGGGAACGTAGCCAACATCTCACAGATGTGCCTTTCAGTGTCGTGTTGAAAAAATATTATACAGCGGCAAAGTTACAGCACTCCAAAGTTGACACTTTTTCCCATAGGATAACATTACGGCATCCGACGCATTGCAGCAATCCTTTGGCACCCTGCTGCAAAATAATGGCTCGATCTTTTGGGCTGAAATTTGGAAGGAAGACAGCCAACAACCCACAGAGGTGCCTTTTAGTAGTTTGGTGAAAATATATTACAGGGAGTCAAAGTTATGGCACTCCAAACTTCTCTTTTTTTTCCATAAGCTAACATTACGGCGTTCTCCACGCATTTCAGGGCCCGTATCTCGGAAACGGTGCGAGGTATGGACTTTTCGTTAGAAAAATACTTAGCCCCCTAATCAGGCCTAAGTACAAAACTAGCCAGTAAAGTCATAAATCATATGACTTTTAAATTTTTTTTCTATGTCGTACGATTCCTGAGATATAAGCAATTTAGTATTTCAACTCCTCCTTTTCTGCTCCGAGACCCATTATTATGCATACATTCTTTGTATTCACTGTCTTTCTCTATGAGCTTTTGGGAAAACCAGCCTGTGTGCTTACATTACTGATACGTTGTTTTTTCATTATGGCTCTGTACGCTTCACTTACAGTTCACGCTCACGCCACCATGTGCGTATCCTTTGCGTTTTCATTTGCACTTGCGTTTCCATTATTTTTTGCCATTTGTGTCTACAGTACTGTTTCTCTTTCTGTTTTGCTTTGCATCACCATGCCCATTGCCATTTTCATTTGCAGGCACCATGTTACCATGTAACAAGACATCACGTGGCAGACTGTTCCCGTCTACGCCACCATGTGCATTACCCTTTCTGTTCTCATTCACGCTTGTGTTACCATGTGTGCCACTGTTAGCTCTTCTGTTTGCATTGCTGTTCCTGTTACTATGTCACAAGACATCACATGGTGGGAGCGCGGGGCCCTTGCTCCCATCACTGCATTACATTCACTATTTCTTGTTATCATTCTCAAAAAGAAGGGAAATTAGAGGCAAAAAAACTCAGTTTAATGCATCAGTTAGGGTTGTTCCACAGTGACAAAAGTGAGGAAATTTGGTGTTAGGGTTGAAAACCCCCCTTGGACCCCCCAGCCCACCCACCAACTAGCATTGGGGTGAGCATTGAGGTGTTCAGTCCTAATTCTCACCCCATTCTTCTATTCCTCTGCTTCTTTACACATGTGATGAGGTGAGAGTTAGGGCCGATGACCCCAATGCGCACCCCAATGCCGGTTGGGGGGTGGGCTGGGGGGTTCAAGGGGGGTTTTCAACCCTAACACTGAATTTCCTCACTTTTGTCACTGTGGAACAACCCTAACTGATGTATTAAATGGATTGTTTTGCCTCTAATATATACGGTATATATATATATCTATATATATAGATATAGATATACAGTATATAAATATGCAGTATATAGATAGCTAGATAGATAGATAGATAGATAGATAGATAGATAGATAGATAATAGGGTTCAAAGGCCATTTCTATGTTCAACCCCAAATTTTGCACTTTAATAACTTTGCTACTCTTTGACCAATTAACATGAAATTATGCATGTGCTGTTGGGAGCAAAATATATCTTGATGTGGCAAGTTTCATTCAGGTCAGATGTGCAGGTGCAGAGATGCGAAGAGTCAAAAAAAAATGAAAATGACCATTTTTGTGTAAATGTTTGTCATGCTGTTTCTCAGAAACTGCTTTTGGGGTTGGTCTTCGATTTTAAGGGAATATCAGGCTTGGGTCACAGATGTACTTTTTGAAGGTTTGGTAAAAAAAGATTAATCCATTTAAAAGTTATTAAAATGTAAAGTTTCTCATTATTTCCTATGGAAAAAGTTAGATGTGCTGTGAGAAAGAGAATATCTTGATCATGAAAGTGGTATTCTCTTTTGCAAATGCATAATTCTCTTTCATGCTGCTGTCATCTTGTTTTCATTGAGCAAGACAAAGAAACTTAAGTATTTTTAAAAACAGAGGCAGTTGTTAAACACCAACAGTTGTGTTTATCTAATTGGGACCCTAGGAATCAGATTGTGGGGTTACTTTTCCACAAATATGTTTATTTTGGGCAAAATTTCATAAATGCCAGCCACACTTCTCTTTATGTAAAATCTTTTTTTGCTTTTTATTTTTATTAAATTTATAAACTCCATTAATTACCTTGGATCACTTCCTCATTTAACATGAATTTATCTTTCAGTTGCTCATTACACTTTTAATTTTCATTTCCTATTATTGATACAGCGTTAATATCTAGACATGTGCATTCTAACACTCAAAAGCAGTTACTAGTGCTTCTTTGTATTCAAATATTAGGGTACATGCTGTTAGGATATGGATTCTTCCCATTACGCTGTATTTTTTACCAGGCACATTTTGCTATCATTACTTTTCTGTCTGTGTTATTTTTCTTTCATGAATAATTTTGAGTTATTTTTAAGACAAGGCAAATTTCACCATTTCTATCATTCCAAGTTATTTATTCATGCTGCTACATATTCATGTGCTATTGTTAAAAACATTCATGTGTGCCATTTCAACATTATGATTCTACTTTCCTGTTAAGAACTCTGAATTTCCTTTAAAAGAAGGTGAAAATAAAGGTGACAGCATTTTTGCCGCACTGTCTTGCCGACGGCATTGTGGTCGGTTATGTTCTGACCCACTGCCCTAGTAACTGCTTTTGAGTGTTAGAATGCACCTGTCTAGATATGAATGCCCGTATGAATAATAGCAAATAAAAATTAAAAGTATAACAAGCAACTGAAAGATAAATTCAAGTTGAACAAGATAGTGATCCAAGGTAATTAAGCTAACTAATGGAGTTTATAAATTTAATTACATAGGAAGAAAAAAGCATTTATGCAACACAAGAAACAATTTTGTAAACAAATTGCTGTATTAAGAGTTGAATATTTTTCCAAGAGACTGCATCAGTTTCACAATAAGTCACCATAGATTGCTATTTTGGATTCTAAGGATTCTTTTTCATGAGCTGTCAAAATCCTTTTTCATCAGACTAAAATCCTTTTTTCTAAGCTGGCCCAGTGGCATGGAGGCTGAGGCAGCATGCCTTACCTCCTACCATGCCAGCGATCCATGTTTGCGGTGTGAGCGGGTCACCGGGGGTTGGCTGAGGAGGGAGATGATTGAGTGTCCAGAGGACAGCTCTCCTCTGCTGGGAGGGGTGGAAATGGAGTTTGCTACTTGACTGGCCCCTAGTGGTACCTGGAAGCCAGTGCAATGGACCACACAAGCGGGGGCGAAGCCAAGCAAGATGCCCAGTGTGCCACACATGGAAGTGTGCACAGCTTGGCAATTGGCATCATTGCATGCCTTGGCTCTGTGCTCAGGGTGGGACAAAACCAGAGGAGGAAACAAGCTGACCAGCAGGATGAAGACAGTCTCCCTGCCACACTAGGCCAACTGGTGCCTCAAATTGGCAATAGGCAATGGCCAGCACAATGTCCAGTGGTGGTGATGTGGGGGCAGTGGAAGGGGGCTGACTAGTGGTGGGTTAAAATAAATAAATCCTTTTTTGTTCCATGCAGATATACGAAAGAGTGAACTGAGCATGCTTAGAACCTGAAAATTTTAAAATGTAATGACTTTAGAATGGATTAATATTTTTTCACCAAACTAATGCTGGCTTGATCTTTGGGGCAAGAACTTTCTACCCTGATAATTGCATCCAAAAATTCCATATGGTTTGGCCGCAGCATGATGAGGAAAAAACTGCCCAAAAAACTGAATATTAGGGTTTTACAATGCGCAGTGCAAAATCCACCAATCCAACCAAAACAAAATTCAGTACATCAAGTGACCAACCCAATGGGAAAGAGCACACTAAATTATGTGCAAATTCATTGAACGGTTGCAAAGTTATTAAAGTGCAGAATTTCAGGTTTAACATTAAAGTGCCTACTCAACTTTAACTATAGGGGTGCAGCTGCGCTCCTATAATATACATAGAAACATAGAAACATAGACTTTGACTGCAGATAAAGACCGATTGGCCCATCTAGTCTGCCCATTTCCCTACCTATAGGATAGGCCACAGATCCTAGTTAACCAACAGCCTATTTCTTCCTACCCCCCACAAGAATTGCCTTATGTCTGTCCCATGCATTCTTGAATTCTCCCACAGTTTTAGACCCCACAACCTCCTCAGGAAGGCTGTTCCATGCATCCACTACCCTCTCTGTGAAATAATACTTCCTCACATTGCCCCTGAACTGCCCCCCCATCTTTAAATTGTGTCCCCTTGTTCTTGCATGTCTCTTTTTCTGAAAGATGCTACCCTCTTGGACTTTGTTGATTCCACTGAGGTACTTAAAAGTTTCTATCATGTCCCCCTCTCCCTTCTTTCCTCAAGGGTATACATATTGAGCTCCTTTAGTCTCTCCTCATACGGCTTCTCTTGCAGACCCTGCACCATTTTAGTTGCCCTCCTCTGGACTGCCTCTATCCTGTCTATGTCCTTGTGGAGATGGGGTCTCAGAACTGGACGCAGTATACTCAGATGGGGTCTCACCAACTGTCTGTACAGAGGGATAACAACTTCCTGTTTTCTGCTGGTGATGCCTCTCCTATGCATCCCAGTATACCCCAGCCCTCCCTACTGCCTTCTCACATTGCTTGCTAACCTTAAGGTCATCTGATATGATTACCCCAGGTCTCTTTCCTTTTTGTTGTTGTTACTACCTCCTCCCATTGTGTATTCTTCCCTGGTTCTTGTTTCCCAAGTGCATTATTTTCACTTCTTTGCATTGAATCCTAGCTGCCATACTTCTGACCATTCCTCCAACCTTGCCAAGTCCTTCTCATCCTTTCCATGCCTCCTTGTGTATCAACCCTGCTGCAGATCTTTGTGTCATCTGCAAAGAGGTATACTTTTCCTTCTAGTCCCTCTGCAATGTCACTTATGAAGACATTAAAAGGACTGGACCCAATACTGAACCCTCACGTGTACTCCCACTAGTAACCCCTCTTTCTTCAGAGTGGACTCCATTTACAATTACCTTCTATGTCCTGTTGTCCAGCCAATGTTTTACCTAGGCTACTGCCTGGGACCCACCCAGGCTGGTTAATTTGACTATTAATCTTTGTGTGGGACTGTGTCAAATGCCTTGCTAAAGTCTAGGTAGGCCATGTCAGCCCTTCCTGGTCTACTACTTTGGTCACCCAGTCAAGAAATCTATTAGATTCATCTGACATGACTTTTCCTGCCAGAACCCATGCTGCCTTGGGTCCTGTGCCCCACTGGCCTCTAGGTACTCAACTATTCTTTCCTTCAGAAGTGACTCCATCACTTTCCCTACCACAGAGGTCAGACTGACAGGTCTGTAGTTTCCTGCCTCTGTCTGGGTCCCACTTTTGTGAAGGGGAATCACATCCAAATTCCTCCAGTCCTCGGGTACCACATATATATCTTAGTGACATGTTCATGCCAGTATAGCTAGGGTTGCCCAGCCAATTCTATGTTAAACACCAAATTTTGCACCTTAATAACTTTGCAACCATATGACCGATGTGCTCAAACTTTTTCATGCGCCGCCTCTGGTACTATAGATCTCTGGATCTGGCAAGTTTTGTTCCAGTTGGTGGTGCAGTTGTCGAGATGTGGAGTGCCAGAGACTGTGTCATTTTCCATTTAGATACAAATGATTTGCTCATCCACATCTCCAAAAGGGCTTGGGGTCTGGTCTGAACCTGTTATAGCCTACAGGAAAAAATATATGTGCCATGAAAAAGCAGTTTCTGCTTTTGGGAAAGCACTTTTTGTTGCCTCAAATCGAAAAGTTAATGCCCTGTTGCCACCTTCTTGTTTTCAGTTAGGAACAAATATACTGCAATTAAAAAAAAATACTACCCTTTGGAAACACCAACAGTGGTGTTTACCTAATCAGGGCCCAAGGAACATGATTCTGATTGTAGTTTTTTAAAATAGCAGCCAGAAATATGTTGTTTTTTTTTTTTAATTCAGCCCAAGTTACGTGCATCCACTGAATTTATTCTCTGCACTCAGATAACTTTGATATTTTTCAATAGTTTGCCACAAAATTATCAACATAGCCATTTTTTTCACATTACCTCATGAACAGTACAACTGTTATTTTTCACATCCTACCAGAAATGTGTTTTTGCACCTGTGGTACAGAATGGTGTTGCAGTTACACATAATTACATTCTGCCTTGCATTTCACAGTTTCTCTGTACTGTGGGACATGAGGTGGGGTAATAATACAAACATACCACCTCCACTTCCCCACCTCCTTGTCTTCCTACCCCCTCCTACCCCTACCTCAGTCATCCCCTTCCTCTAGGCCCCCCTGCCTGTACCCCATTTCAGTGCACAATATTCCTGTCCCTCTGAACCTACCACCCTTCTCTATGATGTCATCTACAGCCCCATGTTTTCACTTTTTCCTTTTTTCCTTTTTCTTCTGCCCCAGTGAAAACTTGTCTCACTCTATGTGTATCATCTACACGAACATACAAAAATGCCAGCAGAAATAGGCCTCCGACTCTGTCAAGTCTGCTAGATTGTGCAGCTAGCCCCTCCTCTCGTAACTGCCCCTCCCACTCCTCCCCTCCTTAGATTTACCCTCGCCTTCACCCAGTCCCATCCCCTCTTGAAACTGCCCACCATGTTACAGGCCACCACCTCCTGTGTTAACGTGCTCCATTTGCCCACCACCCTTTCCGTGAAGAACTGTCTCCTTATCTCCCTCCTGAATCTTCCCCCCTTCACTTTGAGACTGTGCCCTTTCATGTCCCTTCCTCATCTTAATTGGAAGAGCCCCTTTGTTTGAGTCTTGTTTATCCCTTTCAAGTACTTAAAGGTCTCAAGTCATGTCCCCCTCATCCCTCCTCTCCTCCAAAGAATACATATCTAGCTCGCTCAGCCTTTCCTCATAGGGCTTGCCCTCCAATCCATGGATCATCTTTGTTGCTTTACATTGTACCCCCTCCAACAATCTGACATCCTTCTTCAGGTACGGGTGCTAGAACTGCATACAGTACTCCAGGTGTGACCTGACCAATGACCTGTACAGGGGGAGAATTGCCTCCCTTCTTCTGGAGGATTCCCCTCACTTTGCACCCCAGCATCTTGTTGGCCTTCACTGCCACTTTCCTGCACTGAGCAGAATTGTTCATGCTCCCCTTTATAAATACCCCTAGGTCCTTTTCGTACACATTCCTACCCAACTGTACCCTTCCCAGCTGATAGTCTCTCACCTGGTCTTTGCTCCAAAGTGCATTACCTTGCACTTCTTGGTATTGAACTCCAGCTGCCATGTTTCTGACCATTCCTTCAGTTTAGTTAGGTCGTCTTGTAGCCCTTTCCATACCTCCATGTTATCAACCACCTCCCCCATTTTGGTGTTGTCTGTAAACAGACTGATTTTACTTCAGATCCCATGTGAAATATCAGCTATGAATGACCCAAACAACACCTGCTCCAGCACCAATCCCTGTGGCACTCCACTCGTCACTGCCCTCAGTGCTGACAGTTCCCCTCCCACTACCACCCTCTGCTGTCTAACCCTGTCAATAAGATGGCTTTGCTGACAATGTGGTCACTGTTATTCAATATATGGTGGGCCTTGTCCTTACATGCCTACATAAATATGTGCATCTATGGAGGGATTGGAGCACAGGGTACAGCAAAATAAGGATACTATTATACTATCTCAAAAAGTAAGGACATTCATTCCAAAAACTCTGTTAATGCATCAGTTAGGGTTCCAATTACAGCAGCAAATGTATGGAAATTCAGTGTTAGGTATCCCAACACTACCACCCAACCCAACCCCCCACCTTCCATACACAACCAGGCATTGGGGTGTGCCTTGGGGTCATCAAGCCTAACTCTCACCCCATTCTAATATACTGTACCATCTCAGCTTCCTTACACATGGCATGGGGTGAGTGTTAGGCCCGAAGACTCCAAGGGACACTGTGATGCCTGTTGGTGTGTGGGAGGTGTAGGGTGGGGCAGTAGGTTTGAAACTTTAACACCAAATTTTCATATTTTTGTCACAGTAATAGGAATCCTAACATATGCATTAATGGAGTTTTTTACAATTAATGTAATGATATGGATATAGATGTAGATATAGCTATAGATATTGTGCACATATGTAATATATGAATCCTCACTATCCCTTCTGCTTGTCACCCTATCCCTGTCTCCCCACCAACCACCCAACCTATCCTCTCTCCCATCTGCCCCACCTACCCCTTTATTCCTACCCCAACTCCCCTTTACCCATTCTGCCTCCTAGCACTTCTTCCCTTCCTCCACCTCCTTGTCTCCCTACCCCCTCCTCCCACACCCCAGTCACCTCTCTCCCCTAGACCACCCTCCCTGTACCCCATCTCTGTGCACAATATTCCTATCCTGCTGAACCTACCACACCCACTTTCCCACCTCCCAGTCTCCCTACCCCCTCCTACACTTACCTCAGTCATCAGCCTCCCCTATATGCCCATCCCTGTACCCCATATCAGTGCACAATATTCCTGTCCCTCTGAACCTACCACCCATCTCTGTGATGTCATCTACAGCCCCATGTTTTCACTTTTTTTCTTTTTTCCTTTTCCTTCTGCCCTCAGTGAAGACTTGTCTCACTCTATGTGTATCATCTACATGCACATTAGTGCAGTTAGCTTTTTGTATGTAATGTATCAGTTATTTGCAACAATCCAAGTTGTACCTTATCATTGCCAATGCTGTTTACTCATGCTGTCCAAATCTGTTTTGTATAAGATCATGTATGTCATTGTATTGTTTGAAATCCCCAGGACCTCCTTGTGAATGAGCTTGCTCAAAGGAGTAATTCCTGTAATAATAAACTTTTTTTATTTTTTTTGCCATTCACTTTTTATTCAGTTTAACTTGTGTTACAGAGACATGTTACCAAGGCAATATACATAGTGTACAAAATTGATACTTAACAATCTTATAGAAGCTAAACCATTACAATGCGTCTCTGCCAACCCCCCCATAGCCATCCCCCATAATTAACCACCCCCGCGTAACCCACATTCCCACCCCACACAAGGCGCTGGACCTTAAACCGGATAGCATGGGACCTATTCTTACCTACCTATGAATAGGATATTACTAATGGGGACCAGATTCTCTCAAATAGAGGCAGTTGATTATGAAGAATTGCTATCATCCTCTCAACCCTGAGGCTTGTGAGCAGATCCACAACCATTCAGAGTAGGTTATCCTAAGGAGTCTTTCCAGTGTTTGAGAACTAACCTCTTCACTGTGATAGAAATCAAGGTCATGTGAAACTTCCTCAGTTTAACAGGAAAATCTGACATGATCCCCAACAAACAAACTTCAGGGCGAAACATATCATCTAGTCCTAGTAATGGACTGGCTTTTCTCCTTATTTCACTCCACAATGGAGCAATTTTAGAGCAGTGCCAAAAGATATGAAGTAAATCTCCTCCCTCTTGACCACATCTATAACATTTAGGATCCTTTACCACTTTCAGATCTGCTAGTTTTTGAGGGAAGAAATAAATATTATGCAAAATTTTGAATTGAATAAGTCTCAGGCAGTCTTGCCTAGTGAACTTATGACAGTTCCTCCAAATTTGCGGCCAGTCTAACATAACAGTGGGGAAGATTTTAGCCCAATATGAAGAGGGTGCTAGGTTTTCAGAGAAGGCCCATTGGAACAGAACCTGATAAATTTTAGAAACAGCTTGGGGAGTTCCTATCAACAGTCCTAAATCTACCCAAAACGGAATACGGGGTGGGGTGATCATAGTCAGACCAACTTTCTGAACTAGTAAGTGTCATAGTTGAAAAATCTTGAAACTGTCTTTCATGGGCAGCCTGAATCTATTTAGTATTTCAATTGTTGAGATTAGGTCCCCATCATCGTTAAGAAAATCCCCTAATGTACAGTCCCCAGACATAGGTAACCAATTTTGCCTGATAATTTATTACCTATCAACCATTGAGGGTTTCCCATAATGGGTTGTGCTCATCTTTAGTTTGGTCGTATTTCAAAAAATTGCAAAGTTGGTTATGGATCCTTAAAGAAACCCCAATGGGGGATTTCTTTAAGAGAGGGGGGAGCAATTTCCCAGTAGTATAGAGTAAAGCTTCTGGATTGAGGCCCAAACTCTTAATAAAATTAATTTCCAGGCTTACCCATAGCGGAACATATTCCGCAGTTGGAAAGGAGGCCGGAGAGTGCACCCATCTACCGTATCTATTCACATGCGCAGCCCAGAAGTAAAGAGAAAAATGAGGTAATTTCAGCCCGCCAAGAGGCTTGGGCACCGCCAACTTAGAATATGACATCCTGGCTTTCCTATAATCCCAAACAAAATCAGCAATTTTCTTATGAAGTTTGTTAAACCATGCCAAGGGGAGCCAAACATTTAACATGCTTAAAGGGTAGAAAAGTCTAGGGAATATGTTCATTTTGACAATGTTTATTCTACCCCACAATGACAATTGAAGCTGCTACCTTTTTCATGTCTAACTCTATGCTATGAACCACAGAATCTAAATTTAATTGACGAGAGGCGGTCTGGATTATTTGTCAAAGTGAGGCCCAAGTATTTAAGGGATTTAGGGCTCCAACCTAGTCCCAGACTTACGATCTCCCTTTTAAATACTCTATTATTTAAGGGATATACAATCATTTTATCCTGATTCAGTTTGTAGTTAGCTAAAACACTAAATTTATGTATTATTTTTAGTAGATTTGGCACTGAACTAGTGGGATTTGAAACAAAAATTAGTAAATCATCCACGTATGCCGTGACCTTGATAATTTGGTCCCTGATTTTTATCCCCTTAATCCCGGTACATAAAACTATATGCCTTATCAAAGGCTCTATGTACAGATTGAATAAAAAGGGGGATAAAGGACAACCTTGCCTCGTGCCCGCATGTAATTTAAAAGGTGAAGATATAACCCCATTGCATGTAACTCTAGCAGAGGGATTCGAGTAAAGTGCCTTGATCTAACTCACGAACTTCTCTGGGAAACCAAACTTATCCATCACCTGGAATAAAAATGCCCAATGGACCCTATCAAATGCCTTCTCGGCATCCAAGGAGACCAACGCCATCGGGAGGTCGGCCTCCTTGGAGGCCAAGAAGACATGAGTCAATGTTCTGAAGTGATCAGCCGAAGATCTACCTTCATGAAGCCCACCTGCTCCAGGCCTATCAATTTTGGTAATAATTTGTTGATTCTGTCAGCCAGTATTTTGGCTAAGATCTTGATGTCGTAGTTTAACAAGGAAATGGGCCGATAGCTGGCGGGCTTCTCAGGTGGTCTGTTTGGTTTAGGTATCAAAACTATAAGTGCTTCCGACAAGGATCTGTAATAATAAACTTGAGCTTGAACTTAATTTAATTATGAACTCTACACAGGGTGAGACTAGGGTTGCCTCAACTAGTTCTTAAAAGATTAGAGCCCTTTTAGAACCCAGTTGTTCAAGCTGTAATGTAGAACTCCCATAGAACACTCATGGGTCCTAAGTATTAAGGGTTTTGAATAATGAATCTATTTTTTAAATTGGCTGTTCTAAAACAGGAGGTACTAGTCTGGAAAACAGACTGATTATTAGAAATGACATTCTAAAATGTTTTAATGAGACACACATATGAAGAACATGCTACTCATATAATTGTATATGCAGCTGTGCTGAACTACAAGGCATCAGTTGTGCATTTGCATTTTGAATGGCACACAGCATTTATCTTTCTTTCTGCATGTGCAGCAAAGCAATATTAATGCTGTGCTGAGAGTGCAGATCTTTTTTTAAGGTTTTTTTTTATTTCTGCAATAAGAAAACAACAAGGAAAGGGAGGCAGGACATGTGGAATGCTGGGTGCATGAATGACAGGAGCCTAGGGAATACAATTTGTGACATGCAGGCACTGGTGGCAGAAGCCAGTTAGACTTGGTGGCTATGATGGAGACAGGAACTATACAAAACCATGGCTAGGAACTGTCTATGACAGGTTATACAGTTTCAAGTAGTGATAGGAGAGAGTGGAATGTGGGAGGCACTGCCTTGTATGTAAAGAGGGCATATGGTTTAAAAATGACATATACATGAAGGTGGGCACTGATTCAGAAGTACTGTAAGTAAAGGTTGTCATGAATAGGGGAGGTTTATTAGAGTTTGAGTAACATCAAGACTGTCTAAGTGGACGTGGAGTTGGAAGACATAATTTAAAAGGATGAAGAAGCAAGGTAAGGTGCTGCAAATAGGAGACTTCAACATGTCAGATGTGGGCTGGAGTGTCCCTGTAGCAGCAGCTGATATAATCCAGAAGCTAATAAAGGTCCTACAGAATGCACTCCTGGTACAGAGGGTGGAGGAGCCGCCAATGGAGGGGGCCATTCTGGATTTGGTCCCATAAATAGGGGCAGTACTAGAGAGGTCACAGTAAGGGAAATCCCTGGGAACCACAGATGTCATGACAATGTGGTTTGACAAAACAACTGAGCCAGAAGGCAAGCACTGACCAGCTAAGGTTCTATATGCTAATTAGTTGTATTTTCGTATAACGAGGGAACTGGTTAAGGAGAAGCTAGTGGGGGTTGGGCTACAGTGACCTATGATAGTAAATAGGGCTGATAAATGAGTATCTTGAAGTAACAAGAGTCTGTATTGAGCAGTAGTAAAACAACATACAAACTGGAGAGTGGGAAAACCAATTTAATACATAAAGTGGATGCAGGAGGCAGTACAGGGAAAAAAGGCTAACCAGACAAGTGAAGGCAGGAATGTGTAGCGGACCAAGAAGAGAGATGCCAGCAAGAGGATAAGGAAGGCAAAATTAAAAGCAGACAAGTGAAGAGCAGATGGGGTACAGTATGGGTTAAGGAATTCCCCCACTACATTAGGGAGAAGAATAAATCCAAGGGGGGTTTTGTTAGACTGAAGAATAGAAAAGGTGGGAAGTGGAGAATCAGGGTAATGTATTAAAACTAAATTAATATCTTTGGTCTGCATTAACAGTAGAAGAGAAGGGCCACTGCTTAAATGTGGGCACATGGCCTACAAGGCAGAGGGGGCTCAAAAGGAACATGAAGTTGATCACTGAGGAGAGGGTACTGAGGGACCTAAATGCTCTAAGCATAGTAAAATCAATGGGCCTGGATGGGTGGAGCCCTAGGGTGAAAAATGAAAGTGGCAGTAGCTGATTGCCACACTGGCAGACCTTGTCATTTGTTCATTGGAAACAGGAGTGGTGTTAATGGATTCGAGGGCAGCTGATATGGTACCATTGCACAAATGTGGGAACTAGTATGAGACACAAAAAAGTAGTCCTGTCAGTCTGATATCTTTATTGGGCATATTACTTGAGGCCATTATTAAGGAGAAGATGTGGAGTTTCTGAATAACAGTGCATTCCAGGACAAAAAAACAGAACACATTCACCTTAGGTGTGGGGGGGGGGGCATGTCAGACAAATCTGACTGATTTTTTTGACTGGGTCAAGAAGGTGGTGAACAATGGATAGGCAGTGGACATACAATACTGTACTGTAGTGGGACATTAACAAAGCCCATGATTCTATTCCACATAGGATAATTGTTAAGAAAGTGGAGGACCTTGAGTGGGGGGTGAAGATTGCAGAATAGACCAGGAATTGGCAGGGTGAGAGAACACAGAGCGTAGTCTTAAATGATAAATTCTTAGAACCATGAGAAGTCACCAGTGAGGTTCCCCAGAGATCAGTCATTGTCCCACTACTTTTAACTTCTTTATTTGTGTCATCAAGAAAGGGGTGCAAAAGAAGATGTGCCTAATTGCAGATGACACAAATTCTATGATAGAGAGGACAGTGATGAAGGATCAAGTCATGTGTGGAAGATGAGGCAAGCCTGAAAAAATGGTCAAGGGTCTAGCAACTAAATTCAGCTCCAAAAAGTGCAGTTATACATATTGGGATCAGGAACATGAAAACAGGATACAGAATGGGAGTAGTGTTGAAAGAAATTGTGGTCAGAGCCGATTTCAACTGCACTGAGTTTTTACAAGCGCCACCAAAGTACGTTGTTCACAAGATGATGGCAATGACAGAACTGCACATGTGGGATATTCGCTTATGTGCAGTGTGATTCAGTGGCCATCTTGTGCACAGGGCCCATCACTTCTGCACTTGTGGAAGAAAAAGAAGTGCCCCGCGAAGTGGGTGTGTTTATGCGGCCAGCGAAGGGGAAGGGATGCATAAACACAACTGCTGGAAACTGTGCCAGAGTCCTGTGGAAGCACACGGTCCAGTCATGTGCTTCCACAGTGTTCTTCTGAGATGTTGATGATGGCATAACATCTGTGGAGCTCCACCCAATCAACCATAAAAATGAGGGATATCAAGGTCCTAAGGCAGCAGTATTTATTATTCAGCAAATAAATTCATCATATAGTCTTTGGTAAAAATGTATTTCTGACATCCTTAGATTCATGTTCAGCTTATTTTAAATTTTTTCAGATGCTGCTAACACAGAATTAGAGCTAATTTTTTAATTAATGACTCACATCACTACTGATGGCCACCACTCACATAGATTTCTTTGACTGGGTAACCAAAGTAGTAGATCAGGGAGGGGCTGTGGACCTGGCCTACCTAGATTTTAGCAAGGCATTTGATACAGTCCCCCACAAAAGATTAATACACAAGATAGCCAGCCTTGGAATGGGTCCCAAGGTGGTAGCCTGGATAAAAAATTGGCTAGACAACAGGAAGCAAAGAGTAGTAGTAAACGGAGTACACAGTGAAGAAAGGAGGGTTACTAGTGGGCACCGCAGGGTTCAGCACTGGGACCGGTACTTTTTAATGTCTTTATAAGTGACATTGCAGAGGAACTGGAAGGAAAAGTATGTCTCTTTGCAGACGACACAAAGATCTGCAACAGGGTTGATACACAGGCTGGAGTGGAAAGGATGAGAAGGACTGGCAAGGTTGGAGGAATGGTCAGATGTATGGCAGCTCAGATTTAATGCAAAGAAGTGCAAGATAATGCACATGGGAAACAAAAACCCAGGGGAAGTGTACACAATGGGGGGTGAGATACTGACAACAGTAAAAATAGAAAGGGACCTGGGGGTAATTATATCAGATGACCTAAAGGTGGGCAAGCAATGTGAGAAGGCAGTAAGGAAGGCTGGAGGGATACTGGGATGCATAGGAAGAGGCATCAATAGTAGAAAACAGGAAGTTGTTATCCCTCTGTACAGACAGTTGGTGAGACCCCATCTGGAGTACTGTGTGCAGTCTCTGGAGACCCCATCTCCACAAAGACATAGACAGAGTGGAGGCTGTCCAGAGGAGGGTCATCTCAAAATGGTGCAGGGTCTGCACCAGAAGACATAATGAAGAAAGACCAAAGGAGCTTTAATATGTATACCCTTGAGGAAAGAAGGAGAGGGGGACATGATAGAAACTTTAAAGTACCCTCAAGGGAATTAACAAAGTCCAAGAGGGTAGCATCTTCCAGAAAAGAGATGTGCAAGAACAAGGGGCACAATTTGAAGATAGAGGGAAGGCTCAGGGGTAATGTGAGAGAAGTATTTTTTCACTGAGAGGGTTGTGGATGCATGGAACAGCCTCCCTGAGGAGGTTGTGGAGTCAAGAACAGTGGGGGACTTCAAGAATGCATGGGACAGGCATAAGGCAGTCCTAGGGTTGGGTAAGAGGAAGTAAGCTGTTGATTAACTAGGATCTGCAGCTTATCTGTTAGGTAGGAAAATGGGCAGACTAGGTGGGCCAAGAGGTCCTTATCTGCCGTCAAATTCTATGTTTCTATGTTTCTATGTTTACAAATCTCTTCTGCTAAAGATACCTGTTGAATGTACATGTAAGATTCATAAGGTGGATGTATTAGGATTGTGTTACCACGTTACTGATGGTAAACAGCACAACACTGTACCAAGATATTTAATTTGTTCATGGTGGGCATGGCATGGCAGAGGGAACATTTAAAATGTCAAAAATCTATATCTTGGTTCAGGAATGAAAGAAATCAAAATGAAAATGAGATATCTTGACATACCAGACAAACTTTACTGCTGAGAAAAAAATTAGAACAATATGGCCAGTAACAAACACTGCTGCTTTAATAGCATACAATTTAAAACATCCAGCCCAGTACAACAGAGCAGTGGGGAGTGCAAATATAATTCTGGGATGCATAGGCAAAGGGATCAGCAGCAGAAGAAAATAGGTGATCATGTGGCTGCATTTGGAGTACTATGCACAGTTCTCAAGTCTGAGTTCTAATAAAGACATGGGTTGAGGTGGTGTAGAGAAGGGCAACAAAAATGATTCAGGGTCAGCCAGAAAAATTCTTCATGGAGAGGCTCAAAGACCTCAACATGAATACATAAAATTGCAGGAGAGAGAAAGTGGGACATGATTGAAACTTTCAAGTTTCTTCACAGGATAAACAGGTTAGACACAGGGAAATGTTCACAATGAATGGAAACACACACCAGGGCGAATGTAAAGAATCTGGTGGAAAGGAGATTTGGGAAGCATGTCAGAAGATATTTCTTAACAGAGAGGGTGAGGAAATAATGGACAAGGCTGTCAGAGGGGCTAGTCTGTGGGCAAACCACTGGAGGGATTCAAACAAGGAAGGGAAAGACATATAGGGTGGTGAGGATAGCAGTGGAGGATGATATGGAAGAGAGTGAGAGTGACTGCAGTCATTAACATCATGATATATGTATGACCAAGCATATTACACAGGCTAGGAAACCTTTTTCTGCTGTCAGTTTCTATTTTGCCTTTTAGAGTATCTCTCAGTGCTATCTCCCCAGTCCAATACACTAAAGAGTCCAAGTTCTAAAGCATTTTAGAACTCTAGAGCTACTGTATTTTTGAAATGTTATGAAATGTTATGGACCAATGCTAGACCCCAGAACGTCACTGGGTTTGGACATCTCTAGGTGAGACCTCTCAGGTAATAATTACATAGTGCACTATTCACCCTCAAACTGCTTCTTCCCTTCTCCTTTGATTTGTTGGACATCACTATGAATCACTGATAGGATATCTTCTGAAACAGCACCGCTAGTGGCCATGATTGCTTTCAGGATACCCTTACTGGCATATATAAGGGATCACACACACCACCCTTGGCCTAAACTGAATCAATATGCATATCTTTAAACTACTCCATGAATAATTTGGGCTATTCCCTTCCCTTTCCTGAGATGCCTAACAGGTTGAAGGACATGACTGTGACTATGCAATTCTATGACAATTCTACAACACTTTTAGGTTCCCAAAGGGAGCCTAAATAGGGTTTCACATCTCAGGGTCTTCTTCTCATGTACATAACTGAAGAAATCATCCATGAGGGCTGCATGCTTTCTAGCTCCCATTCACTGTTGATTATGTTCCAAGCTCAGGACATGAACTCAGATCTGTCATTTGGTATTTGGACACATTGTCACTAGTGTGCTCAGGGTACCAGGAGATGATTATACTTTTAAAAACATAGCATTCTGACATATTTCTTTTTAACTGAAGTATTTTAAGAGGATAATAATTACCTTCTGGATGTGTTGTGAAAGAAACATTACCACAATTCATATTTTCTAGGAGACACTCGTTTCACATTTTATCTTGAAATACAGATGGGGTATTTTAATATCTGTTTCACTGCAAACCCAGTTGTGTTTTATTGCTCTCTTGCTTAATAGTTGACTAGAAAACTATTTGCTCTGGAATACATTTTTGTAGAAACTTGTTATGTATTGCTTGGTTTTATAATATGGTTGATAATCTATCATGTTTGTGTTATTTAATTAGGTTTGCCAAAAAGGGTGTCTTGTGTTATTCATAAAATGTCTGTTTTAAACTAATGTATATTGGACATATTTGTTTTGTTTAAGCCCACTCCTTGTACAGTATATGCTATACTCGGCAGCATTTACACTTTCAAGTTTCATAGGGTAAAAATTACTTTTGCTTTTGCTATCCAGCAAATTATTTCAATATATGGATTGTGATATTGATATGGTTGTCATCACACTTTGGCCCAGACATTCAAACTGCGCCAGGCTGTGGCGCAAGCTTGGGCGCAGCTCAACTTGGCTGTGCAGGGGTGTGGACTGGGCGATATTCAATGGAGCTGCGCCATCACTCAGCAGTGTTGAATATCGCACCCTGGCCACCAGCAGTGTGCATGGCGAAAGTGGCCAGAGTGGAGCATGGGGATGCGCTAGCGCAAGTTCCATTGCGCTATGCACAGCAACCGCAATATTCAAAACTTGACATGCAAATAGGGCCATAATGTATGCAAGGCACACATGGGGCCATTTGCATCGTATTACTCTTCATTGCATGCAGGTGCTTATCCCGTGATTTGCACCTGGCACCTGCCAGCAGCAGCCATCAGGGACCGGCGCTCACCGCAGCCGGTAATGCTGCACAGCCCGATCACGGGCTAAGTAAATATATAACATCCCTATCATCCCTGGTGGTCCAGTGGACCACTGCCTGCCCGAGCGCAGGCATTTGTAATAAAAATATATTCTGCCCAATATCCCTGGTGGTCCAGTGGACCACTATCTGCCCAATCGTGGGCATTTGTAAAATAAGAAATAAATGTCCAATATCCCTGGTGGTCCAGTGGACTGCTATCTGCCTGATCACAGGCATTTGTAAAATAAGAAATAAATGTCCATTGTCCCTGATGGTCCAGTGGACCACTATCTGCCCAATCGTGGGCATTTGTAAAATAAGAAATAAATGTCCAATGTCCCTGGTGGTCCAGTGGACCGCTATCTGCCCGATCAAGGGCATTTGTAAAAAATATGTCAATATCCCTGGTGGTCTGAGGTACCCCCTCCCCACCTGCCCACTAGAAACCACCACCCCCTCCCCGGTCCAGCCAGGGGCGGCACCCCAGTGCCTGCCCCGCCACCACCAACTGACACTGTTGGTAGGGCTGTCGCGCCATTGTCCACAGCGTGAGCCAATGGGCGTGCAGCTATACCATACTACACATTCCAGATATGTGAATGGGATCATTCACATATCTGGAATGTCTTCAAAATACAGGCTGCACCCATTGACTCACGCTGTGGACCAGTAAGCGATACGCTACCGGCAGTGATCGATTAACAGGCAGCGAGGGCAGCAGGTGGGTGGGGAGCTGCCACCCGCCAGCTGACCCGGGGAGAGGGGCGGTGGGGCTCCAGTGGATGGGTGGGGAGGAGGGCACCCCAGACCACCAGGGATATGGACATATTTTTATTTTTACAAATGCCCATGATCCGGCAGATAGTGGTCCACTGGTCCACCAGGAATATTGACATTTTGCCCATGATCCGCAGATAGTGGTCCACTGTCCACCAGGGATATTGACATTTATTTCTATTTTACAAATGCCCGCGATCGGCAGATAGCGTCCACTGACCACCAGGATATTGGACATTTATTTTATTTTACAAATGCCCACGATCAGGCAGATAGTGGTCCACTGGATCACCAGGGATATTGGACGGAATATATTTTTATTACAAATGCCCACGATCGGGCAGGCAGCGGTCCACTGGAACACCAGGGATATTGGACGTAGTTCTATTTGTAACAAATGCCCACGATCGGGCATGGGGGGGGTGCCGCCAGGTGCAGCAGGAGTTGGCCACCCACAGGTGGCAGCTGCCGTGTTGCACCCTGCAATGTGGCAGATCACCTGTGGATGGCCATCCGTTGTTCCTTTTTTTTTTGGACCAACTTTGTGCTGGCGCAGGTAGGGGTTGCGCATGCATGGCTCTGCACATCCAGGGCTGAATATCTGGCTGTGCAGAGTATGCATGGGCACACCCCCCCACCTACGCCTGCATACATTACTGATGCACTCCAGCTCATAGGGATTTCTGCCGTGCACTTTTCCCTTTTGAATATCTCGCCGGGGCGCATCAGTGGGTTGCGCATGGTGCAACACTGTTGCGCCATGAGCAACCCTTTTGAATATCTGGGTCTTTGTGAATTAACTACATAGACATAGACTAAATCTGGATTGCTTTCTTAGTTATGATTTATGGTTTACTTATTTTTGCAAAATTAATAAAAAGTGTTGATTAAAAGAAACATAAAATCTCTGTAATATTTATCTACTGTTAGATCTAAACTGGGATGCTTAGAGCATCTTCCTATACAGCAGAGGCACAAGTTACATTTTTTTTTATCTGCAGATATTGTAAATCTACTATGTGGAGTTAAAATGAGATCTATCCTCTGAAAGTCTTAGTTTCAGTGGGTGTGATAGCTTTTGGATACCAAGAATTGATTCAAGTTTTTGTGATATCTTAGAGTGCAAAATGTTGCAACAGGGAACTTATTTTGTCTCCCAAATATTGAAAGATTTTATCAAGGCACTTATACTAAAACAATATTTTAAAGCCCAAGCAATAAATTGAGCCTCATTCATTCAATCAATTTTTGATGAATTTGAAATCAATTTCTAATTGACACACACTGCACTTGAAACAGAGCCAACATTTGGAGAGCACGCAATGTAATTACCAAATGTAGTTTACAGAAGGGGGGTGTGTGGGACAGGAATGTTAACAGCTTATACCCACTAAGTATTCAGAAAAGGCAACAAATGTTACCTTTGAGAAATGTTCACAGTTACTCTTGCAAATTCTTCCCAGATTTATTAATCACTGGGTTGGGACTCCCAGGCCCTCAACTCTGGCTGCAGATGTATGCCTCAATAGCGCTTTGATTGTAACACCAGTGCAATTGTTTTCATTGCATAGTACATTTCTAACTGCTTTTTACACTGGCAAAAAACATCAGGAAATTTGAGACATGGATAAGTAAACACAGCAGGGCAATAGCAAAACTGACTAAAGAAAATGTTTTTGTTGCCCATAGAATTGTTCATGATATGGCCCACAAATTTAAATTTATGGGTGTAGAATAAGTTGTGCTCTGGCAAAGAAGGGAATTTAGACAGCACTTACTATAAATACAGGCATTTCTGCACTTCAGGTTCAAGACTCACCAAGGTAAACACCTCAATGAAACATTTCAGTTAGCACCATTTCTGAAAGATAAGGGTCCTGTGTTACTGTTGGATTTATGTGTCGGGAAGAACCTTTCTGTGACTATTATCTCCTCTAGCATACATGACAAAGGCAGTAATATGTATTCCAGCCAGGACATATGGTAGTAGTACCTTGTATCATACAATTGCTGCATCTGTTTTGCATCTTTAATGAATTAACAATTAATATGAGTTAGACCAGTCAACACATTAGAAGTATTTTTTGGAGATACCTTTAAATCAAATTGTTACAGTTTTTTTGTTTAATATTTATTTTTGCATACATTGTTTAGCTATTCATAATATAGTGTGCATTTTGTATTGGTACTGCACAGCAGGTATCACTTTTTAGTCAGCACTTTGTGCACTTTATTAAGAAAGAGGTCACTGTCACTTTAATTATGCAAGGCAAGGCAATTTTATTTATATTGCACCCATTCCCAATGTCTCTGGGTGCCTAACAATAAATAAGGATGTTAATTAAACAACATGGAAGAACAAGGTAAAAATAATTTAAAATCAAGAATCAAAACCCAAACTTAAGTTAAAAAAATGGGGCAGGGAATCATGTGATGCCTCTGAGCAAGCAGCTGCATTGCTATACCGCTCCTGCCTGCATTGCCTTTATTTAATATTTTTATTTTGTTTTACACTCATATAGCTCCTACAAACTGCTGGTACTACTATTTGAGACTCACCAGAGTGCTTATTTGGCTGTACCCAACTAAGTGTGCTCCCAGGATGGACAATGAAATAAAGCAGGCCCCACCACATCACTCGCCACTTCCAGTGCTGGACAAGATTTCTAAAAAATGCAAGGCCCACAGCACTAAGTACAAGCACTCCTCTACAATTACTTTGATCCCTCCTCTGCTTACCGAGGAAATCTTTATCACTGAAATGCAGCCCTTGAATGATTACATTAAAACATTGTCTGAGGAACTCAAAACTGTCTGAATAGATTTAACTGCTACAATACGGAGGGTGGGGGATTTGGAGGCATTGGCTACCTCCCTGGATAGCTGGAGAGATCGCATTGACCCTGAAGTCATCCTGCTCCGTCAGAAACTCAGCAAGATGGAAAACAAACTGGAGGACTTAGAAGGATGGAGCAGGAGAAATAACATAGTTATTTTTGGCTTACCTGAGGACGCAGAGGCTACAACTCCAATTAAGTTTGCCCAGAAACTGCTTGAACTCATTGTGGAGCCCTCACCTAATAACTCATATTATATTGTGGAATGAGCTCATCGGTTCCCAGCCACCCGGTTCCCACCCCAGGCCATTTCTCTTGAAATGATTGAACTTTCTGGACAGGCAGCATATTCTCCAAAAAATGAGAGAACTGAAAGAAATCACTTGGGAAGGGAACCAGATCAGGATTTTCCCAAGATCTGCCCACTGCTACCCACCAGAAAAGAGCTGCCTTTCATCCAATAGTGGTTAAACTGCTAGCGGCAACTGTCCAATTCAGGGTCCTATAACCAGCCAGGCTCCGGGTATATTGTGAAGATACCTGGCATTCCTTTGACTCGGTGGACCAGGTGACTAAAGAACTGAGGCAACTGCTGCCTGATTTGTTCACTGAAACATGACACTGATATGGTCTACAAGTGGGATCTTCAGAAGTTCTATCTACCAGATTGTAATCGTGTTTTGATGTAAGGGACGTGGTATGCTGCACTTCCGTAGCACACTTACCTTGAACCTGTGATCCTGAACATTTGTACCATTGGCCTGGATTGCTAACATTGGGAGCTAAGTTTTTGACTGGTACAGGAACTTTGTTCACTACATTTGTTTGGTGTTCTCAGCTTCTCCTTTTTCCTTTGCTCGAACCAGGATGGTCATAGACTTTAGTTTTGTTACCCATCCTATGGCTATACATGGGCTGTATCGCACCAGATGGCTTTTACTCACAACATCTTCACTAATTGAATGAGGACTGGTGCAGTTTAATGACTTCATATGTTTCCTTCTAATTGGACCTTTTTTTTTCTTTGATGCGAATGATGTTGGTGTCCCACGGTCAAGGATTTGGGTCTCCACTCCTGAATAGTCCTGTTGGACACTGGACTGCGATAAATTTACTTTATTGATGTTCATAGATCTGGAGGTCCTCCTGTTTTGGGCTTACACATGAGAAGATGGCCCAAATTTATTATACATGTTGGGGGCTGGGGTTTAATAGTGCTCCAACATAAGAAACTAATTCATGGTATGGAAGTTATCAATGATTGCACCCCTGAGAGGGATGTTTACTATGGGGCAGATGCCTCATTTAGAAGTTATGTTTTTTCTCTTTTCCCTTCTTTGTTGTTGCTTTTTTGGGTATTCAGGAAGTGGGTGGGGTGGTGGATGGGGAATCTGTAGCCACTAAAAACAGGGATGGCATGAGTCAAGAAGCTGGGAGGGTGTTTTCCCCTGATATTATTCAAGATGGGATTTGTTTGAGTTTTGTGTTTCCATATAAGGGTTTTTTTCTTGGGAGGGGTGGACTTAGAAGGGGTAAGTATAAGTGCTGAGGGGAGATTTGATGGGTGGGAAAAGGGTGTATTTTACTTTACTCTGTGCAATGTTGCTTATGCTTCTTTCCGGAGTCCAAGGGGGAGGATGGGTTTTTCTGATGTGGTTTATGATTTCTGTCTCTATTTTATTCCACCATGGGGGGGGTCAAAGGTGGGAGGAGGGGAAGGGTGGCAGGGTAATGCCACCAACATTAGCTTTTTCTTCTGGATGGCCTGTGTCAATTTGCTCTATGTTGCTCGGGGTTCTTATTACTTAGAGCTGACACATAATGGCATTTTATAATTTCTGCTCATGGAATATTAAAGGTGCACAGTCCCATGTCAAAAGGGCTAAGGTCTTGCTTCATTTACACATGATACAGGTAGATGAGGCCTTCTTACAAGAGATCCACCTGCTCCCATCCCAGATGCTCCCTTTCAGGAGATCCTCGGTGGGGCAGGTTTTTGGGACAGGCTCTGATTCCCGTAGGAAGGGCACATCTATTCTGATAGCCAGAAAAATCCCCATCCACCTCTTACAGGAAATAACAGATCCTTCAGGCTGGTACCTCCTTTCTGGAACATTGATCGGGTCACCTTTAAGTGATATTGGGATCTATTTATGGTCCTAATAAAGATGACCCTCACGTTTTTACCTCATTGGTGTCCTTGCTAGCTCCCTGGAGTTCCCTTGCTTTTATTCTGTATGCCCCTCCCCTTTCTTCTTTCCCTCCTGATGTGTTTGATGCTTTCCTCCAAGACATACCCCTTCCCAAGCTGTCAAATCCTTCTATTGCTATCTTGCAAGCTCTCCTAACCATGGAGGAAATCTCACAAGCCATTGGCTCCTTAGCTTCAGATAAATCTCCTGGTCCAGATGGGTTTACCACTAATTTTTACAAGACATTTAAATCCCAACTGGCCCTATTTTAGTAGATACTTATAATTATATCTTCACACCCAGATTATCAGATGCCACGCTAACTGAGACAACTAAAGTGGTACCTCCCAAACCTGCCCGTGTCCCCCTGCTGGTCACCAGCTACAGGCTGATATCTTTAATCAATGTAGACTTTAAGATATTAGCCAAAATCCAGGTGGATAGATTGGGGCATGTGTGGCACTCCCTTTAGAGTAGGGAACAAGTAGGGTTTGTGAAAGGTAAACTGTCGGCAGACCATCTCCGAAAGCTGTCTTATCTTAGATCCACATAAAGGGACTCCCTTAGCCCTGCTGCCTTTTTGTCCCTGGATGCGGAAAATGCATTTGGTAGAGTTTTGTGGGACTATTTATTTACTCTACTCCCTAAATAATGTATTCCCCAGGAGTTTATAAAATGGATCAGGATACTGTACTCTTCCCCGTTGACTCACATATTACCTAATGGTGTCCTTTCTACCCCATTTGCTCTCCAGCAAGGCACCAGGCAGGGATGCCCTCTCTCTTCTTTTCTTTTTAATCTTTTCTTGGAACCCCTGATCCATAAACTTAATAATTCTGTGCAGGACAAGGCATTGCAATATGTTCCCGTGAATATAAACTATCGGCCTACGCCAATGATATATTGTTGCACATATCCTCTCCTGCTATATCCCTGCCTGCTGCCTTGCATATTATTTCTCAGTTTGGAACTATTTCCAATTAGAAAGTGAACTAAAATGGAGGTAATGCCACTTAATAATCTTACCTTAAAAGCAGAGGTTGAGCACCTTTGGTTACTCTGGGTAAAGGATAAGTTAAAATATCTGGGGATTTTCCTTAGTACATAGCTCAATAACATGAGGAAGTTTAATCTTGACTCCCTTTTGACCTGTATTAAAACTGACTTGGACCATTTGTCCCTGCTACCTATTTCTTTGTGGGGCCAGTTAAGTATTTTTAAAATGGATATTTTGCCCAGGTTACTTTACCCCTTGCAGATGTGTCATTTTGCACTATCTCAGTCATGGTTTAGCCAAATTCACAGACTTTTCACCTCCTTCTTGTGGCAGGGTAAAGTAGCTTGTTGGGCCTTGTCCAAACTAATGCATGTTAAACAGGATGGGGGCCTACAGGTTCTCAACCTCTTCTTGTACTATCTGGAAATGCATTGCACCAGATTTCCACACTGGTTTAGAGCTTCCAGGAAGGACTGTAGGGAGTCCTATGTCCCAATGTGGGTAGCTATAGAGTATTCCTTATTTTCCTTTAATTCTCTGGATAGTAGATAACTCTGGTATCTCCCCTAGAAAAATCTCCCTCAACTATTGAAAGGCATTCCTTTGGAGGCATTCCTTCAAACCCATTTGCAGCTTTGCTCTGTACTAAATATTAAAATGAATAAGGATATTTACCAACTATTATTTTGGAATCCTAACCTTTGGATAGCTGGGCACATGCTTTCAGAAGGGTGTTGTCCTAATATGGGTCTGGATACTATTATAGATTTGGTCCCTGCTCAAAAGCTTCTTTCCTTTCAAGAGGTAAGAGACTTATACCACTGGCCATCACCATGTTCCTTTTGATACTTTCAGGTTACTCATATGCTTTACCACTTTTTTGGTTCTGGACCCTGGTATAGCCATTTTGGGAATTTGTTTTTTCACCCTGCTTAAATTTTCCCCCACTTCCCACTGCATATCATATTATTATTGATTCCTGAGGGATTAGTCAACTCAGGAAGAATGCCCTAGATTTTACTACTGGGACCAAGCATTCCCAATCAACAATCCCATCGGGAACTGGCCAGAAATATGGTTACATTTATATAAACATATCAAGTGGGATAGATACAGGTTTATGCAATTTCAAATTCTGCATAACCTGTATTACACTCTGGTTAAATTACATAGGATGGGTAGGTTATCCACTGGTATTTGTTCCAGATGTGGTAAGGATCCGGGCTCCCTGTTTCATATCCTCTGGTCCTATAAAACAGTGGTCCCTTTTTGGAGGTCAATTCAAGCACAGCTTAACACACTGCTTGGTTTATTAGATGCGTTTTCCACTGAAATATGTCTTTTGGAGGAATAGAGGGACAACTTGATTGGTAATCAATGACCACATATAGCTCTGATATTGGCCTGTGAGAAGAAAGTAATTCTTCGGCACTGGTTGGATCAGAGCTCTCCCCAGTACCTAGAGTAGTATAGGGAAGTGTGATTTGCATTGCAATCAAAACATCTTATAGCCAATATGATGGGCAAGAGTCATAGATACAAACATATTTGGGAACCTTTGTACATTTTATTGACAGCCTGAATAAGAAACCCTACCTGATAGGGCTCCAGTGAGTGACTAAGTAAATTAGTATATTTGGTTTCTTCTCCTTATGCATTTTGTATGTATAGACTAGACTCAGTTGGTGGCATGGGGAGGGTTACTGGGGTGATTGGGGTGGTGAGTGGGGAAGAGTTTATATACATCACACAAAATGTTCTGTCAATTTCTTCTGTTCCCTTTTTATGTCTGTTTTCTGATATTTGTAAACAGTATATAACCTGGTGCTTCATCTCTTTGAATAAAGTTTATTCAATTTGAAAAAAAAAAAAAAGAAATTGGGCAGAATTTTCAAAAGCCTTACATTGCCACAAGCCTTGGTGCACCAATGATATAGTACATGGGGCTTAAGGTGATCTAACAGGATTTGCTATCCCGTGTGGCAGTTACCACAAGTTAGACCAACTTTTTCTGGTCTAACATGCAACAATCTTGGGGGCCATTTTTACAGAACTTGCACTAGATATTTGGTGCAAGCTGCCTTAATTCTTGGAAACTGCACCAGAGATTGTAAAATCGTATGTAATTGCAGTGAATGGTTTGGCACATCTCCAGAACCTAAGTGCTGTTATGCAGGGCTGAATGCAAGCCCTGTGCCACACTTTTGAAAGTCTGCACATGTTTCTTTTAAGATTTTTTTAAAATCAGCCAATGAAGGAGAGCATTCCAAAGAATCAGGGTAGACAAACCAAATGCCCTGTCACCCAAGGATTTCAATTGAAATCTAGGTATGAAGAGGAGGTCTGCCTCCACTGACCTGAAGGCATGACCAGGCGCATGTGGCACCAGGAAATCTTGCAGGTAGTCTGGACCCAAACCATTCAGGGTCTTGTCGGTCAACAAGCAGACCTTGAAGATAATGTGCCTCTCAACTGGCAGTCAGTGGAGAGAGTGGAGGACCAGTATGATGTGCTTGAACTGGGAGGTCCCTGCAATCAGCTGCACTGCTGCATTCGGAACTAGCTATAAGTGATGTATCAGCCTCACAGATAACCCCAGGTAGAAAGCATTGCAGTAATCTAACCTAGAAGTGACTAAGGCGTACAGCAGTGTTGCCAGATCAGTCAGTTTAGATAGTATACATTGCACAGCACTTGTGATACCTGCCAACCTTACAAAGCACAGGAGTGTGAAATGTTTGTGGTTTTCGGAGCCAGTTCAGCAGACATGCTACCAGAGTGATGTTTTATGCATCAAACAATTATAAGAAATGCATTCACTCATAACAAGGAGAAGATACATGTTATTAACTATGATACAGAGTAAAATCAGAAAAAAGATGGCAACCTACTACATTTTAAATAGCAAGAACTTCCAATAACAAGACCCTTTTCCCAAAGAAGCCCATGTATAGGGTTAAACATTGGCTTGGTCTGGAGGGTATTGTTTGGTGGTGTGAATAAAGTAAGACCACTTAAACTTAAATTTTGTAGTATGTGGCTGGTTTGTCCTTTTTATTTCTTTATTTATTGAAATGTTTCACCTGGAAGGCACACTTAGTGACAAGTTGCTCATCTCCCAGTGCAACCTGGGGGAGGGGGGTAGGAGTACTATAGGAGTGAGATATTAAAAAATTCATGTTACAAGAGCAGCATTAACATACAGTTGTAAGGCAGGAGTTACAAGCAGTGTTGCAACTGTATTGCACATAATAGGTAGAAGAGTTGACAATAATAAGTGCCCGGTTAATAAGTAAACAAGGGCTTACGTGAAAGGAAAGGGGGAAAGGAGAGGGAGGGGTGAGGTGGGGGAGAGGGGAGAGTCGAGTTCAAGTTACATTCAAGTTACAAAGTCAACATTAACATACAGTATTACGGCAGATGTTACAAACAGTGTTAAAAAAGTGTTGCGCATAATATGTAGAAAGAGTGGACAATAATAAGCACCGGGTTAATAAGTAAACAAGCACTTACGTGAAAGAGAAGGGTAAAAAGAAGAGGAAAGGGTGAGGTGGGGAAGGAAGAAGAGTCATGTCCCTGGAGATCCCTTCAGGATGTGAGGAACCCTGCAAGGGGGCTGGATGAATCAGAGAGAAGAGGATAGGCAGTGTCCCAGAGATACCACTTCAGGATGTGGGGAACCCTGCAAGGGGGTGATGGGGCTAGACAGAAAGGGGGATAAGGCTGTTGGGATTAAAGAGGTAGGAGAAAGAGAAGGAGGAGGAGGTGTGACTTAAATGCTAGAAGGGGGAATAGGACCTAACCCAAAAGAGGACCCTTGAGGATGCGGGGTACTCTGTCAGGGGGTTGGAGAAGGTCAGTAGATAGGGATTAAATGAGTGATAGCAGACGGACAGAGTGAGAATTTAACCCTTGAGGGGGAGAGAATTTTTACCTTTGGAGGGGATGGGGCCTAATCAATAGTCCATCAGGATGCATGGACCCAAGGGGAGCATTTGGTGTCCCCTTACATTCTGTGAGAGATCAAGGCAGGCCAGTAAGGGTGAATAATTTGGGCTAAGGGGAGGAGAGCTATAAATTTGAGGGGTGTGGGTGCACAGGGTAAAATGAAGATAACAATAGAGGGGTAGGGTTTATCGAGGGCTCAGAGGAGGGAATTAGGGAGGGACATGGCAGAAGCAGCTAGTTGCAAGGTAATTATTGAGGGAAGAGCTGATGGAGTAGGTGGAGGATGAGTGCCAGATCTGAAGGGGGACGTAATTCCAATTTTGTTTGGAAATGGTGAGAATAACCAGATTGGCCAATTATGTTCATTCTGTGGGAGACTACCAGTGTGTGGGAGTTGGTTGATCTTAGGGAATGTGAGGATGGGGGAGTTGTTATAAAGGATGAGGTGAGGTAGGAAGGGAGTTCACTCAACCAGTGTTTGAAGGTGAATTTAGCACAGTGGGAGAGTTGCCTGTTTTTAAGAGAAGGGAAGGACAGGGCATGATAAAGATTGCTGTGGTGGGTGCAAGGGGTGGGCATCCAGGGCAAAGCAGCAGAAGGAATTGAAGAGGGTGTCCAGTCTGGCTAGGGAGGACTTAGACGGGGCACCATAGACTACATCACAGTAATCAAAAATGGGCAGTATCATCTTCTGAACAAGTTTGTGCCTAGCTGTAGGAGGGATGCAACTATGGTTCCTGAACAGGGCACCAAATTTAGGCATAGTTTTTTCTGGATTGCGTCAATATGTCCAGAGAAGTTTAGGTGTTGGTCCAACCAAATACCTAAGCACCTGAAGGAGGATGTGTCCTCGAGTAAAGTTCCATCAAGGGTGTGGAAAGTGGGTAGGGAGGGAAGCCTAGAGAGTCTCTGCTTAATGCCAAAGGTCATGGAGACAGTCTCCATGGTGTTGAGGAAAAGTTGATGGTTAGCAAACTAGAGCTGAACCTTGTTGAAGTCTTGCTGTAAACTGGTTGTAACCTCATCAGGACAGCAGCCAGATGCATACAGGACTGTATCATTGGCATACATATGTATAGCAGAGAATGGGGAGCAAACAGAAGGAAGGTCATTTAAGAAGATGGAGAATAGGAGGGGCCCTAATACAGAGCCCTAGTGATGCCAGTGCTAATCAGTAGGGAAGGGGAAATGGCATCCAAGATCTTAATTGATTGGGTTTTGCCAATAAGATAGGCCTTGAATCAGTTTGTGGTGAAGGGAGATAGGCCAGCTGTTGAGAGTGAGTTGAGGAGAAGAGAGTGAGAAATGGTGTCAAAGACCGTAGCCAGGTTGTCAAAAATGGCAGGGGTAATTTGGCCATTGTCCATCGCAGTTAGGATGGAGTCTGTGAGTCATAGGAGAGAGAGATGGTGGTGGTGGTTGAGTGTTTTCTCCTGAAACCAGACTGGAAAGGGGTGAAAAAGGAGATGTCAGAGAGAAAAGAGGTGAGTTGGGAGAGGATAATGTATTCTTGAAGCTTGACAAGGGTAGGGAGGAGAGAAATGGGGAAATAGTTGCCAGTGGATGAGGGGTCACCTCCTTTGGGTAAAGGGAGGACCACTGCATGTTTCCATGAAGAGGGGACCAAGGCAATAGAGAATGAGAAAGTTAGGATTATTGAGAGAGGGTAGGCAATGGCCGAAGCAGAGAGAGAGAGGAGTTTTGGGTTGAGGCTGTCAGGGGAGGCACCTTTAGAGGGGTTGATGGTGAAGAGGGTACTTAGGGCATCATTTGGGGTTACAGTAGCAAAAGAGAAGGGGAGGGTGGTGGAGGGAACACACCAGTAGAGGGTGGGGAGGGTGATGAGTAGGAGGAGAGGGATTTCAGTAGCTCAGTGTCACAGGAGAAATAATAGGAGTTAAATTCTTCAGCTATGGTTAGTGGGTCAGATGAGCTATTTACTTTAAGTACAGAGGGATGGGTGAGATGAGGGGGTAAATAGGGCATGGACCACCTTCCAGAATTTTGAAGGAGAATTTATGTTGGTGATGAAGGCAGATTTGAAATATTTGGACTTGGCAAACCTTGCAGTCCTGGTGCAAGTGTTTCAAAGCATGTGGTAGCTTGTGAGGTCACTAGGATGCTGGGTAGCTTTATGATGCTTTGAGGCTCAATCTTTAGCCCTGAGGCAGGCCAGAAGTTCAGGGATTATCCAAGGTAAGTGGTTACCTCCGTCTCTGGTTTGTTTGAGTGGGACAAAGATGTTCTAGTATACAAGAAAGATTTCTTTGAAGTAGGAAAGGGCCTTATCAACCAGGGGGGAGGAGGTTAGGGGGGACCAGTCAGAAGTGGCAAGGTTACTCAGGAAAAGTTCAAGATCAAGAGACTTGAAAAAGTATAGTTGTATGGTTTTGTGTGGTGATTTAGTTCTGTGGACTTTCATAACTATGAATATTGGGTTATGGTCACTGAGGGCATCAGGGAGGATGCCAGAGCTGATGATGTAGTGTTAGTGGGAGGTAAGGGGCCAATCAAGCAGGGATTGTTATTGTGTCTTGTGGTTTAGGTGGGTGGGTTCAGAGATCAGTTGGGAGAGGTTTAGGGCTTGGATTTCATTTTTAGTTTTGGTAGTTTTAGGTGACAACCATTTTATATTGTAGTCACCTAGAATGAATCATTCCTCAGAGTGAGCAAGGGAAGTGATGGAGGTTAGGAGGTCTAGCACAACCGCAGGATAGACATTTGGGTGGCAGAAAATGCAGGCTACGAAGACTGGGAAAGTGAAGGGGAGAGTCACATGAATAGGTAGGGCATCATGGGTGTCAGGATTTGAGGATAAGTAGATGATGGAATACTGGATGGAGGCTATGACATACTGTAAATAGCCACACCACCACCCCTGCCAGCATAGTCTTGCGTTAGCAGTGAGTAGCCAGGAATGGAGACCTAGTGATCAGGGATAGCACTCTTTAGCCAAGCCCTGAAGGACTGCATTTTGGGAGCCACAATTGCTTTTGGTATTTGTGTTGGATAAAAAATAATGCTTCTTCCTATGACTGAGCTCCAGTCTTCATTTTGTCCTCATTTTGTGCAAAGCTTCATACAACTGAGTTACTTTTACTAAAACATATTTTAATACCACAAGCAATTAGCTGAGTCTAATTTTTTTTTATTAATTTTTGATACATTTGAAATGTATTTCGAAATGCACTTTCCATCTCTTGAAAATGATAGCAAATGTCAAAACAGAGAACATTTATGAAATGTAGTGTGCTGCATGCTGACCAATCGTTACCTGCATGAACAGTTCTGTTTATTTAATATTCATTTGTAAGATAATGGTTACTACAGCGCTTCTGAGGGGCTCTTAATAAATCATGCACCAGCTGGCCAGCCTGCTAATGAAGACAGCGGGTGTTGTGTACTGTATATTTGCCTGCTTCAATTAAAGAGCAAGGAACTGCTTATACTGCAAAATCAATCCAGTATAATATGCCACTGGCTTATTTACCTTTGTATGAAAAGAGATTCATGCTAAAAAAAAATGTGCATCGATTAATTCACTTCAAATTACTTAGACCAAGAGGTCAGAAGTTACATGACATCCCTATTTTTAGACATGCTGTCTTCTACCAATATAACAAAAACAATCATTTGTCAATGCCGAATGTTGTCTCGCTGGCATTGGTAGTGAAGGAGTTAGAGACACATAATAGGAGTGGCAATGAAGTACTGAACTGACGCCAAGGCCACATGCACCCTGCATAGACTGACAAGCATTGGGGTGTGCCTTTGGGTCATCAGCTATAACCCTTATCCCATTTTACCTCACCCTACCCTGTAGACACTGACAAGTGTTGTGGTGTGCTTTGGGGTCCTTGGGCATTATACTTACCCTATTCCATAAGAAAATACACTGAGGTGGGTGCAGTACAGGGGAATGGGGTGAACTTTGTGGCCGAACACTCCAAGGCACACCACAATGTCTGTCACTGGCTGCAGGGTGGGGCTGGGGGTGGAATGGCGAGAGCATTACAGCTGATGATCCCAAGCCACACCCCTGATGCCTGTCAGTCTCTACAGGGTGGGGTGTAACAGATGGAAACCCTAATGCCATAGGCGTGTGTTGGTATTGTCACTCTAAATTATCAACATGGGCTTTTTATGACCCCACCTCATGAACGGGGCAGTATCAGTTTGTTAGCCAAAAGGTGATTTTGCACAGTGACTGTGCCATTTGGCATCACAGGTATGCAAACACATTTTGGGCAGGATATGAAAAATGACAACTGTATTGTTCATGAGAAGGTGTGAAAAATGGCAACGTTGAAAATCTGGAGCAAAAATATGAAAAATTGAAGTCATGAGCATGCATAGAAACTGCACAACGCACATCCATAACCCAATTATTTATTTATTTATTTTAAAACCACATTTTCAACATAGGCATTTTGGGACCTCCCTTCATGAACAGTGGCTCTGTGATTTTCTTAATCTGTCCCAAAAGTTGATCTCCCACAGTGACCATGCCATTGTACACCGCAGGTGTGAAAACACATTTTGGGCAGGATGTGAAGAATGACAGCTATACTGTTCATAGGGAGGTGTGAAAAAATGCAAGTGTTGAAAATCTGGCATCAAAATATTGCAAATTTGCGAAGTTACAATGGTGCATGGAAACTGCGCAACACATGCTTGTAACACAATCATTTCATGGGCGTTCGTCACCAAATTTTCAACATAGGCATTTTAGGACCTCTGCTCATGAACAGTGTCGCTGTCCTTTCTGAAAACTGTCTCAAAAACTGATTTCGCACAGCAACCATGCTATTCTGCACCAGACGTGCAAAAACACATTTCAGCCAGGATATGTAAAATGACAGCTGTACTGTTCATAAGGAGGTGTGGGAAAATGGCAATTTTGAAAATCTGGAGTGAAAATATTACAAATTCATGAAGTTACGGGCGTGCGTGGAAACTGAGTAACACACACTTGTAAAACAGTCATTTGTTTGATTTTTTCCACCAAATTTGCAACATAGGCTTTTTGAGAGCCCCCCTCATGAACAGTGGCACTGTCATTTCCTTAGTCAGTCCTAAAAGGTGATTCCACGCAATGACCATGAAATCACCTTTCGGGACCAAATGACGCCATGACAGTGACTAAATTCATAAGGAGGGGTTCCAATAACCCCATGTTGAAAATTTGGTGCCAACATTCCCAAAAATGGCTGAGATATGTACCAAAGTTGAAAAAAAAATTATTTATGCCATTATACAGCTTACTGGCATTTCTTCAGTTCGTGGTCGGCTTTGAAGAGTGCAGACGTGTTCCCTGTCCACCGAAGATCATTGCCCCAGGCTCCGGAGGTAAGTATGGGGTGAGGGGGGTGTGGGGAGATGGGGTACACAGAGAGTGGTTGTGGGTTGAGGGAGGGAGCAGAACAGACCTCGAGGGACCGTTTTCTAATTTACAAGTTTTAAATAAAAACATTGTGGGACTTTTTTTTTCTTTTAAAGGGACATTTGGCACGCTGGGGTGGTCTCCTAGCATGCCAAATGAGTGTTTTTTGGAGGTGCTGTAGCAGACAGGGGATTGGGCACCCCTGTCTGCACATACCAAGGTGAAGGGGGGGACAAGAGCAGAGGGGGATTGGGCAACCCCTTTGGCATACAACAAATGGGGGCAAACATTATGCCAATGGGGATTGGGCTTCCCTGTCAGCAAATTAAACTGGAAAGGGGGGACTAAAGCCAATGGGGTTTGGGTCCCCCTCTCGGCAAATAAAGACTGTTGTGGGGGGCTTATGATGAAGAGTGGAATTAGGCACCCCCTTAGCACACATGTGAAATGGGAGGGAGGTGGCATTACGCTGATGGGGAGTGGGCTCCCCCATCGGCAAATGAAGTGGGTTGGGGCATGCTGACAGGGGGATTGGGCACTCCTGAAGTCAGCGCTCTGCACAGTGGCAGTCAATGCCGCCATGTTTATTGAACTGCTTCACCAGAAAAGGCATGCCTCTGCGTGATGAGCTTGGCTCTCATTGCAGCAGACCTTTTCTTAGATCTGGTGGCCAGTTTACGTGTTGCTGGTGTCAGCACCTGCAGATGCTTTATTGATGAATGAGGGACTCACCTACTGATATGTGACCTGCATTCACCCACAGTGACCACACTTCCAAATCTGCTACTACTGTAATATGTTGGCTGAAGTGCAAGTGAGAGCCAACATAAAAAAATAATGTGAAATTATTTTAAGTGTTGTTTCTTATATGCTTATGTCCAGCCATTTAAATCTAATTACAGTTAAAACAAGTACTTTGGTATGTGAAGAAAGAAAGATCCCCAATGTTACTGTGTGAATGCATCAGGGTTTTTTTTTCCTTAGGTTGTCCCCAGGAGATTTGAAGATGCAATGACATCAGTGTGGGGTGTGTTCACTCCTGCACACACACTGCAGATGTCTACTGATGTCTCCTCCCCGAACACGTGGTCCCCATGGTGGCACTACCAGCCTCCACTGTGCATCGCACTTACACTAGGAACTATGGACAATCCCCCAAGAGGAGAAGAGCAGTCCTGCAAATGCTCATCATAGCTCACCCGGCTGGTACTCTGATTACCCAGACTCATTCCTGAATGCAGGTTGCCAGCATCACAGGTGGTAGCATTACCACTGCATCAGCAGGCTGGATATTTTAACCCCCATTCTTCACGTATTTACAAATAGTTTCTAATATGAGAATATCTACACCTGACCCAAGTCTAAAATACTGGTTTAAACTATATTTTCCTGCTTTGCTATGCTCCTTGCTTTTAACAGATGTCAGACAACATGTTGTGCATCCTTGCTTTTCCCCTTATGGAAAGCTATATGCATTTTCATTGGGGGCACACATGTTGTCTCAGCCAGTCTGAAGCAGAACTGGCTCAACTGCAATTTGAAATACATGTTATTGTCTCCAACATTTTAGCAAAGCTTTAGCCCTAGGAATTGAATGCGTTCACTTGTTTTATTCCACCCATGCATTTATTGAAATTCAGCTTACCACACTATAAGAATATACTGCTATGAGACTCAGGGATGATTTTATAAATCTCAGAGCACAAGTCCTGCCTTTCTTTGCAGTCCTAATAAATGTGTCTATTATCCTTTGACTAAAACGTTGACTACTATTTCAGAAATTCTAATGAACTTCTGAAGAATACTTGTCATAATATCAGGAAAAGATATATATATATAGTGAATTAACACATTTATGTTAGTGGACTCTAGACAGTTAACATTTCCCACCAGCCACATATTTCATATTTTATAATATAGCTTCACATTCTCAAAAAAATATTTCAGTGTTTTCCCTGCATGTTTTCTTGAGTTTTGGTTTTATGGTTTCCAAAATATTTCAGACAGAAAAGAAGTGGAATGTGTAACTAAATAAGAAGGACAAGATGCCTGTTTCATTCATGTGTAGGTTTTTCATTACTTTAGAGGTGCTACAAATTATCTTTCATCAAATTAAAATGCATTGTGTTTGTGTTTCATTATTTCCTTTATCATTTCAAAATTCAATGTGGAAAAGAGAAGGGTATGCTCGGAAATGTAAATATCTCCATGTGAACTTGTAGCACTATGAATAGGTGCCCTTGTCAATACAAAACTTATTCTACAATTTAAATCTCTTTTATTATGCATTCATTTCTTCAATCATTACAAATTATCATCAAGATTCCAAAATATAGTGCATACAGATTTAATTGCCTCATACTTTAATTTGGAAATGAGCTCTAAGTCAATCAGCAAAGACACATTCAGTCTAATGTGACTCATCTGTAATTTAAATCAAATAAATGATGGCAAAGGGCTGCCTAGTGGCCCCAAAGAAGTACACTGTACTTCCATACAGGTGACACTGGTTTGGGAGTGATCCAGGAAGCACTGCTCATGTCTGTGTGTTTTAGCTGGGTGGGAAGGAGGGGGCATGCTTTGTTGCAGCAGTGGCTCCTGCAGGTTGATTGAGAAACTCACTATCCTAGGAGGGGCACACTGCATGCAACAGAAATGAAGATGAGAAAAGCTTGCTGTGCAGATTGATTGCAAGCCCCTCTCAGGCACAGCACCACAGACCAGACACCCACAACCTCTGCACTGGAAACCTCGGGGAGTTAAGGAAACCCTGATGGCCCATTGTGGGGTTAGGCCACGAGAGACAGATGATGGGTTAAGTACATGGGTAAGGTGGGTGACTGGGCAGAGTAGATAGTGGCATGCCAAGTGGGAAGTATGAAAAACAGATAATTGAAAAAATAGATAGGGTCGAAGTTTGAAACTCCAATAAACAGATCTATGAAGAATTGGTTCTGTCCATATGACTACAGATTAGCACTTTGCTCTCCCAAATGTATTTTGTAAGCTCCCTTCATTGTATTGTGTTATCTTGTAGTTAGTTCCAATACATTGTTATCTTTGTATACTAAATGCTACTGCTGTTTAATACTTATCCCAATATACTGTACCTTACTGATGTATTTTACAGTCTACAATGTTCTTGTTTTATCTCCTGATGTACTATTCATGTATTTTATTGTACTGCATTCTCTGAACTGACTGTACCTGTTTTGTACTCTCCTGGGTCATGCCTGAAAATAGACATTTACCATGTCTAGGGCACCTACTCGGTTATCAAAAAACAAATAAATAAATAAAATATTTGCAGAAAAGAAAATGTGGAGCTTGGTAAATGCAACTAAGGCAGGATAAAACAGCCTGATACAGTGTGAATCATTGTTAAAAGTTTATTTTATGAGATATTTCACTGCAAAATAAACAGTATTGGGCTCATACAAACAATGCCAGCATTTTTCACCTATTCTGGGTGTTTTGTCAAGGGTCACCATGTAGAATATCTAATTAAATGAACTTTTAATAAGGAATTACTCTGCATCAGGTGAATTTATCCTGTGTGTGTCTGTGTGTGTGTGTATATATACAAGTGTGTGTGTGTGTGTGTGTGTACAAGCATATGCAACTAGGAAGGAGAAAGCATCTGAACAGGACTATAGACTAAATAGAGAACAGAGGCTAGTGTGGACCATGTTCTCACAGAAATGGGTTTCAAAGTGAGAGAGGGAAGGTTATTCCATTGCCCGTGACTCTGTAGTAGTGCATCATCTGCCAAGCTGATATCATAAACTGAAGGAGGAATAACCAATTACAAGAACTTCAGAAGTAGTTGAAGGACAACAAGGACTGAGAGAAGATGGAGGTAGCAGGGACTGGGAGAAGATGGAGGTAATGTAGCAAGTCAGGGAACAAAACCAGAATTATGAGCTGAAGAAGGCACATGGAGAGAGATGCTTAGTCTCCACGGAGGAGAGAGACTGTTTAGATTATACAGTGCATAGCTGAAATGAGTATGGGTAGGATAATTTAAGGTGAAGTTACTCAATGAGTGGCAAAGGGGGTCTATTCTGATGAAGGTGGACTGTACTTCCCTATTGTTGAAAGCTGGGGAGGAGAAACATTTTGAAAGCGTTCTCCTGACAGGCAAGGATGGGGATACAGGCTTTGATACAGCACCTTTTGGAGATCTGGGGATGCATTTTGAGTGTATGGCATCAGTGTAACTGAAGAAATTAAAGGAAAACTACACCCACAAATCTTCTAAATTTTATTTGTTTCCATATCAACAGACAACTCTTTTCATGTTACAGTTATAGATGTATGCAATTGCTTTAGTCTGTTTTCACAGTTCACACTAGGCCCTGCAACTGTCTTGGGAGGCTTCATTTGATGGTTGTTGAAATCTCATTGTCCCTGAGAGCTGCATTAGCATGTAAGAACATGATGCAAAATCAACCTTTAAGCTCTCCAGTATGCCTGTCTACTTAATTAGTCTTCAAAGAAACATTCTGCAAGAAGGTGTGAAATACCACATTTACCTTTAGTGAGATTTGCAAACTATCTGAGTTGTAATGCAGGGTTTTTCCCTTTAACCTCCACTCAATGTATGTGTTTCCAGAGAATTTTTATCAGGATATTTGTTATTTCAGCATAAAGATACATGATATAAATGGTTGATCTGACATCATGTTCTCATATGCTAATGCAGTTCTCATGAACAATAAGATTTCAACAACCATGAAAAGGAGTCCCCCAGGGCAGTCATAGGGGGCTACCATGAGCAGTGAAAACAAACTAAAACTAACACATATAGCCCTAATAGCTACAGGAAAGGAGTTGTCTGTTGACATGGAAACAGATAAAATTTAAATGATATGAGGGTGTAGTTTTCCTTTAAGTTGTGTCAATCCAATCAGATGCCAAGGTATTTGAAGAATGGCATTTCTTCCAACTGGGAGTCATCACTGATCATTGAACCCACTATCTAGTGCCAGAAATCTGTTTGAAATTTGAAGAGATCTGATTTGCTCAGAACTAGTACTGAACATTATCAAAGTCTCACTGGAGCTGTGCCTGAAATGTAGGGCCAAGAGTTCATTGATGCGAAAGCATGTTGTTATCCATGTATGTGCAAATGTGTGAGGAGGCATTTGTTATAAGGAGGTCATTAAGGAAAACTGAGACCATAGTCGGGCCCAGGAGAACTATGAAAACCTCCTAACCTAATTAGTGAACATCTACAAGGATTAACAGGGGAACAATCAGCCAGGTAGTAGCATGCCACTTGGCAAAGATATCAGAGAGGTTAGAACTAGCAAACTTTTCTAGGAGGATGAGGGATAGATAGGTGCTGAATGCCTTGGAAAAGTCATCAAAGATTGTGGACCTACTGTAGGTAATCAGGCCTGATCCATTCCATTCAAGATGTTGTCACAGAACTTGATGAGGAAGATGACAGTCTCACAAGATATCCAGAATTGAGTCTGGAAAGGACTAAAGATAGAGAAGTTGTTGAAGAAGAGAGAGATTTGGGGAGCACTTTCCAAGATGGTGGCAAGATAGCGGCCATGCTTGGCTGCTGTCTGCTCAGGCTCTGATGAGAGCCTGTGTTTAAATGTTCTGTCCTGCATCTCTTGCTGAATTTGATGTAATTTGCAGGAGAGCTCCAAAGTAGTGGCTTGGGGGAAGTCTTTGTTTATTATTTACATTTTTTAATTAAACTCATTTGTTTTATTAGATTTAAAATAAGGATAAAGAGTGAGCTAGGGCTCAAGAAGTGAGGTAGATTAGGAGGTTTAGTTTCCTTTTTGGGTAATGACGTTCGCCATGTACTTTGCTGTGACCCATTGTGAGGATCCAAATTTCTCTGAAGATGCTTGTGGATTTTTTGCTTTACTTACCCTCTCTGCACCCAAAAGGAATACATGTAGGAAGATCTGAGTTATTTTTTGAGCAAGAGTTGGGGCATACAATCAAGAGGAAGCTTGCTGTGGGTGTTCTCACTGGATGTTGCTGATTCCTGTCAGAAAGGCAGGAAGTTTTGTGGTGGTTGGAGCAGCGGTGAGCAGTGGGGGTAACCGGTGAGTTGTGAAGTGAAAGCTCTGCTACCTCCTGGGAAAACCTCTCTGGTGTCCTGCTGTTTTTTCTCACCCAGTCACAGAGCTGAGTGTTGGGCTGATAGGAGTGGCCTGCCTTTGTCTCGGCTCTTTCTCAGTGAGCCACAGCTTTCCTCTACCTGTGTGGTGGGCCTAGAGCCTTGAACATTAACGTGATTCCTTGTCCCAACTTCATGGGTGAAGTGTCTGTCTAAGAAGTGAAGGACTTAGTGGCAGCAGCCTTTCCTTCTCTGGTGAACTTTATCTATCTGGGGCTGACAGGGTAAGTGCACATACAATCCATTCTTTACTGCTTCTAAGTGCTAATTAGAGGAGCACTACACAATAGTTTTGTGTTCCCCTTGTAAAACTTTGTTCCTCAATAGATTGGCATTCGACCCAGCTTCAGTTGTGTTGGAGGGTTTTGGGTCCACAGTGAACACCTCTGTCCTTTTCCTCTACATTCTGAGGCAGCCTTGTGAAATCAATCTAATGACTGAACAGAAAACCTTTCTTTGGACATTAACTCACTAAACTCTGATAGTTACTGTCTTTTTTTTAGCAGTAAAGTGAACTAAAGTGTACAGCACACTCCACTGTTGAGCTCTCCCTTTTTTAAAGTTCAATATTTTAATTACTCTTTTCACTTTGTTGAGATTGGGGGAGGGGGTTTGTTGTGAGAGATAGTGTATAGTTTGGGAGTGAGTGAGTGGATGGTGGTGAGTGAATGGTTAGGACATTTTTTTGTAAAGTGGAATGACTATAGTGTGTGTGTTAAGTATTTAATCTTGTGTTTAGGAGGTGAGCTGTCCTTGCTAGTTTAAGGGCCAGCCTCAGTTGGTTGTTTCTTTCAGTCGGGGTAAGAGAGTTTGGCAAGAATGTGATGGGATCATGGCACTGTATGAGTCACCTATGCTGTCTCCCAGCTACATGACCTCCACCCCTTTTGTCAACCTCACTGTTCCTTCCACTGCAGCTTGTTGCTGTAGGGTGGTCAGGATTACAAGGGTGCAGTTGGGTCATCGGTAGCAGGGAGCAGCTGGGGTAGGGGAGAGGAGGTGAGTAGCATTGAGGTTGTCAGTTGCAGAAGATGCCCTTGGTTTAAAAGGATCCTGGAGAGAGGCCAGATGTGTTTGTTTTCCATACCCAGGGGTCCTACCAGACCAAGTGGGGAGGCAGCTGAGGGGATGGCAGCACCCACAAATCCCCTTTGGACGATGCTATGCAATGCCGGGTCTATAAGGAATAGGACTGCAATTATTACAGACTTGATTTCCTCTGGTGACATGGCTTGCATTACGGAAATTTGGTTGGGTGACGATGCCAGCCCAGTTCTAGAGGCGGCTGTCCCCTCTGGGTATTCCATAGTACACTGTCTGAGGAGGGATCACGGAGTGGGATGTGGCCATCTTGTTTAGATTCAGCCTGGATTTCACTGTGCACCCATTTGGAACATCCAGATCCTTTGAATGTGTGGCTGTGCATGGGGTCCAGGTGCAGGCTGCAGAATTATCCTTATTTAAGGACCCCCTGGGTTGGTGGGAGGGATTCCTGCAGGAGTTTGCAGATGTAGTGTTTGACCAGGTGTTGGAGTCCCCCAGGTGTTTAATCCTGGGGGACTTCAATGTCTGGATCAATGATCAGTTCTCACAATTTGGTTATGACCTCTTCAAGTTAATGTCATCACTGTGCCTAGCTCAAGTAATTACTTCTGCTACCCACCAACATGGTCACATGCTTGAGGTGGTGTTCTAGCTGGGTCTTGTGGTGGGAGTGTCAAGATCAATCAGGTCTCCTGGTCTGATCACTGCAAAGTGAAGTTCATGCTTGGAGCCCCCCTGAAATTCCCTCCCCTGTGGAGATGGTCAGTATTTGCTCTTTGAGGAGCTTGTCCCCATAGGGACTGCTTGCATTAGCTGACCTATCTAGGGTGGAGGCTGAATGTTTGATTGGCACCACCAAGGCAGTTGTCAGCTATAATAGGGTGTTTTCCAAGGCATTAGATGCCTTTGCACCAGTACGTATATGACCCAGATCCTCTTACTTGACATCCCCTTGGTTTGGTGGGGATCTCAAGGTGAAGAAGATCAGGGGTCAAAAGTTGGAATGTTGCTGGCAGATGTCCTGGTCAGAGAATGACAAACTGGCCCTGCATGCTTCCCTACAATGAGTACCAGAAAGCAATTTCCCATAAGAAGGCAGAATTCCTGTCCTGAGAAATTGCTGCAGAGGAAAAACAGACCTTCTCAGCTTTTTTGGACTGTGGATAGGACACTTCATCCAGCCTGTCTGCAGCTGAGAAAGATCTTCTCAGTCACTCTATGTGAAGAGTTTGCTTTGTTTTTCTCTGGCAGAGTGTCTTCTATACGGTCAGGATTTCCATCAGTGAGACAATCGTTGTATCACAGTGGTCGGACTGGGAGGAACAGAGTCACTCTGTCAGTCTGGGAGGAGTTTAAACTGATAGAGGTGTCTGAGGTTATTGAGGTGATCTTATAGATAAAGCATACATAATGGGGGGTATTCACCAAAGGGCAGAAAATACATGTCAAAGGCATGTATTCCACCTGCGCAGCTCCGCTCCAGCGGGAGATCTGCATGGGAACTGCATTCACGACCACCGGTCCCAGCCCATCTCCCTGACATGGCCCTAATCCCAGACACGTAGGTTTGTGGGGGCAGTCAGGTGCAGAGCAGCAGATCTGGGTGGGTGGCCAATCAGCTGCCCAACCCAGACCCCACTGAGGATCTCGTGCACCCATGGGGTGCCATGTTGTTGGCCAGCACACAGTGCACTGGCCACGATGTGGGGGAGTTCCTTGTTTGACTGCTCCCAGCCCTCCCAGTGTGCCCTGACAGCAGGGGCATCCCTGTTCAGGGGTCTGATGCACCACGCCATCACCGTCACTGCCAATGGATGCATCTGCGGGGGGCCACGTAACAGCCCACCTGGGTTTACAGCTGCTCTTATTTGTGTAACTGCTTGCATGCTGCATGCAGCATTCCATGGTTAAGTGAATCACATGGAGTGCTGGCACAGTCCCCTCCACACTCCCTGGCCCACAGGGTGTGGAGCTGTGCAATCGGCTGGGGGATCAGGAGTGTAGGGGGGCATAATTGCTGATATCATACTGCGTTGTGGTGCAGTTAACATAGGAGGGTGTGGGTAGGTGCTGTGTGGGATATGCACTGGCTTTACATGGTGCATACCCACTCTGCACCTTAATGAATAGGTGCCATTGTGAGCTGGACCCAGCACCAATTTGTTTCCTGATCAGATGTGCCAGGACTGTTGGCCTGGTGTTCACCTGGATTTCCAGGTGCTCAATGTCAGAGGAATTCTTCCTAGTGGTCTTGAAAGAGGAACTGGTTAGACCCTTCCTGAAGAAACAATCTCTCGACCCTGATGTCATGGTGAATTACCATCCTGTCTCCAACCTGCCATTTTTGAGCAAGGTTGTTGAGAAACTTGTGGCACAACAGCTCGAGGATCACCTTGTGTCCTTTGATATCTATGAGCCATTCCAGTCAGGTTTTAGGGCCAGACATGGCACTGAAACAGCATTAGTTAGGGGAATAATGACTTGCTCAGGGCTAGAGATAGAGGAAACAAGTCACTTTTAGTTCTCCTCAGTCTCTCATTAGCTTTTGACACTGTGGATCTCTTCATGCTTCTCGATTGGCTCTATGTGTACTGTGGACTCGCTAGTGTTGTCATCAAATGGTTTGAGTCCTATCTATTTGATAGTGTGCAGTGGGTGGTTATGGGGAATTTCTTCTCTTCCCAATGCCTCTGTCATGTGGAATACCCCAGGGCTCAATTTTGTCACCAGTGCTGTTTGCAGTGTATATGCTGCCCTGGGTGAGATCATTCAGCAATTCAGTGTGAAGTTTCACTGCTATGGAGATGACACCCAGCTGTTTTTGTCATTTGCTCCCAGAACATCCAGTGCTGTAGATGTGGTTAATTCCTGCCTGGCTAAAATCAGTGACTGGATGTCCTGCTGGTTGTGACCGAACCAAGACAAAATGGAGGTGCTGCTGATTTAGCCAGACTGTGGGCATGATGGAAGGGTACCTGTAGCTGACACAGGACATTTTATGGGGTCGACTCCATTGGTGGCCTCACTGAGGGTGCACTATCTTGGTGTGATCCTGGACAGCAGACTGACTCTTCAGAATCAGGTGTCTTCTGTTATAAAAAGTGATTTATAACACTTGAGGATCATTGCCAAGATCAAGTCCCTCGTTCCGCCCAAAGACCTGCTGATGCTAGTGCATGCCTTTGTTACCTCTAGGCTCGACTACTGTAACTCTCTTTATTATGGGGTCATGGGAGGGACCCTCTGCAGGTTGCAGCTGGAGCAGAACACAGTGGCTCGGTTACTGATGGGCCTTTCTAGGGCCAGTCATGTTACTCCAGTCCTGCATGCTCTGCACTGGCTGCCTATCAGGTGGACGGTCCTCTTCAAGGTGGGCTTGATCACCTTTAAGGCTCTATGTGGACTGGGTTCAGGCTACCTGACTGAGCATCTGACACCTACTACCTATGTCCACTCCCTCCATCACTTGTCTAGAGGCCTCCATGATGTTCCCAGGGTTCGGCTTAAGACATCGGACAACCATGCATTTAGCGTTGCTTGGCCGACCCTGTGGAACTTTCTTTCACCTGCAGTCCTGGAGGTTTCTTCTACTGAGGTATTCAAGCAGAGGCTACAGGCCCACCTCTTTTTCCTGGCCTTTCTGGAGTACTTTCTTTTTTTTACCCCGACTGTTTGAGCTATAACATCTCTGACCTCTGCTTTGATAAAGAATTTTAGGATTTTATAATTATGTATTAAAACTCTGTATTTTACTATTTTATTTAAATTTATTTCCTGTATTGATTTTATTGTGAGATGCCCAGGTCCTCTGGGATTGGGTGACATAAAAATAAAATTTGCCTCACCTTGCCTAGTTGTTTATTAACAATAACAAGTACAAAAGAAAGGAAGATAAGGCAGTGGTTACCAGGATAAGAAGGATATGAAGTTCCACCCACGAAGTGCAGCATTTCACTTGCAAAGTGTGGAATTTCACCCATAAATGTCAGAATTTTACCTGCAAACAGTGGAATTTCACCATTCATGACAAAATTCCACCATTTATTGGTGAAATTCTGCCATTCTTGGGCAAAATGCCATACTTCATGGTGAAATTATGCAAAAAAAATGGAAAAGTCACGTAGGCAAATTTTTAGCCTTTTAGCCAAACTGTGGATTGCTCCATGAAGGCAAATTTGCTGACTTTGTTGGAACTTCACCAGCAAATTTATACATCACAACATCTCTACCCACCACTGCAGTGTCCTGGGTAAGTGGTGCCTAACCAGAAAATCTGTGAAAAAGTCTGTGATGGAATGTCGGTTGCTGTTGGGAGGAGGGTGAACAAGTGGCTGAGGTGCAATAAAAGAAGCAAGGAAAAAAAGACACAAAGACACTGGTCTATTAGGATTGACACCTACTGTGACATATAATGAGGCATGTATGCTTAGAAGGTAGCATTTTAATATCTGTCTCTTGGTCTCCAGCATGACAGTCTTACAGAACTTCAGACAATAAATAAATGCTAACTTTATGGGGTAGTGGAGGGACAAATCATGTTTTCCCCTAAGCAGCAAAAAAAGTCCTTAATGTATATGACCTTTTAAACCACTCAACCAGTTTTGTGCTTATTAAATCTGTATGTTATTTGGCAAAATTCACTTTTGTGGGAAATAAGAGCACTCAAAGGGTTTTACATCATATATCATTAGTGAATGGCTGAATAATTATAGCAGAAAAACTTAAACAGAAGCCTTGTGCAATAAATTATTAAGTATAAAATGAATTCACAGCTCATTTTCTGTGTAAAAACTTTACAGCTGACACAGCTTTTCAAATGTGTAAATACCGTATATATAATTCTATAGCTCACACATATTCATAAAAACTTCAACAAATTGTTATTTTTGAATACAGCATACAAAAGTATTTTCACTGTCCTAAAGTCACATGTGTTCAGGTTCAATAACTTTAGACACAGTTTCTTAATGCCAGGTGAAGTTTCCCAGATGTGCGTATCTTCTATAACTGATAAGTATAGGAAAAAACTTTATTTTTGCTCAAAAAGTCTCATTAGGCATTTTTTTGACCAGTTAGTGGTGGCAAGGGTGGAGTGCATGAGGGATGTAGTGGGAAGTAGGGGACAATGCCAGTTTTCCCAAAGGTGTCAGGGCTCCTGGTCAGCATGAGGATGGAGATCACAAGACCTGTACCCACGTGGGGGGCCTAGGTCCAGCCTCAGCAGCATAGACTGCAAGGTCAGAGCTGCCAGAAGGGGGGGAATGCCAGAACCTTGGCCATGTGACCTGTCCTGCTACTGCAGAGGGATTCATTGGCCAGCACCAGAAGGGATTTCCCAGGTTGTGGGTGGTGCAGGGGCCTGGGGTATGCGTTTCCTCCCAGCAGCACCTGCTGCTCAATACTAAATCAGGTGAATAGGTATTAATCTGGAATATTAATATGACAAAGTAATTAAGATATTCAATAAAGATTAATATCAAGAATTGGAAATTAAATAAAGCATGGCTGAGGCCATTTTTCTCCAAGATCTCTGTGGTGTATTTCTTGTCCAAGTAGGGAGGGGAGTGGATTGGGGGGCCTACCAGACAATAGAGATCCTGGCCAAGGATTGCAGCAGCTGGCCATTTATCTGGGGGGCCCCTCCCCCCAATGGCAAAACAGAAGTTGCAGGACACCTGACCAGGGGTGTGGTCAGCAACCTCTAGACATGGCCTGTGATAGGGCACTGCCAGGCCCCTCCAGGGAGGTAGGAGGGGAAGGAGATGAGATGAAACCTGGACAGCTGCCCTGAGTCCAGTCCTCTGTCTCCTCTGCCCTCCTCACCCACCCAGCCCTCTGGAATGCCAGGTATAGTGGAAGGTGCTGTAGGGCCCCCTTTTTGGCTCAATAAGGGTGACCGCATTAGAGGTTGGGGAGTGACTTTTCCTGGTTTTCCCCTACAAGGTTTTTTCCAAGGTTTTTTGCCTCCCCCAAAAAGGGATATAATGTTATGGACAGAGGAAGAATGTACAATTCAAGTAGCAGCACAGTCAAATAACTTAGTGATCACATGTTTAAAACGTTGTGAAAAGGAATAAAGTACATGATAGGAAAATATAGTAGCAATATTAGCAGAATTCAAAAGTAAAAAGTGGTATTGCAAAATTGTAGCAACCGGGTAGAGTGGAGGTGTGGGAGGAGTGCAAGAGGGAAGTAATGGGAAAGTAGGGGCAAATAGGTATTAATCTGGAATATTAATATGATACAGTAATTAAGATATTCAATAAACATTAATGTCAAGAACTGGAAATTAAATAAAGCATGGCTGCGGCCATTTGTCTCCAAGAACTGTGTGGTGCCTTTCTTGGCTGGGGGGGATTGGTGACCTACCAAACAAAAGTATAGGAAAAGACATTCTTGCCCAAAAGTTTCATTAGGCATTTTTGTGACCAATTAGCTGATTATATCATTGCTGCAGGCCCACTGTATAATTCTGATATTACTTCCTTCAAAAGGGGCACATTTCATGAATATATGCTATTTGCTAACCCTTAGCATCAGATTATTAACCTACTTGCACTGCTTCATGAAAAAAATAGATTTTTTTTGTTTCTTTCTGTATTAAACCAAAATATCACACAATTATTAGGAACAAGCTAGTTGCAAACAGCATTGCAGCAGTAAGCGCTGTTCAATATCTCAATGGCTTAGGTTTCGACTCAATGCCTTCATTTTCCTCATAGGCTAACAAGAGGACTAAACATCCTTGAGGTCACTCTCCCTTTATGAGATTAGGTATTGACTCTTGCTAAGATTCTGTTATCTGGGGTTGCGCAGGGGACAGTGCAGTTGTGAATGCCCTACACTTGGATAAAATGCAAACATAGTTCCCAACATTTGATAACACTCTCCATCAATGAGGGGGAGGTTTTCAGAAGAAAACAGATATTTTGCCCTGATTTCTTGCAAATATCTCCACCTTTCATACCTAACCTTCACACTTGGGGCCATATCATGCTAAGGAAGCAGTGTGGGCCTTTGGGTAGAGCACCAGATAGGGAAGCAGGTGATCACATATTTGAACCCTACAAAAGTCAAATACTCATTGTTTCACATTGTCTCCTAATGATCCAGCCCACCCAGCTATGGAAGTTGATCAAAGTAGCACCCTGTTAGAAATAATGCTGCATCTCAGCTGTGCTAGCCTGGATAAAAAAAATGTAAAACAAAAATAAATCTTTATCCTCTGTCTTCTCCTCCTCCTGCTATCTTGATTCTGATTCATTCAGCAAGGGGTATAGTCAATGACCTAGTATACTTAGTCTGATAGTGGCTTTCTTGGATGGGAACCATTGTTTCTATCAGAGGAGGGTTACTCTGTGGTTGGTCCATGCCTTCATGACCAACCGTCTTGACTACTACAATGCCCTGTACCTAGGGATCCTGGGGGTTGATGTACATTGCCTGCTGCCAGTGCAGAATGCAGTTGCCAGGCTATTGATTGGTATGTCTAGGACCAGTCATATAATGCCTGTACTCTGTGGACTGCATTGGTTGCCAGTATGATGGCATATCACCTTCAAGGTTGGTTTGCTGACCTATAAAGCCCTACATGACCAGGGACCCCGCTACCTGAAAGATGTCCTTTCTCCCCTACTGCCCCTCCCTACCAGTTTGATCCACCGATGAGGGATTGCTAGAGATTCCCGGGGTCTGATTGCAAACATCTGGTGCCTGTTCTTTTATGTGGGCCTGACCCTGTGAATTCTCTACTTCGTTGGATAAGGGACTGCCTGACTGTCCAAAGTTTTAAAAAAGAACTAAAAACATACCTTTTCAGTCTAGCATTTATTAATGATGATTAGAGATAATGACACCAGAACCTATGATTAGATTATGAGGTCAATTGTTTATATTTATGGTTTTAATGAAGATTGATTATGCATATACAGGTGCCTTGGTTTAAGAAAGGTGCCTTTTAAAGAAATAAAGTTTTTATTGATTGATTGATTGGTGTTGATAGTAGTCAAAATTCAGAAAAGCCACAGCACACACTGAACACCAGACAGAACTTGAAATTCAAATAATTTTGGTTCCTTTATTGAAAAACATAGAAACATAGACTTTGACAGCAGATAAGGACTGCTTGGCCCACCTAGTCTGCCCATTTCCCTACCTACAGGATAGGCCGCAGATCCTAGTTAACAAACAGCCTATTTCTTCCTACCTCCCACAAGAATTGCCTTATGTCTGTCCCATGCATTCTTGAATTCTCCGACAGTTTTAGACCCAACAACCTCCTAAGGAAGGCTGTTCCATGCATCCACTACCCTCTCTGTAAAAAAATACTTCCTCACATTTCCCCAGAACCACCGCCCCCTCTATCTTTAAATTGTGTCCCCTTGTTCTTGCACATCTCTTTTTCTGAAAGATGCTACCCTCTTGGACTTTGTTGATTCCACTGAGGTACTTGAAAGTTTCAATCATGTCCCCCCCCTTCTTTTCTCAAGGGTATACATATTAAGCTCCTTTAGTCTCTCCTTGTATGGCTTCTCTTGCAGACCCTGCACCATTTTAGTGCCCTCCCTCTGACTGCCTCTATCCTGTCTATGTTCTTGGCGGAGATGGGGTCTCCAGAACTGGACGCAGTACTCCAGATGGGGTCTCACCAACTGTCTGTACAGAGGGATAACAACTTCCTGTTTTCTGCTGGTGATGCCTCTCCCTATGCATCCCAGTAAACCCCCAGCCCTCCCTACTGCCTTCTCACATTGCTTGCTAACCTTAAGGTCATCTGATATGATTACCCCCAGGTCCCTTTCCTTTTTTGTTGTTGTTACTACCTCCCTCCCCATTGTGTAATCTTCCCCTGGGTTCTTGTTTCCCAGGTGCATTATTTTGCACTTCTTTGCATTGAATCCTAGCTGCCATACTTCTGACCATTCCTCCAACCTTGCCAAGTCCCTTCTCATCCTTTCCACACCTCCTTGTGTATCAACCCTGTTGCAGATCTTTGTGTCATCTGCAAAGAGGCATACTTTTCCTTCCAGTCCCTCTGTAATGTCACTTATAAAGACATTAAAAAGGACTGGACCCAGTACTGAACCCTGCGGTACCCCACTAGTAACCCCTCTTTCTTCAGAGTGGACTCCATTTACAATTACCTTCTGTGTCCTGTTGTTTAGCCAATGTTTTACCCAGGCTACCACCCTGGGACCCACTCCCAGGCTGGTTAATTTGACTATTAATCTTTTGTGTGGGACTGTGTCAAATGCCTTGCTAATGTCTAGGTAGGCCATGTCCACAACCCCTCCCTGGTCTACTACTTTGGTCACCCAGTCAAAGAAATCTATTAGATTCATCTGACATGACCTTCCCACTGTGAACCCATGCTGCCTTGGGTCCTGTGCCCCACTAGCCTCTAGGTACTCAACAATTCTTTCTTTCAGAATGACTCCATCACTTTCCCTACCACAGAGGTCAAACTGACAGGTCTGTAGTTTCCTGCCTCTGTCTTGGTCCCACTTTTGTGAAGGGGAATCACATCCGCCTTCCTCCAGTCCTCGGGTACCACACCATCCTCCCATGAAATCAGCAACATGCTCTTGAAAGTAATCAAATAGACCACAGACCATACACCTAGATCCCTCTAGAGGAATCCTGGGTCTGAGGACACTCACAGTAAAGTCTTAGGGCAAAAGTGGGTATAGAATGCAGCTAAAATAAAATGTCTGGGAATATACAGTAGCTGTATCCCATCATCTAAAAGTCAAAGAACCCCTGTGCTGTTTCAGAGGAGACACAATGAAGAGTCATGTGTTGGAAGAAACACATGTACATATCTTCTGTTTTCAACCTTTGCGGAGTGTGTGAAAGGTCGTTTGACACCATACACTCTTACTTAAAACAGAACCAGTCTTAATTATTTCATGGTGACTTTCCTATGCCTTGCACAATGCTTCACATTATGAAAATATGTGTAATTTACATTTCTTTGAAACCTGGTTTTATTGACAATGCCCTTCCTAGATAATTTTTGCCTCAGAGCTTTTGTGTTGAGCTTCTTTGACTTTTAGATTACCTTTTTATGTTGGGCTCACCATGCCTCAAACCAGTAATATCAAAAATGACTGCTTTATTCCTCCCTTGGGCTGTTACAGACAAGGCACACTAATGGGTCCTGTGTAGGTGAAGCATGTGCCTATGTCTTCTGTCTTCAGCCTTTTCAGAGTGTGTGAAAGGTAATTTGACACCATACATTCTTGCATTATGCAGAATCAGTCTAAAATTATTTCATGATTTGCATATACTTCACATGATGCTTTGCATTATGGAGATGTGAGTAATTTTACATTTCTTTGCATCCCAGCATATCAATAGGTGCAGATGCTTTGAGTTGACCATACATAGGGTATGTGACCCTGAATCCTATATTACCATTTGATGAGGGATTGAAAATAACAGAACTGAACTGATTTGCTGTGTATCAACATATAATAAACTTGGTTGTTACAAAGTAATTGCTATGGTTTGGTGATGATGAAAAAATGTAAGGAGTATTCCTGTACTATGGAACTAGTCCATATCAATGAATTTTCATGCAGCATGGGCAGGTCACCAGTGCACGGAAGATGGAAGGAATGTAACAATCACACTAATGGCAGTGATGTCAGTGAAAGTAATGATCTGAGATCCATAGAAATAAAGTCAGGGTAATGATCATGTATAATACAACACAGAAAAACAACTGAATTTACCTCTGTTTTTTTTTCAGGGCTATGATGTTAGGATATTGTGTATAAAGACAGAAAATATTTTGTGTTAGTTTCACTCACTTCAAATATTGCTTCTAATCATTTAGTAGGTAGTGAAAAGCAAAAGAGGAACTTATTCTTGTGTTTCATCCTTGTTATACTGTAAATGAAATATAAAATGAGTTCCATTGCAGATGAGCACCCTGGGTGTAGATTCTTCAGTCAAAGTTTATGAAGCCCATAAGACACAAATTCAAACACAAGTGATCTGATCTATCTAAAACTATTATAAATGGTTTTAAAGTTTTCAATATACTCTATACTTACCTCACTAACATTTTTTATTTCCCAAAGTGAATCATTTTTTAATATAACTATATGGATTAATCCTGATGTTCAGGTTCACAATATGTGAATACAGAATAGTAAGTCTGTCAAAGGACTGTAGCAGATGGCCATTCGTCTGTGGCCCATTCCGAAAAATATGAAGTTAGGCAGGTAAAGATCCTTCCCTAGGGGTGATGGGCAAACCATGGCACTACATTAGGAGAAGGAACCACAGGGGCCACTGATAAGGTTAATAATACAACCTGGGCAGTGGTGAGATGACCAAACAGCTGGCCAATCCCCACAGATCTGCTGTACAGCTATATAATGGTAGCAAAGCAATAGAGAATGACGCCAGGATGGTGGGATGACATTTGTCAGGGTTGCCATGGTTTTCTCAGGTTTAGGGGTTCAGGAGCACCACACAAGCATTCAGGGTCTGTTAGGTCCATGAGGGTTAGGATAAGAGCCATGCAAGGATGCCGGGACATGCAGAGCTCTATTACACCAGCAATCCTTTAGCAGGTTTGTGCTGCCTTATTTGCAGTTAGTTGGAATATTTATGAAAATGATTTATTCAAAACTGCATTCTTAATGGCATTCTGTGGAGCATTCTGGGTCTTAGAGCTGGTGCAGACAGCCCAAAAGAAGGCTGGATGAAGCTTGGCAGACATGGATTTTGCGCTGTCCCTGGAAGGAATGTTCATGTGGCTGTGCAACAGTAAAACTGACCAAACGAGTACTGGCTGGTGGTGTCTCCTGGCCTGTGCACAGATGCCACCCAACCATCCCACAGCTTGCTGCAAACCTGTAGGGTGTACCATCTTTGTGCCGCATGGCCATATTTGCCTCAAGCTGTGGCTCTTTGGTGCCGGGACCCTACCATATAATGAGTCAGATGCAGGGTCCCTGGTACACCAGCTTTTGGTGTAAGCTTCCATTTTCTGAAGCTTGTGCTGAGCTTTTTGAATTGAGCCCAACAAGTCGATCTAAAGCTGCTTACAAATCTCACCTGGTGTCATTATTCTGTTGTAATTTTTTTATTTTCTGTAAATTATATAATGATTTGTTTTATGATTCCTTTTTGAACATCATTTTTGAATTTGTTTTCTCTGCTCTCAGTGTATTTGTTTCTTATGGTTTAATATTTGTATGTCCCGGATTGTACCTGTGAAAGGGCCATGTGGCTCAATGTACTTACCCAGATAATGACATTTTAAATTAAAAAGAAAACAAAATTAAAAGCCATCTTACCTTCAAACAGCATAGAGTTAATTAGGAAAGGTACCTGAAAGCTACTGTCTTAGCAAAACAGCATTCTTCTTTAACAGTCTAGAGGATTCAAATGTCCTTCAGATCCAATAAGGTCACATATCTGCAGTTGTTCAGTCTTGCCACAACTACCCTGAGGGCCCAGAGAAGTTTGTGACAAGAAGCAAAGTGATTTATTCATAAGTGCACTGGAGTACACAAAGCCAAGGAATTGTTTTGCTTTGTAGACCTGGAAAAATGTGTTTGATTATTTAACAAAACTGAGCTGTCAAACTGCATAACTTTTGAACATACTATAAAGCTGATTTTCATCATCCATAACTTTTTCAGTTAATACTGTTGCAATTTTCCAATATTACTCCAAATAAAATGATACTTAGGCACATGGATATATTAATAGCTATATTATAAAATGGGCAAAGGATTTTGAGCAATTTGGTTTGTTAGCTGTGTGTTAGAAGTGTCTAATGCATGGCTAAAAACTAGTTCTGTGAACATAGTCGCAGTGCATAGACAAAATCCTTGTGCCACTAGAACTTTCAGAAATGAAACAGACACAGTTTCCTCCCCCTCAACAGAAGCCACTAACAGAGAAAAAGCAAATGATCTCAACGGTTCCTGTTTTTTTTAAAATGTGCTTCTACATATAAATGCTTGTGTTTTCATATACAAATAATGTCTTGTTTTTCAAATTTCACCTATACTTTCCCTATCTCTCACATGTCATTCCAGCCTGCTTGGCCACCCATTGAAATAGCTGGATGCCCCATTCCCCTGCCCCCCCATGCAACGTCTGAGTCAGTATGCAACTGCTCATCCGGTGATTACTCCCCACTTGCAGTTCTGAGAAACTGGACTCAAAATATGCAAGCAGAAATTTCAGAGTTAAACATCACTCTAAAGTAAATGTATATGTGTGTGTGTGTGTGTGTGTGTGTGTGTGTGTGTGTGTGTCTGTGGCATGGTAAGCATGACAACCATGAGACACTACACATCTCTATTCCTGCGTACCAAGCACCTGTCCTTCATTCAAAACTACTGGTGACAAGAGGAGCATATGCTTTAGATGAGCAGCACATTTATTTTTTTTTATTTGCTTACCAGCACAATGATCTGCTCATGTCTCTTACCTCTCACCTGCACAGCTATCCATTCACTAAGCCATCCACTCATTCAGCCATCTGCTAGTGTAGTCCACTCTCTCAGTTGGCTGATTGCTCTCTTGAACCTCACAGATCTCAAAGATAAAAAGTAAAAGCATGGTGGGGAGGAAGGGTGCTGTGCAGTAAACAAAATCAGCTTAACTCCCGAATGTACTACCACTGTTGGTTTCCACCAGCACCACGGTACTGAACTCAGTTCTCTCAAAGAAAAAATAACACAGGAACAAAACCATGCTAAAACTGCCAGCTCTTGCAGCCAATATCAATAATGACTGACTGACAATAGCAATACTGATATTTAGTGATATGGAAACAATTATTCATGTTTGGGGGGTTCTAAAGATCATCACTAATAAAACTACAACTATGAAGGCCTTAACAGGACAGAAAAGTTAAAATAAAAAAAAGAGAAAAATGTTAGGCTCATGTAGGCGGAGGGACTATTCTTTCAAAAACTAAGCTAAACTTTCAATATTTACAGTGTGAAATATATATATATTTAATTCCAGATATCAATTGCAAAAAGTCCAGTGGTGCTGAGGATTGAGAAAAAAAAGTTTAAAAAGGTTAAGTTGATGTTCTTTAATGCAAGAAGTCTAAATAAAGAGAAACTGTCAGAATTGGAATTAGTGTTAGAAAGACACAGATGTGATATCATAGGAGTAGTAGAGACATGGTGGAGTGAAGATATCAGCTGGAATAAAAACATTAAAGTATACTGCCTGATTCATAAGGATATAGAAGAAAGGAAAAGAGGAGTGGTAGCATTGTACATTAGAGAATATATTGCGTGTATCTCCCATAATAAGGAAAGTAGTTATGGTAGCATTGAAACTCACAAGGTTGATATCTTGGGATTGACAGGTGCAAAATTCAGGTTGCTAACCTTTTATAGACCTCCAGACACTTGTAGCTCTGATACAGACCATTTTATTAAGCACATAGTCAATTTGGCTGAAGATTTATTAGTAGGGGTATCACAAGTCGGAAGAGAGAGGTAATAATCCCTTTTTACAGGACACTGGTTAGGCCCCATCTGGAGTACTGCATGCAGTACTGGAGGCCACACCTTCACAAGGATATTAACCAAATTGAGGCAGTCCAGAGAATAGGCAACCAAAATGGTGCAGGGACTGTATCAGAAAACACATGAGGATAGATTAATGGAGCTCAATATGTATACCCTAGAGCAAAGAAGGGAGATAGGTGATATGATTGAAACATTCAAACTCCTTAAGGGCATTAACAAGATGAAATAGTCTAACATGTTTCAATATAAGAAAAATAGCAGGGCAAGAGGATGTAGCATGAGAGGGAGGGAGGCTAATTAAGGGGTAATGTGAGGAAGTTCTTTTTTCATAGAAAGGGTGGTGGATACATGGAACGGCCTACCTCAGGAAGTGGTGGATATGAATGCAGTACAGGGCTTCAAACAGGTATGGATAGGCATAAGAGAGCAATACAGACGAGTATGAATAGATAGGCCATTGATAGAGCAAAGGCCGATGGCACATTTATAAGGTAGAAAAAGAAATGGGCAGACTGGATGAGCCTTGCAGTCCTTATCTACCATCAGCTTCTATGTTTCTATGTTTCTAAATGGATGTACTGTTTATGGGGGATTTAAATGTTCCAAACATAGACTGGGGAGCCCCTGCAACTGAAGGAAATTTGATGGAAGTAAGACTGCAAACTGAGCTGGCATCAGCTGGGATACAGCAGTGTGTGCAGAAGGCTAATAGAGGGAATAACATACTAGATGTGGTGTTAATAAACATCCCTGAGGTCATAACAAATGTTAAAATAAATCAACAATAGGATCTAGTGACCATGATATGATTACTTTCCAGATGGAGAGGGTAAATAGGAACACAAAAGGGGTCACTATCCAGTTTTTATATAACAAGGCTAATTATGGAGCAATTAAGGAAGAGTTAGCAAAAGTAAATTGGATTAAGGCAACAGAGGGTATGTCTACAGAGTCAAGTTGGAAATTATTCATTCATATTGTGCTAGACTTAGTGATTAACTATATACCTAAGAGAACAATTTATAATAAAATAGGTAAAAAATGGGTTGGCTGAGTAGGAGAATTACTATCATAAGTAATAAGAAAGCACAATATAAAAGATTAAAGAAATCACAAACAAGTGAAAATATAAATAAGTATAAAAAGACAGTGCACATTTTAAAACAGGAAATTAGGAAAGCAAAGAGGAGAATGGAAATTAATTTAGCTACATCCAAGAAAAACCCTAAGGCCCAGATATTCAAAAGGGTTGCGCATGGCGCAATAGTGTTGCACCATGCGCAACCCACTGATGCACCCCAGCATGATATTCAAGTGGGAATTGTGCCTGAAACAAATCTTGATGCACCGGAGCGCATCAGTAATGTGTGCAGCGCAGGTGGGGGGGGCATGCCCATGCATACTCTGCACATCCTGATATTCAGCCGGCATGTGCTGAGTCCATGCATGCGCAAACCCTACTTGTGCCGCACAAAGTTGATCCCAAAAAAAAAGTAACAACTACTGGCCACCCACAGGTGAGCAGCCGTACTACAGGGCACAACACGGCAGCTGCCACCTGTGGGTGGCAACCCGAGCTCCGGCTGCACCTCCATGGTGGCGTCCCCCCATGACCGATCATGGGCATCTGTTGAAAATAATAATGTCCAATATCCCTGGTGGTCCAGTGGACCACTGTCAGCCCGATCGTGGGCATGTGTAAATATGAAGATAATCCAATATCCCTGGTGGTCCAGTGGACCGCTCTCAGCCCGATCACGGGCATGTGTAAAAAGAAAGATAATGCAATATCCCTGGTGGTCCAGTGGACCGCTTTCAGCCCGATCGCTATCATTTGTATACAAAAAGTACATCCACTATCCCTGGTGGTCCAGCGGACCCCCCTCCCCACCAGCCCACTGATCCCCACTGCCCCACTCCCCCGTCAGTGGCGGGCAGCAGCACCCCTCCCGCCTGCTGCCCTGCCGCCTTCCGACTGACACCGTAGGTAGGGCTGTATGCCCATTGGTCCACAGCATGAGCCAATGGGCATGCAGCCCGTACCGTACTACACATTCCAGATATGTTCACATATCTGGAATGTGTAGTATGGTATGGGCTGACAACCACTAGACACACCCCACACCCCTTGCTGCCTGCAGGGTGAGAGTGGGGTGTTAGGGTTTGAAACCCTAACACCACATTTCCCTACTTTTGTCACAGCAACCCAAACTGGTGCATTAACACATTTTTTTTGTAGTGAATTTCCCGATGTTTTGAGATAGTTAAGCTGTATCCATATTTGCCTGTGGGAGCGCAGGCCTTTGTGGCCCTGTGCTCCCACCCTATGTAATTGTCCTTATTTGGCCTTGGGAGCACACAGCTCTTCTGGCCCTGTGCTCCAATCCTCTGTAATTGTCTTTCTTTGGCTGAGGGAGAGCAGGGCCCAAAGGGCCATGCACTCCAATACATCCATAATATTTGTGCCCTGCACTCCAATACCTCCTTAGTTGCATATATGTATGTCAGATGCACATAAATGTGCCATTGTTACATATTTTTAACACAAATTTCTTAACATACACTTCTTATGACCCTGCCTCATAAACAATGGTGGTTAAAATTTGTAAATCATGACCAAAAGTTTGCTTCGCCAACAGAATATGAAATCACCTTTCAGACTGGATTGGCATAATTCCACCAACATTGTTCATGAGATGAGGTCTAAATAAAAGGCCAGATTGAAATTGTGTATAGAACTATGCAAAAATGGCAAAGCTATGCATCAAAGTTAATGAAACCTGTAAAACAACTAAGTTTCCAAATCCTGTTTCATGAGCAGAAATCCTTTTTTGCGAGAATGAAAAAAGATCACAAAAAATAATTCTATCTTGAGAAAAAGGATTGACAAAAAAACTAAGTCCCAGATCCCTTTTTGCAAGATAGAATCCCTTTCATGATCCTGTTTTGTACTCATGAAAACAGGATTTTATCTCGCGAACAAGGATTTAAAAAAAAAACTAAGTCAGAAATCCTTTTTTCGCAAGTACCAATCTTTATTCGTGAGAATGAAAAAGGAATTAGCAAATAGTGAAAAAGGATTTCAAATGGAATAAATGGCATTCAGGGTAATTTTTCAACCAGATAACTACAGAATCCAACTAATAGAGTCCCGATAAACAAGATACATGTGTTGGTGTCTGTGGTTCACTTAATGTTTGTGGGTTTTCAATTTTGTTCCTGAAAAAATGGAAAACAAGATAGTGGCTTGTGAAAAATGATTTTTTTCTCATGAAAAAGGATAAGCCCCTCATGAAAAAGAATCCCTTTTTGTGAAACCAAATTCCTTTATCATTCCAGGAAACTATCCTGGATAGTGAAATTCCCATTGAAAATAATGGAACCTAACAATTGAAGAACTTGGGAATGGATTAATATATTTTTCTCCAAACAAATGCAAGGCAGTTCTGTGTCCCAAGCTCTTTCCACCATAGAAATTTCACTCCAAAATTCCACACTGTTTGGGCACAAGGCGATAAGAAAAAAACTGCAAAAAGAGTAAATTTTAAGTTTTTTGCACTATCCGGATTGCAGAATTCATACTGTACATCTGACCAGACCAAACCTGGCATGTCCAGAGATCTACCCCATGAGACAGCACCTGCTAAATTTTGTGCAAATACATTGAAAGGTTGAAAAGTTCTTTAAGTGCAAACTTTAAGGTTGAACATTAAAGTGCCTACTCAACCTAAACTATTTATTATATATATAAATATATATATATCAAAGTAAATAATTCTTTATTATTGTATTTGTTCTGCTTTTCACCATGAGAGAATTCTGAAAGTAGAACTCCTGAGGTCTCATACAATTGGAGAGATGCTGATGAAGACAAATATTGCCTTTGTGTCCACATTTGTAATCTTTGAAAATTCTACCCTACATCTTTTACTGGAAAGATCTGCTACAATGTCTGAAAGCTGCTGTGCTAGATCAATATGGATGACCACCTCCATCTCCATAAAATGAAGCAGAAGAATACAACCAGGTCAAATCTCACCATTTAGCTTTCTATATCTTCATCTGTACAAGTACATGTTAGGACTAAAAAAGGTCACATGTGACTACAATATTGTCACAGATGCAAAGGTCAGGAAGCATTGGCAGACCAGGAGATATAATATCCGAAAGAAGCAGTTTATTATTACTAACAGTAAAATATAAAGATAAAATTGTACATAATGGCTTTTAATACAGGCAGTTCACACAATGTCCTTGTTCTGAGGGAATATCTAAATCTAAATCTGGAAAACCAAAGCATTTATCACTTTATAATATCTTATTTTCTGGCAGATTAACATTGCATCCTTTTTTAAATAAAATGTAACAAGTTTGTCAATTTATTTCCTAAGACCATAGTACATCTAAGTTTTGCAGGTGCTATACAATAGAACAGTTTGTCTGGGGCTGGTTTATTGTTGACACATTTACAAACAAGCTTGAGGAGGTCAGAAGGTTCATCAAGGTCATACACGTTGTGTTTCAGCTTGCTATCTTTTCTAAAAAGTTTAAAAAGCTGTCTGCAATATTTCAGCAATAATATTACATGCTTTTACAAACCAAGGAGTTCCATGGGGAGAGGACAGAAACAGCAAGTGAAGAAAGGGAACTAGTGGGGATGGGACTTTTGGATTGGCCAGTACCTCTGTGCCACAAGAAATGTTGATGGTACAATCAGGCAGGAAAGAGAGCGAGAGAAAGAGACAAGTGGCAAATAGGAGAGGACAAAATAGGTCCTTGCTTTTAACTCTTTCTGCATAAGAAATGGGACAGGGTCTTATACAACTGTATCAAAAATATGTTGTCAGTCATGGTGGTGCAGGAGAAGCTTGTGGCATCATAACATAAACTCTGTCTTGGCAATAAATGAGTACACTTTGTTGTGTGATACCACTGATTTAAGAGCCAAATAATTGGTGAGCACCAACACCACTGGTATAAGCCATGTGAAATAGTGCTCTTTGATTCCAATCACATTATTCTAGCTAATAAACTGACCTAACACATTCAGTGGTAATCCAGTACTGATAGAGATAAGGTGATCTGAGAAGTACATGCTAAGAATGGCATTAGGTCTTTACTTTACAGAAATACAATTCAGACCCACACTAGGTCTAGGGGGACATCAGTGGCAGGGAAAGCAAGGGATCTTCTGAGGGCTTATTGCAGCATAGGAAGTACAGAGAGAGCTGTGTCCCATACTTCACTAGGTGAATGGACTTTGGAAAGGGGGAACAGAAGGGATGCAATCACCAAAACAAAAAACAAGGGGATGAGAGCACATGCAAAGTGTAAGGATACTAGCAAATTAGGATCAGGAGTGAGATGGAAGGTGGTATGCCTTATTGCCAGGAATCTAGGTAATAAAATCAGTGATCTCCAGGCACTGATGGCAGGCACTGAGGTGCACACTGTGGCTTTAACAGAAACACAGTCTTTGGAAACTAATGACTGGGAACTGACAGTTCATTTGTACTCAATGTTCAGAAGGAATAGAGGAAAAGGTAAAGGGGAATTTAGCATCATGGGTAGTAATCAGGAGATTGATTCACTGGTGATGCAATTTACAGCAGCCTCTGGCAAGAAACTATGCTTTCAGACAAGAAACTATGCTTGGGGGTGAGCTATAGACTGCCAGGGCAAGAGGAGGAGAGGGATGGAGCACTAAGGAAGAACTGGAAAAAGGTATAGCTAAGGGGAAGTAGTGTTGGCAGGAGAGCTGAGCCTGCTGAACATTGATTGGGATGTACCTAACACAACCACAGAGACTCACTATTAAGAAACAAGCATTTAGGTGCACATACAGTAGCAGGGCTGTTATTTGAAAGAAAATCACATACCTGCTGTAGAGGTAAAGGTCAGCATTCCTAATAAAATGCCTAACCGCACTATTGATTCTCATGCCATGTCATTTAATCATACTTTTCCAAAAAGGCAGCAATATTCAGACAACAGAGCAGGCTGGCATAGATGCCAACAATATTTAGTAATTTTAAACCCAAGGCTGAAGCAGTCACAGTGCAGTTTATTTTCTTTTTGTTGGCATTATTTCTCCTCCTAGAGTCCCTGCCTGCCATTTGACATCCCCTTGCGCCAATCAGGTATGAGACCCCCTCCCCTTCAGCCCCCACGACTTACCCCTTACCATCTTGTGCAAACCAAGCCCAAGAATGCATGTGACTGACATTTTAATGTCATGATGATGTCTTCATCACAGAGTGAAGGTCTCTTACAGATATGGGTATTAAATCTGAACTCATTAAAGACACGGTGTGCAAAACATTTTTTCTAAAGTGCTGTACACTAATGTTAAAATGTGTAGTTACATTCACCCATCCCGATGTATAAAAGGAAACACACAATAAATTAACACACCTTAATTGACACACAATAAATAGTCATATTTATTAATCAAAATAAATAGAAGTGCAAATGCAGTAAATACAGAAGTTAATAAATACATGTGAAATAAATATATACAACACATGAAACACGTGAATATTCATGAAGCAAAGATACTTTAGAATGCATGCATAGACACATTTTCATTTTGTCCATATGATATAAATGTCCCTAATGTAGCGATCCAAAATGCTTCCCGTATCAAAGGTCTCTTATTTAGATCATCCTTCTACAGTCAAGTTTAACCTTTTCTGTGCCAATGAATCTCAGTGTAGCCACTGATGTATGCCCTGTTCAGTAAAATGCCTGGCCATTGCATAGTTCATATTCTGAGATTTTATTGCTGTTTTGTGTTCTGTTCTGCTTAACTTTAAAGATCCTTTTGGTTTGGCCAACATACATGATACTGCATGGTCAAGACAATGTGTGCACAACCCCTTCAGTACTATAGTTAATAAATTCCTTTGTCCAGTAATATTTTTCACTTCTTGGATGTAAGAAAGCATTTGTTATATGTACTATTGCAGTGTACACAGTGGCCACATTAAAATTATTTATTTGAATTCTGGTAACTGGGTAGGCCCACAGAGACTATGCAGTCCCTTTTTCAGTGACAACCTGGGAGACAATTACAGTACAAAATAACTTGATAAGTACAAGGAATTATTATGTACAAAGAAATGACAATGAATTCAAGGGATATACAGAGACTTAAAGATAGTTAAATAAGTAACCTAATATTACATAGAGCAATGTAAAATAAGGTTGAAGTGTATATACAGTTTAATACATTGGAATGTACATATTTGCAGAACACACTCACAACACAATGCTTTAGCATCACATGAAATGTAAGCCAAGCAGATGATGGTGCAGAGAAGATAGGGAATTAGCTAAAACAGCTGCAGTGGGGAGGTTTGAGTAGATAAGAAGTAAGCTATGTTTTAAAAAGAGATAAGGTGGAGCACGTGAGTAAAGTAGGTGTGAGGGAATTCCAGGAGGAGGTGGCTGAGAAGGCAAATGAGTGTTTGCCTGATAGCATGGCTTCCAGATAGCTAATAAGGGAGGAGAGGTAGGCCTAAGAGGGTGAGTGTAGGCTTTGTGATACACAATTCCCCAAATGACAGAAGGCTAAAGAGACTGACTAGTTTGAAAACAAAGCATAGTGCATGGAACTGTAGCCTCGAGTCACAATTGGACTACTGGAGAGACTGCAGGGTGTCACAGTGATGTTGTCTAGGGTTAGCTCCTTGTGCAAATCTCCCAATCCTATAATAGATTTGATGCAGCTGGGCAAGGGATGAAGGTTGAGCAAAGAGTAGGAATGGAGCAGCATAAAACAGTATAGGGAGAAGAGATGTGTAAGCAATTTTTTGACATGTACTTGAGGATAGAAGTGGTCGGAGGTGACCTAGCTTTTCGTTAATCGCCTTAGTATGCTGTGCTACATGAGGTTCTAAAGAAAAGGAGACATTGAGGACCACCCCAAGATATTTGAAGTTACCTTTTGGTGATTTCATTAGCCAATTAGTGATAACGGGCTCTTTAGGGAAAATAGTGTGAACCAATACGTCTCTTAAATATTTAACCCTTCAGTATGAAATATGTGGTAGATTCTGACTGATATTATCAAATTTATGGTAACCTCTGAGAATGCCCAATTTTTTCTTCCAATTTTACCTATTAAATGTGCTTGTGGAAAGTACTCTGTTATAAATGTAGGGGGGCAATCATTTTCATTGTTAAACTCAATATTGTGCCATTGTAATTACAGATGTTGGGAAGTTTTAATTTGCAGGTGAAGTTCTAGCAAAGTCATCAACTTCTTCTCCACTGATCCTTTTGCAAAGTTTTTCTATTTAATAGGAAAGTCCCCATTTGCAACTTTGCCTGTAACTTCTCCTTGGGGTACATAAGGTGAAGTTGGGTCACAATGACCTCTACCAACTACTTCTTGCATAACTTGGTCAAATGTAGTTGAATTTGTCCGAAACCTGGTATTGTTGTAGTTGAAGAGGAGGTGCACATTTAGTGCATTTTGTATACTTATCAGACTTAAGTTGTGGATTTGGCACCATGGCCAATTTGGGAGGTGATTTTGATGTGTTGTTTATACCCCATTATTTTTTCCAGGGTTATTATGTTTATTTATTCAGAATTATTTATTTATTTTTTATTTAGTTGTTTAACCAGGAGTAGCACACTAAGCTGAAAGCTTTTTTACAGGAGCGACCTGGGAGCACATGGAAGTGAAGTAACTTACTCAGGGTCACACAGTATGCAAGTGAAAGCCATGGGATTCAAATCCAGGTCTGGTCTGCTGGATGTCACCAGATTTGCAGCTCAGAGCCTTAAACCACTGCGCTATGCTGCCTCCCTGTTATTATTGTTAGAATTACAAACCTTTGAGCTAAGAGCTCATTTACAAAGGATCCTCATCAACACTTAAGGAGATACATTTTGTTGCAACAGCATAATTACAGCAGACAAATTGACACTGGGGTTGTACTACTAACATAGAGTTTAGATAGGAAGGGGTAGCAAATACATTTACGGTTTACACAAGTCAAGACATGAATGAAACAGCTGGTAACATTGTCAGTTTCCGAGTGGAGGTATGAAATGTGCAGCAATCTGAAAGAAGTTAAGTGCAGAGAGATAAGTTGGGTTTTTGCAAGTGCAGGTAGGTGGGGGAGTGGGAGGGGGGAGAAAGAGGTCAGGAAAATGGGCTAGAGGTAGTGTGGGTGTACTGGACAGAGAGCAGGTGGAGGGGAGGGGTAGGGGCAGAGGAAGTGGACAGGGGACTGGGCAGGAGGTAGTGTGGGTGTACTGGGCAGAGAGCAGGTGGAGGGAAGGGGTAGGGGCAGAGGAAGTGGACAGGGGACTGGGCAGGAGGTAGTGTGGGTGTACTGGACAGAGAGCAGGTGGAGGGAGGGGTAGGGGCAGAGGAAGTGGACAGGGGACTGGGCAGGAGGTAGTGTGGGTGTACTGGACAGAGAGCAGGTGGGGAGGGTAGGGGCAGAGGAAGTGGACAGGGGACTGGGCAGGAGGTAGTGTGGGTGAACTGGACAGAGGGCAGGAGGATTGGGAAGTAGTGAGGGGGTACCGGACAAAGGACAAGTGGGGGAGTTAGCAGGGAGGGGGGAAGGGGAATGGAGGGAGGAGAGTAGGTGCAACCTGCCCAGAGCAAGTGGGCAGTTGAGTGGTGGGCCAGATGATAGGATTATGTTTGACACAGGCAGCTGGCTGACTGGAGGAGAGATGGACTTATGGAGTTTGGATTTGAAATGCTCTAGGCATTGAAGGCTGGTGATTGTGTTTGGAAGCTCATTTAGCCAGGTGGGAGCCCTTACCTCAAAGACACATCTCCCTTGAGCTGATTTCCTGAAGGGAACAGCTAAGGCATGCCTGGAGACGCTTCTTGTAGCATAATCATGTGGTGCAGATCTGAATAACGTCTGCAGGGAGACAGGTGACAGTCCCAGTAGAGCCTTCTTTCCTAGTAAGCAGGTCTGGAGCTTTATTCTATCCCTGAGGGGAAGCCACTTTGTCCTTAAGTAGAGCTCGCAGGTGTGCGTGATGTGATCTGCATCCAGAACAAATCTACATGCTTTATTGAGGGTAATATGAACTTTGTGTAGGCTGGTGTCCATGGCAGCACAATAAACCATGTTTCCATAGTCCTGGATTGGCAGGATTGTGCCAATGACCACCTGGAGCTTGGCTTCAGGGGTGAGGCAGAAGCGGAGTCTATAGATTGTCCCCAACTTGCTGTTTGTAGCCTTAGTGATATTACTTAAGTGTTCATCGAAAGAGAGGGACTCATTGATTGCGACTCCCAGGTACTGGAAAAAGTTAACCTGTTCAAGGGTGGAGTCCATATTGATTGCTATTTTAAATGGTGAGGTTGATTTCCTCTTCTGGTGACTGGTAAAGAGCATTGTCTTAGTCTTTTTACTATTGAGTACTAGGAGGCTGGTGTTAAACCATTCCTGTAGCAGGTTGGTGTTACACTGTAGGTTTCTGGTCAGCGTGTCTTGGCAGGAGCCTCTAAGGAATAGCACTGTGTCATCTGCATAAATAAGGACTTTGGCAGAGGGCCATGCAGCTGGGAGGTTGTTTATGAAGAGGCTAAACAGGAGGAGGTCCAGTATGGACCCTTGCAGGACCATGACCATGACTTTTCTGGACTCTGAGATGGTACCATTAATCTTTACCTTCTGTGAAGCGCTCAGACAGGTAGCTAGAGAACCACCCAACCATGACCAAAAACAACCCAATGCACTTTAACCTGTGGAGCAGCAGCTTGTGATCCACAAGGTCAAATGCCTTAGATAGGTCGATATAGATTGCTCCAGCTTTTTTTCCCTGGTCTAGTGCCTCGTGGACATAGCCTGTGACTTCAATGAGGGCCGTGCTGGTACTGTTCCACTTGCAGAACGTATGTTGTTGTGGGCTGAGGAGGTTATATTTGTGTAGGTGGGTAGAGAGCTGGTCTACAATGATTTTTTCCAGCACTTTGGAGAGAGGAGACAGAATGGAGATGGGCCTGTAATTGGACACAAATGAATGATCCCCTCCTTTTAGCATCAGAATGAACAGGGCAGTTTTCCAGATAGATGGGAAGGCTGACATCCGAAGAGACATTTTAAAAATCTTAGTAATAGGTATGACCACTTCAGGGAGGGTGATTGAGATAAGTTTCATATCAATCCCATCCCGAACCATCCTTGTTTTACCCAGCACTCTTGCAAGGTATTTAGCAACCTCCTTGGTGGTTACCTGCCGAAAGCAGAATTTCTGGCTGGTGCTAGAAAGAGGGGGCAAGTGTTCACAGCTCAGTGTTTTGTCCTCTTATGTTTTTGGTGGTATGACTGCACTGTGGTCAGTAAATTCCTCATCGAAAATATTGGCTATGATAACTTCATCAACTATGACTTTGTCACTATGGTGCAGCATGGCTGGTGGGGACCTGTCACAAGTTCCTACAAGGTCCTTGATGGTAGCCCAGAAAGTTTTGCTGTCTTTCAGGTACTGGGACTGCTGATTTCTGTGGTGGGAGGCCTTGGCTTGCTGTATTGCACATGTGCACTTATTTCTAACAGCTTTGTAATTCTGGATGTTCCCTACTGTCCCTGATACCCTTTCTCGGTGCCGTAGTAGATCATGTTCCCGCATCAAACCAAGGACTTGTGGGGTGATCCAGTCCATGCACCTCCCTTTCATCATTTTCTTATGAAAGTGGGCATACTTGTCTGTAGCTGACTTAAACTAATTGAGGAAAAGCTGGAGAGCTGCGTCAACAAAAGGACAGGTATCCAGGATACACCAGTCTGTGTTGGCCAGGTGTTTCTTGAAGGTGGCCATAGATCAATTTCTGATGACTCTGTTCCTCACCAGCCTTGGGGTAGTTTTAGCAGCTTGGAGGACCATTCACATAGGACAGGGAAGTGGTCACTCAGCACATCTGGGAGTACCTGGACATTGGTAATTCTCTCAGGTGGGAGGTCAGTAACTAGTCAATCAAGGTACTTGTTTCCATTCTGTAGTTGGTTCTTGTGCAACTCTGAACCGCCTGTGTTAGGTACAGTCCAGTAATCGGGTCCCTGTGTGAAGAACTGGAGCTGGCTTGCTATTATAAAACACATTGAGACCCTCATTTGGATGTATGGAGTGTGCCTTAACTCTAAAGACTGGTGGAGTAATGGCTTGTTAAAGTTGCAGTGTTATCCTATGAGGCATTAGGGTTAGGGTTAGTATGATTACTTGTAACCTATGCAACAAACATGTCCCCCAGGGCAAGCAGAGGACCCATATGGGAACTGGTTCCAGAGGACCCATCTCATGGCAAATAACTGGGTCAGATAGGAAGAAAAGCAGAGGGAAGTGCCGAATGGGGGTGGTGGAGATGGTGGTCTGTCCATGGGAACAGCAGTTCATGGAGGGCATAAGGAATGTGTCATGGTAGGGTGGTGGGCACACCCTGTGGAAACACCAGCACTCTCTGTTGAAGTTCAAACTCCTCATGTACTAGCATCACTAGGCACTCTCACTTGCTGCAGAAATGTTCCTGTGCTTGCTGCAGTTTTTTGGCTGCATATTCGCCCCACCACTGCTCCTTGTACACCCATTTCCAACACAGCCTAATATGTCACTGCTGCATTCATTTTTGAACACTTACTTTACCCATGGCTGCTACAGTGATTTACCTTGATTGTCAATGACTTTTGCCATTTCCTCAGAGTGTAACAACTCCCTTGTATTTAAGTTGCTGACTTTTGACTTGTATTTCTTAATACAGTATTCTACTTGTAACTTGTTTCTCCCTTTAGCCCTTCCCAGGGCCTCAAATGGATAAATCACTAGCAGCACCCACAGAACACACCAGGAATTATTTAAGGTACTAAAGATTAGGAAACCACGCAAAACACTTAAAACACTTTATGCAGGCTATAGAAGAACAACAGAAAGATTTATTTTCCTTTTTGGGGGAGGGTTTAACAAGTCAATACACAAGAGGGACTTAAGGCTGTTCAAGTTCAAGTTTACTGGTGGGAAATACTCCATTGAGCAGGCTCATTTGCAAGGAGGTCCCAGTACACAAAAGGGATGAGTTACAAAGTAGAAAACATGTAGACAACAAGGAACAGAACTGATGTATGTACAAGAGATGTAGACATTGCAGTGTTTTAGGCTTTACGTACAATAAATAGTGAGCATCTGACAAAGTGCAGGAAACAGTACAATCACATTTGCCAGCATACAGCATCATTTACATATGTACAAGAGATGCGAGCAATGCAGAGCCTGTGTGCTTGCGTACAATAAGTGCAATAAATGTTCTGCAGGTTCTTCTTCAAGGAGGAAAGCTGGACAGGGAAGGGGCTAAGAGGAAAAAGGGTACTTGGGTGGTAGGATCTTGGGGGGGGTGGTAGGAAGGGAAGCCTGATGAAGATGAACGGGAGGGAGGACTGGGAATAGGTGGTTCCAGAGTGGGACCAGGTAGTCTCAGGGTAGGTGTGGGGGGGAACAGGCAGCAGGACAGATGGAGAGACCTATTTTCCTCGGACAGTGGCAAGTTACTGGAAAGAGTTTCTGTGACCGGGATTTGAATGTATTTATAGAGTTAATGCTGGTGAGTCTCAGCATCTTTTGTAGGCAGTTCTATGCTGAAGGAATTGCATAGCTAATGGAGCCCATGCTGAGGGTGGTACACATCCGGGGGACTTCAATAAGGATGAAGTCAGTTTTTATAGGGGAATAGGGAGTGTTTCAAGTGTTGACAAAGGAGGAGGTGTATGCCAGAAGTTTGTTTAGCAGGCTCTTTAGGGTCCAGATACCCAAGTGTAGCAGACGCCTGGTGGCTAGAGATTGCCAGCCAACTTCTTTATATAGGTCGCAGTGGTGAGTCAGGAAAGGTGATTTAGTAATGAATCATAGAGTCTGGTGGAACAGTGTATCAAGCATGTGTAGGCTAAATGCAGTGGCATAATTATAGAATATGTCACCATAGTCAAGGAGAGGGAGGAATGTGGCTTGTATGAGAATGCATCTGATATCAGGGGAAAAGAGGGCTCTGTTCCTACAGAAAAATTCTAACCGTATTTTCAGCTTGTTAGAGAGGCAGTCAATGTGTACGCTAAAGAAAAGCTTGTTATCTAGCCATATACCCAGGTATTTAAATTTATCAGCCACATCTAGTGGTTCAACTAGAATGGTTATGATTGGGGCTGGTGTTGCATTGCAGTGAAAGGAGGGACTGTTGCTAGAGGGAATGAAGTATAGCACCTTTGTTTTTTTTACATTAAGCATCAGCTTGTGGTTGATGAAGTTGTGCTGTAATTGGATGAATTCATCTTGTAGCACTTCATGTACCTTAGATAGAGATGGCTTGGAAACATATATGACAGCATTCTCCGCAAATAAGTGTATTTTGGAATTGACCATGTTGGAGTCCAGGAAATTGATGTAGATGGAGAATAAGATGGGTCCCAAAATAAAGCCTTGCAGGACACCTCATGAGAGAGGGAGAGAGTTGGAGGATTGACCACCCACTTGAATTTTCTGGACTCTGCCTATGAGAGAGCTGGAAAACCAGCGTAGCAAGGTATCAACTGCACCTATTTTGTAGAGGCCACTGAGGATGAGGTTGTGGTCTATAGTGTTGAATGCCTTGCTGAGGTCAAGGAATAGGGTGCCCATGACTTGCCTGGAGTCACGTGCAATGAGCCAGTCATTAGTGACTTTTGCTAGGGCAGAAGTAGTACTATGATTTTGCCTGAACCCGGACTGGGCAGGGTTGATAAGTGAGCAATTATATAAGTGGGCTTTAAGCTGGAGATGGATGAGTTTTTCCAGAATTTTTGACAGGACAGGGAGAATGGAGATGGGTCTATAGTTGTTTAGATCTCAGGGGTCACCAGATTTAAATAGGGGCAAGAAGTGGGCTGATTTCCAGCAGGTTGGGACTGCAGCTGTGGAGATGGAGAGATTGAAGATGTGGAGGATAGGAGCATTTAGGTGGTAGTAGCATATCCTGAGGAAGATGGAATCATGCCTTCAGCTCTGCCGCCTTTCTTGATATCAATTTTCTTAAGTTAGTCTTCTAACTGTTTACAGGTCACAGAGTGGAGCTGGAGGGGATGTGGAGGTGAGGGCTCCTCAGAGAAGGGAGGGCTTGTGATACCTGCATAGGGGAGAAGATGAACACAAGACCAGCAGTGGCAAAATTATAGTTCAGCTTTTCTAGAATGAGGTCATGCTCACGTATTCAGTACCATTGACAATTATTTTGGTGTGGATGGATGGAGGTACTTTGTGCCCTTCAACAGTGTTGATGGTTTGCCAGATCTTGGCAGGGTTGGCTTTGACATTTTCAAGGGATTCTACATAGAAGTTAGATTTGGCAGTATGAATCAGTTTTACACAATCATTCCTAGCGGTACTGAATGCCTGCCAGTCCGTTGCACTCTTAGAACACCTTGCACGAGCCCATTGCTTGTCCCTGATTGTTAATGCAGTTTTTAGGTCTGCTGTGAACCAGGGATGGAAGTACTTGAAAACTCTGGATCTAATGAATGGAGTATGTTTTATGGCCAGCTGGGTTAGGGTATAATTTAGGAAGGTGATGGCATCATCCACAGACTTGGCTAGATAGACATTTTGCCAGTGTACATGTTTGAGGTGCAAGATGTAGTTGTCCTCGTTGAATTATTGGAAGCTACATTTGATGATGAATTTGGAGGAGGAGGGGCACTTTTCTTGGTTGCGGGTGCAGTGGGTGAACACAACAATGTTGTGGTCACTCAAGAGTGCAACTAAGAGAGTCGCACACATGGGACTGCACAAAACTTTACAGGACTTTACACAGAAACAAATACACCAGAATTTTTTTTTTTTTTTTTTTACTTTTTTCTTTTTTTGGTCGCAACACTAAACAATACTCAAGTGGGATTACTGGAACTAGAGGAACAGACACACTGACAAGTGATCACTACACAACACTTTAGTCAAATAACATTAAGTAAATATTTTTTGTGTGTGTTTTTATGAAAAACAGTGCACAACAGGGATTTCTAGTGGATGGACTCTGACACACGTAAGACAGTACATGTACATGAACTAAAGCTGGCTTTTAAGTAACAGAAACTAGCTGAAGTAAGGGATCCATGATACCAGAGTGACAGACATTTTATCCACTGGTGTTACAGCGATGGCACAATGTCAACAATGATCGTGGTCTGTATTGTGCCATGAAAGAAACATAGAAACATAGAATTTGACAGCAGATAAGGACCGCTTGGCCCACCCAGTCTGCCATTTCCCTACCTGATGGATAAGCTTCAGATTCTAGTTAATCAACAGCTTACTTCCTCCTACCCCCCACTAGAATTTCCTTATGCCTGTCCCATGCATTCTTGAATTCAGGAGAAGCAGTTGTTTTTACTGAGGGGCTGTGCCCCTCGCATATCCCCCATGATGGGGGTTGTGCCCCCCCTCACACACACAGACATTTATTTAATCATCTCTAGCTCAAAGTTGTTTAAGGTAGGGGTGCAAGATCTGGAGAAGCAGTGCAGGGGTCCCACCAGACCATTACAGTGACCTGTTGTTGTCACTGAAAAGTTTTCACTTTGGCAGAATGACACAGAACTAAGTGTACTCACAAACAATTCAGTAAAACAAACCTCACAGTTCTACACAACTGAACTAGCAATGCACAGAAAACAGGCAAAAAAATACAAAACCACTAAGAAAAAAAGCAGAAACTCCCCTCCCCCAAAGCAAACTACAGCAGTGTCTACAATACAGAAACTGCAAGTACTAATTAAAGTAGGAAACTGACCAAACAATCAGTAAATGGTCAATAACCCATAGCACAAGGCACATCATGCTCATCATAAAGTGATTTTGGACACCAAACTCTGCAGTTTGAGTGGTTTTAAAAAAAATGTTTCTGTACACAGCTCTGAGGAAACAATTGACTTCAGCTCACTCCTTCACACTGCACTGAAGTCAGCCTCTGCATCAAAAAAGAGCCCATCTAACCTCCTATCTCATGAATCCTTGCTAACTTTGACTTAGGACCATTATACCTAGGAGAAGTTAGGCAAGGTTGCCATTTTTCCAAATTCGCAAATTAAGCCTTTCAGGAGCAGTGCGACTTGACCTTGTGGATTACCACATTCACGTATTCCACCTTTCAGGCAAAGTGTGACTTTTTCTTGTGGATTAAATTTCTGAATTCCATGTAATTCATGAAATAATCCATCTTCGCCCATCCCTACCTTTTAAAATTTATCTCTACCTGTTCCTTTTGCATATTCATATGCCTCATTAATTATATTAATGTACTGTTTCTCTCTAAATTTCCACTTCATGGCCCTGATTCTGGAAACATTATGCCTGACATAACAGCACTTGCACCGAGTAGAATGGTGCAAGTAGCAGCTTACGCCAGCAGTTGCGACATGTGCAATTCTACAATGTGGCCTGTGACATGTCACAGGCCACTTGAGCTGAAGAGCTGTTACACCAGCAGTTGCACCATAAATCCCCTGTGACATGGCACTAGGGGGTTTATGGCAGCAGTTGCACCCAATTCCAGAAGGGCAGCAACAAAGTCCCCGATGTTGGGATTCTACAAGAACCCCCCCGGAGGAGAACCGCCTATGTAGCATTTAGCTGGTGTAATTTACATACGTCCCCTGGGGGTTCTGTAGACCCACCAGCATCCCAGCATGCAATCCACATGTGCCATCCTTCCTGTGCCCAGCATACCTCTGTAGGTGCCCTGCAGGGCTGCCCACATCCCCTGCCCCCTGAACCCCCCACTGCTAAATACCACAGAGGGTGGCACTGTCAACCCCCCACCCATGCCCAGACCCCGAGACACTGCCACAATTGCTGTCCATACCCCATATCATCTCTGGTAGTCTAGTGGCCCCCCATCCAGCTGTGCCAGTCCACCCAGCACCCATTCACCCATCCCCAGCCGGCGACTGGCACAGCCCACCTCTCACCTCCACTGTCAGCCACCGACTGAGTTCAGTAGGAGCGCTTGCTGTATAGATGCACAGTTGCTGCTGGCCATGGAGGTTAGAGGTGGGCTGTGTCAGTCACCACCTGGGGAAGGGTGAGGGGGTGCTGGGTGGACTGGCACAGCTGGGTCGGGGGCCACTAGACTACCAAGTGCCACTACACATATCGGACTGCGTGTACTGTACATACTGTACAGTACAGCAGTCACAAGGGACACAGGATTGGTGTTGGGGGACACATGATGGCATGGCAGTGGAAGGGGGCCTTTTGCCCTGTGGGGCTCTGCTGGGGTTCGGGCATGGGGGACACTTGCACCTTGCAGCATTGCGGTTACGGCTTGTGACTTCCTAGCCAGGTACGCCCTCTGTTTGGCATTCCTGGCTATATGTCGCAAGTCACAGGACTTGGATGTGGGGACCCTGTCCCTTCTAGAATAGTCCAGGGTCCATGTCACAATGGCGATTGGTGCAAGTCGCGTTTGGCGGTGACTTGTGTCAACTTTCTAGAATCGGGGCCCATGTCTTCACTGCATGTCTCAAAGTCCTCAGTCTCTGTGCAAGTTTTTTTTTCTTCCTTATAAACTGTCCTTTCAGAATGTTGTTCAGTAATGCCTGTGGATGACAACTGTCTGCTCACAAGTGTTTCTAGATAACAATTCCCTATACAGTTGTGGTTTTAGTGAGATATAGTGAGATCCAAAAAATTAACATTTTCTCAATCCCATTCAAATGTAAACTTTAAATTTGCAATAGTGCTGTTGTAAAATTGTTGAAAACACTCAGTTCAGATTCAGTTCCTCACCAGATCCAAAAGCAATTATCAATAAAATGTTGCCATATGTGAATGTACCAAAAATGCATTATTGTTTTCATTGTATATAAATTGATTTTCCCACTATCCAACATAGAGGATTGCTAAGTTAGGTGCAGGCTTTTTCTCCATGCTAGTACCTTTAATCTAAGTGTATAGTTTTTCATTAAATATAAAGAAATTGTATTCAAGTACTGTCCTTATGTAATCAACAATAAATTCATAAGGGGCATAATATGATCTGCCTGGTTTTATAGAGTTTTTGCAATCCCATGCAGTCCTCCTTCATGAGGGATATTTGTGTATAGACTTTCAACATAGATACAAACCAGAATGTCTCCTTCTGAAATTCTCAGGTCTCCCAAAAGAGTACACATATGGTTGGTATACTTAATGTATGATTTTAAACCTGGAACACATTTCTTTATGTATTGGTCCACATACTGTACTTGCAGAGGGATTCAGTTGATGAATCAATAGACGATACCATTGGTTTGCCTGGAACTGGATTAATTTGTTTGTACAACTTTGGCAATAAATATAATGCTGGTCTTTATGGCTTACTGACAATCAAATGTTCTGCGTCCTTTTCTGTAATTCATTTATTCATGAAAGCACCAATGACTAAATTATTTATACAATGTTAAATGCGATGAGTGGGGTCTGTTTCCAATCGTTGGTAGAAATTTTCATTACCCCACATGTTTAAGGGCTTCTCTCATATATTTCTTGCATCCCCACATGACTACAGCTGCCCCCTTATCTGCCAGCAGTATCACAATATCTGTCATTTTACTTAATTCTTGTAAAGCTATTCTCTCAGATTTTAAAACACTGTGTGTGGCATTATTGTAAGGAAGCTTTAACAAATCATCCACCACACATTCCACAATTTTCACACAGGTCAGAGGAGTATGTATGTTAGTCATACAGCAAAATACTGATTTTTTAGAGAGTGTGGAGGGTTCATGAGATATTGTTTCATTATTTACTTCATCTACTATAACAATAGTTTGTATACTACCTTAACAAGTATACAAATCTTTTAGTTGTAATGTCCTGAAAAACCTGTGAAAATCAACTTTAATTATGACATTATTTGGCTTATTTGTAGGTACATATGACAGTCCTTTCTTAAGAATATTCATCTCGTCATTATAACATGTTTTATCAGTGAGGTTTACGACCTCCAATTGGGGTTCCTGTGATGTGAAGACCTGATTGGGATGTACCAGTGGACAGAAGTATCAAAAGTCAGGTCTTGCTGGATGTATTCCAGGACAGTCTGCTGGTACAGTTAGTTAAGGAGCCCACCAATCAGACTGCAGTTCCCAATGTTGTGTTCATCAACTCGGAGTTGGTAGGAGCTGTGGGAGTAGGGAGCTATTAGAGAACAATGACCATAACCCCTTTTGGTTCAAACTGGTCCATGGGTCTTGTAAACTGTAGTTGAGAGCTGAAGCCCCTTGGTTTTAGAAGAGCAGGCTTCAATAAGCTGAAGGAGCTGGACAGGGATAAGTTAGTGGAGTGGATGACATGAGAGGTTTGATGAGAGATGGGAGCATTTAAGGGAGCCATTCTCAGGGCATCTAAGGCTTGCATTAGAATGGTAACAAAAAAAAACAGATTAAAGAGACTAATATGGTTCTCAGCAAGCATAAGGAAAATGGTGAGAGTCAAGAAAATGGCTTTGTACAAATTTAAAGAAAAGCAGGAGGGAGAAGAAGGAGGAAAATATTTGTTGAAAAACTGGGAGGAAAAGAATGTGGTTAGGGAGCCAAAAGCAGACACAAAGCAATGTATTGCAAAGGGTCAAGCATGAAGAAAAGCAGTTCTTCAGGTATATTAGTGAAAAAGGGAAAAAAGGAGGAGGAATTGTGAGGCTAACAGAGGATAATGGGCAAAAGGCTGCCATACTTAACAATTACTTTTGTTCAGTTTTAAGTAGGGAGAATAGTGGGAGTTCACAAGAGAGTGGCATCAAAGCAGCCATTAACAGAGTCCCAGAGATGAAGAAGCCAGAATTTATAAGTGAAAAGGTCCTGAAAGGGGTGGCATTGATATGGCCCCAGGGCCAGATGGGTTGCATTCGAGGATACTCAGGGAATTGGCTTCAGAACTGGCTGATCCCTTGGTAGGTCTATTCAACAGCTCTCTAAGGATAGGGTTGGTTCTGAAGGATTGGAGGGTAGTGGACATTGTTCTGCTCCATAAGGGGGTGGTGGGAAGTATTGACCTGTCAGTCTTACCTCCATTATAGGAAAACTGATGGAGTCAATGGTCAAAGAAGATCTCATGGTCTATTTTGAGAGCAGTGGTCTCCAGGATAGCAAGCAGTTTAGGTTCATGGAAGAAAGGTGTTGTCAGATTAACCCAAATAGATTTCTTTAACTTGGTGATAAGGGAATTGGATAAGGGCCATGCTGTGAATTTGCTTTACTTCAACATCAGAAAGGCTTTCAAATTGGTACCCCACAGGTGCTTGCTGAAGAAGATGGAGTATCTGAGAATGGTTAGAGTTACAGTAAACTGAGTAGGTAACTAGCTAAAGGGGATGGGGCAGAGGGTTTTGGTCAATGGAGTTAAATTAGAAAAGAGAGTAGTCATGAGTAGGGTTCCACAGGGATTAGTCCTGGGTTTGATCCTCTTCAACATGTTCATCATTGACAGTAGTAAGAGGATCCAGGGCAAGCTGTGTCTCTTTGCAGACACTAAGCTTTGTGGGAGGGTGGCTTGTGATGCGTCAATAAAAGAACTGTAGAGAGGCATGCAAAGCTGGAGAGGTGATCAAGGGTTTAGCAGTTGAAATTCAACACCAAAAAGGACAAGATGATGCACCTAGGGAACAAAAACATCAAGATGGACTACTGTATGGGAGGTAGAGATGTTGTGAAGTTAAACTTTGGTTGTGAATTCTAAGCAAAGTGCTGAAAGTTTACGCTTTGTGGATTTCATGGAGTTCTGGCTGGACCCGTGAACTTCACTCTGCATCCTTTTTTTAAAAAAAAGTTTCCAGCAAAAATTCAGAGTCATGAACTGCAGAGCCTGCAATTCACAGGTGAAACATGAAATCTGAGGGTGAAATGTAATGCTTTGTGGTGAAATGCATGCAATCCTGAACAGTGAATTTCACAAAACTGCTACATGAATTTTGTGACCTCCACAAATTAAATCATGGAGTGAATTCCACAGACTTCGCACATCTCTAATGGGAGGGATGAGACTCAGTAACATGGCTGAGGTACAAGACCTTGGAGTTATCATCAGTGACTCCCTCAAGCAATTCAGTCTGTGCAATAAGGCTTACAGCAAGGCAAACAGGATGCTTCAATGTATTGGGAGGTGTATTGATAGCAGAGAAAGGGAGGTAATGCTTCCCTTGTATAACTCCTTGGTGAGGCTACATCTTAAGTTCTACTCCCAGTTCTGGGGTCCTCATCTCAGCAAGGATAAGGATATGCTTGAGACAATGCAGTGTAGTGTAACCGAAATGATTAGGGGACATCAGGGAACGTTCTATGAGGAGCGCCTCAAGACACTGAACATTCACTTGCTAGAGGTCAGAAGGGAGAAGGGGAGATATCATAGAGACCTTCAAATTCCTAAAAGGAATTAACAAAGTCAACTGTAGGGAACTATTTAACTTGAAAAGTGTCAGTGGCTCAGTAGTAGCACACTCGCCTCTGAGACCGGGAGATCAGAGGGCTGTGGGTTCACTTCCCACATCTGGCATTTGGGTTAATATCCCAGTACTGACACTGTAGTGCAGCATGAGAGGGGTGCTGCACTTCTGAGGTGCCGTCTTTCGGATGAGACGTTAAACCGAGGTCCCATCTGCCTGGATTGGTGGTAGTTCAGGTGGATGTTAAAGATCCGATGGCACTTATCGAAAAGAGTAGGGGTGTTTTATTAGAAAAGAACATATACAATAATATCTGTACAAGCAAACAAAATAATAGAACAAATTAAAACAAAAAAAGATGTCAATATCAAAACAAAACAATGTAATCATGCAGCTCCGCAAATAGCTTGCTACATAAGCAAGAATTTCAAGTTAAATGTTAGTTATGTTGTAGATATTTATCCTTCTTATTTATACTTAATGAAGTGTAAAAATCCTTTCCACCATTTTCGTAACATCCCCGTATTGACTCTTAAAGCATATAAAGCATACATTTTTTCTAATTCCTTTATGATTAAGCTGCCCACAACAGAATAAGGAATCTTCTTTTGATACAACACCCATTGGATTCTTGCTTGCCATAAATAGTACCTCAGGCAACCTAAAAAAAGAGTTAAAGTCTCTACATGAAAACCCATTGATATAGGGGTACTTTTCCCAAATATTAAAAACTCATATGACATCTTATGCATCCATCTATAACCCCATAAGTTAGCTAAGTAATTCCACAAACCTTTAGCATAAGAACAGTCAATAAAAAAATGCTCCATTGTTTCCTCAGTGTTTATACAATCCAAATAGGGACAGAGCCTTTCAGGTAATGCCTTATATTTTGCATTCCCTCTGACATTTAATTTTCCATAGAAAATTAACCATTGCATTTCCCACTGATTCTTAGGCATCCTAGGGTTGTTTAATTGTGCAAGTGTAAAGGGGATTAGTGCAGAAGGACAATTTTTAAAGCCTGTCTCTTGAGGGTATAATTTGGTCATCAAGAGCTGATACAACCACTTGGCATTATGAGCCAGTACTGATTGTTTCTGCAATTTCCACTTATAAATTTTCTGTGCTGCAGGCCTAAAATACTCAGGGATATTCACATGATGGTTAAGTGTAGGAGGTAACAAATGCCAACTCCTGTAATATTTACCCAGTATTGTTAAATTCCATGTTACTTCAGCTCTTGATTCTTCTTTCAAACCCTCTTTTATTGTGTTTGAAATGAAAAACATGCATAAACTACTGGGTCTATCATCCCTAACCCCTTGAGTCTTTCTTAAATAAGTAAAACTCCTTTTAACTGGGTTTGAGGCGATTACCCCAAAGCATCTGAAAAAATAAACTATAAACTTAGTTTCAAATGCTGTTAGTAGAGGAAATATCATTGCTACAAACTGTATGATGGGTAAAAAATTGTTTGATCATGTGCACTCTTTTTAATTTGGGTATCCTCCATTGTTTCCACCTTTTGACCTTACTTTCGAGTTTTTCAATCACTCCTTCCCAATTTTCCTTGGGTATATTTTGAGAACCGAATTTAATCCTAGAATTTTTATTGAAGTCCTGGATAATTGAATTCCTCCTGCCATGTATCTTCGAGTCCACTACCCAATAAATAAGCCCTTTGTTTTCTGTAGATTCAATTTTGTATTTGAGACTTTGGCAAAATCTTTAAAAGCAACCATAAAGTGGAAATCATAACTGAATCTTTGAAGTATAGTACCAGGTCATCTATGTAAGCCTGTACTTTTAGCTGTAAAGACTACTATCCTTAAACCCAATGCCCTCCAATTCTGTGCTACCCATACCTTATTTAAAAAGGATCTAGTGCGAAGGTGTATAGAAGGGACTGAGCGGCATCCCTGTCACCCTGTGGTTATAAGAAACCCGTCTGCTATACAATCTTTCACAAAAGGAAATGCAACCACTTTTTTGTATATTTTCTCAATTAAATTTGTCAAGTGATGTGGAATCCCATAGTGCCTTAAAGTAAAGAATAGAAATGGTAAGTATACCCTATCGAAGGCTTTGTCTAAATCTGCTGCAACCAGACATCCTGTAATACCCCTATCTGCGAGATGATCAATCACATCTCTAATCAGCATAAGGGCCGACTGAATCCTTCTATTAGGCAATCCACAGTATTGAAAAGGTGAGATGACTGTATCAGCATATGTATGTAATCTTTTATTTAAAATGCTAGCAAAAATTTTGTAGTCAGAATTTAGGAGCGTAATTGGCCTCCAATTGGCTATATTATGTTTATCACCAACTTTGAATATATATGTCAATAATCCTTCCGTAAATGATGGAAAAATTATATCTTTTTCAATAAAAAACTGAAACAAAAGTTCCAAACATAGGCTAAATTCTTCTGGGAAGCTTTTGTATAGATCATTAGTAAGGCCGTCTATTCCTGGTGAAATGTTTGATTTCAAAGATTTAATAGTATTTAAAATTTCTGTGTGTGTAATGGGGACCCATTTGTCTGACCTATGTTCCATAGTACTTAGAACAGGTATCTGGTTTAAATAGTCAACTATATCTGCCGTTTTGATTCCTTCAGATGGATTTAAAGCATGAAAATAATCTACTATTACTGTACGTAATTCCTCTACCGTAGTAGCTATGCTCCCATCTGATCTCCTCAACTCTTCCAGTCTCATTGACTCCCGTAACTTTTTACACATTTCAAAGGGATCTCCTATTGGTGACTTTTTAACCCCATTAATTAAAATAACCTGCATTGTTTTGCTTCTACTATATTGATATTCTCTCATTTTATCTTTTAGCACAGCAATTTGAGCTGAATAATCCCATTTTGATGAGTAAGCTATAGTTAATGGTCTCTGTAATTGCTGCCTGAGACCCAAATAGTGCAGAAAATTATCATTTTTAATTTTACGTCCTTTAGCTTTAAACCAGTTTCTTAAGTCAGTTTTAGTCCCTTGCCACCATTCTCCCATATCAGAATATAAAAACGCTACAGATAATCTGGCCTTCAAAATATTTTGAACACCTAGTCGTATAAAAGGAACCTCTAAAGATGAATTATTCAGTTTCCATCTTAGCTGCCTTTTCTCTAGTCTGTCTGAAAACCTGTACATACTTACTAAAAGGAAATGATCTGAAAATTCACATGGGGATATTTTAAATGATAACATGTGCATGTTTGGTGAAACAAGCATGTGGTCTATCAACGAGAAGGATTTGCCTTTCTGAAATGAAAAAACTATTGTCTTTGTTTGTAGAGTCATTACAAATTATCAAACCAGCCTCTTTGATTATTTTTTTGAGACAATTAGAATCACAGTATATTTTCTTGGTATTGTTTTTATAATGAACACCTGGAATTGGGCAGTTAAAATCTCCACCCCATAATATTCTAGCCGTTGTTAACAAAAAAAGGCTGTATCATATTGAGACAGTGTACTCTGCCTGATTTGGTTTGAGGATTATAAATGTTTATGAAACGGAAACTTAGGCCGAACCATTTCCCATCCACAATTAAAACTCTACCAGGAATTAGGTCTATTAAATTTAGTAACTGAAAAGAAAAAGAATTAAACAAAATCCCTACCCCATCTGCAGAGTTCTCCCCAAAAGACCAACAGGAAGGGCCCCAAACCCATTCTCTTTTGAATGCTACCAGTTGTTCAATAGTGTACATCCAAGTTTCCTGTAAAAAACAGACTGAAAATGGGTAATCATGAACAAAGTGAAAAAGTGATTGTCTCTTAGCTGTATTCAATAAGCTGTGAGCATTTAAAGATCCCCAAGTCAGCATCATGTCCTTTTAAAATGCTCAACCTCTTATTTTTTTCTCTTTTTCTTTTTTTTTCCCTTGTAATTATTTAACGACTGCGACCTGGTTGATAGAGAAGATTTTTGAGAATCAGAATCTTCTGCCTCTGCTTCCATATTTCCCCATGAGGAAAATAGGGCAGTGTAAGAGTTACTGGACTCAATGTGCGTTGCTGGGGGGGTTTGGGTTGCAAGTTCCTGGATGATCTTCTTTGAGGCAAAGCTATCAAAGGCTCTTTTACTAAGTTTGTGCTATCTACCTTTTCAGTCACAGCTTCAGAAAAACAAACTGGGGGAATACTTACAATGTTAGGCAAATCTACCTTGGTATTTGACACGCTCCTCACTTTGGAGTGCTGCCCTTGTTTTTCTTCCTTGCTGTCTGACAATGGTTTACTTTTGCTGTCGTCTCCATTTTTAACCTTCCTTTTAAAGCCACTAAATCCTTAACCACAGCTAATTTCATATGAGTGGTACTTGGGGTAGGGTGACACATTTGTGCAGGTAAAACCTGAGTGGAGGCTTCCTGGGCTTTCTGAATAAACCCCTCAGAGCCAGAATTAGATGTTGAGTTGTGAGCAGCCCAAGGCAGACTTTAAAAACATGGTCTTTTGAATCACATAAGTCACAGCATGATTGATTATTACAAAACATTGTTAAATGACCCACCTCCCACAATTATCACATCTGGCTATTGCACACGCTAGAAAGATGTGTTCTTGCTCCACACTTATAGCATGCACGAGGTTGTCCACTGTAAAACACACACCTCTATCTCTCCCTAATAAAAGGAGTTTGGTATGTGTGCTATCCCAGCATCAGTTTGCCTAAGCTTGATTTTATATTTCCAACCGCGGTCCAAAACTGCTCTGAATCAAGAATTGGTTCTGGTTCACTTAAAACATCACACCTTTTCTTTAACCAAAAGTAATATCTTCTACCCACCCCTCATTTGAAACATAACAGTGATAAATTTAATTAAAGGTTTAGATAAGGGAATGACAATAAAAGGAGTCCAAAGAGGAGAAAACTTAACTTGACCATATCTTATCCAAAACATATCCAAAGCATGCTGTGTACGAAAACTTACATCAAAATTGTCCTCCCCTGAAATATTTATAAAAGCGTAAACATCTTGAGGAGAAAAATGCAAGGAATCCTTCAATAATGTTTTTCCTACGTAATACCTATCAGGCCTAACCTCTAACCCACCTTTGTATCTTAATCTAACTGCATTCCATCTGGGGCTGCTCTCTATGTGAATCTGTAAATCGTTCAGACATTAAGGGTTCTGAGCTGAAGGTGAAGTGGGGGTACAGGAATCACTAATGGGGATTTTAAAGATGAAGGTGGTGATGGGGTTCCTTTAGAGGAGCCAAAGAGGTTTTAACAATTCAGCAGAAACTAACCTGAGGTTCCACTATATCAATTTCAATACTATCCTTTCCCAATACTACTTTCTATAGGGTGCACCACAGGAGCCCACTCTGGGGAATGCTGAGACAATGACAATTGTGTATTCCAACTTGGATCAGGCTTCCATATACCTGTTTCTGTCTGTCACCAACCTGCCTCATTTAATGCTTTACTTGGTGACCATAAATCCTCTTTACCATCTTCCCTTAAAAGGGAGGATTTATTTATGTTCAGTAAAACATTTGATTGAGCTGTAAGAGAGCTCTCTCTCCTATCAACCGGGAAAAAGAACTCAGTGACCCCTGTTTGCAAACCCTCGGTAGTCTGGTAAGTCACTACTGAAGCAGGAGATGATTCTTTCTGCACTAAATGTTTCAGAACAAAACCTGATTCCTTAGTTAAGTTAGCAGTGTCAGTATTACCAAAAGCTGAAGAAGCAGCAGTTGTAGTCATAATCGGATTTACAAACTGTTCAGACGAAGTTAATTCAGGCTGAAGGCACTCGCTAATATTTGCGACAAGACTGCCAGCCTGTTTCAGGGTAGAAGTAGAGAGTACAGCATCTACAGTACTGCCGGAGCATTGCACTTCGGAGCTCCATTCAGAGAGACTAATGTCCCGCTTGCAGACCACCTGTGAGATTGCTGCCGAACTGCAGACATTCTCTTTTAGTGTGCAGTCAATCAGACCGGTGTCAAGTCGCTGAGCTACATACTGCTGCGAGGCGCTTCAACAGCCGCCGCTCCGTCCACTTGTTTTTCTGAAACAACATTTTGTAAGGTATGTGACACAGTACCTGTAGTAAGATTGCAGACCTCAGCACAAGAAGGTATACAGGTCGTGGTTTGCAGTCTCCGTCATACCAGGCCCAAATTGCTCTCCGATGTCTCGTGCCTCCATTCTGTTTAAAGACGCAGGGTCAGTCTGCATTTTAAAACCTACAGACCGCATATCGCTGGAATCCGAACAGCGATGTAACCGGAAAAGATTTCCTTTTTCTGTACCCACTAAGGATACCATTCTCGTTTGCTCCGACTCCTTTAGGAAAATAAGTTGATTTTGTGAAGTATCAGGATACGTTTTGCCAGCTTTCTCTATCTGCTCCCATTTGGAATATTCATCTTGCCGTCTCAGCTTCCACTGGATTTTGACAAGACTGAAGCCTCTAGATCTCTGTGAGTGGGAGTCGAGGCCATCTCTCCCACTCCGTCGTCCTCCGTCTCCTTCCAGGCAGAACTGCGAGTGGCCATCTTGAAAATGGCCAGTCCCCCTACAGGCAGCAGACCACAGCCGAGCAGGGGAATTTCCCCGGTGTCCTGGCCAAATTTCTCTCATTCATTAAAAATACCACCAACAGCTTAATCTGGTTCAAAGTCAGTTGGCATTCATCTGTATCCCCCTCCCCCGGGTCGTGCCTGAAAATAGGCAGGAATTGTCTAGTGCACTTACCCGGTCAACAAAAATGAAATAAATAAATAAATAAATATCAGCTTGTGGTCTTGTGATCATGAGTGGAAGCTAACAGGAGGCAGGTTCAGGAGGGATGTGAAGAAATACAATTTTACAGAAAGGGTGGTGATGTCATGGAGCAGGCTGACAGCAAAGGTGGTGGATGCAAAAACTGTTAGTCATTTTAAGTATTGTTGGGACAGAATGAAGGATGTAGTAATAGCTCAGAGCATCAGAACAGGGGAGGAGAATGGATGGTTGGAGGACTGGGACCCTGGCGGAGCAGCAGATTGCAGGACTAAATAGAGAACTCCAACAGACTGGATGGACCTTTGGTCTTTTTCTGTTGTCATTGTCTAAGCTTCTACTGTATGTTTCTAATGGAAAACTATTGCATTTAAATGCAGTTAAGTTCTTATATTTCTATATTGGATTTACCTTCATTGTTTATTACTTAAGATACTTGAATAACATACATTGTCCCGTTCTGTATCTCTGCACCTGCTGCTTGTCTAAAGATGAAATCATAATTATCTGCTTTGCAACATCATAATTCTTTCTAAAACAACAGATTATAATGTCAAAAATAGAGAATTGTGGCAGCATGTGTCAACAAGCAGCAGGAACATATGAACTTCATAAAGCAAAGATCATGTTTTCATGTTAAAATGACTAGAGATTAAACAAAGAGGAAGAAAGAGCTGCTGAAATATACAAGCAGATATGTGTCCAAGTATTTCATTTTATTTATTTCATTTGTAAGTTTTGCATAACTTGCAATATTTCATGAAGACATCACTAGTTTCTATAGCAGCTATTGATGTCTCCAGAAACACTTTGAAAAACAGAATATTCTTTCTGATGCCATTCAACTGGTATGCTATTAATATGATATTACACAGAAGCAGCTGATGCCTCCAGAAGTTTTTTTTTTTATTTAGGCACAATTCAGCTTCTATTTTACACAAGTTCTGTATTCCCCCTCTCCATTATTTATTACAGAGTTCATTTGTATGAGAACAGGATATTTGTTTTGCAAGGTTTCAATAGCTGCTGTTACTTTTACCCCACTTGATTTCATAATACTCTGTTTGCCACATCACAATCAATCATACCTCTCAACCTCTTGCCTCATGAATCAGGGACAAGGATTAACAAAATCAGGGATGAAGACTCAAAATCAGGGACACATCTTAGAAACTGGCACTATTCACTTAGAACGCTGATAGAATAAGGGGATTTGTGGTAAGATGCATATTGTAAAAAAGAACAAGTCTGTAACTTTATGATTTTACATTATTTTGTGTTTTTAATTCCCACTGTTCTGTCACATAAACACAAATTTTACTAGGGACAGCAGAAGATTTTGCAGCAAAATCGGGGCAGTTGAAAACTATGCAGTCAATCACATGGTACTAGAATCTGATAATGCAAAACTGATTATAACTTCAAGTCAGGAATGGGCTGCTGAGGATGAGAAATTCTTAAGGATAAAGATCCCATTTTATGTAAATTTCCTCAGTATTACATAACAATGAGGAAAAAACTATGAACAATAAGTAGCAATTGTAATTAAGTTTTATTCATGAGATATTTATTTATTTAGTTTTGGTTTACCAGGTAGGTGCATTAGACAAAAACAAAGGGAATAAACCAGTTAAATCAGTGAGTCATTTTCTGTGGGTTTGGCTTGCAGTAGGAGTAAGGATAGTGTTTGGCTCAATTTTAATGTTATATTAGAACAATATATTTTTACAAGTATGTTTCAATATGCCAGTGGTTTGCTCCAGGCACCAATTTGCACCTGGAGCAAACATTTTGCAAGAGCTATCAGGGATATTTGAATAACCAGTACTGGGAATGTTATTTTAGAAGAGATATTTTACTGCCACTGCACCAATGCAGGTAGCACAATGTAAACTCCTGCTGTGATGGAGTAAAAAGGAAAGTACATATGCTATGAGAGTATTATAATTTTAGCTCTTTACTGTGCACTTGTAAAGTCACAGTTCTTGTACTTTAAGACTCTGGTCACCACTGACCAAAAACTAAAATCTAAAGTAAAAATTAATAGTGAGGTTGTTTTTTTTTTTTTTGGGGGGGGGGGATAGTGTAGATATGCTTCCCCTAGAAAAAATGCCAAGAGGAAAGATTATTTCATTTTTAAAATGTTTAAGGGATTGGATGAAATTGATTAGAGAAACATTTTAGTTGCGGGCATTACAACTAAAGGACATACCCTATGCTACAGCAGGACAGTGTAAAGTTTAAAGGATTGGATGAAATTGATTACAGAAAAATAGTTTGGAGCATTAAAACTAGAGGACATACATATGCTACAGTGGGATAGTGTTAATGCTAATATAAAGTAGCATAAGCTAATATAAAGATGCATTTTTTCACCCAAATAATGGTAGGCCAGTGGACTAGCCTTACAGATGAGATGGTGTAAGTGGGGAATATTGAATTGTTTAATCTCAGTCTGGATTGATTCCACTAGGAGGAATAATCTTACTTGGATCAGCATTTAATTATTTAGGAAAGGGGGCACATGTAGCATACATTAAAACAAACATATTATTCTTTGGAGAGAAACATTTAACTCACCTGACTTGAGTTCCCACAGTGCTCAAATATTTCACATACTATTGAAATCTATAGCTGACTCGATGGCATAAGAGGAATTTAATGGACACTGGGCCTTTATTTTGTCTAGTTTCTCCTGCCTTCTGATGAAAATATCACAGTTGTCAGCCTTTAAAAAAATAGACCCTTGTCCTTTTGTCTAGAATGTCTGATGTTCCTATGACAACAATTTAAGTGTCTGAGTTTTTTTCTTTCAACTCTTTTGAAGGAGACGGCAAAAAATAACATAGGGGGACTCTGCTGCTGAAAGAAAAACATCAGCCCCACTTTCTTAATCAATATGTGTTGCCAGAGAACAAAAACTACTGCTGCTAAATCAGCAGTTTGAAAGTTCACAGAAGAAAACACTGCATGTCCAGCTCTCTGAATTACCAGTTTAATGATGTGTTAGAGATGCTAAAGCATTTTGGAGTCTTGTGGCACTTAAAACATGTATATTCAGCAATATAACTCAAACTAATATAAAAGTTTATACAAGAGATGGGAGAACCAGACATTATGAGTTTAAAACCTTCCAAAATATTTGACATCTTCTGTGAAAGAACTTATCAGATTTTGTTTTCCAGATTCTGATGTGGTTTTAATAATTCATTTGAGTGTTTACTATACACCCTAGCAGGTTTATATCTAGAAAAATGACAGCTGGTAATGATGAAAAGGCACAGAAAGAAGGCTAGAGGTGGAAGGACATAAGTGAGACAGGTTAGTATTAGTGTAAGTGGTCATACTCACCAAGTTACTTCAAAAGGGGTGCTAACCAGCTACTGTGTAAGACACTAATTTAGATGTACAGTAGTACCACTAGAAGTTGTTTTTATATTCCTTTCCATTTACTGACAATATTGTTTGTTTACATAAAATCATAAATAAAAGTTATGGTATTTTAAACAAAAAATGTTCTTAAAGTTAAGGATTGGATAGCTATCAGGGCTTTTATGGCTTAGCAGAAATTTTCACAACCTGTTTTCTAAATGTTCTGCAAGTTTGTCTAGCATTACAGCACTGCAGTTCCTCTGTTTTAACAGTTTTATATTACTAGTCTTAATACCAAGAAATGTTCTATTTGATTTTACTTGTTTAATGATGTTACATGTTTCTTCAAGTGATAATAAACACCCTCAAGATTCATAATAATACAATTTGAAACTTCAATTCTAATTTAATCAACTAGTATACGCCTTTAAGAAGCATGTTTTTTATACTATTAACATAGGTGGTGAATGCAAATGTTAATTTTTATTTATTCAGCTGTAGTTTCTTTTATCTAAATCAACCCGTTGCCATTTGCTTAATTATCTGCCTGATGTTCATTAGATTTTTTTAGCAAAAATATGAATTAAATGTTCTTCAGGTGACAGAACAACAATGGCATGATTATAACCTCCATGGTACAAGGGCATCCTTGTATAAAGCAGCTTCATTTAAATTGTAGAAAACATTGCACATTTTAAACCACTGTGGCTCAGTGAACTGTTTTTTTTTATTCTCTAATGCACCTAAAGAACATTATTCAAGAATAAAAAAAAAAAAAAAAAAATTCACTATGCTAATGTCGTTGACACCATTTAAGTGCCATGAGTATTATATCAGATCATTGTTTCAGTTAATATTAATAACGAGATCAGTTAGTCTTACTGACTTGTTGACATTACAATGGCTTCAATCAAACTGTACAGTTCACATGAAAAAAATATGCAATAAACATCAGAAGATTCCTGATTCTTAACTGTGTACCCCAGCAATTGATATCCAATTATCTGATTTAATATCATTAGGGGAAGAGAAGCAATAAGCAGTTCTAGGGTTCTTATTGAATTCCTAAAAGTAAGTATTGTAGTGCAGAATGAAAAAAAGGTAAACATGTGTTGCTCTATAAAGATGGAAACAAATTTAGTCACTTTTTAAACTCATGAAATCATTTTTGACCTAAAAGAAACTGTAAGACTAGAAGTAAGGTGTAAATGTATGTGCAAACTACAACTATTGAGAAAATCCAAAATGAGTTACATTTCTGGCAACTTAGTCTAACTTGCAAACATTACTTCATTTGCAAATGTACCAAGTTACTTGATATCACATACCTAGCAATGATAATCTAGAGGATGATGAAGCATGCAATCAAATCTCTATATAGTTTATCATACAGTATCTACAGTATTTTCAAGCAGTGTATTAATTTGATGTAGTGAAGTGTATGAAGGTTTCAAATAGTAGACACCAAAAATGGTATGACTATAGAGGAATTCAAGATTAATGTACTAATGCACTTTATAAGGTAGTTTCAACATCCTCCTATTTTTAACTTGTTTTGTCAGCTGGTAATGTGACTAACACCATCAGCTAGTATACCTGGAAGCTGAGTTAATGAATCAATGAATCTCTTAATCCAGCAAAGAAGCTGGGCTCAGCATACCATGTACTTTCTCTTTTTATCTGATGGGGGAAGAAATCAATTAAAAATCCAGTAGTGTGTTTAATGGAGCAGGGTGCACTATAATCAATAAGCACTGCAAGCCCATTGAGAGCTTAACTAGGGTTATACAGTAAATGCCAGTTGTATTCTTCAACTTCCTTCTTGATTGGATGATTTTAATTTAGTAGTCCATTATTTTATCTTTTCAGCTGCTCAAAGTTAAAATGAAATAACATATGGCAATGCTTAGATACTTGTAGATGTTAGAATTGTCTGTTTTGTTAACATGTTTAATGTAAACATTGTAATTCGATGCGAGAGAAGAAATTGCAATGAAACTTTTAAACAGTGGCATATGAGGCCTCAAATACTGCTCTTTTAAGGGAATTGGGAGTTCAGTTTAAAAATGTTTTTCTCTGACCTGCCCAGGGGCATGTTGGCTGTACTGCTCACTGTGACCTGAGAAATAGAGTTCATGAGCAAGCTGTAGAATCTCCTGAGAAACAGAGATCAGGATCAAGCTGAAGAATATCACAATGTCTCACATTGGGGCTTACTGTAAACAAAGCATGAGGAAGAGGAGACCCATTTTGGCATTTGGGGAAAGATGGCACCGGCCACATGATATCCATGTGCCACCTTGTCAGACATACATTCAGATGCATTAAAGCATTACTTTAGGCTACAATAGCAGTTGCTTGCATGCTCTTTTAGTTGGACATAGGATGCAGCTGTGATGGCATTGATTGGGTATAGCTAGCATGGATCTTATTTGGTGAATCAGAGGGGTTCATAGTTGAGTGGAACTGTGCTGACTGTGATTAGGTGACACTAAAGTGAACACAATTGAATGAAGCCACAGTATTCCTGCTTGTCAAAAATGGTGATGGAAAAATAATTAGGGTAAGGTAAAAAAAAATTAAAGGGCTCTCTGAATGCTCCATTTTGATTGGCTGTCATCATTCTGAAGGCCTTACATTAATCTCTGTTACACTGACATATACAGCCCTCTTACAATGGTGCATACCTTCATCATTTCAGCCTTCCACCCGTTAGCACTACTGAATGACTTGAATGATGCTTTCTGATTCTGAAATAACATTCTTAAACAGCTGGCAGATTACATTTTTTTATCACAAATCTCCCTCTCAGTGAAAAAAACATTCAGAAGTTACACATCTAATTCTTTTCTTTTGAAAGCAATTTTTACAATAGCAATATGTCACTCCCATGAGTTAGATTAACAGTCAATCACCCCCTTAAGGGCAATATGGCACTTGGCTGCACCTCTTTCCACATTACAGTACATCACAGAGGGGTGATTATCAGACTACTAATCTGACCTTTGGTCATGCCTTATTGTTTAAAAATGGAACATAGCAGATAAGCAGATTATTTTCTCTCTGACTGTGTTTAATTGATTTAAAATTTTCATGCCTATAAAAATTAAAAACAATGCTAAACTTTGCAGATTAGGAAATTAATAAATATATATAGTTAATTTTTAATAGCAGATAGTTATTGAAAATAAAACAGAATTGAAGCACCAGTCATGACTCATTATGAATTCAATATTGCACCAGAGAGTTTTTAAATACTACACCGTGCTGTCTGAACTATAAAAATGAAGTGGTTCATAATTGTTTTTTTAAATATAAATCCAAGTGCAACAGAGGACTGTTATATTACACAGTTAGGTAAAGGAGCCACCTGGTATCAAGTGATATTGAATCTACAGTAATCTATAGCAACTTAAATGACCTAGTAAGAGAAATGGAAATTGAAGAAACAGTAGGGAACCATGATTAAAACCTTATACAATTTACTACCGGAAGCAAAAAGGGGGAAATCTAGGCAAGCAAATGCTCCATGTTTCTGCACAAAGCACATTTAAAAAAACATGATGGAGTTCAAAGCACATGCACCTTGGTAAACCAGTCTAACATTCATCAGCATTCAGCAACAACCTTAAAAATCATATGGACTGATAGAAATCAGAATGCACACATCAGAAACAAAAGCACTACAGAAAAAGGTGTAGATCAACATGGATTTTAGTAGGTGCATGTAAAGCACTTGGTAAAAAAAAGAGAGGAGTTGTGCAGGGCTGGTCCCAATTTACGCTTTCTGTGCAATCACATTTTTGTACAGCTGCATAGTGAGAGCTATGCTGATGTGTTGTGAACAAAAGAAGAAAATGGTTCCAACTGGAATTCCCAGCACAGCACAGCTGTGTTGTTATGGTGACTGGAGTTGAAGTACAAGTTCCTGGAAACTTCTCCACATCCTTCTCATTCAGTGAAATGTGTTTTATTCTTCTCCCCCTCCTCTGCCACATTATTTTCTGCAGTAGCGATCCCTGAAGTGACTGGAACAGAGAGATCCATGTTCATTTTGACATAGATGCATGGTCATTTCCAAATGTACTATACAAGTGTCTGTACAGAAATCTCCTCATGTGCAAATTGGTTTGTATCTCACTACAGTTGTGTGGTTAGGAATAATTATAACTGTGAATACTCCTTGTTCTCTGTAATTTGGCAGGCAACCTCCTCTATCTAATTGTTGTTTTGCAACAAATTACTTCTTGTCCTTCAAATGTTGGCAGAGATCTGACTTTTGGTGAGCTGGTAGATATCTTCACGTTAAACTGGTAATCAACTACAACTGGCAGCTGGGTTTGTAATCATCTAGGGTCGAAGTCCTCTCTCTTTCTCTTTCTCTCTCTCTCTCTTTCTTTTTCTCTCTTCCTACCACCATCAGTGCTTCATGTGTATCTATCTCTCCTATCCCCACCCCTCTCCCCACCTCCCCCATTGCACTTATGTTTGCTGGGTTATTTAAGAATGATTGTGGAGTAAAAACAATGATCATAATGAATAGAAAAACTCATTCTACATTCTTTCATACTCACTAATAGATTATAAAAGCCATAAGCCTCATATTGCTTACTTCTTCTGGCACACACCACTGCAATCAGTCTGCTGGGATCTTTCACTGAACAAGGTATCCAATCCCAGATGAGCTGTAAAGCATCCAAACAGGGGCTTCCAAGTTGAAATAAATAAAGAAAAAAATCAGATTTCTTCTATACAAAATGCATAAATAAAACATAACAAGAAAATTTGGTGGTGGTGCACTGAGATTTAGCCCAGTAAAAACTGAACTAGTTCTTTGAACAAAAACTTGTTTAGTATCTTGTTCAGCAGCGGATTTTGTTTCCATCACAGCTATCAGCTGGAACTATGCCTGCATATAGTGTGACATTTGATGTTGCTGTAAGACAAAGAACACTGCTAAATGCAATTATCTTTTCTGTTTTTTTCCACACATATTTCATTTTCCACCAAGAAAGACAAGAATACTACCCATTCAGTAATTATGCAGGCAAAAACAAATGTTTGCATTCAGTGCCAGTTACTGCGACACAATAAATCAGTCCAATGAAATTATTCAAATGCTGCAATCATTGGCAACGATTACCATTCAAACTGATGGAGAATATAGAAATAGCTATCCCAGCTTTGAACAAACCTCTGTTTTAAACTGAATGTCATTTTATCCTACCATCTTTTTTGGGTTTTCAATTAGTTTACTACTGTATATATTTACTCTGGACAGCCCAGCCAAGATGCAGGCTTTCATTTTCAGTGGGGTTCTGTTTAAGCTTTACTGCTGGCAGAATAATGAAGCACAAGGTCAAAAGATTTGCTCAAGATGCCAACGTATGTCTGAGGCTGAGGTGGGATTTGACTGTCCTGAGATCATAGCTCAGCACTATAATCTTTGGGATCTTTGTAGCATTTTATCAGTGTTAAGATGTTAGTACAGGTTCATTTCCTGCTCTTTGATGTAAAAAGGACTAATTAAAAATCTACTAATCTGTTGCACTAAATCCACATTTTTCTTACTCATTGCTTTGACAGACAGTCCTTTCTGTGTGAAAGGCTGGGATATCAGCCTCATACCAGATCACATAGTGGTAAGTACAACTTTTCAAGAGTGAGAGAAAAGTACAATCATCCTTAATCCTGTCCATTGCCACATTTACATTTGATATAATAGCTGGTAACTGCACTGAGTACACATACTGCATTAAATGTGAATCATTTTCAGATACACTACCTACAAAACGACTGAAAAACTAATAATCCTCTGTCAATCATCAGATTTATTATTAAACCCCAGGGTTGGGGGGGGTGATACTATACTGGCTTTCTTTCACCACATAATTCCATCGGTCCTCATCACATGGATGTACTGAATGATATGATAATGTCGCAACCAATGCAGTTCCATTGGCTAATTTGGTAATTATGGGACTCACTATAGATTTTTATCAATGAAAACTGCTGATACACACATTATGTGTGTCATTCTTCTCAACAATTTGCCCAGATCACTACTAGAGAAAATATGTGCCCTTTTGTAATACTGAACTCCACCTCTCTTCACAGTTACGTTATTGAGAATATAACACATATTCCTTGAAATATTATCGCACATGGAGTCCTAAACTGAGACCAACTTGGAAAGCTGCAAAGTCCAGTGATCTTATACAGAAAATAGTGACAAATTAAGCTTTGACTCTGAGGTTCAGTTACAATTTTATCTTTAAACTGGGAGACTATGTGACCTAGAGAGAGATACGTCTCTGTGCCTCAGTAACAACCTGCTATAAAAATGGGTAAAAGCAGGACCTGAGTGAAAATTCTCTAAGAACACCTACTGCATTTCAGTTGAGCAAACTACAGTATCAAGTGTAGGACATTGTAAACATTGTAAAATTGGAATTGGAAATATTCAGTCATTTGTCGACACAGATTTAGTAGTTTGGCTATTATACAACAATGCATTAATGAAAAGGGAATATTAATTGAATATGATCTTTTAATTGGAACCATTAAACCAAAAGTTATCAATAAATTCTATATCTCTTTCCATTATGGCATTATTTATTTTATTTTGCCTGAATCAAGACTGACAAAGTGTAGTAGATATCTTTGACTGGGTGACCAGAGAAGCAGATCAGTGTGTAGCAGTGAACATGGCCTACATAGATTTCAGTAAGGCCTTTAACATCATTCCACACAGGAGACTTGTAAACAAGCTGGGAAGCCTGGGAGTGGGTCCAAAGCTAGGTGAAAAATTGGATGGTGGACAGGAGACAGAGGGCGGTGGTAAATGGAGTTCTCTCCAAGGAAGGAAGGGTGCCCAGCATACTGCCACAGTGATCAGTGCTGGGACTGGTCCTCTTTAATGTCTTTATTAGCAACTTTACAGAGGGGATGGAAAACAAGATATGCCTCTTTGCAGATGACACTAAAATCCACACTCCAGGAGTTGTGGAAAAAAATTAACAGAGATCTATGAAATCTAGAGGAGTGGTCAAGGCTGTGGCAGCTATATGTCAATTTGAAGAAGTGCAAAATAATGCACTTGGGGCACAGAAACCCTGGCTGGAGTACAAAATGAGATGGCCAGTAATAGCCATCATCATAAAGGTGGCCAGACAGTTTGACAAGGCTGAGGGGAGAGCTACTGGGATGCTAGGCTGCATACAGAGGAATGACACCAGCAGAAAGGGAGAGGTGGTGTCACTGCTGTATAAATCAGTGGTGAGACCTTACCTAGTTACTATGTCCAGTTCTGGAGACTGCATCTACAGAAGAAAATAAACAAGGTAGCAGCAGTACAGGGGAGGACAAACAAAATGGTTCAGGGCTTGCATCACATGCCTATGAGAAGAGACTGAAGGACCTCAAAATGTATACCCCAGAGAAAAGGAGGGAGAGGGGGAATATGATTGAAACTTTCAAATATCTTACAGATATAAACAAAGTTCAAGAGGGATGGAAGCATTTTTCAGAGGAAAAGATGCTCAAGAAGAAGGGCACATGATACTAAGCTGGAGGGTGGGAGGCCCAAGACAGATGTGGGGAATTACGTCCTTTGTTGAATGAGTGGTGGATGCCTGGAACAGTCTACCATTGGAGGGGTTTGGGGCAAAACTGGTAACAGTCTTCAAGAATGCATGGGATAGGCATAAGGGAACCTTTGAGTTTTGGAGGCATAAAGTCAGAGATCAAGTAATGTCTGTGGTGTTACAGTAGGTAGGAAAAATGGGCAGACTAGGTGGACCAATAAGTCCTTATCTGCTGTCAATATCTATGATTTTATGTTTCTATGGGCTTAAAAGGAACTACAATTGCTAAAAAATGATCCAGGCCCTACAAGGAGATAGGTAATCCATTCAACTGCAGTTCTGAGTTCAACCAAGAACATCTCCAGACTACTAATACTCCACCGATGTGAGTGTGCCGTATGCACTATTATTGCTACTGCCTGCATTCACCTTCCTCTCACTCAGCCCTACAATACATATATAGCTTATGACTAGTACCTTGGCAGCAGTTAATTGGTTAAACTCAAAGGAGGAGAAAACAATGTAAGGTGTCCTCCCCTTTAAAAAGTAATCTGATTCTCCCTAATAAAAAAAAAGGTTGAAAAAAAATGTCTGACTCTGCTGTTGCACTGCATGCCTTTACTGCCTGGTTGACATCTGGGACACGGTCTATCAGCTGAGGAGTGCCTAAGATTCATCCTTAGTGACAGCTGAGGCAGTGTTATCAACTTGACAGTGTTCTGGTAAAAGTGTGCCTGGTTCAGGTTTAGGAATAGGCTGTACCTTTAGTGAGTAGGGATGGTGAGTGGGTCTCCTAGATTATTGCCTTCATCCATGGCATGTCAGGCTGAATCCTAGTGTCCTCAACCCTGCCACAAGATAACTGGAAGGTGCCCTCCATCGATGGCACAGTCATAACCATGGACATCTTCTGGGCCAGCCTCTGGAAGATCTGAGTCAGGGACTCCATCTGCATCTCTAACTGCAGTGTTACAATAGGTAGGGTAAATGGGCAGACTAGGTGGGCTGTGCCATCCTTATCTATCTTCAGATTCTATGTTTCTGTGTTTCTAAGTACTGCCCATCCATGTTGGCTCTTGAAGGTCTGTATATCCTCTCAGTCCTCAGTACATAACATCGATAACTAATTAATCTCAATCTGTCCTCCCTCACCAATACATTACTTCTAGCTCCTGCTCCTCAGCTTCTTCTGTCTTCACAGTCTTATACATGAAAAAAATCTCAGCGCAAGGCACCTATGAAAATATACCATACTGCATGAGCAGTATTGTAGTTTCTCCATTCAGTAGGTCTAAAGTGAACTGGCCTTTCCTAGTAGATTGTTCTTTCTTCTCATTGTTACCCTGTAAAATGCTGATGTTATACAACACTGATCTTTTATAGGGCAGTCTTTAGAAAAGAATCTCATCCATTCAGAAGGGCAAGTGCACTCTAGACTTAGCAGACATGGTAGTGATATCAGTAAAGCTGTTATGTCACCAAACCAGCCTCATACAGTTCTTTCTTGTGCAACCCAAGATAGTCCAAAAAAGGTATTCAAGTTTCAGGACATAACAGAAAATGAAGTATTGGCAGAATTAAAAAAAAATAATAAAACTAAAGTGATAGGATTGGATAATATACCTAGTAAATCATTAAAATATGCAGCACCTGTCATAGCTAATGTAGATTCAGTCATCTTTAATTTGACTTTAAAAAGAAGAGAATTTCTCATTGAATGGAAATATGCAAAGGTGATCCCTAGCTTTAAAACTGGGACAAAAAATTACATTTGCAATTAAAGATATATTTCTTTCTTTCGAGTGATTTCAAAGATATCTGAAAGACTGGTGCAACACAGTTGAAGGCCTATCTAAATGAAAACAATGTGATTAACCCAAAACCAACAAGGTTTTAAGGACAAGCACAATACTCAAACAGCTTTATTAAAAGAAATTGGAGATATACAGCAAGATTGTAAAGACAGATTAAGAATGGTTTCAATATTCATCAATTTATCAAAGGTGTTTGATACACTAGATCACAGAACACTATTAAATTATTTATTATGGGTGTTTCTAAAGAGGTTGTAAATTAGTTCCAGAATTATTTAACAGGATGTATGCATAAAGTGGCCTTGGGTTGTTACCAATCTGAACTATGGGAAATAATACCTGGGGTTCCACAGGGATCTATATTGGTTCCACTTCTTTTCAATCTTTATACGAATTATCTCACAGTTAGAAAAATGGATTAAATGATACATCTATACATGGATGATACAGTGATTTATACCAGTGGAATGTCTATTCAACATATAAAGGCCTCATTTCAGGATGCTTTTGATGCTTTGCAGAACTTCTTTGTAAATTAAAGTTCACTCTGAACACAAGTAAATCAAAAGTGATGTTGTTTGGGCAGAAGAAGAATGATCTTGACCATAATCACTTTCTAAACATAGTTTCAATGGATGGAACCAATTTTCAACAGGTAAATTCTTATGAATCTGCGTTGATAACCAATGCAAATGGAGTGCCAATATAAATTTTCTAACAAAACATAATCTAGTACAAAAACTGGGAACGTTATACAAATTAGAAAAGAACTGCCATTACATTCAAGATTAAAAGCCATTAATCACATGATTATCCCTATCATCAACTATGGGGGTGTTCTGTATGGGGGGGGCCTTGGGACAGACCTTGCAAGGTTAGATGTAATATGTAATCAGCTTGCTAAGTTTCATCCTTGACTCCCCCAGTGTACACATCATTCTAATTTATACAGGGAACTAAATTGGTTATATTTAGATCAAAGAAGACAATCATACACAGCAAGTTTGATGTTCAAAGGTTATAAAAAACAGCTTCCAGACTATACTGGTGAAAATATGAACGTTTCTAAAATAGGGCTAATGTCAACAACTAGCACTGAATTTGAGATCAGTTTCAAGAAATCTAAAATAGAATGTTCATCTTTTTATTCCCATGTCCCTAGTCTTGGAATAGTTTGCCAAAACATTTGAGATTACAAAACAAACAAGTGTGTTAGAATACAATTAAAGACTGGTTTGTATCACAAGCTTCTTTATCAAGGGCATCCTCTTTGAATTTTGAAAATGGCTAATGATCATTGACAGTGTAATTCTATCATAGTTCCTCTTCCAGGTGGAAATGCTTCTAACTTATATCTAGTATTAATACTGGATGTTTCTTTGTTGGAAGGTTTTGAATGTATTATTTATTATATATTGTTATGATATTGTTTATCCTACTGTAACCAGTTTTATTAGAAATAAGGCATCCCTTGTAAATGAGCACAAGTTCAATGGGAATTTGTTACCTTGTTCATGTTTTTATGAATAAAAATTACTATTACTGTACTATGAGTCATACTACTACTACTAATACTACTACTACTAGACCTAGTGGACAGTGGATGCTGCAGAGCAAGGGGCTGGGGGAATCAAGACTCAAAAGGTCTGCAACAGCAGGCAGTAGTAGATCCAGGCTGTACTGAGGTGCCACATACAGTGATGAATGGTGATTGTGAAAGCAGAATCGAGGATCTGCAATGCCAGAGCAGGCAGTGGCAGGTCATGGGTACCACTGAAGGTCCATCAGAAGGCCCCCAAACAACAGTAATATAATTCCATGCTAGGTAATACAGCAGTAGGGAAGGCTATTGTATCAGCCCATGCTGTGTACTGCTCCGATATCAGCTGCAGGGGATTCTGGGATTTGTAGTAAAAAAATATTAGCCTACAACTATGCAACATTAGTCTGATTTACTCTACTATTCTACAGTAAACATTATGTAAACCAAAATGTTTTTGCCCACTAAGTGCACATTGGGACCAGCCCCACACTTGAGAGTGGGGTCCTTGTGCTGTTTCCCTTTTGATAGAAAGTGTAAATTACAAGAAACGAGTGATTGAAAACAGAAAAACCTGGAGACAACAAACACACAATTGCAGGTCCAAAACAAATGGCAGATAAACAGATGGAACTCATTATTTAATAAAATATTAACAAAGCCTTCATATATGAAAATGATCTGAGAAAACCAAAAGGAGCTGTTGGTCAAGTAAAGAATATGGAATGTAGTGAAATAATGTTAAAGAATGGGTTGACAACAAAAAAGGCTGTGTGAGTTGTTTTTTGTACATCCACTTTCACAGAAGAAAGGGATTTATGATCTTGGACAGTGAAATGTTATTTTTGGACAGCAGAAGGAGAAACTACAGGACATATAAGTAACACCTAAAGTAGATGAGAAAATACTCAGTATAGCAAAGGCACATCAGGCAAAGTGACCTGATGGGGTGCAGTGAAAATTTTCAGTCCTAACATTGGAAATTATTCAATAAGTCATTCAGAAGTACATATTGTATCCACCTGAAGACTAATGAGAGTAGTCCATGTATAGATAAAATTCAATAAAGTCTCCAAAGTGGAACCAGAATGTAGGTTAGACAAACTGATGTCAACATTAGGAAAGCTGTTAAAAACAATCGTACAAAACAACATTTTGAACACTTACAAGAAAACAACCTAGACATGGTGGTCCTGTATGTAGTCTGTCCTTAGAAGTCATGCCAAACAAATCTTATTGATTTTAATGAAAATGGTACAAATCAACTGAATGTAAAACGTTATGTAGATGTTGTATATCTAGACTTCAGTAAAGCATTTGATATTGCATAGTAGAACAGTAGTGCAACTATAGCAAGGCTTGAGAAGAAACTTTCATAAAGAACAAGTATTCTGAGGACATTGTATAGTAAATCATCCTTCATTTAACAAAACTGCACAACATTTATGAAAGCATATATTGTGGCACTGAATCTTATGATATGCCAATTTTGGAGAAATTTTGTACTGGTTTTTCGTGGCACAAAAATGAAGAAATATACAAGCAATGTACCCAATAGACAAACTGGTTCAGATGAATCTGATTCATGTGTCACTCTTATGTCCATTGTCACATGCTGTGCATGCTGTCACAGATGCATTTTTATGTCAATCATTGTCAAAGCCTATTTGCGACAATGATTCCAAGAGTTGTACCAGAGAAATGGAGTCCTGTGTTTAAGAATGGTAAAACAGCTGGGATTTGAAACTGACAAATGCATGGTCATTGCAGAAGGAGGTGAGATAAACAGAATGTCAACATTTAGAGGAAAAATGTAAAATGAAAAAAGTATGATTATAAGTAGATTTACAAAGCTGTGCATGCATCAATAACATAAGAGCACAAGCAGGAAAAAAATGAAGTTTTTCCAGCTGAACTTTGTTCATCTGTAAACAATGCTTTTCCTGTGGCTGAGCAGGAAGACTAAGTTTTTGTGCTGTTGTTGCATTACAAATGTTATGTTTTTGCAGGTAGGATTTAATTGTGAAGTGAACTATTCCCAGTACATTATTTAAAATGAAATGTAATTTGCCACAGTGCAACGTTTGCACTGCAACTACTGTGCAAAAAGCTGAAACTCCCCTCTAGGTGCATCCTGAGTGCACAGGGCAGTTGTATAACTTGTTCAGTCTCACACAGTATGTTATTGGTGGTAGCTGGATTCAAAATTTTGCCTCTTGGTTCTCCAACATCACAGCTTGATGCTCTAACCTCTAGGCTATACTGCATTTAAAGTGTTCTGGAAAACTAAACCCCAGTCAATTTTATTAGCTGCCATACTCTGGACTGACTGTACCCTGTTTTTGTCCTTTCTGAGGTGCAGCCTCTAAAACTGGACACAGTACTCCAGGTGTCATCTCACCAGTGAGTGATATAGTGGCAACACCACCTCCCTCTGCCTGCTGGATATACTCCTCTCTAAGAACCCTAGCTTTCCACTAGCTCTACCTACTGCTTCTTCATACTACCCTGGCACATTCAAGTCATCAGCTGTGATAACCCTTAGGTCCCTTTCCTGTTTAGTGACTGTCAGTGCCTCCCCACCATATTTTCCTCAGGGTCTGGGTTCCTTTGCCCTAGTTGCATGATTTTGCACTTTTTGGCATTTGAACCCCATCTGCCATGTTTTGGACCACTCCTCAATTTTCCCAAGATCCCTACTCAGTCTCTTCACCCCCTCAGGAGTGTCCACCCTTTTCCTGATATAGGTATTATCTGCAAAAAGGCATACCATTCCTTCCAGTTCCTCAGCAATGTCACATATGAAGACATTGAAGAGGACCAACCCCAGTATTGAGCCCTGCAGCACCTCCACTGGTCAGTCTTCTATCATTCAAGTGTTTGCCATTTACCACTACCATCTGCTTTCTATTTACTAACCAGTGTCTGACCTAATTCATCACTTTGGATCCCACCCACAGGCTGCTCAGTTTCCTTATCAGCCTCCTGTGTGGCACATTGTTAAACATTGAGCAGATATGCAAACAGGACACATCCACTGCTATCCACTGATGTATTTCCCTGGTCATCAAGTCAAAGAAGTCCATCATACTTTTGGCATGACCTCCCACCATGAATCCATGCTGCCTTTGGTATAGCAAATGACTGGATTCAAGATAATCACTTTTCACTTCCATATCAACCTCCTCACCTAACTAACATGCATACAGGCCTCTTATTCCGCCATAAGGACTGTTTTCCGCCTGAGGCCCTCAGCAGAATCCAAGTGGCCCTAAACAAAGCCTGCAGTCTCCTCACTGGTACAGACAGACAGTCCCACACGTGCACCTTATATTCTCTAGCCAACATACTCAATCTTGATGAAAGGACTCACTACCAGACCTGCCTCCTGGCAAAAAAATAATCTAGTCAACTTGGGCGGCACTCAAATCAGTATGGAGGGGGGAGTTAATACGGCTAGCATCCAAGCGTAAGGCTAAAGGAATAGCACATCTAGATAGCTGCTTGGAAAAGATCAGGACGCTGGAGGGCATTCAGGAGAATTTAAGGTCTGAAAGCCAGGAACAGGACCTTATGGCGCTGAGAGCATGGTATGCTAATACCTTGCGGGAGAGTGTGATATCCTCGGCTGCTAGAATCCGGGCTCTTTACCTAGGTCAAGGCAGCAAGGCTGGGAAATTGCTGGCTTGGCAATTAAAACAGAGAGCTTCTGCCAGATGGGTCGCAGCCTTGAAACACCCGGTATCCAACAACCTGATTACAGCCCCGGAAGGTATATTGGGGGTTTTTTTGTTGATTATTACAAAGACCTATACTTGAGTCAGATGTTCTCCTCGCAGGGTATGAACAAAATGGAAGAGTTTCTAGTTAATATCTCTCTCCCTCAATTGTCAGCTGTCTCTGGTCAGGCTTTAATTGCCCCGATCTCTGAGGAAGAAATAAGTCAAGCTATTGACTCCCTCAAAGTAGATAAAGCGCCAGGCCCAGATGGATTTACACCCCTTTTTTTTAGAATGTTCAAACAGAACATTGTACCATTGTTGGGTCAACTATACTCCTTTTGGGCTGATCAAGGGATTAATGACAAAACCTTATTTGAAGCCAGGATTATTCTTCTTCCCAAACCGGGTAAGTCTCCAGAATTAGTAGGTAACTTCAGGCCAATATCCTTGCTAAATATTGATGTCAAAATTTTTGCCAAGATTTTGGCTTCTAGACTTAAAAGGGTATGGCTCGACTTGTTAAGTTCGGAACAGGCAGGCTTTGTGGAAGGCCGCTCTTCGGCCGACCACTTTAGGAAACTGTTTTACTTAATTTCTGTGTCAGTGAGTCCAGGTATGGAAGCATCCCTGGTCTCACTAGACGCAGAAAAGGCTTTCGATCGAGTAGAATGGCCATTTATGTTTGCTTCCCTAGCCAAATTCAGTATTCCCGAAAGATTTTTGCACCTGGTTCGAATTTTGTATACTTGTCCATCGGTTAGAATTCAGTGTAACAATTTGATTTCAGAAGCTTTTCCTTTAAAGAGAGGAACCCGCCAAGGGTGTCCCTTATCTCCTTATTTATTTAATCTCTATATTGAACCCTTAATAAGAGCTATTAAGTCGGATCAGCTAGTTCGGGGGATAAATATTGGTGACTTAGAATTTAAATTATCGGCTTTTGCAGACGATTTATTATTACATATCCAAAACACGGTTACTTCACTCCCTCAAGTTTTAAAACTTATAGCCAATTTTAGTGAATTTTCTGGATATAAGTTAAATTTATCCAAAACTATGGTGTACCCACTTTCTATATACCTTTCAAGGAGCTGGTGTCTTTCTTTGGGGTTAGAGTTGCAATCAGAGGCCTTACTGTATTTGGGCATTCGTGTTTCAAGGAATTTAGGAGATCTGGTCAATTTAAACTTCAAACCGTTGCTCAAATCTTTAAAAGAGGACCTGGAAAGGTGGTCGAAACTCCCTCTAACCCTTTCGGGGAGGGTCAACACAGTTAAAATGGTAATTTTACCTAAACTTTTTTATCCTCTCTCGAACTTAAATACTTACCTCCCCAAATCCTTTTTTAAACCCTTTTATAAGATATGCTCTGATTTTTTGTGGGGAGGAGGTCCTCCACGAAGAGCTTACAGTAAACTTTGTCGTCCACATATGAAAGGTGGCCTTCAGATACCTGATTTTTATATGTATTATTTAGCAATACATGCTGCAAGAGCTGCCCTATGGGTCTGTGACTCTGAGACATCCGAGCCTGGTCTTGCTCTCGATCGAGCCTTTTCTAAGAAACTTAACCTAGATTTGAGATCCTTCCTATATATTCCATGGGCTAAAGTCCCTAAAACAGCTAGAGACACACCGTTGGGGTGGGACATTAAAGCCATGCACCAACTTTGTGCGAGGTTAAAAATATCCCAATTTTTTGATTTATCTCAACCTCTATTGAGAAATCCTAATCTCTTAATTGGCAAACTACCCATCATAAGATTTTTCTCATCCTCCTTGTCTAGGCTTCGAATTGCAGATCTATTTTCAGGGAATTCGATGCTATCATTACCGGAATTGCTTCTAAAATTTGGGGTCAATCCTCAATTTTCACTGCAAATGACCCAAATTCAATGCAGTGTTAAGACTTTTTTGGGTAAGAGGCAGTGATCTGATAGGGCAGGGATTTTTTTTAATGAGTTGCGAGAACTTAGTCTATCTGGTAAAAGGATCTCCAAAATATACAAGTATATATTAGAAAGGAATGACTTTGTATCCTCCCCCTGCCCCTTTATACTGGGTAATAAATTTGAAATTGGACTGGACAGATACGGTTTGGGAAAACATCTGGAAGGAAACTTATCTTTATGTCAAACAAGACAGGTTAAGAGATATCCAATTTAAATTATTACATAACCTGTATTTGTCCCCGGCAAAATTACACCGAGTTAGTGGACTGGGCTCTCCTGTATGTAAAGATTGTAATGACCCACTGGCAACTACAATCCATAAAATCTGGTTTTGTCCAAAGATTAAAGGATTTTGGAGATCAGTTAAACTTTGGGTTGATCCGTTCACCGATCTCTCAGCCTTCTTTAATTTAGAAATTTGTATATTTGGGATGTATGCCCAAGTTCCAAGTAAACTTCAAAAATATCAATTGGCGTTGATTTCTTCTGTTACAAAACTGTTAATTTTACGTCATTGGCGAGATGACTGGACCCCTACCCATAGGGAATGGTGGGAGGAATTTTTGAATGCACTTTATGCGGAAAGGTTAGCTTTTATATTAGGTAAGGCATCGACTGAGTTTTTTAAATGTTGGGGGGTATTCATCCAAACTCTCAAGGATAAGTTTGGGTTCTAGGGGAAGCTATCTGTCAAGCCGTCCTTTTCTTTTTTTTTTGTTTTTCTTCTCTTTGGTAGGTACTCCCTTTTGTGTTGTTTGCTTCTCTATCTGCACCCCTTCATTTACCTTTTTATCCACTGCCTTTTCAGTTTTTCATTTTCTATTGTTATCCTCTATTTTTGTACGTTGACCCCTGTTTTCGCTTATCACTATCTATATACTTGTGGTACCAGGTGTCTTATCTTGCTTCTTATCCTGTATTCTTGTCTCTCTCGCCCTTCAAATGTAGGTAGCCATTAATTTGTATCATCTCATTTTGTCCTCATTTTCTATATTGGAATAGCTGTTTAGTAGTAGGATAGCTGTGGGAGGGTTAGGGAAGGGGGAGGGAATAAAGGGAGAACTCGTTTTGTTTAGTGTTTCTTTTTTGGTTTGTATTAGACTTTATTATGTCTTAACCTAATTCTATGTGATGTATGTGTTGTATATGAGTTTGTTCAATAAAGTATATTGATTTTCAAAAAAAAAAAAACAATCTAGGCCTCTCCCACCCTTCACCTGGCATCTCCCGCTGCCTCTACTCACAATGCACACAGGACTACTCTCAAAATCCAGATGGCATGGACCTCACTTGCCCAGAGATCCTTCCACTACAAGGCACCTCACTGGTACAATGCCCTCCCCCCTTGACTACCCAACTCGCAAAAATAGGTCCATTTAAGGCAGCTCTAAAAAGCCATTTCCTATCTACTTGCAGCTGCATGTGCAACTAATGGGTACTGCCCTAACACTCCTGGCCTTTTCTCCCTCTCAGGTCCTTATCTTGACCCTGGAAGATAATAGCATCTTCCAGGCTGCACTGCCTTAAATTTTATACTTATCTTTGAACTGAATTTAGCTGCTATCCTGTATAGAACCTCCTCACTATTATTGTAAATGTTGTATGACTAAGGTCTGTAATATGCCCTGTTTTTCTGTATTTGTTTTGTACTGCCACCTGTTAAGACTGTAATCCTTACAACATTGCTTTCCTGTTTTCATTCCTATACCCAAGTACTCTGTCTAATATGTCTTGCTGCATCATGTATTTTAAAGGTTGTGAATCTGTATGTAATCTGATGTGGAGCCTTTGGAAATGAGTCACTGACTCAAAGGTTTGTAATTCTGAATGAATAAATAAATAAATAAATAATCTTCCAGTCTTTCTTTTAGCAGGGTTTCCATTAATTTCCCTACCAGTGTTATAAGACTGACCAGACTGTAGTTGCTAGACTCCTCCCTGCTGCCGCTTTTACGTAGAAAGACCACATCAGCTCTTCTCCACTCTTCCAGAACCATTCCTGTCCCTGGTGAGCTATTGAACAAGGCTGTCAGTGGAGCAGCTACTCCTCCCTGAGTTCTCTTAGAACCTTGGATGTATTCTGTCTTGTTAAATAGCTTAATCCACCTGCAAGAGCTGCAAGTCCCATCCTGACTGTTTCTTCTGAAAATGGTTTTGTATCACTCTCCCCCCCACCAGCACTTTTCTTTGTATTCTCTGGTGGTCTGTCCCTGCCCCCACACCACTGTGAAGACAGAGCAGACATGCCTGTTTAGGATGTCTTTATTTTCTTTGTCCTCTTCTGTGCAGTCTCCCCCACTCTGCTCTCATGATCCTCACAATCCCTCTCATTGCTTTCCTTTTCTCAGTTACTGTATGTATCTGAAGAAAGTCCAATGCCCCTTAGTGAATCCTTTGGCAATTGTTCCTTCTGTTTGCACCTTGGCTCCCCTCACCACATTGCCTCCTTCCGTCTGCTTAAGGTAGTGTACCACCCTATCCTGTTCCCTCTGTGTTTCCTGACACTTCCTGAATGCCACCCTTTTTTCCTTCACCCCCTTTGCCACTTCTTTAGAGAACTATAAAGGTCAATTACTCTTTCTGTTTTTATTTACTTCCTTTATACAGAGGTTAGTTGCTTTAGTTATACCCTCACATATTGTTTACCGCTGTGCCTCCACCCCACCTCGGCAATCCCCCTCACCCAAAGCAGTTTCAATGGCAGTCCCCAGTTTCAATAAAATCCACTCTGCTAAAGTTCAGGACTCTTGTTCTCTTGTGGTAAGCCTCTTTTCCCATCTTAATGTTAAACCACACTGTACAGTGATTATCTGTACCCAAGTGACTGCCAACTGTAAGGTATGCAACGCTACAATATCCCTATTTGGAAGCACCAGGCCCAGCACTGTCCTGTCCTTAGTGGGTTCTGTAAATAACTGCCTGAGAAAACTCCTTGTAGGGAGTCCAGGGTGGTGCTACTACTTGCAGAAGTTGCCATTGGAGGACTCCACTCCATGTCGGACAGATTGAAGTCACCAGCTAGCAGCACCTCCCCTACTTGCTATTTTGATGAAGGCTTCCCAAAGTGGCGTATCCCATTATTGACCCTGTGTTGGAGGCCTGTACACTACTTCAGTATGGATAGCGGTCCCAGACCTTTTGTCTCCAGGGTGGCCCAAAGCTCCTAAAGCCCTTCCATTTCATCCTGATACCTCTTTAGCTTCATGGCATTGATTTTCTACCTTCCTCACATATAATCAACCCATACTCCCTGCCCTGTCTCTACTGAAAAATGAAGTAGACTGGTAAGTCCGTGTCCCACTTGTGGTGTTTAGTGCACCACAACTCCACAGTGGCCGCTAAATCCAACTCAACCTACGCCATGATGACTTTCAGGTGTTAAATTTTGTTTTCAAGACTCCTTGTATTGGTGCACATGACTCTCTGCACCTTCCTTCCATCTTTCCCACCGCCCTGCTTCCCCTTCCCGTTCATGACTGTGTTTTTCCCTGAATCTCCCACAAACTTTATTCCTACCATTCTAATTTCCCCATTCCTTGACACCTTTAATCCTTTTCTCTTGCTTACCCAGGTTTTGTCCCGTTTCCTTTTGCCTTGTCCTACCTTTCTGCATCACTGCCCTAGAAGGTCTTCTCCCTGGATCTTCCCACCTGCTTCTCCATCATCCAGCAATTGTTGCCTCCTCTTATTGTACTGCCTCTCCCACTAGCTAGTTTGAATGTTTATCCAAGTAACATTTACTGCTCTCACCAAGGACTGCATTCCCTTTAACAGAAGGATGCAGACCACCTCCCTTAGAAGGGCCTTTTTCTCTCAGCTTTGCTCCCATCCCTGATGCTGCCAAAGCCTTCTTCCATGCGCCATGTTTTCAACCAGATGTTAAATGCCCTGGTGCAGAGTACTCTTGCATCTCTCCATCTATACAGAAGTAGCATAGAAACACTGAAGTTGTCAGCAGATAAGGACCTTTTGGCCCACCAAGATAACACTTTAGAAAAAGCAACTATGCTGCTACTTCCTTAAGACACCGCCACAACTCCCTGAAATTTCCCTGCTATATCAATATCCTGTCTCTTGCCGGGTCAGTTGTCCCCAGGTGGACAAAGATGTCTAAATACCTCCCTTCTCCAGCTGCCCTTGCAATCCTCAGAATGTGCTCTCCATTCTTCAAAGCCAAAACAGCAGGGATACACTTCAACTCCTTCTCCGTTCCTTCCCCCTACTCTCACATCTATCACCATAACAACAGAGTACCCAACCAGCAGCAGCTTCCCCCTTATCTGAGGCCATTTGCTCCTTCTTAGGGTGTCTCCACTTCAGATGACCCCCACTTCCTCCTTTCTCACTGTGTCTGGTGCCTGCTTTTGGCTGCCCGGTCCTTCCAGGAATTCAACTAGTGAGTGACATAACTATGGAGATGTAATGTTACCAATAAATACAATGATCAGGTATAAATTGCAACAAAAGGTTATCTACTTGAAAAAAATGTTAGTTTTGTTTATAACATTATATTTCAGTTTGTTATGGCACAGTTTTAACTATCATTTTAAATTTAGATACATTTTGTATCTGACACTTATCCTTAGTGCACCACAACTCACGGTAGTAAGTGCGGTAAACTACAACATAGAAATGTCGATAGGGAGAAGGAAAGGGATAAATGGAGAAAGTGACTAAGGCAAGAAGGACAGGGATGGGGCAAAAAGGAGTAAGGCCATCAGGAAATGGAGGGTAATGAGTACCAATGCCCATAGTCTGGGCAACAAGCTCCCTGAACTGGTGGCCTTGATGGAAGAGGGATGCCTGGATATCGTAGCAGTCACAGAAACATGGTACACAGAGAACCATGACTAGGATGTTAACATACCAGGGTACATAACCTACAGGAGAGACAAGGAGGGAGAAGAGGGGAGGGTAGATCTCTGTGTAAAGGAAGGGATAAAAGCAACTGAACAAAAAAGTAAACAGGGAGGAGAGGAGGCACTGTGGGTCACCTTGGAGACTGGAAATGGCACCACAATCCTCACAGGGGTTGTATACAGACCCCCATGTCAGGGGGAGGGAATGGACAAGGATATGATAGAAGGCATTCTTAGGATGGCAGAGAAAGGGGAGATACTGTTAATGGGAGACCTGAATATGCCAACTGTTAACTGGAGTAAATTTTCTGCAGCCACATCCAAGAGCAGGGCCATTCTCGATGTCCTTCAGGTGGCATGCCTCAGACAGTTGTTTCAGAACCCACTCGTGAGGGAGCAATCTTAGACCTCATACTCTCAAATGGGGACAGTGAGAGGATCTCAGATCTAGAAGTGGATTGCCATCTGGGAACAAGTGACCATCAAACAGTGTGGTTCATGCTAAACTCAGCTACAAAGTCGAGCCATACAAAAGTGAGGGTATTGGACTTCAGGAGTGCTGACTTTGGCAAGACGGGAGAGTGCCTTAGAAAGCACTAGCAAACTGGCTAGAAGGAGTGGTGGAGCAACAATGGGGAATCATCAAAACTGCCATCACAGAGGCAACAAGCCTTTGTGTGAAGCAAGAAAAACAAATCAAAATAAAAGGAAAAGCCACTATGGTTCTCAAAAGAGATGGCGGGGAAAGTCAGGGAAAAAAAGATAGCATTCAGGAAGTATAAGGAAACACAGAAGGAGCAGGACAGAGAACTGTGCCAGTTAAGGCAGAAGGAAGCAGGGAGAGAAGTCAGAATAGCCAAGGCCCAAACTGAGGAAAAGATAGCCAACTCGGTTAAGAAGGGGCATAAAACCTTTTATAGGTACATCAGGGAGCGTAGAAAGACAAAGGGAGGGATAGTGAGGCTGAATAGGATGAATAGTGGGTGGGCAGAGTGGACAGTGAAAAAGCAGGGATAATGAATGAATATTTCTGCTCAGTATTCACAAAAGGGGAGGGGGAGGTGCCAAATCCAATTAACAGAAGCACTTTTGATAGGGGGGTAGATCCCAGTTCTTTCACAGAAGAAAGGGTTCTGAAACAACTCCTAAAACTGAAGGTGGACAAAGCAATGGGGCCAGATGGAATTCACCCCAGAATTCTAAAAGAATTAAGGGTGGAACTAGTGAAACCACTGACTACCCTTTTAACAAATCATGGGAGGATGGTGTAGTACCCGAGGACTGGAGGAAGGTGGATGTGATTCCCCTTCACAAAAGTGGGACCAAGACAGAGGCAGGAAACTATAGACCTGTCAGTTTGACCTCTGTGGTAGGGAAAGTGATGGAATCACTTTTGAAGGAAAGAATTGTTGAGTACCTAGAGGCCAGTGGGACACAGGACTCAAGGCAGCATGGGTTCACAGTGGGAAGGTCATGTCAGATGAATCTAATTGATTTCTTTGACTGGGTGACCAAAGTAGTAGACCAGGGAGGAGCTGTGGACATGGTCTACCTAGACTTTAGCAAGGCATTTGACACAGTCCCACACAAAAGATTAATAGTCAAATTAACCACCTGGGAGTGGGTCCAGTGTGGTAGCCTGGGTAAAACATTGGCTGGACAACAGGACACAGAAGGTAATTGTAAATGGAGTCCACTCTTAAGAAAGAGGAGTTACTAGTGGGGTAGCACAGGGTTCAGTACTGGGTCTAGTCCTTTTTAATGTCTTTATAAGTGACATTGCAGAGTGACTGGAAGGAAAAGTATGCCTCTTTGCAGATGACACAAAGATCTGCAACAGGGCTGATACACAAGGAGGTGTAGAAAGGATGAGAAGGGACTTGGCAAGGTTGGAGGAATGGTCGGAAGTACGGCAGCTAGGATTCAATGCAAAGAAGTGCAAAATAATGCACCTCGGAAACAAAAACCCAGGGGAAGATTACACAATGGGGGAGAAGTTGTGACAACAGCAAAAAAGGAAAGGGACCTGGGGCTAATCATATCAGATGACCTTAAGGTTAACAAGCAATGTGAGAAGGCAGTAGGGATGGCTAGGGGTATACTGGGATGCATAGGGAGAGGCATCACCAGCAGAAAACAGTAAGTTGTTATCCCTCTGTACAGACAGTTGGTGAGACCCCATGTGGAGTACTGCATCCAGTTCTGGAGACCCCATCTCTGCAAGGACATAGACAGGATGGAGGAGGTTCAGAGGAGGGCAACTAAAATGGTGCAGGGTCTGCAAGAGAAGCCATACAAGGAGACACTAAAGGAGCTTAATATGTATACCCTTGAGGAAAGGAGGGAGAGGGGAGACATGATAGAAACTTTTAAGTACCTCAGTGGAATCAACAAAGTCCAAGAGGGTAGCATCTTTCAAAAAAAGAGACGTACAAGAACAAGGGGACACAATTTAAAGAAGGGGGGTGGTTCAGGGGCAATGTGAGGAAGTATTTTTTTCACAGAGAGGGTAATGGATGTGTTGAACAGCTTTCCTGAGGAGGTTGTGGGGTCTAAAACTGTGGGACAATTCAATAATGCATAGGACAGACATAAGGCAATTCTTGTGGGGGGTAGGAAGAAATAGGCTGTTGGTTAACTAGGATCTGCGGCTTATCCTGTAGGTAGGGAAATGGGCAGAGTAGGTGGTCCAAGCAGTCCTTATCTGCCATTAAAGTCTATGTTTCTATGTTTCTACGTTTATGCAATGGCTAACTGTAGAAAATGAGGGTCAGATTTAATGTTAATGAGTCTGTATTCTTGTCAGAATCTCATACATACAGTAAAAATTGTATTTGTTACTTTGAAGTGTAGCAAACTGTTAGGAATTAATTAGCCTCCTTACTAATCTTTTTGCACATTCTATAAAGTTGATGGATTAGCAAGAGTAAGTATGTTTAAATGATACGAACATTTAAAAGTTGTTTGAGGCCAGCTCTGTGGCACTGAGCAAAGGGATTCGCTCAGCAAGCTGGTGACCCGGGTTTGCGCCTTGAGTCTGGGTACCAGCAGTGGAGTCATGCACGGAGGAGTTGCACAAGCCTCCATTGGCTACTTCCCTCCCAGGGGTTGGGTACTGCCTGGGTACCTCTGGGTGGATTGGGTGCATGCTTGGGGGATGTGATGCTTCACCATGCCCCCTGCACCTCCCCTTCCCAAGGACACCACCCACCCAAGGCCAAGAACTTGAGGGGCAGGGCAGAGCAAAATGAGAAAAAATGGTGTCTCGGCTGACCAGATGAAGGCTACTGGACCATCGCCACCATGGAGCCCCCAGTCAGCTGGGGCTGACCTCAGCAGCACCCAGGGACAAACAGGTAAGGACGGGATGCTCATTCTCCCCAGAAGGAGAGGACCCACCTGACAAAGGATTATGTCGGTTACCATTTGGGTGGCTGCAGTATAAGGTGGCAGTTGGCGGTTGGAGTTGCCTGGGGCGAGGTCCTAGGCAACCCAAAATAGATGCCAGTCAAGATGCATGGGGAAGCACACAAAAAAATTAAAAATACAAGAAAAAGTTGTTTGGTTGAAATTCTGAGAGCAGCTAAATCAGATGCAATGGTTATCCTGGGGGCCTCAGTCCCCTGAGCATAGACTGACATCTTCAAAAAGCTAATGGAAATTCTGAGACTGAGTTCCTGTCCACTTTCAATGACTACTTTCTAGTTCAAGAAAGAGATAGGTTTGAAGCCATTATTGACCTTGTTTTCATCAATTGGAATATAGTCATTTCCAGTGTAAACATCAAGGAAACAGTACGAGATAATTAATGCAACAGAATAACCTTCTTACTGGCAATAAGGAAGAATAGTTTGATGTCAGATGCTGAGACCCAGAACTTTAGAAAGGCAGATTTTGTCAAGGTGATGGATCTGATGAACACCAAAGTATTCTTGCAGTACATAAATGGAAAAAGGAAGGTGAAGAAAGGGATTTGGCCTCTAATAAAAGGGAAGAGAAAGAACCTGTGCATGAGCCTGGGTGATTTCTGATATGCTAAATGAATACCTTATTTTAGTGTTTGCTAAAGGACTCAAAGAATGGGGAGAGTGTTCATGAAATGAACCCATGGCAGCAAGGGTAATAATGACAGAACCTGTCTATATCACGCATGGACTGGTTTTAGACTACCTGGCAAAGATCAAGTCAGGTAAATGCCAAGGGGAGATATGATACTCACAGGATCATTGTGGAATAAAATGAACACTTGAGGGCTTGTGATAATCATTCATTAATCTGTTTATACAGGTGGGGTGTCATTAGACTGGCAAGGGGCCAGTGCTTGCAAGGTTCAGGAATCCTTTGTCAGAGACAGATTGATGAATCACTTGATTGAAGGCAACATTTTCACCTCCTGGTAGCATTATATCATGGGGGCAGAACATCCCTAACTAACTTGAGTCTTTGATTGGGTGACCCAGGAGCTGAGCAGGGTCAGGACCAGAGACAACATTTAAATGGACTTCTGCAAGGCCTTTGACATTCTTGTGCACGATAAACATCTGGTAAAAATACATTACTGTGATATAAATGAGGCATATACAAATTGGCTTGCTAACTGGCTTGGGGAAGGAAGTAGATAGTTGTGTTTGATGGGTACTACTTCAGAAGGAGAAGAATACTTGCTGGTGACCCTCAATGACCAATGCTGGAGCCATTGATTTTCAACATTTTTATCAATGATTTATTTATTTATTTGCTTTTGGTAACCAGATAAGTGCACTGGACAGGATTGCCTATTTTCAGGCATGACCCAGGAGATTACAGTTCAAACAAGTTACAAACAATAGTACTGGGAGGAGCTGATACAATGCAGTACACAATGAGATTAACAACCTTACATGACAGTAGAATTACTTACCATGAAAGTGATGGCATACATAGCATAAGCATTATGGTACAAAAGAGATAAAAACAGCTTGCAGAGATCAGTAACCTAAGTGCATAACAGCAGTGCTGGTGGCGTACGATGAGGGTATGGGACAGGAAAGGGGATAGTAGTGCAACGGCAAGTAAAGAGGCATGTTCCATGAACTAGAGCAAGTAAAGATGTGTAATACATGAACTAAAGAGATTTAGGGAGGTGATGTAATTAAAGAATGCATGCTTGATGGCAGGGTGAGAACTGGAGCTTCTAAGGGAAAATGGAAGGGAGATCCAGAATTTGGGAGACTAGATGGAGAAGGCAAGTTGAGCCATTTTGGTGGAGCAATTAGGGACAGTGACCAGAGCTGAAGTCGAGGACCGGAGGAGTCGGGGGCAGTCAACTGGGGTGAACATGGCTGCAAGGGAGGAGGGGAGAGAAGAGCAAATTATATTGTCGGTCAGGCAGCCTACAGAATATACATTTAAAAGCTGGAGTTTCAGGCAGGCTACAGAACGTATGTTTGCTCATGACACTATGCTGACCCAGGTGGCAGATTTCCTTGAGGATGGGGTCACACTTCAGAAGGATCTGAACAAGCCGGATGACTGATTAGACTGGACTCATAGATTCAATGTAGCCAAATACAAGATGCTAGACTTGTGAAGGAGAAACAGAGGTAGAGCATACACATTGTGTAAGGATCCTCTTGCTGCAGTGAAAGATGAATAAGAACTTGGGGTTATAATAAACAAGGTGATAAAGCATAACAAGAAGTGTGCAACTACTCTCAGGAAGGCTGGAAAATGTTGGTATGCATCAATGGAAGGGGTGGCGAACAGCTGGGTAGGAAATGTTGATCATTCCCAGTCAACAAAAACTAAATAAAATAAATAATATTATACAATGGCAAGGAAACTTCCTGTATTCTGATTGGTCAATGGGTGCCTGAGACAGTGATGCTATTACACAATGACATCACTGTATTGATTTATTGGACCATTTGATATATCGCTGTTGTCTCTTCAGAAACACAAAAAATCTACTAAAAACATTTATTTTTTTTGTTTTGTTTTATATAACATTGAGCCATTGTATAATTGCAATAAGGCACTCCAAGTGTGTGTTGTGTGTATGTATCACATACATTACTTCAGCCCACCCAGGAGTGAGGTTATTGCAATAACACACTTTGCCATGCCTTATTACTTAAATAACATTTTACAATGCCAGGATCAGGCCTCTCCTAGAGTACTGCATGCAGTTTTGGACCCTCCAATAGAAAAGAACAATGATGAAGTAGAGAGAGTGCAATACATGGACACTGAAATGATCAGGGGTAAGACAGAGGAAAGCTATAAGGAAAGATTGAAGACCATTAGCATGTTCACCCTGGTGTAAAGGAGGCTAAGGTAATATTTGATCTCAGTCTTCCACATACTGAAGGGTATTGATAAGACTGAACAGGTGGAGATGTTTGATCCAGTGTGTTTCATCAGGATGATGAGGGGGGCATGCCCTGAAGCTCAAGAGGTGTAAATTCAGTGGTAACATTTGAAAGCACTTCTTCCAGAAGGTGGTTAACCTATAGAAAAACCTACTGCTGGTAGCAGTGTACATGACACAGTGCAGGCCTCCAAAGTAAACCTGGACATATTTCTTTATACCAGTGGAATTACAGAGTACCCTGGACACAGTAGTAGTGTGGGTCATGCATCCCAATAAATTAATACATTTTGAACAGCATGAAATAATATCTGATGACTGCTTATTAAGATGATGGGGGGGGGAGGTAGCAGACCTGATGGACCTAGAGTCCCTGCTACCTTACATTGCCATGTTAGTATGTGTATCCTGTGTTTGTTTAGTAACTACTGTAGCATAAGAGCTTTGCTTTAGGCAACTGTAAATCAGAGCTTAGGTATCTGGTCATGAACTAGGTCTCTCCCTATTTAAACCAAAGTATTGCTGCATCCTAACCCTGAGCAGATTTAAAGCCTCAGAAAAATCCATATTGATGACAGTATCATCAATACTGAAATGTGTAATCTTAACACAGCCAATAATCTGAATTATTAGTACTTTTTGGAGAAACACAATAATCAAATTTGAGACCATAACAATTTCTCAACAGATACGCATCAGAATAAAATGCTAATCCAATTTATTTTGAACTCCAGGGGGTAGGCTAAATATTAGACTTTAGTCCACCTCATTACAAGCTATATCAACAAATTCCTTTTTTAAATTTAAATGTAATGAAAATTGATGGTAATGATATTGTAATAGCTCTTTTAATGCCAGGAGTGAGTTGTAATACAACACAATGCACTTCTTGTTCAGCGTTGCTATGGAGATTTGCATAAAATGAGGATTTTCATGTCTACAAAGGAATATGATGTGAATGAGTGCTCAGATTTTCAGATTTGTATCCAAAGTAAGTCACTGCTAGAATGAGGATCCTGAGTAGGAGTAACCTACTGAGGATAAGAGTGATAACAGGGCTATGATTAGAAACCTGTAATTAGTGGTTTGTGCTAACAAGGATATCTTTATTGTTGTTTATTTATTTAACATTTTTGAAACCTGTTGTATATTGACTCCAAGAACCTAAGAAGTCCTACTAGACCATTTTCTCTCTTTTTTTGTACAGCTGAAAAAAAAAAGTTAGCTACCCAAAATTATTTGAACATTCAGCATAAAAACGGTCACTAATTAACAGCCATGTAAAACTGTCATACTAACATCATGTCCGTGGGCAGTAGGTGATTAATACAATCACAAGTAAAATATCTAAATCTGCACTTTATATGCAGTCACTGAACAAGAAATACTCATGAAAATGTTTCATTATAAAGGCCCATATATTGAAGCATCGTGATGTGATAGGAATCATCTTACATGTTAGCAGATATATTTTAAAGGGATTCAGATCATTTTATTCTCGAATTAAAATAAGAGTTCCACTTTTCTACAGTTATAAAAAGTCAGAGGTTTTAGTCTATGAAACCCATTTGATGTTATATTGTATAGCACCTAGCATGCTCAGAAAAACTGATCCAAACAAAAGTTGAAACTTAGAAGCTTGACTCCTGTTACAGTTCATCATGCTAGGACTCTGCATCTCACATCAGTCATTAGTTTCTGAAGGGCATGCCCTATGAGAGTACTGTAACTGTAAATACAGATATGTCAGCCAAGATGAAGCGTAGTAACTTGCAATACTGACATGTCACAAAATTCTGCATGACAAAAGGGCTTAATTGCTTTTGACTTACAATGGCCTCTGCAGTTAATTGCAGTATTCTGTGATATTCTTGAGCATTTCAGCACTTCATCCTGGCTTAACACATCTGAGGCTTAAGATTTCCAAGTAATGGTGTTATTAAAGCAGTAGTGCAATGAAAATGGGCTAAAATTTGACCCCACATGTTTTTTCTTCCTAATCAATGCCAGATGTCTTTCAGTTTATTTTGGTGGTGAAATTTTCAGTTTCTGTTACCATTTAAGAATTTTATGAAAGTTTTAAAATAATTATTCCTCAAGAAAAAAGAAGCTGTCTCATTTTTGCATAGAAATGATATTAAACAACTCAGGAGGGTAAGAATAAAAAAAAAAGCAAATGTTCAGTGCACAGAATAGGAAGCATCCAGAAAACCCAAATCAATAGTTCTGCCAATATTTTTCATAACAATAGCAGAAAATTACATTTTTGAAATAACGTTTTCCATCGCACTGCTGCTTTAAATAAAGTGCATTGTTGGTCTCTCAAATAAATTATTTTTCAGAAATTTATTTTATGTAAAGAAAGAAAGATAAAATATTAGGGCCCCCATATTCAAAGAAGATGCGAGGCACATCCTGGCAGAAAAGGGAGACGTACCGAGCAACATAGAAACACAGAGAAATAGAAACATAGAAGTTGACGGCAGATAAGGACCACAAGACCCATCCACTCTGTCCATTTCTTTTTCTACCTAATGAATATGCCATAGGCCTGTACTCTGTCAATGGCCAATCTATTCATACTCATCTGTATTGCTCCCTTATGCCTATCCCATGCCTGTTTGAAGCCCTGCACTGTATTCATATCTACCACTTAACGCGGTAGGACGTTCCATGCATCCACCACCCTTTCTGTGAAAAAGAACGTCCTCACATTACCCCTTAATCAGCCTCCCTCTAATCTCATGCAGTGTCCTCTTGTCCTGATATTTTTCTTATATTGAATCATGTTAGAATCTTTCACCTTGTTAATGCCCTTAAGGTGTTTGAATGTTTCGATCATATCACCTCTTTCCCTCCTTTGCTCTAGGGTACACATATTGGGCTCTATTAATCTGGCCTCATATGTTTTCTGATGCAGTCCCTGCACCATTTTGGTTGCCCTTCTCTGGACTGCCTCACTTTGGTTAATGTCCTTGTGAAGGTGTGGCCTCCAGTACTGCACGCAGTACTCCAGATGGGGCCTAACCAGTGTCTTGTAAAGAGGGATTATTACCTCCCTTTTACAACTTGTGATACCTCTACTAATACACCCCAACATCCCCCTAGCCTTATTTACTGCTTTAGTGGTCAACTTGGATGATTTCAGATCATCAGTGATGATGATGCCCAAGTCTCTTTCTTCCCTTGTGATTGCCAGCAACTCCCCTCCCGGCCTATAGGTGGCTTCAGGGTTTCTTTTCCCTATGTGCATGATCTTGCACTTCTTTGCATTAAACCCCAGTTGCCACTCTTCTGACCATTTTGCTAGTTTATCCAGATCTCTTCTCATTCTGCCCAGCCCATCTGAATCATTTACTCTGTTGCAGATCTTGGTGTCATCTGCAAACAGACAAACCTTACCCTCCAGTCCATCTGCAATGTCACTGCTGAAGATATTGAAGAGGACTGGCCCAAGGACAGATCCCTGAGGTACCCCACTTGTGACTTGCATGTCTTCTGACTGTATACCGTTTACCACCACTCTCTGTTTTCTGTCCATCAACTTATTTGCCACCCAGGTGACCAACTTCTGACCCACCCCAAGCCTACCCAGCTTATTAATCAATCTTCTATCGAAAGCTTTGCTAAAGTCAAGGTTGAAGACATCAACTGCTCCCCCTTGGTCCACCACTCTGGTTACCCAGTCAAAGAAATCTATGAGATTGGTTTGACAGGACATTTCTATTGTAAACCCATGCTGTCTTGGATCCTGTGATCCTATGGATTCCAGGAGTTGCACTATCCTTTCCTTAAGGAGTGCCTCCATAATCTTGCCCACTATTGAGGTAAGACTGACTGGCCTGTAGTTCCCTGCCTCCTCCCTACTACCACTCTTGTGGAGCAGGATCACATGAGCCCTTCTCCAGTCTTCTGGGACCTCTCCTGTGCTCAGAGACTCACTAAGCAGTTCTGATAATGGCTCTGCTAGTTCCACTCTTAGCTCCTTAATACCCTGGGAAGTATGCCATCAGTTCCAATTACCTTGTCTACCCTGAGCTTACTGAGCTCTTGTAGGACCTTTTCTTTTGTGAAGGGACTAGTACACACCTCCCTTCCCCCTGTGTCAATGGTGCTGAGCTGTGGGCCCTGCCCTGCCTTCTCTTCAGTAAATACTGAGCAGAAGTATCTATTTAGGATAGATGCTTTTACATGGTCCTCCTAATCACATGCCCTTTTATCCCCTTTAATCTTAGCAATGCCCCTCTGGACTTTCTCCTTTCACTAATGGATCTATAGAAAGTTTTGTCACCTTCTTTTACTGTTTGTGCTAGTGTTTCCTCAGTGTGGGCCTTCGCCTGCCTTACTGCTTTCCCTGCTTTCCTTAGGGAAGTTTGCTATGTCTCCGTATATTCATCCTGCTGCATTCCTTTATATTTCCTGAAGGCCAGCCTTTTGGCTATGACCTTTTCTTCTACTGCTTTTGAGAACCTGAGTGGTTTCCTTCTTCTTCTTTTGCACTTCCTTTTCTTTTCAACATTGTGCTGCAGTATGATATTCAAACATGTGAGATGCTCTGGCTGCAAGGGAATGGGCCATGGTGCACTCAGATGTATGCCGTGCAAGTGAAGGGGGCATTCCTGTGCATATGCTGCACTATGGCATATTCAGTGGGAATGCACCCCTCACAGTCCAGAGCAGTGCAGCCCACAGTTAGGTCATAAATAGCTGGCCTAACTTGGCCAGCCACCCACAGGTAGGCTGCAGAAGTGCACCCAGGTGCATAGCAGCCTGGCAGCCCTGGTGGACTAGAGCTATCCCCCTCCCATCCCCGATCAATCAAACTCCATTCCTGAATAGCCCCATAGTATAAGGCCCCCCAGCCCCGATCGCACCAGAGGAAACCATGGTCCATATCCATAGTGTAGAGGACCCCCCACCCCTCCTCCCCAGTATGCAGTCACCCTTGCTCCCCCTATACCATACCTGACCTGTTGCAGTGACGGACACTTCCCACCACACCCTGCCACTGTCAGATACTGACTGCACTGGATCCCAGTGAGGAACCTGCCCTCTGGAATGACCCAAGTGGCTGTACTGTACATTGGAGCACTATGTAAGCTGCCGTATCCACCATTGTATGCAGCAGTATGTACATCCCTGGCAAACAATAACAGGGAATCGGCATATTTCCTATGCATGCCTTGTCGATGTTGTGTCTTCCTGCTGTCATATACCTCTGCAAGACCATACCCTCCCCCATTCACCCATGTAACATGCCACCCTCTGAACTGATGTGGTCTCCTGGGTGCCTGGGGTGAGTTGTTCTGCACTACCATATGCAGTGTATGCTCCAGGCAATAGATAGTGCATCCACAGTTGCCCAGTTATACAAACAAATGGGAGGTCAGCTGTAACATGCCTGTTCTGGGACCTGTGTGAGTGGTTACAGCATTGGCTGTCACCTGCACTGAGCAGTGTAATGTCACTGGGATGATGGATCCCCATGCAAGTTCCTGAAGTGTATGGCCACAAAGCATTAATGAAACATAGAAGAAACATAGAAGTTGACGGCAGATAAGGACCGCAAGGTCCATCCAGTCTGCCCATTTCTTTTTCTACCTTATAAATGTGCCATCGGCCTTTGCTCTGTCAGTGGCCTATCTATTCATACTCATTTATATTGCTCCCTTATGCCTATCCCATGCCTGTTTGAAGCCCTGCACTGTATTCATAGCCACCACTTCTTGAGGTAAGCCATTCCATGCATCCACCACCCTTTCTGTGAAAAAGAATTTAATCACATTCCCCTTAATCGGCCCCCCTAATCTCATGCTGTGTCCTCTTGTCCTGCTATTTTTCTTATATTTAAACATGTTAGACTCTTTCATCTTGTTAATGCCCTTAAGGTGTTTGAATGCCTCAATCATATCACTCTCTCCCTCCTTTGCTCAAGGGTATACATATTGAGCTCTGTTAATATGTCTCATATGTATTCTGATGCAGTCCTGCATCATTTTGGTTACCCTTCTCTGGACTGCCTCAATTTGGTTAATGTCCTTGTGAAGGTGTGGCGTCCAATACTGCCGCAGTACTCCAGATGGGGCCTAACCAGTGTCTTGTAAAGAGGGATTATTACCTCCCTCTTTTGACTTGTGATACCCCTACTAATACACCCCAACACTCCCCTAGCCTTATCTATTGCTTTAGAGGTCTGCTTGGATGATTTCAGGTCATCAGTGATGATGATGCCCAAGTCTCTATCTTCCTTTGTGACTGCTAGCAACTCCCCTCCCAGCCTATAGGTGGCTTCATGGTTTCTCTTCCCTATATGCATGATCTTGCACTTCTTTGCATTAAATCCCAGTTGCCACTCTTCTGACCATTTTGCTAGTTTATCCAGATCTCTTCTCATTCTGCCCACCCCATCTGGATCATCTACTCTGTTGCAGATCTTGGTGTCATCTGCAAACAGACAAGCCTTCCCTCTAGTCCATCTGCAAGGTCACTAATGAAGATGTTGAAGAGGACTGGCCCCAGGACTGATCCCTGAGGTACCCCCTTGTGACTTGCATCTCTTCTGACTGTATACCATTTACCACCACTCTCTGTTTTCTGCCCGTCAACCAGTTTGCCACCCAGTTGACCAACTTCTGACCCACCCGAGCCTACCCAGCTTATTTATCAATCTTCTATGTGGAACAGTGTCAAAGCTTTGCTGAAGTCAAGGTAGGCGACATCAACTGCTCCCCTTGGTCCACCACTCTGGTTACCCAGTCAAAAGAAATCTATGAGATTAGTTTGACAGGACCTTCCTTTTGTAAACCCATGTTGTCTTGGATCCTGTGTCCCTATGGTTCCAGGTGTTGCACTATCCTTTCCTTAAGGGTGCCTCCATAATCTTGCCCACTACTGAGGTAAGACTGACTGGTCTGTAGTTCCTGCCTCCTCTCTGCTACCACTCTTGTGGAGCAGGATCACCATCAGCCCTTCTCCAGTCTTCTGGGACCTCTCCTGTGCTCAGAGACTCACTAAACAGTTCTGCTAATGGCTCTGCTAGTTCCACCTTTAGCTCCTTAAGTACTCTGGGATGTATGCCATCAAGTCCCATTGCCTTATCCACCTGAGCTTAGCAAGCTCTTGGGACCCCTTTCTTTTGTGTGAAGGAGTAGTGCTCACCTCCCTCCCCTGTGTCCATGATGCTGAGCTGTGGGCCTGCCCTACCTTCTCTTCAGTAAATACTAAGCAAATGTATCTATTTAGGATAGATGCCTTTACAGGTCCTCCTCTTCACGTGCTCCCTTTTCTCCATTAAGCTTAAATACCCCTCTGGACTTTCTCCTTTCACTAATGTATCTATAGAAAGTCTTGTCACCTTCTTTTACTATTCGTGCTAGTGTTTCCTCAGTTTGGGACTTTGCCTGCCTTACTGCCTTCCCTGTTTCCCTTAGGGCAGTTTGGTATGCCTCCTATCTTCATCCACTGTGTTCCCTTATATTTCCTGAAGGCCAGCCTTTTGGCTCTGACCTTTTCTGCTACTGTATTTGAGAACCAAAGTGGTTTCCTTCTTCTTTTGCACTTCCTTTTCTGTCTAACACAATGGGATGTTGCTTCAAGTATCGCATCCTTAATGCTTGCCCACTTTGCCTGTACCCCCTCACCTGTGTTTCTTTTTGCCAGGGCTAGCTTAACTCTGTTGGCCATCTTATCAAAGTCAGCTCCTCTGAAGTCCCATATTTTCGCCTTGGAATGGGATGATTTAGATGTAGTGCCCGCTCACTGATCATGCCTATGTATGACACATTCCAGTATCCTAGTGCCAGTGCTCACCTGCTGATACAGTGGTAAGGCTCCATCACAGTGGCAGTCATTGCAACAGGATGGGTTGTGGGGACAGGGAGGGGGTGTCTGTGTAGCAGTGGGTGTGCCTGTGAGCCACTGCACTATGGACATGGACTGTGGGTGTATTCTGGTGTAATTGGGGATGGGAGTGGGGTCCCTACAGTATGAAACTGATTGGGCCTGGACTCTGGTACAATTGGGGCTAGGGAGAATGGGTGAGGGGCACCACTGTACCACCTGGGATGTTCAGGGTGTGTCCCACAAGGGAGCGATTGGGGCCAGGTCTTGGGGGTGAGAGCTACTCCAGTGCATTCATCCCCATGCAAACATGCAAATGGGCCATGAATGAGCATGTATGAGGCCCCTTTGTGCCCTGCATGCTCAATTAGCTCATTTTCATTCCCTGGCTGAATATCTTCTATGGGGGCTGCAACGTATACCAGTATGTGCCATGCATTCCCCCTGGGAGGTATTCAGCTGTGGGTGCCATGAGTGCTCCTGTCACAGCGGCCACCTGCACTGTACCTCCTGTCCAGGGTCACATTTTTGACATGCCCTGTACCAGTGGCGCATTCTCTTTGAATATTGTATCAGTGCTTGCCAGCACACCCTATTTGAGCAACACATCTTTCTGCGCATGCATCGGTCCGGCACTGAATATCTCACCCTATGAGATTAATCATTTCTGAAGCAATTGAAAGTCAAAGTAAATCATTATACATCAGATATTGAAAACAGAAAGTGTCAAATCATAATGAGTGGAAGGAATAATTGAATTATATTGTTATTTACTATAACCTACAGTACTGTACAGTATTTATCATATCACTGCAAAACTGACAGTAAGACAAAGCAGTACTACTGCTGTGTTCATGGCATTAAAACACCTTAATATTTAAAAAAGATAGACAGTTTACTAATAGCTTTTAAACTGATTATCAATATCTTACATTATTTTTGTGCAGTCTATTGCAGTATTGCATCAACTATAGACCAAACAAAGAAACAAGGAATAAAAAGTTAGCCTCAATAGCTCATTCCATAGAAGTTGTCTATTATAGTGGCATGGTAGTGCCACTATAGTTAGGGTTGAGGAGCCATTTTAAGGTTAAAGGGTCAAATTTTTCACCTTAATAACTTTGCCACCATTCAACGGATTTGCCTAGAATGTGGTATGCATGATTGGGCATAGTAGATCTTAGGATCTGCCAAGTTTCGTACTGGTCGGATATGTGGCTGTGGAGTTATTAAGCGCCAACAAAATGTGCATTTAAGCTTTTTGTGAATTCTTTGCTGTCACCTACAGGTCACACAGTTTGCATGACTGGTCCGAAAAAACCAGGGAACGTACTGCCGGGGTGCCCGATGTGCCTTTTGAAGATTTCGTGAAAAAATATTAAACGGTTCAAAAGTTATTCAAAAAACAAGTTCCCATTATAAGTCAATGGGAAAAGTTAACAAAAAGTTTGAAAGTGTTGCAAATGCAGTTTTTACTTTCGCAAATGGTCCTTTTACTGTTGCAAATCCACCATTTTGTTTTCAGTTGGTCATCAGAAAAATGCTTGGCATTTAAATTCGGGACCCTCAAGCAACCTAATTCTTTTTGTATTCACCTAGTCGGACCCTGAGGATGCTAGGCATGTCTTTATTTTGGGGTAAAACACCCCAGAAATATGTTTTTAAAATTTCTGCAAAAAGTACTTTCGCAAAGTACTTTCACATTTGCGACACTGTTGTATGAATTTGAGAAAGCTTTCACAAAGTTTGACAGTACTTTTCCAGGCTGTGGCAAAATGACAGCAATTCTTTGCCACCCTGCTGCAAAAGAACGGTTTGGTCTTTTGGTCTGAAATTTGGAAGGCACGCAGCCAACATCCCACAGATGTGTCTTTCAGTATTTTGGTGAAAAAATAATACAGGACGGCAAAGGTACAGCACTCCCAATTTGACACTTTCTCCCATAGGATAACATTACAGCGTCCGCCGCATTACAGGAATCCTTTGCTGCCCTGCTGCAAAATAATGGTTTGGTCTTTTGGGCTGAAATTTGGAGGGAAGGAAGCCAGAATCCCACAGATGTGTCTTTTAGTAGTTTGGTGAAAAAATATTACAAGGCGACAAAGCTTTGATATTCCGAACTTCTCTTTTTTTCCCATAGGATAACATTACGGCATTCGCCGTGCCTTTCAGGGCCCGTATCACGGAAACGGTGAGAGATACGGAATTTTTGTTGGAAAAATGCTTAGCTACTTAGCAAGGGCTAAGTACGAAACTAGCAAGGAAAGTCCTAAATCATATGAATTTTAAATTTTTTTTCTACATCATACGGTTCCTGAGATATAAGCAATTCAGTATTCCAACTCCTCATTTTCTGCTCCGAGACCCATTATTATACATACATTCTCTGTATTCACTGTCTTTCTCTATGCAGCTTTTGGGGAAAACTAGCCTGTGCGCTTATATTACTGTTGCTCTTACCGCTTCTGCTTGCGGTTCCGTACACATTTCACTTACTGTTCCATTCTACGGCACCATGTGTGTTACCCTTAACGTTTTCATTTGCGCTTGCGTTTGCATTATTTTAACCATTTGTGTCTACAGTACTGTTTATCTTTGTGTTTTGTTTTGCGTCACCATGTGCATTATCATTTGCGTTTGCGGGTAGCGTATTACAATGTGACAAGACATCACATGTGGCCCCCCCCCGCGCTCCCTCTGCCACATTACATTCACTATTTCTCGTTATCATTCTCAAAAAGAAGGGAAATAAGAGCCAAAAAACTCCATTTAATGCATTAGTTAGGGTTGTTCCACAGCGACAAAAGTGAGGACATTCGATTGTTATGGTTGAAAGCTCCCTTGGACCCCACCGACACCCCAACTGGCATCGGGTGCACATTGGGGTTGTCAGTCCTAACTCTCACCCCATTCTCCTATACCTCTGCTTCTTCACACATCTGATGGGATGAGAGTTAGGGCTGGCAACCCCAAGGCGCAACCCGATGCCAGTTGGGGGTGTCGGCGGGGGAGTCCAAGGGGGGCTTTCAACCCTAACACAGAATTTCCTCACTTTTGACGCTGTGGAACAACCCTAACTAATGTATTAAACAGAGTTTTTTGCCTCTAATATTATGGATAGATAGATAGATAGATAGATAGATAGATAGATAGATAGATAGACAGACAGACAGATAGATATTTTATTTATATAGCACCCATCTCTGTAGACTCTGGGTGCTGCATGATGTAAACATACAATTCATACAAAACATTTGAAAATACAGTAACAACAAGATTAAAACATCAACAAGATACAACTGGGAGCATAGACTTATCTGTCCATCATGAAGTGCAATCCACTTAAAACATCATCAATAAAAAGCTTGATGGAATAAATATGTTTTGAGGCCCTTCTTTAAGGCTTCTACCGAGGAGGCCTCCCTTAGATAGCCAGGCAGGAAGTTCCACAAGGTAGGCTTAGCGGCCGCAAACACACTGGCCCCTGAATGCCAGAGCCTAACCCTGGGAACTCCAAAAGGTGACCACCAGCAGAACTGATGGTTTGGGCCAGATGGTAAGGGACAAGGAGCTCTTGCAGATAGACTGGGCCCCTTTCATGTAGGTTCTTATAGGTCAATAGCCCTATCTTGAAGACAACTCTCCACTGGACCAGCAGCCAGTGCAGTTCACGGAGCGCCGTTGTGATATGTTCACATCTTTTCACCCCCATCAATAATCTCGCCACCACATTCTGCACCAGCCGCAGTCAAAGAAGGTTGCCTCCAGATAATCCTAGCTACAGGACATTGCAGTAGTCCAACCTTGAAGTGACGAAAGTATGCACCAGTGTGGGCAGGTCATCAGGCGGGATCAGGGCTCGAATTCGAGCAATATTCCTGAGATGATAAAACCCACTTCTCACTATGGCTGACACCTGTGCATCAAGTGTCAGGCCGTCATCCAGGATTACTTCCCAATTCTTCACCTGTCAAGAGGGGGCTAGAGGCACCCCCCCCCAACACAAGGTCAGGGGGTAATACCACCCCCCCCCGCTTTAATGACCCGGCTTCACCACCAGTACCTCAGTCTTGTCTGGGTTAAGCCTAAGCCAATTGTGAGTCATCCACATCTGGATTTCCTCAAGGCAACTATTAAATACAAAGTCTGAAACCTGGCTGCTCGGTGCACAGGACAGAAACAGCTGGGTATCATCTGCATAGCAGTGAAAACCCAGCCCATACTGCCTGATAATATCCCCCAGTGGCAGCATGTACAATGTGAACAACAGAGGTGACAAGACCGACCCATGCGGAACACCACAGCACAGAGGAGAAAATTCCCCTGGTCACCCTCTGCACTCTGTCTGTCAGGAATGACCTGAACCAGTTGATGACATTACCGGACAGGCCACACCAGAACCACAGGTGGTCGAGTAACATGTCATGGTCCATGGTGTCAAATGCTGCAGAGAGGTCTAGGAGGATCAAGACAGTATGGTCCCTCCTATCCCTCACCATAAGGAGGTAATTAAGTACCCTCACTAGGTCCATCTCTGTACCATGCCCCACACAGAACCCAGATTGGAAAGGCTCATAGGCAGAGGAAACAGGAAGATGTCTCTCCAGCTGTACGGCCATCACCTTTTCTACAACCTTCTCTGAAAACGGGATGTTCAAAACAGGTCTGTAGTTGCTGAGGCAGTCTGGGTACAAAGATGACTTTTCCAAAAGGGGTCTAACCAAGGTCTTTCAGGGTCAAAGGAAAGATCCCACTCCTTAATGAACTCCAGATGACCTCAGCAACCACAGAACTAATCGGGTCCAAACATTCAACCAAAAGGTGAGTTGGGCCTGGGTCTAAATCACAATGTGTCACCAGCAGTTTAGAGATTATCTCCACCACCTCCCTAACCCCAATCAGCTCAAACTCATCCCAGTCAGGATGAGTGCTCTGACTTGACTCAGGCCAGACTCTGCATCCCTTTCAAGACACGTTCGACAAGACCTCAGCCCTGATGGAGGACACCGTGTCAGCAAAAAACAGAGCCAGCTCCTCGCACCTCATGCTAGAACCTGCCCCCCAGCATGCATACAGGCTGGATATAAAAGCCTGTCCATTGTGCAGTAATCTCCCTAGACAGAGACTCCACCTTTTTAAGGAAGACTGCCCCCTGATAGTCCATATAATGTGACCTCAGGGCCACTTTTTCTCACACCAGGTCAGATCTCCTCCAATGCCTCTCTAACCTCTGCCCCCCTAGTCTTTAAACCTCAGAGATCCTCATCATACCAGGGAAATCTCCAATGAGTAGACAGGGGTCAGACAAGCAAGGGTGCGATTGAGTCAAAGACCACATCAACCACCCCATTATAGGCCACTACTGCCTCCTCCAACCCAATTGCACAAGCTTCCCCAACACCCGATAGATCCAGTACTGCCAAGAGGTCCTCTGAGGATACTCCCTTTAAAGATCAGTACCGGACCATCTTCATAGGAGCAGAACCATCTGGGAGGGGATCCCTAAATGTGAACCCCATGGTGCTATGATCCAACCAAAACACTGTATGTACACTAAGATCCATGATACCCAAATCAGAAGGAAGAAACATGTCCAATGTGTGGCCACCCGTGTTTTTCACTGTCGTAACTTCTGTGTCAGGCCCAGTGTCCCCATGTTCCCAAAAAGGTATGTCCCAAATTTTGATAGCCTCCCCATCAACCAGGCATTGAAGCCCCTGAGATCAACCACCTGAGGGACTCCAGCACCAGGCCCACGATGAGCTCCTCGACCTCTCACAAGAAATCCCCATCACTACCTAAGGGGGTGGTAGAGCAGGAGGAAACTGAAGCTCACACCACACCCCTAGGGCAGCCATACACTCAAAGGACCATGTAGGAACCATAGACAGCACCGTGAGGTTCATGCTAGATTTAAAACAAATGGCCACCCCTCAGCCCCTACGATCCTTCCTCAGGCTGTGTATCATGGAGTACCCGGCTGGCACTGCCGCCTCCAAAATTGGGGAGGCATTTTCATCCAGCCAGGTCTCTGTGATGCACGCCAAATCAACAGAGGATATCAAGTCCGCTATTATGGCCATCTTTGTTCCATATCGATCTGGCATTGCACAACACAGCCCGACCAACTATCTGCCCACACTCTAGGGTGGAGCCCTTGGGTATGGGAATCAGACAGGGTAAACCCCATTCAAGCCCCCATTTCATCCCAGGGTGTCTCCTTGACCTTACCACCCAAATCCCGGAAACTCCGGCAGCCACTCAGGAAACACTCCACCGTGACCCCCCTGAGCTATCCCTAAAACCCTACATCTAAAGTAGGTTTCACCCGACAATTCTGGAAGCCCGAAGGGGCGAAGGTCGCGAAGGTCATCACATGAGTAGCTGCACCTTACAGGCCCCAATTCATAGCACATTTCTTAAAAAACAATCCCACTCTAATAATTCACACTCCTCAAATACTCGCACCTTCCCCACCCACCACAATACACATTTAATATTACACAACTACACACCTTTCACACACCTTACACCAAATCAACTCTCACATAACCACACAGTTAAATATAATGGTTCTGAAGTCTCCAAAGATTTCATAAACAGTAACAGAAAAATTCTAAATCTGAGTTCCAATCTTAAAGACACTCCAAGGAAGTCCAAAATCAAGAAAATGTCCAGATATTGAAGCACATATAATTACTGGGGCGCTCTCACCTCCACAGCCCAGATAGCTTGGGAACCAAGAGGCTCTCACTCTCTTAGCCCTTGTAAATTAATCAGTCTGTTGAGAAATGTTCCAAAATCTTGAAATAGCTGTAGTCCTACTCACTGGATTTTGACGTATAGGAGGAGGAGGAAAAATAACAAGTTCTGTAGGTGTTCTTTATACATTCACTGGAGTGCAGTTCCTCCAGATCTTCCAGACCTAGCCAAACCTCAGGGCACTTCAGGGTCTCCCCTGTGGTAGCAGCCACCCTCCAGTGCCTGCCTCACTGGTTCTATCACTGGTCAGACACCCTTCGATGTCCTTCCCTCCAGATAACCACCACAGACACTCCGACAGTTCAGCCACGGGTCTTCTCAAGTCTCACCAGGCAAACAATCTGCAAACTTCAGCACTGCAACCTGTCTTTCTGCTGCACAAACAGCTCGACCCCTCATTCTGCCAAGGGACTCTGGCACTGCAATTGGTCCCACCTTCTTCCTTCCTTCACATCCTGCGCCAACAGTGCTCCTCCTCAAACCAGCACTGCCATTCTGGTCCTTCTCACAGGGAACACTCACTCCAGCATTCTAGCCCTGCATAGTACACTGCAATCCCCTGACAGTTCAATCCAGCAGGTCAGTCCCCAAATTTGTCACCACAATGCAAAAACCAACAAACAGCACTTTCAGTGTGCAAAACGTCTCCCACAAAGATGACAGGAATACTGTTCCCATTCACTACAGACACTCTGGAGATTACTTCAGAACAGCTCTGGACCCAATTTATTTATTTATTTATTTTATTTATTTAGTTCATCAATCGGATTTACAACCTTTGAGTCACAGACTCATTTACAAAAGCACCTCGTCACAGGGAGGGGAACAACATAAAGTGCGGCGAGACAGGGTGGGACAATACAGGTGCAATACATACATTATACATAGCATAATCCATAGGTATTTTACCAAAGTACTTTATACATAGCGTACAACATAGGTAGTTTACCAAAGCACATAGCAGAACACACTGTTAGGACCTGGTAGGCCATGTAGGCAGTAGCCAGAGGAAGACGGAGTGGGCCAGGCTATAGGGCCATGGGAACAGTGGAATGCCCTACCATAGGCACGTACAGTTCCGCGTGCCAAGCAGGTGGTTGTGTAGGGCAGTTTTGAATAGACCAATTTTAGGGGTGTCTGAGATGTGTTTGGGGAGGGAGTTATACCAGGACGAAGCTCTGTAATAAAAGAACCTTTGGGCAAGGGAGGTCCTGGCTCTAGGCACCTGGAAGGTAGTCTTGCAGGCGGTATGGGTGGCGGCTGAGTGGGAAGCAGGCTGGAGTTGGGCAGTGACACCAGGGGGACACAGACCAAGAAGGGTCTTTTTTGCTAGGATGTCTGTGTGATATTGCAGACGTTCTTCCAGATTGAGAATGTTCGTGGTGGCATAGAGCCGGCATGTGTGGGTTCCGCTTGGGGCACTGGCCAGGAGCCTGCAGGCTTTGTTGATGGAGGTCTGGACTTTGGTGAGGATAGTGGGGCCAGTGGCTGCGTATATGGGGAGGCCATAGTCAACTAGTGACAGGATGGAGGAAGTGATGGCCAACCGTAGGGTGAAGCCAGGAAGGCAGTCTTTGTAACGATAAAGGAGCCCAATCCGGGTGTTCATGGCAGAGGATAGGGAACTGACATGGGCATGGAAGGAGAAGGCTGAATCAAAGGTGATGCCCAGATATTTGTATGATGACACCTGCTCAAGGGGATGGAGGGTGTTGGGAAGGATGGAGAGGGGGGCATTTTTGAGGCTATTTTGGTGGTGTGTAAAGATCATTGACTTTGTTTCTTGAGATTCAGGACCAGGCGGTGGTCAAGGAACCATTTTTCAGCTGGCTGAAGGAGGTTTATGAGCTGTTCTGGAGAGTGGCTAGATTGGGGTGCGAGGAGAGCAGAACTGCATCATCTGCATATAATAGCAGCTTTCCTGCACAAGAGCTGGGAGGGTGTTCAGGAAGAGACTGAATAATGGGGGCCCAGAATGGAGCCTTATGGGACTCCAGAGAATAGGCAACGCCGAGGATAGGCAGTTAGTTATTTTGACGTGTTGGGATCTGCCATGAAGGTAGCTGGAGAACCAGGCTAACGGGCCAGATGACAGCCCAACTTTACAGAGGGTGTCAAGCAATAGTGGGTGGTTTACAGTGTCAAAGGCCTTGGGCAGGTCAATGAACACTGCCCCAGCTAATTCCCTGGCATCTAAGGCAGAGTGTATATGGTGGGAGAATTCCAAGAGAGCTGTGGTGGTGCTGTAACCCGGGCGGAAGCCATGTTGTTCAGGGCACAGAATGTTGTGGTTGGATAGATAAGTCACAAGTTGGGTGGAAACTATTTTTTCAAGAGCTTTGGAGGGGGGGCAGGATGGAGATAGGTCTGTAGTTATTTGGGACAGTGCGGTCCCCATTCTTGTGTATAGGGATGATTTCAGCCTGTTTCCAAGCCTTCGGGAATTGGCCAAGGCACAGGGATCGACTGAGGAGGTCAGTGAGGGGGACTAGCATTACATCCAATGTTAGGCGGAGTATCCATGAGTCGAGGGGGTCATAACTCGGGTTGCGGGAAGAAAGGGCATTTTGGAGGATTGGCCTCGCATCCTGTGGGGAGATAGTTCTAAAGAGAAGTGGGGGGTGAGCAATAGCTGGATTGTTGCTTACCAGTATGGGGTCAAAGAAGTGGGCTGGGAGAACTGAGCTTAGATCGGTGAAGGTTTCATTAAGGAAGTTGGCAATATGGGAGTGGTCCGTGCTAACAGCGCCGTTTATGGTCATATGAGAAGGAGGGGTGGAGCAGGTTGTCCCATTTAAGTCTTTCATGTTATTCGAGAAGGTGCTGGCATTGCCCCAAGTGGATGTCAAGGTGGATTGGTAGTGGCTGGCTTTGGCTTTTCTTATGGCCCAGGTGCACTGGTTGTGAGCTGCGTTATAGGACTGCCTGTCAGCTAGTTTGCCAGTATTGACAGCTATGAAGGCCTTGAGGCAGGAGCACACATTCTATAATCTGTGGCATGTGCAGTATCCCTCACTCTGGAACAGTAAGTGTTACTTCACAGCACACGACTCATGTAGCCAGTTGGATTACTGGCTCAGGTCATCATCAAAGCACACAAAATGGTGACAGTGAAGACTGAGAATATTCATATCTCTGACCATGGCCCAGTCGCCCAGTTTCTCCTTTAGGGCCCTGAAGTAGCCAAATCCTTATCCTGGCATCTATATCCTCTTCTATATAAGAAAGAATATCCAGCAGAGTGGGTGATATTCAACAGTTTCATCTGGTTCAAGCTCAGTTGGCATTCATCTGTATCCCCCTCCCCAAGGTCATGCCTGAAAATAGGCAGGATTTGCCTAGTGCACTTACCCAGTCAACAAAAACTAAATAAATAAATAAATATTGGGTTACACTGGACCACTCAGGGGTGTAATGAGGTACAATGCCACAAGCAGCGGGCCATAAAGCCTCTGGAAGGTCCAGTATAGCCCATATTACCAACCTTGGAGTGTATTATTACACTTAGAAAATGGGTTATAGGTGACATTTTTGTATAATATTTAAAAGAGATGATATGATCGAAACATTCAAACACATTAAGGGCATTAACAAAGTGAAAGAGTCTAACATGTTTCAGTATAAGAAAAATAGCAGGACAAGAGGACACATCATGAGATTAGAGGGAGGCCGATTTAGGGGTAATGTGAGGAAGTTCTTTTTCACAGAAAGGGTAGTAGATGCATGGAACGGCCTACCTCAGGAAATGTTTGATAAGAATACAGTGCAGGGCTTTAAACAGGCATGGGATAGATATAAGGGAGCAATGTAGATGAGTATAAATAGATAGGCCATTGACAGAGCAAAGGCTGAAGGCACATTTATAAGGTAGAAAAAGAAATGGGCAGACTGGATGGGCCTTGCGGTCCTTATCTGCCATCAACTTCTATGTTTCTATGTTTCTATAATAAAACAAAAAATAGTAAACATTCATTGAAAATCACTTTTTTTGCAAAGTAGTCTCTCTACTAGTATACTTGCCAGTAGAGGGCACTGCTGAGTTTGAGAGCCTTTTTTTAACGGAGACTTGCAGCCAGTTTTCAACCCCCCCCCCAACAGGAAGTACTGAACACCATCAGCAAAAGGACTTGCACAGTATTTACAGCAAAGTTTGATTTTTGGTTGGTTCAGTTGATTCTTTATTGAACTGCGATCAGAAGCATGCAGCTGGACAGAGCAGCAGTGACATGAGATTTGGAAGTAACCAAATGAGAATAAATGGCAGCATACAAAGGCCACTTTAAAAAAAAATCCGATTTTACGTAATTTGTTGTTACCAAGAGTGCCGTTGCTGTTGTGATCGAGATCAGGAGACTACAGTTAGCAGAAGGATAGTAGAGTGAGTGCTGTTGGAGTTGAGGTCAGAGAAGGACTGACAGTGCTGTGTTTCCTTCTTGAGTTTTTCTTTAAATTTAAAACTGCAAGTGAAGACAGCTGGGGTTGGGGTTAGGGGACAGCAGGGGAAGCAGGCTACAACATGCTATTGAGTCTTGAATTTGGGGCGGTGCCACACTTGCTCAGTTGTTTGCTTGGTAAGCAGGACAACAAATGGCAGCCATTTGAACATACAGTTTATAGTTATGCTCACTAGATTTTGTAAAAATTAAAGCAGGGGCTGCAATCAGTTATTTACTGGTCTGTATTGCTAGATGCCAGCCCAGGTCCTGGCTACTGTCAACCGGACAGGAAGCTGGGTTTCTCCAACCATTTTCTAATAAATAATACTGTATTTCAGACATTGGTGAAAGCCACAATGGAAGAGCTCTTCCATAACAATGACTCTGGGGAGACCTTCCTGGCTGTAGTTCAGAAGACCTCTGAGGCCTATATAAGAGGGCAGATAATGGGCTACACAGCACAGAGATGGAGGGAAAAGAGAAAGAATATCAAACTCTAGCTGCTTGTTTCCAACAACTGGAAGTGCAGAAAAATTCCCCCTTCAGCACAAGTTCAGCCAATAACAAGGTTGGATTGATGTGGGTGCACATATATCCTGCTTTGGTCCATGCCTTTGTGTCCTCACACTTAGATTACTGCAATTCCCTATACCTAGGGCTTTCTGGGGTGGAAATCCACTGGTGCAGAATGCAGCGGCCCGGCTTTTAACAGGATCTTCTCAGTCCTGTCATATTACACCAGTGGTACGCGAACTACACTGGCTGCCAGTTCAGTGGCGGATCACCTTTAAAGTTGGCTTGCTGACTTTTAAAGCCCTACATGGACTGGGCCCAGACTACGTGAAAGAGCTCCTGGTTTCTTATCACCCTGGACGATCACTCTGCTCAGCCAGTGAGGGGTTACTAGAGATTCCTAAGGTACATTTGAAATCTTTGGGGGCCAGCTCATTTATGTTCATGGCTCCCACACTTTGGAATTCTCTACCTCATCGGTTATGGGAGTGCAAGCCTGTGGAGAGCTTTAAATTAGCCCCGAAAGACTTCTGTGGCACCAGGCTTATGCTGAATGATTAGTTTGTGAATGGTATTTACGATGTTTGTTTGATTTTAAGACTGTTTTATTCTGATTTGTTTCTCATTTTAATCTGTACGGCACCTTGGCATTTGAAAGGCGACTTAAAAATAAAAATACTATTATTATTATTAATGTGCTAATCACCCAGAAGGCTGGGTTGGCAATCACTTGCCTACAGCATAGATGTTTGGAGGGAGGGAGGGAGGTGAGAAGGTGGTTCAGGCACTAGTCTACTGCCTCAGGCAGAGACAACCAGAAAGAAACATTCCCTCACTTAAATCCAGATCCAGCCATATGATCTGCATGGCAGAAGAGATTATGATGCATTTTTATCCTGATTTATATGCCTCACCCCCCCCAACAGAATCTGTGGATGAGCAGCTTTAACCCACCATAACCTACTGAGCCTATCAACACTGCTGGCACATGATCTGGAGTTGCCCTTTCCAGTACAAAAAGTGTTAAAAGCTCTATTCCAATTGAATGCCAATGATGCCTGGGTAGTGATTGTCTCATGGCCTACTTGCTTCAGCTTTTTTTTTGGAACAGTTATGCCCAGTCCTTCACAAGTTGTTCACAGAGGCCAAGCAGACATTGTTGCTTGTCTCAACCTTTTGTGAAGCCGATGTAAAAGTGTCACCAAGGAAGAACAAGGACCCCACTATTCCCACCCTTTTAAGGACATGATCAATAACCATTGTGGATATCTAGGAACTGGCTAAGGCAGAAGAAATTGCCTTGCAACATTGCTGCCCCAATTGCTACATCCCTCTTAAGTGTGGCTTGTCAATAGTAGCTTAAGGTGTGATCATCTTAGATCTCTGACTACCTATTTTCCCACAGGGGAGGTAGTTCCACCACATCTGCAGCTTTTGCTATTGACTTTGAAGAGGCATTCGTCTCAGTGAATTGGCGTTACCTAGCTCCACACCATCTGCAGCTATCACAGCTGACTATGAAAAGACATTCAGCTCAGTGAAGTGGAGCTACATCCTTCAGGTTTTTATCAAAATTGACTTTGGAGACACCTTTTTTATCATGGATTCATACCTTGCATCACTCTCTGCTAGCTGGGGTCCTGATTTACTCTACTATTTTATCTACCTTTCCTCTCTAGAAAGGGATCCAGCAGGGATATTTTCCTATCCCTGCACCTATTTGTGCTCCATAAGTGGCCTTCCCCTCATGGAGCAGGAATATACAACTCTACACAGATGACCTGCTAGTTCTGGCAAAGGAAGCATCACAGCCCATCTCCATCCTTTTGGATATGCTAAAAGAATTCTCTCAGGTATTGGGCCTATGGATAAACCCCAGCAAAACTAAGCTTATCCCCTTCCACCGTTCCTGCCTACCACCCCATTCACTTCCCTAGGTGTGAAATCGGTTCCATAGTGCATCACTTATTTAGGTACCCATCTTACTCCATATGTCCACCAGTGGGATTCACCTAATGTCTCTGCACTCCTGCTCAGACTTAAAACAGAGCTCAAAAGATGGCACCACCTTTATCGGTCTATGGCCAGTAAAATAGCTGCTTTAAAATGGTGTCCACTCTGAAACTCCTGCACTGAAACACAGAAACATAGAATCTGCTGGCAGATAAGGACCATACTGCCCCTCCTAGTATGCCCATTTCACTACTCTCTGCTGCAGCCCCAGATCCTATTTGATCTCCTGCTCTCTTGCTCTGCACATTTCCAGGGTACCCTTATGTCTATCCCATGCACTCTTGAACCCCTGTATTGTTTTCACCACCGCTACTTCTGCTGGAAGGCTGTTCCATGGCTCCACCACCCTTTCAGTGAAAAAGTACTTCCTAACATTATCCATGAACCTTCAGCTTCATATCATGCCCCCTTGTTCTTGCTCAGAGTTTTCTCTGAAATACACTTTCCACCTGTACCCTGTTTATTCCCCTAAGGTACTTGAAAGTCTCTATCATTTCTCCCTCTTCCTTCTTTCCTCCAGTGAATAGATATTAAGGTCCTAAGGTTTTTAGGGCTTCTGGTGCAGTCCATGTACCATCTGTTTTGCCTTTCTCTGGACTACCTCCATTTTGTCAATGTCCTTCTAGAGATAGGGTCTCTAGAACTGGACACAGTACTCCAGCTGAGGCCTCACCAGTGATCTGTACAGTGGCATCACCACTTCTTTCCTTCTGTTTGTTATATTCCACCCTATGGACTGCAACATTCTGTTTGCTCTCCCCACTACCTTTTCACACTGTTTGGCCACCTTCAGGTTGTCAGGTATGATAACCCCCAGGTCTATCACCTGACTTGGGGTGGCCAGGGTTTCCCCACCCATCCTGTACTCCTTCCTTGGAGTCCTGTGACCCAGGTATATGATCTCGCACTTTTTAGCATTGAAACTCAACTGCCAGACACCCGATCACTCCTCTAATAGGCTTAGATCCTTTCTTAATTTTCCTACCCCAGCCGGTGTGTCCTCTCTGTTGCAGATCTTGGTGTCATCTGCGAAGAGGCACACCTTTCCCTCCAGATGCTCTGCAATGTCGCTAATGAAGACATTGAATATGACTGACCCCAGAACTAACCCCTGTAGCACCCCACTGGTCATCTCCCTCTCATCAGATTTTATGCCATTTACCACCACCCTGTGAGTCCAGTCCCTTAGCCAGTTCCCAACCCACTTCACCACCATAGGACCCACTCCCAGTCTCCTCAATTTATTTAGTAATTTCCTGTAAGGGACAGTGTTGAAGGCTTTGCTGAAATCCAGTAAGGCCACATCCACCGCCCCTCCCTGATCTACCACCCTGGTTACCCAGTCAAAGACATCTAGAAGATTTTTCTGACAGTACCTTCCCACTGATAATCCATGGTGCCTTGGATTCTGTGCCCCACTATCTTCCAGAAACTTCACAATCCTCTCCTTAAGTAAGGACGTCATTAGTTTTCACACTACCGAGGACAGGCTCACATGCCTGTAAATGCCTGTCTCCTCTCTGCTTGGAAGGAACCCAGAACAGTAGATGAGAGCTTTGCCAGACATGTACTTTTAGTGTAAGGAGGGATTTTCCCAGGTGCCTTACCTTACACTAAAACTACATGTCTGGCCAAGCTCTCAGCCACTGTTCTGGGTTCCTTCCAAGCATGGAAATACTTTAATAAGCTGCTCAAACTAACTCTGACCACACTACAGGATTGCCCTATATGGAAGAACCCTCTAGTATGGATACAAAATGAAACAGTAGCCTGGTCCAAATGGAAACAAGCCAGAATGTGAAGTATTAAAGATCTTTACATGGATGGTACAGACCACCAAGACTCATTCCAAGCCCTCTGGAAGAAATACAACTTGACCCAGAGGGACTTCTGAAAATTTCTACAGATCATGAGCATCATAATGAATCTTAAGAGGGACAAGGGGCAGATCACCCAATGGCCCAGCAGGAGGTCCTACACACTTCAGTGCAGTGACTGGAGTTTGAAAGTGATCTCAGGATGCTGGCTGGATGGCCCATGGGATGGAGAGGTGCTCCCACTCAGCAGCGTTCTCAATCCAGGGAGGAAGGATGTTTGATTTCCCCACTCTGGTGACCTCTGCGGTGGGACTACAGACTGTAGGGAGCTAAAATGTGATGTGGCCAACAAAAGGCAATGCTAGCTATCAAGGCAGGTGGGTGAAACTAAAACACAGCAATAAACATTCACTGTGAGGCAGGCTTTGTGAAGTCCTGCCTGCTTACTATCTGTCTACATGATCACTGCAGTGCCTTCAAAAATCTACATTATTCTTTGGGGAGGACAACTGTCCCCCTCCTGGGCCCACCACAGGGGGAAAGCCATGGAGGATTCTCTTGCCAGGCAAGCTTAGACGGATGGGGGACAGCCAGAATGTATGAGGGACAGGGCAGAATAGCCACCTGCCCAAGCAAGGGTGAGACAAATTTATATAAAATAAAAGAGAGCGACAAGGGGCTCCACCAGGATCTATCACAGATGTCCCCATTACCTAACTTGTTATGCCTTCAGAGAGGAAAGACAGGAGACATATACAAGTGCCTGAAGGAAGAGATCCTTGGTCTGTCCCAAAAGGCAAGAATCAAGTGGGAGAACCAACTAAATATACACACAACCTAAGAGCAATGGTCCCACTACTGGAGACTAGCCCATGATGGATGTGCAGATAGTAGGGCACTGCTCATTCAAAATACTCCACCATTGATACTGTACCCCAGCAGTCATGTGATTAAAGTGAAGCCATCAGATGCTGCAAGCACTGTGGGGAACAAGTTAAACTCCTATCCCACATGCTATTGACATGCCCTGCATTTCAGGCCCATTGGAAACAGATTATTTCTGCCTGCTTCCAGGATCCCTTTTCTAATTTGCCTGCTACTCCTTCCTTATGGCTGCTATAGTATGTCTTTCACAAGATAACTACAAAGTATCAGGTGCTCACTGGCTGTGGTTAATGGCAGCCTCAGTTGAAGCAACACACTGTGTTCTTCAGAAATGGTGCACAGTTGGATAAATAAAGACTTTGATTGATTAATTGATTGAGTTGAAATATCTATCCTTTCACATTGAAATGCATCCATGGAGAAACTGGGCCATTTCAAAAGAATGAGTCATATGTATTGAGGTGCAAGGGTAAGGTTTGCCAAGGTATGGAGCCCCTTCCTTTCATCATCCTGGTGTCAGTTACGGGATAGATAACACAGAAGAGGTGGACTGCATACCTTCTAGCTTATCAGGCACATGTATGACCTCCCTGGTAATCAGCATCAAGGCTGAACTCTGGGATCCCAAGGTATGTATAATTTATTTGTGAATACTGCTATGCCTATGAAACACATCATTAATTTGTGACTATACTAAGATTCTTTTTACCTTCAAGTTATTATATCACTGATCTTCCAATGTACTGTCCAGGCTACTGTTATCATTTACTGTATATTATCAATTGTTTTTGTTCTTTATTGTTATATGTATGTATTGTCTACCCAATGCTCTTGGAAGTCCACAACTCAGAAGTACTCATATAGATATGGTGGGGAAGAAAATGACTGTAGAATGTAGAATACAAAATTCTAGCTATTCCCAAAGGCATAGGTCTGGCAAGAAATGTATAGGCGTGACAGGAATCAGAGTACATTTGCAGCAGCTGACATGGTCAGATATTTCCAAATATTTTTCATAATTAATTTTTTTGATTTTGTTTAAAATTTGTTACCTGGGAATGACCAAAGAGCATAAGTACCCATTTTCAAGGGGGACCCAGAGATGTAAACAAGAACAACAATATAGAATGAATATGCAATACAGAATGAATATGTAGTCCATATGTGCACACGGTAATCAGTAATCCAGTGACATTACACTTGCACATAGATAAGTCCAAACAGTTTTTTTTAACACCATTTTAAACATATTTTGTGATTCAATAGATTGTAATGAATCAGGTAGATTATTCCAGAATGTAATGGCTTTATTAATAATAGAATGCTGGCCCAAGGAGGACGTGAACAGTGGGGGCCTTATGAAATGAATATGAGCAGATCTAGTATCCAGGGAGTCAGCATTGAGGCTATTATCAGCCATTAACAAATACCTACAACAGATGAGTGTAAAATAAGTAATGTGTGACTCAAAAGAAGGCCAGCAACGGTGTTTGTAAGGAGTGTAGTGATGAGAAAATCTGGGGCTGGAGGAATCAAATCTGCATATGGGATTCTATAGAATTTTAACTCATTGCAAGTTACAGACATTAGCAGTGGCATAGGCTGAACACCCATAGTCCACTAATGACTAGAGTAAGGACTAAGCCAAGTCTATCTTAGAATAAGAGGACAAACAATTTATTAGCCCAAAAAGCTGACTAAGGCAAGCATGTACTGACTTAACCAGTGAGGAGTTATGTTCTTTAAAAGACAGAGTCTGATCTATAATTAAACCAAGATACTGTACTTGAAACCGTCCACTCTCTCAACAAAGGTCCCACACAGATCTTTCACTAATTCAGAGAGGGTAAAGCCTTTCATTTTTGTCTTGTTCCAAAGTGCATACACTTGGTTTTGCCAACATTCAGTAGAAGACCATTTTTAATAACTATTTTTGTACCAATTAAAAGACTAGCTGCAAATATCTGAATATGTCACTGACATTAGATACCCTTTTGAACAAAACAAGATTTCAGCAAAGCCTTTCATACCATCCCACATAGAAGTTTGGCAAATCAGTTAGACAGAATGGGGGTGGGCCCCAAGGTAGTAAAATGGGTCAGAAATTGGTTGAGAGGCAGGACACAGAGGGTGCTGGTGAATGGTGTTCAATCAGACGAGAGGGAGGCGACCAGTGGGGTGCCAAAGCAATCAGTCCTGGGACCATTCCTTTCAATGTCTTCATAAGAGACATTGCAGTTGGTTTGGAGGGGAAAGTATGTCTTTTTGCAGATGACACTAAGATTTGCAATGGGGTTGACACTCCAGAGCGGATAGAACAAATGAGAAAAGACCTAAGCAGATTGGAGGAGTATTCAGAAATGTGGCAGCTTAATACAAAAAAGTGTAAAGTCATGCACTTGGGAGCAGAAATCCAAGGGAGGTGTACAAGATGTACTTCTGTAATACCAAGCAGGAATGGACTGGGATTATCTATATCAGACAACCTAAGGGCAAACTAAACAATGTGAGAAGGCTGTGGGGAAAGTCAGTGAGATGCTAGGGTGCATAAGAAGATGTATCACCAGCAGAAAGAAGGAGGTGGTTATAGCTCTGAACAGATCACTGGTGTGACCTCAATTAGAGTACTGTTTCCAGTTCTGGACACCACATCTCTGGAAGGACATAGTCAGACTGAAGGCAGTCCAGAGGAGGGCAACAAAGATGATGCAGGGTCTGCATGAAAAGCCCTACAAGGAGAGGCTAGGGGAACTCAACATGTAATACCTGGAGCAGAGGAGGCAAAGGGGGGACATGGTAGAAACATTCAAGTACCTCAGGGGTATAAACAAGGTACAGGAGGGTAGCATCTTTCAAAAAAGAAGATGTGCAAGAACAAGGAGGCATGAAATGAAGTTGGGGGAGGTACAAGGGTAACATGAGGAAGTACTTTTTCACTGAAAGAGTGATGGATGCTTGGAACAGACTCCCGAAGGAGGCAGTAGGGGCAAAAACAATTAGGAAATTCAAGAACACAAGCTCCGTCAGCTCCTTGTGACTCGTGCCAACTGTGACTGGTTTTCTTGAAAATCATGTGAAGGTCTTGCCCATTCCTTCCTCCCTACAACTCTATGATTTTTTTCCACACCACTCATCCCTTCCCACTTTCCCTCTCACCACATCACCGTCCCACTTCCCCATCTGGTGTCACCCCTACCTCTACCCTCATATCCGTTGCCAAACTCCTATCTCCACTGACCCTTTCTCCTCACCTTTTTTGTATTTTCCTAACAACAATGTCCCCATGACTCCTGTCCCTGTCTACCCCCCATCCTATCCCTGTTACCACCTCCTCTTCCCAACTTGCCACTCCTTACCTGGCTGCCTTTCTCCCACTTTGTAGTTGACCTACCACCTCTCTCTAAGGCCTAGCCTGCCTAGGTATAATCAACCTATGCCATTACTCAACACACTCTTTCCTAATGACAAAGACTTATTTTTGGATGCATTCACAAATGTATAATTGTGTCCCTGTGCTACACCTACCGTAAATTTTTTCTCTTTTTTTCCTAGTTAATAGTTAGTAGTTAACTTAACTCTAGTGTTGCATTTTTCCTGCACATACTGTATATTGTATCGTCATTTGATGTTCTATGTAACCAACTTGTTATACCTAGCTTTGTTATAACTGTATACCTTTCTTACTCAACATGGAACCTTTGTAAAAGAGACTCTGGCTCAAATGTGTTAATCTGAAACTAAATAAATTAATAAAATAAATAAATAAATAATAATAAAAAAATGCATGTGATAAACATAAGGGGACCCTAGGGACAGGAAAAAATGGGTGAGATGCAGATCAACTAGGATCTGTGGTTTATAATAGGTAGGTAAAATGGACACACTGGGTAGGCCATGTGTTCCTTATCTGCTTTCAACTTCTATGTTTCAATATGATTATGAATCTATATGAATATGGCAGCAAGATGGCCACTAGGCGGAGTGTGCTGCTGCTGTGCTAGAATGTTTATAAGTTAAAGTTTATAGGTTATTATCATTTTATTGTTTTGTCATTTACTTCATTTTTATTTCACTTGTTTTATTTATTTATTGAATTTTCTGTGTTATGAGTAGCAGCTTGGTGGAGTCGGAGGAGTTGGTGAAGTCGGGGAGCGCTTATACCCTGAGCAGCCTGGAGGAAGGGAGGCTCTAGATCGCTGTTTGATATTCTGTTCCACTCCATTGTATTTATTATATGGGTGTGGAGAGGATTATTGTGACTGTAGTTTGGACCTTATCCTCCATCCTCTGTCGGAGTTCAGGGTCAAAGGAAATGCTTGTTCTGTTGACTACTTGCCCGAACCCCGAGTCCGAACGGAGAGTAAACCATGGGACATTGGGGCCATCAGTTAGACGCAGTATGTGGAGCAGCTGTGGTGTTTCCACTGGCTGTAATTTGGAATTTTGTCCTCTGACCATTGTGAGACTTTGTGGGTTAACAGAAAGTGTTTCTGTGTGGCTGATGTGCCGGAGCGTTTTTTTCCTGAATCGATTTGATGAATGCTGAATAGAATGTGAGATTTGTCATTCCATGGTGGATATTCTATGGGATATTATTTAGCATAGTATTTTATTGGATTCTGGATTTATCTGTGGTTCTCTTGGCTTGGCTTCATTTGGACTGTTTCAGGATCTGTACTTCATTCCTGATTACTGTCCTCAGAAAAGGAGCTGGGGCTTCATTCATTTCCTGGACTTCTTGGTATATACAGAGCCTCTGATTTAGTGTGAGCCATACTGCCTGCTGGGTTTCTGCTTAATTTGTGGTCTGAAGAGGGCATCAGGGTTTTGTGGTCAAGGATTTGGCTACAGTCCTGTGCCCTCGTAACTCCCAGGTTGGGCTACTGGCGTGGCCTGCGCTAGGGTGCTTTATTAGTCCACATTATAGCTCGTGGTTTTGCCCAGTTGGTAGTGGGGCCTTATTTTTTGGTCAAGAGCTAGATTTGACTGCTCTGAGCCCTGATACTCTTTGAGTCCTATGGAAAACTTGGTCTACTTGGATTCCGATGGATTTGGATTTTTACTTACCTGAGTCCTGATATTACTTGAGTCCCTTGCATAACCTGGTCTGCCATTTGGATTTTGATGGATTTGGATTTTTACCCACCAGGGAACAAATCTGACTCCTTCCTTGTGGTTTTAAGACTTTCATTATTATTTTATGATAAATTTGATTTGGACAGCGAGGTGGTGAGAGGACCTTGTGTCCATTTATCTTATTTATTGTACTGTTTTCCTCAACTCCTTGGTTGTGAGAGGACTGGGGGGTGGGGAGAAGGGATATGTTATTTTATATGTTAAGTTGAATTATTTGATTTTAAAATATTTCTGCAGTGAGAGTGCTAAAATATTTTATTGTTTTCCACCACTCCCTGGTCATGACAGGACTTGGGGGGAGGGTGTTATTGTATATTTTAAGTCTGAATTGTTTGATTTTGAATGTATTTATGTTTTTATTTATTTACTTTAAGAGCCTTCTCGCTGGGTTCAACTTGATTTTCTTCCTGGTGGGGCTGGTAGCTTATTTTGGTTTATTTACCTGGGGGTTTATTTAATTTTAGTTAAATATTTTGTATTTTGTTTTGGTTTAGTTGTACTGCAGTGGTATATGTCGGCCCTCAGTCCCCACGGTGGTGCACTACTCATCCTCCTTTCTTCGTGTCCTCCACCCTTTCTAACCCCCCCTCATTATGATACATATCAGCACTGTAGAGCATTGGGAATTTCTCAAAGGAGACAGAGGAGGATGGGGGGCTGTGAACAAGGGAGGATGGATGAGGGGGGGCCTTCGTATCTGGGTAGTTAGATCCAGAAGGTGTCCTGGGGTGAAATGGAATCCAGACCATGGCTTGCCATGTCTGGTGCCCATACCCAAGGGCACTATGGAATTTAGTAGGCAGATGGGCCTGACAGCCTCCGAGGTTCATTCAACTAGGGCGGTGTTATGCAATGCTAGGTCCATCAGAAACAAGACTGTCATTATTGCTGATCTTGTTGGTTTGGTGGACCTGGCTTGCATCACTGAGACCTGGTTGGATGAAAACCCGGGCCTCATGTCGAAGGCCATGACTCCGGCCAGGCACTCAGTGATATACCTGCCTGAGATTGGACCACAGGAGTGGGAGGGTTGCAGTCTGTTTTAAGACAGAATTGGGCCTCCCGAGTGTGGTAATGGGGAAGACTGAGTCCTTTGAGTGCACTGTGGTAGCGGGTGTTGGCGTCCGAATCGTACTCATTTACCGTCCACCAGGGGATGGGAGATGATTCTTACAGGAAGTGGCAGACTTCATCGTTGACATGTCGATTGAGTCACCCAGATTGATGGTTCTGGGTGACTTTAACACCTGGGTCAATGATGAACTCTCACAATTTGGTAATAACTTCCTCCAATTAATGACCTCTTTGGGCTTTACACAGGTGGTTTCCACTGCTACCCATAAATCTGGGCACTCTTTGGATTTAATCTTTCTCCTAGAGAATGATATTTTCAATTTGGGGGTGGAACCAGTCATTTGGTCAGATGACTACACCATGCGGTTCAATTTTAGTTTCCCCCCCGAGAAGGCCTACCCCTGTGGAGATGGCAAGGTACCACTCTTTATGGGATATTACTCCCAAAGGCCTTGCGGCAGTCCTTGACCTCTCATCCCCCGCGTTGGTGAGCAGTAGTCCAGAGACCTTGGTGACAGCCTATAGCAGGGCCGTTATGCTGGCTCTGGATACTATTGCATCTGTTCGTGTATGCCCACTTTCCCTTCATCCCAAGGTGCCCTGGTTTGATGCGAGGCTGAAGGAGATGCAGAGTCAGGGGCGAAGATTAGAATGCTGCTGGTGCAGGTCCGCCCTTGATGCCAGCCGCCTTAGATTGATGGACCATCACTCTGTCTATCAATCTGCAATCTCCCATAAGAAGGCAGAATTCCTGTCCTTGGAGATTTCAGCTGCTAGGAATCAACTGGCTTAGCTTTTTCGGACTGTAGACAAGCTGTGCAACCCAGCTTGTCTACAAGTTCAGAAAGCCTTTTCACAATTAGAGTGTGAGGAGCTTGCTCGTTTCTCATGCCTGAAAATTGTCAACTTTGTCTAGCACACCTAACCTGGTTAACAAAAACTAAATAAATAAAAGTGGCAGACATCAGGGCGGATCTGCATCCAGCAGCCTGTAAGGGGGATGCTGTTGATCAACATGAGTTCACAGTACCTCAATTTTCTTGGTGTTCCATCAGCAGACCTGACTTCGTGGATGTCATTAGGATTATCCATGATGTGCGCCCTAGGAGCTGTAGTTTGGATCCTGGATCGACCTCTGTGATATTGGGTTGTAGTGACATCGTTGGTCCAATCCTTGTGCAAATAGTCTGGTGCTCCCTGGAATCGGGTGAGTTTCCTAGCTCCCTAAAAGAGGCGGTGGTGACACCTCTCTTGAAGAAAGCTACTTTGGACCTGGACTGTTTCACAAACTACAGATGCATCTCAAACCTACCCTTTATTGGGAAGGTGAATAAGAAGGTAGTGGCGGTCCAATTGGAGAACCATTTAACCATCCATGACATCTACAAACCCTTCCAGTCCGGTTTTCGTAAAAGATGCAGCACCGAGATCGCGCTGGTTTGGGTGCTTAATGATCTCCTGAGGTCGAGAGACCAGAAGAGACATTCCATTCTCATTATTTTTGATCTCTCATCAGCTTTTGACACTGTGGATCATGTGGTGTTCTTGGCACGCATGAGGCAGATTTGTGGAATATCAGGAATAGTCCTTCAATGGTTCACCTCATTCCTCACTGGGAGATCACAAAGAGTTGTGTCTGTTTTTTTTTTTCCTCAGGCCCAACTCCTTTGTTGTGTGGGGTGCCTCAGGGTTCTGTGCTCTCTCCCATGTTATTCACATTGTATATGCTGCCCCTTGGAGACATTATAAGATGGTATGAGCTGAGGTTTCATTGCTATGCAGATGATACCCATCTATACCTGTCTTTTGCACCTGACCAGGATGGAGCTCTCTCAGTGTTTAACAACTGTCTGAAAGAAATCCAGGATTCGATGGGTTCTAGTTGGCTGAAGTTGAACTCAGAAGAGACAGAGATTCTGGTGGTGGATCTGAGCTGTCGGATAGAGGGGCCGCCTGCTGTTACACCCTCAGGAATTTTTCTTGGCGGTGTGTCACTTCTGACCTCTGAACGGGTGCATAACCTAGGGGTTATCTTGGATGACAGGTAGACACTACAGTTGCAGGTGTCAGCAGTCATCAAAACTTCCTTTTATGATCTTAGGAATATCTCTAGAGTGAAACACCTTGTTCCATCTGACACGTTGCCTACGTTGGTCCACTCCTTCATGTCCTCACGTCTGGACTACTGCAACTCCCTGTATTTTGGGATTTTTGGGGTTGAAATCTGCCTCCTTCAGCTAGTGCAGAATGTGGCAGCTCGGGTTCTGACTGGGACAAGTAGGTCTTGTCATATTACCCCAGTGCTGCACAATCTGCACTGGCTTCCTGTTCAGTGGTAGATCACCTTTAAAGTCTGTTTACTGACTTTCAAAGCCCAACATGATCAGGGTCCAGCCTATCTGAAAGACCTTCTGGCTCTTTACTGCCCGGGCCAATTGCTCCACTTGGCAGACGAGGGGTTGCTAGAGATTCCAAGAGTGAGTCTAAATTCATCTGGTTGTACAGCTTTTTCCTATGCTGCTCCCACTCTTTTGAATTCTCTACCCCATTGGTAAGGGGAGTGCACCTACATGGAGGAATTTAAGAAGGTTTAAAAAACTCATTTTTATCAAATTGCTTTTTTGGAATTTTGATTATGTTTCAGCTGCTTATTAGACTATAGTTTTATCTGTGTTTTATATTAAATTATAATGCTTGATTTGCATTACTTGTTTTGTACAGTGCCTTGAAAATTGAAAGGCGCTTTAAAAATAAAATGTATTGTTATTATTATAATTATTATATCATCTGTATATATGATCATGATTCAGGGCTATGCAAAATATCAGCTTGACCATTCAAAAAAACACTAAACAAAATAGGGTCCAGTATTGATCCTTGGGGTATTCTGGAAATGACTGTGATGAGTGGAAAAGAAAAGGAATTAAAAGACACTAACTGATATCTGTTGGTCAAGTAATTCTAGAATCTGGATACTGCAGATACAGAGAGATCAAGGACCTAAGGGGTGGCAAGCAGGTGACCATGGTGCACCAGATCAAATGCTCTGGAAAGATTCAGGAAGAGTGCATTGACTGTGTCCCCATTGTCCAAGACAATATGAAGGTCATTAGTGACTTCAAGCACAGCTGTGAGTGTGCTGTGATTATCATGAAAGCCATCCTGGCAAGGTGTTTGAGAATTGCCAGTATTCAGGAACACCTTAAATTGCTCCACAATGATCCTGCTAGGACCTTGGACAACAGGACGATTAGAGATGTTGGTCAGTAGTTTCAGACAGGGTTTGCTCTCCAGTTTAAAAATAGGGACCACAGTTGCCTACTTCCACAATCTCAGGACCTTGCCAGTAACAATCAAATGGTCGTACAAAATGCCACAGAATTAGAAACACAGAATCATAGAAACATAGACTTTGACAGCAGATAAGGACTGCTTGGCCCACCTAGTCTGTCCATTTCCCTAATAAGAGGATAAGCTGTAGATCCTATTTAACCAACAGCCTATTTCTTCCTACCCTCACAAAAATTGCCTTATGTCTGTCCCATGCATTCTTGAATTCTCCCACAGTTTTAGACCCCACAGCCTCCTCAGGAAGGCTGTTCCATGCATCCACTCTGTGAAAAAATACTTCCTCACATTGCCACTGAGCTGTCCCCCCTCTATCTTCAAAGTGTGTCCTCTAGTTCTTGCACATCTCTTTTTCTGAAAGATGCTACCCTCTTGGACTTTGTTGATTCCACTGAGGTACTTAAGCATTTCTATCATGTCCCCCCTCTCCCTCTTTTCCTTAAGGGTATACATATTAAGCTCCTTTAGTTTTTCCTTATATGGCTTCTCTTGCAGACCCTGCACCATTTTAGTTGCCCTCCTCTGAACTGCCTCCATCCTGTCTATGTCCTTGCAGAGATGGGGTCTCCAGAACTGGATGCAGTACTCCAGATGGGGTCTCACCAACTGTCTGTACAAAGGGATAACAACTTCCTGTTTCCTGCTGGTGATGCCTCTCCCTATACATCCCAGTATCCCCCCAGCCCTCCCTACTGCCTTCTCACATTGCTTGCCAACCTTAAAGTCATCTGATATGATTACCCCCAGGTCCCTTTCCTTTTTTGTTGTTGTTACTAACTCCCCCGCATTGTGTAATCTTTCCCTGGGTTTTTGTTTCCCAGGTGCATTATTTTGCACTTCTTTGCATTGAATCCAAGCTGCCATTCTTCTGACCATTCCTCCAACCTTGCCAAGTCCCTTCTCATCCTTTCCATGCCTCCTTGTTTATCAACTCTGTTGCAGATCTTTGTGTCATCTGTAAAGAGGCATACTTTTCCTTCCAGTCCCTCTGCAATGTCACTTATAAAGACATTAAAAAGGACTGGACCCAGTACTGAACCCTGCGGTACCCTAATAGTAACCTCTCTTTCTTCAAAGTGGACTCCATTTGCAATTTCTTTCAGTGTCCTGTTGTCCAGCCAATGTTTTACACAGGCTACCACCCTTGGACCCACTACCAGGCTGGTTCATTTGACTATTAATCTTTTGTGTGGGACTGTGTTAAATGCCTTGCTAAAGTCTAGGTAGGCCATGTCCACAGCTACTCCCTGGTCTAGTACTTTGGTTACCAAGTCAAAGAAATCAGTTAGATTCATCTGATATGACCTTCCCGCTGTGAACCCATGCTGCCTTGGGTCCTGTGCCCCACTGGTCTCTAGGTACTCAACAATTCTTTCCTTCAGAAGTGATTCCATCACATTCCCTACCACAGAGGTGAAACTGATAGGTCTGTAGTTTCCTGCCTCTGTCTTGGTGCCACTTTTGTCAAGGGGAATTACATCTTGCCTTCTTCCAGTCCTCAGGTACCACGCCATCCTCCCATGATTTGTTAAAAAGGGTAGTCAGTGGCGTCACTAGTTCTCTGCTTAATTCTTTTATAATTCTGGGGTGAATTCCATCTGGCCCCATTGGTTTGTCCACCTTCAGTTTAGGAGTTCTTTCAGAGCCCTTTCTTCTGTGAAAGGGCTGGGATTTACCCCCCCTATCCAGAGTGCTTCTTTTAATTGGATTAGGCACCTCCCCCACCTCCTCTTTTGTGAATACTGAATAGAAGTATTCATTCAGTATCCCTGCTTTTTCACTGTCCCTGTCTGCCAGCCCACAGTCCATTCTATTCAGCCTCACTATCCCTCCCTTTGTTCTTCTTCCCTCCCTGATATACCTATAAAAGATTTTATCCCCCCTTCTTAACCGAGTTGGCTATCTTTTCCTCAGTTTGGGCCTTTGTTATTCTAACTACCCTCCCTGCTTCCTTCTGCCTTAACTGGTACAGTTCTCTGTCCTGCCTCTACTGTGTATCCTTATACTTCCTAAATGATATCTTTTTCTCCCTAACCTTCACTGCCACTTCTTTTGAGAACCATAGTGGCTTTTTCTTTCATTTTGATTTGTTTATTTGCTTCACACAAAGGCTTGTTGCCACTGTGATGGCAGTTCTGATATTTCACCATTGTTGCTCCACCCCTCCTTCAAGCCTGTTTGCTAGTGCTTTTCTAAGGCACTCTCCCATCTTGCCAAAGTCAGCTGTCCTGAAGTCCAGAACCCTCATTTTTGTATGGCTTGATTCTGTAGCTGAGTTCATCATAAACCACACTGTTTGGTGGTCACTTGTTCCCAAATGGCTACCCACTTCTAGATCGGAGATCCTCTCACTGTCACCATTTGCGAGTATGAGGTCTAAGATTGCGCCCTCATGAGTAGGTTCCAAAACTAGCTGTCAGAGGCATGCCACCTGAAGGGCATCGAGAATGGCCCTGCTTTTGGATGTGGCTGCAGCAAAGGTGCTCCAGTTGACATCCGGCATATTACGGTCCACCATCAACAGTATCTCCCTTTTTTCTGCCATCCTAAGTATCATATTCTTGTTCATTCCTTCCCCCTGACATGGGAGTTTTTATACAAACCCTGTGCTGATTGTGGTGCCATTTCCAGTCTCTAAGGTGACCCACAGTGCCTCCTCTCCTCCCTGTTTACTCTTTTGTTCAGTTGTTTTTATCCCTTCTCTTACATGGAAAGCTACTCCGCCTCCTCTTCTCCCCTCCCTGCCTCTCCTGATGGTTGTGCACATGGTATGTTAACATCCAAGTCAGTGTTCTCTCTGTACCATGTTTCTGTGACTGCTACGATATCCAGGTATCCCTATTCCATCAAGGCCACCAGTTTAGGGAGCTTGTTTCCCAGACTATGGGCATTAGTACTCATTACCCTCCATTTCTTGATGGCCTTACCCCTTTTTGCCTCATCCCTGTCCTTATTGCATTTGTCACTTTCTCCATTTACCCCTGCACTTCTCCCTATCGACATCTCTATGCTGGCATCTACCTCACTTAGTACCCTGATTTTTTGGTGGGGGCTAAGATTTCCCTGCTCCTCTCCATTGCCTCCCTCCTTGGCTAGTTTAAATGCTTGCCAATGAAGCATTTAAACCTATCACCTAGTATCCTGGTTCCCCTCCTGGACAGATGCAGACCATCACACCAGTATAGGCTTGCATCCTTCCAAGTGGAACCCCAGTCTCCAATGAGGCCAAATCCCTGAGCTCTGCACCAGTTTTTCAACCACTGATTGAATACCATGGTGTGGAGCACCCTAGCCTCACCTGTGCCATAGACAGGCAGCACTCTGAGAATGTTACCATGCGTGCTATTTATCTAAGGCTCCTCCCCATCTCCACAAACACTTCTTGCACTGCTCTGATCCCTTTCTTAGCCAGGTCATTTGTCCCTAGGTGGACAATGACATCCAGCTCCCTCCCCTGTGCAGCTGCTCCTGTGATCCTGAGGATTTTCTCCCTGTCTCTCCAAGCCATGGTGCCAGGCAGGCACCTTACCTCCCTCTCCCCTTCCTCCCCCAGTTCTACCTTCCTAACAATGGAATCCCCAACAGGAGTTGTTTGCTTCCAATGAGAAGTCCCTTGCCACCCTCCTATGGGTCTCCTTTGTGGAGGTTCCCAGCATCCTCCTTGGTCTCCACTGTGGGTGCCACCATAGAGGAACCACACTTTTCCAGAACAGCATAGAAATTGTGGAGAGGTACAACTGGAGGGATGTGCCTCTGTTCCACCACCCTCACCCTCCCTGAGCCCACTGTGGTCCAGCCTCTCCTCTTTCTTGGCAACCTCTGAGGCAACGGCAGTGACCCTGGTGGTCCCTGGGTGGGAAAGGAGGTCTCACAAAACCTGGCCAACTCAGCCTGGAGATAAGCAACCTCCTCCCTCAGCCCAGAGAGGTGCCAGCAGATGGGGCAACACCGCATCCTCCAGAACATCTCCCAGAAGACTGCTGCGCCACAGCCACTGCACTGCACCACTCCCATCATGTCTTATTTCTGGACTCTTAATTGTTGTTTGGAATACTTACTCTTTCCTCTGTTTGTTTATTTCTTTTTTTTCTGTCCCTACTTACACCTCTGTGCCCTTTTAGCTCCTGATCTTCCTGTTCTGAGACAAGAAGTTCATATATTTCTTAGTAGTCTCCTTACTTGCTCAGAATCAGACCTCCAGCAGCTGGGGTGGGGGGCAAAGAGCTACTCTTGCCCTTTTAGGATGGTGAGTCTTTGGTGGCTCTGTGATCACTCACTTCCTGCTCCCAAACAGGAAGTCCCTATTGTCAGCTAAATCCTGTGCCTATAAAAATAGAGAGTATATCAATAACAAAAGAAAATAGCTTTAGATCAATATTGCCCAGTTCCATTCTAATTTTTAAGTTCATATGCATAGGAATTCTTTAAGGTTTCATCTGCAGTTAATGATCTAATCTGAAAACCAGCATGTGAACCACCATAGCTAGTTCAGTCTGCTTAAGATCTGATATATCAACAAAAGGAGCAATTTTTGCAGTTCCACAAAAGGTGTTATTGAGCTTTGTGGCAATTTTAATCAGATTTAATCAGTGGCTAGGCTCCTAACTACCAAAAGCAGTACCCAGCCGACATGTGGTTCTCAATCCCAAACTTTCCAGGTCCCCAGGTGCCGGACTTCACTGGGTCAGAGATCCTTTATGCACAGGGCTCCTCAGTGGTTCAACACCCTTAACTAAGAAACTCTAGCAGCTGTAACACTAAGCCCCTTTAAAAGGCAACTACGTCTATTCCTCTCCTCTATCTCACAGAGTGACTGCCTCCCCTAAGCATTGCTCTACACCCCTTACCCTTACAGTGGCTGTAACTAACTTTTCCTGCCTTGCATTTACTGCACCAGCCTCTCCCTTCTCTCCCTTTGCTCCCCGCTCACCCATCCATCCCCTCCCTAAGGACACATTCTACTCTATAGCTACTGGCCCCTTTCCCCCTTGCTCTTTCCATCCTTGTCCGACAACAGCACCTACCTGCCGGCTTCTTCCTGACTTCCTCTTACATAGGTACTGTTCTACCATGAATTCTGTTAAAAGCTAGCTTATGTTGTTCTACTTCAACTTATCGACTGTACTATTTAGGCCTTAGTAATCGACATGTTACATTTGTAATCTTTGTTCACCTTTGTGTTATGTCACCCCCCCCATCCTCTGATGGGGAACCTTTGTAAATGAGCAGTCCCTGCTGCTCAAAGGTACTTGTAATCCTAGAGTTTAATAAATAAATAAATGAATTTGTCAAGTTACCTTGTTCGGTAGCCAGAAGTGGCATTGATGTGGAACTGGTCCACAGTGGTGGTACCATTGTAAAACTCCCTGATAAGGCCTCATCTGGACTGCTGTGTTCAGATCTGGAGGCCCCATCTCCAAAAAGATATAGACAGGATGGACATAGTACAGAGGAGGGCAACAAAAATGGTGTCTGGGATGCAGCATAAGTCATATGATGAGAAATTCAGAGCTCTCAATATGTACTTCCTGGAGGAAAGAAGAGAGAGGGGAGACATGATAGAGACCTTCAAGCATCTGAAGGGGATAAACAGGGTACCAGAGGGGAGCATCTTTCACTTGAAAGGAAATAGCAGAACAAAGGGGCACAACATGAGAATAAAAGGGGGAAATTATAGGGCGAACTTGAGGAAATTCTACTTCACTGAAAGGGTGGTGAAGAGATGGAACAATCTCCCCTATGAAGTAGTTGGGGCAGCCACAGTTCAGGGATTCAAGAATACTTGGAATAGGCAAATGGGAATTATCAAGCTATGGCAAAAGGGAAGGAACTTGTTGTAACATCTAAGGTACCTTAAGCATTAGAAAGAGGAATTGGACAACCTGGATGGGCCACAAGGCCCCTATCTGCTAACAACATCTATGTATCTATGTATCAATGGTCTTTCCCAGTGATTGTTTAGTATTAACATAGAAACATAGAAGTTGATGGCAGATAAGGACCACAAGGCCCATTCAATCTGCCCATTTTTTTCTACCTTATGAATGTGCATAGGCCTTTACTCTGTTAATGGCCCATCTATTCATACTCATCTTTATTGATCCCTTATGCCTATCCCATGTCTGTTTTCAGCCCTGCATTGTACTCATATCCATCACTTCCTGAGGTAGGCCATTTCATGCATCCACCAGCCATTCTGTGAAAAAGAACTTCCTTATATTACTCTTTAATCGGCCTTCCTCTAATCTCATGCTGTGTCCTGTTGTCCTGATAATTTTTTTTATATTGAAATACATTAGACTCTTTCATCTTGTTAATGCCCTTAAGATGTTTGAATGGTTTGATCATATCACCTCTCTCCCTCCTTTGCTCTAAGGTATACATATTGAGCTCTGTTAATCTGTCCTGATGTTTTCTGATGCTGTCTCTGCACTATTTTGGTTGCCCTTCTCTGGACTGCCTCAATTTTATTAATGTCCTTGTGCAGATGTGGCTTCGGGTACTGCACACAGTACTCCAGATGGGACCTAACCAGTGTCTTGTAAAGAGGGATTAATACCTCACTCTTATGACTTGTAATACCCCTACTAATACACCCCAATGTCCCTCTAGCCTTACCTACTGCTTTAGTGGTCTGCTTGGATGATTTCAGGTCATTTGTGATGATGATGCCCAAGTCTCTTTCTTCCCTTGTGATTGCCAGTAACTCCTCGCCCAACCTATAGGTAGCTTCAGGGTTTCTCTTCTCTATGTGCATGATCTTGCACTTTTTTGCATTAAACCCCAGTTGCCATTCTTCCAACCATTTTGCCAGATTTTTCAGATCTCTTCTCATTCTGCCCACCCCATCTGGATCATCTACTCTGTTGCAGATCTTGGTGTCAGCTGCAAACAGGCAAGCCTTACCCTCCAGTCCATCTGCAATATCACTGATGAAGATGTTGAAGAGGACTGGTCCCAGGACTGATTCCTGAGGTACCCCACTTGTGACTTGCATCTCTTCTGATTGTATACCATTTATCACCACTCTCTGTTTTCTGTCCGCCAACCAGTTTGCCACCCAGTTGACCAACCTCTGACCAACCCTGAGCCTACCCAGCTTATTAATCAATCTTCTATATGTTACAGTATCTAAAGCTTTGCTGAAGTCAAGGTAGGTGACATCAATTGCACCCCCTTTGTCCACGACTCTGGTTACCCAGTCAAAGAAGTCTATGAGATTAGTTTGACAGGCTCTTCCTGTCAGATCACCTGAAAATAGGCAGGATTTGTCTAGTGCACGTACCCAGTCAACAAAAACTAAATAAAAAAATAAATAAATAATCCCATGCTGTCTTGGATCATGTGCTCCTATGAATTCCAGGTGTTGCACTATCCTTTCCTTGAGAAGTGCCTCCATAATTTTGCCCACTACTGAGGTAAGACTAATTGGTCTGTAATTCCCTGCCACCACTCTTGTGGAGCTGGATCACATGATCCCTTTTCCACTCTTCTGGGACATATCCTGTTCTCAGAAACTCACTAAATTTTTACAATTTGCTTGTTGCCAATTTGAAAATTGAAACTGGGAGTTTAAACAATATTCCAGTTTGCCTTTCTAGCCAATTGTTTGCATGCATTTCTTACTTTCCTTATGTTCATGCAGTGCTGGAGTTGTACAGTACAGTATGTTGTTTCTTAAAGAGCTGCTGACACCTTCAGGAGAACTTTACCAAAATTTAACATTTAGATGCAGTCCAGCTTGTATTTCACATTAGTTCAGTATCCCTCCTCCCTAGTATTTATTACTGAGATCATTTGTATGAAAATAGGATCTTTGCTTCTGAAGAGTTCATCTATTCCTGTTGATGTCTCCCTACAGGAGGTCATGATGCATGCCTTGTGACATCACAGGTACTCCAATGGCAACTAACTATGATGTCACAAAAGAGGATAATGACCTGAAGCAGAGAGTCAGCTATAGAGGTAAATGAATCCTGAGGGATAAAGATCATACATTCATGCAAATGTCATTAGTAATAAATACTGGGGAGGAGGAATCTTTAGAATACATGTGGGATGGAAACTGAACTGTACATAATTATTGTGTTTTTCACAGTTGTTTTTAGGGCATCAGCAGCTCTTTAAAAGTTTTCCATGCCTGGTCACTCTCCTTCATTATTTGTATCAGACAAGGAATGATGACATCATATGTGTCTGGGGTGGGGTTGAAGATTCAGTACAGTTGTTCATAGATTGGCTAAACATCAACACATTGAATTTGAAATGTATATATAACATAGATAAAAAAAAATTGAATATCTAGATATTTGTTTGGGTGTAGTATCAGATCACAGGATCATTTTCTCACTCTACCAGAAGGAAATCTCTGGGAATACCCTGCTGAGGGCCAAGAGCTCTCACCCTAACACAATGGTCGATTTGTATCCCCTATGGTCAGTTTCTCAGGATTTAGAGAAACTCCAGCACATAACAAATCTTCAGAAGAGAAGTGGAGGTGCTGTTGACCAGGTTCAAACAGAGGTATTATTCAGCAACAATTATAGAATACTAAATTAAGTCAGAAAAGTTCCATGTACAGATCTTCTGAAACCAGGAAGAGAAAACAGTGTGAGAGTGATTCAGTCACATTTGTGATGGACTATGACCCAAAAACATTGGCCATCAGCAAAGTTATCAAAGAGAGGTAGAAAGCCTTTGAATGTGACTTCACCCTCAGTCTGATAGTGAGCATGACACTAAGAGTGACCTTCCGGAGGGACTAGAATTCAGGTGACCTGGTCACCAGAAGACATTTTGAGAACCTCATTGCAGACAAAATAGAAAAATGACATTTCAGCTTTAGGCACTGCAGCATATGCAAATAATTGCAACATAGTCCCTCTATTGAACACCCCGTTGCACATTAAAAAGTCACCACCAAGCAGTATATAGACTGTAGGATTCCATTTATGATATGTATGGGTTGGTGTTCATGTAGACTGTTATATGTGGGCAGGACAGTGCACCTAGTCAAAAAGAGCATCCAGAACATGTGATGGTCATAAGAACTGGAAAAGAGGAACATGCCCTGGGCCTATACTGTACGTCAAAAGAAGTCACAACTGTGACCTAATGTGTTTCAGGTTTAAAGGACTTGAACACATACCAGAACTTCAGTGGAGTAGAGACAGAACACACATTCTATTACAAAACGAGACGGTCTGGATCTCAAATCTCCATGCTCTATAATCTAAGGGTCTGAACACAGATTTGGATTAAATGTCCTTTTATTGATTATTTTGATGAAACCTATTTTAAATCAAACAAATTACACTTATGTGGTTCACGTAACCTGGGAATCTAATTTACCTTTATTATGAGTGCAATATAAACTGTGTCTGTCAATTTATTGAAATTATGGATAGCACTCTATAATGTTAGGGAGGGGTATTTTTATTTCTAGATTGCCTGGATTTGTAAGCCTGTGCAGGTACTCCATATTACACATTCATTCTTTCTTCTTTTTTCTTTTGCTCCCTCTTTGTTTTCTCCTAGCCCTCAACTATTTTTCTTTCTCTTTTTTTCCAGATTATGAAGGCTTGAAGTAATTGGTTTGCAAAGTTCTGACTGGCTGGATGAGTATGCCCCCTGAATAGTGAAATTTCTACGGTGACATGCGTCAATATTGACAACAGTGCCATGTCACCATAGAAGTGCTTCTGGGAAAGGGAAACCTCTTCCCCTGACCTGCCCCGATCCCTAAACTAACTCCAACCTAGAGTTAGAATCCTAAAGTACAAGGGGTGTGGGGGGCATAGTCCCCTCCATGGGGTGTTTGGGGGGTGCAAAGCCCCCTAAAGAAAAAACACACGCTAGTGTGTACAACTCCATGCTGACTGCAAATTGCTGTCGACATGGAGCCTGGCGCTGTGATGCTGGTCAAACTTTTTCTTGTCAAACCAGGATCATAGAGATCTTTGGATGTATGCAGTTCAAACTGATTTTGTGAATGCATTAAATTAGTAGTTATATTATTATTACTTATATTGCTTTGCAATCATGAAAAAAAAAACATTAAATCCATAAAAAGTTGTTACAATGTATAATTCCTTGCAAGTCATATATTGAGTGTCTAGGGAGACTGAGCCATAAATCACTCTATTTCATGACAAGTCAAGAGTTACTATAGGCTCAAGTTTTTGGTGTGGGGAGGGCGATGTTATGAAGCATTTTAACTGCGGCATAAATTTTGGAAATAAATTTTGAAAAAAATTAAAAACGTATCCTATAAATACAAAAAGCTGTAATGTTTATTTCTTTTTATGCTTTAACAATGTTTTGTACCCCTATGGACACATTACCAACTAAGGTTTAGACTTATTATTGATACAGACCCCCTCAAGATTCACTTTATCCAAAAAGGGTATTCAAGTTCCACACACTTGTCACCTCTGGTTATTCTATACTTGTTTTGGCCCCCTTACCCCCTTTATCCCAGTTTCTTGTCTTTGTTTCCTTCCATCTCTGCTCATGTTTTATGCATAATGCACTTTAGCACAGTTTGCTGTGTTCCACGTGCACTTATTGATTTTTAACTAATACTAAACAACAAATGAGACTAAAATACAATAGATTTTTAATATGATTAACATTGGGCTTGATTGTTTGTAAATGTTTTGCACAGTTTGTTTTTGTAGTTCATAGAAATGCACATATTGATATGGCTATATTTATGAATTATGTATCAAAGAGTTTTGTATTGTATGCACTTTTCTACATGTTCCTTGCTTGACTAACTGATGAATATTTATGAGTTGTACTATTTAAGAAGTAAGCAAGAACTTGTGTCTCTGCCCCCTGATGAAACCCCGTATGCAGAGCTATACATAGGGGAGATTTGTTGTGTCCATTTTTATCTATAATGCCAGAATAAATATTATCATTTTCTTCCAAGTTCCAAAGAGAGTGCGTTTTTTTTTTCTTTTTTATGTGTAATTCATTCCTGACTTCTATTTTTAGTATATAAGTGAAGGACAGGAGAAAAGTGATTACACATCCTGTTAAATTAATGTAAAATATAATCCAACATCAAATCTACTAAGTGGATGGCATGCAAAGACCAGTCGATCTGCAAAATTCACTAATATTCAAATTATGAATGGATCTGAAGGTTACACGTAGATGAGGGGAACGAGGCCTGTGAGCTCTCCATTAGAAAATAACTTGAGAATGGTCACTTAAGCTATCGGGTAAAGGATGGGCTTGATGGGTATAATCTGGTCTAGAAGTCACTATTGCATCTATTGGGAACTCAGTGCAAGCCTTTTTTATAATTTAGTCTGGTAGCTGAAGAAATCACTTGCTCAAGTTCAAGTTCTTAAGGTGGTCTCTAAGGTCTTGATTCTCAAAGAGACCTTAGATTGATGCAAGCTGCCACCAAAGGCAGTTTACATTAAAGCCCAGTGTGCTAGAGACCCTGTGCCTGATTCTCTATTGGGCAGGGTACTGGCAACAAAGTCACGTGGCTTGAGGCAAATCTGGCCATGCGCCAAACAGACAGTGCACCAGCAGGGTTTACCACAAGCTGCAGGGTGGCTGTGCACCACTCTAGACCCTGGAGGTCAAGCAGTCCCCCCCTTCCTGATCCCTAATGTGACCCCTTATGATAATATTCATTAATCTACCCATCCCTGGTGGTCTAGCAGTCCCCCCTCCCTGATACCCCATATGACCATGTGGCACATCAGTGACTGGGAAGGAGGGACTGCTAGACCACCAGGGATGGGGGCATTAATAAATATTATACTAAGGGGTCACATTAGGGATTGGGAGGGGGCCACTCAGCCACCAGGGAAGGAGGCTTTGTTATCATTATTATTACAAAGGGTCACATCGAGGATCATGGAGGGAGCACCGCTGCACACTGCAGTACACAGGCAGCTCTCCCAGAGGAGGTTTTTCTAAGTACCCTTAGACTAGCCCTAGCTGGTCAAAGGCTGCTTAGAATTTCTCCTTCTGGAAGAGTTCTGAGAATCCCACATTTTGGGATATGGCAGCCTGTGTCTGCTGCAAGCTCCCTAGTGCCATGCTGCAGCCCATTTAGGTACACACAGGCTGTGCAAGCCCTGTTTGGGGCAGGCAGCCTATGGTTGATGCATGCTGCCATTGAAAATCGCTCCCAGCACATCTTTGGGCACAAGGGGTACTTTGAGCCATTCTTTTTTGTGCAAGCCCCTCGCATCATGCCAGGAGCTTTGAGAATTGACCTCTAAATCTCAAATTTGCTTTATTAAATTAATAAGCTCAGCACAGATACTTGGAGTCTGTGGTGATACGTGTGTTGTGAAAGTTAATTTCCACAAGTGGAATTAAAGTGTAATTACCTAATATGTTCCCTTTAATTTTTAACACATTTTGCTAGTTACTGTAGTAATTTGTGATATATGCTATTGTAAATGCAAAACTATTTAACCAAATCTCCCAAGATGTATTATATCTTTAGATATATCTCTCATCCCCTCCTTCTCTATTGCCCCTACCACTATTTTCTCCACCCCTAACCCCCCCATCTACCTCCTCCCCACCCACATGCTTCTTTCCTCTCCCTGGTTATGTTCCCTGTCTGACAAAGCCCCTGACTGCAACCCCATCTCCATTTGGTCTAACTGCCCCCTTTTCCCTTGTTAGCCCTTCTTATATCAGACCACTCCTGCTTGGTGTAGTGATATATAAGTGATAATTAATGTAATGTCTTCTCATGTTGCTGCTTCCTTTGTCGGTTATTGTTTGGTAAATGTAGTAACTCAATTGGTAGTCTAGACCTTTGTATGTATGTAACCCTTTCCACTGATGTGAAACCTCTGTAAATTAGCTGCTTTTCTCTGAGAGGTATTTAATCCGAGATTGAATAAATAAATATTTCAGAACCCATCACCATTTAGTATGCATGCCAGATTTCAGGTGTATGCCTGCAATGACAGTGGAGCTAAAATCATTTGAATTGTTGCAAAATGTTCACAAACTTTTACAAATAATTACCATTAGAAATGATAAACCGCTGTAACACATTTGCATCACCAAACCTTTCCACAGTTAGCAGTTTCTATATCCAATCCATGAAATTTAGACTTGCAGATTATCAGCTATTTATCATGGGTCTAGCTCCAAAAGTATCTTAGATATATGCAAAGAAATATTTTCAGAAAATTTTGCAAAAATAAATAAATAAGTAAACTGCCAAACTGCAAATTTCTAAGTGTTTGTAACTTCTCACCTAAATGTCCTGAAAATTGTCATTCCCTTAGGACTACTTACAACATGCAAGCATGCCATTTCCCAGTCCATAGCTGGGAGAATATCTAAGTAATGGGCAAAATAAAGATTTTGCAAAATTTCATTTCATTCCATGAAATGTCATGAAATGCATGGAATTTTGAAACAATTCCATGAAAGCAGAATTTCAACCAGTACTATCCGGTAACTGTTTTGTGACTAGGTTGCCAGGTAGACTCCTCTCCCTGGTGACTATGTTATCCTTTGGTAAATTACACTTTGTGGGCCCAATTCGTAAACATGATATGGACCGGTGCAAGCTCCGGCAAACAGCAGCTTGCACCAAAGCCAGGTGTGCCAGGGACCCTGCAACAGATTCTGGTACATGAGGGGTCCCATCGCCTAAGTCATCATACTGCATAAAACGCTGCCCTGCAGCAAAAACCTGGTGCACTTTAGGGTTTGCCGCAGGCTACTTGGGGCAAACAAAATAGGTCCCCTCATACAACCCCCATGTAAAGTTCATATAAACCCCACTCTGATGGTCTAGTGTCCCCCCACCATGATCCTCAATGCTGCTGTCAGCATATTTATGAAAACCACCCTCGATTCCCGGTGCTGCCCCTATGATGAATAAATAATATTGCCGCTGATGTCCCAGTGCACAGTACATAAATGTCACCCCTCCCCAATGCTGCCATTACCATAAATATCAACCCCATCCCTGATGCAGTCCCTAGCACAGATATTGTAATGTGGCACCCCTCCTCGATCCCCGATACATCCTTTAGTAAATAATGATAACTGATAATCCTCCTGATGCTGCCTGTTTCAGATATTTAATTTTAATTATTTTATTTTATTTTAGATTTTGTTGACTGGGTAAGTGCACTAGACAAATCCTGCCTATTTTCAGGCACGACCTGGGGAGGGGGATACAGATGAATGCTAACTAACCTTGAACCAGATTAAGCTGTTGGTGATATTTTTAGCAAATGAGGGAAATTTGGCCAGGACACTGGGGAAATTCCCCTGCTCTTTTTGATAAGTGCCATGGGATCTTTAACACCCACCTGAACTACTACCAATACAGTCAGATGGGACCTCGGTTTAACGTCTCATCTGAAAGATGGCACCTTAGAAGTGCAGCACCCCTCTCATGCTGCATTACAGTGTCAGTACTAGGATATTAACCCAAGTGCCAGATGTGGGAACTGAACCCACAGACCTCTGATCTCCCAGCCTCAGAGGCGAGTGTGTTACCTTCTGAGCCACTGACACTAATGAATCCCCATATCCCCGATGTGGTCCCATTACCAATGATTACCGAAGCTCTTCCTCATGGTGGCATAGTGGCCCCCATTGCCATCTTCAGCCCCAGCAGATGGTGCCCACCCCCCTCCACTACCCAATCCTGAATTATAGCCAGCACCCGGCACAGCCCACCTCTCACCTCTATAGCCGGATGCTGACTGCACTGTCTATAAATGAACATGTACTGTATAGTGTAATTGCTCATTGATAGATGGTGCAGTTGGCATCCGGCCATGGAGATGACAGTTTGGGTGTGCCAGGTGCCAGCTATGATTTGAGATAGGGTAGTAGAGGGGGTGGGGGCCACTATACCACCACAAGGGGGATTTTCCGTAATCACTGGTAATGGGGCTGCAACGGGGATTGGGGGACTCATTAAATATCTGACACGGGCAGCATCAGGAATGGGGGGGTTATTAATTATAATAAGAGCAGCATCGGGGATCAGGGTGAGGTGCCAAATTACAATTTCTGTGCTAGGGAGAGCATCAGGAATGGGGTTCATATTTATAACAGGAGCATCAGGAGGGGTGACATTTCTGAACTGTGGAGTAGGACAGCAGTGGGGATATTCTTATTAATCATACCAGTGGCTTCAGAGATCTGGGGTGGATGTTATATATGCTAAGGGCAGCATCGGTGATAGGGAAGGGGGCCACTAGACCAAAAGGATGGAGGCCAACCATAGTATGATAAGGGGCTGCATTAAGGGATTCTGGAGGGTGGACCACCATCCACAGCTTGCCTCACACAGGCAAGTCTCCCAGGGGAGTATTTTCAAAGTCCCCTTTGACCAGTCCCGGCTAGTCTAAGGATATTTAGAATTTCTCCCTCCGGGAGGTGTCTGTGAATTGCAATCATGGGTCTGTGGCAGCTTGCATCTGCTGCATGCCCCTAGCACCTTATCACAGCCCATTTCTGGGTGCAGGGATGGAGCAAGTCCCATTTGGGTCAGGCAGCCTGCAGTTCATGCAGGCTGCCTTTGAGAATTGCTCCCAGTGCATTGGTGGCGCAAGGGGCATTTCACACCATTCGTTTCAGCGCAAGCCCCTTGCCCCATGCCGGGAACTGAGAATTGGGCCCTGTGGTGATGGCAATCTGGTAGCCTGTTGAACCCCAAACTGTGTCTCTACCAAAAACAGTTTTGTATCAAGCCACAGTAAAGCTTTGCCATTTGTCTATTTTCATTTGTCAAAAAAGCACCATCACACTGATAATGAGGGGCCTCCACCATCTAATGTTAGAATTTTAGATACCAAGGGCTTGATTCTCAAAGACTGGCACAGAGCTTGCACAATCCCTGCATCAAACCCTGCATTGCGCCAGACACTTTGGTGCACTTTACAACTGATTCTAAAAGGTTGAACACTTTTGCACACTTCACCCTTTTTATGGTGGCTTGCAACAGATATGTGGCACAATCCTCATAAAAAGGTTGACATACTTTGACCTGAAAAAGCTGGTCTAACTTGGGGCAAGTGGTGCACCCAATTGCCGGGCGGGGAATGCAACAAATCCTCATGCTCCATGTGTTTGGTATACCCTGCACTTGTAACATGCTAAATCTTTTGAGAATTAAGCTCCAAATTATAATGCAGTCAGCAGGATCTGAGAGTCTATCTTGTAGGGTGTGCATGACAATTTTCAGGTCCCAGGCTCAACAATGTTGTAAGTATTCAAAATTGAATTTGTACAATAAAATGCTTACTTAATACTAAATAGTAAAAAACCTTTAATTTATTGTACATGTAACTGTACAAGTTGTACTTGTCATGTGTCCCTGTGGACACTTCTACATCTTTGGTACTGAATCGTTGCTTGGCTGAGGTGAATGACTGAATGGCTGACAACTGATTGTGTCTGAAGCCGGGTAAGACAGAGGTCATGGTTATTCAACTTGGTCATCGGTACTCTACTGCTGTGGAGTTGACATCCTTATTTTGGGTGGCTGGCCCCTTTAGGCAGTGAGTGCATTCAGGGACCTGGGGTTCATACTGGATGACCTACTGACCTCTGAACAACAGGTGTCTGTTGTCTAGTCAGTCTATTTTCATCTTTAGAATATCACTAGAATCCATCCATTCCTAGCTCATGATGACCTGGTGACAATTATCCATGCCTTTGTTACCACTAGGCTGGCCTACTGTAACGATCTATACCTAGTGCTGTCTAGAGGTTTGATGCATTGACTGCAGTTTGTGCTGAATGCCATGGCTTGGATGTTGGTGGATTCCTCAATGAGGGACCAGGTTGCTCTGATCCTGCATGCTCTGCATTAGTTGCCTTTATGTTCATGCATCACCTTTAGGATTGGCTTGTTAACACACAAGGCCATATGTGAACTGGGACCTGACTATTTAAAAGCCCTCCTGACTCCTTATCAACCACTCTGCTCCACTGAAGCTGGACTGCTGGTGGTCCCCACCTCAAGGCTCAAGTCATAAGGTGAGTGAGCATTTGGGGTGTCAGCCCCCATCATTTGAAATTCAATTCCCTACCACATTTGTGCTGCCAGCTCAGTAGGAGGCCTTTAAAGCCTCTTTTGATGTCTTTTTATTTGAATGAGCTTTTGATGGGACCTGATTTATTTTATATTTACTTTATTTTATTCATGCTATTTTACATTGTAAAGCAGTCGGAGCCCTTGAGCACTCTATAAATAAAATTTTCCTTGCCTTGCCTATTTATTTTAAAGTTTTACCAGGAGGAGCAGACTCAGATGATAGCAGCTTATTTCCAGATGAGTCCTGGTGTAGGGGAAAAGGGATAATACAATACAATCAGCAAAAATCACTAAGTCAGTAGCAGTTCAAATAAAAATAGTATGCACATGATTGGCAATGATAATGATGGGCTGTTAGATGGTTTAAGTAATGGTTTAAGGAGGGGTTCAGCCACCACATAAATAGAACAGATGTCAGTAGCAGAAGTCAATCACAGAACATCCTGTACAAGTCTGAATAACTTACAGAAGAGCTGACACTATAGGTATTACTTTATTTGAGACAGTGGCCAGAATTTTCAAACTCTGCCTGGATGGGGCGCAAGCCTGGGTGCAGTGCAAATGGGCTGTGCCAGGGCAAGAACCAGGCAATAGTCAGCGGTGCTGCACCATGGATCAGCACCGCTGAATATGGCACTGAGGGCACAGCACTGTGCAAGGAGCAGTGCCACTGCGCTGGGCGCAAGATGCAGGGGGATGCACCAGCGCAAGTGCACTTACGCTAGGTGCATCAAAGTGATATTCAGACATGAGCATGCAAATGAGGCCATCATGCATGCAACATGCAAATGGGGCCATTTTCATGTCATCATGGCCCCATTTGCATGTGGTGCGCCGATCCCCATCGACTTGCGCCTGACGCCTTGCCAGGCTGCAGCCATCAGGGACTGACACCCTGCAGTTTCCCTGCCTGGCCACCTGATCATGGGTGAAAGTAAGATACACTTCCCTTGTGGTCCAGTGGACCTCCCCCCCTCGTCCGATTGTGGGCAGTAGTATGTTAATACTCCCTGGTGGTCCAGTGGCAACCCCCCTCGCCCGATCGTGGGCATCAGTAAATGATGATACTTGGTAGTCCAGTGGTACCACTTGCCAACTGTGGTCCCAGCCATCTCACACCCCCCTCCAGTCAGTGGTGGGCAGCAGCACAATGCCTGCAAGCCACCCAGCTGCCTGCCGACTGACAGCGTACAGTTTGGCTGTACGCCCATTGGTCCACTGGGTGGGCCAATGGGCATGCAGTCCAAACTGTACTACACAGTCCTGAATTGTGAATGAGTGCTTGTTTGTGGCATGTGGATTATGGCTTGATTTTGTTCAGAAAGCTCCAGGTTGCACTATTAAAGGAAAGCTGTCGAAAACAGGGGCTCCCACCCCCGAAAATTCCACCCCCCCAGTTTAGCTATTCATAACAAGAGCAGCATTTTTCCCATGCCGCAACCCACTGCTGAATGGGGGGATGCAGGGTGGTGGGGACCACAGTTGGCGGGTGCGGAGAGAGGGTACCACTGGGCCACCAGGTATCTTTATTTATTGATGCCCATGACGGTGTGAGGGGGGTTTCCACTAGACCACCAGGGAGTATTAACATACTACTGCCCACGATTGGGCAAGGGGGTATGTCCACTGGATCACCAGGCCATATACTCATACTACTGCCTGCGATTGGGCGAGGGGGCGTTGCCACTATACCACTGTGGCTTTTATTATAATACTGCCCACAATAGGGTGATACTGACAATGGGGAGAGTCCACTGGATCACCAGGGGGCTGAGTGCCCCACTATGGTGGTTGGGGAGGTCGTGTGGCCACCCACAGGCAGACGGCTGCTGTGTTGCACCCTGCAACATGGCAGCCCACCTGTGGGTGTCCCTGATTTGTTCCCTGTATTTTAGTGCACATCTTATCACCCCCCTGTGCAATGCAATGTGCAATGCAATGCAGGGGTGCGCTGTCATATGTGCCGCACATCCCAGGCTGAATATTGGGATGTGCCGCATATGCATGGGCATGCCCCATGCCATTGTGCTGCATACATTAGGTAAGCACAGGGTTTTAAATAATTGATTAGCAGTTTTTTCCTTGAGACAATGCTAACTGTACAGAAAGTATTTATATAGGTTTTCTAGAAGTGTTATGTTTGTTAAACACAGTGAGGCAAGTGCTGTGCATTTTCACAATGTTTTAGCACTTTTATGAGCAAAATGCTAATCAATTTTTGGAGTTAAATAAATCCCTGTAAGCACCCAAGCCCTTTTCAATATCGAGCAACCCTTTTGAATATCCTGGCCAGTGTCTTCTCTGTGGCTGCGAGGGAGTGCTGCCCAGCCTATTGAACCTCTCATGGATTGTGGGTCATTATCTTCTATCATAAATGTGGTTCAGGGGGGCATGAATTAGAGATTAATAAGAATATAACAGATTGAATTGAAAGCAGGTCATCAGAAATAATGCAGGATAACAACAAATGGACTCATATAAGAAAAGAAAATGTGGCAAGTGTTGTACCACAGGTATCTGTGCTTGGTCCAATACTAGTCACAATTTATATTATGGAAATGAATAAAAGAATAGAAGATTTGGTCTTTACATTTGCAGACAATGCCAAAGCTGAAGGAGTGACAGACAAAATGAAGGCTAGTAGAAGTATTCCGAGAGATTTGGAAACAATATTGGACTGGACAAATAGATGGGACATGAAGTTTAATGATGGAAAATGTTCGGTGATGTATCTAAGAAAGAACAATGAGGTCAGCTACTATACTATTTAAATTGCACTGAAAAAGAGAGGCAAATGAAGAGAGGATGCTTGATATTATAATAGCAGGACACATTAAATGAGGGCATAGGTGCAATATAGCTTCTAAAAAGGCAATGCAGGTCATAGGCTGCATTAAGAGAAACATTGTCAGCAGGTTGAAGGAATTAATGGCACCACTGTGTCGGGCTTAATTGAGACTGTAATTGTAATGCTGCTGCCAGTTCTGGTATCCTCGTTGCAAGAAGGACATACAGGTAGACAAACTGAAGAGAGTATAAAGATGAACAATTACATTAATACTAACTCGAGAAAGAATGGAATATAGGGAGAGATTTGCTGCCATGAATGTGTTTACAGTGGAGTCACACAGGATGAAATGCAGCAAAAAGACATCTCACATATTCCTGCACAACAAAGGGCTTAATTGCCATTGAACTGCATTATTTCAAGCAGCATACCGAAGTACTATGCCGAAATACTTCAAGGCACTCTACTTCATACAGGCAGACTCCACTATAGCTTAGATAAAAGGCAGTTAAGAGGAGACTTATTTTTACTCGTTCTCAAATGGTGAGGCCAGACTCCTTGGGGAGGCCCCAACCTGTTCCAGGGCAGGCTCAAGCAAGTCTGAAAAGTACTGTATTTATATTTTGGGTTTTATACATTTTGTGTAAAGAGATGAAGCAAACTGAAAGAGGTTACTAATAGTAGGTGAATTTCATGTATTTATTTACTAATAGGTGACAAGGGATGGTGAATGAGCTAAAGCTCATTTCAGGTGCACCGGGCGAAGGGTAGGGAGTGACTATATTTCAAACGATAACTGTAAAACAATCAAGAAATATACAGAGAGCAATAGTGCAATAAATATGAACAATAAATTAATAATGAGTGGTGGTAATTGATCAATTTGTAAACTGATGGCAGAACAGCCCAAATACAAGGGTTGAGCATAGAAGTGCTAAGAGCAATAGGAAGAAGGAGCAAAGTAATCCCCAGGATGTTGCTTAGGAGCAGAAAAGCAGAGGGAGAGGCAAAGTATGTAGGAAGGTTATTTCATATAGAGAGGAAACAGAGGAAGTAGTCTGACCCGTGAAGGTACTGCAACAAGGGGTAACAATGGTTCAAGAATGAAAATAGCAGAGCAAGTAGGTTGGCCTGTGGTGGGGGGGGGGAGGTACAATAAGCTGAATAATAATATTTGTTTATTTATTTGTAATTCAGATAACATCTTTGAGCACAGGAGCTCTTTTTCAAAAGTTCCAAGTCAGTATAAGACAAAGAACTGAATGTGAGCCAAGTACTCAAAGGGGTTTTAATTTATCCATGGTGTACTGCGCAAAGTACAGTAGGTTATTTTTCTTTGGAGAGGCCCAGGATTATTTTAATTTTTGGGGGAGGCTCAAAATCTTTTCCATGGATTTGGGGAGGCTCACTGTGACAAAGTCTGAGACATACAGGATACTGAGGTATGGACACTGTAGGTATGGGGCTAAATATAAAACAAACCAAAAGAAAAACAAGGCACTATAGCAAGCAATTACATGGGAACGTTTTCAGGATGAACAGTCAGAAGTATTGCTTTTCACAGAGGAAGGTTGGCATATGGAATTCAATAACAAGTAGCATAGTAAATGTAGATAGAAAGGACACCTTTAAGGATAAATTAGACAATTATTTATGGGAGTCTAAAGCAGACAGATACTACCACTGAAAACTGTGATGATGCTATTAATAGGTGACTAGTAGTGCTGTGTGGAATTTTCAAATTCCATTGGAATGAAATGTCATGGAATTTTTGAAATTCAAGCAAAATTTCAATGAATTTTGATGGAAACAGAATGGTGAAATTCAGCAGCAGAAAATAGTTGTAGAATGATTTCCTGCAGATAAAAAAATGTTCCATGGAATATTATTCTGTGTATCTCAATATTTTCCACAGAAATGGTTGTGGAATGATTTTCCAAGGCAAAATGCTTTTCCACAGAATATTATTCTGCAGATCACAGTAAGTAGAATTCTGCAGAAGAACCAGCAAAATTATGTCAGTAATTCCACTGGTGGAATGGTCATTCCATGCTAATTACACCAGTAGAATTCCAGATTCCACACAGCACTAGTGACTAGCCTTCTTCCTTCCAAACACTCACAGGTTTGCTTGTTTGTAATGCAATCTAATGTTATTGGTGCAAAAAAGAGACAAGGTTAAGGATGTGCAGGGCTGATAAAATATGGTGTCAGTTAGAAGGGTCATAAAGAATGCCAGATGTGGTATATGTACTTTAATGGCCAAGTGGTGGGATATGGAATTACTGAGGGGGTAGAGTTGATTTAGAACTAACCCAGACCACCTGGGGAGCACAAGAGTTTATTCTATCAGATTTGTACTACTTGTTTTTTTTTTTACAAAAATCCTGATGAATACCCCAAACAGAGTTAAGATATGTTAATTGAAACCTGAATTATCAATAGTTCATTATTCATGATATTCAGAAATTAATATTAATTTCTCATACATCCATAAAACACATATGTACTGAGATGACTACACAGGCTTACAAAAATGGAGAATAAGTTCAGGAGAGCAATCAGGAAATCAAAGCAAGAACAGAAGAACTGCATAGTGAGGATTATTGAGGACAAGAACTTTTTTTACAGTTTAATTAAATGGAAGGGGACAGAAAAGTATTGGGCTGGGACAATTAGTTTTTGTTTTGGCAAAATAAATAAAACTGAAGAGTTTAAAGTACAGTAAAATGTAATCAAACATGTTTCTCAATATTTACTATGGAGGTGAGCAGTCTACAAAACATAGACAATGCCAAGACTTGAAAACAGACTGCTATAATGCCACACTTAGACAGTTTTCTAAGACATTGCAGACACATTTTTTGACCAAATTGGTGAACGATATGAAAATAACTGAGGAATTACACACTGTGGAAGAAGGAATTGTACACTATGGAAGAAGAAACAGGTAACACAATGATATTGACATGCCATGTTTTTTTTGTCAGACTGATGGCAGATAAAATTCAATATAGGCAAGTATACATTTTTTTATCTTGCATCTTTGCAAGGACATAGACAGGGTGGAGGTGGTGCAGAGAAGGGTGACCTGATCGAGTTGGTGCAGGGCTTGCATCAGAAAACATATTAGTGCTAGGCAGACACATGGCAACTGGGGTTCAATGCAAAGAAATGCAAAATCATACACATGGGAGCAAGGAACCCAAGGAGGTGTTACCAGTTTGGAGGGGTGCAGATAGACACTAGAGAGGAGGAAAAAGATCTGGGAGTGATAATAACTGGGCAAATGAACCACTAAGCACAGTGCAGGAAAACAGCAGCTAAAGTCAATAAGATGCTGGGGTGTATTGGTAGAGGTATTACCTCCAGGAGAGGGGAGGTAATCCTGCCACTGTACAGATCATTGGTGAAGCTGCACCTGGAGTACTGTGTAGAGTACTGGCACCCATACTTAAGGAAGGATGTTAAATTACTGGAAGGGGACCAATGAAGAGCTACAAGGATGATCCTGGATTAGAGGTCAAACCCTATGAGGAAAGTATAAGGGAACTGAACATGTACTCCCTGGAGGAGAGGAGGGATAGGGGAGCTATGATAGCGACCTTTAAATATGTGAAGGGTATTAACAAGACTGGTACAGAGGGGATTTTTAAGTTAAAGGGAGGGAGGAACACACGGGGGGCATGGTCTGAGACTGGAGGATGGAAGACTCTGGAGAGAAATGAGGAGGCACTTTTTCATGGAAAGGGTGGTGTTTAGGTGTAAGTGGCATACCAAGTAGGTGGTTTCCTTCAAATCAGTGGGCAGTTTTAAGAGGGGGTGGGCCAAAGAGAGGGGGAGGGTCACCGTTATGAGGGTCAGAGAGGAAGGGGCAACTGCTGAGAAAGGGGATGGCTAGCTGTACACTCGAGCAGACTTGATAGACCGCATGGCCTTTCTTTGCTGGCAGTTTCATATGTTCATATGTTTGTAGGACAGATTGAAAGACCTCAATATGTATACACTGGAAGAGAGGAGAGAACGGGTGGACATGATTGAGACCATCAAGTATTTTAAATGCTTGAACAAAGTCAGATAGGTGACATCTTTCAGTACAAGAGTTGCACAAGGATGAAAGGCACAATATGAGATTGGATGGGCGCAGAATAAGGGGGAATGTGAGGAAGTTTTTTCTTCAAGGAAAAGGTGGTAGATGATTGGAATAGCCTACCCCAGGAAGTGGAGAGTGCTGGCACAGTGGAGGGATTCAAACATACATGGGCTAGACATAAGGGAACCCTAAATGTGGGAAAGAGAGGTGAAAGCCAATGACCAGAAGGGTCAGTGGCTGCTGATGCAGGCAGGTAATACAGGTAGACTTGGTGGGCCTAGCGGTCCTTATCTTCTGTCAACTGCTATGTTACTATGTTACTATGTTTTTATATGTAGGTGTAAGATACTGCACCTTAAATCAGCACAATCATTTTGTTCTTGCTATATATAACCATGGTACTTGGGGAATATCAAAATGGCAGATAAACACATAAAGATATATCATCCCATAATGAGTCCTGTAAACAGGACAATAAAAAAATGCCATCATTAGTAGTGGAAGGTGATGTAGAAAATGTTGGCACCACTGTAATGAAGGGGTAAAATGGAAAAGGTGTCTGTCCAAATGGTTGTAATGATACTATTCCTAGTATGAAAAAGATATTTAGTTCAAATAGTTCAACTTCAACAGCACAGAAAATTCATAGTCACCTGACTGAATACAGTATTGTTCAAGATGGGCTAGTCCCTGTTGGTGGTTCTGCATTGATCATAGCACCAATGAGTAAATAAGCACTTTTGACTCAAACTAGAAGGTGAACATGACTGGGATGGAATTTTTGGTATGTGGAAATTTACATTCCACCAGATGTTCAAGGTGGGGGGCCATATCAAGCTTCAAAAAGTGCCAGCCAGCGAGGTAAGGGGGTTTGCGGGTGGGATGTGAGTTGGCAGGTAAGGTGGAGGGATACTGGACCACCACTGCTTCCTTGTAGTGTTGAAAATGGGCAATCAGGGGAGTAGAAGGTCGCACTAGGTCACCAGGGTATTCTATGAGATGCTTAGGGGGCGATCAGGGTGTCACATTAGACCACCAGGGAATAATTTTAGATATAAGAATGGGTGACTTGGGGGATACCAATAGACTGTGCACAGTGGCTTGGGCTGTTATATATGTTGCTCAGAGGAGCATTCATGGGGAATCACACTAGAACACCAGGGCTGACATTTTGTAAATGGCAATGATGCAAAGTGGCTGCTGCACCCAATGCAGATGAGACCATAACAGGCATGCAAATAGCCCCTTGGCACATTGCATGCCCAATGAGCTCATTTGCATGTTTGAGCTGAATATACCCCTGCAGGATCTCGTGGGTACCACTATGTTCTGTGGGCTATATTCAGCCCAGCTCTGTGTTGGAACAGCACAGCTGCACGTATTGTTGTGCCAATACAGCTCAATATTCAGTCAGATAGCACCACTCACGATCTGACATAATACAACGGCAGCTTGGTCAGGTGTATCCATAATTGCAGCACAAATATTTGTGCTGCACTCATCCTTTTGTTTGAATATCTGGCCAGGATTCTCTTGGCGCTCAATATTCAAAAAAGTGCAAAATGGAGCACAGACATTTGATCTGTCTTGCCACAGCACCAGTGGGCAAAAACTCTATATTCAGTCGAATAGTGCCGGGTACTATTCATCTGAATACAGATCCTGTGTTGCCCAGGGCTAAGCCACTTAGCCCCGCCCAATAGCACCACTGAAATAGGGCCCCAGCAATGACTAGTGCAAGGGAAAATCTTACAATATTCAAAAGTTCCCATGCAAATGAGCCCATTGAGCATGCAAGGCACTAAGGGCCATTTGCATGCCCATTATGGGCTCATTTGCATGGGGTTGGAGGCCCTTTAGTGTCAAATATTGCCCATCCTGTGAGCTGTCCCTCTTGCTAGCAGCTGAGCCCCTCCTTCCAATCACACTCCCATGTGTTTACTCACATGTCCTTGGTGTTTAGCGTTGCCCACTGCACTCCAGTCCTGGTTCCGTTATGTACAGACATATTCCTGGCATTCAGTGGTGCCCCCCATGTTCATCGATCGATGACTGATATGTAGACTTTATGATATCCCTGGTGTCCTATGGTCCCTCTCCACACCCAATCTCCATCCCCGTACATAGAAATGCCCCCCCACTCAGGTGTGTCACAACTCCCGCCCAATGCTACGGCTGGCCAACCACCGCCATGCCACTCCTGTATGAGGTGGCCCCTCCCATCAACAAGACCTCATCCCACTGAAAAGGCATAGCCATGCCTGCAGCCTCTGTCTGCCCCTACTGATGCTAGTGGTAACCCCACCCACCCACGGCTACAATGAATCCCGTGTCCCCATACCATACTTTCAGTGCTTCACTGTAACCACAGTGGGTGATGCAGCCCCTCCACACAGCAACTCAACCACCCACCACCTTATAATAGCAGGAATTGTGCTTCTTATTTATATTGGGCATCCCCTATAAATATGCAGCACGCTCCCTATTACTGTCACATGTCAGGTGGATGTGGTGGTGTGTGGTGGGGCTGCATCACCTGCTGTTGTTAGAGCATGCCACTGACAGTACAGTAAGGGGGACTAGGGATGGGTCATCGGTGCCATGGGTGGGTGTGGGAACCACTACCACTAATGGGTGTTGATAGGGGCTGCAGGTGCAGCTAAGCCTCTGCTACAGGCTGGAGCTTTAATTTTTTGGGGGGCTATATCACATAGGAGTTGCACAGCTATGGCGGGCCAGCCATGGCCATGTGGAGGGGGATGTTGTGACACATCGGGATGGGGGCATTTCTATGTATAGGGATCAGGTGATGGAAGAGACCAAGGTACCCGGGAGATAGTACTACACTATGGGAATGGGTGTCAGGAGGGGGAGGGACCACTGGACACCAGAGATATCATATAGGTTTCATTCCAGGTGGCAATCAGTGATCGGTGAATGTAGGGATGGAGGGGGGGCACCACTGGATGCCAGGGATATTTCTGTATGTAACAGGACAAGGATCAGAAGGCGGAGGCACCGCTAGACAACAAGAACTTTTTTTTTCAAATCAAAGTTTATACATTTTTTTAAGAATAATGAGAACACATCCAGAAAAAATAGTCTGAGTTATACATAAAACCAGAAAGACAATATACTCTGGAACTGTTTCCCCTCCCAACCCTCTCCTCCCCCCCTCATAAACATCGAACCCACACCCCCTATTCAGCACAACCATTTCTCGTAAACATATTCATCAAGCTATTAACTGAATACAATATAGGATAAATTAAATGGAGAACAGAATATGAAGAGGCTCCCATATCCTTCTGTATCTGTTCAGCCTATTATTGAGGCTTGCTACCATTTTTTCTGTTCTGAGATTAGCAAGTAATTCTTTTAGCCACTCAGAATAAGAAATGTCAGTATTGTCCTTCCAATGATGGAGAATGACATTTTTGACTGATAGGGCCATCAGGGCTATGTGGTATCATCTGGTGGTTACTGAAATTCTGGCATAATCACCTAAAAGACATACTTCAGGGGTAAAAATGTTGGACAAACCTAACAGGGATCGGTCCTTTGCTGGATGTCAGTCCAGAGAGTTGTGGCTTTAGGACAGGTCGAAAATATGTCATAAATAGAACCCTCTGCCTGTTGGAAATGAGAGCAAGTGGGTGAATCAATAAGACCATATTTATATAATTTTTGAGGGGTGTAATATATATTATGTAATATATGGAATTGAGTCACCCGTAGCCTATCCTGAGTGATATATTTATGACAATTATGCCATAAGGTATTCCAATAAATTTCCTGATTGGGAAAAAACAAAGTCCAGTACTGCACAGGTGCAAAACAAGTTGGGTACATCCAGTTATATAAGATCTTGTAAATACTAGATACAGAATGTGATGAGTTGCCCGTAAGGGTCAGCTCCTCCAGGAAAGTTTTAGTTCCCTTTTGGGGAGGTGTAACACCAAATACTTTCACTATTAAGTGTCTTAACTGGAAAATTTTAAAAGTAAATTTAGTGAGAATGTTGACATTTTTTAATATCTCAATGGAAGAAGATCATAAATTATCTGTTGTGACAAAATAGGAGAGCTGGATATCCTCCAATTGGGGAAGCCAAATAAGTGTGATCAGCTTGTTATCTATTTTTAAATTTGGATTACCCCTAATAGGTTGTATTAAATCAGAAATATGATTATACTTAATAAAGGTGCATATCTGAGTGTGAACTCTAAGAGAAATTGTGATGGGGGTTGATTTTAAGTTTAGGGGGAGAGCACAGGGTTTGATATGGAGCAGGGCAACTGGTGCTAGACCATTTGCTTGAATGAGGGACAATTCAATTTTAAGCCAATTAGGAACAAAAGCAGGATTCATTTCCTCTGTATGTCCTAACCATTTAATATATTTAACAATATGGCTTTACCAGTGACAAAATATTAAATGAGGTACACGGAGACCTCCTTTATCCTTGGGTGCTGTTAATTTGTGAAAAGCAATCCTAGGCTGCCTATTGGCCTAGATAAATTTTATAATCAAACCATCGATTTCGCTGAATCAGGTTAAAGGTAACCAGATATTGAGTAGGTACAGGGGGTAAAAGAGCCTGGGAAAAACATTCATTTTGATTAAATTAACTCGGCCCCATAAAGAGATGGGTAATTTGGACCAGCTACAACAAGAACTTATGATTGCACATATGGCAGTGGGATTGGAGGGTGGGTGGGCACTCTTGCCAGCAGGGAGTACTATGTTGGGGTGGGGACACCAGTGCACTACCTCTGGCAACCTTTAGGGTTGTGCTGGATTAAGACTAGGTTTTTGTCAGCTGTATTTTCTCCGTGCATGGATACCACTCAAATTGCCCTTGCACAGAGGAAATATTCTGAATATCAGACTGAGTTGATATTCAGATCCCAACCCCCATTTTCATTATTTTGCCTTGCACTCCCCTCCACTCTTTACCCCAGTGCAAGCTCAGTGCACCTGCACTGTCTGGGGTTTTGAATATGGCTCTTCCTCACAAAATCCAGTTTCTGCGGGCAAACTGGGGTTTACACCTGGGCAATCTTTTCAATATCTGGCTGCTGCTGTCATTTACTCCAATATCTGAAAGGAAATAATTCCAACCTTCTTCCCTGTATTTTAATTTTTTTCTGCTAGGAAATAAGTTATTTAGTTTCCTTTTGCTATTCAAACTTGCCAAATCCTTTCTTGTTCTTTTTTTTTCTCACTGCTCTAATTCTATTATTTAGTAATCTAGAAAGGTTGCTTTGGCCATAAAGTCTTCTGAATGACTGAATTCTAAAGAGTAAAGTACGCCTTATGTTTTTCCTGTATAATTCAAATCATTCCTGTAGATAGCCTCAGAGCCACAATATCACATCTAACTGTATTCCCTGTTTTCACCTTGTATGCAAGATCAACCTTTTGCCCTATTTAAATAGTACATACATTAACATGCCACTGGCAATATACCTTTTTTTTCAACTAAATAAATAATTCTTACTACAGTAGTTCTAACTACTTACCTTCAAGGCTAGTCTTAGGGTAAGTGGCTCCCTAAAGACCAGTTCGAAAAAGCCCCACTAAAATAAATAAATAAATCATGACTTAGTTTTTTTTTGTATGCCAATGTATTCTTGGCACCCCTATTATTGGGCACCCTAGGCGAGAACCTAGTTTGCTACCCTTAAGGATGGTCCTGCTTACCTTAAATGCTTTCTGCTACAGAAACTTGTTTGAGAAGTTTACTTACTGTATTATCACAAAGACACCTTGAACAAGTATGATTTGTATTGCTATGTGATTGCTATTTGAAAAATAGTTCATGTTGCATATTATGCTATATAAGTTTCCTAATAAGAATTTATTGTTTATCACACTGCTGTGTGTTCTACTACTGTATATGCTGTATATTTTTACAGTACTACTCCTTATTGATAGTAACCATTTTATTATAACGTATAGCATTTCCTGAGTTCTAATACTGCTTAAGGTATTTCAAAATACTTTAATTGAGTTGCACTGTGCCTTTGTAAGTCTTCATGTATTGTATTGTATTCAACTATTTGCTTTACATTTTTTTCCTACTCACCTTATTATGGGGCCTCACTGTAATATTCATTTGTTCTCTTGCTGAGTTCTTGCCCTAGAACGGTTGCCAGTAGTTTCGCTATCTCTATAAACATGAAACTTTTATATCGACTTGTGTGTAGTAGTTATTTTCTTGGTTGCTCTCACCCCACCCCCTCACGGGTTGCACCTTGAAATGAGATGACTAAGTGCATCTTTCCAGGTCAACAATTTTCAAAGAAATAATTTTGGCTTGAGTTTTAGCAGAGCTGCTCTAACACACTAGCACAATGGTGTGTCACACCACCACACTGGTCATGAGAAATCAGACCTAAACTGTGTTCATGCTTCACCTGTATTAGACGTTGTGAGACATGAATAAAAACATGCTTATAGCTTCTGCCATCTGCTGCATGAAGTCCTTTATAAGATAAATAATGTCTCTACCATGGATTTGAATCACCTGCATTCGACTAGCTACATTTGTACCAGGGTTGAATTAGACAGAACACAGCCAGTCTAGCTTGTGTATTTTCCAGGAGGAATAGCTTTGAGACAGAAATTATTTAGAGGTAAAATAATTATTTGAAAACTATATTAATGCAAGGCACTAGAAAAGGGAAAGAGCACCAAAAGTTAATTGACCACTGGCATAATATTTAGACATCACTGCAGGTGCTTAATCAATCATTCTGTCCCTTTGGACTTAATTAGACCAAATTTACAAAGAATGACACCAGTAAAGACGTTAAACAGTAACAAGTCATCTGCTATCTTGCTGTTTAGGCAAGACTGAATTCCATTGTTTTTTCAATTTTGTGTATTTGTTTGCTCTTATACAATTTTTATATCAATATCTGCAATTTTTAGCAAACAAACCTTGCATATCTTCACTCAGGAGCAAATATTAGAATTAAATGTTTTTATTCTAATACATACAGTATTTTGTTAGTTTAGGAATGTCAAAGACACAGATATTAGAAATGTCATGGCATAGAAGCTGTAATAGAATATGGTTAGTAAATTAGAACAGAAACTGACATTTCTTTAATACTACAGTCTGTTACAGGTCATAATAATCTAATCTAATTCCCTCTAGAGGATGCATGCACACACAGAGGATTAAAAGAATAGTACCTGTACTGTTTTCCTGGATTTGAGTAAAGCATTTGATACAGTGGATCATGAATCATTAATCTCCTCTCTTAGCTCTGTAGGCCTTGATTCACTCTCTCTCAATTGGTTTAGGTGCTATCTCTCTGGAAGGTTACAATTGGTAAAAAATGAAAATTACCTATCTACCTCTAAACCACTGCTAAGAGGTGTACCGCAAGGCTCTATCCTAGGCCCCATCCTCTTTGCCATTTATATTAATAACATTGATGCCGACCTCTCTCAAGCTAACATTCATCTGTTTGCTGATGATACTGTATTATATGTCAGCAATCCCTCACCATCAAAAGCCTGTGAACTGTTACAGTCAAATTCTCCATCCTACAACACAACCTATTGGAAAAAATTACTTCTAAATGCCAAAAACAAAAGCTATGTTCTTTTGCAACAAAGAATTGCTCTGCCACTACCCATCATTCATCACCCCACAATTATCCACCTTATTTGGAGAAAAGCTGGAATTTGTGGATAAATTCAAATATCTTGGAGTCTGGATTGACAATAAGCTTGACTACTCTGTCCACATTGAAGAGCTATTAAAAAGTTGAGACAAAGGCTTGGCCTATTTTACAGAATAAAACACTACCTTACCAGAGACTCCAAACAAAGATTAATCCAGGCATCATTCCTATCCCTTATTGACTATGCTGACTTTCTCTGGCCATTGCTCACTCTCCTCTTAAATAAGCTGGACACCCTGTATCATAGAGACATCAGATTTATTACAGACCTTCCTCCAGCACCCATCATTGCTCTCTTTACATGGCAGTCAATTGGACATCCCTACAGCACAGAAGAAAAAGGAATGCTGCAGTCTGGATCTTTAAAAGCTTTATCAGGCAAACTCCTCCTATATCTCAGACTGTTTCACCCGAATCACATCTAGGCCATACACCTTAAGGATCAATAAGCTCATTATGCTAAAGATTCCCAATACCTGCACCTGGTTTGGGAGGGCTGCTATCAGCTATTCCTAGCATTTGTCTGGAACTCACTCCAAAAATCTATGAATCTGAATACCCTCTTACCTTATCATCCTTCAAAGATTATACCGCCCTATTTCCAGAGTTGTGCAACTGCTTCCATAAGGCCTAGTCTCCCATCCAACCTACACCCTCCTTCTGTAATCCACTATGTTTAGTTTCCCTTCTTCTACCCAGTCAGTTATCACATTTCATATAAAGCCTACAAAAGCCCTATTATTTGATTATTATCCCTGCTATATCTATTATCCTCTTCATTTTTACAGGTTAAGTTATTTTACTGTGCCTTGTATATCTGTAAATTTTGTATATATCTCTTATTTATTTGATTGTACTAATGTTATGCTATTCTCATGTCTTTGTAAAAAAACTTGTACCCTTATTTGTATGACCACTCAGGTCCATCTTGTAAATGAGCTACGCTCAATGATGTTCGCCTGAATAAATAAAGATTTTGATTGATTGATTGATTGATTGATTTCTATCTTTTTCAGATCCCCCCCACCACCACTAGCAGATCCCTTGCAAATCTTCCAACCACTACTCTTGCATTAAATACTCCTCAGCTCCAGCTCCCAAACTTCCCAGTCTCACTGATGAGGGTGTGGTGACCTGATATCATATTCTGACTGGCTGTAGGATTGCTGTCCAAATATACTGTATGCCCTCACTCCAAAGATGCAACTTTAAATGTCACCCTTACTTTTTGACACCTTGTACCATGATTGGCTACTAGATTCCTGGCAGACTGTTTAAATCCCTTTAACACATTTCCCATGAGAACTGGGGGCAAGGCACAGGCAGCAGAACAACTGCCATGTTTGTTTATATTTTGTGCAATCCCATGTGGGTAGTTTGAGGCCTTGGTTATGGTACTTTAGCATGTTCAACATATGGCAAGGTCCTCTAGGTGGTGGATGTTCTGACTGCATCCTTTATCATGCAGTCAAAGGCCATGATTACATAGATGTATAGTAGGGGGAAGATAAGAGTTTCTGCCCCATTGACTTCCCTGGGGCTGGGTGAAGACTGTGGTCCCACACCTGCCATCCCCCACTGTACCATACCAGAAATAGAACTATGAAAAGAGCAGGAACATCAGTGGCTGTCATTAGAAAACTGCTGAGAAAGCCTTGAAATTGCCATTATGCAATGCCCCCAAATAAGAGTGTGTGTGTGTGTGTATGTCTTTGCAATGAAACAAAAGTAAGACAGTTGCATCTCAGTTGTACATTTAGATACATAGATACATAGACAGTGTCGGCAGATAAGGGCCTATGGCCCACCCAGTCTGCCCATTTGAGCTTGTAAGTTCAGTTTGTTTTCCTAGAAGTCTGTTGCCCCTTACCCCTGACCTCTAGAATTCCTTTATGTCTATCCCATGCATTCTTAAATCCCGTGATTGTTTCATCCCCTGCCACTTCCTCTGGCAGGGTGTTCCCCTTGTCCACCACCCGTTCTATGAAGAAATTCTTTCTCATGTTTCCTCTGAATCGTCCTCCCTCCTTCATCCCATGCCCTCTTGTCCTGGAACATCTTTTTCGCTTAAAAATAGTGTTTTCCTGCACCCTGTTCCTCCCTGTAAGATACTTGTATGTCTCTATCATATCCCCTCTCTCCCTCCTCTCCTCCAGGGAGTACATGTTCAGTTCCTTCAACCTGTCTTCATAGGACTTGTGATGCAATCCATGCACCATCTTTGTTGCCCTCCTCTGAACCTTCTCTACCCTGTCTATGTCCTTACATAGGTATGGTCTCCAGAACTGTACACTGTACTCCAGGTGGGGCCTCACTAGTGTCTTGTATAGCGGAATTATGACCTCCCTTTTCCTGCTGGTGATGCCCCTGCTTATACATCCCAGCATCCTATTTGCTTTACTTGCTGCCTTGTCACACTGTTTCCCTACCTTGAGGTCATCAGAGATGACAACCCCAAGATCCCTTTCCTGCTTGGTGCATGCTATATCCTCACCCCCCAACTGATATATTGTGCCAGGGTTTTTGTGCCCCATATGCATTATCTTGCACTTCTTTGCATTGAATTTCAACTGCCAAACCCCTGACCATTCTTCAAGTTTCTGCAGGTCGCTTCTCATTCTGTCTACACCCTCTGGTGTGTCTACTCTGTTACAAAGCTTTGTGTCATCAGCGAACAGTGAAATTCTGCCTTCTAGGTCCGGCACAATGTCACTGATGAAGATGTTGAATAGGACCGGTCCCAGCACTGATCCCGGTGGTACCCCACTGGTCACTCTTCCCTCTGTGGAGTGACAGCCATTTACCACCACCCTTTGTGTCCTGCCACCCAGCCAGTTACCTACCCACCACACTACTGTCCCGCCCACACCCATATTCCCCAGTTTGTGTAATAGTCTTCTATGTGGCACAGTGTCAAAGGCCTTGCTGAAGTCCAGATAGGCCATGTCCATTGCCCTCCCCTGATCCACCTCCCTAGTAACCCAGTCAAAAAATTCAATGAGGTTGGTCTGACATGACCTCCCCCTGGTGAAACCATGCTGCCTTGGGTCCTGTAGTCCATTGACAACCAGATGTTCCACCAATCTCTCCTTCAGTAGTGCTTCCATGATCTTCCCCACTACCGAGGTGAGGTTGTCTTGTCTGTAGTTCCCTGCTTCCTCTTTGTTCCCACTTTTGTATAATGGGACTACATCTGCTGTCCTCCAGTCTTTGGGTACCTCCCCTGTTTCCAGTGACCAGATAAACAGGATAGCCAGAGGTTCAGCCACCACCTCTCCTAGTTCTTTAAGGACCCTGGGGTGCACCCCATCTGGCCTCATTGCTTTATCAACTCTTATTACTTCCAGTTCCTTCAGGACCCTTTCTCGTGTAAAGGGACTTGTGTCCATTTCTGCACCATTCTCACCCCTTGTACTCCCTTCAGACCCATTACCCTCCTCTTCCTCAGTAAAGACTGAGCAGAAATACCTGTTCAATATGTCAGCTTTACTGTTGTCATCCTCCCGTGGCCCCCATCCTCCCCTTCAGTCTCACTATCCCTCCCTTTGTCTTTCTTTTTCCTTATGTACCTGTAAAAGGTTTTGTCCCCTCTACCCACTGATTTTGCAATGTGTTCTTCTGTCTGAGCTTTGGCTTCCCTTACTGACCTCCCTGCCTCCCTTTGCTTCTCCTGGTACTTCTCCCTATCCCCTTCTGCCTGTGTCTTTTTGTATTGCCTGAATGCAATCTTTTTGGCTTTCACTTTCTTTGCTACCTCTTTGGAAAACCATAATGGTCTCCTCTTCCTTTACCTCTTGCTAACCTGCTTAATGCATAATTCTGTTGTTCTTGTAATCCCCATTTTAAATACTGCCCACTGTTCCTCAACCCCTGATTCCCCATTCCATAATGCCTCTTTCAAGTATCTCCCATTTTCCCAAAGTCTGCCCCTAAAATCCAGGATACATGTTTTGTGTGGTTTGGTTCTGCTCTTTCTGTGATTTCAAACCACAATGACTGGTGGTCACTGTTTCCCAGGTGCTCCCCCACTGTTACCCCATCACACTGTCCCTGTTTGTGAGCACAAGGTCCAGTATTGCCTTCTGCCGAGTTGGTTCCATGACCAGTTGCTTGAGGAAGGCACCCTGAAGGGAGTCCAGGATAAATCTGCTCCTAGTTGATGCTGCTGCTGGGATGCTCCAGTCCATGTCTGGAATATTGAAGTCTCCAACCAGTGCTACCTCACCCTTGTCTGCCATCCTTTGGATGGCTAGCATCAGCTCCCTATCTGTTTCTTCCTCCTGGGCTGGTGGTCTATAGACCACACCTGTGCAGATGGCTGTCCCCATTTTCCTTTCCAGCTTAACCTACACCTATCTCAACCCTTGATGTTTTAAAGTTGAAAACAACTCAGGATAACACATGGATTACATATGAGTATGAAGCGAATCTCTTGGAAATTTAAATGTAATAAAAGTTTGTGGTTTTTGACTTAAATGTTGGTTTCATTCTTAAAGGTAAAATATGTTCCACAGTTATAAAGATTAAACTGATTTCATCTTTGGACAATTCTCAGCCTACAAAACCGTTTCTACTTTGAAATGAGGGAAGCCTTGATGTTCAAGAGGCATGTTTCCTTTTCAAATAATTCTACTTTGCACTAAATTACACAACCAAGGAACAACATTTGGGGTACATCATTAAACAATCCCAAGCAACTTGCAGGCAAAGAGAAAAAAAACCCAAAAAAACATTTTTTTCACTTTTCAATATTTATCATAAAAGCTGCAGGAAATGGTGCTTCCACCTAGATATCTCCTGTTCAACAAGCAAGATGTATTCTGAGGCCCTGGGTAAATGATCATATCCTAAAGCTAACATGCTTAGTCTCCACAGAGAGTGCTACCCAACCAGTGAATAAACAATCTGCTAGAAAAGCTACAGTTTAGCACTGGCATAAACCAATGGAATGGAGGACCAGTTGTGAAAACACATTGAAAAGCCATTGCACTGTACAGTATTTGTAAGTTTGAACATTTAACTTGCCCCAATTGCCAGTGATGGTGCATGTTCAGAATCCCAAATTCATTTGAAATTTCTGAAATCCTCATACATATTTTATGAGTGACATTTGATAGAGAGATAGATAGATAGATAGATAGATAGATAGATAGATAGATAGGTAGGTAGGTAGGTAGGTAGGCAGGCAGGCAGGCAGGCAGGCAGACAGACAGATAGATAGATAGACAGCTAGAAGAAATTATATTGCCTGAATGAAAATATTTTATTCATATTCACATATGAAAGGGCAAGACCAAGTTTTGAAATTCTTGTCCCTCACAAGTGATGGCAAACAGTATATTTTGAGTCAAGATACTGCATGTTTGGTTTTATGTCTCTATTTAGTAGTTATCATATTAAATCATGTTTTTGTGAAGATGCAACTGTTTCTTTTTTTATGTCAACTGCTGATTGCAGTGCAGCTCGGTGATACTATGCTGTCATCATCTGCATGAAAGCTGCTCTCTAATTGAACCAGTATTTCATCCTGATACACCCAAGTTTCAAGATATCAGTTGTGACCTACCCAGCAGGAAAGATAACATGTTATCTTCGAGGTTGAGAATGTCTTTAGAAAATACACAGTAGAGTTCTGTTAAATACACAGTCTAAATCCCAGTTAAATGTATTCATTTATCAGGTCTATTCTTTAATTGTTGAAACTACAGGTTACAATGTCATGTCACAGTCTCAGTCTAGAACTAGGGCAACTTTTACTCAAGAACATAGCTACCAGGAGGTTGTTGAATTTTTGATTGTAGTAACAAAATGAAAATGAATTAACTAAAACATGTTTAGATGAAAAATTAATATCTTGTTAAACAGAAGTTGTAAAATACCATGGTTGGAGTGTGTTAGACTTTCACATATAGTAGTACAATAGGAAAAGGCTATGCTTGGAACTGAGCAGAAAAAAGATAATAGTGACCCCTTCATACAGTCCTATGTTACAGCCTAGAATGTCCCTACTTCTAGCTGAGACTGTGGTTGGGAGGTTTCAATCTACATTCGGCAGATTGAAGCCCCACCCCCAGCAGCACCTCCCTTTTTCTGTCATTGTACTGATGGCGTCCTCCAGTTCCTTATACAGTTCTTCCCCCTAAGCTGGGATTCTATACGTTACTGCAGTGTGAATAGTGGCTCTGGTTCCTGTCTACAGGGTGACCCACAGTACCTCCAACTGCTCTTTCCCCCCTAGTTCCCTTGCATTTCCTTCACCTTGATACCATCTCTTACATCCTTACAACTCTGCATTAATGGTATCACCACCCAAGACCTGAAAATCATTGTTGACACATTCAATGCTGCTTTCACAGACCTTAGTTCTGTACTTCCACCTGATTTCTTCAAAGAGGATGACACTCCTAATTCCCCAACCTCCCCAGACCTCACTAGTCACCCTCCTTTTTACTTTAAATCGGTCAAGATGTACCAGGTGCACAGCTATGTTACCAAAGCCATTCGTAAGTCCAGATCTAGCAATGACTCTCTTGACCTTAGACTTCTATCACTCACTCTTGAAGAAGTACTCCTATCTCTGACCAGGATTTTCAACCTTTCCCTCAGACTTAGCCAGTTCCAGGACAAATGAAAATCTGCTACGCTTACCCCCATAACAAAAGTGGTGTCAAAAATGCACATGAGAACTTCCATCCAATTTTCATTCTACCTCAACTCTCTGAGGCCCTGGAATGTATAGTTGCGGACCAGCTTACCGACTTCCTGGACATGCATAACATTCTGTGCAGGCAGCAACATGGCTTTAGAAAGGGTCATAGAACCACCACAGCACTACTTGAATTTACCGACACCATCCACCACTCACTGGATAACAGACAACAAACTGGGTCTGCTTTCATTGATTTAACAAAGGCCTTTGATACAGTCAACCACCATCTCCTGCTTGTCCAGCTACCATCTGCGGGACTCTCACCCAACTCTGTGAACTGGTTCAAAAGCTAAGTAGATAACCGGTCCCAAAGTGTAAAAATTGTGGACACTGTCTCAGATGCCAGACCAGTCCATTCTGATGTCCCTCAGGGTTTTATATTGGGCCCCCTCCTCTTCAGCATTTTTTGAACACACTGCCAGACTCCTGTCCAGAGCAAATCTTGCTCTACGCTGATGATGCTGTTATCCTAACCTCCCACCATGATTCAAATCAGCTACAAGAGAACCTTCAGCGGAGTTTCACTGCAGTTCAAAACTGGTTTTTAAAACATAAACTGATCCTGAACCAGTAAAAAACAAAGACAATGCTTGTCAGCAGCTCACACAGCAAGAACAACCAGTATCACCTCTCCATAAAAACCAAGCAAGGAGTCATCCTAGAACAAGTCCATACCTTTAAATACCTTGGCCTCACCCTTGACTCCAAATTCTCCTATGCTGACCATATTAATAATATGGCAAAAGTGGATAACACCAGACTGGGCCTTGTCTTCCGCCATAGGAAGCATCTAACCACCGAAGCCCTGTCTGTTGCCATCCAGAGCTCTGTTTTTAGTATTATAGACTATGGATTCATTATCTATGGCTCTGCCACTGCCACCTCGCTCAAATGTGTTTCTACCTCCCTGAATAGTGCCTGTCGACTCATCACTGGAGCCCACCATCTAACCCATACTTGCGACCTCTACTCCCAAACTGGATGGCTACAACTCAACAACCGAATAAAGTATCAAACATGCATCGCAGCAAAGAAAATAATGATGGGCATTGCCCCCACCAGGAGTCTGCTCCCTCCTCAAACCCAGAGTCAACCATTGTAACACCAGGAGCTCAAAACCCCTAACCCTGCAAATCCCTTACTGTCACACAACCCAAGGCCAAAGGTCCTTTGCATATAGGGCCCCTAGCAGGCTAAACAGTCTCACTACTGACATCTCTAACTCTCCAACACTGGGCACTTTCAAGGTTAAGCTTCACCTCTCATTAGCAGGCTCAAGCACCTGTGAATGCCCTGCTTAATGCAATACCCTCCACGCTACTGCCCATAGTCCCTGATGTCTGCTGTGGCCAACCTACGTAGCACTTCATCCCTACTATGCCCAACATTTGCTCTTACCCCTTTGGCTGCCTTTCTTTGTCCCACCCCCCCTTTCCTAGCTCCTCCTCACACCAACATTTTCTTTGTTGCCTACTGCTTCCTAGTGTTTCCTGTAAAGTCCATGTAATAACATGTTATGACGATTGTGTTACTGATTGTTTTATAATGTTATGTAACCTGTATGGCCTGTATGCCTGTATTTACTGATATGGAACCTTTGTAAAAGAGCTTCAGCTCAAAGGTATTTGTAATCCTAGAATCAAATAAACAAATAAACATACAGTACAACCCATCCTTCCTTCCTTCCTTCCCAACCTGTCCTTCCTGAACTGAGTGTAGCCTGGAATGACCATGTCCAAGTCATGATTTCCTGTGCACTGTGACTCTGTAATAGCCACAATATCTAAGACCGCCTCCTTCTTGATGGCCTCTAGGTCTGGAATTTTATTTTCAACACTCAATACCTTTGCACACATGGCCCTCCACACCTTCATCCCACTCTGCCTGAAACACCCATTTCTCCCCTTGTGCCTGCATCCTTTCCACCTCTTTTTTGTAACTTTTGTTTCCATCATCCTTGTCCTCTACTTCACTGTTGTTCCCATTACCCTTCTTCCTGGGGGGTTCCCTTCCCCTCAGGTCCTCCCTTCCTATTGCTGTAGTGTGTTGGGGTAGTTGATGCTTCCCTTTACCTTTCTGCCACCCCCTCCACTAATTTAAATGTTTATCAACTTAACATCAAAACTCATCTACTGAGGGCTACAGTTCCTCTCCCTGAATGATGCAGGCTATCACCTCTGTATAGACCCATATCCCTCTATGTTGTTCCCCAGTATCCAATGTAGCCAAATCCCTCTTCTCTGTACCATTCCTTCAACCATGAGTTGAAGCTCTTGGTGTGGAGTACCCAATCCTTCTTTTCTCGTGGGTTCTGGTTGCCCTTCCCCTCATGGAAGAGAACTTCTTTTGTCTTGTGTCATCCAAAATTAACAGATTAACATGTAATATCCAGGATTGGATAAATTCCACTGAAACCAATATTCTTCATATAATTATTAGGTTTATTGAGACATAACACAACCTGGGCAACATTTCATAGCTAACATCACCACTTTCCCAGGCCCACAGTATTTACACTCTGTTAAAATATCAAAAACAATTTGTCTGAAAATTGTATAGTGACAATTTACAAGGCACCTCTGTGCTCCCCTTCATCCACACTCAGCATTGGAAGGGTACCCAATCCTTCCCCAGGTCATAGACAGGCAGCACCTCAATGAAATCTACTGTGAACACTACTTGTCTTAGACCCCTCCCAGTTTCCTGAACTATTCCTGTTCAGTCCCTACACAGTTCCCTGAACTCTCCCTGTATAGCGCATAATGCAGTAACTAACAAAAAAGCAAAATGTAAATATTGTCCTGCAGCTTAATTGTTATTGTCTTCTCTACAGATAGTTAATTGTTTTTCTCAGCTGTATCATCTCTAGTGGCAGCTGAGGAAAAAATATTTTAAAAGATTTCTGAAGGTAAATGCAACATTTACATAAAACAGAGGCATATAAATAGCTACAAAATGATATGTACAGTGTAGAATGTGTGCATAGCAGGAAGTAGATTCTGCACAACTACCAACAGGACTCACAAACTTCAGACTTGATAAATAAGGATGGAAGTGTTTTTATTTATTTATTTATTTTGTTGAATTATTCAACATACTGTTGAAATTTAAGGATAAGCAATGATTGACAAAATACCTTTATGCAGTATACAAGACATATTATACTTGGTCTTATACTTCATAGTAGGGCAATAGTAGGAATGTTGCCCATTATGGTTGTCCCCCACTTCTCAGTGTGCAAGACTTAACAAGTATCCATCCTTTATTAAGGTGCCCGATTTATTTTTAAATGCTGGAAATCTATTTGCTTAAACAACATCCTGTGGTAGCCTATTCCACAGCACAATCACCCTGGGGATGAATACATATTTCGTAATATTCTTGCTTGGAGTTGTTTTAGAGGTAAATGCAAAGTTTAGATGCAACAGAGGCATGTAAATAGCTACAAAAACAGCAACAGGCATAATTTCACAGATTCTCTCCTCTCTCAAAAGTCCATAAAGTCAAAGATGTTGGATGAAGAAATATTTATAAGCAAAATCAATTTGAATAGTTAAATTGTGGAGTGGCAGCAATTTTGTTTTTACAATTTTAGGCAGGAGAAAGCACACTGAGCTAAAGCCCAATTTCAGGTACATCCCAGGAGCACATGGAGGTTATGTGATTTGCTCAGCATCACACAGTATGCAATTGGAGGTGGTGAGAAACAAACCCATGGTTGCATGATGCACCAAGCTCATTTACAGCTCAATCCTCTAAATCATAGAATATGACTTCAGTTGTAGTATGCTGAGAACATAAACATGTCTGCAACAAACAGAAAAAAGAAACAGTTCCTATATATTACTCAAAGTAATATAATGTGAGGCCCTGTTCTCAAAGCTTATTTGGTACATTACAGACTTTTTGCAAATGTGCTGGTTGTCACTATATTTGCGAAAGACCCCCAACTTGATGCAGGCAGCACAAAAAGGATACTTACAACACAAACGTGCTACGTACATACTCTACAATACTAAAGGATATAGCTATAGCCATATGCAGGTACAGTAACAGGCATAATTACTCACTCTCAAATGGTCATAAAGTCAAAGATGTTGACTGAGGAAGTGTTTATGCTACACACAACTTTGATAAGCTGGATGTTTATACAAACAATACATCATGAATTCAACTGACAAGAAAGTTTTACTTAGAAACATTTTTTATAAATATGGAAATACTAGGGGTATGCCAGTGTTGCCTCTGTTTACCACAAGTCATTTTCACTCATGTTTTGTATCACAAGGCAATACTTTGCCTGGCTTTCCTTTGCACTCAGAATTGCCTTCAACAAGATCCTTGTGCCTCAGTATCATGCATGTCAGTAACAATGGTGAATACTAATGCTGAGCACAAAACGTAGAAAATGAAGTACATTTGTCTTTCATTGCCATTAGTCGTGTTCACATTTTTAAACATATGCCCTTCAGTTTAAAACAGTATACAACTGGTGGGCCCCAAGGATTAATTTACTTATAAAATTGCAATAATGAGCAATAGGAGAAACTGATAAGGGCAAATTTAAAAGTTGTATGTATTTTTCATTTTGACATTCAGTTGCAGAAACAAAACAGTGAAGAACAAGCAGGTAAAGTTTGACAGTATTGCTCTGTAGCCCTCTTCATAGGAATTCATAGGATTCACAGGAATGTTTCGAGTCAGTAAGCATTAACCAAAAATGACTTGTAATTTTGCAGTAGATTGGTGCAATTCTCTTACCTCCCAAGTATTGGTCTAATCATGCCTTAAACATATCCATAGTAGCACTATTCAATACTGTCTCTGGTAGACTATTTCCCTATTGTCACAACCCTTTGGTTGATACAGGCCCCTCTTTTGTTGGTTTTATTCATCTCTCCCCTTCACTGATAATTATGGGTCCTTATATCCCTATTTACTATTTTCTTACCGAGCATTACACTCCAACAAATCACTTTCCCTAAATGCCCTGAACACGAGACATGAATCTCCCCTCAGTCATTTGTACTCTAGGGAGAATAGGTTCAGCTCATTCAGTCTCTCCTCATATGTTTAGTGGTTGTAGAATGTATCCTTTTGTTGCCCTTCTCTGTATCCTCTCCAAAAGTGCAATATCACCGATGTTTTGGGGTGCCCAAAACTGCACACAGAACTCCAAGTGGGGCCAAAACAAAGCATTATATGTTATCATCATGACTTTCTAATCCCTACTTCTAATATGTTTAAGATATAGCCAAGCATTCTATTTCCCTTCTTCACCACTTCTCATGTATTTTTGCCGAATATTAGTTTATTTGTTATCTTGTTGTCTTGATCTGGTTCTGGTTCATGTGGTTGTGCTTTTACACTCTAATTAATGGCTCACTCAAAATGCTGCATGAATCCAGAAAGACAACTAGTACATGGCTTCAGTGCTTTTGTGCTGAAATTCCTTGACATTTAGATTGCTTTCCTGTTTTGGGCTCCACTATGACCCAAACCAGTAAGTCTAAATTATAACTGGTTCATCCTTCCCCAAGGCTCTTACAGACAATGCACACCAATGAGTCCTGTGTAGGATGAAACAAGTGTATGTGTCTTCTTTTTTTCAGCCTTAGCAGATTGTGTGAGAGGTGGTTTGGCACCATGCAATCTTGCTTAAATCAGAACCAGTGTAAACTCTTTCATGGTGATTTTCACATGCCTCTTTTAATGCCTTCGCATTATGGGGATATGTTTAATTTTATATTTCTTTGAAATATTGCTTTATTGTCAATACCCTTTCTTAGTAACACTTGCATCAAGACTTTGTGCTGAGATTCTTTTACTTTTAAATTATTTTGCTATTTTGAGCTCCACCATGCCCTAAACTAATAAGACCAAACTTGAATGGTTCATCCTTCCATTGGGCTATTACAGATGAGGCACACTGATGAGTCCTGTGCATGATGAAACATGAGTCTTTGTCTTCTGTTCTCAGCTTTTGTAGAGTTTGTCAGCGGCCATGCACACTTGCTTAAAGTGGAACCAATCAAAACTCTTTCATGTTGATTTGCATAGACTTCCCAGGAAACTTCGCATAATGGGAATATATGTAGTTTTACATTTCTTTGTACATGGAACAGTATGCAATAGTGTGTCTGTCAGATGACATTGAGCTATGTTATCTTTTAATCTGTAGATCATCCACAGCATTTCTCTGCCTCACAGAGTGCATGACTGGCATCCTACATAGCTCCCCACTCTAGGCAGTCTTACTCATATAAATTTAATATGATGGGTTTATTCCTTGGTTTATTACCACAGGAATTTTACTTATGCTTTGCATCACTAGGACTTGTTACACTCATTATTATTTATATGTCTTGTTTTGTATATATTATTCTTTTTGTATAGCAGTTGTGGGTGCCATGTATCTGTGCAACTTTACAGCACTCTGAATAATCCACTTCTTGTCATTTGTGTGCATCCATGTTTTTATATGCCATCTTGCAAGTCATGCATTAACATGGTCCTTGGAATCAGTGTATCTACCTGGTTAACAAATAAATAAACTTATTAAAACAGTAGTATTCTGTGAATAATGTAAACCTATATTTGATAAAAAAATTTTAAAAGCTTGGGAAATGTGACATTAAATGAAATGATGTCATGCTTTAAGACAGCATGATGATGACAGAAAAGATATGCCTCACTTAATTCTAAGTGTTCAGTACATAGTCACAATGACTTGATAGGTCCCACATCTACTACCCTGAACAGACTTGTATCATGTCAGGAGAGCGAAGCCCCGACAACAAATCTGGCACAGCTACACAACCCATTTGACATCCACAGTGTCAAACAGGTAGTCAGAGCGATGTGCTGATACGCTGACTTCCGGTGTTGGCCACTCTTCCACAGTATCCGCGCCCCCCCGGATTTGCAAATCTATAATTCCAGGGAGTGTGCTTAGGGGATGTGTGTGGTGAAGCCCCCCATGCAAACAGTAAATGACTCCAGTGCTGTTGGGTCCATCAACACTTTGCCATGGCAATGTGATCACCGTCAGCAAAGTGTTGTCGCTGTAAAGTCCTTCAACAACTTTGTTGTCGAAGTGACTTAATGGAACTGAAATAACTAAACACCACACAAGTCTTGGGGGAAATGGTCACAGTGAAAGCAATAGGAATAGTACCTGGATAGAGGTGGGCAAAAGTTGTGAATTTTGCTTTTGCAGAACTTCCGCGAAAGATCAGAATTTTTGCAGAATTTTCCAAACTTCTGCCATTGGCGAGATTGGAATCTTCTGAATGTATTTGGTGGATTTTCACCCTGTTCTGAAGAATTTTTTGGCTGGACTCTGGAATAATACACATGAACTGTGGAATAATGTTTCTAAGGAATTTTTTTCCACAGTTTGATGAATTATTCTGCAATACATGTAATTATTCCACAGTTCAGTTATCAGTTCTGCAGACTTTCCCCCCACAGTTTAATAAAATAATCTGCAATTTATACATTTATTCCACCTTTCTAAGTCAGAATTTCTACAACAGTTGCTAATTTAATTTCCACACTTTCGTGGAAGCTAAATTCCGACTTTCACGGAAATTCCACCAGCAGAAGTTTTTTTTGTACACTTCTATACCTGGTTCATTTGGATGGTGTAATGGAAACTGAAATTATTATTTGATTTGTACATTTGGAATGTTTCAAAATATACTGTTAATGTGCAGCAAGCACTAATTTGTTCCAGAAGGAAAAATGTTACATGAACAAACCAGGATCTTTAAATAGCATGGCTTTATACAGTAGTCTACTTTACTTTTTACAAAGGTCGTAGGAAAACTGCAGAAAAGGGTATCCAAAAATATGGATATTTTGTGCAAAAATTACAGTGAAATTGTGGGGGCTCACAATACATCCTCAATACTCCCCGATTAATCTTGTATTTTTGGGGAGAGTTATTGATCAGCATAATTTGTTACATAAATATATTTCAACTTGTATAAGCGTTCACATGAAGAAAGGTGTGTGTTCTTGAAATAAATGATAAATTTATCAATATGTAACATATCTTCAAAAATCTAAGACATCGACTGCCTCATCTAGAGCTAACTAGATTTTAGTTAGTAACTCAGTCAGTCTATATTAAATACATCCTGAAGTAACATATTTTATCAGTTTGGATATGTAAAATAATGAAGCCTGTTCAATAATACCTGTATTTACTGCACTCCCTCTCTCATCTGCCTACTTTGGTGCAAGAAAAAAATAAGCAGAAAACCAGGATGCCTAATCAATTTCTAGTAAATATCATACTGCCTATTTGGTAAAATCATTGATGTCCTTAATTTACCCTGTAGGTAGAAATATTTCTAAAATCACATTAAATGCATTAAATAAAAGTAATATCTTTTCACTACATTATACTATAGTCTGCCATGCACTGCACCCTTGTTTTAGTCTGGCTGTAATTGCTTTGATTTATTTAAAGATTGTAAGTCCTCAGTCCTTTATTTAAAGTTTCAAATACTGTATATTTCACCTGTTTTGTCATCCTGTTTTTTTAGGAATATTAGCCAAGATAGTTTGCAGTCTTTTCATGTTAGCATGTAGGTGGCAGATTATCAAGTGAGTATTACTCTCACTAACTTCCATAGAAGTATAGTCACATTTATAATTAGGAGGGCTAATCAGAATCCTCTAGGGCCCGATATTCAAAAATGCGCAAAGCGGAGCACAAAAATATGCACTCCACATTGCAATAGCCTGGATACCCAAAGATGCTATATTTAATGGAAGAGTGCACTGTCACTTTTTGACTGAATATAGGGCCATGTTGGCCCAGAACTAAGCCACTTAGTGCTGCCTGGACATGGTTCACAAAGTACACCTCCTCAATGGCTTGTGCTGAAGTGCAATTTGCAATATTCAAATGGACCCATGCAAATGATCCCATTGGGCATGCAAGGTGCTGAGGGGTCATTTGCATGCCAATTATGGGCTCATTTGCATGGGTAGCTTTGTAATTTTGTGCAGCCCCACCTCCTCAATAGCCTGGTCCTAGACACAGAGCTATCCCTGATACTAGTGGTCCCCCCTCCTGATCCCTTGCTGCTACATGCTGACAATTTCCCTGGTGTCCACTGGTCATTTCCCCCAACTGTACTTCTGCCTGTTGTGCACACAAGATCCTTGGTGTCCAGTTGTTTCTCAACCCCACCTGATCTCCTGTCCAATGTTTGAAATCCATTTTCCTGGTGTCCAGTGGTCCTTCTCCCCACCTGATCCCATGCCTGATACTGAAAATCCCTGTCCCTGGTGTCCGGTGGTCCCTTCCTTTGATTATCCCCATACCCAGGAAGCCAATGTGATGGCCAGAAGGCCTTTCATTTATTTCCCCCAAAGGTTGCCAAGCTAGGCATACTGAGGTGAAGAAGCCCCCCCCCAAATGGTACCAGCAGCAGTGCCCCCATCTTTCGGGAGCCCTCCCACCAACCAACAATCCCCAGCCCCATTTCAGCAGCAGCAACCAGTCCCATACTACAGGATGCAGACTGGGGACAGGTATGGTGCCACACAGTGCAATATTCAGTTCCCAGTCACAAGAAATCCTCCACCCCAATGTACCACAGGTTGAGGTCCAGGTCCCAGGAATCTAGTGGACCCCCTGTGGCACTAAACATCCAATCCTGTGAGGCAGACTTACATTACAGTCAATGGAAACTGTAAGTTGAGTGCCTCAGTGATACCTTGAGGCAGTTAACTTTTAGATAACTTCCACTGTATGTGCTCACACCCTGCACACAACTGCACACAATCATATGCACATGTGCTCATGAATGGAAGTGGTCAGGTTCAATTTTATAAGTGAATATCTTGAAATATCAAATTTCACATTCTCAAAAGTCAAAGTGACCCCTCCCCCAACTGGTCAAGTTGCATAAAAATAAAAGTTACAAATTTAGTTCTTGCCAGATTTTTACTAAGTATGGTAACTGCAGATTCTTTTCTCGCATATTGGAGACTCCAAAAAAAAATTACTATTCCTGGAGATGGCAAGAAAAAAATCTATGACTCCCCTACTTACAAAAAAATGCCAAAAAAGTACAAAGTATGGGAAATGCCAAAAGCAGCCACTGTGCCAAGATAGCCATCGTGACAGAAGTGCGCATGCATGGTACATGCACATGCACAATGATCTCACGGTGGCCATATTGGGAATGGTGGCCTCTTTAATTTTATTGGTGAAACAAAATAGTGCCCTAATGGAGGGGGGAGCTGTGCAGTCAGTGGAGGGAAGGGGTGGCAGAAAACCAATTGCTGTGGAAATGACCACAGCACTGTGGAGGCACGCCAAAAAGAGTTATCTGGTCATGTGCTTCCACAGTCCCTTTTCTCCTCTCATTAGCAATATGTCTGCAAGGCTTCGTCTGCAGCTGTAAAAATGTGTTTCATGTAGCACATGAATTGCAGAGTATTTATATCCTGTGTGTAGCAAGGACAAAGATGCGGAGCTGGATGTCTTGGTGTCAGAAGGTAGCTGAGTAGCAGCTGGCAGTTAAACTGGTACTGTTGAGTGGAGAACTGGGTAGCTCATGTGGGGCCTGTCTACAGTGACAGTTGGGTGGGTTTTCTAAGCTGGGAGGCTAAATAGAGGCCATGTTTAACTGGGAGCTGGGCATATGTGGAGGGGGTGGAGTAGCTGGATGTGTGTGTGTGCCTTCATGCTTGTGTTGGGCATGTGGCAAGGAGGATGATAAGGAGGATTAAAGTGAGGGGGATTGCCAAACTGGGAGGCTTAAGGTGGGGCATGCCAAATGGGGAGGCTCAAGGCAGGGGGCATGCTGAGCTTGGAGTCTCAAGATGTGGTATGCTAAGCTGGGAGACTCAAGGTGGGGCATGCTTAGCTGGGAGACTCAAGATAGGGCATGATGAGCTTTGAGACTCAAGGTGGAGCAGGCTCAAGGTGGAGTTCTTTCCTAGCTGGGAGGCTCAAGGTAGGGAGTATGCCAAGCTGGGAGGCTCAAGGTGGGGCATGCCAAACTGAGATGCTCAAGGCAGGGGGCATCCTGAGCTGGGAGTCTCAAGGTGTGGTATGCTAAGCTGGGAGACTCAAGGTGGGGCATGCTTAGCTTGGAAACTTAAAATGAGGCATGCTAAGCTGGGAGACTTAAGGTGGAGCAGGCTCAAGGTGGGGGGCATTCCTAGCTGGGAAGACTCAAGGTGGGGGGGCCATGCTAAGCTGGGAGGCTCAAGGTGGAGGTGCATACTGAGCTGGGAGACTCAAGGTGGGGGGGTGCTGAACCGGGAAAGTCAAGATGGGGATTGTTCAGCTGGGAAGCTCAGGAGTGGTGGCTTGCAAACCCTCTGGAGCCTGTTTACTAATTACTGGACTGTTCTGAAGCTGGACATGTGGTTTGGGAATCAGATAATGGGTAGGGGGCAAGAGCTGTTTAAGTTGAGAGGGTCTAGGCCATGATGATTAGTGGTGAGTTAGATGTCTGGGGGGGAGGTGCTGTCTGTGTGGTGCTAGGGTAGAATAGACCTGTCCATGTTCACTTGTGTGGCAGTGTTTCTGCAGGGGCTGTCTGTTGCCATAGTGGTGATTTATATTGTGCAGGTGAGCTAGCTTTGGAGTCAGGGGTATGGGAAGTGGCAGGGAGGATAAAGGTGAGGGAGCCTGCTGAGCTGGGAGGGTCGAGGTGGGGCACACCAAGCTGGGAGGCTGGGAGGGTCAAGGTGGGGCATGCTGAGCTAGGAGACTCAAGATGATGGTGGTGGGGTCTTGCAGAGCTGGGAGGCTCAGGAGATTTGGCTTGCAAACCCTCTGGAGCCTGTCTATTTATTATCAGACTATTTTGAAGCTGGATTTGTGTTTTGGGGATCAGGTCATGCAGAGGAGGGCCACGTTTAAGTTTGTTGGGGCTGGGCTGTGGTGATTTGTGGTAAACTGGTCATGTGGGGGGTAGTGTCTGTGCTGGTAGTGGTGTAGTGGACATGACTGTGTTTTCTTGGGTGGTAGCACAGGGGTCACTGGTGTTGGCGCTGGAGGTAGGGGAGCTGGGTGTGTTCTCTAGGGTGGAATTGGGGAATGGCAGTGTTTCCAGAGGGACTGTCTGTTGGTACAGAGGGGGTCTGTGTTGGGGCTGCAGACAGGGGAGCTGGCCAGTTCACTTGGTTGGGGGAGCTGGGCATGTTCACCAGGGTGGGGTGGAAGAATGACAGTGTTTCTGCAGTGGCTGTCTGTTGCTGCAGGGGCCATCTGTGTTGGTGCTGCAGGTAGGGGAGGTGCTACATTTATTTTGGTGAGGTGAGGTACTGGCAGTGTTTCTGCAGTGAGCATCTGTGGAGTCAGGGGTAGAGAACTGGCTATTTGTTTGAGTGAGGTGTGGGGTCTTGTAGTGTTGGCACAGGGATTCACTTTGGCAGATCCACAATGGGTGTTTGACAAAATCTTTGTCGAATGTCATGACAGTGAAACCGGCAGGTGGACCATATTTTGCAGTCAGGTGCCGGTTTCCAGTGCCACAAAGTGTTTTTTGTTTGGGGGCTTCACCCCCAGAACCCCCATGCGGGAGGCTGCATGTCCTGCCCCCCCCACATAGGAATATCAACTCTGAGTCAGAGCAGATTTGGAGGGGGTACAGGACCCCCGACATACAGTGCCCGGTTCCAGTGGATTCCCTACAGCGGCATGGTGCTGTAGTCGCTGAAGGGGACCTCACTGCAAAACTGCTGTTGTTGGGTGGGTATACCAGCTGTGGCAATGGCAGTATTTTCTGTCTGTGTTGGGGCCTGGACATGTTTACTGGGGTTGAGAGATCTGGATGTGTTCATTAGAATGGGTGGTGGTGGGGACTGGCAGTGTTTCTGCAAGGGCTGTATTTTGGCACAGGGGCAGTCTGCATTGAGGCTGCAGGACGCGGAGCTGGCCAAGTTTGCTTGGATGGGGTTAGGTGAACTGGCAGTGTTTCTGCAGGGTCAATGGGTTGACAGGCTGCAGGTTTGCTGGTGTATGCAGGATACAACTTAAGATGTCAGACAGCTAATTTGCATACAGTGTTATATTGCACTGGATGCATGCTGGGTGCAGGGGGTTGTTTGTATATGTGTGCATGTTTGGGGGGTTGCATTGGCTGTGTGTGTGTGTGTGTGTGTGTGTGTGTGTGTGTGTGTGTATGTGTGTGTTTAGATGGGAGGAGCTGGTTGCATGAAGTCTATGATCAGTTGGGGGTGGAGGGTTGGTAGTGTTGATGCCAGCGCTGTCTTTATTTGCTTGTGTGGGGTGGGGGACAGCCTATGCTGTACTGATGCCATCTATGTTCACTTGGTTGGAGTGGGGTTCTGGCAGTGTTGGATTCAAGGCTGATTGTGTTCGCTTTGTTGGGGTGGAGTTTGAGGCAGGTAGTGTTGGTGCCAGGGCTGATTGTGTTTACTTTGGTATGGTGATGTTTAGGGCAGGTAATGTTGGTGCCTGGGTTGTCTGGTGGGGAGTACTGGTCAAATTGTAGTGGGAGAGCTGTGATCACTGGGGTGTAGTAGGGTTGGCTGGCCATGTTGGTGCAGGGACCATCTGTATTGATGCTGGGGGTTGGGGGAGCTGGCTGTGTTATTTTTTAAGTGCGAAGACTGACTGTGCTGGTGGGCTGGTTGGACGGGTCACATTGGTGTATTGGGGAGGCCAACTGTGTTTGCTTGGTAGAGGTGGGTTGAATAGTCACGTTGGTATGGGTGCTCTGTGATCAAAGTGCTGTAAAAGGTGCTCCTGCCCAGCTTTGTTTCTGCTCTCATCTGAACCCATGAATGAGTTGGGGGAGGCCTTACTTTCTGAGTGCCCCTGAGTTTGCTTTATAGCTGGGATATTTATGGAGGGGCGCAAAAATGTCTGTGTTTATTTCACTAGAAATACTACCAACAACTTAATCTGGTTCAAGGTCAGTTGGCTTTCATCTGTATCCCCCTTCCCCAGGTCGTGCTTAGGCAGAATTTGTCTAGTGCACTTACTAGGCAACAAAACTAAATAAATAAATAATATATATATATATATATATATATATATATATATATATATATATATATACATATATATATATATATATATATATATATATATATATATATATATATATATATATATATATATATATACATATATATATATATATATATATATATATATATATATATATATATATATATATTTGGTGGGGACTGGCTGAGTTAGTGGGTGGCAGGGAATAGTACCACTCAATTCTGCAGACAATACCTTTTGTGGCACTGTCAGTTTCTTACTGAAAATCAAATATTTTCAGCTGATGATATTGGCAGTGCCACTAGATAGTGTGATAAATGGTGGTAGTTAGGGGTGTGCATATAAAATCTTCTGCAGGTGGAACTTAAATGAAAGTTCAGAAAAACAATTCCAAACTTTTAAAGAAATTCCACCTGCTCTGCTTGCCTGAAATAAATAAAAATAAATTAAATAAATAGCTTGTGGCTAGCAGTCCCTCCCACCACCCAATCACCCGCCCTGTATTATTTCAGTAACCCTGCCCCTTGGGTAGCTAGTCCTTCCCCACCCAATCATCCGCCAAGTGGTAGTTTAGTAACACCCTCCCAGCTAATGGTCCTCTCCCCCACCAGATCACCCACTAGTATAGTTTCAGAAGTTAAACACCCCCCTGCTGTGGCTAACATTTCCTTACTCACCTGATCATCCCCTGTCCAGTTGTAACCCCATTCCTTTTCCCCGTGTACAATAAAACATTTAATTGAGCTGGTGGTCTAGTGAACCCCTTTCTCTCCCTGTCCCCGATCCTAGCAGCCTGTGTTTTTTTTTTTATTTTTTTTTTTAAACTTATAACTGGTAGTCTAGTGGCCTCTGGTGCCCCCCCACTCCAGCAGGTAGTGCCCCTCAGGGCCACCCCATCCCAAAAAGGAGCGGACAACTGGCACAGCCCTCCACTCTCCTCCATGGCTGGCTGCCCACTGAGATGTCAATGAATGAGCTCATGCTTGTGCAAATATGTGCTCATTCATTGATGAGTCAGTGAGCAGCCAGTCATCGAGGAGTGTGGATGTATGCAGGTCTCTGCTGCTTTCAGGGTGAGGGGAAAGAGGGTATCAGGAACACTACATGCTGGTGTGCCACTAGACCACCAGCGAATAAGTTTAAAAAATAAATAAATAACACTGGCTGCTAGGGTCAGAGACAGGGAGGGAGAGGGGTTCACTAGACCACCAGGTCAATTAAATATTTTATTATACATGGGAAAAGGATGAGGGTTACTACTGGACAAGGGGTGATCGGGTGGGGAAGGGGCCGCTAGCCATGGCAGGTGGGGTGTTCAACTTCTGAAGCTACATCAGCAGGTGATCTGGTGGGGGGGAGATGACCAATAGCCACGGGGGGATGATACTGAAATAAACTGGTGGGTGATCTGGTGGGGGGACCACTAGCCACAGGGGAGGATACTGAAATGATACAGGGCTGATGATTGGGTGGGGAGGGACTGCTAGCCATGGGGGTGTAATACAAGTTGGGCAAGGTGGAACTGTAGCCTGTGATGTTGGCGCCTATAGTAAGGTGCTGTCCGAAACATCAAAGCATTGTGGGCGAAAGCCCGAATGGCGATGGGGGGGAAGGGTGACCAGATGTGGTGGGGTGGGCGACTGCAGAAACAGGATATCACTATATGTACATGCACATGGAGGGGGTGAGCACACTGAGCATCGGCTGGGAGGGGGCGGATGTAGGGGGTGGCGCTGTGGTTGGCTGCACAGCTGCACAGTGGCATCAGGGGTTGGCATCCGGTTGTGGTGTGGGAGGTACTGGGTTCGGGTCTGAGTCTGAGTGCTAGTGCAATTTTGTTGCGCCCGACCTGAAACTTGCTTTTTTTTGCTTTTGCCCCCCCAACATGCACCCCCCTGGAGTTGAGAATCCTTTAGTAGGCGGGTGAAGGGGGCAAAGCCCCCCCCCCACTGAAAGCAAAAAGGTAAGTCCCAGATGCCGTTCTTCCATGAGCCGAGGATGTCAGAGTGGCAAAAATGTTTCTGTCGCTCTGACATCATGATAACGCTGCTTGTCGTTTGGCAGTCGTTGTTATCACAGAACCAGGTGGAACAGGGCAAAATTTTGCCCAAAACATTCAGAAGTTTTCTGGTCCACCACAAGTGTAAGAAACTCAGAAACTTCCAGAAAAGTTTCCCAGTTTCCGTGAATGTTCCTCTAAGGCAGAAATGGAAACATTTGCCCACCCCTAGTGGTAGTATTGGCTTGTGATTGAAACACTGACTTGAAAACCTTCATCACTGGTTCAAACCCCACTAGACAAAACGTGGTGTTACTTGGGTCTGTTAACCTCCCAGTGTTTCACTCAATCAATCAAAGCAAATAAGTAGAATCAAGACCTCACTGAAAATGAGATGTTGCATTGAATCTGAGCTATCCTAAGTACATTGTTGAACAAAAAAAAAACAGTAAACAAGACACGCACTCAAAGAAACAAATCTTTATTAAAACACATCAAACTGAATCAGACCTGTATGTTCATCTCATCTTCAGACCTGCTCTGTAATGCTTCTTTATTTTTAACATATCACAATGTGGAAATGCAGTATGGGTCCATGAAATGTAAACTAAGAGGTTTACATTTTCAACGGAACTGCACCATCTTGGACATTATTTCTAGCACTGGATGAGGGGGGTGGCTATGTATTGTTTTGGAGCCAGCCAGAAGCTTTACAGTGGGGTCTGAATTGGCAGTGTTGGTGGGGTGGCAGTGATTGGCTGCATCGGTGAAGGGTCTGTTTTTGTTGTTGCAGCAATAAGCAAAAAGGCTGTGTTCATTTCCGGGTAGCAGGCTGTGTGTGTTTGGAGGGAGCTGTCTGGTGTGGCTTGCTGTGGCTGGCTGTGGTGGTATGGATTAGGCTTATGTGTGGGGAGATAGTTGTGTTGGTGATGGAAGATCCAGGTGTATGTGTGGGAGGTAGTATATCACCAAAGAAAGTGTGCTCACAGATGTGCAGAGCAGGTGATTGCTACAACAGAGACCAAGTGAGAAGGCACAAACAGACTCGATAGCAATGTAGTTTTTGAATGTGTAAGTTATTTATTTTCATTCATCCCATTTGGAGTGCTGCTGTTTGTGCCTTTTCTGTATATGTGGGGGGATCCGGCAATGTTGCTGTGGGGAGACCCAGGCATGTTTGCATGTGTTGGTGTAGCAGCTGTGGGCAGCGTAGCTTGCTGTGTTCATTTCAGAGGAGCTAGCTGTGTGTTTTGGGGGAGATGGCCAGGTTTGCTTAGGTGGGGAGACAGGCTGTGGAAAACAGGCTGTGTTGGTGTGGGTGGGGTGGGTGGAGTGGCCATATTGGTGGTGTGGCAGGGATTGGTGACAACTCTGTTCTGCAGACAACACGTTTTAATGGCATGGTCATTCCCTTATTAAAAAAGCAAACATTTTCATTAAGTGACTGGGGCAGCAGCACTTCTACCACATCACCTGAGATATGGGGGCAGTAGTGCTGTCACTGCATTATATGCCATATTATAAATCATTTTTTAATAAGTACATGGATAGCTGCACAACAGTAGAGAGCAAAATGGCTAAAATGCACCTTAGCAGGCAAAATAATCATTAAATTCACAGAACAAAACACAGGCAAAAATGGATTTTGGCTTTACCAACACAATACTGGTTTTTCCATTCTGCAAAATGAACATGCCATTTTTCAATCACAGTAAAACAGTGTCCCTGGTCTCCCCTCTCCCTTCTGGTCTCTAGCAAGTGCATTTTAATGCCTTGAGGTGCATCTCATAGGACCTGCTCTGTTGGCCCTGAATAATTTTTGTTACCCTGCATGACACCATTTCCAGCTTATCTCTATCCTTCCTAAGGTGAGGACTCCAGAACTGGGCACAGTACTCCAGATGTGGCCTCACTAAGGATCTATGTAGGGGAAGTATTACCTCTTTGCTTCTGCTATAAATACCCCTCCCCATATATCCCAGCATCATGCTCAGTTTGCTATATGCCTTGCTGCACTGACTCGATTGTTTTAGGGAGTCACTGATAATGACTTCAAGGTCCAGTTCCTTAGTCATAATGCTAAGTTTCACCCCATCCATCCAGTACTCTCTGCTGAGGTTCTTGTTCCCTAGGTGCATTAGCTAGTACTTTCTGGCATTGAATTTCAAATGTGAAACCTTAGACCACCCCTCCAGCTTACATATGTCACACTGCAGTTTTCTTATTCCATCATTGCTATCCTCCCTCCGACAGAGCTTTCTCTCATCTGAGAAGAGACACAACCTGCCACAGATCTCCTCACCAATGTACCAAATTAACACATTGAAGAGGACCAGTCCCAGAATAGGTTGTGTGGTACCCTGCTTGTGACCTCCCTTTCTGCTGACTGGACACCATTAAGTACTGCCCAGTGTTGCCTTCACTTTAGCCAGTTACCGACCCAGTTTACTATGATCTTAGCCTCACCCAGATCCTCCATCTTCTTCAGCAAGCATCTGTGAGGCACTGAGTCTAAAGCTTTGCTGAAGTCATAGAGCAAATTCATAGGGTGGCCTATATCCAATCCCCTCATCACTCAGTCAAACAAAATTATTAGGTTAGTCTGAAAAGACCTCACTGACACAAATCCATGCTGTTAACTATCCCAGAGCCCCTTACTTTCCAAGTAGTTCAAGAGGTCCTCTTTGATCAGTGACTCCATCAGCTTCTATACGATATAGGTAAAAATGACAAGTCTGCAGTTCCCCACAGGTTCGTCATCACCCTGCCTTATGGAGTGGAACTGCATCTGCCAACCTGAAATTCTTTGTAACTATTCCTGTTCTTAGAGAGCTGTTGAATAGACCTGGGACAGACAGTTCTGCTGTCAGTTCCCTGAGTATCCTCAGATGCAACCCATCTGGTTCAAGGGCATTAACAATTATTAGTACTGGCAGCCCTTTTAGGATTCTTTGCTTGTCAATATTGGTTGCCTCATCTCTGTGCCCCCTTACTGGCTACCTTGATGTCACTCTCTGGCAATGGTCACCATTCTTCTTAGCGAAAACTGAGCTACAATAATAATTGAGGACAGAGGCCTTTTGCCTCTTCTTCTCTATCAACCTATCCCCCTTCTGCAAACATTAAGAGTCCACCTCTTTTCTTCCTTTTTTCTCTAATAAACTAAAAGAACTGTTCTTCTCCACTCTTGAACCCTCTCTGCAATTTGCAGCTGTGTGTCTGCTTTTGCCTCCCTAACTGCCCTCTTTGCCATTCTGTTTTTCAGTATGTATTCTCCCCATTCTTCCCCTCATCCTCTTTTTTTTTTTTTTTTAGTGGTGTTTGCCGATTTTGCATTACCACTCTCTAATGCCTCCTCACCTAGTCCAGCTGGAGCCATAATCACCTTTGCAGCCACTGTGTTGCTACAAGCCCCCAGAAGTGGGGGAGTACTAGCTAGGATCCCCTTCCTCTCACCTGCAACTAGTTCCAGTCTCCTCTGCAGTCAGTTTACATGTCTGATAGAGATGTCAAATGTCTGCCCTATTGTGTAGGACCCCTCTCTTGACAGGTGAAGTCTGTCACTCTTGAAGATTCTTCTATCTGTCACTCTTGAAGATTCTTCTATCACAGAAGTACCCCAATCCCCACATAATGGTTCCCCTTCTCCTGACACCGAGTTTTAAGGCACCCATTAAACTCTTCAATTGCATCACTCCTTATCCTATCCTGGTTTCCCTCACTCTAACACACAGAGGGGACTTTGGAAAAGGCCAGGGGAGCTAAGTGATCCACCAATCTGTCCTCCAGTCTACAGACATTCTTCTTCACCATCACTATTGATTGATTCATGAGAGCATTGGTATGTAGGTATACTAGCACCCCTAGCTCTCCCTACTCCCTCTCTGACATCCTCCTTGTCTTGTTTAAATCCTTGATGGCCAATGCACCAAGAAAGCAAAGGACCATCCCCCTCCCATCCAACCACCCCTTCACCACCCTCTCTACCCCTCTAATCATTGAGTTCCCAACCACCAATATGCTCCTGGTGGACTTGCTCCCCCTTGGTGCCAACATATTGTTTTACCCTTTCCCATTGATTGACTCGGAGTCCCCCCCAGCTAGGTCAGGTGCCTGAGCCTCCTCCAGGGATATGAAGTGGTTAGCTGTCTGGACATTGCTGATCTGCCCAACCTCCTTATGGCTACCCCCTGCCCAGTCTCTATCTTGCTTCCCACCACTCTCCATCCCCTTGGACAAGTGGGTTTCTGGGGAAGGGGGGATATGGGGAGTGGGCTCCATTGAGCTGGTGATGCAGCTGAGATAATTCTACACTTGCTGACACCAGCTGAGGCTGGAGCTTGGCTATTGTCCTGAATTGTCCCCTCCTCCACAGCATATACCAAGATAGAGTGCCCCACAGCTGCCGCAATTGTCTGCGTCCCCTCTAAATACCATCCCTATACAGGCCATTGAATGTGGCTAAACCGAGCTAATGTGTAGTTCCAACAACAGGTTCACAGTTAACAAAATAATTAGTCAGCTCGTAGCACTCACATGGATAGGGTCCAGCTGTTAGACTTAGCTATATGACAGAACACAGGGATAAAAACTACCTTGTAGTATTCACCCAGATTGGGTACAGCAGTGAGACCCAGCTATAAAACAATTACTAAATTAACTTATACAGCTACGCCCAGTCCTAGATAAGGTGTAACTGTAATACTTAACATAACAGAAGTTCTAAATTAACATGTGTTGCTCATCTAGATGAGGTGCAGCTATAATACCCAACTAAAACACAAGTGCTAAATTAACTCATACAGTTATACCCAGATAGGGTATAATTGTAAGACTTAACTATACACAAGCACTAAATTAACTTATAGTGCTCATCTAGACAGGATGAAGCTGTAAGACTTAATGGTAACATTTTATTTTAAGTGTCATTAACTACACTGTAACTTCTGCATAACTACACTGTATCATCATGGTAACTACTGTGCAGTTACATGTAATTACTATGTAGTTGTTAACTAGTTTCACAATTGTGTGTTGCGTACTTACACAATTTGCATGCATGTGCAACTACCATTGTCTCACTTTCCGGACAAATCAGTTCATTCTGACAAGTGTAAATACACAATTACTAGCTGTTGCAAAGTGTAACAGAAAATCTATTGTGCAACTATCACTGTATCTCTTATGGCATTATGCAATTTGTTCTTACAAGGGCAACTGCACATATACTAGCTATTGCGAATTATAACAGCATATCTATTGTGTAACTACTATGTTACTACTTTTCACATTATTAAATTTGTTCTTACAAGTGTAACTACATATGAATGTTGGTCTTGTTCATTGTTTCAACATTCTATGTCTATCTGACATTTATTTAAAATGCAATCATGCAGAAAAACTGAAAAGTGTAATCAGAAAGGGAACTAAAATATGGTTACAATGTAACTTCAGTTTTTCATGAAATTACAGGTTAAACTTGCAGTCTAATATTGAGAATTGATATTTAACTCTACACAAAAATATTTCATCTGCATAATTAGTAATTGGCATTGTAACAATATTGCAGCTAAGAAATACTGGTATTATTTTCACAGTTAATGCCTATACAACATGCATTTGCAAATGCACACATTTACATTTATCAAAGGTCAATACTGTACTTGTGATGTAAGATCTTATTCAGAAATCAGTCCCTCATAAACTTATTGCTTACTAAACATGCAATCTAATACTGGACCCTATTCACATAAGCGGTTGTGAATGTGTCTGATGTGCACACCCAGGACTGGTTATCAACAGCACATATCCAATCAGATAGCTCCTTCAACAGCAGACTAGATCCTTCACTCTCTGTGAGGTGAAGAATAGTGGGCTATGACTGGTCCTCCCAGTACTGCTGTTTTCCAGTAAGGGGACCTACTGTTCTGCTCATGTTCATCGCTGTGTCCACAGCCCTCATGGTATAGTCACAGGGCTGGGGTAGCTTGGTGTGAAGGATGGTACCATGGCCACCACCCAGTTCTTTCAATGGGAAGGGTATGTAATGGTAAGGAGGGATTCCTGCCTGTATATCTCTCACCACCCACCATCACTCCACACACCAGACCGGGCATAAATCATGGCATGTATCCATGCTTCATCCCAGCTACCCACCTGGGCACCAGCAGGACAGGGCTGTGGGTGCAGAATGGGTGTCGGTCAATGCCACAGAAGCAGCACAGTTAAAATTGTGTGAATACAGAACACACATTGTGAAACCAGTTAACAACTACATACAGTAGTAGTGCAGTTACAGTGCAGTTATGCAGTAGTTACAGTGTAGTTAGTGACACTTGTTACCAACATATGTTATCTATCAGAAATCATTCCCTCATGATGTTACTGCAGTACGGTGTGGTGGTTAAGAGCACTGACCTGCAAACCTGGAGAACTGGGTCTGAATCCAGGATCCACCACTTGTATATTGTGTGACCAAAACAAATGAATAAATAAATAAAAATAAACTTGCTATTTAATATTGCTAATTGATATACAATAAAAAAACCATTAATTTACATAATTACTTATAGGGTTGTAACAGTGCTGTAGTTACTAAGGAATGTGCTGCTTCTGTGGTATTGTTTCCACAGTTAATGCCTAACATATATTTTCAAAGTAAATTTGCAGAAACTGACACTTAAAGCAAAGTGCAAGAAGAATGGTGTAACAGTGCTGCATCCGCCAAGGAATGTGCTGCTTTTGTGCCATTGTTTCCACAGTTAATGCTTAACTAGCATGTATTTGCAAAGTAAGTACAGAAAGTGACATTTAAAATAAAATGTAAGAAGACGGGTGCAACTACTATTCACTTACATTGATTAAATGTCAGGGCTATAGTTCTGATGTATGTTGTCCTTCTCAAATCATTCCCTTATGAAAATGCTGCTTAATAAACATGAAGTCTAATATTAATTGCTATACAGCTACATTGTTTACTTAGATATGTGCTGCTTCTGTGGCACTAACCCACACTCTTCTGCACCCACACCCCTGTCCTGCTGATGCCCAAGTGGGTGGCTGGCAGTGGGGCATGGCTTCATGCCTTGATTTATCCCCAATCTGCTGTGTGGAGTGATGGTGGGTGGTGCTGGATACACAGGCAGGCACCCTTCCTTATCCTTTACATGTCCTTCTTACAGGCAGAACGATGTGGTGGCCATGGCACCACCCTTCACACAGAGCTACCTCGGCCCTCTGACTGTACCATGAGGACTGGAGGCATGGCAGTGAACATGGACAGATCATTAGGTCCCCTTACTGGAACACAGCAATACTAAGAAGACCAACCATATCCCACAATTCCCCACTCCATACAGAGTGCAGGATCCTGTCTGCTGGTGGGCAGTCCATCTGATTGGATGGCTGCTGTTGATCACCAGCCTGGTTATGCACATTTGACACATTCCCTGCTGCCTATGTGAATAGGGTCCAATATTAGATTGCATGTTTAGTAAGCAGTACATTTATGAGGGACTGATTTCTTAACATGAACTTGCATCACATCTACAGTATTGACATTTGGTAAACATAAGAATGTGCACTTGCAAATGCATGTTACCTAGGAATTAACTGTGAAAATAATACCATTATTTCTTAGCCACAATGTTGTTACAATGATACTGAATGATTATGAAAAGGAAATATTTTTGTGTACAGTTATATATCAATACACAGTATTAGACTACATTTTTATCAACCTGTACATTCATGAAAAACCAGAATATAGACATGGAACATCATCTAAAGAGTTGCCAATCAGTGCATTTAAGTGTATCAGACTGAAGTTACATTGTAATCACATTTTAGTTACCACTAGAGGTGGGCAAAATTAAAAAATTCTAAATTTGTGCCTTGTTCATGAAATTCTGTGAATACTCGCACATTTTTGTGAATTTTTTGGAAATTTCCTGAAATCCTTTAATTGGTCATAACTCGGTCCATGTTAAAGCTAGGCATCTGAAGTTTGGCATGTATATTGCTTGGGACTGTCCTTAAAAGCATTTTACATTTCATGATATTGGAATGAAACATGTGGAAGGTATAGGGGCACACATTCTAGCAATTTAATATTCATGTCACCATTTCTCAAAATATTTCTATGCTTAGAACTTCACCACCTTTGGAGAGAGAGAAATGAAAACTTAGATCCATACTTTATTGGAAGATTAATAGAAACTGCAAAATAGAGATTGTAAGGTTTAGCTATGACCTGCCTCCCAACACGACTTCCAGGGGCTCGCTTCTGAACCTGGGTCATTAGAAGGAAGTTCTGATGCTGAACCATGGTGGTTACCTTAAAACCTTATATTTAGGGTAAATGAACTTAACAACATTGGTTATATTCTGTTCTATAACTTTAAAGTTATAAGGCCACATATTCAAAACTTTGCCCCTTGGCTAAATTAGCACTGCCAGGCATGCTAAATTAGCCCAGAACCAATAGCCCACTATATTCAAAAGGGATAGACCTGGTGCTAAACCTGCTGAATATAGCATGCTAAGGAAGCTGTGCAAACTGGGATGGGATTGCAGTGCAACAATAGTCAGGGAAAAATATGACAGCACTGAATATAACAACCAGGAAGTGCAAACCACAACAGCAGCCCAGTGCACAGTGATGTGAAAGAAGGTAACCGTGAACTATGTGGCCAATGTGTGTGCTAGCAAAGGAGTGGATTCATTAAAGCTGCAAGCACCAGCACATGTGAAATTCTGCAGAAATGTATTATGATTCTGAAATATTTGAGTGGCATAGACACATTTGCATAAGTGTTGCATGGAGCTAAGATGTTTTCCAACCACTATCACATTTGCCTGGGGAAAAACATCTGTTATATTCAAAAATGACATGCAAATGAGTCTACTTAGGCAGATTAGCATCTCATTATGTCCTGATTTGCATGAAGTTTGCCCAGCGCTATTGCAGGGCCCCACAGCTCCACCCGTAGGTCAGTCTGAAAGTACAGGGTCTGGCTGGGTCTGCCCACAGCTCCACCTGTAGGTCAGTCTAGAAGTGCATAGTGATAGCTGCAGGCTAAATTTGTACAGAACTACATAGAATATTGTGCTCCAGGGGACTACACAGCACAAGCACAGGTGGTGGTAGTGCTACATGCAATAGTCAAACTGTAGTTCCTGCTACAGTGCACAGCAGACTATACAGTAACAAGGGGGGCCAGTAGTGAGAAGGACACAGCAATGACTATGGTGTGTAGGGCATAAGTGATTGCTGCACTTTACACAGTGACAGACCCATCTTGCAGGTGTATACTGACAGTGGACATTATTGTTATGCTGTTGTGCAACCCACAGATGCTGCACAACTGGCATGGAACACTCACAGTGACATATACATGGCTGGTTGTGTGAGCTATGTTGTCTGTACAGATGTGTGGTATGTGACTTGGGGGGCGCATACCATCAGACAGGCACACTGGTGTTGGGGTATTCCCTACACTGGACCATTTGCACTGCATGGATTGTCACAGCCTTGTGGCAGCACCCAGTATGTGGTGCAGACTGGCCACCTGAATACCCTCTCCTCATAAACCCACCATGCCCCCAGCACTGCATGTGTGTGCTGGATTCTGTTGGTGTCCATTGAAGGGTGGTCTGCAGTTGTGTCCTGTATGGACACACTGCCATTGTATCCACTGGGCACTGGGTCTCCAATTAATGCCAGGCATGGTTGGGACCAGTGGTAGATGATTTATTTTTTTATTTTTATTAATTATTTTTTTTTTTTTAGTCTTTGGTAGCCAGTTAAGGCAATATAGGAGGTGCCCTCTGTATGCAGGATGTTTCATCCATGTCTGGTTTCTTTCTACATTTAATACTTACTTGTTAGGGTCAATAAACCACCACTGGCAGACCCTCGTAAACTCCATAATTCAAACATGTTAATTACAGAGTTCCATAAACCATGGCTCTCTGTAGTGCAAAGTCATGCAAAGCCACAAAGTTGCACAGATCTGGTTTGCCCAGAGTTAAGACTACCTTTTCCTGGGTCGTAATTTGCACCACACCAAGTGTTGTGCTAAGTCACACAAAAACACTTCACGCAGTGCTAATGTACTGAATATAGCATTGAGCCAGTATTCATGTACATGCCACCTCTTTTTGCCCCTTGCATACATTATACTTTTGCCCAGTGCTAATGCAGTTTGCCCACGCTGCTTGGTCTTTTGAATGTAGCGGACCCACACAAACCTGTTGCAAACTAAATGCAAACGGTTTGCACCCAGTGCAAAGTTTTGAATATCTGGCCCCACGGGACTTAAAATTCAGCAGTTTATGTAATTGCAAAATGCATTTTTAACATTTCTGAAAGTTCAGAGGCTTATACCTCTGTCACTATTAAAGCTAAAGCTCTAAAATGTGGCACACATATGTATGGGTAAGGGTAATGTCAAAATATCTAATTTGACTCAATTTGTAGAAACCCTTTTAGTTTATGTACTGTAGTTAACTGTGATTTTAACATTTCCAACACACTGAAGGCTTAGTACTCAATCATTTTTAGTGATAAAGCCCTGTAACTGAGTGCATGCCTATATGGGCATGGGAACAGCCAATGTTCTAAATGTAGTGCAATATGGACAAATATATTTTAAATTAGATGGAAATAACCACAATCACAATTTTGGCAACATTTTGCAAAATTTCCATGGGATTTCTGTAAAATTTCATGGATATGAAATCAGTATTTCACCAGAATTCTGTTAGCAGAAAAAAAAATGCCCTTTTCTAGTTACCATTCTGATTACACTTTTAAGTTTTTCTGTGTGATTACCTTTTAAATAAATGTCAGCTACACATAGATTGTTGAAATAGAGCACAAGACCTGTATTCATATGTAGTACACGTGTAAGAACAAATTTAATAATGCCAAAATTAGTAAAATAGTAGTTGCACAATAGATTTTCTGTTACAATTTGCAATAGCTATTACATGTGTAGTTTTTCTTGTAAGATCAAATAACATAATGCCAGAAGAGATACAGTGGTAGTTGCACAAAAAATTTCCTGTTACACTTTGCAACAGTTATTAAATGTGTAGTTATACTTGTCAGAATGAATTGATCTGTGCCAAAAGGGAAACAGTAGTAGTTGCACTTGTAAATATTACTTCATGCAATTTGTGTAAGTACACAACACACATATGTGAAACTAGTTAACAACTACATAGTAATTATAATACAGTTACAATGTAGTTACTTCATGCAGACTGTAAGTACACAATACACAAATGTGAAACTAGTTAACAATGACATATTTATCTGTAACTGTACACTAGTTACAGCACAGTTTCTTAGTAATTACAGTGTAGTTAATGACACTTAAAAAATGTTACCAACTTAACTATAATACACTTACTTCACTTAATCCACACAATGTCCTTTTCTTCCCTTACTTACTCCCTTAACCTTGGTTAATTTAAATGCTAAAACAAACAAGCAAACATTTCTGTTTTAGACTTACAAAACACTTAGTATTGTACAAAGTTTATCCTGGTATTCTAAAACTCAGTGGACTGAGTGAAAGAAAACAACTCAGTGTGCTGTTACTGTACTTCCGATTCCATCACACAACCAGAACAGAATATTGGAAAAATTGCTCTTACCAACAGACAGCAGCTGGCAACAAATGCACATATGATGTTGTCTTGCAAAAATAAACATAAAGATAGAACAATACAAAATAAAAAAAACTAGAAATTAGCATCCCAGAAACCTCATTAAAAAATACAAGATCACAGCAACACAATATTTACAGGCTGCTACAACAGATCAGCAAATTCAAAAGATATAACATATACAAAATCATAGAAGGTTCAATAAAATCTGATGTACTATTTGTTGTGTATTAAGCATACATCACTAGAAAAATATAATGGTTTACAAAAAAAAAGACACCAAACTAGTTAAATGTCCAGAAATGATACGTAGATCATCAAGATCAGACACCAGAAAAGGCAAATATAGTAATAAAATAAACTGCATTAGATTTAACCAGTTACAGAAGAAATGTGGTGACTGTCCTGATCCATATCTTTCAAACAAATGTTACACTGTCCTCTTTTACAATCACCACAATTGACATGAAAGAAAAATATTTTAAATGTGAAAAACATTGTAAATAACACTTAGCACATGGAGCTTTTTGTAAACACAGCCACTCTGCTGCTGCCAGAATTTTAGAAGTTCATTAATTTCAGAAAATAGCAGCATGCTACTGAAACCATGTGGACATAACTGAAACTATCCAGAGAAACATAAAAAATGTCCATTTTGTAACAACAAAACTACCTAATATACAATGTTTAAAGTATACTAAATTTATATAGCACACTATTTTCCTATTACTGTCCTTGCAGTATACAGTGACAACTATTTTAGTACTACCTGGTTTTTATTGATCTAGAATGAAGTATCAGATATATCAAATATAGCAACAGTTATTTTTAATCATTAAAATACTTATATAGACTTTTAATGTGCTAAATAAATTCTGTATTTTTAAAAATGCTAAGTGATTCTTTTCATTGCAACCTTAGAGAATGGAAGTATTTGTATTGCTTTCCGTATTACTTCTTATAGCAAACAGTTTTAGTTGAGCACTACTATGTTAGTAAAAGCCTATTATTTTAAATGTAGTAAATTTAATAAACATGTATACTTTGAAAAGTTACTATGACAATGTATACAGTGTAGCCGTATAGAAAAGGGGTTATTATCACTAGTGCACTAACTCTGAGGAAGTCTTGTTATGTCAGGGTGAAATGCTAGCTCCAGTTTTATCATCGTGGCTAGTCCAGGTGAAGTTCATGAGGAGCCAGCACTTAAAAGTCAGATAAAGTTGTGCTGGCCCAATGGCACTGAGGGTTGAAGCTCTGGACACCATGCCTCGCACTACGCTGTAGACCCAGGTTCAAGAATGAGCCTGGATCATTGGGGATCAGCCAGGGAGAGGGCAAGAGTCTTGGATTGAGTCACTGCAATGCAGGTCTCCTCTCCTGGGGAGGAAGCTGGTCACTTCCACCACACAGCTATCCCCAGGTGGAGGTCTGGAGGTAGTGTTGGCAGTGAGTAGCAAGAATAGGGAGCATGCTGCAGATGATGCTGTGCATGTGCGTTCACACGCACAACTACAGCAAGGGGAAGGGAGAACATAGGAGCTGGCAGGCTCCATGAAGGTCCAGACAGTGATCCCAGTGATAGGGACACTGACTGAGAATGGATGTTAGTCCCCCAAGAGGGGGCCAAAGTCCACCTGGCAGTTCTGCAAAATTCCGGTGGCATAATATTCTGATTAAAAAAAAAATTAAGAAGGAAAAATAATTTTTGTACTGCATCTTAAGAGTTTATACCAAAGCCTGAAAAATACATGTGACTATTTTTTCTCACTGTGGATTCATTAAATAAAATGTTTTTGTACTAAGCATCATGAGTAGCTACTCATTTTTAAATAGTACACAGTGTACAAGATGTAGAGGGAGGTAGGTGCACTGGACTTGATACTGCTTTTTGTGCTACAGATACCCAAGTAGCATTACCTTGTCCTAGGTGGTTTATCTTGAACTTTTTTTATTTTTTGTTTTATTTTAGTATAGTTTTATAGTATTATCAAAATCAAGGTATTCCCCCATATGAAATACTTAGAGAAAGTGTGTGTGATTTTCTCCTTTATAAGCATCAACTCATTTCATGTTTGTTGCAATTGTACTATCCTCCTATGTAATTAATACATGTCAGTTTTTCTACAAAATTCAATAAACATAATTCAGAATCAACAGCCAGGATATAAATGGCTAAAAAAATCACAATTTAACCTTAATCTGACTTCACAGCCCTAACACACAGAAGCCAACGTTTAAAAATTGGGCACACGGTATCTAGCTCCAATGAGGTATCTTTAGGGGTCCCACAGGGGTCAATACTGGGGCCCTTACTATTCAGCCTCTTCCTAAATAATCTTCCTGAAGCTTGTGACACTAAACTGATACTTTATGCAGACGACGTTGTGCTTCTCACCAGCAGTTCATCAATAGTCACCCTCCACTCCGAGCTGCTGGCATCCTTCTACAAGCTGGAAGACTGGTTCTGTAGCCATAAACTTCTATTAAACTACAAAAAAAAAACAAGGTGATGCTCACAGCCAGCCCACAGCACAAAAAGAAGTTCCTTCCCCTCACCATCTCCAATAAAGTCAGTGAGCCGCTGGAACAAGTTCACTCCTTCATGTACCTGGGGGTCACCATTGATGTCTGCCTCACCTTCACCCAACACATCAACACAATGGTAAAGGCAGTGAACACCAAGATGGGTGTACTATATAGGCATAAAAAGTATTTCACTTCAGAGGCCCTCCATCTCTCAGTCTCCAGCTCCATCCTTTTTACCATTGACTATGGATTGGTGGTCTATGGTGCAGCAACAGACACTGCACTAAAAAGGATTTGCATTGCCCTCAACAAGGCATGTAGGCTCACAATGGCTGCAGATAGAAATATCCACACCTGCTCCTTATAAAAGGAGACCAGTTGGCTGCCACTAAAGAACAGGATTATATTCCAAACATGTCTCCTTGGAAAAAAATGCACTAATGGGTATAGCTGCCCCATGCATTTCTAGCATCCTAACATCAAGTGCTACCAGCTATACCACCAGAGGTAGGATGAGGGGGGCCCTATCAACATCTTTCCATTGAACTGTGCAGGGACAATGTGCTTTCAGCTATAGGGCCCTCCAATGGCTCAGTGAATCCCAGTGCACATTCTAAACTCCCAATGCATCTTTCAATTCAAAAATGGCCTAAAACAACAGCTTCTTACTAGGACAGTTTGTGACTGCCACTAGGTCTCTAACATCCATAATGCCCACTCATCCACATTCTTATTCTCCTTCCCCTTCCTTTTTACCCCCCCTCTTCCCTCTTGCCCTATCCATCTGCCTTCCTCTCCCCCTTGTGCCTTTTCTTCCACTGGATCAACCTTTAAACCAACCTACTACCACTACCTCCCAAACTCCTAGACAAAGCCCCTTCTTTTGGCCTCCCCCTCAGTCCCCTCACCTTGACCTCCTCGATTCTCACACTAAGTGTCACACCTCTTATCTCCTTCACTACATATAAACACTGTCCTTTACCCTAGTTGAATGCTCTTGATGCTGGACTATCACCATTGGTACTATGAATTACATTGTAACCTTATTGTATACTAGCTACCTACTATTCGAGTACTGTACGTAAACTGTTTGTTATTGTTGTTATTGTCACTGTTTGACGTGGAACCTTTGTAAAAGAGCTCTGATCTCAAAAGTATGATCCGAATCCCTAAAAAAATAAAAATAAAAAAAATAAAACATAGGTGGTGCTTTTGCACCACTGTAATAGATGACAGCCTGTCCCAGTGGTGCAAAGCAAATGTTCTGTGCTCCCATACAGGCAATTCATCATTCTCTTAGATGAGACATTAAACTGAGGTTCAGTCTGAATTTTCTGGTGGTTGTTCAAGTGGATGATAAAGATCCCATGGTACTTCTTGAGAAGAAACATGGATTTTCCTCGGGATCTGCACTAAATTTGCTACTTTCACTAAAATGTCATGAATAGATTAATTTGGTTCAAATCTAATCTTGTTCAGTTTCAGTTGGTTTGCTTTTGTATCTCCACATCTCTCCCCCAGGATAAGGATGAAACCTGGTACTACTGTTTAGCCCTCCTTTCTATGTCAACAAAAATTGGAGGTCAAGAGGATGTGTGCTGGGGGTACTGGCCAGGAAAGGGTGTTGTATAACACTTTTTCTCACATGGTGGGGGTGGATGGGTGTTTACTGAGTGGATGGAGGAAAAAGGGATACATTTTTATATTATGATGATGGTCAGGGTAGCTGGGGATGCTGAAGTATAAGGTTTGGATGCTAGATAGTGGATGCAGGAGGGAACAATGCTTCTTTTGGTCATTATGTGGCACTTTGCACAACTTTATGAATGAACTGCCATTTATAACTTTGTTTGTGATATTCCACCACATGTGGACTTTGCCTGGTGAAATAGCCACTTTGCAAGTTACAGAGCTTTGTAAAGGGCCATGCAAAGTTGTGGAATTTTGTATAGTGAATGTAGTATGTGGTGGGTAACTCTGTGCGGGGAGCGATGACAGACCCATGTGAAACCAGAATGCAATGAATTCAGAGGACAGAATGAAGGAATTGAGAGAGCCAAGTTGAGGGTCAAAAAAATAAAATTAAATAATAAGACTATAGGTTAATACTTGTCTTTCTATCTTGATGTTACAGTACACTATAATTTCTGGTCCAACACTTCTCATTTTCGATAAAATATATTGTGAGGCCATCTAGATCTGACAATTTGTAGTTCTTACCTTGAAAGCAAAGGACAAAGCTAATATATCTTAACTGAAGGTCAAGTTCTGGTTTGGCTCATTGCCCCTGACAGATAAGACTTAACATTAGTAATCCATCACACTTAAAGCTTGTAATCCTTTTTTTGTAATCAACATCAACCTACTGTATCCTGAAAGAAGGGCTAACCATTATATTCCCTCTTTATTAAGTGCATCTATTAAACTGACTGCTATAATTCTTAGTTCCTGCCTTTTCTGCTAAATGAAGGACACTGCAGTTAACAGAGGCCAAGGTACTGCCAACAGTATAGCCGCTGCAGGACTAGCTAAGAATTTAAAATCAGTGGAGTAGTAGTTTGCTTTGATGACTCTGCAAAATCAGTCTGGCTGGCTGTTATTACTGAATGCTTTTGCACATCCGTATTCAGAGGTTTCTTTTGTAAAAACACAATTTTTCTTGACAACCATTTAATTCATGAAGTACCATCTCAGAATGTGTTTTTTTGTTCATTTTACCAAGAAGAAGCTCCATTGCGCAATGCTCATTTGCAGGGAGGTCCTTGTTAAGACAGGCAACAGTATAAAAATAAACACTATTACATAGTAAAGATATTGCAATTTTTAACATGGAATTTACAAGCAGCAGATACACTAGAGTGTGTTAGGATGAATACAAGCAGGAAGCCAAGTAATAGCACTAAAAGTGCAATAATTAAAATAGCAAGTTTAGCAGAAAAGCCAAGAGATACAGTAACTGATGTACAATAAAAAGATTGACGGAGTATTTTGTGAATTGTAAAGAAATGTGCAAATATAACAGTCCCCAGTAAATAGCTAATGCCCTGAAAAGGGTTGTAATGAGTAAGTCTGCACTTCAGCATATACAGTACTTTCTAAAACATTGGGACGTGGATAGTCAAGAAACCTGGTTTGCACTCATAAAAAGTTTGCTCTGTAGCCAGCTTCATGGTGCTAAGTGATGGGGGATTACTCTGGCATGCTGATGACCTGGGTTCACGACCCTCACTTGGGACTTCAGGAGTGGAGGCCAGCTGGGAGGGTGAAGAGCATCTGATGGATGGTCTCCTCACAGGGGAGAGGGAGGCTTGTAGTTCCATGTTCTAGCATCTGCTAGTGGTGGCTAGAGATGCAGCAAATTTAAATTCCGCTGGCGAAGTGAACGCGAAGTGGGCACTGCGTTACCACTCCGCTTCTGCGTCATTACCACTTACGTTAAGGCAGAATGACAATGCAAAGTAAGGCGGAGTCATTGTTTTTAATGGACTTCGTGTTCCTCAGTATGATTCTAAGTGATCCACTTGGTGTTTCAAATTTGGTAGCCCCCTCACACATCACAACGCTTACAGTACTGTAAGTCACATACTCTTTAGCTAGGCAGGAAGAAAGTGAGTCATACAAGCAGATATTGTTACTTTCTCCTTTGCAGACTGAGAGAGAGAGTAGTGTGTTTTGTGACTGCTGATACTTTTAGATCAGAGCGAAGAGGAGATTTAAACTTTGATTTAGACCCAACAGCTTTTTTAAAAGCTACATTTTTTTGTCTTTTCTGTACTCTTTTTTACTTATTTTTTCTTTCTGAAAATTTTATTTTTCTTACCTTTATAAGTAGTTAGTTGTTTGTCTGTGTCTGTGTGACTGTGTGTGTGTTGTGTGACAGTGTGAGTGTTCAGACTGAGGGAGCTCAGTAGGTGAGATGGACCAGGGTGAGAGAATGTCTGGCATGGGGCCAGCTGTGGGAGAGCGTGGTAGTGGTAAGCATCATACCATGTGTATGTGTGGAGGGCATGGGTGCCCATTCCTGTTGGACCACTCAAAATTTGTGAGTGCCCCCCCCAGAAGCAGGACCAGCACTGCCTCCTGTACTGACTCTGAGGGAGTTGAACCACCACCACCACCACCAAGTCCAGCACCAGGTCCTCTGCAGCAGGATGTGCCTATTCCACTGTGCACAGGTGTGGATCCCATCCTTGTTCAGTATCATGACCAGCCAGCTGCCAGTTCATCTGCCCATCCCATGCCTGTGCATGGTTCTCCCCACACCTCCGTTGTTTGGCAGTTTTTTGACTGTGTTGGGGGGGCAACAGTGTGGTCAAGTACGCCTATGTGAGATGGAGGTGCGCCGTGCCCCCAGGGAGACTCACCTGGGCACTGGGGGCCAGCACACCCATATGCTCAATCATCAGCAGTTGGAGTGGCAGGCTGCCACAGAACAGACCATACCTGCACCTGCTGGCCATTCTGTGGCAAAGGGTGCAGCTGTGCATTGCAGCATCCCTAAGAAGAGGAGGGCCACCACAGCACCTGGTGCTCCACCACCACAACCAGCAGATCAGCCTGTAGAACGTGTGGACCCCAGAGAACTGTGTGTAACACAGACTGACTTGGCAGTTCTCTGGAGTGCTGTCAAGGAGAACAACAAGAGGGTGAGTGCTGTGGAGCAGAGGCTGGATCACATACAGAGACATCAGTTGCAAATTATGTCCGTGCTGGAACTGCTGCTGGATCACCATGGGGATCCCACATTTTTTTTTCCCTCACACCATGTGCCCCCACACCTTCCTTGCTGTGTTATAAAATGTGTTTCTCTACCATCCCTGACCCTTGTATGTAATTATGCCCTTTTTTGTTGTCTTCCATATGCGTGACACTTTGTATTCTAAGCAGTGCAAGTATACTGTGCTAAACTGCATGTGTGTAGTCAGTCTTCTTTCCAGTCTGTGTATGTACTGCAGACACTGTCCAACTCCCTGACTTAAAAACAAACATTAATGAGTACAATGGTGGGGTGGTGAAGCATGGAGAGATACTACAGTACAAAACTGGCTTACAATATATCAAAGTAACCATTAAAAAAAATTAATGTTGTGATTCATGATGTGATCGTAAATTGTGATTTGTGACTGCATTTGTGACAGTGATGATGAAGAAACATGAATGCCTGCAGCTGTACTTCCCCAGGCCTCGATGAGCTGTAGCTTAAAACTCCCAGACTGAAAAACACGTATCACTGAGTACAATGGTTGGGTGGTGAAGACTGGAGAGATACTACAAAACAGGCTTACAATACATCCAAGTAACCAGAAAAAAAAATTAATGTTGTGATTCGTAACGTAAATGATCGTGAATAGTGATTTGTGACTGCATTTGTGACCGTGATGATGAAGAACGTGATTTGTATCAGAAGTGACTTGTGATGATGGTCCTGACTTAAAAACGCATATTAATGCATACAATGTTCATGCAGAATTAAGCACCACACCTGTCCAGTACTCTGAAGGGAAGCCAAAGAAACAACTGTGACTTAAGTTACAGATGGAGATTGGGTCCTAAAGAGATGCAAATGCACAGACAGATTAAGATTGCGCTGTGCACTGAAGAGATGCAGACACAAAGGCACAACACCTAACCAGTGCTCACTATCAGAAATTCAAAACTGGAAAAGAATGCCTTTGCCAGTTGGTGTGGGCCGAGGGGGAGGGGGCAGTGTACTGTACTGCTGGAGTAACAGTCACTAGTACTAGTAGCAGTAAAGATACCACAAAGAAGTACAAAAATCACACAGCTGCAGTGGATAGCAGCTTCACATTGCTGAAATTATTATGTGGCACAATAAAAGGTGTCTGATTTGATGACACGCGTCACACACATACTCACACACACACTAAGTAATGCATAGCAAATTGAAAACTTCAGTAATATAACCACCTATTTTAAGCAAACTAAAATTATGCACTGCTACACCACAACAATCAGTAAAGCAAATGGCAAGAAATATTGAAAATATTACTGTGTGTACATTAACACAGTTATACAAGAAAAATATCACCGAAACAGAAAGCACTGTATTTTTCTCCAAGTTAATCTACCTACATCACAGATACGCCCCTCCCCCAAAGCACACTTACACTGTCTCTCGGTACACAGACTGAATGTTGCACATTAACATTCAAAATCCATACACAAACAATAAATGCTCAAGCATATGAGCAGAGGAGGGATTCCTATAATCGATTAACTAAAGTTTCAGCAAAGAAATGGACACAAGAAGGCTTTTTTAACAGCTTTCTCAAGGTTTGAATCGCAGAGAGCTCTCAGAGCAGATTGTCTCCTACAGCTTCCTACACACACTACCCCAAACTGTGGCTGTGCAGAACAATCTAGAGCCCATGTGACCTGAAATCCCATGAATCACTGCAAAATTTGCCTTTGGCGCTTAAAAACAACAAGGCGAAGTGAGGCAAAGTGGAAGGTAGAGTTACGCAAAGTCATTGTTTTCGATTGACTTCGCGTTACCCATTATAGGGCAAAGTACTCACCTTCGCATTGCAGAGCACTCCACGAATTCGCCTTCACTCCGTGAATCACTTCGCTGAGTGAATTGGGGCCACTTTGCCCATCACTAGTGGTGGCTGGTAGAGGTGTCAGTAATAGATGGGTGACCATGTGCCATCAGGCACTACTGCAGACCAGCTGTACATGCATGTGACCAATGTGGAGGAGGATGGGCAGGACAAAAAGACAGAAAATGCCACACCAGTATGACAGATGATGGCATCTTTGCCCCACCCCATGCCTGGACCCTCCCCTGGCACACTTATCAGGCATGCCCTGTCTGAGAACTGCAGTGACTCTCCTCCACTAGGCTGTGGTACGGACCTTGCCAGAGAAAGGCCAGCCAATGGAGATGGAAACTAAGGGGCTCTCAAGTGTATGCTCCATGCCATTGGCCGGGGAGACCCCCAGCAGGGACAAGCCTGCCCCCTAGGTGTCCAGATGTTTGGAGTGGATCCATGCCAAAGAAGTGTATCATCAGATGCGTGAGTCTGTCCCGTAAAGGAGGTGGTACTATTGGGCTGGAAAGAGAGGAGTGCCAGTGGGCACAGAGAGAGCAAAAAAAAAAAAAGCTCCAGGAGCAAGTTACTGCCTGTGCAAACTGCTGGTATGTATTGGAACATGTCCAAAGCACATAGCGAGCACTAATGGCATGTTCTAATATTCCATCCAAATGAGCAACCAACTTCCCAATTGCTCCTACAAATCACAACCTCTACTGGCTACACAAGGTATGTGGCCAACCAGGGATATGGTGCCTACAGGTACAAAGAAACACATAGGGCCCACAAATACTGATTGCTCCCAGGGAGCACTTTGCCATAATCCAGCTTTCATATGCAAATGACTCTGTAATGCAGGCAAGTCACTATGGATTAATTTGTAAGACCTAATTTCAGGTTATGAATGTGCCCCACTGGCAGTTAGAACTTCCCCAAAAGTTCCTTTTATAGTCCAGTGGGCTCCCAAACCTCACCCTCTGATCACCAGTCCTGATTATTAAACACATTCCCTGGTAGTCTAGAGGGTCCTCCCCCATCCCCAGTTTCTCATCTGTATTAGTAAAACATTACTTGGAATTCAATCCTGGACTATCGAGGGGGTTAGAGCTGTATACAGTGCGACAATCAAGGGGGGGGTCCTATATTACAATGGAATGTATTCAATCAAGCGTATGGGAAATTAGGGAGAAGGGAGCTCACTAGACTACCAGGGAATTTATTTAATCAAACCAATTGGCCACTGGGACAAGGGAGACCTGTAACTGGCCAGGGAACATATTTACAAATATGGGCAGGTGATTGGGGGGGGGTGATAGAAACATAGAAACATAGAAACATAGATGGGACCACTAGACTGCCTGGGATTGTCATTATCACAATGGATGGGCATTGTGGGGATGTACGGAACAGTTGCCCTATGACCAGGTTTTAGGAGATATTAAACAGCATGGCACTAATGACTATTTAAAGTCTCCCCAAACCTTTGAACATATCAGTATGCATACTGTATATATGCAGTTGCTGTCAGCTGCTTTGCATAGTTATGGTGGCATTAGTTAGTGCTGGATGCAAACAGATTAGTGCCTTGCTAACTGTGTTCTTCTTCAGACATTAAATTTTTCTATTGAACATATACAAGAGAACATTTATAGAGGTGTGCAAAAAAACTTCTGCCAACAGAATTTCGTCAAATGTCAGACTTTTGCTTCCGCAAAACTGTGGAAATCAAATTAGCAACTTTTGAGGAAATTCTGAATTAGAATGGCAGAATAAATGTATAAACTGCAGACTATTCTATTAAACTTCAGAGAAAAACAGTCAGCAGAACTGATCAGTGAACTGTGGAATAATTACAGGTATTATGGAATAACTCTTTAAGCTGTGGAAAAAAATTCCTCAGAACTGTTATTCCACAGTTCATGTGTATTATTCTGCATTTGAGCCAACAAATTCCACGGATCAAGTTGAAAAACTGCCAAACACATTCAGAAGATTTAGGCTGAAATTCGTAAAATTCTGCAAAATTTCCAAATTTTCACAACACTTCGGGAAAAGTGGAATTTACAACTTTACCTCTAACATTTACAACCATGAACACACAATACCAAACATTACTAACATGACTATAAGGAATTCATCTGGATATATCAAGACTGGACATTACAGGTGATCTTGGTCTGGCCAGCAGCTTGATGGCTGCTTAAATCCTGATCTCTCTCTGGGCTGGTTGCTATTCAAGCTCAGGCACCACGATGTCAGGACATCAAGACCCCTAAATCTACACTTATGTTCGGGTGAACTTCCCCCTACTGGGCGGCATTTGTTGTAGCCAAATCCAAGCAATTTACCGACAGAGTAGCACTGGTTCTTTTTGGTTTAGTCTGTGGCCATTAGGCTGTATAGGCCCAATTCCTGTTGCACTGAAATGTGTCTTCCCTTCTGCTGCTAAATACCTCAGCAATTTACTGGCTAGAGCACGGTCGATCAGGGCACCTCAGCTGTTGAACCCAAGTTGTCAGCTCATACTGTTTTATAAGGAATGAATGCCCAAAGCTCCTCTAGCCAGTTGCTCCCTAGCACCTCATCCCCTGCCCAGGCAGTATCGGTAGGGTACTCCCTACAATACATTACATGAATGTTAGAGGCCTTGCTTACCCTGGTCGATGATATCAGTCTCTCTTTGACCAGTACTGTTGCTGAAGTATGACAATTACAAGATATGATGAATGTCACTGAGCAATGGGTAGACTCTTGTGAGCAGCAGCAATCAAAGCTCTGGTATCTCCTACAGTATCATGAGGAGAATCTAGCAGCCCTTGTGGTCCAGGATTGAGGACCAGGAAAATAGGAGGTGACCCAATAATTTGCACATTATTGGCATGCCTGAGGGGGCTGAAGGGCAGTCAATGGAGAGATTTCATAATGAAGCCATCCCCAGGATGTTGGAGGACTGCTGGAGGGGCCCTGTTGATGTGGAAGGGGCACATCTCATGTCTGGGAGGAAGGACAGAGCCAATCAATCTTCCAGACCAATCGTGGTTTATTTTCTCCATTTTACAACAAAAGAGAGAATTTTGAGAGCAGCTAGAGATTTGGGGGAAGTTCGGTAGCAGGGAGTGCAAGTTTCCATCTTTCAAGACTTTGCCCAGGAGACTGCAGCTAGGAGGAGAGCTTTTGGGCTCCTAAAAAGGTTCCTATACCAACATGATTTTCAATTTAAATTCAAGGGACTCATCAGTTTGTTGGTATCCAAGGAGGGGAGAGAGTAAGTTGCAGATCATCCCTGTGAAGTGGAACATTGGCTATGTAAATTCTGGCCTAACCTCCCGGTACCTACTACAACTCCCAGAAGGCTTTGGGAACTGGGCAGGGCTTTGCCTCCCTCCAGAAACAAGCATGTTGGGCATTGAGCATCGAGCATCGGGGGACAGATTTTCAGCTGGACCTGTACCATCTCTATTAAGTTCCCCCATAGCATCTGGATTGGCTGCTGATGCTCTTCTCAACCATAAGCCTGCTACTCCTGCCCCAAAAGCCCAAGTGTTGCCTCTGTACCAGTCTGGATCCACCCCTAGGCCCAGACAATGAGTCAGAAGAGGCAGCTCACTGAAACCTGACCTCCGGCTGAATGCATCTCCAGCTAAAATTCCAAGAGATGATGCTGAATTCACCCCCGCTCCATTGCAGGCTGCCTCGAGTGATCTCCAGGCCACGGACACTGTACAATCCACAGACTGGACTGATTTTCCAGATGCATCGCTAATTAAATCAATGGATTTGACAGTTCCAGTGAGACCAGGCACTATAACCTATGCAGCGGCTGTTGCCTCAGTGTCGCCTAACTCTGCTGAACACCCCCCCCCCCCAGTGCCCTTCCAGCCAGGCCAAAGGACTCTCAACTTAATCCATGGACTGTGCTGTTTTTGACTTTACTGTTGTTGTTTAGTATGCTATGGGTTGGTGATGCTGATTTTGAGTGGTGGCTCTTGCCACTGCTAAATTTCTGCCTCCCTTTTGCTGATGAGTGGGGTTCTGGGGGCTAGTTATGGGGCAGGGGTATTTAAGTTACAGCTTCTTGGGCTGTGTTTTGCCTCTCCCCATGCTACCCCAGCTGTGGGTGCCTGGAAGGCTCTATGGTGGTTCTATGTCTGTAGAACTGGCGTGAGAGTCACCTCTGGCTGGTGGCTTTTTCCACATCAGGGTCTCATTGTTTTCCCTGGAGTATACCATATTATGCCCCCCTGTATCACTCTCCCCTCTTCCCTGATGGGTGGTGGAATGTTGTAGTTAGCAGGTACCCTGGGTCAGCACATTGGGGCCCCATCCAGTAGTTTAATTAGCTACAATGGGGCAACACCTATCTATCCACCACTCAATATACTCTACCATTGGTGGATGGCTTATAGTTGATCTGGTAGGAGGGTTTACCCTCCCACCCCCTATTCCTGTTACCCTTCGACCCTTGCCCCTCACTTCCTTCCCCCCTTCCCTCTCCCTTATACCTCCCGTCCCCCTCCACCTTTGGCTTCCCCCCCTCCTCCACCCCATCCCTTGCTTCTATCCTTCCCGATGTCTCAGTGCCAGACCTAGGGACTATCACCAGCTTAGAAGGAGTCACATACTGCTGATTCACTACACTCTCCTCCTTTTGGCTTCTGGAGCTTGCGTAGCTGAGGGTGTCTGCATGCAGTTACCCTCTTTCACCATAATTCTGAACCCTTAGCATGTTTACGCTTGTTTAAGCTTTTTCTGCTGCATTTGGGCGTACTTTGCCAAAGTTTAGCATTCAAGACAGCATTTATTTGTGTGTTTGTTCTCTGTGTGTTCTTCATAGTTGCAGATTATTGACATATTTCCTTGTTTTCTCTTTCTGCAGCTTGTATTGTGGGTTTGGGTAGTACCTTCTTCAGTTGCTGTGTGCTTACACTTTCCCCTAGCTGTAGCTACAAGTCTGCTGTGAAAGTTTCTGGTAAGGCCTAGTCTCCCTGTGGTTGCTTTCTTTCTCTGGGCCTCTATCTCTCTCCATGACCAGAGTAAGTACTTTCTTTACTTCTCAGCTTTGGGCTGTAGTTATGATGAGTTTGCTTAGTCATAGGACTCAACTGGCATCATGGAATGTGAAGGGGCTCAACCATCCAATTAAAAGGACCAATGTGCTGCAACACCTTAGATTTCTTCATACAGACTTCCACAGGAAACGCATCTCCTGAGTAAAGCAGTGCACTGGCTGAAGAAGTCTTGGGTGAGGACAGTTCTGTCTAGCTCTGCCTCATCCAAAACCAAGGGGGTCACTCTCCTTATTCAACGGTGCTCACCCTAGGTGGTAGAGGAAGTTTGGAATGATTCCCAAGGTAGATGGGCGGTGGTTAAACTCTCATCCCCAGGTGGTTAGCTGCTCTTCAGCAATGTGTATGCCCCTAATGATGACCATGCTGACTTTTTTCCAGCTCTGAGTCAGGCGCTGTCCTCCCTATCTCTAACTGGAGGGGGGTGGATTTTAATCTGGTACAGGACATCTTCCTGGACAAATCTAGACCCACCCCTCTTACTTGTCCCAAAGCCCATATGGTGTTGCAGGATATGCAGGGAGAGTGGGTTGCAGCAGATGTCTGGAGGAGAGATTATCTCACTAGGTGGGATTACACCTACTATTCCCCTGCACATTCCGCCCATAGCCGGATAGATTTCTGGTTGACCAACATGGCGGCAGCCGAGGGGATCTCAAACAATAAGACTGGTCACATCTTGATTTCTGATCACGCCCCTGTGCTGACTAACTACCTACACTCTGGTGGGGCATCAACCCTCAGGTACTCGCTGGAGGTACAATCCCCCTGCTTGTTAGGGATCCTGAATTTTGCCATGTGGTATCCTAAACAGTGGAAGATTACTTCTATCTCAATTCTAACTGTGGAGTCTCCCGTGGTACGGTATGGGAAGCTTTCAAGGCTGTCCTCCAGGGGAGTATTATGGCTTAATCAGCAGTTAAAAACAAAGCCCATAAGATGACCTTGTCCTCATTGCAAGCTGATCTTGCAGCCTTTGAGAGCTAGTTCAAGTCCAAGCCAGCTCTCTGTAAAGACGCGTCCCTTGTTCGGTGTATAGTGGGCCTGAAGTATTAAATCAATACCATCCTCCATCAGAAGGCCGAATGGCTTCTTTTGAGGTCCAAGCATGCTTATTGGGAAGGTGGAGAGAAAGGTGGCAGGCTCTTGGCATTTAGGCTGCGTAATCAGCAAGCCTCTTCCTGTATTCATTCTCTCCGTACGCATAAGGGGATGATGGTTTCCAACTCCTTGGAGGTTAATAAAACTATGAGGCTGTTTTATGAACCTTCATACCAATCTCACTCTACCTTGTCCCCACCCCAGCTGGAGCAGGGGCTCCTCAACTTCTGTCAGAGGTTTAACAGGCCAGTTCTCACACCTGCTCAATTAGCCAACATGGATGCTCTGACTACTGCCGAGGAGCTGCGCCTCACCCTATCCCACATGGCCAAAGGGAAGGCTCCAGGCCCCAATGATATGTAGATGGAGCTCTAGAAGGCACTGGATGATGAGATAGTTCAACTGCTGCTCATGGTCCTTCAAGCGGCCCACTCAGAGGGTACCCTCCCTCCAACTATGAGTGAAGATGTTATTACCCTTCTCCCGAAGAAAACAAATGACCCTTTGGACTGTGCCAATTTTCACCCAATCTCCCTTCTCTCAGTGGACACTAAGATCTTGGCTAAGATCCTGGCCACCAGGATACTGGAGGCGTTACCCTACATAATTCACCTGGCACAAGTCAGTTTCATTCTGGGCAAGTCTGGGGCAGACAACACCAGGTTGCTGCTAAATCTTAAGTGGGTGGCAGCTCAGTCATCCCTTCCAATGGCAGCTCTTGCTATTGATTTCACTAAAGCCTTTGATTCTATTGAGTGGGATTATCTGCATGAGGTGCTTGGCATGTATGGCTTTGTTCCTCATTTTCAGCAATGGGTAACCACACTCTATAGCTCCCGGATGGCAAGGATCTTGACCAACACTACCATCTCATCCTCTTTTCCTTTACATAGAGGGACTAGGGAAGAGTGCCCTCTATCACCTCTTCTTTTTTTGGTGGCCCTGGACCCTCTGGTCAGAGCCTTTATTGCTTCGAGGAAGCTCACTGGCACCGAAGTAGCTGGAACCCCCTATCTGGTGGCCGCTTATGTGGATAACCTTCTTCTTACCCTTAACCCACCCCAACAATCTTTACCAGTGGTTCTGATGCTCTTACGGCAGTTTGCTGTTTTGTCTGGCTTACAGGCTCATCAAAAGAAGACTATCCTGGCCCCCTGAATGTGGCCTACTCTAATGATTGCGTCCGGTGCACTGAGCTGTCTTGGGCTACCAAAGGGTTCTCCTATCTCGGGCTATTTATACCCTTTAGATGGGCTGAGTTGGAAAGTCAACTTTTCCCCCTTCTGGTGCAGCTGTCCACCAAGGTGGAAAGGTGGCGCAAACTCCAGTTGTCCTTGCCTGGGAAAGTTGCTGCAGTCTGCATGCTTCTCCTACCCCAATCTGTCTGTCTTCTAAATTCTTCACTTCTCTGGAGCATCTCATGTTCAGGTTTTTCTTGGGGGGGTGGTCCCCTAGATGGAGTAAACACAAGTTGAGAGCACGTTGGTCACTGGGCGGGTGGGAGGTCCCCTCATTGCAAGGGTACCACCTGGTGTATTTGGTGGTGCACACCTCCAAATGGTTTGGTCCCGAGGCCACTCACTCCCTGCTCTGGATTCGACTGGAAGCTGGCCTAGGAAAGGGCTCTGATTTGGGTGTGCTTCTTAGTCCCAAATTTCAACCCCATTTGGATTTATCTCCAGTCATGGAAGAGACTAGGAGGGCATGGCACCTTCTCATGTCCCTTTCACATATCCCCCATGAGGCCTGGGCTCCCCCTTTCAGGTATGCCTCCCTATGGCACAACCAGCTTCTCAATGTGGATGGCACCCCTCTGCACTGGTCTAGCTGGGAAGCTCCAGAAATTAGCTATGTACAAGGTTTATACCCCCCTCCCCAGCTTGGACATTATGCTGTCATTTGAACAATTGAGGGAAAAATTAAATCTTCTTAGCAAGGACTTTTGATGCTACTTGCAAGTACGTACTGCTATTTGTGGCCTTTGTGCCTAATGTAGCTCTGACAATAAGTGGTCATGGCTTGAATCTTTGCATAAGTCTCCATCCTCCCGAGGCCGGATTGGCAGATTTTACAAGATGTGGAGGGATTCCCAGCTGGATCCCACAACTCCTTGTAGATTGAAATGGTGTTCCATTCTCAATGTTAATGTCCCCAAGGGCATATGAGTGCACTATCTCAGAAAGGTTCACTGTATTTATAAAGTTACTAAGAGTCGCTTCCTCCAACTCAAGTTGTTGTTATTTTGGCACCTTACACCAGCAGCCCTGCACTCCTGGGTGCTACTGGGACACTCTAATTATAGGCGCTGCCAGTAGCCTGATGTTCATCTGTTATATGTCCTCTGGTCCTGTCCCCAGCTTACTTCTTTTTGGGCCTCAGTTGCTTCTGATTGTGCAAATGTGCCAGGTTCCCCATCTCCCTAGCAGACCCCAAGTTTTTTCTGGGTGATGCCTCATCCTTACTCACTCTGACAAAGCCCCAGCAAGACTGGGTCACACTTGCATTTCTGGAAGCTAAGAGGTTACTGTTAATGCACTGGTGCCAAATAGCCCTACCTACCGAGCATCTTGGCATGCAGCCCTGGCACGGCTATCTCTCTTAGAGTGCCTCTCCTATACACACTGTGGGTGCATGGACCTGTACTTGGCTAAATGGGAATCCTACCATTACTCCTCATGATGTAAAACCCCTACACTACCTAGCAACTCCCCTCCTAGTATCTAAGATGAGGACATTTACTTCCGTCTCTGCTTGTAGCTCCTAGTATTTTAGTGGGAAAGTGTAAGCCCCATGATAACTTTCTTGTAAGCACTTACAAATTCTGCATTGGTTGGTTTTCACCTATTCTGTATTAGGCTTCGACTGTTATAGTGTTGGACTTAGATATGTGTTGCTTTTGTGCGGCCTGAGTTTTTGCTGAATACTGCCTACTTTATCATTCTTTGTGGTACAGTTCTCTGTAAAATGTTATGCTGAGCTGTTCTCTTAATTCAATAAGTAAAACATTCTATGATAAAAAAGACTGGATATTATGTAGTCACAATCAGACTTTAAAATTTTCTAATTATTATTGATACATAGCAATTAAACATAAATCATAGCAATTAACTATAGATTCATATCCACTTGATCTGTCTGTGATCACCTGGGACAATAAGGAACAGTGGGGCTAATATGATCAAAGTAAGGGGTCTTTGAGATGTTTTACATGTGCAGTTTGTTTAGTGCCTGACAGGAAAGGCAAGGTAAAGATGTCAGTTTCCCTGCTGCCTGAAGCCATTCACTGAAGGTGGGTTTTTCCTTGGTCCTCATATATCTGCGGAGTAGTCTTTTGGCTACTAAGGTACAGTAACAGCAATTATGCAGCAAATCTGTATATGAGATTTAAGCAATCTGGGAATCTGGAGGCCTAGGAGTGTACTTGAGGCATCCAGTGACCAAGTACTGGGGAGTATCCTGTGGCAGTACTGGATCACCTGATCCCAGAAAATTCAAATTAGTGGGGTTGCCCAGATGACATGAGATAATGAATGTTTCTGAGCTTTGCAATATCTGCACCAGTCTTTTGGTCAGACTACCATGGCTTTAAGTACTTGAAGAATCATATACCTGTGGTGCAGTATATTATGTTGGGTCAGCTGGGCCCTTATATCTCTACAAGAAACATGGACATGGTACTTCCATTTTTCCCAATCAGCTTCCAGGATACTAATGTTCACTTTCTGCTGCCATTTCAGCCTGCAGTTATTTGTAAGTGAGGGCCCCTTGTCTCTTAGCTATTTGTATACCTGCCTACCTTTGCCTCTCAGCAGGTCTATCTAAGCCTGGATAGTAAGTTTATTATAATAAGAGGCCTGAGACTGGTCAGTTCTAAGCCAGGGTACAATCACAGAACTGAGTTGGAGGTGTTTGCAAAATTCTTTATTTGGTACATGATATTAAAGAAAAAGTTCCTTAATGTAGAGTACAAAAGATGACCTAGGGAGGCACATGTCATAAATTTTCCATATGCCACCTCTCTTCCAGGAAGTCCAGTATATACAATGTATTTAGGGATTTCATTACTTAAATAAAGGCATTATTTTCCCAAGTCTCTGACTCAAGTGAAATACAAACATTTTTATTCGCCCAATGGGTAAATAACACTATTTATTTTTTACTTGCCTACATCACAGTCACCTTGATTGACAACTCATTCTGCCAATCGCACAGTGAATCTGCCCTTAATTGTCACACAGAATACAGACACTGTATACACAGAACACACAATGGCCAGTGTTCAAATATACCATTAATTTCCATTCATGAGGAGGTGGGACTTTTATAACTCATTCATGGCTTTGCCACTTCTGAGTTATGGTACCGCCCCCCTCACTCATGGTTTATATCCTATATATACTACCTTCTTGTCTATGGTGAACTATGTGTTCTTACATCTTGGAGCACAGGATTGAGGGTTAGGGCACATATCAAGTATACTGGTCACCCTATGCCATTATTTAATAGATAATCTTATAATGGAATGGCATCTTTGGGGTTGGGACAGATTGGAGAAGAGTCTGATTAATGGAGAAGGGGCATTAAAGTTATGATATTCAATTTCCATCTATTGGCAGTGAGAGCAGAAGGGAGAGAGAACCATTTAATAACTTGCACTGTTATGAAAGCCATGTGATAATGAGAAAAATTAGGCAGACCCCTTCCTCCTTCAGGCGCATGTTTACAGAATGTGTTTCTACTGAATCTAGATGGTTTATCTTTCCAAAGGAAACCTTCTATTACTTTGTTATGTCTGGCATACCATATCTCAGGGATCTGGATGGGTAGATGGGAAAGGAGATGTAGGAAGTTAGAGGTGAGCAATATTTTTAATGTCGCTATCTTCCCTAAGAATGAAAGATGGAGTGCTTTCCATCTTTCTACACCTGTGTGCAGAGTCTTTATTAATTGGGTGAAATTCTTTTTATAAATTTCCTGCACGGAGGAAGTAATCATGATCCCTAAGTTGGTTACTCCTTTGTTCACCCATCTCCTGAGGGCACCTTCAAACATCTGCTCTGGGCATATAACTTTAAAGGTGAGAGTGTCAGATTAAGTATGGTTGATCTGAAATCCTGAAGCATTTGAGAAGGTGCTGAGCAGTGGTTGAGGGGTGCTATGTTTTGAGGAGTATAAGACACCAAGATGAACAAATACAAAATTGGTTTACTGATAATAAACTGGTTTCAAGTGGGGAAAAAAAACTAAAACAAAGTTTTTTTATAACCAAAGGAAAAGGTTGAGAGAGACCCCTGCCCTATCACTATATATATTGAAGGGTGAGGTTATTGAACAGGTCCAAACTTTTAAATATTTAGGGCTTACATTAGATGAGAACCTAACCTTTGAACAACATATTAGTACAATGATTAAACAAGTCCATCAGAGACTGGGCTCTCTTTATAGAGTTAATTCGCTTCTTATTCCATCAACTAATTTGTTATTGTCACAAAGTTTTATCCTACCTTTGGTAGACTGTGGCTTGCTATTCTATCATTCAGCTAACCAGTGGTTATTGAATAAGGTTAAGATGTTGACTTATCAATTAGCAAGATTTGTTACCCTGTTACCAATTTCTATGCATCATTGTAGTCTTTATGAAAGCCTGAGTTGGCTGCAACTAGAACATACTGTAGGTACCAGTTACAAATTGGCATATTGGCTAAAAAGATTACACTCTATAGGGTTCCACGTTCTTTTCATGAGCTCTTTAAAAAAACATGTCTCAGTAGCTCAAACCCAAACTAGACCTATATTATGTACATGGTTGAGAGTTCTTAGGATGAAAGCATCTGTAGGACAAAGTTATTTGTTATATTCTTTACAATCTTCATATAATGCTTTGCCTTTGTCCATATTTGGTGCATGTACTACACTACCCATTTTTAGATCTGTTCTAAGATGATATCTCATTGTTACCAATGTTTGTGAGTGTTTGATTGCACAATAAATGTGGTTTGTTTAGTATTTTCTACTATCTTATATTTGTTGATTGTTCTGGTTGCCCATGTAAATGGGTCTTTGGCCCATGGACTTTTCCAGATTTTAAGTAAACAAAAACAAAACAAATCTTCATATGGCAGAGTTTTGTAATCTGTGGCTCCAGCCTTTTTGTGGAAGAGCTCAGGGTGGGACCATATTGCCAAGACAAAGGGTCTCAATGACAAACAGTAAAAGCAATGGAATGAGTGGGTGCATCCTTGATAAGTACCCCATGAAAGAGAGAAGGGTTTCAATATTTTACTATTTGTGAAGACCCAGGCAACAGGTTACCATATAAAGTTTGAACACCAGTCACGACATTGGGACCTAGACATATCCTTTATATAACTTCAAATAGGTACCCCTACTCCACTAAGCCAAAGGCCTTCTCAAGTCTATTGTTAGCAATGCAGCTGGAGTGGGGAAGGACTTGGCTAAATGGTGCACGTTAAGGAAGGTGTGATAGTGATCTGAACTAAATTTCCTTTTTATGAACCCAACCAGGGCAGGGTGTATCAGCAGGGGAAGTGTTTTTTTAAGTCTACAGGTGAGAACCTTGGCAAATATTTATGCGTCAGCACTGGTTAATGAAATAGGATGAGAGTCAAGAGACCAAATGATCCCTGCTCTTTTTGGGAAGGGCAGTAATGACTTTTTCTCGTGAGGTAGGAGGGATGTCTTACTGTGACAGAGAGTGATGGAGCATGTGAATTAGGAGATGAGTTACTACTCCAGGAAGTTCTTTGTAAAAGTCAATCGGGATCCCATTCCCACCCTCCTCTCTTGGATTTATTTAGTTTATTTAGCCACTGCATTTGGCTGCTACAAGACATTGGGACTTTGAATGTGCTAGCAGTTAAATAGGGCCAGTGGGCTCTTTCATGGTTCATTTGCTGGTGCTGGGCTGGACATTTTCATGTGCCTGCAATGATTGTGAGCTAGCAGGCTCCCTGGTTTCTGGACTCTGCCCCCAAAGCTCAAAACAGCCAATAGGAGCTAGGATTGTGTTTGAGTACAGGACATCATTCTGAACAGGCTACTTTTGAATCTGCTTCTGCATTTGGCTGCTAGCAGACATCGGGACTTTGCACGTGATATCAGTGAGACAGAGTCAGTGGGCTATTTCACGGTTCATTTGCTGGTGCTGGTCTGGACATTTTTGTGTGCCTGCAGTGACCGTGGACTAGTAGGCTTCCAGGTTTTTGAACACTGCCCCAAAGCCTCAAACAGCCAATTGGAGCTATGATTGTGGCTGAGGGAGGTCCCTTTCATGATTTATCAGTCCTTCTCACTAGCAGTCCTCAACTGCTGATCTGATCGCTTAAGGGCTGTAGCATAACACCAATGTGGCAGAGGCTGCTTGGAGTCAGCCTTGACGAAGCATTTTGGTCAGTCACGCTGCTCCTGAAGGTATCAGTAAGGCATCACTTAATAACTGCCTATGCCTGCTGAACTGTAATGGTTCTCTCTGTTTGTAATGTGATTACCATTTAGCTCTGTGTAGGTCACTTCTGAAACCTATAAGTCTATGTTATTGTTTACAGTGAGAGTGTCTGTCTGCCTATTGCTTGTAGTTATAACTAGTACCTACAAGTAAAAGTTCTAATTTGCTTTGCTCTATATTGTACCTTTTACTTAATACTAATTGTCTGCACTGTATGCTAATTAGCTTTAGCTTGTTATATTACCAATGTCTTAATGTTAGCTAACTTACTCATTGGTTATAATAGTATTTAATTCTTATTTGTGCAAGTAGGTGTAGCTTGTTTAATTATTTCCTTCTAATTTATTTGTTATTTAGTTCCATGTTGTTTTATTCCTACAGTTTATACTGCTAAGTAGTCATAAAACTTGTTGGGGGACACTGCATGAAAAGGAAGATGGGGGAAACTACAGTGGAAGGACTAAGGGAGGGTTATGGTTGTTTGGCAAGAATGTTTTTAGAGGAGACCTGAACTATGTGGCTTCATCTATCAAAGTGAGGGAGTCAGCAGGAAAAGGGAATTGCAGCAAAACCCTATCTAGGATAGGGACGGGTGGGTACTAAAATACCCAACCATTAAGACTACCCGTGAGTATCCTAAAAGTACCCCCAAAAAAATGGATGAAAACTGATTAGTAGAGTCAGGTTGGGTAGCCACTACCTGACCCATTCTACTATCCGATACCGAACCCTGACAATAACAAAAATCATATTAAGACTGTTTTTTGGGGACTATTACACTGTATGGTAGGTGCCCTGATCCTTTATACCAATGGGGCATTGCTGAGGCAGGTACCAGAGGCACAGGCTCTCTTTGTGAGCCTGCTCCTTTTTCCAAAAATGATACCCATGGCAGGAATTGCTAAGGAAGGTACGAGAGGGGCAGCTGCTATGAGTGAGCCTGCTGCTGTTTCAGAAAATTATACCAATGATGTGCATTGTTGAGGCAGGTATGAGAGGCACAGCTGCTCTTAGTGATCCTGCTGCTCTTTTCAAAAATTATACCCATGGTGGGTATTGCTAAGGCAGGTACAAGCAGCACAGCTGCTATGAGTAAGCCTGATGCTGTTTCAAAAAATTATACTCATAGCAGGTATTGCTGAGGTAGATACAAGAGGATCAGCTGCTCTGAGTGAGTCTGCTGCTGTTTCCAAAAATTATATCCATGGTGGACATTGCTGAGGCAGGTATGAGAGGTGCTGCTCTCTTAGTGAGCCTGCTGCTGTGTTCAAAAATTATACATGTGGCGGGCATTTTTGAGGTAGGTACAAGAGGCACAGCTACTATGTTTGAGCCTGCTGCTGTTTTAAAAAATGATACCCATGGTGGGTATCGATGAAACTTGCATAATATAAACTGATGACTGACAAAAGAAAACTAAGAGTAGTACTAGTGTAGCACATGCAGCTGGCATGGTGGCAGTGATGATGGTTCCATTTGTTTCATACACAACCTAGTCATCATATTCAGTATCGCTGATTGCAGGCTATTGTTCATTTTCAGGGTCAGACTAATAAAACAGGGACAACTGGGAAATTGTCAGCATTCATTCTAAGAAATGTAAACTGTTCAACATTTTCAAGACTTAGCAGTGATCTGTGGTCAGTGACTGTTCCTCCAGCTGCAATAAATATGCATTGAGAATATATGCTTGAAGGTGGACAGCTGAGGTGCATCATTGCAAGATTTGTTAGATCTTGTCATATTTTGTTCTCTTTTGTTTCCAATACAGTTATGGTTCTTCCTCAAGACCAATCACAGTATGATCTGCAAAGTACTTCAGGATCATTGTACTGCATGAGCCAGTTAACAGTATGGCAGATGAACCTGCTGCACTTTCTTTACAGGATGCTAGTCCATATTGTTGCAGGTGACTCAGAAGTGATTTTCCTTTCTAACCCTGAACAAAGGATGTCCAAGAAGTGGCTGTACATGTCCTTTTCCTCGCTGATGACACTGCTGACTGCGAAGAATTGATAGATGTGCTTTTGTCCCTGCCAGAGGCAAACCATGATGGTTTGGTAGGGTTTGACTGCTGTACATCAGTTAATGGTGTTTATAGGGAAATGTCAAATGTGGTTAGTAGAAGATCTCTCCAATATTCGTTGACTTTCCCTGCAGGAAGAATGGCTTCAATGTACCACTTAAAATGAGGATCTAACAATGTAGTGAACACACAGGTGTCATTCTTAAACATGGCATTTATTCTCTGATCAGTCAACAGTCAGAGATTCAAATAATCTGCCTGCATAACAGCAGTGGTGTCATCTTTTGACTGAAAATCTTTCTTTATGTCATCAAGGAAAATGTGAAGAAATCTGATTTGAGGAAGAATTTGGCTCAGAGTTGCACTTTCTGCACTGACATCAAGTGTGGAAGCTTCAAATTGCACCAATAAGGTGACCAATGATTCCAGTAGAGTCCAGGCACTGGAACTAAACCTGATGTCTACTTTATGGAACACATACAAACAGAGGTGAGAAAGAATAAGTGTCTCAGCTGGGACTTGAACCCATGCCGCCTGGAATACCAATCCGATTGCACTAACCAGCTGCTTCACTGAGACAACTGGAACCTGAGCCATCCCTGACTTACAGAGAATACAGTAGATGGCGTACAGTCAGATCCAAAGGAGTATTTATATGCACAAGTACTCTGCTTCCTTTTGAAGGCTTAGTCTGAGAAATGTGAGACATAGTAGACACAGCCATGGCTTTCTATATGCCACAGAGAGACATCACACAGTGTACCTATGACAGGGCTCAGGACACCTAACAGGTTAACAGATAGTGTAAAACAGTCCAAATGAGTTTTGCTATGCTGCAGAGAGACACAGAGTAGCTGTGTCACATACATGGCTTGGGACACCTAACAGACAGTGTGTGATACAACCTAAATGCCTTTCGCTCTGCTGCAGAGAGACACACGGAGTAGCTATGTCAAAGACAGGGCATAGGCCACCTGAGATACAATGTGTGATATAGCCTAATTGGTTTTCACTATATCTGCAAAGAGAAAGAGAGTAGCTATGTCACAGATAGGGCTCTGGGCACCTGCAAGATAGTGTGTAATATAGTCTAAATGGCTTTCACTAAACTGCAAAGACACACAGAATAGCTATGTCACAGACAGGGCTCGGGGCACATAACAGACAGTGTGCAATATAGCCTAAATGGCTTTTACTACACTGCAGAGAGACACAGAGTCACTATGTCACAGACAGTGCTTGGGGCACCTTACAGGCAGTGTGTAATACAGCCTAAAAGGCTTTCACTATACTGAAGAGAGACACAGAGTAGTTATGTCACAGAAAGGGCTGAGAGCACTTTACTGAAGGGGTGCAGAAAATGAAGAGGGACCTGGAGAAGCTCAAAAGATGGTTGGAGAGTGGCAACTGAGGTTCAATGCAAGAAAGTGTAAAATAATGCACCTGGGTAGAGGAAACCCTGGGGAGAGCTACAGGTTGGGAGAGGAGGAGGAGCTGACTGTCACCAAAGAGGAAGCAGTGAACAAATGTGGCAGGAAGGGCCAGTGGCATGCTGGGGTGCATAGGCAGGGGTATCACTAGCAGGAGGTGGGAGGTGGTGATGCCGTTGTATAAAACATCTGTAAGGCCTCACCTGAATTACTGCATGCAGTTCTGGAGGTCACACCAGCGTAAGGACAGAGATAACATGGAGACTATCCAGAGAAGGGCAACAAAGATGATGCAGGGGTTGCACCAGAAAACATATAAAGAGAGACTAAGGGACCACAATATGTACTCACTGGAGGAAAGGAGACATCAGGGGACATGAGTGAAACTTTCAAGTGCCTCAAGGGCTTAAACAAGGTGCAGGTGGGAGACCTTTCCCAATGTAGAAAAATTACTAGAACAAGGGGGCACAATACAAAATTGGAAGGGGGTAGATTAAGAGGTAATATGAGGATGTTTTTCTACACAGAAATGGTGGTCGATGCTTGGAACAGTCTGCCACAGGAGGTAGTGGGGGAAAGCACAGTGGAGGGGTTTAATCATGCCTAGAACAGGCACAAGGGAAACTTGAGAGGGGAGGAGGTGATGAAAAGCCATTGATCACATAGTGTCAGTGGCCACATACAATGTATAGGGCCTATGGGCTGACTGGATGGGCCTAGCGGTCCTTATCTGCTGACAATTTCTATATTTCTATGTTTCACTCTGTAATACAGCCTAAATAGCATTCACTAACTGCAAAGATACACAGAGTAGCTATGTCACAGACAGGGCTCGAGGCACCTAACAGACACTGTGTAATACAGCCTAAATGGCTTTCAATATGCTGTAGAGACCTACAGAGTAACTATATAATAGAAAGGGCTCAGGGCACCTAAAAGATAATGTTTGTGATAAAGCCTAAATGGCTTTTACTATACTGCAGAGAGACGCAGAGTAGCTATGTCACAGACAGGGATAGGAGCACCTAACAGACGGTGTGTGATACAGCCTAAATGGCTTTCACTATGCTGCAGAGAGACACATCATAGCTATGTCAAAGACATGGCTCAGGGCACCTAAAAAACAGTGTTTAATACAGCCTAAATGGCTTTTGCTTTGTTACAGAGAGACACGGAGTAGCTAAGTCAGAGAAAGGCATTGGGGAACCTAACAGATAGTGTATAATATAGCCTAAATGCCTTTTGCTATGCTGCATAGAGACACAGAGTAGCTACATCATGGACAGGGCTCAGGACACCTAACAGACCATGTATAATACATCCTAAATGGCTTTCAGTATACTGCAATTACCCATTGCTTGCTCTACTACCCGTGTCCACAGTATCCAACCCATGAAGTACACTGTTAGGTTGGGTAGGGTAGTTTATTACTCGAACTACTCTACACAACGAAACAAACACTAATACCGGACCTACCCACTCCAGCTACCCTGATGGGTAGCCCATCCCTAATCTAGAGTCAACCTATTGGCAAAATACAAACAGAGAACTACAGTTTAATACAGCAAAGCTAGTATAGGCTAACTGGCAAGGATGTGGGAGCCTAGGAGCTAGCACAGACAGCAGGACAGCTGAGAGGGATGTAGGAGGAGAGAGGCTGGAAGATACAGTGGACAGGATGGTGAAGTGTGAGTGTTCGGCTGTAATGGAAGTGGGGCAGCTGTCTTTCTTGGAATAATGTGGAGAGCAGGGGGCTGTCCAGTAAGCAGAAACTTTGGGCAAATCAGGGCAGAGATAATGTGGCTAATATGGGAGTTGGAAGGAGAGGTTGGAGAGGCTGGGGGAAAAACAGTGGATGAAGGGGCAGGAAATAGCTGCCCTGGGACATTTGGATGGCAGGCACAAGATGGAAATAGAGAAGTTTCCAAAGTATTCATGGATGTCTACTCCTCATGGATGCTGCAAAACCAGAGCTGGGGATTGGCAGGAGGTAAGGAGAAAAGATAAGTGGGTAAGAGGTTCAGCGCAAGGAGGGAGGGGAACAGGGTAGGAAAACAGAGGTATGTTCTGATACTGGGTAGCCTTCATTGAACAGGTATTCAGTACTGGCCAGGTTAGAGGAAAGGTGGTGTGGATGGGAAGGTAGAGAAATGAGAAAACACAGAGTCAAAGGATAGTGGAAATGGGTTGAGAGGGATGAGTAGCTTGGATGGGGGCAAGGATGGAAAAGTAGTCAGTGTGGAGCAATGGATGGGGGAGAAGGTGGGGTTAGGGAATGGACTGGGAAATGTAGTGTGGTGGAAAGCAAAGGTAGCCAGGGAGGAATGGGAACAGGGGGACTGGAGAAGCAGTAGTAGGGAATCGAAATAGTAGAAATGGAAATACATCCAAAACAGACTGAGTGCAGATGAAAGGGGAGGAGGCTGGTTTATCAGGAGTGCACAGGAGGTCAAATAACAAGTCTACGGAGGATGGAAGTGTGCTTGTCATTGGGGATTCCATAATTAAAGATATCTATTGAGGGAGGAAGGGGGACCCAAGAAATTGAAGAGTGGTTGTTTATGTACTAGGGATGGAAGCGGGGAGGACAGAACCTAGAATCAGGGAAGTTGTAAGGGGGTGTGGGTGTAAAGCCTCACTTGGTCATCCATCTGAGAACCAATGACTTGACAAGGGAAGAGGTGGGGGTGGTGCAGAAATGGTTCGTAGAGTTAGCAAGGAACTGCAAGGATTCAGTGAGCTCTATGGCATTTTCAGAGGTAATTCCTATCCCCAGAGCTAGCATAGTCAGAACAATCAGGATTGCAGAGTTTAATGATTTGCTAAGGAGCTGGTACAAGGGGGAAGGGTTCAACTGTATTGGAGGTTGGGGAGACATGTGGTCGGACAAAGACTTTATTCTACTGATAGGCTGCACCTTAACTGGGAGGGATCGAAAGTACTCAGGGACAAGCTGAGAGAATACATGGGAAAATATCTGAGTTTAAACTGCTGAAAGGGGGGAGAGATGGGCCAGCGGGCACAGAAACTTTGAAACAGGGAGGTCTGTGGACCCCCCCACAGGAACTAACAATCAGGAGGGAGGGAGTAGGGGCAAGGGAGGGCATTGAAGGATGGGATGTGTGAGAAGGGGGGAGTATTGGGATAGGCAGATCAGTCAGGATACAGGAACTAGGTAGGGAGGTGCAGAGTCAAGGTGGAGGGCGGTGTCACTCAATGCTCGTAGCCTTGGTACCACAATGGCAGACATGCAGGCCCTCTTATCAGAGGAGAATGTAGATGTAGTAGCAGTTACTGAGACCTGGGCTACAGCACACCATGATTAACACCTCTCAATCCCAGAATACAAGCTGTAGAGAAGGGACAGAGTGTTAGGTAAATGGGGGGTGGCAGCATACCTCAGCGAGGAGATAATACGTGTTAGGGAAGAGAATGAACAGTGGAAAGTGGAATCGTTATGGATCCAGCTCCAGACCAACAGGGGGAAGAAGATCAGATTGGGGTGGTCCACAGACCGCCCAACCAAGAGAAGACAGTGACCAGGAACTATGTACAAAATTGCTGGAAGCAGTAGGAAAAAGGGAGGTGGTAGTGTTGTGGGACTTTAATCTGCCTAAGGTGGACTAGGGTACACCATCCACACCCTGTGCCAGGAGTCAAGTGATCCTAGATGCAATATAGGGAGGTTCATGACCCAGGGAGTTATTGATTCCACCTGGGAGGAGGCAATCTTTGATCTAGTGCTCACAAATCGTGAGCACATACATGAGATTACAGTCAAGGAATGCCTGAGAGGTAATGATCACAGAACAGTGTGGTTCAGTCTGGATATGAAAAGGGAAAACTTCTCCACCAAGTCCATAACTATGGACATCAGGAGAGTGAATTTCTGGAAAATGGAGGAGGTGCTAAGGAAACAACTAGAGGGCATCAAAGCACACATGGGGGTCAACAAACAATGGGCCATCATCAGGGATGCCATACTAGCAGCCACAGCAGATTGTGTTAAGCTTATGGGGAGGTAATCAGAGGACAAATCTCCCATCTGGTTCATTTCTGAGGTTGCAAGGGCACTGAGGGACAAGAAACTAGCCTTTGAGAGATACCTGAGTACTGGGAGTGAAGCAGATAATGGGGAATACCTAAGGTTAGCTAAAATGGCAGGCAAAGTGGTGCAGCAAGCAAAGGCACATTAAGAACTGCAAATAGCAGAAGGGATGAAGACTGGGGAGAAGGCCTTCTTTCGCTACATGAGTGAGAAGAGGGACAAGAAGGATGGGATAATCAAGCTAAAGAATGGGATGGATGGGTGGAGGAAAAAGTGAGCAAAGTGGAGGTACTGAACAAGTACTTCTGCTCTGTCTTCATTCAGGAAAAAGATTTGTTGGTACCACCTAGGAAGGAGAAAAAGGGTGGGGGGAGGTCACAGGCATGATAACAGAGGTGGATAAAGTGAGGAAGGGGCTACTAGCACTGAAGGTAGACAAGTCACCAGGACCAGACAGCATATACCAAAGGGTGCTGACATAGCTAGCAGAGGAGCTTACGGGGCCACTGGCAAACCTCTTCAGTGGATCCCTGGATTTGGGAGTGCTGCTGCAGGACTGCAGAACAGTACATCGGTGCCTTTCAACAAGAGCAGACCCAGTGATAATCCAGGGAACTATAGGCCAGTCAGTCTGACATCAGTCATGTGTAAACTCATGGAGACCATACTAAAGGAGAAGTTGGTAAAGTACATACAGATGCATGGTCTCCAGGACAAGAGGCAACATGGGTTTGTGGGAGGAAGATCTTTTCAGTTAGGTCATCAGGGTGGTGGATGGGGGCAAACTGTTAGACATAATTTACCTGGACATTAGCAAAGCCTTCGATTCTATGCTACATAAGAGGCTAATCAGCAAACTGAAGGAACTTGGAGTCAGAGGTACTGTAATGGCCTAGTTCCACTTCCAGGCAGGTGGTGAGAACGTAGCGCTGCTGTTCCACTGCTACCAGGTCTCTCTTGCTGGGTGCATATGATAGGGCAAACAGAAACCAGACCATTCAGTAATTTAGCTAAATGTATGGCAACTGATTACTGTACCCCTGACTTTTAATTTCTTTCTGCTGCTTAAACAAAGAGTGCTGGTGACTTTATAAGACTGCCAGAGAGAGAATGAGAAAGAGATGCTGCCACAGCTTCGAGTCCTTACACTCGCTCATGCAGCCCTTAAACTTGTATTATAAGAAAAGTCTGCGCATACAGATTTTGAATACAGATTTTTTAGTTACAGATTTTACCTACAGATATAAGAAGAGTGACATGCCAGAGAGAGAGAGAGGGAGCAAGAGAAAAGCTGCCATGGCTTCACAACTCCGATTGAGCTCCGAATGAGCAGTAAATTATCAACAAGTATATGTGCACATAGAGTGCTAGTGGGGGTGGGAGCATATATAGAGAATCAGAACAGTGTAAACTGCTTTTCTATTGCACATTACTACTTAAAAGAGCTTATACATGTTTGTAAGAGATGGGGAAAGGGGGACGTAGAGGATAACAACACTGTGCTGAGTTTTCTTTAGTTACACTGGATGTTGCTTAGAACTGATGATAGTGCTCTGCACAGAGTAGTCATTTATAAGTGGCTTTCACAGTACTGCTACTTGCCCTTGAGGCTCATGACTTATTACTTTAGGAACTTCCCTTGGTTGCAGATTTCCATATAATTCATGGATGGGGATTTTTGCCCATACTAGCCATTATAGAGTATTTCCCAGTATACTGTACCTTCCAAGTTACATCTGTATACCTCCAAATTAAAGCTGCATATCTCTGCAATCAAAGCTGTGAATCAACCAATTAAAGCTATATGCCTCCATAATTAAAACTACATACTGCAAGAAAAGTACAGATACACTAGTATACACAAGAAAGTATAAAAACAAATCAACTAAGCAATTACCAACAAATTAAAACCAAATTAGATCTTTTAACCAATTAACTTATTAATTAATGGTTAATTAATGGTTCCATGTCAAAACCATGCTATATAAAAAAGCGTGGTGAAAAAATGCACTCTCATAAATATACAACCTGGCACACTTCCTTTACCTTATAATCAAAATATATAGTTGGCACTCCATAAGTCCAATGTATATATTCTAATAATAGTATAAATGAAGTGTGAGCTGTATAGCAACACTTTCACTGTTTCTTGTGCAGTTATCAAGGTGTGTTTTTTCACCACACTTTTTCGGATCCCCCATATTGCCTGTATACCTTAATTAACATAGCTACCAAATGAATTACAAAATTCCCATGACAAAAAACACACTGCAACATTGTAAATAAAACTATCTATAAAACACAAACTCTTTGACCCAAGAAAAGTAACTGCAACCTCAGAGAGCACAATTCTCCACCTATGCTGACCAAACAGCCATAGCCCTAATCACTCCTGTAAGTGCACTTACAGGATGGCCCTGAAAACAGGCTCATGCCTAGTGCCTCATCCTGTCTAAAAATCAATTAACTTCAAACTTCACTCCAGCTCTTCGTTCAGACATCAGGCCCTACACATTCAACTGGCATATCTCTCAGTGCTGCAGGTTTCTTCTCAGATGCCATGTTCTGCATGTTGCCACTGCCATATCCATGGATGCTATTACCTCTACAGTATGCTGCTAGGTAGGTAGAAGACTTGGTTTGCTGGCCAAGGCACCTAGCTTCACCTGAGCTCTTTCCTTCAAATTGTCTTTTGCAAGGTATATCTTCTGTTACTGCTTTATTTTTGTAGCAAAGTATTTCTTACAGGGTATATCTTCTCTGAAATTATTACAGGTGGTGCTTACATTTTTTCTGACTTTTTTATCATTGGGCTAAGCAAAATTACTGTTTGACACTGTTTCATTTTATTCTTTTTCTGTTGAAAAGGTTTGTTGTCTCAGAGGTGTTTCAGTCTCCTTCTCACATTGAAGGAGCTAATTGCTTTCCTCCCACAGCTCTTCCAGAGGATTAGGTGTGTATATGGGGGGTGGAGCTGGCAAACTGTCAGTCATTTCCAGGAGAAAGAAGGGTTAAAGGGTCAGGTTAGTAGATACCTTGGAGGTAGAAGACTTGGTTTGCTGGCCAAGGCACCTAGCTTCACCTGAGCTCTTTCATTCTAAGATTGCTTGAAAGGACAGAGCAGAGAACCTTACCAGAGCAAGGGAAAAGGATTAAGACTTATTTTGGGTAAGCAGATTTACTGTATGTTATTTTTATTTTGTACTCACAGGGATTGCTACTGTTTGTTGCTAACATTTCATTGCTTTATTTTTCTCTGATTCAGATTGTTGTTGCTGGTATACCTTCTTCTGCATTATTACAAGGTGTGCCTTCAGGTGTGTGATAACAGATTACTGCTGTAATCTTCTGATTCAAATTGTCTTTTGAAAGGTATATCTTCTGTTACTGCTTTATTTTTCTCTGCAGCAAAGTGTTTCTTACAGGGTATATCTTCTCTGAAATTATTACAGGTGGTGCTTTACAGGTTTTACAGTTTTATCTAACATTAGGATAAGCTTTCAGGGTTACTGCATTTGTTGTTGACTGATTGTTTTTGCTCTTACCTCCTTGTTCTTTCATCGTGGTTCTTCTTTTTCAGCAGGGAAGGGCCCAGCCACCCACTCCCATCCCCAACCACCCCACACTACACTCCTTTTATAGGGTACCACAGTTGTGACATTTCCTGTGGCAAAGCAGGAAGGGGCAGATCAGTGGGGCATCCACAAGGTGAGCTCATTTACAGGGGTACTAGTAATTTAACTTGTTATAACAAGTTATATGAAAGCAAAACACAAAATCAAACCATTACTTGCATTTTATTTCCTTCTAATTACTCTGACCAGGTTATAAACCCGGCAACTTATCTGAAATGAATATCATTAACAGCAGGTACTGTGGAACATTTTTCAGAAGGACAGTCTTACAGGATTTAGGACACTGTCCTACATGCTGGACCATTGGAGATCTTACGTCTCAGCTCCGGGCAGCATGGGCAGAGATTGCGCCTCAAATTTCATATTCAAGAGGAAATACTTATAAGAACCACCCATCATTTCCCCAACATCCAACAGAAGAACCTCATCCGCAGAGGATAATTAGTCCAGGAGGTTGGCAGGTGGTTAGGAGGGCCAAATCGGGTGCCCAACACTCTGTGCTGTCCAACATATTACCTCCAAAAAACATATAAACACTACAAACAGGTATCTACCTCTATCTCTGAAATCAGACAAAGGGGCAGAGGACACTGCAGAGCAGGACACTGCAGCACAGGAGCTAGCACAAAAAAACTCACCAAAATCAGGAACCAAAACAAAAAAAAACAAAAAGGAAATACAAAAAACTTCTGATCATAGGAGACTCCATGATTCGGGGAGTTGATACCCATCTCCAGCCAGGGGTAATGGTCCGATGTCTCCCAGGTACATCAGCATGGAGAGAAACTGACTGCATTGCTAAAATGTGTTTACAAAGCAGGAGAACACATTGACGTCCTGGAACACATAGGGACTAATGATCTTACCAGCCAGTCAGTTGTGGAGACCAAGGAACACCTGACCAGGCTGGGTGACAAACTATCATCCATGTCATCTGACATCTCCTTCTCTGAGATCCTGCCAGTCTGGGAGAGGGGGGGCAGATGGATGGAAGGTCAGAGAAGGGGAGATAGGGGAGCTAAACATGTGGCTCAAGGGCTGGTGCCAGGAAAAAGGACACAGATTTGTAGGGAACTGGCAACAGTTCTGGGAGTGAAAGTTCTTTAAATTTGATGAACTGCATCTGACTAAGGAGGGAGTCAGTGCATTGGGGCAGAAGTTTGACATCTTTGCAGAATATTTAAACTAGCAAATGGGGAGAGAGGTGCAGCACCCCATATGTCGAATGGGAAGAACACCCTTCCCCCCTCAGCTAGTGGTCAAACAGGGATTCAGCATGTTTGCAGTTCATTTGCATCACCAGGTAAGAAAAAAGGTCCATCTCCCCATACGATGCACTGGAGAAATGCCAAACCTCACCCAACAACTAACAAACCGAAATTTGACCAATGGAAAATCATGTACACAGATGCTCACAGCCGGGGAAATAAGATCCCAGACCTGCAGGCAATAATGTCAGAGGCTAAACTGGACATAGTAGCAATTAGTGAGACGTGGTTTACCAGTAACCACACTTGGGAGACTTCAGTACCTGGCTATGTACTGTTCAGAAGAGACCGAGGTGCAAAAGGGGGGGGGTGGTGGAGTGGCCCTGTATGTCAATGAAAATATCAAAACTACAGAAATTCAGAATACACATAAGGAGTCAGAAGAACTGTGGGTCACCCTGAAAACAGGAAATGGGACAGCCATAAGAACTGGGGTTGTCATACAGGCCCCCAGACCAGGGGGAGGACATATACACATTACTGTTAGAAGATATACAAAACATGGCAGCTAAAGGGGAGGTTCTGATAATGGGAGACTTCAACATGCCAGATACAGATTGGTCAATACAAGCAGGAACATCTGCCAGAACTAAACACATGGTGGATTCCCTGCAGGGGGATGGCCTCAAACAACTGGTACAACAACCCGCAAGAGACAGGGCTATCCTAGATCTATTACTGACTATCAGGGAAGGGATCACAGATCTCCAGGTAGAAGGTCATCAGGGGGCCAGTGACCATCACATGGTATGGTTCAATTTGGCCACTACATCTAAATCATCCCATTCCAAGGCAAAATTATGGGACTTCGGAGGAACTGACTTTGATAAGATGGCCAAGAGAGTTAAGCTAGCTCTGACAAAAAGAATTACAGGTGAGGGGGTACAGGCAAAGTGGGCAAGCATTAAGGATGCAATACTTGAAGCAACATTCCATTGTGTTAGACAGAATAGGAAGTGCAAAAGAAGAAAGAAACCACTTTGTTTCTCAAATACAGTAGCAGAAAAGGTCAGAGTCAAAAGGCTGGCCTTCAGGAAATATAAGGGAACACAGCAGGATGAAGATAGGGAAGCATACCAAACTGCCCTAAAGGAAGCAGGGAAGGTAGTAAGGCAGGCAAGGTCCCAAACTGAGGAAGCACTAGCACGAACAGTAAAAGAAGGTAACAGGACTTTCTATAGATACTTTAGTGAAAGGAGAAAGTCCAGAGGGAGTATTGCTAAGCTCAAAGGAGAAAATGGGGGCATGTGAGGAGGAGGACCCTGTAAAAGCAACTATCCTAAATAGATACTTTTGCTCAGTATTTACTGAAGAGAAGGTAGGGCAGGGCCCACAGCTCAGCACCATGGACACAGGGGGAAGGGAAGTGAGCACTACTCCCTTCAAAAAAGAAAGGGTCCTACAAGAGCTCACTAAGCTCAGGGTGGACAAGGCAATGGGACCTGATGGCATACATCCCAGGGTACTTAAGGAGCTAAGGGTGGAACTAGCAGAGCCATTAGCAGAACTATTTAGTAAGTCTCTGAGCACAGGAGAGGTCCCAGAAGACTGGAAAAGGGCTCATGTGAGCCCGCTTCACAAGAGTGGTAGCAGGGAGGAGGCAGGGAACTACAGACCAGTCAGTCTTACCTCAGTAGTGGGTAAGATTATGGAGGTACTCCCCTTAAGGAAAGGTTAGTGCAACACCTGGAATCCATAGGGGCACAGGATCCAAGACAGCATGGGTTTACAAAAGGAAGGTCCTGTCAAACTAATCTCATAGATTTCTTTCACTGGGTAACCAGAGTGGTGGACCAAGGGGGAGCAGTTGATGTCGCCTACCTTGACTTCAGCAAAGCTTTCGACACTGTTTCACATAGAAGATTGATAAATAAGCTGGGTAGGCTCATGGTGGGTCAGAAGTTCAACTGGGTGGCAAACTGGTTGATGGGCAGAAAACAGAGTGGTGGTAAATGGTATACAGTCAGAAGAGATGCAAGTCACAAGTGGGGTACTTCAGGGGATCAGTCCTGGGGCCAGTCCTCTTCAATATCTTCATTAGTGACATTGCAGATGGACTAGAGGGTAAGGAGTGTCTGTTTGCAGATGACACCAAGATCTGCAACAGAGTAGAAGATCCAGATGGGGTGGGCAGAATTAGAAGAGATCTGGATAAACTAGCAAAATGGTCAGAAGAGTGGCAACTGGGATTTAATGCAAAGAAGTGCTAGATCATGCACATAGGGAAGAGAAACCCTGAAGCCACCTATAGGCTGGGAGGGGAGTTGCTGGCAGTCACAAAGGAAGAAAGAGACTTGGGCATCATCATCACCGATGACCTGAAATAATCCAAGCAGACCTCTAAAGCAGTAGGTAAGGCTAGGGAGATGTTAGGGTGTATTAGTAGGGTATCACATGTCAGTAAGAGGGAGGTAATAATCCTCTTTACAAGACACCGTTAGGCCCCATCTGGAGCACTGCGTGCAGTACTGGAGGCCACACCTTCACAAGGATATTAACAAAATTGAGGCAGTCCAGAGAAGGGCAACCAAAATGGTGCAGGGACTGCATCAGAAGACATATGAGGACAGACTAAAGGAGCTCAAAATGTATACCCTTGAGCAAAGGAGGGAGAGAGGTGATATGATCAAAACATTCAAGCACCTTAAGGGGCATTAACAAGGTGAAATAGTCTAACATGTTTAAATATATGAAAAATAGCAGGACAAGAGGACACAGCATGAGACTAGAGGGAGGCCGATTAAGGGGGAATGTGAGGAAATTCTTTTTCACAGAAAGGGTGGTGGATGCATGGAATGGCCTACCTCAGGAAGTGGTGGCTATGAATACAGTGCAGGGATTCAGGCAGGCATGGGATAGGCATAAGGGAGCAATACAGATGAGTATGAATAGATAGGCCACTGACAGAGCAAAGGCCGATGGCACATTTATAAGGTAGAAAAAGAAATGAGCAGACCGGATGGCCTTGTGGTCCTTATCTGCCAACAATTTCTATGTTTCTATGTTTCTACTCACAGCTGCCCCATACCACATAATCCTACAGCTGCAGTGACACAGGCTACTCCTGACTGCAGGATCCAACAGCTTCAAATGACACACACACACAACTCCTGACAGCAGACACTGCTCATGACCAGAAATACATCTCTGAACTGCAAACTTCATTCATACACCCCATGCAACCAACAAATTAAAGGATGAATCACCACAGACACATCCCATAATACAAAGGGAAAGCAACACTACAAAAAAAAAAACTAAGCGAGACAAGACACATGAAAGGCTAACCCACAAATAATCCCAACCATAATCAAAAGGAAAAACTCTTCCATTGTTATGTATTACATAACAAATAATGAGTAATTCCAGCATTCTCATAAATATACCCATCTTGGGGTTTAATCAAATAATAAAACCACTCACTCTATAGGCTCATGGCTTAATTTTCTGATTAATCCATTCATTAAAGATATTTCCTTGTATACCACACTTATCCATCATTTGTTCTACATAATTACTGATGGTTCCTCATTGGATCCTAAAAATAGGTGAAAGTTTTCTCCAGTATTTATTACCGTGACATCACAGACATGTATAACGGAGAGCTACTATATGCTCATCAGAGCACAACTGTCTGCTAGAAACTGTCAGTGCTATCAAAACCAACTCTTAAAAATAATCTGTTTAACCACATAGAAACATAAAATATGACAGCAGATAAGGACCAACCGGTCCACCTAGTCTGCCCATTTCCCTACCCAGTTTGGCAATCCCTACCTTTATTTGGACTGCCATTCCCCTGCTCTGCTTCTCAGCATGGTGCCTTTACACTTATCCCATGCACGTTTGAACCCCCATACTGTTTTCACTTCCACCACCTCCATTGGAAGGCTGTTCCACAGATCCACTACCCTCTCTGTGAAAAATACTTCCTAATATTCCCCCTAAGGCTCCCTCCCTCCAGCCTCATATTATGTCCCCTTGTCCTTGTGCATGTCCTTCTCTGAAATATGCTTACTTCTGTACCCTGTTTATTACCATAAGGTATTTGAAAGTCTCATATCATATCCCCTCTCTCCCTTCTCTGTTCCAGTGAATTGATGTTAAGTTCCTTGAGTCTTGGTGCAGCCCATGTATCATTTATGTTGCTCTTCTCTGCTCTTGGACTGCTTCCAATCTGTCTGTGTCCCTCCTGAGATGCAGTCTCCAGAATTGGACACAGTATTCCTGATGAGGCCTCACCAGTGATCTATACAGTGGCATCACCACTTCACCCCTCCTACTGGTTATGCCCCTTCCTATGCACCCAGGCATTCGGTTTGCTTTCCCCACTGCTTTTTCACATTGTTTGGATGACATTAGGTCATCAGATATGATAGCCCCCAGGTCTCTCTCCTGAGGTGTGGTGGCTAGAACCTGCCCCCCATCCTGTATTCCTGTCTTGGATTTCTGTGTCCCAGGTACATTATCTTGCACTTCTTAGTATTGAAACCCAACTGCCATACCCTTGACCATTCCTCAAGAAGTCATAGATTGTTTCTCATTTTTCTAGCCCCTCATGTGGGTCAACTCTGTTGCAAATCTTGGTGTCATCTGTGAACATGCATACTTTTCCCTCCAGTCTTTCAGCAATGTCACTGATGAAGACATTGAATAGGACTGGACCCTACACCTATCCCTGTGGCACCCTGCTGGTCACCTTCCTCTCTTTGGATTTTATGCCATTTACTACCACCCTCTGGGTCCTGCCTTTTAGCCAATTTCCAACCCATTTTACCACCTTAGAGCCCACACTCAGATTCCCCAATTTTTTAAGCAACCTTCAATGTGGAACAGTGTCAAAGGCCTCGCTGAAATCCAGGAAGGCTACATCCACCACTCCTCCCTGATCCACCACCCTGGTCACCCAGTCAAAGAAATCAATAAGATCAGTCTGACAGGACCTTCCCTCAGTGAAACCATGCTGCCTTGGGTCTTTTGCACTGCTTGACTCCAGGAACTTTACTACCCTCTCCTTAAGCAGGGACTCCATCAGCTTCCCTACCACTGATGTCAGGCTTACAGGGCTGTAGTTGCCTGCCTCCTCCCTACTTTGATTCTTGTGTAGGGGACCACCTCTGCCCTTCTCCAGTCCTCAGACACCTCCCCTGTCTCTAGTGATTGATTAAAAAGGGCCGTCAGTGGTCCTGCTAGGACTTCCCTGAGTTCCTTCAAAATTCTAGGGTGAATCACATCTGGCCCCATTGCTTTGTCTGTCTTTACTTTCTTGAGTTCCTCTAAAAGTCTATCAACAGTAAATGGGCTGGTGTCCACCTCTTCCTCCTGTAAACCTTTCCTTGTGAGTCTTGTCCTCTCCCCTGCCTCTTCCTTGGTAAATACTGAGCAAAAAGACCTTTTCAAGGTCATCCTCCACCAATCCACCCACCCACCCTCTTCCTTCTTTAGCCTAACAATACCATTTCTGGCCTTCTTCCTCTTGCTAATGTATCAGAAGAAGGTCTTGTCTCCCTTCTTAACAGTCTGTGCTATTCCTTCCTCTGTTTTGGCCTTAGCCCCACTGATGGTTTTCCCTACTTCTCTCTGTTTCTCCATATATTTCACTGTCTTCTTCTTTCTCTGTCACTTTGTATTTCCTGAATGTCTTCCTTTTTTCTCGCACTTTCTCAAGTACTGACTTAGAGAACCACGCAGCAGCTTCTTTCTTTTGCTTTTGCTAAGCAGTCAGACACATTGATTGTTACTCCTGCTATGAATCTGTTTAGCCTATCCCACTGTTCTTCTACCCCTCGCCCTGTACCTTCTGCTGCTGAGACAATTTTAAGCTATTCCCCCCATCTCCAAGTAGTTGGCCTTCCAGAAATCTAGGACCTTAATCTTTGTATGACTTTCTTCTGCCAGTGTGTTAACTTTAAAACACACTGTTCTGTGGTCACTGATTCCAAGGGGACTGCCAACCTGAACATTCATGACTCTGTCCCTGTTGGTCAGCAACAAGTCCAGTACAGTCCCTTCCCTGGTGGGTTCAACCACAAGCTGTCTTAGGTTTGCCCCATTTATTTCAGTTTTGAAGTCCGTGCCCCTTGACGTACCCGCAGTCTGGGTGTTCTAATCTGCATCCAGCATGGTTGAAGTCACCCATTAGTGGTATTTCACCTTTGGCCACTATTTTGTGAATGGCATCCACTAATACTTGATCTGTATCCTCCTCCTGCGTAGGAGGCCTGTAAAGTACCACAGCATGGATGGCTATTTTATTCCCCAACTCCAGAGTGACCCACAATGCGTCTTTTTCATCTCTGGATCCCTGTGCCTCCATTGCTTTAATCCACTCCTTCACATACATAGCAACCCCTCTTCCCCTCCTCCCCTCCTCTCTATCCTTTCTAAAAAGTATATACTCTGGTATGGCTGTATTCCAGTCATGGTTCCCTGCTTACCATGGTTCTGTAATAGCCACAATGTCTAGGTTTTTGTCTGCCATCAGTGCCATTAGGTCTGGGATTTTATTTCCCAAACTGCAGGCATTTGTGCACATCATCTTCCACTCTGTGTACCCCCTTAACATTCCACGTTTATTGATCTTTGCCTTGCAATGCATTAGAGATATACTTTCTATTCTCTCCTCCCCATCTCCATGTTTCAAAAAAAAAAAAAGACAAAAAAAAAAACTTGGAACTTACTTTCTTTTGAAGAATTCCCTCACAGTTAACCACAACTTATAAGTCCCTTTGAAAAAAGAAAACAACTTACATTTACAGGCAACACAACATGAAAACATACAGTATGTCACCAACAGACAGAAAGTGCAGTGCCTGAGCAATGTATACTTCTAAGACTGATTAAAGGTTAAGATTCAAAACCTAATCATAAATATAAAAAGAAACTGTGTTTACACTGTTACCAATGCATTATTATATTATTATAAAATAAGTCAGTAAAATCTTATAACTTAATTGGTTTTGATTATTTTCTGATTACACGTCACCCGACCTATATATTTGCTTAACAAATAAGAGTTCATTTTATTAATAGGATAACACACTCCATGGTGTGCAGCGCTATGGGAATGATGCTGATAATGTTGTCCCTGAGTTTATTTGCAATTCCATGTCTCACTTTTCTTTTAAGTCCCATTTCTATTGATATTTGTTGCAAAAATCAAGTTGTAATTGTACTTGAAATGTTTTTTTTTTAATGTTGTATTGTATATTTATTGTGTCTTTGGCCCAGAATGAGCATGAAAAGGGTCTTGATCTAGTGTTCCTACCCAGTAAACAAAATTTCAAATAAATAAAAATAAATGCATTAGGTGACAAGACTTTCTATAGATACATTAGTGAAAGGAGAAAGTCCAGAGGGGGTATTGCTAAGCTTAATGGAGAAAAGGGAGCATGTGAGGAGGAGGACCCTGTAAAGGCATCTATCCTAAATAGACACTTTTGCTCAGTATTTACTGAAGAGAAGGTAGGGCAGGGCCCACAGCTCAGCATCATGGACACAGGGGGGAGGGAGGTGAGCACTACTCCCTTCACAAAAGAAAGGGTCCTACAAGAGCTTGCTAAGCTCAGGGTGGATAAGGCAATGGGACCTGATGGCATACATCCCAGGGGTAAGAGCTAAAGGAGGAACTAGCAGAGCCATTAGCAGAATTGTTTAGTGAGTCTCTGAGCACAGGAGAGGTCCCAGAAGACTGGAGAAGGGCTCATGTGATCCCGCTCCACAAGAGTGGTAGCAGGGAGGAGGCGGGAACTACAGACCAGTCAGTCTTACCTCAGTAGTGGGCAAGATTATGGAGGCACTCCTTAAGGAAAGGATAGTGCAACACCTGGAATCCATAGGGGCACAGGATCCAAGACAGCATGGGTTTACAAAGGAAGGTCCTGTCAAACTGATCTCATAGATTTCTTTGACGGGTAACCAGAGTGGTGGACCAAGGGGAGCAGTTGATGTCCCTACCTTGACTTCAGCAAAGCTTTTGACACTGTTCCACATAGAAGATTGATAAATAAGCTAGGTAGGTCGTGGGTCAAAGTTGGTCAACTGGGTGGCAAACTGGTTGACTGGCAGAAAACAGAGAGTGGTGGTAAATGGTATACAGTCAGAAGAGATGCAAGTCACAAGTGGGGTACCTCAGGGATCAGTCCTGGGGCCAGTCCTATTCAACATCTTCATTAGTGACCTCGCAGATGGACTAGAGGGTAAGGCTTGTCTGTTTGCAGATGACACCAAGATCTGCAACAGAGTAGATGATCCAGATGGGGTGGGCAGAATGAGAAGAGATCTGATAACCTAGCAAAATGGTCAGAAGAGTGGCAACTGGGATTTAATGCAAAGAAGTGCAAAATCATGCACATAGGGAAGAGAAACCCTGAAGCCACTTATAGGCTGGGAGGGAGTTGCTAGCAGTCAGGAAGAAAGAGACTTGGGCATCATCATCACTGATGACCTAAAATCATCCAAGCAGACCTCTAAAGCAGTAGGTAAGGCTAGGGGGTGTTAGGGTGTATTAGTAGGGTATCACAAGTCGTAAGAGGGAGGTAATAATCCTCTGTACAAGACATTGGTTAGGCCCCATCTGGAGTACTGCAGTATTGGAGGCCACACCTTCACAAGGACATTAACCAAATTGAGGCAGTCCAGAGAAGGGCAACAAAATGGTGCAGGGACTGCATCAGAAGACATATGAGGACAGATTAACGGAGCTCAATATGTATACCCTTGAGCAAAGGAGGAGAGAGGTGATATGATCGAGACATTTAAACACCTTAAGGGCATAAACAAGGTGAAAGAGTCTAACATGTTTAAATATAAGAAAAATAGCAGGACAAGAGGACACAGCATGAGATTAGAGGAGGCCGATTAAGGGGAATGTGAGGAAATTCTTTTTCACAGAAAGGGTGGTAGATGCATGGAATGGCTTACCACAAGTGGTGGCTATGAATACAGTGCAGGGCTTCAAACAGGCATGGGATAGGCATAAGGGAGCAATACAAATGACTATGAATAGATAGGTCACTGACAGAGCAAAGGCCGATGGCACATTTATAAGGTAGAAAAAGAAATGGGCAGACTGGATGGGCCTTGCGGTCCTTATCTGCCGTCAACTTCTATGTTTCTATGTTTCATTACTCTAGTGAGTACAGCACTCGGCTATGCATTGTGCCTAACAACCATCTGAATCATGGATAAGCCTGTTATAACCATGTACCTTGTCATAAGTTAGCCGTACATTACTGTGTTTGATTTTAGCTAAACTAAAACATCATTTCAATAGTACTGAATATATTTTGTTTTCATCTGCATTCCCTTAACAGCAGGTATCACCTAAGTGTGTGCTTCCATAAAAGTAATGTTTCGTCTGTTATGACTGTGATCACACATTACAATTTTGCAAAGTTTGATTTTCCCAGCTATAAAGCACATTTTCATTGCCTATCCAAGATGTCTGTATTAAAGCATTTGTCTGTCCCAAATGTACCTTATAGTGCTCATTTACCACATCATAGTGCTTAGCACTGCAAGAGCCTGTACTACCACAATCAGCAATTTTCAGGCCCTTTGGGGACAGATGCTTTTTTGAAAGACAGCAAAATAACTGCTACATTATCTAACATATTTAAAAGATAAAAAAAAGAGAACTTACAACTGTAAAAACATTGAGCCTCGACATAATTTTTGAAAGTGTTCCAGTTTAAAGCCTATTGTTTTAGTAACTACCCACTCTCTAATAAAAACAGTTCAAAATAGACAATTAAAAATAGCCATGCCTATTAACCCATGTATTTCTGTTAGCTTCGAATAATAATGTGCCGCTTAAACAGGTCACTTAACTTTCATTGCTATACAATTTAAGAAATAATTGTATGCCTTTAGACAAACTAATGATGTCTTTTTTATTCTATGATATGAGATATTTAGTATAGTGATAGCGATAGAGATAGAAATATACATATAGATGTAGATATATATACCCTGTAGATGTATATGTTCTTTTTTATTGTCAAATCTGATTGTATTAGGACTAAACTGTGTGTCTGAATTAGAGTTATTTGGATAATATACACATGGTTTCAGTTTGTTTGGATATTAGTACAAGTTGACAGAGTTGATAGAGTCAATTTATTTTGTACCTCATACCACTGTACCTGTTCCAGTTAAACTGGATTGTATAATGACTGTGTGATTCATTCAGCACTGCAATATGGTATCCACACCTCCAAGGAGTACCCTCACTGCTAAATTAAAATTCTTCCATCATTCCTAAACCAAGCATTACCTTGATGTAACATAGGGGCTGTAGCAAGTATGTTTAAATGTTGTAGTCATTGAAACACAAGAAGACCTAAGCCATATTGTGCAGGCATTATGATTGTACTTGTAATGTGAACCATAACTGTTAAAAAATGTCTTCATGATGGAGGGAATCTGAATTTGATATAACTGTGCCAGCCACAGAAAATGGAGTTGCCCTGATGATAGATGACGAGAGGGCCCTAACAAACACTAAACATGGGTGAGGGGATGGGATGAGCTAGCTGGGTAGTGGTGACAGAATGGCCAGATATTGCTTTAAATTAATTTTGCATCTATGTGTGGGTGGGAGGAAGAGGTTGTTACTATGATACCATGGCAACAGCAATGGAGCTAGCCTTTCCACTTGGCCCAACTCATGCACTAGAGAGTTTTAAAGTCCCCTCAAACAGGGTCAATGGAATATTAAAACTGTCAGGCTTGTTTGGGGCTGGGGAAGCTTTATTTAACATAGAAACATAGGCTTTAGTGGAGATAAGGACTGCTTGGCCCACCCAGTCTGCCCATTTCCATACCTATTGGATAAGCTGCAGATCCTAGTTAACAAACAGCCTACTTCTTCCTACCCCCCCAGCAGAATTGCCTTACGTTTGTCTCATGCATTCTTGAATTCCTCCACTGTTTTTGACCCCATGACCTCTTCAGGAAGGCTGTTCCATGAGTTAACCACCCTCTCTTTGAAAAAATACTTCCTCACATTGTCCTTGAACCATCCCCCCTCTATCTTCAAATTGTGGCCCCCTGTTCTTATAGGTTCATAGTTTGTTTCAAGCTCTGTAGGCTTACGCCCATTACGAACTTGCCACCCAAAAATTCTTAAGGGTGGTATTCATATTTTTTGGCACCCATAAATGTATCCAATCTATTTTTAAGTTGACTCATGCTTGCGCAGCCAACATCTTGCACTAGTAGTAGCTTTGGAGGCAAAGTCACTGTTGAACGAATTCAGGGCACACATCAGTAGGTGCGACCCTCATTCCCCAGTTAGCCAGCAGCAGGCACTGACCTCATGCATCCCTAATGTGGCCACCAGAACAAAGAAAAGGTCCACTGCAATGACAGAAAAGCTCTCATGCAGAGGAACCACAACACGCCTCCCGATGAGCAGGCAACATGGCAGCTGTGACTGCCACCACCACCTGTCACAATGCTGATGGGGGAGCCCACTCCCTGTTGTCAGACCACCTCCCGTTTGGCAGACCCCCCTCCCATTTAAAATGTATGGCAATGGGGTGTCCAGTCTCCCTCAGCATCATGCACCCCCCCCCCAACAGTCTTAGTTTCCCCCTGGGGCCCAATCCCCATCAGCTTTAATCCCATTCATTTTGCAGAAGGGGGAGCCCACTCCCCGTCAGCATAATGTCACCCCCCGGCTTTTGTTGTGTGCTGATGGGGGTGCTCAATCCCCCATTGGCTACAGCATCCCCCCCCAAAAACACTTAGGTGGCATGCTGCTACCCCACCCCAGCATGCCAAATCCCCTAATAAAGGAAAACCATCCCGCAATGTTTTTTTTTTAATTTTTAACCCTGTGAAAGAAGAAAACGATCCCTCGTGATCTCCCTGCCCCTTCCCACAACCTGCGCCCACTCACTGCTCATCCTGCCTCCCCACAACCCCCCTCACCCTGTACTTACCTCAGGAGTCCGGTGCAATGATCATCGGTGGACCGGGAACACGTCTGCACTCTTCAAAGCCAACTGCGAACTGAGGAAGTGCCGGTAAGCTGTATAATGGCATAATAGGGTTTTTTCAACTTTGGTGCATATCTCGGCCATTTTTTGGAATTGCTGCACCAAATCTTTAATATGGGTTTTTTGGGACCCCTCCTCATGAATTCAGTCACTGTCATGGCGTTATTTGGTTGCCAAAGGTGATTTCACGGTCACTACGTGGAATCACCTTTTGGGACTGCGCACAGAAGTGACAGTGCCACTATTTATGAGGGGGGATCTCAAAAAGCCTATTAGAAAATTTGGTGGAAAAAATTCAAAAAATGGCTGCTTTACAAGCGTGCGTTGCCCTGTATCCATGCACGTGCATTACTTCATGAATTTATAATATTTTCACTCCAGATTTTCAAAATTTGCATTTTGCCACACCTCCTTATGAACAGTACAGCTGTCATTTTATATATCCTGGCTGAAATGTGTTTTCACATGTCCGGCGCAGAATAGCGCGGTCACTGTGCAAAATCAATTTTTGGGACAGTTTGAGGAAATGACTGGGACACTGTTCATGAGCCAAGGTCCTAAAATGCCTATGTTGAAAATTTGGTGCTGAAAGTCCATAAAATGACTGTGTTACAAGCGTGTGTTGCGCAGTTTCCACGCACCCATGTAACTTCGCAAATTTGCAATATTTTCATGCCAGATTTTCAACACTGGCATTTTTTCACGGCTCCTTATCAACAGTACAGCTGTCTTTTTTTCACAGCCTGCCCAAAATGTGTTTCTACACCTGTGGCGCACAATGGCGTGGTCAATGGGGGAAATCAACTTTTGGGACTGATTAACAAAATCACAGCACCACTGTTCATGAGGGGAGGTCCCAAAATACCTATGTTGAAAATGTGGCTAAAAAACTCCAAACAATAATTGGGTAATGGGTATGTGTTGAGCAGTTTCTATGCAGGCTCATGACTTCACCAATTTTTCATTATTTTCACTCCAGATTTTCAACGTTGCCATTTTTTTACGCCTCCTCATGAGCAATACAGATGTCATTTTCCACATCCTGCCCAAAATGTGTTTTCGTCTGTTTCGCCAAATGGCATAGCTGCTGTGCAAAACCACCTCTCAGTTAACAAACTGATAGTGCCGCTTTTCATGAGGTGGGCTCACAAACAGCCTATGTTGAAAATTTGGAGTGAAAATACCAACAAACGCCTACGGTGTTAGGGTTTCCAACTGTAGCACCCCACCCTGTAGAGACTAACAGGCATTGGGGTGTGACTTGGCATCATCGGCTGTAATGCTCATGCCATAACACCCCCACCCCCACCTTGCAGCAAGTGACAGGCATCGTGGTGTGCCTTGCACTGTTAGGCTACAAAGTTCACCCCATTCTCCTATTCTGCACCCACCTCAGCATATTTCCTTATAGAATGGGGTAAGTATAATGCCCAAAGACTCAAAAGCACACCATGGCATTTGTCAGTGTCTACAAGGTAAGGTGAGGTACAATGGCATCAGTGTTATAGCGGACGACCCAAAGGCAAACACCAATGCCTGTCAGTCTCTACAGGGTGGGGGTGGGGTTGGCATCACTTCAATACTTCACTGCTATTCCTATTATGCATCTCTAACTCTGGCACTACCAATTCCAATGCCAGGGAGACAAAATTCGGCATTGACAAATGCTTATTAAATGTAGCAATGGTATCACATTCTATTATATTCTGAGGTAATGCATTTCACTTAGTTATTATTCTTACTGTTTTATTCCTTTCTCCAGTCATCTGGTAATCATGTGATCTAGTTTGTTTCTTTTTAGTATGGCTTACTATACCAATAGTCTCATTTAGGAATGGATCATTCTTAATCCTGTATGCTAGACAGAGATCTCCTCTGGTCCTCCTATAATCCATAGAATACAGCCCAAGTTTATGTAACCTTTCATGGTAATTAAGGTTATTCATGTTTTTAATTTTTTGTGTTGCTTTCTTCTGTACTTTCTCTATAATACTTTTACCCATTGTTGTTTGTGGTGACGAAACTGGGAGCAGTATTCCAAGTGCGGTCTAACCACACTTCTGTACAGTGGGATAAAAACATCTGGTTCCCTGCTCTTAATACTCCAAAATATGCATCCTAGAATTTTATAACCTTGCTGGACCTGGTGTTTAGTGTGTGTATATCAAAAGATAAGTCATTAATGACATAAACTCCTAGGTCTTTTTCGTTGGTTATGGTATCTAGTAGGTGACCATTTAGTGTGTATGTAAAATTGGGATCATTGTGGCCAAGATGCATGATTTTGAATTTTCCTTCATTAAATTTCATATGATTTTGTTTGGCCCAGTTATCAAGTTGGTTAATATTTTCCTGAAATAACACTTGGGATCTAGAATCTGATATAATTGCACCTATTTTGCAGTCATCTGCGTACTTGCACATCCATGCAGTGCTGTTAGTCTGCATGGATGAAACAAGTATATTAAAGAGAATGGATCCCAAGACTGATCCCTGAGGCACTCCACTTGTAACCTATCCCACGGTCAATTCATATCCCCTTATCACCACCCTTTGTGTTCTGTTATCCAGCCAGGAAATAATCCAATTAATTATACTGGGGTGTAGTTTGATTTTAATTAGATGTTCAACAAAACTCTATGCAAGACAGTGTTGAATGTCTTGGAGTAATCTAGAAAGAACACTTCAACCAGCATTCCCTTCTCAATAGCTGCACTCACAGGCTCAAAACATTGAAGGAGATTTGTGAGGCATAATCTACCTTTACAAAACCCATGCTGAGATGTGTCAGTTAATCCATTATCCTTAATGTGATTCGATATTCTTTGCTGAAGTAGCCATTCCAATAGTTTGCCTATAACTGAAGTAAGGCTAATCAGCTTAAAGTTGTTTACTTTAGTTTTATTGCCACCTTTAAATATGGGTGCCACACTTGCTACTCTCCATTCAGGTAATGACGTCCCTTCTTTAAGGGATACATTGAATAACTGAGTCAGTGGTCCAAGCAATGCCAAAGATACTTCCTTTAAGAATTTCGGGGGAACTCCGTCGGGGCCTGATGAGTTGTTAGGTTTAATAAATCCTATAACGTCTGATACCTCCTCTGTTGTAAATTCACTAATATTGTCAGTATTTGCTGTGTCAACTTTAGTTATAGGTTCTTTAGGTTCAAATACACTTAAGAAATAATTACTGAGTTCAATAACAATTTCTTTTTCATTGCTAATGGTACCATTTGATGATTCTAAGGAGCCCACAACCTTGTGATTACCTTTCAGTGAGCCTATGTAACTATAAAATATTTTTTTATTGTCATTGGCAAGTGCAGCTAATTTTAGTTCATAGGCATTTTTGCCATTCTGATATTGTTTTTGACCTTGTTGGCTGCTTTTTTATAGCTTTCCCATGATCCTTCAGTTAGAACTTTTTTGTGTTTATTATACAATTTTTCCTTTTTATTAATAAGCTTTTTGATTTTCTTATTCCACCATGAAGATAATCTTTTATTATTAGGATAGTTTATCCTTTCTGGAACCGAATTAAATATACAAAATGTTATTTTTTCGTTAGTCTTTCTCCAGGTACTTTCCAAATTTTGGTTCTTTCTGGGGTCCTAAACTGGGATTGTTTAGTCTTCAGGAGAGGAGGTAGAGAGGGGATCTCTTGCTTCTATATAACATCCTCCAAAATGATGAGCTCATGAAAGATATGGGTCTTTAACACTAGGCAAACTATATTAAGATCTCATAATAAACAACTAATAGTCCATAGGGCAAAATCTAATAAAAAAGCAAATTTCTTTACTATAAGAGCAGCAAAATACTGGAATGCATTACCAAGCTACTTGGTAAATCTAAAATCATCAGATTCCTTCAAACGTAATCTCTATATATTTCTACTACATTCAAGATTTAATAATTAATCCACCAGGTGATGGAAGACAATCCCGATGGGCTTAGGTCTTCTTTTGTCTTTAAAATCAAGAAACCAAGAAACTCGGTTTCCCAGTCCCATGCAGTTAACCAGTCCTTAATCCTACTATAATTTGCATTGTGGAAGTCCCTCACTTTTGTTATGCCATTAATGCATTGGTCTTTAATCTCAATTTCAATTTCAACCATTCTGGGGTCACAGTCACTTAGAGGGGTGATGCTATAGGTGCTGATATACCTGTCTGGATATTTGTTAGAATCAGATCTAGGATTTTGTTTTATGGAGTCTGTACTTTAACCAACTGCTCTCTATTATTATTGATTACAATATCTATGAATCTATTTTTGCAAGATCCTGTGCCCTCAGGCAGTTCCTAATTTATTGAAGGGAAATTGAAGTCTCCCATCAAAATGTAATCCCCATCAACAGCCATACCTTCAATATTGATTATGAATTGATGAGTTTCTGCAGAGTTTAAAACTCAGTGACCAGTGACCCAGTCCGATAGTTAATGATTTATTATGCATTTGGATTTTACCCCAAACCAGCTCAGATGTATTATGACATGAGTTTGTCTCATACACTTATACAATACATCAATGTATAATGCTATCCCACCACCTACCCTATCTGTCTGATATTTGCATGTTTTTGTATGACTTGGTATTTCTGTGTTCCAGTCTTCATTTAGAAACCATGTCTCTGTGATACCACATATTACCATTTGCTAGCTTTCAGAATGATCCTTAACTCATCCATTTTGTTTCTTTGCCTCCTGGCATTTATCAACAGTATGGTAGTTTTATCCTTTTTTGTATTTGGGTTTGAATTTTTAGTGTAGTTTTTGTTTCTGCTTTTCACACTAGGAGTATTGCTATTGGTGGGGATGTTGATGGGTTTTAGAGAGGTTGAAAAGTCATGCCTCTCTCCCCTGTTGATTAGTTTAAAAAATCATTTTTATTGGACACAAATTTCTTTCCTAGTAAACTGCTTTCTCTCCTACTTAGATGGAGACCATCCCAGCAGTAATATTTGCTTTTTGTTTCATTGAACTCCTCCCAGTGAGCTATACATTTTGTATCCTATCTCATATGCCATTTCCTGAGACATTGGTTGATATATTTGATGTTGTTCATTAGGTGTTCAGTTGCTCTGGACATATGAAGAATCCCAGATATTGTAATGTTGCAGCCCATTTTTATTAATTTATTAGTTAAGGATACACATTCTTGTTTTATTTTGGAGGCTGGCTCAGTTGTGATGTTATTTACCCCTACATGTAATATCACCAGTGGGCTTTCTCCTGCATTGGCTATAATATTATTTAGCATGACAGAAATAGTCTCGATTCTTGCTCCACTGTAACATGATAATGTTCCATTATTATTATCAGGGTTGCAGATTGCTCAGTCCAGGTGTTTTATAATTGAATCCCCTATTACATATGTTTTCCTGGGTTCACTATTCACTGTCTGCACTGGGGAATCAATTTCAATTAAATTGTCATTTTCATTGGAGTTAGATGAACTAGAGATTATATTAACTTGGGTATTGGTTGATCTGTCTTCATGGTGGATATTAACTCTATTTCCTTCATTATTTTTATTCTTTACTGCTAGACTCTGGCACAAATATGATGGTTAAAAACTGAACATGGCTTAGTGAAATTCCCCTCTTTGGTCCGCATAGAGAATCCTTGTTGGTGTTCTTATTAAAGGAGATTTTTGGTGGTTCTACCAATATTTGTGTCCCGGTAATGTTGACTAGCTCTGCTTTGGGTTCAAGTAAACAGGAGACAGATTATTTATCCGTAGACACTGTACACAATGGGTCAAAATAATTTGAGATTGGGATCCTAAACTGGTATGCCTTACATCCCCTCTTAGGGGTTTTGGAGCTTTGAACTAAAAAACAATTGTTGTCTGAACCTGCTACTGTTTCTTCCTCCTTAAGTCTTTTCCTATGTGGAATCTCTTTCTGTATTACTTTATCGGTGGCTATTGCTGGGGTGATGGATGCTACGGTTGGGTTAGTGACAGTAGAGGTGACAGGGGGTATTTCCTACTAATATTTTGATCATACATATCAGTACTCATCCCTTTTGTAGTAGTAGATTCACTTGTTCTAGCCTGAAGTCTCAAACTCATTTATTTCTGACTGTTTTCAAGAGATGCCCGCCTCTCATTAAATAGGCTGATTTCATTTGTCAGTTCTTTATTTTGTTTACATTTACTGAATATAAATAAGTGTAATACTTCAGGCAGTGTATTTAGTTGATACATAGCACAGGACATACACTTGATTCCCACCATTTCCTCCACTGTCGTTATTGTGTCCTTCTTGGTAGTTATCACTTTAAGAGAAATATTTATTACATACTGTACAATACAGGTCCACAAGGTATAAGGTTAGTTTAACCACACTATAAGCAGCAGGTGTGTGTTATTTGCTACTATACAATGCCACTATATTAGTTCCAGTGTCTTACCAGTGATCAGGGCAACATTTCAGTCTGTTCCTTTTCTGCCTAATCCAGCAAACACACAAAAACATGTGACAATACGTGCATGCCTTTGCGTGCATCTTTATGCACAGAGATACTCACTCACCTTGCTCTCTGCAGTGTGATTCACATCACAGTTCTTGACCCAGAAATGGTACAGGGGTCACCAGACTGCTAAAATCCACACAAATATTAATTCAGCAGGAAAGGCAGATGAATACCACTCATAGGGGGTATTGGTATGCTTAGAATTCTGTTATTGTACCCAACTCCTAAAAATAAGCCCCCGTTTTGAGTTGTAGTTCCCTGGTATTCAACAGAACTACAACCCACTCTTCCTGTTTCCTGCTAATGAAAACAGGGCTCCAGCAAGCACAAGGTCAATGTTTAGTATTACAAAATGCAATAAAAACACTTAAAATACACATAGCCAAGCTGCACAGAGAAAGCTGAGCTAAACAAATTGTTTTTGCTGTCTTTCTGCTCACCCACTCGCTGCAGTGCAGTTTTAAACTGTGGTCTTGCACATCTCTTTTTCTGAAAGATGCTACCCTCCTAGACTTTGTTAATTCTCTTGAGATACTTGAAAGTTTCCATCATGTCCCCCCCTCTCCCTCCTTTCCTCAAGTGTGTACATATTAAGCTCTTTTACTCTCTCTTTGTATGGCTTCTGGTGCAGACCCTGCACCATTTTAGTTGCCCTCCTCTGGACTGTCTCCATCCTGTCTATGTCCTTGCTGAGATGGGGTCTCCAGAAGTGCATGCAGTACTCCAGATGGGGTCTCATTAATAGGGATGCAGCAAATTTAAATTTCGCAGGCTAAGTGCTGGCAAAGTGGCCAAATTCGCCTGGTGGAGCAATTCTCAAAAATTTTCCACTTTAGGCAGAATTTTGCCTAGGCTAAATTTCACCTTCCGTGGGCAAAACTTCACCATGGAAGGTGTAATTTTGCCATGGAAGGCAAAGTTTTGCTGTTCCACCAGGTGAAATTACACCACTCCTCCAGGCAAAATTTTGCATTTCGCTCCACAAAGCGAATTTTGCTCACTTTTGCCACTACCACTCACCAACTGTTTGTACATAGTGATAACATCCTGTTTTCTACTGATGATGTCTCTTCCTATACATTCCAGTATCCCCCAACCCTCCTTACTACAGGTGCCTCCTCACATTGCTTGCTTGGATTGGAAGGTGTTTTGAGGGATTGTTGGATTATGCAGTGCTGGATGTACTATAGTATAATATAATTACTGGTGACCCCTTTTAATAAACATAGTTGACCTGAGTTTTAAGTGCCATAATAACCAGTAGAATCAGTTATTACAGTGTTCAGTGTCAATCATTTCTAGGGCATCACCCTATAGGCTCTTAGTATATCAGTGAGCAGGATGAACACCTAAAAAAAACATGGTGGCTCCATTTCCACTTTACAAGTACCCACACTGATAAGTTGTACTGAAAGTTTGCCTTTCACCCTCCACATATGTAAGTTATCACATTTTTATCTATTTATCTGGTTGGTCCTGCCATTGCAACAAAATAAAGCTATCTGATTTATTGTGCTGCTGTGATGCCTTGATCACGACTTCAGGAGTCAGTGCTTCCAATTGGCAATGGTCTCTGGTGACTGACTACTCTTATAGTCAGTTATTCTGGTTCCTGTGGTGTTTCCACAGTAGAAGTAAAAAAAAAAGAAAAAAAAAACATCTGTACTGGACAGAGAGACAGACAGAGATGGCTGGTGTGGGTGTGTTTATCTGTGACTGTATCTGTGTCTGTCTCTCTCATAGCATTGCACTGCAAAGTTTGGTATCAAGTGTTGAAAGAAAAAAAATCTCCCTGCACAAGTAAGTATAAAAAATAATATCTATGCACCTGTTGTGTTATGGGATTTTTTAACACCCATCGGTGTGTGCTGACCTTATAAACCTCTTGAGCTTCACTCTCAAGCTTTATAGGTCATCACACACCTTGGGATGTAAAAAAATTCCATAACATACAGTTGCATAGCCATTATTCTCTGTATCAACACATCCACAGTCTTACGTTGTAGTTCATGCTTTTATTGAATTTCTTGTTTAGTCTTTGTGATCCTTCTTTACCTCATGTCACCACTGAAAATACCAGTATGTATATAGTCACCTACAACTACTGTGTTAGTTTTATTATTATATTTCAGTGTATGACCCACTAAACAGTAATAATTATTTTTGTGACTTGTACAAATATAACTGTAATGGTAATCAGAGACAGGCCCTAGTACATTCCTGTATCTAGAGATACAGTTATCACAAGAAATCCCGTGGAAGTGTATGAGGATTTCTTGTGACATACAGAAGCTTGAAATACTGGGATGTATTTCTGGCTGCCACTGTAACAGTGAATCTATTTGCTGTTAGTGCAGAACGCGATGACCAGGTTGTTGACTGGAATCTCTAGATCCAGCCGTATAACACCAGTGCTGCAAGAACTGCACTGGCTGCCTGTACAGTGGCAGATCACCTTCAAAGTCACATTGCTGACCTATGAGGCCCTACACGAGTTGGGACATCACTACCTGAATGAACTCCTGACTCCTTACTGTCCTTCCCGCTCTCTCCGATCCTCTGATGAGGGATTGCTAGATATTCCCAGGGTAATTCTGAAAACATCTGGTCGAAGATCTTTTACCTTTATGGCACCTACCCTTTGGAATACTCTACCTTGTCAGATACGAGATAGCCTGACTATGGAAGGATTTAAAAAATCCCTGAAAACCTTTTTGTTCAAGCAAGCTTTTTCAGAAACTTAACGTATGTTAAGTATGTATCTGTTATTAATAGTATGTATTTTAGATTTATTTTATTTTGTATGGATTATTGTAAGGGCACCCTGAGCTTAGGAAGGGCACCTTGTATAAATAAACTTTACCTTACCTTACCGTACCCTGTAACTCTTATGAATATTAAATCATCACTGCTCATCAAGCCATTCTAGAAAGCAAAAGTGTAAAGAATGCAAATAAGTGAGAACTTATTCTTAATGGTTTCATATAGTTAAATTAAAAAAAATATTGGCATTGAAGATTTCTGACATACTGTATGTAAGTAACCGAAGTTATAGTTCAAATTTGGGGATATTTCAATGATGCTATAATGACTTAACATGGGCTGTCAATTCCATTGTCACACAACAAACAGGGAACATAAATCATGGGATCGCTTTCTGCTGACCCTTAAACTACAGTAGAACAAATAATTTACATAAAATATTGAAAGTGCCACAGCCAGTAAGAGTATGAATGTAAAAAGCCATAGGAATAAATTATGCATAGGGGTTTAGAATACAAATTGATATATTTCTGGTGAATATGGGTAAAGAGGACAATGCTAAAATAAGTAGGTTGTTCAAAAAAACTTCTACTTATATAGGGCAGAATGGCTTGGATCAAATGTTCTTTTCCTGTTCTTAAAGTACTTAGCTTCCTGTTCTTAAAATACTTATTTTTTTTTTTTATTTTAGTCTTTGGTAACCGGGTAAGGCCCACTAGGCACAAGTGCCTGTTTTCAGGGGCAACCTGGGAGCACTGGGCGGTTAAGTGACTTGCTCAGAGTCACACAGTATGCAAGTGGAGGTTGTGAGCATCAAACTCAGGTCTGGTCTGCTGGATGTATCAAGCTCGCTCACACCTCGTTCCTCTAACCTCTAGGCTATACTACCAGCCATACTTAGCTTCCTATGTTCTTGAACCTATGGTAATTATGTTCAAAATTAATTAACCACAACAATCTAAGTAGTCTAGGTGTACATGTATGCACATGTCTAAATAAACATACATCAAAACATGAAATTTGGCTTATACTGTATGTAATGTACTGTTTTCAAGGGGAAACATTCATCATAAAAATAATTTCGACATTTCAATAGAGCAATGTATAAGAACTCCCACTGAATTTTCATACTATTACGAAAACAAATTCAGTGTGAAAAAATCTAATAAATACAGACTGAATGTAAACGTGCTTACCATAGTTTATTGTGTTTCCTTATGAGTCCTTATAAAACAAGACAAAACTGAAGTTAAAAGAGTATGTCATCAGTGATGAAGATATCCTCATCCATATATTTGTCATCTGCCAAACTGATTCCTTTATTTTTTTACCTAACAATCCAGACTACTACCTTAGAAAACCCCATCTTGTTCAAAATACACTTTTATTCAGTTTATTTACCCAGTATAACCCAATTAAGATGAAATATTAATTTTTTAGTGGACTCCAGATGTTCTTTCTCTTTTTCCATGATACTTTTTAACTTTCAGGGTTAAGGTGAGTGAAAAGCAAAAGGGCAGCACTCAGAGCATGAACATAAATGAAGTACTCATTCAGAAGGCCAGAATAACTTGACCACTGAACAATTTATTCCACACCAAGTTGAAAGGACAACAATGCCACAGTGCTTTGCATCATTAATGTGATGCTTCAACAGATAGTCTAATTATCTGTTGACGCTCCACATAATATATACAACATGTTAAAAGACACAAGGTAAAATTCTTCTATTGAGCTGCAGTGGATAGCACATCAATTACTATATTCTGGACTTCTGAGTGAGTACTCCATTTACTTTCATGGTCTGAATGCTACCCATTTGTGTTTTACCTCAGTACTGGCTCAGCACCCATCCCTCTGGCTGAAAGCATGTTTTGTTTGGTTTCCAGGGTACTGGCAGGAAGATTTTCAGCCCTGCCCCACTCCCCTCAGCTATTGTACACCTCACCAGTCCCATGAGCAAATGACTTAATGGATTGCTCCCTGTGGCTGGGCCAGAGGAGGGTGCCATCATTTTCTCTAGTACATTATCCAGATGTACCTGCAGAGTCAGCTGGCAGCACAGGCTGAGAGGGAAGTAGTGGGCTACATGAAGCCTGCCTGTCTCCCCTTTTCCATTTTTTCCCTGTGCCACTGCCATCAGTCATGCTGACATGTGTATGGAAGTGCACATGCTGTACATCATCAGGGCCCCTCCCTTCATACTGCACACAGCTGCACTACTGTCTGGCATCACCTTGGCAGCTGCCTAAGGCCAGGCTAATGAGCTACACCTCCCCAGGAGAGGAGAGCAGTCCACCAGATGCTAGGTCCTCTCCTGCCCCAGTCAACCCCAAGCAACCCAAGCTAATTTGTAGACTCAGATGGCTGGCATGGCAGGAGAAAATGTATACAGTGCTTCAGCCCTCTGTGCCACCAAGCTGGCTAGGTGATCATACTTTTTGGATGGACTGCATAACTGAGAGGCTAAAAGACTTGCTTAAGGCCACCAAGGAAGTATATGGTTCTACTGAGACTTGAACCTATTTCTTATTGTACCCAAGCCTTTGTTGTTTCCATGAAACCACACTGTCACACACTGATTGTTTGATCTTTTCATTCCATGAATGCATTTTTTATCATTTAGACATCTTTTGTGGTTTTGCATAACTCAAATAGTGTGCTGCTTGTTTTGCCTAGCTAGAGGTTAACAAAACAGGGTCTTCCATGTTCCTGTTTACATTGTGGAATGCTCTGTAAGCCATTGTTAGGACTATGTTATGATTCTCATTCTAATGAGCAGAATTTGCTTCATAAAAACTCTTGCCAGCAATAACACAAAATTCCCTTTGTAACTGCTTTCTATTTCACACTGTAAAGGCACCGATACTTCAGAGAAAGAAAAAAACATAGAGTACAGATCATGACATCATTGTGTTCCAGTACAAATTCTCATGTAGCAAAATCATATTACTGTGCTGTGGTGGATAATTAAGGTTGTAAGTTGTTCTAGCTGTGCACAGAAGCACTTCATAAGCAAATCATGTTAAAATCCATATCAGAATTGTGAAGCAGTATGCAGTAACCTAGTTCTCCTTGGTGTTTATGCATTATAGGGGCACAGTAGCACTCCTATACTTAGGGTTGAGTAGGTTGTTCAATGTTTATCCACTAAACTTGCACATTAATAGCTTTGGCTCTGTTTGCTAGAATGGGTTAAAATTTAATATGTGTTGTCTAGGAGGCAAGGTCTTGATTTGTGGAAATTTTTGTGATGGCAGCTTGTGTGGTTTCTGAGATTTGAATGTGTCATTTTTTTAAATGTCTAATTTTTTTCCTATATTTTCATGTTTTTTTTTCCCCTCTCCCCTACAGCCTACATGGAATGAATTTTTTATCCCAAACTTGCAGGGGACATGTGTCATGTCCTAAGATAACACCTTTGACAGATCTGGTGAAAAAATATCAAAGGGTTCTCGAGTTATAAGGCTTTAAAATTTAGTGGTTTCTGATCTGCACATGCACAGTAGGGTTTTTCAGACAACATTTTGTGGCAAAAGTAAAAATCTGATTATGCAAATGCAAGTTTTTGCTTTTGCACCACTTTTTTGGCAGAGCGACAAATATTTTTTGTGCCATGCCAACCGCCATCTTGTTGATATTTTCCATGAACCAATAAACATGGAAAATACATAAAAATAGCAGGATTTAAAAAGAAACAAACATCAGAACTAGCAAAACAGGACCCATTTAGGTAGACTCTGATTTTTGTTTCTAAACAAACTGGCCACAAATATATTTTCCAGGCACCCAAAATCCCAGGTGCCCAGCATAGTGAGAGAAGTGCTCCCCCCTCCATGCTCTGTATGAGAACAGCAGGAATTTCATGACTTCTGCAACCACAGCTGAACTCGTGCTGCCAGCTGCAGTGTGAGTTATGATATGCTGTTTCCCTGATGTTTGGTGGTGCCCCTCCCAACACTTCATTGTTGTCCCTGGCAATGTGTGATATTGCCCTGGTGTCCATTGGCATCCCTCACCATTCCGGTTACTGTGCCCATAATAATAATAATAACTTTCCCTGGTGTCTTGTGGCATCCCCACCCACCAATCGCTGTCCCCGTTATTAAATAATAAAGTATATCCCCTCACTTCCCTGGTGTCGAGTGACACCCCCCCACCCACTGATCCACTGATCCCCATCATTGTATTAAATAATATATCTCCTCATTTCCCTAATGTCTAGTGGCAGCCCCCATCTGCCGATCCCCATCCCCATTATTAAATAATAAATCCTCACATTTCCCCTGGTGTCCAGTGGTGACCCCACCTACTGATCACCATCCCCATTAGTCAGTAATAAATCCCCTCATTTCCCTAGTGTATGGTGGCATCCCCCACCCACTGATCAATCCCAGACCTAATTGCCCAATCCCTGACCCTGGTACATGCTATTGAAAATCATTGAGAAGTGACAATGTCCAATCCTGGTACATGATTTGTAAATACAGTTTAAAACATTGTTCTGCTAAGCCTTGTTCTCCATCATCTGATCCTCATACATTCTATTTCTTAAAATACAGACACAGCTCCCGAGACCCTGTACCAATTGTCTGATCCTCTACCTCTGTACATGCCATTGAAAATCCCCCAAAAATGCCAATGTCTGGTCCTGGTACATGATGCTGAAAATACAGATTTTAAAACACAGACACTGCTCCCCAATCCTGCAATAAACGAGCAACATGCTGACTTTACAGTGATTTTGTTTCTATTGTTTTTTTGTATGCACACCTTACATTTGAGCTTAGGGTCACCAGTCCTGGTATGTTGTGGTCTCTGCCCCCCTTCTTTCTGATCTCTGACCCCAGTACAGGTGCTGCTCTCAGTACAGTAGTTTAAAAACAGAGGATAAGTGAGTGACTGATTGAATTTAAATATTCAAAACACAAGGGAGTAGACATCGTTGGTGTTAAATAGTGATACAGTCTCAGTGATCTCACATCCACGAATAGCCTCCATTGTCATTACGGGCTAATAGCAAAATTTACGTTAAGTCAATAGGAGATCACCACCACTTCAGTGAAATATTTTAGATGTGGAATATACTGTATTAGTTACACAGTATATCCACTAATATCCCTGGTGTCTGATGGCACCCCCCAACCGCTGATTGCCATGCCCCTTATTAAATAATATAGTCTCTTACTTCCCAGGTGTCCAGTGCATCCCATACCTGCTGATCGCCATCCACATTATGAAAAAATAAATCCCTTCATTTCCCTGATGTCTAGTGGCACCCCCCACCCTCTGATTTCCATCTTCATTATTAAATTATTACCCTCATTTCCCCGGTCTCTTGTGGAACCCCCTCACCTCCTGATCAACATACCCATTGTTCAATAATATAGCCCCTTAATTCCCTGGTATCTAGTGGCACCCTCCCACCAGCTGATCATCATCCCTGTTGCTAAAGTATATCTTGCCTGGTGTCTAGTGGCAACCCCCACCCTCCCATTTCAGGCAAAACCTGAAAAAAAGAAAACAGTCCCTCTATGTTTTTTTTGTTTACTTGTAAAAAAAGATGAATGTCCTTCTCTGAACAGCATCCCCACCTCCCATTCAGGGACCACCACCCAACCCCCAATATATCTTCACAAACCCCCACTTATTTGAATAGGTCCCAGGTTTGAGATCTGCTCGCTAACTGAAGACACATTTTGCTCCTGGAGCCAGCGACTGCAATATGAGAACTGAGATAAATATGGTTCAATGTATTTCAAAGGGGGTTTCTACTTTTTTGCTTAGCTCTGCCATTTTTTTTACATTTTGACACCAAATTTTCAACATAGCCTTTGGGGACCCCACCTCATGAACAATATGACTGTCATTACCCAAAATCTGCCCAAAAGGTGATTTTGCAGTCACTTTTTGGGTGGGATTTGAACATTTTTCCTGCCCTTGTTAATGAGGTGGGGTCATAAGAAGGCTATTTTGAAAACTGGGGTCAAAATATGCACAAATTTCAAAATTATGACTGTTTGTTGCAATTTCGCTGCACATGCTCATAACTTTGGAAATGTAAAATATTTTGACCTCAGATTTTCAACATAGCATTCTTATTGCCCCACCTCATATATGTCACAGCTGTCATTTTTCAAATCCTGACCAAAATGTGTTTGCGCACATGTGGTAGAGAATGGCATTGCAGTTGCGCAGAATTATGTTTTTGCAGGGATTAGAAAATTGTCAGTATGGAGTACATGAGGTGGGGTTATAAAATGGCTATGCTGATAATTTGTTCACTGTTGGTCCTATAAATGGAAGTGCAGGGTCCAGAGGGTCCTGTACTTCCACAGCTACATACACATTACATTTTAACAGTTTTTCTCCACCGAACAATGTATTGTAAATACTTTGTAAAATGTTGTGCCAACTGTCTGTTTTTCCTCAATCTATAGTTACTCTCTGTACAAACTGTACCCGGGTCACACCTGGAAATGAGCCTTGGCTCAGTGAGCCTTTCCCAGTCATCAAATTTTAAATAAAATAAATAAATAAAATAACTACATATACACATCTATAGAGGGAAGGGAGCACAGGGCCTAGAGGGCCATGAGCTCCCACAGGCAAATAAGTATATGATTATACAATCTCAAAAAGTAAGGAACTAAATTGCACAAAAACTATTAATGTTGTAGTTAGGGTTAAAGTCACAAAAGCAGGGAAATGTAGCATTAGGGTTTCCAAACCTAACACTCCACACCCACCCAGCACACACCAACTGGCATCAGGGGTGTGTCTTGAGGTAGTAAGCCCAAATGCTCACCCCATTCATCTATACTGTACCCATCTCAGCTTCTTTACTTATGGAACAGGGTGTGCATTAAGGCTGATGACCCCAAGGACACCCCTGATGCCTTGTGGTATGTGCAGGGTGGGGTTGTGGTATTAGGTTTGGAAACCCTAATACCACATTTCCCTACTTTAGTGGCTTTAACCCCAACTAGAGCATTAACACAGTTTTAGGGTTGCAGTAGCCCCCTATAGTTAGGGTAGGGCAGGGCTTTTTATGTTAAACCTCACATTTTGCACTTTAAGAACTTTGCAACAATTCAACAGATTTGCACAGAATTTGTGTGGTACATCTCTTGACGTGCCAAGTTTTGTTTTGGCCAGATTTATGAATTGCAAACTGTGCGTAGTGCTAAAACATAAAAAATCACAAGTTTTGGTGCTTTGTTTCTCATCACGCTGCTAGAGGTGGGTGAAATTGACACATTTCATTCCTTGAAATATTTCACGAAATTCGAGCATTTTGCAAAATTCTTTCTGGGTGTGAAATGCAGAATTTCTCCAGCGAAGTGTGAAATTTGACCTGGAAAACAGTGAAATTTTGCCACTCACTGGTGAAATTCCACCATTTTTGGATGAAATTTCACATGTGGAATTTTGTAATTTCGTACCCTCAAAATGTTTCACAGAACTGTTTTGCAAGGCGAAATTGCCAATTTTGCAGGAATTTCACATCCCTACATGCTGCACCCAGCTGGTTTGCAATTCTGGTCTGATATTTTCAGGATACAAAGGGCTTGCATCACAGAAGTGCCTTTTGCTGGTTTGATGAAAAAAAATATTAAACCTTTCCAAAGCTATTTAATTTTATTGTTTCAGGTTCTGAGCATGCTCAGTTCAGTCTTTTGGATAGCTTCCTGGAATGAAAAAGGAATTTGGTCTCAAAAGAAGGATTCTTTTTCATGATGGGCTAATCCTTTTTCATGAGAAAGAGTTATTTTTTTGTGTGCCGCCATTTTGTTTCTATTTTTTCAAAATAAAAAGTTTTAAGAGTCTCCAAAATTATATCTAGCAGAAACACCGAGGCACGTATCTTGCTCATTGGGACTTCATTAGGTGTACTCTTTACTTTTTTACTGCTGAAATTCCCCAGGATGTTGTTTTTACATTATTTAAATCCCTTTTTGCAACTTGCTAACATCCTTTATCTTGAATCCTTTTTCATTCTCACAAAAAAGGATCCCGTGTCATAAAAAAGGATTTTGGAAAAAACAGTATGCAATCCTTTTTTGGGACGTGGGATCCTTTTTCATGAGAATGAGAGAGGATACACAAAAAAAGATCCTAACTCTCAAAAAATAATTTAAAAAAAAAAGTCTGAAATCCTTTTTCACGAGATAGGATCCTTTTCACGAGAATGGATTCACAATAAAGGATCCTTTCTTATGAAAAGAGCCATGTCCAAAATCCTTTCACATCAGAATAGATCCTTATTCAATTGGACAAAACCAAAAATGATGAAAAAGGATTTAGTGCCACGCAAAATAATTTCTATCCCTGTCCCAGTATATTTCCTTCACTTTCACTGGTGTCCAGTGGTACCCCTCAACCTCCAACTGTGCCCCGGTCCTTATTAATGTTCTGTTTATAGCCCTGGTGTCTAGTGGCAACCCCCCACTCTCTGATTTCATATATTTTTATTTACATCTTCATTGGTGTCCAGTGGTACCTCCCCCCATGTCTGTCTTAACCTGTAAAAAAACAAAACAGTCCCTCAATGTTTTCTAATTTGTTTTAACTTTCAAAAAAAAAAACTGTCTACTGCTGATCACACCCTCACCCCCACCTGACCTCCCACTGTGCACCCATCACCCCACATCACCCTAGACCCCCACACACCCTTACTCAACTGAACTGGTCCCATAGTGAAGATGCACTCTCAGATCAAAGACACGTCTTACTGCTGGAACTGGCAACTACTGTATAAGAAATAAGGTAACTGTGGTTCAATATATTTTAATGGGATTTCTGTCCACAGTTATCTTACTTTTCAGACAGCAGTTGCTGGTTCCTGCAACATGATGCTAGATGGCATGGCTGCCTAGTGGGTGAGGGTGGGGTGTTAGGGTTGGAAACCTTAATGCCACATTTCCCTACTTCTGTCAGTTTAACAGTAACTAGTGCATTAACAATTTTTTTTTTTTTGCTAAGAATCTATCTATCTATCTATCTATCTATCTATCTATCTATCTATCTATCTATCTATCTATCTATGTATCTATCTTTTTATCTATGCATTTCCAGCAGTGCAATGTGCTGTATTCTTTCCACAATGTGTGTGGCTCTCTGCATCATTTTCCAGATGACTGGAGGAGAGTCAATCTGGTCCCCCTACTCAAAAGCAGAAGTTTGGAGAATGCTAGCACATTTAGACCAGTCAGTCTTACATAAGTGGTGAAGTTAATGGAAAAACTACTGAAGGAGAGGCTTGTTAAGCACCAAGCAAAAGAGCTGCAGGACCACTGACAGCATGGTTTCACATGGCAGAGGTCATGTCACACTAATCTCATAGATTTCTTTGACCTGGTTACCAGGGAGGTGGATCAACAGAGAGGAGTGGACATGGACTATCTGGACTTCAGGAAGGCTTTTGATATTGTGCCAGTGTGGAGGCTAGGTAAGAAACTAAGTAGCCTGGGGTTAGAGTAGAAAGTGAGAAGCTGGGCATCAAACTTGTTTAGGGGAAAGGAGGCAAAGGGTTGTGGTAAATGGTAGCCACTCAGGGTCTAGGGCTGGGATTGGTCCTCTTCAATGTCTTCATAAGCAACAATGTGGATGAACTTGAAGGGAAGGTATGTCTCTTTGCAGATGATGCAAAAATCTATAACAGGGTTGATACTCAGGAAGGAGTGAAGAGAATGCAAAGGGATCTTAGGAAACTAGAGAAATGGTCTAGGGGTGGCAGCTGAGTTTTAGTGTCAAAAAAGTTTAAGGTTATGCACTTAGGGCTACGGTACCCAGTGGCTTTGTATAAAATGGGGGCAGTTGAGCTTACAGACACTAAGCAAGAAACAAACCTAGGGGTCATCATATCTGAAGACTTCAAGGTAGCTGGGCAGTGTGACAAAGCAGTAGGAAAGGCTATCTGGGTGCTGAGGTGTACTGGGTGAGGGATTTCTAGCAGGAGTACAGCTGTGGTGCTATCAGTCTATTACTCACAGGTGAGGTTCCACCTGGAGTACCCTGTCCAGTTCTGGGGGCTGCACCTCCACAAGGACATTGAAAGCGTAGCGGTGGTATAGAGGAGGGCAACCAAAATGATGAGGGGGTTTAAAAAGAAGCCATATGAGGAAAGGCAGCAGAAACTCAGCATGTATTCCCTAGAAGAGAGGAGAGCGAGAGGGGACATGATTGAAACCAACAAATAACTCACAGGAGTGAACAATGTGCAAAGGCAAGCACTAGAACAAGGGGGCATGCAATGAATCTAAAGGGTTGAAAGTTTAGGAGAGACTGCAGAAATACTTATTCATAGAAAGAGGAGTGGATGACTGGAACAGCCTGCCAAAGGATGCAGTGGGTCAAAGACTATGGGGAGCTTCAAAGCATGCATGGCTTAGGCACAGGGCATATTAAGTAGAGAAATGGGGGGACAAAGTGACACTTATGACCAACTAGAGTCAGTAGAGATGGAAGAGGTAGGGACAAGGAACAGACTGGATGGGACTAAAGGTCCTTTTCTGCATACAAAATCTATGTTTCTATATATCATTTGATGCGTTGAACATTTTCACTTTTCAAAATGTTCAAATGCTAGCAGAAATATGCAACACTACTGACAAAATGGCACTAACCAAAATCAGGAATAGTTACTGTTCTGAAAAAATAAAGCAAGAGTACATATGTTTGGTAAACATAGCAAATACAGACAGCAACATGAAAATTTTGACCCAGTCATTTAAGAAAAGTATGCATTTGTCTTATCTTACAAAATAAAAATTTCTTTAAAAATCATTAATCATCACTAAATTTGAAACTTTTATGGTCAAGTGTACATTATATAGCAAGTATTGATTCTGAACTTGGTCTTTTGTGAAAGCAGACTAACATGGGAGGTTGGAGTCAATCACACCACAGGATTATACATTCTACATTAACTAAACAGAATAAAACCTCTATCCTCATTTTTATTGTATTTGTATACTGTTTAAATGTTTTAAATTAGTAGGTTGTAGATTACATTGTTTGAATTTGTCTATGCTATTCATTTTAATCCTTTGTTCTCCATCACAGGTCACACCTGGAAATTAACCTTGGCCCTGTGTGCATCTCCCAGTTACCAATTTTCAAATATATAAATAAACAAAATCAGATTACTGAAGTCAATGTGAAAGATTAATCAGTCTTCAAAATAAATAAAAAAAGAAAATCCCAAATCTGTCCACTTTATTGGTTGTACCAACACTGCTTTTGAACAGTTTACTGCTGAAACTCATTATCACAAGTAAATTGAGCATGGCTTTTTAATTTAAACACTTTCACAAAGCTGGACATGCATTGACAATGTCATTCATCACCTGCCTCTTTCACCTTAAAACAGTACAGAGTAGCACTGAAAACTCCTTCTGTTCAAAGTGAATGGCAAACTGAAGAAAATATCTAAGTTTATTTTAGCCCTGATCCTCCAAACCCCAAACCAGCCATCCAAATGTTCAGAAGTTTTATAAACAAGAATCGAAAATTGCATATTTCTTGAAATTAAAACAATAAAAAGTATGGTGACAACAAATATCAGGTTTAAATGTACAGCTACACATTCACTCGGTGGCCTCTACAATCATCATTATTATTTACTGTGGATAACACTTTTGTAACTAAAGAAGTAAAAAGGGGAAAGTGGGACAACTAAGATTTTATTCTCAGAGAACATCACTTGCTGCAACTTTACCACACATACAGTAACAGCCAGCTTTTGTCATTCATGGTTGAAAAAATGGTGCTAAAATTAAATGATTTTAACATATTTATACTACTAGGTTTGTATTTTGTTTTCATTCATACTGCAAATGTAATTTCAATATATTTGGTCCTCAAGTTGAAAAAAACCCAGATATTATCATACTGTACATGGAGAGGTGTAGTATGTGTTAAATGAAAAATTGTATATGTCTTAATATATGCAGGGGAACATTTCGTTTCTAAGATAAATGCCTTGATCTGGTTTACAAAGATATAACTCTGTGCTGTATTTATTTCAATACTCTCCTGAGTAACCTTGCTGCAACAGACTGGTCAGCAATTCCCCTTGCCACTAACATTGATCTGGCCCTCTCTTTTTTTCATTCCACATTCTCCTCAGTCTGGGACTTGCAACCCCCACCCCCATCCCTCAGGAAATCCAGGGTCAAATATCCCCATCTCCCCTGGATCTCCACTGAAATCATCGATCACTTTAAGTCCCATTATCGTGCCTGTGCCTGCTATAAATTATCTCACTCCCTTCCAGACCTCCTTCATCACAAGACCCTGAGGAACAACTGCACAATGGCTGTCAGGGCAGTGAAATTCCATTATTTCAAAGCCAACCTCCAGAACAACCTTAATTCCCCAGCTGAATTTTGGAAGTTAATCCACTCCCTTTTTGATTTTGACACCCCCCCCAACCCAGTCTGCTCCCCCCAGACTCATGATTAATTGTTCACCTCTGTCGGGCCCTTCCGCTGTTGCTGCTCTCTTCAATGAATTCTTCACCATATATGCTCACCCTTCTCGCCCCCCACTCCAGGCTCCCCTCCATCCCCCTCCTGTTTCTGCTGCCTCTTTTGCTCCACACCCAGAGTCCCCATTTCCGCCATCAATGCTCAGGAAAACTCTTCTTGCCCTTTCTTCTCTCAACTGGTCAAAGTCTAGCACTAACAGGCTTGGTCCCAAACTTCTCCACCTCTCAGCTTCTGCAATTGCATCTCCCTTACTCACCTGTTCAACCTATCATTCTCCCTCTGCTCTGTTCCTCAGTCTTGGTTGGTTGCCAAAGTTCTCCCACTTTACAAAGGTGGTGACTCCTCCTCCATTGGCAAGTTCCATCTTACCCCTCACCACATATGTTTTGCTGCAAGAGAAATTGGTCTACACTAGACAACCTCACGTCATCATATTTCTTATACCCCTTCCATTCTGGCCTTCGTAAGCACCACTCCACAGTCTTCTCCCTGCTGCTTGTTACTGACTTCATCTTCTCAAGGATGAACCAGAGGCACATCATGGCTGTCATTTTCATTGATCTAGCCAAAGCTTTTAACTCAATGTCCCACCTACTCATCTTAGATAGGTTGAGCTTTGCTGGCCTATCAGCTCCCACAGTTGATCAGTTCCATTCCCATTAATGGGCCATCAATAAGTGATACAGGTTGATGGCATCTTATCAGCACCCCTCCCCATCCAGGCTGGCATCCAACAGGGCTCCATCCTATGTCCCATCCTGATCTCCATTTTTATGAATGACCTCTCCTCCACTTGTGCCAGCTCGCATATACATATGTATGCAGATGACACAGTTATCTTCACCTCCCGTTCTTCAACAGTATCTGTGGAAGACCTGCTCCAGCAGAATTTCTGCACTATTCTGCTCTGGTTCCACTCAGACATCTCTAGTTCAACACCAAAAAAAGATGATGTCTATGACCTTTGGTACCAGCCAGAATCTGGCCAGGCTCTCAAGACTTCCAGTCTTATCCAGGGTGGATATGGTTTCCTTCTTAAAGCAGTGCAGTCCTTCAAGTACTTCAGCATGTGGCTTGATAGCAAGCTCAATTCTGAGCTGACATCCATTCCATCCATGTGAAACTCAACCCTTAGCTGGATACCCTGTACAGCAACAAAGATTGCCTATTCCTGCTGATTTGCAAGGAACTGGTCACCAAAATATTGCTCCCAGTCTTCAACTATGTAGATGTGGTCTACAGTACCAACCTTACCGCTGCACCTCTCTAGACAGACTGGACACCCACTGTAATGCCTTTTGTAGCTTCGGTACACTCCCTTCTTCATATGCACCACTGCTCCCTCTATTCATCCTTATCCATTCTCCGCCTATTTTCATGTCACCAGTCACACTGTACATCCTTCATTTACAAATACTGGCTTGGATCCCTTCCCTCCTATCTTTCCTCCCTCGTCTCTCAAGTCCCCACCTACTCCATGTTCCTTCTGCTCCAGAGATGAATGAAACTTCTCCACTCCTCATCCCCATTTCTCCCAGGGCAAACCACTTTCTCCTGTCACTTTCCAACACTCTAGAACCTGCTCCCCTCTTCCTTCCACCATTTCACCTCCTTAGGCTCTTTCAGGCACCAGCTTACTTAGACTACTCCACCACCCACATGCACCTGCTTCTTGTAGGTGGCCCTCCCTGGTGACACAGGTAGCAAAGGGTTAAGGTTCTCCCTGACTCTATTGCACTGCAATTCATGCATTTTTGGACACTTCAATTATGCACAGAAGTGTGTGCTTGTGATGTTTTTTATATAGTACTGTTTTTGCACTTTGCTCATTTCTATGGATTGTACTGAGTGTTGTTTACTGTATCTCCTGAAACCCTTTCCCCTGGGTCACACTTGGAAGTGAGCCTTGTTTCTGTGTGCCTTTCCCAGTTGCCAATTTCCAAATAAATAAATTTGCCCTAGGCAAAATTGTGTTCCATGTGAATTTTAGTCTTTTATGTATAGTGGCTGATTAAGAAATAAGGCATGGCAGGGTGTGTGTTATTGTATAATAACTTCACACCTCGGGTGGTTGAAGCAAGAGGCCAAAGGGAAAGTGTGTTCCACACCCAAGAAGCAATGTTATTACACAAAATAACACACACCCTTGAGTGGCTTATTGCTATTATACAATGGCTTGCTTGTTAAGAAAAATGGAAAAAAAATAAAACTTTTTAATTTTTTTGCTTTTTTAATTTGTGCCAAAAAATACTTCTTTGATGTTTCTGACACCAGGATGCCCACTCCCAGTGTTGGATATGCCATCCCCCCCCCCAGCCCTATGTCCTCAGCTGACCTCGGGGTGTCCAATCCCTGGGTCAGTGATCCCCCAGTGCTCTGGCACACTGGGAGCCTACCCAGTGTGCCAAAATCCATTTTGTTAATATTTAACCTGTAAAAAAGAAAACAATCCCACAACGTATGTTTTCTTAAACCTAAAAAAAAAGAAAACGGTCCCTATTCATTCCCACCTGCCCCCTCCCCCAACCCGCACTCTCCCTCTGCACGCCCTACCTCCCCACACACCCCCACCCACACTTACCTCCAGAGGTCAGTAGCAATGATCTTCTGTGGACTGGGAACACATCTGCACTCTTCAAATACCAACCGGAAACTGAAGAAATGATGGTAAGCCCTATAATGGCACTCAATTGGGAGAGTCAACTTAGGTTGATATCTCAGCCAGTGTTTGGAGTTTTGGTTCCAAATTTTCAACATGGAGTTCTTGAGACTCCACCTCATGAACACTGGCACTGTCATTAAGTTTCTCAGTCCCAAAAGGTGATTTTGCAGTCACTGTGCAGAATCACCTTTTGAGGCCAATTAACAAAATGACAGTGCCGCTATTCATGAGGTGGGGCCCCAAAAAGCCCTTGTCACAAATTTGGTGAACAAACTCCAATAAATGACTATGTTACAAATGTCCATTGTGCAGTTTATATGCATGCTCGTAACTACATCAATTTTTAATATTTTTTCCAACATTGCCATTTTCTCACACTCCCTTATGAACAGTACAGTTGTCATTTTTTGCAACCTTCCTGAAAGTATTTTTGCACCTGTGGCGCAGAATGGAGTGGTCGCTGTGTGAAATCAACTTTCGGGAGAGATTAATGAAATCACAGTGCCACTGCTCATGAGGGGAGGTCCCAAAAAGGCCATGTTGAAAATTTGATGAAAACATTTAAAAAAAGACTGCATTAAGAGTGTGCATTGCACAGTTTCTATGCACACTCATAACTTTGCCACTTTTTCATATTTTCACTACAGATTTGCAACATTGCCATTTCTTCACACCTCCTCATGAGCAGTACAGCTGTCATTTTTCACATCCTGCCCAAAATGAGTTTTCACACCTGTGGTGCTGAATGGCACAGTGTCTGTGAGAAATCACCTTTTGGGATTGAGTAATGAAATGATACTGACACTGTTCATGAAGTGGGTCCCAAAAAGCCCATAATGAAAATTTGAAGCAAAAATAACAACAAATGCCTGGGACGTTAGGGTTTTCAACCATTAATGCCCACCCTGTCCAGACTGACAGGAGTCGGGGTGTGACTTGGGGTCATCGGCCTTAATGTTCACCCCATTCCACCCCTACCCTGCAGCCACTAACAGGCATCAATGTGTGCCTTGGGGTCTTTGGACCTAATGTTCACCCCATTCTCCTATACTGCACCAATCTCAGCTTATTTCCTTACGGAATGGGGTGAGCATAAGAGCTGAAGACCTCAAGGCACACTGCAACACCTGTCAGTGTCTGCATGGTGGGGTGAGGTGGAATGGCATGAGTGTTATGGTCGACGACACAAAGGCACACCCCCAATGACTGTCAGTCTCTGTTGGATGGGGGTGAGGGTTGCCATTATTTCAATAATTCACTGCCATTCATATTTAGCATCTCTCTAACTCCTGGACTACCAATGCAAATACCAGCAAGAAAACATTTGGCATTGACAAATGCTTGTTTTAAAATGTCACTTACACAAAAAAAGAATGCTTTGTATTGTTTGGTTGAGGAGGGTGAACTGCTGATGGCTTTCATTGACTCATTTTGAAATGGTGAAATGGCCGTTTGTGAATATTCCTGGCAAGTGGGGTAATGTAAAGTTATGTTGGCTTCAGTATACTTGAGCAGGAAGGGATATATTTAAACAATAAGGCACAACAGGGTGTGTGTTATTTGTGTAATAACAGCACTCCTCGATTGGTTTGAAACATGAGGTGAAGAAGAGTTCTTCCACCACCCAAGGAGTGACATTATATAGAGAATAATATATGGGGTGGTGTGTTTAATGAGATTTTATACACACCTGAGTTGTGGGATGCTACATAAACCCCGAGGGCGAAGCCCAAGGGGTTTATAAAAAGCATCCCACAATGAGGGTGTGTGCAAAATCGAGTTTTACACACGCCATCCCATATTTTATTTTTTATAATTGCTGGAGTGCGCTTTTTCAATTGAGCAATTATAAAAAATACAATAAGACAACAGATTAGTGTTTGGAACGCCTTGGACCACTCTGGATTTTGCTGCGGTCTGTTGTCTTCCTAGTTATACTGCTGCACTTATTGGAGGAAGAGGATATTTTGATTAAAAATGTGTAGAAACATTGATTTTTGTTTAAATATTAACTTACCTTCGAGTGGCGGTTGCAGCATCCTTCCGGGTTCGAGAGGCAGGGGTAATGTAGCGTGGACCGGGCTGCGAACTCATGCTGACGGCGCAGGTTTTTCTTTTATTTTGGTACTGTTTTCAAGTGGCTTACTTAAGACAAAGAGTTCTTTTTTTTTTTTAAATAAAAAAGAAAATTACCACTGAATATGAGGGACTATGAAGTGCGCTGTGCCATGGGATTCCTTCATGGAACGTGAACGTCGGAGAACAGCGACTGAGGGATGGCTGTTCCAAGGGAAACCTGGCATGTGTTTGCCGTTATAACCAGCTGAGCTGGTTATAACAGCAAATTATAACCGGGTTTCCCTATTGGAAAAAGCGCTAGCCAGTAATTATATAGAGAATAAAGTATGGGGTAGTGTGTGTATCTTGAAGTTTACACACACCCGAGGGGTTAGATGCTCATAAACCCCGAGAGCTAAGCTCGAGGGGTTTATGTTAGCGTTTAACCCCGAGAGTGTGTGTAAACTTCAAGTTTAAACACACTACCCCATATTTTATTTTATATAATTGCTGGGTTTCCCTTTTTCGCCTCAGCAATTATACAAAATAAAGACCTTCCAGTGCAGCCATGTTTGCATTAGAGATACTCCAGTGCCAAAATGGGAATCAGTATCTTTTAAAAATGGCTTTTTTTTTAATAGATTTCCGAAGTTTTTACAATATATTGGGGGAAAATTAAAAGAAAAAACATACCGTTGAGTTCTTCTGACGGAGCTGGGTTTGGCAAGACAGAAGCAGTGAGTGGTTGTGAACAGTCGCGCTGCTCCGTGGGCATGCACACAGTGAGGGAAACCGTGGGTGTGTTTGCCGTTATAAACACTCCTTTATAATGGCAAATTATGCCATGGTTTCCCTATGGGAAAAAGGGGAAGCCAGTTATTATATAGAGAATCAGGTATGGTGTGGTGTGTGTGATGAGATTTTACACACCCCCGAGGGGTTGGATGGCATATAAACCCTGAGAGCGAAGCTCGAGGGATTTATCCAGGAATCCAACCCTGAGGGTGTGTGTAAAATTTGAGTTTACACACACCACCCCATATTTTATTTTATATAATTGCTGGGTTAGGCTTTTTCGCCACAGCCAATTATATAAAATAAATGGTCTGGTGTGGCTGTGGTCTGGATGATGTTTAGCCGAGTCCTCGGTCGCTTAGCAGCAGTTTACTTTTTTTTGTTTTGTTGTCCCCTTTATGGTGTGATTTTTGTTAGGAAGTTGTTTTTTTTTTAAATAGTTACTTACCACCTAGAGATAGTGGTGGCAGTGCGGTTTCGACCAACAAAGAAATCTGGTGGCGAGCGGTGAAAACCCAGAAGAGCTGTAGGTAGGGCATGCGCATAGTGAGGGAAACCGTGCGCATGTTTGTAGTTATAAACACTCCTTTATAATGGCAAATTATGCCACAGTTTCCCTATGGGAAAAAGCCTACCCAGATATTATTACACAATAACACAAATCCCTGGAGTACCTTATTGTTATCATACAATGACTTAATGTAGTAATAAAAAATAAAAATATATACTTTTAAAAGTATATTTATTATTTGATTTTTACTTGGGCAAGTATACGCAGAGAAAAAATAGTCCTGCTTTAATGTTTGGGTTAAATAGGTGGTGCTGTTTTACAGTGTGAATTCTTCTCTTTCCTGTCTTTCCCTGAGACATCCATCCTACCCTCCCCGAGCTCTGGATGCCAGTTTTCTAATTGTGGAGTACTGTTTTATCTGTTTTATTCATGCAGCCCCTGCCTGCCTGGGACTGAATGAAGATGTTATCTATTTATTTACTGATCTCAATTAGCAATGTTTGAAGTAGGAGTGGGGACCAGAGACCAGTTTAGGATTGGGGATGCTACTTCTGAAGTGATGCTACTTCCAGTACATCGGAAGCCATCATAAGTAGCAGGAGATATCAGCATTGGCGATTGGGTGCCTACAATAATGGTAACCTAATCCCTGGTGCATGTCTGCAGGGTTATGGTAGGGTGGGGCAGCCAGATAGGGGGGCCAGTGAATATAGTGACGGGATGTTGCTATACATATATGTGCGGGGGGTGAGCATGCACAGCAAGGGGTGGGTAGATATGTGAGGGGTAGTGCCATGGTGGGTTCCCCAGCTGTCCCCATGGTGTGTTGAGCAGGATACTTGGTTCGGGTCCAGGCACTGGTTAATTTTTGTTACGCCCAGCCCAAACCTCTTTTTTTTATGTTTTTCACACATCCCCAACAAGCAACCCCTGAGTTGAGAATCCTTAAGTAGGGGTGTTGGGGCAGAGCTCCCTGAAGGAGTCAAGGACAGCTCCCCCATATAAAACATTAAAGACTAAGTCTCTGGTGCAATTTTGTTGTGCACTGGGGGTGCTAGAGTGACCAAAATAAATTTTTGGCACTCTGACTTTGCGATAACGGTGATCGCCTTTATGCTTTTGCTGTTATCACATAAACCATTTTGTTTGTACTGTACCACATTTTCATTGATCTTGGTTTGGATTTATTTTCCATTTGTTTACTTAATGTGGCCATAAGCAGTGTGGATATTTCTGTGTTGATGAAGCCGACTGGTTTGTAGAGCAAATTTTCAATCTGCTCGTGCTACAGCTTGGGGGGGGGGTGGTAAGACAGCTTTGTTTTAATGAAAAATTTTTTGTTTGAGAGAATCAAGTAGGGGCAGGTGGATTACTGACATTTTCTGTGGTTTTTGTTGGTTTCTTTGCAAATCAAGCAGTGTCACCGAAGCTCATGGCCAGCAGTTACAGTCTGTGTAGTTCAGTGAAACCACTTGCTTTGGGAGAAACAGCAATGATGAAACAGCCATGTCAGGATTTCCAAGTGTGCTATGTCATCATCTGTGTGACTGGACTTAATACAATGATGTTATTGTGGAATAACTTCACTGTTCCAAGCACCTACTGACCAATCACAGGGCAGGAAACGTTCTTGTCATTTTATAATTGAGTGTATTGCAGTCATGTTTGTGCCTGGATGGGGACTTAGTCTTTTAATGATTTTACTGTGAAATAACATCACTGTCTCTAGACCTCAGTAACCAATCAGTTTCCTAGATTTTTCTTGCCATTGTATAATACTAAATAAGACCATGCTGCCAGTGTTTAGGGTCTATACATTTTAGATTTCTTTTTTTAATAACTGGCCTCTCTTGGCAATTATGTTTACCTTATACAAAAAGATAATCTTTTGTTTTAAAAAAAAGTTTGACCTTCCTAGGTCATGTGATAATACTTCATCCTGTTGGTCTGATTACTGCATCTTGATTTATGCAGCCAGTCTGGTGTCCGAAAACATGAAATATGTTATATTTCTCAGGTGCAGTAAGATGTTGTAAAGTACTACACCATGTAGTAAACATTGAGAAGGTAGGTAGGACTGGAATAGAGCTGCGGGAATAACAGAGCAGTCCCCACAAAAGAATTTTAAGCAACTAACAAAAGACCAGAACAGAAGTTTAAAACAACTAAGCCAAAAACCATTAAAAGATAAAACTAGATGAAGGGAATGAAGCTGCTGGTGTTAGAACCATGGCTTTGGATTATGTAGTGGCATTAGAACTACTGATTCTGTGGGTGTTTGAATGGTTTTAGGTTATGTAGTGGGTGTTAGAACTGCTAAAGCTTGTAGTGATATAACCATGTCTTTGGAGTATGAAGTGGGTTTTAGAACCTCTGAAGCAATGTTAATCCGCTTGAAAGTACAAGTCAAAGGAAATTTACAAAACAATTTGAAGGCCTTAAATCTTGATTAAAGCAGTAGGTTAGCAAAACTGAATCTTAATTCCCTGGAAACAAGAAGACTTAGGGTAGACTTGTTATTACTATGGGATATAATTAATGATCCATACTTGTTTACTGAAATATATTTCAAATACCAGCAGGATTTTTTTGAAACCAGAAGACATCCATTACAGCTACATTATAAAAAGTTTAATACTGTCAAAAGAAGTTCATGGTTTTCATACAGAGTAATACAACCTTGGAATTATCTTCTGTTGGACATAATTCTCAGTAAGAATAAAATTGCTTTCAAACATAAATTGGATAGATTGCTATTAGAGAAACAAAGAATAGCCCATTAAAGAGTAACAGGGTAGAAGCCTCATGGGCATCTGCCTTTCACTGATGGATGCTACTCCTCAGTATGAACCTCAATATGAAGCTGTAGGTGTTAGAACCATGACTTGCCCTATTTAGCAGTCACTAGACCCAATGATGCCTAGGATGTTAGAGCCATGGCCTTGGATTATTAATCAGAAGTTAAAAATGCAGACATCATGGGCATTAGAACCACATCCTTGGATTATTTAATGGACAAAAGAACAACTGATTTGGGGGTATTAGAACAATTGCTTTGGAATGATTAGCAAGCTTTAGCACAGCTGATTTGTGGGTATTAGAACCATGACGTTGGAATGGTTTATGGCCATTAGAACAAGTGAAGCTGCAGGCATTAAAATCATGGCATTGAAGCAGTTAGGAGGTGTGAGAACCCCTGCCTTTTTTGTTAGAACACAGTGTTTCAATGATGTGCCATTACAATGCCCTGCCTAAAGATAGTAAAGCACTACTGTGCACTATCATTACCTTAAATGTCTCTTTCAGTGCAACATTGACCAATAAACAAAAGAGTCAGCAAGCAGACTGAAATCGATTGGGAGTAGAGCTTTTATGTGTTGCAAGTGCAGCCACCACAAGGAGGAAAGTGGAGGTGGTGTATGGAGTAGACAACCACTCACTCAGTTGTGGATTTGTATTCTTCAGTCATGAGATGGAGGAGGCCAGAAGGAGCAGAAGCTTAGAAACAGAAGAGGCAAGCACTGCCAGGATCAGACTGATGATTCAGCTGAGAGGGCTGCCTGGCTCAAAAGGTAGGGTAAAAGCAGCACAAATAAAAGAGAAAGTAGAGCAAACTGGGCAGTAGCAGAGCAAATGGAGAGACCTCCAAAGCAGACGTGCAGAGCAATCAGCTAAACACACCCAATAAAATAACCATCTTGGAAGGCTGGATTTGATGGCCGTAAGTAGTGGTATTGAAGGTAGGATCCTATCATGGGCTGTCTCACCAAATCACAGGCCTTTGGCCTCACCATAGTATTGCTGTGTATATTTGCATATATACTTTTTTTAACCAAATTGAGAGGGAAAGAAAAACAGAGAGAGAAAAAGAGAAATGAGAGAGAGACAGAGAGAGAGAGAGAGAGAGAAGAGGAAAGAGAGAGTCAGACATTGTCAAATGTAAAAGTGGCAAGAAATCTGTTTACAAACAGATCTAGTGGACTTCGAGTTTGTGTGTGTGTGGGTCCCTTTTCTCAGATACTCAGTATGTAATCATAATCTGCACTCTATATAATATACATGGATAATTGTTATTTGGTACAGTGCTTGGCGTTCAGCAAAATTTTTTTTCAGTAAAATTCACTAAACAAAAATGATTCCCTCTCCAGATGACTACGGCTAATTTCCTGTCCTTCCCCACCCAGTGTTAGTCATTTCCCACTTTGTGCCAATGAGTCTGACTTGCATCATCAGTGTGCATACCACTCCACCAAATCACAGTCTTGGTCATGCACAGATCATACTTCTGCAGTCAGCCAGCTGACTGAATAAAGGAACAAGAAGGCTTGCTGGGGATAATAAAGGAAAGTTATTATACCATCCTAAATTTGGACTACCATTGTCCCCGCCCCCAAATCATGACTCAGGGACACAATTGAAAAAATGATAGTTTGATGTTCGGAGTGTGAAGGAAGGGGGATCAGTTATAATCATGCCACTGGCTCTAGATACAGTGACAGATGCCAGCAATTATTTTTAACAAATCACTCAAAGTGAGGGTATGGGGGCAGGAAATGAGTGCAGCTTGTCAGGAAGTAGTAATGTAAGTATCCCTTGCAACTTGAGGACAGATATATGTTGTTTTGTTTCTTCCTAAATAGTTTTTCCTCAGTACCCCCAAATAGGGGAAATAGTACTAGGATCCCAGAATCAAATGCATTATTATTTATGGTATTCAGAAATTCATGTTTCCAGTATGCACATCCCTAACTTCTGAATTTGTCCCAAGCATGAAAGTAAGCAGGAGTGTGAGAGGTAGAAACCATACATTATATCCATGTTTAAAATATCCTCTAACACACACTGAAACTCAGCAAACAGTTCCTGTGAGAAAATTGGAAACATCTCAGAATTATGTTGATATGCATTTTCATCAAAAGTAAAGATGTTACTGAAATAACTACTCAGGTTTCCTTTTGCAACAAATACATTTTACTTTTGTAAACTGATAACAGACAAGTATCCTGTATTATGTCAATTGCTAATGTATACTTTTAGCTGTATAGTAAAGATTGAAAGTGTACAGCCTTCTGGAGGCCTTTGCATCTTGATATGGAAATAGACTAAAAGATGAGCTTAAAACATGATGAAATGTTATTTAAGAGAGAGAGAGAGAGAGAGAGAGAGAGAGAGAGATAGCAAAACCCATAATATTAGAAAAGAACTGACTTAATTCAAATAACAAAGGACTAAGAGACTAACTTTATAATGCCACTCTAATTATAGGCCTTCAAACCAGATCACAAATTTTCATCATACATAAACTATTTCCATCATCCTACTTACTCTCACTCTGTAAACCAACAACTGCAGCTGCCTGCCTAGATTTTTTATTTCACTCAATCGTAGTGCTGCTTGCAATGCTCCAACTTAAATTAACTAAACTGAAGCAAAATGTGTGTAAACTCATTTGATAACCAAAATGTTCAAACTGGCCACCTCAGTCATAGTTAATTTTTTTACCAGTTTCCTTAGTCTAATCCTTTAGACTTGGAAACTGCCCTCACTCTGGAAATCTGACAGTCTTCCCACTTTACAAGGGAGCTAGTAGCTTCAATCACAACATATGCACTTCTACTATATCAACTAATCCAAAATGATTAAAAAAGCTAAAACCTCCCAGAATTACAGACTATCTTAATGACTGCTACCTGTTCTACCTGTACAGTCTGGATCAAGAAAGAACTGCTGGACCACAACATTATTAAACATGACTGATTCCATCCTTCACATCTTCACGCAAGGGCAGCTACACTGGTTCAAAATTAACAGACCTGTCTAAAGCGTGTTATGTTGTTAATCATTACTCACTGCACCAAAAACATATCAAAATATGAATATCCATACAGGCTATAAGCTACTTGAAATGCTATATTGACAGCTTGGTCACACTTAGACATCATTAATAATGTCAGTTCAACTTTCTATTTATTGCAGCAGTAAAACATAACTACAGAAGTAAGCATTTCATACAAAAAATAAAAATACAAGGGAACTCATTAACTATTTTAAACTGAACTTTTTTAAAAAGCAAAAGGGAGAATTTTGCAGAGTTCTCACACTTATACTATTATGTTTATTTTGTTTATTTGTTTTATTAAGCAGGCATGGTACACTAGGGAAGCATTTGCCTATTTTCAGGCATGACGTGTGAGAGTATAAACAGCAAACACTAAAATGTATGACTATGGCAACTTAAAAAAAAATATTACAACAAGGTAATGCACAACCTTTGGAGTATGTATCAAAGTTCAAATACCTGGGGGGTTGGATTGATCACAGACTCTCCTTCATTGTCCACATAGAAGTACTGATAAAAAAAGCTCTGACGGAGACTTGGTATCTTCTATAGAATTAACCATCTACTATCGATGGATGCCAAGATGAGATTGGTTCTAACCACATTCCTTTCCCTTCTGGACTATGTAAACTTTCTCTACAGCCAGGGCCCTGCTGCTGTGCTTGCTAAGCTGGACTCGCTCTACCATAGAGCTTTAAGGTTTATCCCTGTGTTCCTTTCTCGATGAACCATTGTTCCTTATATTGAGCCATGGGTGGCCATCCCTCACACTCAGGTGACAGAGAAACACTGAGCTATTACCAAGAAGCTGCCCCAATATATTTCAGATTCTCTTCCTCTAAGTCCAATAGGTAAATACGTGAAAATGCCTCTTCTATTTCTCTGACTGTGTCTAAGGTCAAATTGTGATTTGGTAGGGCCTCCTTAAGTTACATGCTACCTCTTTTATGGAATAAACTGCAAAAAACTTTGGAATTGGTACACCACATTTCCTTGGCAGCCTTCAAAACACTGTATGCTCATTCTTTCAAAGAAGCCTGCAATTGCTCCACCTGATCTCTGCCTCATCCCTAGATAATGAATTGAGTCTGCCACATCCTGCATCATTAACATTATACCCTTTCCTCTCTCCAACCACATTGTGCTATCCATATTATTCCCTCTACTCTGTTACAACTGTCAAAGGTCACTATAACTGAATCCTATGGTTGTTCTCACTAATTGTTATACCTCCTTCACTGCCTCAAATTGGGGTCTGCACTTAATTCACTCAGCTACGCCATCTTTTCCCATTACTCTGTGGCCTATCCATGGGCTCCCCTCTTTCCTCTTCCCTCTTCTCTCCTCTTCTTACTTCCTTCTGCCTCCACCCTCCTTGCCCCCTCTCCCCTATGGATAACATCTTTACTCTGTTTCCTTATCCACTATCTCTTCTTCCCTTCCTTTGGTACCCTCCAGGCTGTTGTGTACCTATTTACATTAACCACTGAGACTCTCTATATATTCTGTACCATTATCGTATACATTCTGTAACCATTGTTATTGTCCTTGCCCTTGCTACTGTTATCATCTTGTCCATTGTAACTGCTACTGGCCAAAATTCTCTTTATATGGCTGGTTGTAGTAAATATAGTATCATATTGTGTTGTATTGTATTGTAATATTACTCTACTCTGTCCAGGTCCACCTTGAAAATGAACATTTCTCAATGGTGTTCATTTGGTTAAATAAAGATTTTGATTGACTGATTGATTGATTGACAGGTTTAAACATGTGTACAAGCAACAATAGCATATGGACAAAATAAGAAATTTTGAAATATTACACACACAGAGGCAAATAGTCATCCGTCAGAGATTAGGAGCAGGTGCATACTGCCAACTGTTATAAGTGGGAGTGGTTCTGGTTTCTGAAAGTGCTGGTAACAGGACAGAGCCTGATATTGGCAGGTGAGGTTTTCAATAGTTTAGGGGCAGAGACTGCTGAAGCTATCTCACCTAATTTAGTACTGGTCCATGGTATAACTAGAGGTCCAAGGTCTGATAATTTAAGTAGATAGGCATTTGAATAGGGCATTAGGAGGGAGGAGAGCTATAGAGGAATCTAATTATAAAAGAACCTGTGTGATATCACCCATGCAGAGATCAAGTTTGTAGTGGATGGGGAGCCAGTCAAGTTTAGTGTCCAGCATGCAGTGATGGGAAATCGTCAGTTACTAGCAAAGGCAAACTGACAAATATTGTTATATGACACATCCCATTTGTGTAACATAGAATTTAAGGCTTCACAAAAGACAAGTTCATGATAATAATGTGCTGAGTCCATAAATACTTTGGGGATGTAAGTTATAAAGAAACAGATATAAAGCAAATTGAAAGGAAGACATCTTCCAACAAAAGCAGTCTTACTTGAGCAGTCAGAAACCAACTTCTAAGAAGAATTTCTATGGGAGTTGCACAAGAGTACTTCTTAAGCCCTCTTTTGTTCTCTGTTTTTGTAAAAGTCATTCCTAGGCATTGTGAATCATGTGCTAGTCACATGTATGCAGATGAACCTGTGTTATAATACAGCTCCCCATCCCTGCAAGGACTGAATAACAAGTTGCAAACTGAATTCATTGCAATGCAAATATTTGCTCATCAAAAAAATGTCCCTTTCTAAAGACCGCCCAAGAACAAAAAAAAATAATCTCTGGTTCTTTATATAATTCTGAACAGCCAACCTGGCCCTCTGTTTATCAAAAGCAGAAACAATGTTCAACTAGAACAGGTCAGCAAATTTATGTACCTTGCAGTAGATCATGTTCTTACATATGGTAAACACATTGATTATGTGTTGGAAACAGTTGGACAAATGCTGAGTGATATTTTCCAATTGAAAAGCTGCTGTAGTTGAAATGCTAGAGAGCAACTGGTACTGCAGTATCTTCTACCCAGTATTGATTATGGTGATTTTGTATTTTTCACTGCATCAGCACTGGTACTTCAAAAGCTATATATTCTGTGAAATAGAATATGCAACTGTATCCTGGCCTGTAGCCATAAAACACATTGATTCACAATATAAATACTTTAAACTGGTTCCCACCTGCTTTACACAGAACATATAATTAGTTCACTAGTCTGCCCAAACTTATGAATGAAGACACCCATCAGAATCTGCAGAACCACTTTACATCTGTCAGTTGCAAGTATTCTATTTGTTCCATGTGCTTCTTCGCAATATATTTATCCTGGGTAGCACAAATGAGATAGAACATTGCAGTATTTTATAGGTACATCAGTGAAAGAAGAAAACCTGGGGGTTGGAATTGTGAGGCCTCAAAGGGGAGAAGAGAGTGTAAGGAGGGGGTTTGGACAAGGCAGAAATACTGAACAAATACTTCTGCTCAGTATTCATTAAGGAGGGGGAGGGTCAAGGACCACAGCTGGTTTGCAAAGGAAATGGGGGGAGGGGGAGTGGACACCAGTCCAATTACAGGGGAGAGAGTTCTGGAAGAACTCACAAAGCTGAAGGTGGATAAGACCATAGGGCCAGATGGCATCCACCCAAGGATATTAAAGGAGCTGTGAAGAAAACTAGCGGTGCCTCTGGTGGCCCTGTTCACAGAGTAACTCAATACAGGTGTCATTCCAAAGGACTGGAGGAGGGCACATGTAGTCCCACTGCACAAAAGCAGCAGTAGGGAGGAGGTGGCGAACTACAGGCCAGTAAGCCTCACCTCAGTGGTGGGAAAGATCATGGAGACACTGTTGAAAGAAAGGATAGTGTCACATTTAGAATCCAGTTGTGCTCAGGATCTGAGGCAACATGGATTCACAGTAGGAAGGTCATGTCAAATGAATCTAATAGATTTTTTTTGGATTTGGTAACTAGGGAAATAAATCAAAGAGGGCCGGTATATATCACCTACCTAGATTTCAGCAAAGCCTTCGACAACATCCCACATAGAGGGCTGATTAACAAGATGGGTAGTCTGGGTATGGGAGACAAGGTGGTGAACTGGGTTAGGAACTGGTTAACAGACAGGAGGCAGAGGGTGGTGGTAAATGGGGTACAATCTGGGGAGAGGGGGTAACCAATGAGGTATCACAGGGATCAGTACTAGGACCAGTCCTGTTCAATGTCTTCATCAGTGACATTGCAGAGGGGCTGGAAGGAAAGGTCTGCCTGTTTGCAGATGACACCAAGATCTGCAACAAGGCGGATAATCAAGAAGAGGTGCAGAAAATGAAGAGGGACCTGGAGAAGCTTGAAAGATGGTCGGAGATGTGGCAACTGAAGTTCAATGCAAAGAAGTGCAAAATAATGCACCTGGGTAGAGGCAATCCTGGGGAGAGCTACAGGTTGGGGGGAGAAGCTGACTGTCACCAAAGAGGAAATGGACCTAGGAGTTATCATCTCTGATGATCTTAAGGTATCAAAGCAGTGTACAAAGGTGACAGAGAGAGCCAGTGGCATGCTGGGGTGCATAAGCAGGGGGTATCACTAGCAGGAGGAGTAAGGTGGTGATGCCATTGTATAAAACATTGGTAGGGCCTCACCTGGAATACTGCATGCAGTTCTGGAGGCCACACCTGTGCAAGGACATAGATAAGGTGGAGACTATCCAGAGAAGAGCAACAAAGATGGTGCAGGGCTTGTACCACAAAACATATGAGGAGAGACTAAGAGACCTCAATATGTACTCACTGGAGGAGAGGAGACAGCGGGGGAACATGATTGAAACTTTCAAGTACCTCAAAGGCATAAACAAGGTGCAGGTGGGGGACCTTTTCCAATGTAGAAAAAGTACTAGAACAAGGGGGCATAATATGAAATTGGAAGAGGGTAGATTAAGAGGTAATGTGAGGATGGTTTTCTACACAGAAAGGTAGTCGATGCTTGGAATAATCTGCCACAGGAGGAAGTGGGACAAGCACAGTGGATGGGTTTAAGCATGCCTGGGACAGGCACAAGGGAAGCCTGAGAGGGGAGGGAGTGATGAAAAGCCATTAATCACATGGGGTCAGTGGCCACATACAAGGTACAGGGCCTACAGGCAGACTGTATGGGCCTAGAGGTCCTTATCTGCAGACAATGTCTATGTTTCTATGTTTCTAACATCTGGTTTTTGATGATGTTCTGTTTCTACCCAGTTTTACTGTGGCGAGATCTGTAGGACAGAAAAGTTAAGTAAGCTGACAAATGATCAAAGCAGTGTGTGGCTCTGGTGTGATTTGATCATGGATCTTCTGTTTCAGAGCCTGTGCCTTACCCATTACAACACATTGCCTCCAAACTAACTTAAGTATTTGATAATTTATTTAAAATGTGCTGACCAGCATGGACACACTGAGCTGAAGCATGTTTCCATGAGTGACCCACTGGGAATGGATACAGCTGGGAAAGAAAAAGCAATAATAAAAATAGAGTAACAAAAATGGTGCATGTACATGAATAATTAAAGAAAGGTACAAGTTACAAACTCCAAAAGAAGAAATAAAATGCAAAACATGCACCTGTATATCTGTATAAAGTATAGCTGTGACAAAAATAGTACAATGGAAACTGTGTTCTTGTCATGGAAAAAAATCTTATTTCGCGACTACTACTGCTGCTACTATTATTACTGCTACTACTACTACTGCTACAGTAATACAGTACTCATTCTGTATATGGTACAATGGAATAAAAGTGTCACAGAACCCCTGAAACATCTTTCCAGAACTTGTAATAAAATAATCTTTCTCATACTTAATTCATAGGGCCAATCCTGACCCCTTCAACAAGGCCTTTTCATTTGTGCATGTCTGTACTCATTCAATTTTCCTTGTATTCTTTGTCATTTTAAAGTATTATTTTGTATTTATGTCTATAGGTATGTATCACATGGTGTGGCTTTAGGATGCTTCATGTAAAAAGCAAGTTTGTTCCTGTCCCCCATAGTCTCATACAAAAATAAAATATTACATATAATTTCATGAAGCTTTACATAACGGGAGAGAAACATTTTAGACAAACAAACAAAAATACATATCCCACAGCGGCAGAAGAGCAGGAAGAATAACTGCAGTCAGAATCATAACAGGATTTGGATCTATATAAAATGAAGTGCAGGTTTAGGAGCTCCAGCTTAAGAATGCATGTATTACAAGAAGGAATAAAAAAAGAAATATGGAAAATATTAAACAAGAATTTACAAAGCAGGTCATGCTTCCCCATAGGATAGAAAGATGCAAATAGAAATTTCATATAGACTGAGCATTGGGCCTAAGCCAAATTCTGATAAAGCCCCTCCAAGATGAGCAACTGTTAATTTTTTGGAGTTCCAAGTAATACAAGGAATAGTGTTTGCATTAGGGAATAAACACAATGGAAAACACAAAAATAGTTATATATGTTCCTGCCTCACACAACAAAACGAATATGAAACCATTTGAGCCAAGGACACTGACTGAGAAGAAAAATATTCAGGACATCCTGCTTCACTAATCTTGCTGCATTCTGAAGCTAAGGACCAAACTAGAGCTTGGCAAAATTAGCAAATGCTGCCATTGTGGCATTTCAGCAAAATCCCATACAGTCTGTAAAGTTTTTCCGAATGTTTTTATTTATTTATTTATTTATTCTGTTAGATATGGTGAGCTGAATGGTAACATGTATGAACATATCTTGGGATCTCATTGAAAATCAGCTTCACTTAATTAAGTTAATTCCCTTTCATGGTTTATGAATAAAAGTATACTACTACTACTACTTAAAAGTTGGTTACTCTCCATTTACTCCCACATGTGGAATCCCCACAATTCTTTACACATCTTTTAGACTTAGTGGATTCTAATCCTCCCAGAACAACATTCTTGAGGGGGCGGGACTGGAACATTACTCCTCAATTACAGCTGAACAGGTCAGACACGAGAAGGTCGGGTCTCTCACAGGCACAGAGAGCCTTAAAGGATCTTATGTATGGAGCAGGGTTAATAGACATATGGAGTATTTTGAATCCAGATGAAAAACAGTATACCTTTTTCTCCTTCCTCACCGTACTTGTTCAAGAATAGACTACTTGTTGATCAGTTCCTATATTTTATCAGGAATTCTAGATGCATGTATTCATGCCCGAGTTATATCAGATCATTCCCCTGATTCCCTTGCCTATCTATTGGGTCCAGGAATCAGGAGAGATTCCCTTTGGTGTTTAAATAACCAACTACTCCAACTCTCTAGTACTCGGGATCATCTCAAGGATGTCATTTCTCATTTTCTGGAGACCATTCTGGGATCATTTATTAGAGTTGATGTGGTTTGGGCAGCCTTGAAATGTGCATTAAGAGGAGAATGCATCTGCCTTGCATCCACTAGAACCAAATAATTCAAGTCCCAAATTAAGGGCTTACTTGATTCTATTAAATCCCTTGGACATGACATGGCCGACTGGATTAAATTGCTCACGTTGCACGCCCAATTCTCAGACCTCATGTCTCAAAAGGCAGAACTTTCTCTTAAGAGAACCAAGCTTAAATACTTGGAATCTGGTGAAGGGTGGGTAAATTGCTTGCCATTCAGATCAAGCAGGCAGAAGCTGCATGGTTTATACCTGGCTTGTGCCTAACACAAAATGTCCCTATAACCACAGACTCAAGAGAAACAGCCTCTGGGTTTAGACAATGTTTTTAGGCCCTTTATACTGTCCCTGGAGAGGAAATTCCAACAGAAGAGGATACTCGGAAACATTTAGACCTGGTAGACCTTCCTGACCTATCCCCAAATAAAGCCTCCTTACTGGGATCTCACATTGAAGAATGGGAAGTTAAACATGCAATTAAACAACTCCCTTCAGATAAGTCTCCAGGGCCAGATGGTTTCTCAACTAATCTATATAAATCATGTATTTCGGAACTTTTCTCACTCCTGACAACCTTCTTCAACTCATGGTATGAAAATGGATTCTCTGACCATAGTTTACTAGAGGCTCTTGTTACCATTATCCACAAATCAGGCTGAGACTCTCGCTATTCAGAGAATTAACATCCCATATCGTTACTTACTTACTAAAATATTGGCCAAGGTACTGGCCTAGCAGTTGGGGCCGCTGATGGGTAAGCTCAATAATGGTGAATTGGTTGGTTTTATGTCAGGTAGATCCTCTAGTGACCATATGCATCTATTATTATGCCACCTATCTTTAATCAAGAACTCGGATGTCCCAGCTGCCCTCATCACATTAGATGCAGAGAAAGCTTTTGACTGAGTTTCTTGGGATTTTCTTTTTGCTACCCTATCACGCTTTGGTCTCCCACAAGAGTTTATAAAATGGGATAAGTTATTATATGTTTCCCCAACAGCCCATGTCTGGTGCAATGGTGTCCTTTCAAACTCATTCTCTTTGTACCATGGCACCAGGCAAGACTGTCCTCTCTTCCCCACCCCTCCTTTTTAATCTCTATCTGGAACCCCTGATTCAGAGATTACTCTCCTCCCAAAACCTTCATGGAATTGCTGTGGGGACACAACAACATCTTTTATCAGCTTATGCTGATGATTTGTTGCTGCACAGGGAAGACTCTGTGGCGGTATACCGATCTTATTACAAGAAATTGGCTCTTTCTCAAAGGTCTCCTATTATAAGCTTAAACTTTCAAAAACTAACATTTTTCCTCTGAATGGGAGACTGTTACCAATGGACATAGAGAAATACGGCTTAACATGGGAATCGAAATCCTTGACCTACTTGGGTATTAAGGTCTCTAGGGAGATTTCTACAATAGTAAAAGCAATTTTTTTCCAACCTTCTAAACATAATTAAAACAGACCTGGAAAGATGGGGTGCACTACCAATTTCTCTATGGGGTAGGATCAGCACTATTAAAATGAATGTGCTTCCCTGGATTCTCTATCCCTTAGGTATGCTGGGTTTATTCTTCCCTAAATCCTGGTTTCTTAACCTTCAAAAACTGATAAATCAATATATCTGGAAGGGGAAGGGAGTCAGAAGAGCCTACTCCAAACTCACAGCACCAAAACTACATGGTGGTCTCTCCCTCCCGTCCTTCTTCACATATTATGGGGCAACCCACATTAGCAAATTGGTGCACTGGGTTTGTTCACCGGGCTCAGGAGGCATGGGCTCATATCTCCCCCTTTGGTTGGATATTGAAAAGACTTCAGCCCTTAAAACCTCCTGCACCCTTCCAGCTTTAATGTAATCTTCCCCGAGGTCTATCCCCAAGGAATTATGGAAAAATCCAATGGGGTGGTCCCTAAAAGCTCTACACCAGATGCAGTGACACCTGAATCTTGACTGGCATAAATCCCTGGAATAGCCACTGCTTGGTAACCCCCACTTTCAAATCCAGAATCGGCCCATTTATACTACATATTAGGCTCCTCTAGTGAGAACTTAGCTTGGGGATATTGCTCCTCATGGCAGAGTCCTTCCTTATCTCCAGTTTCAACATGGTACCCACTGTTCAATTGGAAGCCCCTTTAAATACTGGCAGGTTAAGCATGCAGTTATGAAAACCCCATCTGAACATGTCCCTCCCAAAATAGAATTATCCTCCCTTCTACAGACAGCTGATCAGCCACATTCAGTTTCCAAGGTTTATAAGGAGCTGCAGTCCCTAGAACATCAATTACCTCAGGGTACTTGTTATTATTGGGTTCACAAATTATCCCTCAAGGAGGATGCTGACATTTGGCAGCAAATGTGTAGTAATATTACAGATTAATTAAACAGGACCAACTTCAGTTAGTGTAGTACAATATTATGCACAACCTATATTTAGCCCTGTAAGGTTGCATAAGATTGGGAAGCTCCCCTCCTCACAATGTCACTGGTGTATGGGTGCAAATGGGGATCTATACCATATGTTATGGACTTGTCCAAAAGGTGCATGTATTCTGACAAGCCATTAAAAGATCATTAGACCCACTGTTGGGATTGGAACCATTGTCCTTGCCTGAAATCTGCCTGCTTAATTGCTTCCCTCCAGGGATAATCAGGATGAGAAAAGCTTACATAGCCTTAATATCTGCTGTGGCTAAACTAATAATCATGAGACACTGATAAGATGACACCCTGCCTTATGTGCTAGAACAGCACACAGAAATATTGCTGGCTCTTCAGTTAGAAAAACATATAGCCATGATGAATGACAGACTGCAGACTTACTTAGATAAATGGGGTACTCTTGATGCTTTACTAGTAGCATGGAAACCTTAGAATGTTACATAATCTATATGAATGTCAATGCTTTCTTCAGAATGGACTCCTACACTTGGTACTAATGGGGGGGGATTGAATAAGGGTACTGATAAATTTGAAAAACATGTCTGAAAAATGCAGCCTCATAGATTTTTGTTAATCTTTTTTTCTGTAACTGAGGCTGCTTCAGGAATCTCTCTCTGTATTATGAAGAAAATCTGAATGAAGTATATTGAATTACAAAAAAAAAAGTTGGTTACTGGGAAAGGCAGACTGAGCTGAAGCTCATTTCCAGGTGTGGTGTGGGGGGAGGGGAAGAGGAGTATATACAGGTATTTACAATCCAAAAAAGAGTTACATTGAGCAAGATTATCTGAATACAATTGGTGAAGAATATACAGATATTTACATTCCATGAAAAGTAGCAGTGAACAAATAATTCAAGATACAGCAGCATAGCAAGAAACAAGTAGGGGAAACAATATGAAATGTATTGCATGAGCAATGATAAAGAGTAGTGGATGTGTGGGATAGGGGCACTGACTCGGGAAAGGTTTTTATTCAGCTGGGAGAGGCTTATGGGGTGGAAAGCAGGTAGTCAAAGACAAAGACATAAAGATAGGAGGCTGGTTTGGAGGAGGGTTCCAGTTAGATCAAGAGGAAATGTAAATATCAACAAGGGGCCTGGGGAGGGGTGCAGGAGCAGAATGGCTGGAATGTGAGTTTTAGCTGGCATTTAAGGAGGAAAGGGAGGGGGTCAAATGTTATAGAGAGGGGAGCCAATTCCAGAGTAAGGGGAGACAGTAGGAGAAGGCCACTTGTCTGACATAAGAGTGCACCCAAGTGAATGAGAAAGTGTGTGAGTCTCTAGAATGGAGAGGGTAGTCAGATGAGGCAGCAGCTGATAGGAGGGAGGAGAGGTAATTTGGGAGAGAGTTAAACCAATATTTAGCTATAAAGGACATGTAGTGAAGTTGACGGCAGAGGGGGAAAGGAAGAATGGAGAGTGCAGAGTAAAGTAAACAATGGTGAGTAAGAGGGGGGATTGGTGGAAAAGCAGCAGAAAAAATTACATAAGGTATTGAGCTTGATGAGGTAGGAGGAGGATGCTGAGCCATAAACTACAGCTACTTAATCAAACAAGGGAAGAATTAATTTTGTGATGAGCTCACACTGAGTGTGGAGGATTAGACAGTATTTGGAATGATATAGAGCTCTTAGTTTGGGTCAGACTTTAGCGTATAGGTAATCAATGTGTTGGGAGTAATCCAATCTAGTATTGAGCTTGACATCTAAATATTTGAAGGCAGACACAGAATCCAGTTTGGTGCCATTCAGGGTGTGGAAGGTTGGGGGGGGACTGGAGTTTAGTGTGCTTCTGGGAGGAACCAAGTAAGCATTAAGCCACTCCAGCGGTGGCATCTAATGCTGGAGTAATGCATGGTTGGGAGGGTTGTGGCCTGAGGCTGGAGGCTGAGGGTGAACAACAGCCCAACCATGCATTAATCGCATTAGATGCCACCGCCGGAGTGGCTTAATGTGCTTGTAACATGGGCCGCCCGATGACAGAGTCACAAAGAGCCTATTTCGTGTGGATAGAACAACATTACACAGGGAGTCAGTATGCTGATCAGAGATTTTTACTGCAGTTACAAATCGTCTAACAAAACAGCATTAACATGCTGATGCAGTTAAAACATTGAGTAGCCTCTAATGAAAGAAAACAGTGCAGCTCACATGCCAGTCCACATACTGTGCCGATGTACGTGGGCATTTCTCTCATACCAGGCGTTGGAGGTCTCTGGTGGATGGCTGCCTCGCTGCGGTGTGTGATCTGCTCACAAATTAACATGCAGGCTGGGTCATTTCTCCTTGCTTCTCACAGACTCATGCAATGTCAGCCAGTGCATCTGCTGCTCCGTGTGCTGCTACTGCCTCTCCGGGTGTGCTGCCTTCTGGTGTCCTGCAGTCTGCATCTAACTGGTCTCCCTCTCCCTGTGCCACACCTGCCTCTCTGAAACTCGATCCCTGCCTGTGCCCAGTGCTGCTAAGCTAGCTGTCTGGCTGACGGTAGTAGTTCACTTTTGAGCATGGCGGGTATCATGGATTAATACCCGGTCCAACTTCGCCCTTGTGATGTGCTTTGCCTAATTGAGGGTCCCCATTTTGGCATTCACATTATTGCCATGTTACAAATGACATTGATGCTGTCTTTTTGGTATTTAGGGTGAGTAGATTTGTGTTAAACCCTTGTATAACATCTCTAAATGTTTTTAAATTATTTGGTCATGCTTCAGTCATTCTTGTAGCTAGAGTCCTGGAAATTAGTAAGGTTGCAGTAAATGTTGTAAGGACACCTGAGGAGATGCCACATTTTAGGAAATGTGGCTGAGTAGCTTTGAACTTAATAGGGGCTTAGGGTCTGGCACTTTGTTCTTTGCAAACATTTCTGAAATAATTCTCTGCTTACGACTAGGCCTCCTTTTGAACTAAATGCACAAAAATATGCATATATAATCTACTTGGATGGGTCTTAAAATTTCTAAATTTAAAGAGATGTGATTAAAGTTACAGGTTCACAATTAAAAGTATTTGTGAAATTGTATGAAAATTTCCCAACATTATGGATGTTTGTGCAAATATTCATTGAAGCATAATGGGTAATGCCACTAAAAATTCCACTTGTGGAATTTAAGTTTAATAGACCACTTGCCAATGAATCTATTTAGCTTTTGCTAAGCTGTTTGCAGTTTTGGATTCTTGGTGACTATTTCGTCCCCACTCTGTTTTGTCTCTGAGCTGGACCAGATGGACTCAGTGGAATTGCTTGTTGCACCGCTTTCCCCCTTGTGTTTCACAAACATCCTCCCTTAAAAGAAAACCACTTATTATTTGTCCTGTCAGACAAAATCCCTGTGGAACAGCTAAACTGTCTTCTTGTTGCCCTAGTCATTTGGGTCTTCCACCAGGTCTCTGTGAGTGCTTCTAAGTCCTGAATCCTTGATGTCCATGTGCATCAGGTTTCCTGAGCATCAGTTTAGCTGGGTGTGATTTCATATGGCCTGCCTTCAGTCAAGAATTGTCTATGTATGATTCCTTGCTCCAACTGAGTGTCAACTATTCTTTTGTTATCCAGCACTGTTGCTCTTCCCTTGAACTCATGCAACTAATGCATGCCATTGGTGACCAGTGCACTAGCTGCATCCCTTATCCTTTTGTTTAAATCCCCCTAACTTCCCTTTCTAGCAAAATGATTGCACCCTTCCCCCTTTGCAGAACAGTAGTCCATCTTGGCAAGCAAATGGATCACATTCATTTTACTTTTACAGTGGGTAGGCAAATTTCCTTAAATGTGCCAGTATGATCCTACAATGCTGCTCCAATATTCCTGCTATTGTGGCACTCAACATCATGTTACAGCATGGCTAAAGATATTTCTGTCACAATGGCCTCTGTCACAACTAGTTGCAATGCTTGTTGTCACTTGCTGTCATTGTTTTCAAACACTAAAAATATATAATTATTATCTGCAGGATCATTAAACAATCAGCAGGTGGCACTGTATCGAAACAATGCTGTGCATGTGCATCACTGCACAAGTCATTTGGTCTGTGAGCTCTAGTGATTAGCTGGCAAATTGCAAAAGGACAGGCAATTACAATACAAGGAAAGAGCTTTGAATATTTATGATAGTTCTTCACTAGAGATGCTGATAGATATAAGTATACCTGATGCTGGACAACTCTGTACTTTCCTATGAAGCTCCCTGTGCATCTTATATTATTACCACCCTACCCAGTATTTTCTTTCTTCCTCTGTGGTAGCACAAGTGTATGGATGGACAAAATGTATAGCTATGGCTTCACAAAATATCCAAAAACTCCACAATTTTCACAAATGCTAATGACATTAAACCTCATTTACTGATAATGAAAGAGATTATAAAGTTGATGCACACAGCCTCATATTTACTGTAATTTCTAGGAATCTAGCAAAATTGGTGACATTATATACCTTCTTTAACAGACATAGTGACTTACAATTCCATGGTGTACACATAGTGTAAGTGGCTCAGCAGGTTGCACACTTGCCTCTGAGGCCAGAAGATCAGAGGATTGTTGGTTCTATCCCTACACCAGACCACTGGGTTAATTCCCAATACTAACACTGTAGTGCAGCATGAGGGGGATGCTGCACTCCAGAGGTTTTGTCTTTTGGATGAGAAGTTAAACCGAGGTCCTATCTGCCTGTTTTGGTGGTAATTCAGGTGGATGCTAAAGATCCTATGGCACTTCTCAAAAAGAGTAGGGATGTTGATTAGAAAAGAAAGTATTACAATAAATCAAAATACTCATACCACAATACAAAATAATAACAAAAAAAATAATTATTTTGGAAATACAGTGTGAACAATACATAATATACAGAAGGCCAATTATTTATTTATTTATTTAAATGTTTCACCAGGAAGGTTACACTGAGCAACAAAAGCTCATCTCATGGTACATCCTGGGGGAAGGGGAGTTGGAGAAATAAGTAAATACAACAGGATACATATTAGCATATAGACAGTCTGTACAGTTTACAACCAAACAATAGCTAGTAACATTTCTAGACTAGGATACATTTGACAGAGAAAAATTGACAGGGGGTGAGGTATACAGTAGTAAAAGATACTCAGGGGATGGGATAGTAGAGGTAATAGAAAGTGTTAAGTTGCAGAAAGTGCTAGGATGCAAGAGGGGTTTGGGATTGGAGGCATATATTTGACCCAGCTGGAGGAAGGAGGAGGTATAGACCAGCAGCTGGGCAGGGCCCCGTGGGGCTAGGTGCAGTTGCAATTCATCACTAAGTAGTTTGCTAGGGATGTAGAGAGAGAGAGAGAGTAGGCTGGTGAGGAGTGGCTGATCTGGGTCAGTAGTTGGTTTCAGAGCTTAGGTAGGTGATGGGAGAATGCCATTTGGCCGGATGTAGTATTTCTGTAAGGTATATTCAGTGAGTAAGAGTAATCAGATTGGAGGGTGTATTTGGAGGGGTAAGGGGATGATAAGGAGGTGGTCAGGTAAGAGGGAGTGAGCCTAGCCAGAATTTAGAGGTAAACTTTGCTGCATGCATTGTTTTCCTGTCAACAAGTGAGGGAAAATTTAGAGAGCCATAAAGAATGCAGTGATGTGTCAGAGCAGGGGCATCCAGGGCAAACTGGCAGAAGGATTTAAAAAGAGGTTCAAGCCTGGATAAGAAGGATTGAGGGGCAGCTCTGTATACAACATTACAATAGTCAAAAGTAGGCAGTATCATTTTATGTACCAGTTCTCACCTAGCTGGACGTGGGATACTACCCCTGTTACAGTAGAGGGGCCCCAGTTTAGGCTGGAGTTTCTTTAGAATAGCATTAATGTGGACTAAGAAGTTTAGGTTCCTATCCAGCCAAACTCTGAGGTAGAGGAAGGAAAAGGTATCTTCTAGTACAGTCCCATCAATGGTGTAAAAGGTGATTAAGGAGGGGAGCCTTGTCAACCTCTGCCTAGTACTGAAAGTCATGGAGACTGTTTTCTTTGAGTTTAAGAAGAGGTGGTGCTCACTTAGCCAGCGTTGTACATTTTTGAAATCCAGCTGGAGCCTGGCGATAACATCAGGGACCGAGCTGCCAGTTATGAACAGTACAGTGTTGTCTGCATACATGTGTATGTTAGACGATAAACAAAACTGAGGGAGGTTGTTGAGGAAGATTGAAAAAAGGAGAGGCCCAAGTACCGATCCCTGGGGGACTCCATGGGTAATGGGGAGGGGAGAGGAGACGGCATCAGCTACATGGACAGATTGTGTTCTGCCTGACAGATAGGACTTGAACCATTCAATGGCATTAGGGGAGAGACCAGCGGTCCTGAGGCAGGACAGGAGTATAGGGTGGGAGACAGTGTTGAAGGGCTTGGCCAGGTCAATAAAAATAGCTGAGGTTATGAGGCCTTTGTCCATGCCTGTGGTGATAGTGTCAGTCAACCGTAGCAATGAGGTGGCAGTGGAGTGGTATTTTCTAAAGCCAGCTTGGAACAGAGTGAGAAAGGAGGAGTCAGTAATATAGGAGGAGAGTTGTTCAAGTACTATATGCTCCTGGAGGTTAGACAGAGTAGGAAGGAGAGAGATAGGGCAGTAGTTGCTAGGGGAGGAGGGATCTCCTCCTTTAGGGAGTGGTAGAACTGTAGTGTGTTTCCAAGCTATAGGGACAGTGGAAGAGACAAAGGAGAGGTTTAGAAAGATGGATGTAGGATAGGCGATGGCGGGAGCAGACAGAGAAAGGAGCTTAGAGTCCAGGTTGTCTGGGGAGGAGCCTTTAGCAGGGTTGATAGACTGAAGGGCTTATAAGGCAGCAGCAGGGGAGATGTGGTGAAGAAGAAGGGGGTAGAAGGAGAGGGAGCTGGAGGAATAGAGGAAGGGGAAACAGGGAAAGAAGGTGGGTCTATGGAGGAGTGCATGTGCATCAGGGCATCCATTTGGAGCATTGCGGTGCAGGACATGAAATGGGAATTAAAGCAGTCAGCGACCAGCCACAGGATCTGAGATGTCTGAGAGATTTAACCTGAGTTTAGGAGTGGGGGGTTGGTGGAAGATGAAAAGAGGGACTGGACAACTTTCCAGAATTTGGAAGGTTTGTTTGTGTTGACATGGAAGTTAGCCTGGTAGTGTTCAGTTTGGGCCAGCTAGATAGCTTTGGTACACTTATTTTGAAACTCCTTGTATTATTGGAGGTCCCTGGGGCAGTTGGTTACCTTGTGTTTACGCCAAGCAGTGTGCCAGGCTCTTTGACAGTACTGGAGTTTAGGGGTTACCCAGGGCAGGTGGTTGCCCCAGACTCTGATTTTATGCAGTGGTGCGTGTTGGTTCCAAATGTGAAGGAACTTATCGCAGAACAGTTGGAGTGCAGCATCGATTGAAGAGCAGATGGCAAGTGGGGACCAGTCAGTGTTGATGAGGTCACGATGAAGAGGTAGAGTGTCAAGGGAGCAGGAGGTGCGCGTTAGGAGGATTTTGTGGGATATTTTTTGCCTATGTATTTTGCACACCATGTATATGGGATGATGGTCACTTAATGCATCATGTAGGAGACCAGCGGCCTTGACCCTGTCGGGGTGCGACATGAGTTCTAGGTCCAGAGGGGAATGGTTATTAGTTTTGTTGTTCCAGTGAGTAGGTTCCTGTAGTAGCTGTGTCAAGTTTAGTGACTCTGTGTCAGAGTGAGTTTTTGCTAGTGTGTTAGAGAGCCAATTGAGGTTAGGGTCACCCAGTATGTACAGCTCACCAGAGTAGGCAAGGGCCGTTAGTTTCTTGATCAGGTCTGTGACTTGGAAGGGGATTGGCCCGAACAGCAGTATACTCCAGCGTTAAATAGAGGGCAGGAGTAGGGAAGCTTCAGGTTGAGGAGGATAGCTTCATGAGAGGAAGGAGAGGTGACTTTCAATACAACTGTGTGCTGTAGGGAGGTAGAGACATAGATCGCCACCCTGCCACCTCTTCCTTGTCTGTCCATCCGAGTTATGGTGAATCCAGGAATAAGGACTTCTTGGTCCATGATATGACCCAAGAGCCAAGTTTCAGAGATGATGATGACATCAGGATTATATTCGAAGACCATGACCTGCAATATGGGTAGTTTGTTGGTAAGGCGTCGGGAATTTAGGTGTATAATTGTTAGGCCATTCAGGAGGGTTTGGGGAGTGGAGGGTATGTGAAGGAGGGTAGGGGAGTTCGTTGAAGTGGGACCAGGGTTGGGGTGGACATCACCAGAAAGCAGAAGGAGTAGGAAAGTGAGGAATCTAATTTTGCGGTATTTATGGGTTGCTGAGTAGCACTGAGCATGGTGTCCAGGTAGTTGTATACTACAGGGAGCAGTTGAAGATATTTTGAGCAGCGTGGTCAGTAGGTCAGGCAGGCAAGTAAGAGAGGTGCATGGTTGTGAGGGGTAGTGCAGATAATTAGTGTGGCACAGAGTCAGGGTGTGTGGCAGCGTTCCAATGTAGTTTACTGTGGCGGCTTCAGAGTGAGTAACTGGATATATGGTGGGAGAAGCAGGAGTACCTGTTATCCTTAGGATGGCGCTGATCAATAACACCAAGATTAGGTGCTGTGGGTAAAACGAGCATATGCTACGGGGCGGCATAGTGGCAGGAGATAGTTTTAGGTGCCTGTAAGGGTGATGCAAAGATAGCTGTAGGGTGAGCAAAAGGTTTCCGTGTCCCCCCTAGTGGCTAGAGAATATAAGGAGCTAATAATTTCAGGTCATGTGACTTGCTACAGCTATAAATAAAATAGTCAAGATAGGGCAGATGGGTGGGCAGTAGCAGCAGTACCTCTTCAGGCCTTGTGGACGGGCTTGCGGTCTCAGGCGGTGGCTCCAGGGATGCCGTTCATCCGGGGGCCTGGTCCTGAAGATCGGGCAGAGCTGTGCACCCTGGTCAGGGGCAGAGATCAGCTGCTGGACAGAGAGAGAGATAGGGGAATTTAAGAGTAGGCTGAGTGCTGTGTGGCAGACAGTCACAGCAGGAGAATTTGCAAGACAAAGGGTTAGAGGCACCAAAGGGACTTGAAAGAGACAGATAGTCAGGAAAGGACTGTAATCACTTCAAGACAGTAAATCGGCTCTAAATGCAACAGATTAAACAATTCTTTGCTTTTCAGCAATAATTACAGGTCTTTTAGGCACAGATTAAAGTTCAAATATGAAGTTTAAACAGTGCCAGGTGGCAAACAGACAGAGAGCGGAAAGTGACCAATCGGAGAGTAGCCGGAGGAAGTGCTCGCTTTCTGATTGGTGGAACAGCAGCAGTACCTCTTCAGGCCTTGTGCCTGGGCTTGCAGTATCGGGTGGTGGCTCCAGGGATGCCGTCCATCTGGGGGCCAGGTCCTAAAGATCCGGCAGAGCTGTGCGCCCTGGTCAGGGGCAGAGATCAGCTGCAGGGGAGAGAGAGAGAGAGAGGGGAATTTAAGAGCAGGCTGAGTGCTGTTTGGCAGAGAGTTGCAGCAGGAGAATTTGCAAGACAAAGGGTTAGAGGTGCGAAAGGGGCTTGAAAGAGACAGATATTCAGGAAAGGACTGTAATCACTTTAAGATAGTAAATCAGCCCTACATGCAACAGATTAAACAATTATTTGCTTTTCAGCAATAATGACAGGTCTTTTAGGCACAGATTAAAGTTCAAAAATGCAGTTTAAACAGTGCCAGGTGGCAAACAGACAGATAGCGGAAAGTGAACAATCGGAGCATAGCTGGAGGAAACGCTCACTTTCTGATTGGTGGATTAGCAGCAGTACCTCTTCGGGCCATATGGCTGGGCTTGCGGTATTGGGCAGCGGCTCCAGGGAATTAGTCTAGATGCATCATGTAATAGGCTGATGTGTGTACATCACCCATGGTAAGTTTCTCCATTGTTTCCCTTTAAGTATCAGTGGTACATTTTTCATTTCTGCTTAGTAAACATTCAGCCCAGCTTTAGTTATTTTACACAAGAGCTCCACCCTTGTTGTTTGTTTTGGCTGTAGAACAAATAGAAGAAGAAGAAGAATCAGCATTTATATAGCACTTTTCATACACAGTGTATCCCAAACCATTTTACAAGCAATGCTAGTCTGGCCGTGAAGTGACTGAATGTGTGGTGGCAGCCATATCGCACATCATCACCCACACACAGCTTGGATAATTGCATGAACCAGTTTATGGGAAGGGGAATGTTGGCCAGGACACTGGGAATGTTCCCTACTCTTTTGCAAAGAGTGTCCTGGGTTCTTTTACTTCCACCTGGACACCCACCAGGACGGGCAGAAGGGACCTCAGTTTAATGTCTCATCTGAAGGACAGCACACCCCAGCAGTACAGCACCCCCCAGTACTGCACTCAGATGCCAGCAGTTTTTAGGTGCAAGTCCAATCCCTGTGTGGGATGAGAACCCATGACCTTCTGGTCCAGAGGCAGATGTGCTACCAACTGAGCCACGCTGACACCTATATAATAAGCATCTATTGTTCCAAATGTCCCATTTGATTATAGTAAAATCACCCTTAGATTGCATAAGTCCCATTTTCCCCATGTGGGTTCGAAATCACCATATACCAATGTATTTTAATCTGTCTGTTTAAACTCGGGTTGTTCTCATTTGTCTGCTATCAGACTCCGAAAGGGGGAAATGTTGTTGTTGTATATTAGGAACAACCATTGCAGATAAGCTCATTCACAATGGCAATCTGGTATGCACAGTAAGTACATACATCAACATAACATAATATACAACATACAAATATATAAAAGATCCAACATTAATAAAAATATTTATAAGCCTGGACATTTGAGAACAGATATTTCTCCAGTAGAGATACAGAAGAGGGTTTAATCTGAAGGACCCTAAAATAGTCAGGAAGCCTGTTCAAAATATTGGAACCAACTGACTAAAATATTGCATGGCTCTTTTAGAGTTAGTCCTGGGTACAATTAACTGGCAAAACTGAGAAATGTGTATAGATGGGCTGATGTCAGGAAATGTTAGCTTATCACTTAAATACTTGGGGATGAGCAAAGGCCAGATTTGTACACAAACATACTCATGTGAATATCCCTCCTAGAAGCCAAAGAGACCCACCCCAAAGATTTATACAAATCACAATGATGGATAGTTGTTGGACATTTTAGGGTTAACCTGGCCAGTTTATTACACAGAATATCCAACGTGTGCAATCTGTCTTGTGTGGCACCACCATATAATAAGTCACCATAATTTAATAAGGGCAAAATCTAGATCTGTATTATATAGATCACAGTATCTGCATCAAGACCATTTTTGGTTTCTAAATAAACATCCAACCCTTTTCCCTACCTGAACCAGTAAATTATCTGTGTGTGTATTCCCAGAGCCAAACTGGTCCAGACAGAATCCCAAGTACTTATATGATTTTACACATTCTAAATATGTCCCTGATAAATCAGATACTGTATCTCTAGCATGACATCCAATTTTATCTTGGATGCCGAATCAAAATAAAAGAGGCGTTGTCTTAGACATATTCAGCTTCATCTTTAGATGCTGAAAATATTCTGCAATGAGTCAAATTTTGGATTGTAAAGTAGACTGAATTTCCAAAACTGAACTATTTGAATAGCATAACATTGTATCATCTGTGTAGAGGTGATAATTTATTCCCTCCAAGCCTTTACCAATGTCTTTAAAATAAATTAAAAAAGAAGTGGCCCCAGTACTGAACCCTGGGGCATACCTTTTGCCACTCTCAGAGAAGGAGAGTCTACCCCATTAACCCTTGTGTATTGCTGCCAGCTACTGTCTCTGACAACTACTTACCAAGTTGCCATGAGAAGCATTGTTTTGGATGGTTGATGGTGGATCGTCTTCACAGAGTCCATACTGCTGCTACTGCACATGTAAGTATCTGCCTTTATTTATTTTTTCCTGTGCAAGGTAACGGTGTTGGTGGGTTGTTATTATGGTGTCTTGAGTTCTAATATGTTTGTACTGCTTTTATGTTATTTTTCAGTTTACTATGGATGACATCATCATGCCAGGCCGGGATTAAGATGTAGGGATGTTGGAATGCACCACATTTCTCAACACAGATGGTAAGTATTAAATTTTTCATTACTAGTGGGGTATGTCTGTTACTGCCATCTGGATGTCTGACTTTGATAATAATTGTGTTCTTTTTTGCTTTTGTCAACATAAGGAATTCCAGTGAAGTTAACTCCCGCTCCTGCTGCCACTAATGCTGCTCAACAAGATCTGGGGGATTTATTTAATTATGCAATGGTTCCAGTTTCACAGTCCCTGAGGTAAGTATTTCTTCATTTTCTACGGTCTTCTGTTGTGGGGGGGGATGTTGGTGGTGGAGCCTAGAACTTTTTACTATTCTCAAAATTTGTTCTTCTTTTCTTCTAATGTCCAGGTATGCAATACTGTTAGGGGAAGGGGAATCCGTGCTACTGTGCTTCATCGTCGTGGTCTGGAATCATATGCCCCACCCAGCATGTTCCTTCGGGAGGCAATTTACACAGTTTAATGACATCACAGGGTATGGTAAGTATACATTTTTTTCTCTGCTTGTTCTAATTTGCTTGCAATAAACAGGTATGCAGATTGACAAGTATGCATAATTTTTTCTTATCTTTTGTCTTGCTTAGGTCATTTTCCTCTGTTGAGGTTTCATCCTATCGCTGTGTGATGACTACATACATCCAGGCCCTGCAGGAGCTGTTTTGCATGGAAGACAGAGGTTGTTGCTGGAACTGCGATGTTGGCCAATGGTGTCCATACCATTAACAAGTAAACACCACCCACATCCAGGGAAGAACTATATGTGGAAATGGATGGTTGAGATGGTGTTTAGTAAATAATTAGGTGGAGGGGGCTAATGTCTTGACTAATCTTTTGAGGTGGCAGAGCTGCAGTAATTTCATGAAAATTTGGAATCCAAAATGAAGGCAGCAAACACCTCCCCCTGCCCTGACCCCCCGCCGGATGGAATCATCATAGTTTCGATAAAAGAACTTTAGCCTGGTAGTATAGCATAAGTAACCCTTTTTTGGAGAGAATTGGATGTTGTAAGTTGTTAAGCCTTTTTCATGATTACTTTTGTAATTAATTACTCAGATCATTAAAGATGGCTGCCATTCACCATTTCTCAAAATTTTTTCAACTTGTGGTGTTAACGGTTGAGTGAGTATGTTACATTCATATTCTCCTTGTACTAGGAGCCAGGGTTCTTCAACATGTCATGGATAGTGAGTGACAGAAAATATTTTTTGGATGACATGGAATGCATGGGTGTGTCAGGTGGTGGGAAGGAGGAGGTGGGGGCGGTGTGGCATGTGTCAGCATGGGCACTTTTAAGGACATCAAGACAACATATCTTGCTACAAGATGGGGCTAGATTTTCTAAATGAAAAGCAAAATGTGTATCTTGATATTTTTGGCAGTGAAACATTATAGCTGTAATTATGCAAAATATTTATGGTTATATATTGCTGCTGCTTTATATAGGCTGGGGAACTGGGAACCAAACAATGATTTATGGCAAAGGGCGATCAAATGAAACTAATTCACACTGCAGTAGATAACACATATCCATAACAAATCCAATGGTACATAGCTAGAAATAAGTTATAACACTTTACTGAGCAGAAAGTGGTTGGGGGGGGTGGCCTTCAAGTACACTCAGCCTTTTTCCAATTCCACATCATCCAAGAAGCACCCCTCACAGTCTTCAAGACTGGAGTTGTCACCAGGCGGGAATTCTCTTACCATTGATGCTTCATCCACCTTGCTACTGGGGGATGCCTTAGTCGAGGGATTGTCATCATCCTCATCACTGATACACAGTTCCTGTGGCAACACTACTAAAATTACCATGTTGTGTGGAATGTGCCTTTCATTCATTTTAATGACTGTTAGTATGGACACATTCTTGGGTGACAAATTGGTCCTACGGCCACTCACAATGGCTCCAGCCACAGTAAACATTCATTCCACACTGACACTGGATGGTGGGCAGCTCAGGTATTTCATAGCAACCGATGTTAGTGTTGACCAGTCAGTCATTTTGCTGCTGCAGTATAGCAGTGGCTCATCAGTAATAGCAAGGTGCTTAGGGTCCTCCATGTAGGCCTCCACCATTGGTTCTGCTGCCCTGAGTCCAGCTGCCTCATCTGTCTCCTCCTCCTTTTCCTCCATATATTCTACTGCCACCTGAAAGAGAACATCCTGAATGGGATTGCTGTGCCTTGCCCATTTTCTCTTATTGGGTTGCCTGTGAACCACTGGTGGTGGTAGTAACACCCGCTTTTGCCATAGTGCAAGCCTTTATCATGTGTGCAGTATATACCATTCTAATGATGTTCTCTGTCAACTTTTGTACTTGCTGACGACATCCTTCAATCATAGAACGCAGGCCATGTTTGTAGCATGGATCCAGCATGGTGGCGATTGCAAAGTCAGATGTTGGATACATGGGTATTTGTGATCTACACATGAAGCACATGATCCATGAGATCACAACTGCCATGATCCCCACTTGCTTCCATCTGGTGTTGCACATTAACTAGTGTCTGCTTCAGCACATGTATGAGGGGCATGGCTTGACTTATACAAGCAGTGTCCCCACTCATTGCCTATGTAGCATGCTTGAATGGACAGAGAATGCATATTAGCCCATTCATTTGACACCACTGCTCTGTTGTCAGAGTGATGGACACTCCAGCACTGTCACGGGTGGTGTGCAGAAGCAGGTATTCTAACATAGCCTTATACTGTTCATACAGCCAGTCAAGCATGTGCAGTGTGGAGTTCTGCCCGGTCACAACATCAAGCTTCATCCAGTGCTCAGGCAGATGTTTATTGTGCTGTAGCTCATGTAGATGTTCATGGGCCTTTGTAGAATGGCCGACGTGGACACAGATGCAACAGATGACAGTGACTGTTTCCCTAATGAATGCATGGTTGAGAAACTGCTGAACAACAAGATTAAGACAGTGTGCCAGGCAGGGCAGCATGACAAAACCACCATCACTAATGCACTCCACTACATTGGAGCCATTATCACTTGTGATGAATCCTGCTAAGAGTGACTGTGTGCATAGCCACCCATCAATCTTCGACATCAGAACATTAAGCATTTTCTCACCCATGTGAGAACCAGTAACACTTGTCATACTCAGAGTCGCATCCTGCCGAATACCAGGTGTGTTGCTACCATCACAGTTTTGCTTTATGCAGGTTTTATCATGCCCCAAATCAAGTACCACCCCAGGTAACTGTGCCCAATATGCTGCTATGCATAGGTACAAGCTTGCTGCTGTTTGTCCACTGGTCCACATAGCCATGCTAAGATGGATATATTCTGATGCACTATGCTTCAATGCATGTCTAATGGAATCAGCCTTTCTACTGTTGAGCTCTGGCATGGCATGCTTAGAAAAATAGGTTCGCGATGAAACCTGCCATTTGGGACAGACACAGGCCATCAACCTGCAGAAACCAGCATTCTCCATGAATAAGAATAGCAACAGATTGATGGCCAGCATTTCAGCAGTGGCAACATTTAATGCTCATGCAGCAGCATGATTGGGAGTACTTTGTGTGCCGCTCAAGGATGTTCTTCAGAGTGGGCTGCATCTTTGGGGCTGTTCGACCAGAATGCTTTACTTGTGGCAGCAATGATGTTCTTTTAGGAGTAACACTTGTTTCTTGTGGCTGTGCAGACTATAAAAATAATAATAATATTTTTATTGATGTAGTGCAATTCAGAAATCAAAGCACTGTACATACATATATATATCATAAAACAATTCAATAAGGTCTTACAAATAATTCCGCTTCAGTTTAAAATTACCCACAATCCATAAAACATCAGATATTAGAAGCCTGTTTAAATAGATGCATTTTTTAAACTGGTCTTGAAGCTCTCCACAGTCCTGCACTCTCTAATATCATGAGGAAGAGAGTTCCAAAGGGATGGTGCCATGAACATAAAAGCCCAGGCCCCAGATATTTTCAACTGCACCCTGGGAACCTCTAACAAACCCTCGTCAGTTAATCAGAGAGGCCAACCAGGGCTGTAGGGAACCAGGAGCTGTTGCAGGTAGCTTGGTCCCAGTCCAGGCAGGGCACCAGTTATTTTGATTGCTTGTGGGAGTGGTGATTTACTTTTCTGACTCAAGGGACTGAGACTGGTGCTTCCACTGTTATGCCTACTACTTGAGAGAGCAAAGGTTTGCACACCCTCCTCCTCCACCACTGACCCACCCTGCCATCTCTCCTCCTGCTCTTACTCTGCCACATTTAACTTGCAGAGGGAGATGCCACCAACAGCTCTGGTATCCTTCTGGTGTTGCTACTATCTCAGAGGGTGCTTGTTTTTCAGATGGGTGTGTTGGCCACCAGTGCCTATGTGGCTTCCCTTTTTCCCCTGACTAACATGTGCTTGACAAAGCTAGCATATCGCTATGGTCTCATCATCAGGATCAAGCACATAAAAGTCCCAGACTAGGGACTTTTGACCTCTGGACTTCAGATGCTTCTGGGATTGGGATAGTTCAGAAACAGGTGTGGAAGTGAGTGTTTTTTGGGCTGCTCTCATCACTTCCATAAGATTACTTTGGGGGGGTGACTTGACTGCTTGGAGGTTGGCTAATAGGCTTGGTGACAGACTGACCCCATGGGCTATGCATGTAAATGGCCTACATCACCCTTGACCTTTTCTAACTAAGGCTCCCATGTGGGATCATCCCAATCGTCATCATCACCACCAATAGCAATGATGTCCTTGTCCTATTCCTCCTCCTCCCAATCACTCTTCTTGCAGCATGGCACCTTTTTTCTTTCTCTACAACCATCTCAAAGGGCTGACTTGCTCCTGTCTCCAGGATTATCAGACTCTGGTTGAACACTGTTATCACTAGCTCCTGTAGGAATAGAGACAGTCACACTGACAGACTTATCATCCTCCTCCTGGACCACTGTTCCTATGCTAGTGCCAGTGCCTGCCTTCTTCTCCCTGTCATAATCCCCCACCAGCATGGATGTAACAGTTTGAGCCTTAAAAAAGTAAGAAACAGGTATGCCAGTACTTCCAACAACTCTTTTGCTGGTACCTGCTGCACCACAAGAGCCCACAACAGAAGACACTGATGCAAGCATATGTGTGCTTTCACTACTGTGGGGAACTGGAACTGAAGTTGTACTCTTTTCAGCAGACTTATTAGTTGCCTCATCCCCGCTGTCGCATTTCCCCCCTGTACTGGGCCATCTCTTAGCAGACATTTTTGCTGGGTGCTGCTTTAAAGCTTTGCCTTTCTCTTAGAGTATATCAAGAAAGAATGTATTACTAGCAGTGTGAATAATACCTCACATGTCACACCTGCAGTACTGGTTTCCTTACAAGTCCAAACACAATCAGGGACAGGTAGCAGCACTCTAGAGTACAACTAATACCATAATATGGTAGGTAGCTTATTCTAGTAAAAGCAAAAAGGTAACATTTTTTCTTTCCCCAAACAGCAATTAAAGCAACACACACAGGAAAAAAGGGCACAAGTGACCGACTTTAAATATCAATCACCTGTGTCTGGACAACTAAAGTACTGTAATGTGTTAGTATTTAGTTACTACCACAATTTGTTTATTATTATATAATGGCAGAGACAACTATATAACATTAACAAAGGTGAGTACCACAATATGGTGGTGGTCTGGATGGGAGGGATCAGCAATCTCTTGAAAACTACTATATTAATATATAGTTTTTATACATTGCGTGTCATGTAGTAAACAATGCTGTAACAGAAAAATGGTAAGCAAACTCAACTAAAAGAGGAACACCAAGCAATGTTCAGAGGCAAGCTCCAGCAATAAAATACAGATGAGCAATTCACCAAAGCAGTGAAACTGTAAATGGACACGTTCAAGTGATCAAGTAAAAGTACTTAAGTTTCCATACAAGAAAAATATATAGAACTGTTGATTTTCACAGTTTAAGTGACACAAGTTAACACTCCAACAAACAGAACTAACCACAAAGAAAAACAATTAAATAATGGATCAGCACTGTGTGTTCAAAGTTTTAGACTTCACAATCACAACTAAAAGCAGAAGAATGGTATATAACACAGGCTAACAGCAGCAGGAACTCTCAAACAGGACGTAATAAAATTTCAGAGAAATAAAAAGAAATTGTCAAGATATAACAAAATTAATACAAAATAACAGAAAATCATTCAGTCAAGTGGCACTAAGGGTTGAGGTGCTGGATGCCACACCTTGCACTACACCGGCAATCCAGGTTTGGGAATGGACTCCGGCCACTGGGGGGGGTGGCAGGGGAGAAGGGGGGATCGAGTACCCCAGTTCTGCTCTCCTTCCTCTGGGGTGGGTCTGAGGGGCTGCACCATGCTTTAGTGGCCCCTGGTGATGACCATGGGCAGCACAAGTCATGATGCCAGCAAAGGGTGGAGCATGACAAGAAGCCTCGTGCACGTGGTGGGTGTCATTGCCCTGCCAGCTCCAGGGGCACTAATTGGAGGAAAAATGACTGGGCACAGCCATGCAACTTGATGGCCATGCCCCTTCCAGCCTAGGAGGCCTGTTCATTGAATCACATCCTGGGGGTCTGGACCACCCTGTGATGGAGAGGTAAGGGGAGACACTCCAGCAGGTTGGAATGGCCATACCGGACCCCCTCACATTGAGTGAGCCTGGGGTCCTCTGGGGTCAGGGGGCGGTGGCTGGATGCCCCTGCCAGTGCACCGCAGTAGGGCACAAAAATAGAAAGAACATAAAAATGAAATAAAAGTAAATAACTCACAATTTGTGAGAAATCTGTTTTTAAAAGGCTAGAAATAGCCTGCATATGTTTACGTATCTACCTACACTAACCCAGTCAACTCCTTCAAAGACACAGACTAATGTAAAACCTAATTAAACTAAGTGTTATGCAAAAATCCACAAAATCAGAAAATGTTCCATAGCAGCACTAGGAACAAACTGTATATTTGGGAGCAATCAGCTCTCAAAAACAAGTTTTAAAAAGGTTTTAAAAGGCTTTACTGGCTCTGATACCCCACAACAGACTGCTCTCCAACTTAACATGCAACAGAATGAGCTAAAAACAAGCTGCATGTGATATTTGACCTATTTGCTGACAATACATTGCAAATTTTACTTTTGGAGCAAAATTTTGCAGGTGAAATCAAAAGTTACACCTGCAAAATTTTCACCACAAGTTGAAATTTTAAGCATGAATGGGCGAATTTGGCCTACCGAAGCATTTTATGCAAAATTTCGCTATTATGTGAAATCGGAAAACCAGGCAAAATTTTGTTTTGCCTAGGTGAAAAACTTTGTGTAATTGTGGAATTACACAAAATATTTCACTAGGCAAAATATTTCAATTTCGCACAACACTAGTCACAAACTCACCAGTTAGAATCCTTCAGTCCTGCCCAAACTAAATGAAGAGGCACACTGTATATATTACATTCTGCACTGGGTTTTAAAAAGTGCACCCCAAGCTGCTTTTTTGAGAGCTGAGTTGGGTTTAATCAGTATCCCAGCAATTGCAGATAGTAAAATAGTAAACTATTGGCTTAGAATAAACAAGTAAACTGAGGATAGATTGGTCTAAAAATGCTTACAGGAGAAAGTCTTCTGGAAAGACCTTGGAATCAAGTTACCCTACTGGCTGGGGCACACTCTTACACTTTTGCAAAATTATGGAATTGACTTCTTAGCTATATACATTAATAAAAATATTGCCCTCAGCTATAAATGCAAAGAATTATATAGCTAGAAAAATCAAAGACTGGGATAAGCTGAGGGATCTGAATGCTATACAGAAGTCTAAATTTTCTAAGTGGTATGGTATGAATGATTGCAGTCACAGCTTCAAGTATTATCTGGAAGTTTTGGAGGTCCCCACTCAAAGGAAAACTTTTGCAAAATGCAGAACTGGCATGTTTGCATCCATTGCACTCCTAGCCATATTTAATAAATCTTATAACCTTTAAGATGAGCTCTGTAAATGTAACCACAAAAATAGGGAAGAATATAGCTAAGGAATGCTGGTTAGCCCAAATACTCAACTCCCTGGATTGCTCAGATGAAAATGAAATTTCAAAAATTCTATTTACTGCCAAAGATGAATATATTATTAATAGAGTTACTCAGTATTTAGTGATAATACAAAAAGTCAGGAAGAGATTGCTTAGAATACTAGAACAATCAGTTGGTACTGGTGTATAGGTGAAATATGTTATACTGTACCTCTTTATGTACACGGCAGAGAGTAATTTACTATCCTTGGAACATGTTTGTGTTTTTAAAATGATTTTTTATTAAGTCATTTATTTGTATAATTTATTTTTATAATTTGTATGATTATTTTATTTGTAATGCTCTGTTTATTCATTACTACTACTACTACAAATACACACACACACACACACACACATATTCATATTCATATAGGGAAACATGTCTTCTAAGAACCCAGGTTTAGTGAATTTGGAAAAGCAGTTTTTAAATTAGAAATAAATAACAGAAACTTAAATTTTGTGACATTTTGCAGCATTTTTGTGGAAATTTACTGATGTTTAATGGAAAGGGAACTGTATTTTGCTTGCATTCCCCTGGTAGAAGTAAAAATTTGACCAGCCTTAAACCTACAGTATCTAGTGATGTGCGAGGTCAGAAAAATTCTTCTACAAAATATTTTGTGAACTGCGCTCAATTTGCAAAGCACAATTTGCTCAATTTGCTAATTCATGGAGCACAGGACTGACCACGAAGTGTAGAATTTTATGGGCAAAATTCCACATTTTGCACACAAAGTTCCCTGGTGTAGTAGTGGGTGCCCCCTCACCAGCCACAATATAAACAAAAATATAAATCCCTGGTGCCTAGTGCCCCTCCTCCTGATTGCCAACCACAGTGTAATATTTGAATCCCTGGTGTCTAGTGACCCCGCCAATCACCGACCACGATGTAAAAAAATATATATATATATATATATATAATAAAGTCCACTGACAATGCATCAGCACATCCCGGGGGACTGCCTGTATACCTGGAATGGTGATGTGCAGCACATCCTCAGATGCATCAGTTCCAAATCCAAGATATTAAGCCAGGAAAATGCAAATGTGACCATTAGGCATGAAAGGTGCAAACGGGCCTATTGCATTTCATTATGGCTGCATTTGCATGCATACAGCAGGGTTGCACCCAGCAGGATGCACCAGGCAGCCTGCAACCCCATCCCCCTGGCAAGTCCCATGTAGCCTCAAACCCCAGCCGGGTTTGTCCTGATCCATGTTCAAGTATAAAATAATTTTTCCCCAGCCCACTTTTCCATAATGTAGTGTCCACCCTCTCTGTCCTGATCCCTGTTTGAATATCAAATAATTGTTCCCCAGCCCTCTTTTCCATAGTGTAATGTCCTCCCCATCCTGATCCCCCTTGAAATATGAAATAATTTTATTTCCCCATCCATCTTTTCCATAGTGTAATGGCTAACCCACCCTCCACCCACTCAGGCACCAATATCCCACCCCGCTCCCGCCGTCCCAGCATGACCAGTCAGTCAGTGAGCAGCACAGCCCTCTGCACACCTCCAAAGCTGCCCACCAACTGTACTGTCAATGAATGACAGCATACTGTAAACACTACAAGTTGTCATTCACAAAGTTGTGAAATGCGGCCTACAGTACACACTGCAGGCCAATTGATCAACAATATCCACCAATGGGCTGTCTTTCATTGACAGTTCAGTCAGTGGGCAGCCACAGAGGTGTGGGGAGGGAAGTGCTGCTCACCGGCTGACTGTCCATGCTGGGATGGGGGAGTGGGGTGGGTTGTGGGTGCCTGAGTGGGTGAGGGGTGGGGAGGCCACTACACTATGGAAAAGAGGGATGGTTAACAAATTATTTCATATTTAAATGGGGATTGGGATGGGAAGGGTTAGACATTACATTATGGAAAAGAGGACAGGGGAAAAATTTTATTTTCAAACAGGGATCTGCATGAGGTCACTACACTATGCAAGATGGGGCAGGGGAATAATTATTTTTTATGTGAACAGGGAACAGTATGAGGAGGGGAAGGGACACTATACTACAGAAATGAGGGCTGGGAAAAAATTATTTTATATTTGAATGGGGTTTGGGATGGGAGGGGGTCCCTACACTATGGTATGGGAGCACAGGTATGGCTATGTGGACCAGAATTTGGGGATTGGGGGTCCACTAGACTACCAGGGAATGGGAAATTATTTATTTTACCATTTACACTGTGATTAGGGTTCAGGGATGGAAGGGTGGTGTCACTAGACTACCGGGGAAATGTGTCTACCATGATTGGGGTTCAGGGATGGGGGTTTCCACTAGGCTGCAGGGGCTGGCTGCTGCTATGACACTGTGTGCAGTACAGCAGCCCCACCAGCGGAAGCCTGATGTTAGGCATGTTTCTCCACTGCTTAACTTTGTGCTGCACATCTTTGAGCTGTGCCACACATCTCTGGTGAATATGGGGATCTGCCACATATGCATGGGCATGCCCCCGGAGATGAGCTGCATATATTATGGCTGCATTTGGGTGCAGCTGGAGATACATGACGCAGCTCCTCCTTTTCAATATCACATTGCGGCGCATTTCTTGAGATGTGCCAGTGCATCTTTAGATGTGTTGGCACATCTCCTTTAAAAATGTCCCCCCAATGATATAATTAAAGATTTGTATACTTTTTTACTTTATGGCTGGCAATCAGGGGGAGTGGACTGCTAGACAAAGGAAACATACAGACAAAAGGATTTCACACATTGCATATGCCTACTGTCTGACCTACTCCCAAGGTATTGTACTTATCTCTGAGGACTTTGAAGAACAAAGGAAACATATAGACAAAAGGATTTTACACATTGTATATGCCCAGGCCACAGTTTATCACCTTTCAGGAACGTTAACATATTATGTGATCCTGGATCTCAACAGTACTATAGTACTTCTCTTAAACCCTCTGGCACCAAACCCTCCCAGTCTTTTTATTTCATTTTTCTCTGTACTTCACCATAGTGCTTAGCTATCCACCTTAGCCCACTAAAATCCGTACCCCACCATCCTCCTATTGCTCGCCACCCCCCCCCGACTGCCTAGCCCACACTACTCTCGGCTCTCTCCTGCCTCGCTAAAAAATGCTTTGGCTTAGTCCCCACCACCTGTTCCTGCTCACCTACTCTCCTTTCCCTTTATGCCAACTCCCCTCCCACTCCTACCCTCCCACCTACTCTCACCTTTCTATACTACTACCCGAAAAATTGTACCATGGCTTTTACTCTGAAGTCTTAAACAAACATCACCCAATTAATACCTGGGTGCAAAGAGCCATATTTCCTAATTGGAAACTGCCACATCATTAAAACTCAATAACGATCACCCTCTACTGGGACTCCAGAAGACAATCCAAGCATCTTAAAAAGTACAAGCAGAAACTCACTCCAACCTATTATGAACTACGAATGGCATCGCTGAAACTCCTGCTCCTCCTACTTTTAATATCTGGTGGGATACACAAACCCTGGTCCTGTTGCACTGAAGCCGACAAAAACAGGAGAAGTTGGTAGTGGTCTCTCACATATCACTCTAAATATCTGCAGCCTCCTTCCCAAATTGGCATCTCTTCAAACTCTCGCTGGACAAAAAAACCCTGATATACTAGCCATTGTGGAAACCTGGCTATCTCCCAGCACCCCGGATCATGCGGTCTCGCTTGAAGGCTACAATCTTTTCAGACTCGACTGGGCAAGCAAGAAAGGTGAGGGCTGTGCTATCTATATAAAGGACAACCTCTCCTGTCAACTCGGCAGCTTCACCCCCACAAATACGCAAATGCAACTCCTCCCTATTAAATTGCTTCTTGGTGCACAAAACAAAGTTCTCACAGTGGCCGCAGTCTATATCCCTCCAAAAGCCCACCGTGCCAGTATTAAGTCTGTACTTGATTTTGTTAGTCTGCAGCCCTCTGAAAATGAGCTCCTCCTCCTCGGGGATTTCAACATAAACTGGCTCGCCTCTGACACTGGCTCTTACAAAGATGACATCCTAGCAGCAAACCTGACTCAGATGGTAACCTCCCCACCTGGAAAAATTACAAAACTGGTACAAGCACCCTTATTGACTGGGTTCTCACAAATCACCCTGACGGATAAAAACATTAAAGTCCTCCTGACTCCCTCAGTGACCACTCCCAGTGTCCTGTACCTGGTCTAATAAATTTCTAAAGCCACCCCCAAAGTTATAACAAGCAGAGTATTGCCTTATGGGAATCTTATCAAGTTGAAAACCCATCTCCTACAACAGGACTGGATGCCAATCCTTGAATCAACTGATATTAATACGCACTAGAATACTTCATTAAATCTTTCAACTCTGCATGCACTTATACGCCCCAGTAAAAAGAAAATCAAAGCGCTATCAATTCCATGGATTTCTGCCAAACTACTTGCTGAGCTCAAGGTTGGGACCACCTCTGGGCAGTTGCCAGAGACACAGGCTCACCTCATGATACCCTAAAATACAAGCAGGCATGAAATAGATGTACCTCACAAATTAGGCAAATGAAGCGCCTATTTCAAAATGCCCTTGAATCCACCTGGGTGATGGAAGAGCTTTTGGGACAACATCCGAAACATAATGGGTAAACAATCAAAATCATCACCTACCATTATGAAAGTTGATGGATCCACCACTCTTGACCCAAAAGTCTATTGCAGATGTGCTTAATAAGACATTCACAGACCTTAGTGGGGTCCTCCCCCCAGATTTCTTCTCGGACTTACCTGTGCCTAGCCTAGTATCACAAAACACCCCTCGTGACAAACCACAATTTTACTTCAAGAAAATCAAAGTGCACGAAGCACACAAGTACATAAGAAAGGCTTGCTCCAAATCCAGAACAAGTAGTGACACGCTAGATCTAAAAATCCTGTCTCTCACCCTGGATGAAGTAATTCACCCCCTTGCAAAAATTCTTAATCTGTCACTTTGCCAAAGTCAATTTCCCAACAAATGGAAATCTGCCATAGTTACGCCAGTGCAGAAAGGGGGGGACAAAACCTCAACAGGAAACTATCGACCAATATCAATACTCCCTCCCCTCTCCAAAGCACTTGAACGAATAGTGGCAGACCAACTTTCTGATTATCTGGACAAATACAATCTACTCTGTAATCAACAGCATGGCTTTAGGAAAGGACATAGTACAACAACAGCCTTACTTGATTTCTCTGGAGAAGTCCACTCAGCCCTGGACAAAGGGTGCCAAACAGGTGCAGTCTTTATCGATCTTACAAAAGCTTTCAACACAGTCCATCATGGCCTACTTACCTCCCTGCTTTCTAGCCTAGGCCTGTGAAAGGTCCTTGTGCTTGGGTAAAAGTTACCTGTCCAATCGGTCACAGCTGTAAAAATCTCTAATGAACTCTCTGACTTCAAACCAATTCTCTCGGTGTACCACAGGATCAATTCTTGGACCGCTCCTCTTTAGCCTGTTCCTTAACTCCCTCCCAGATATCTGCCAGAGAAAATAATCTTATCGCTGATGATGCTGTAATTCTCTCTTCCCCAAGGATCCAAACTCCCTACGAAAAGCCTGCAACTTGCTTTCTCTAGTGTTGAAAGGTGGTTCCTGGATAGTAAACTTGTGCTAAACCACAATAAAACAAAAGCCATGCTCTTCTCCAATCACCAAAACAAAAATAGGCATACTCCACTCACCATACAAACCTCTGCGGAATTACACTGGACCAAGTAAATACTTCAAATACCTTGGCATCACTTTTGACCAAGGGCTCACCTTTGCAACCCACATTGACAACACTGCGAAAACAGTGAACCAACACCTTGGAATACTATTCCGTAACCTTCAATTTCTAAGTCAAGCGGCATTGAGAATAGCTATACAGAGTTCCATAATCTCAATTATTGACTATGGCCTTATTATTTATGGCTCAGCTACCGCCACTGCTCTAAGGCGTATCTAAATCACTCTAAATAAGGCCTGCTGGCTCCTCACGGGGGCTCAAAGACTGACTCACACGTGTGATCTGTACTATGAATCAGGCTGGTTGAACCTATCAAATCATCTTATTTATCTCACCTGCACAATGGCAAAAAATCTATCTTGGGACTGACTCCATTATGTATTCAAAACCTACTCCGACTGAATCCTGGCTCACGACCCTCCACCAGATCTGAACGCCAACCTTTCCTGGTTCCGAGATGCCGACGGTACAGGGACAAAGATCTTCGCAACAGGGTCCTGACATGGTTCAATGCGCTAGTCCACCTACTCTATCCTCAACCTCGCTTGAAGCTTTCAAATCCATGCTCTATGCCCACCTCACCACCACTAGCAACTGTGATGCGCTAGATAAAGACTACTACTCCTCATGTCCATCCTCACATCTGAGGCCTCTTCCTCCCTGACTAATGAACCCTCTGGTACCTCTACTACTTCCTGTCTCCCACCCAAACTCACTCCCCTTTTTTCCTGTCTCCTCTCACTACTCCCGCTCACCACCTTTCCCTCCTCTCTAGCCTCCTTGGCGCCTAATGATCACCCTCTCCTGGAAGTTTCCGTAACCTCGAAATTGTCTACCGCTTGAACCTGTTATAGCTTGTTTTTCTATGAAACTTAAAACGTTACTGCCTTAAACTGTTAATAGCAAATTTATGATGTAACTTTCCTGTCTGGTTTTACCTGTAATGTGTATCGTGCTTTGTTAAATGTTCTTTGTGACGTGGAACCTTTGTAAAAGAGCCCTGGCTCAAAGGTATTAATTCCTAGACTAATAAACTAAACTAAACTAAAGACACCAGGGATTTGGGGGGATTCAACATTTGTAACTTCTCCATGTTTTTTTTTTTAAAGCACAATTTTCAGTGGAAAAAAACCCTCAAAAGGAAGGCAAAGTTACAAATGGAGAATTCCCATTAAAACAGGCAAATTCATGAATTGATTCATGGAGGTGAATTTGATGACTTTACTGAAAATTCACCAGTGAAATAAAACTTGGCTGTGTCGCTAAACCTAGCATATACATGATTACTCACAAGACTTTGCAAATCATAAAATTCAAACCAATACAAATCCTACAGTAATTAGTAGTAGTTGTAGCTGTAGTTGTAGTAGTAAATCATGCTTACTAAAATCATGAGGAACCTCACCAGTTGAGTTGATGCTCATTTACAACTGGATCCAGTGTGGCAACAGGCATACAAATTATGAAAACACTATGCAAAATGTTCTGGAGATGAACCCTTAAATGTTGAAGTTGAGGAGATACTTTGGCAACTGTCACTCAGAAGAGGCAATGAGTGAATGGTCAGAAAATGGAAAGAAAAACATGTGCTGGAATTGAAGCAGAGCAATTACTTAAGAGCATTACTGTGCACACTGAGCTCCTAAAGGGTCTTTTGTCAGAAGGTGTTTGAACTTTAGCTGAGTATTGTGTTTGCATATCTTCAGGCACATAGGAAAAATATTCCAATTTAGGAAAATGCAATTTTCTGAAACAAAAAAGGAACTGCAGTCTAAAATGTGCATGTGTTATAATTATATTTGTAGTAATTAAAATTCTCCTAACTTTTTATTTTTCCATAGGCATCAGACCGGTTTGAATAGACTAATCACACAGAAGTGACATCTAAATAACAGTTACACTATCAATTGAATATGGAGATTTATTTAAACCCCACACCATGCTAAAGTATAGAACATTTACAGTAGTTTTAAACCTAGGAAAAGTTGATTATAATTACATTTTCTTGGAATATGTTTTGATGTTGCTATATGATTATGCACATTTTGTATATATGACATATGGTAGGGAGTGCCTGATGAAGAATAATGGAAAGCAGTCCTAGAGGCATCAAAGGATGGGTTACACAATATATTTCTCTTACACTAGTGCCCAATAAGTCTCCCATGAACAGGGATGCAGTATATTCTAGAGCTTAGAGCACCAAATTGTATCACTGGAGACCCAGCACATCTGGGTTTGAAACCACATGCATTCTGTGTGATCCTGAGCAGTTACTTAACTAACATATGCTTCTGGGATAAATCTAGAAATGGTACTCAATGCAGTTTGCATTTCCTGGCCTGAAATGACTACTTTGAACCTTTCTAATCTTGTTTCCATAGCAAGTACAGTTCAGAAGTAGCAGTGATAATGATATGCAAGGATCTTTTCCTAGTGAGGACCAAGGAGATGTAAATGTTGTGATCCTCCTTGACCTATCATCTGTTTTTGACAATGTGGACAATACAGGTTTGCAGTCCTGATTCAATGTACTTAGAGGCATATCAGGAACCATTTGAACAGGGGTGTAAAAATACTATTGCCCTTCATCCAGGGCAAGTACAGTTCCTTGAAGGGCAAGTACAAAAACTGAGAGCTAATCTCATTGATCTCATTGTAATGAATAGGGGCAAGTGAAAATTCAGCTACAGTTATTGCTGGGGAAATCCTAAAGATTTTGATTTGAACACCCCTACATTTGAAACTGGTTCAGATCCTTCCTTAGTGGAAGAAAGCATTCAGTGGTGTTTGGTTTTTGCTGGTAGTGGTTGGCTGTCCTTGACTGTAGAGTCCCTAAGATTCTGTACTGTCACCTAAATTGTTCAAGGTGTACTTGCTTCTGCTGGCTGCCTGTCAGATGGTATACTGATTTTTTTGATTATATGCTGAGGATACAGAGCTTAATATGGACTGGATCCACAATATCTCATTGAGCTCCTGACTCACTACTCACTATCCCAAGACTTGATATCCAGGGGCTTACTTTAAGTACACCTTTCAAACTGATGCTTGCTGGAGACTACTTTCTCGGTGGCAACCCCTGTTCTTTGGAATGAGCTCCCAGAGGGAATTCTTCCTGCAGGTACACTCTCCTCATTCAGGCATAAATTAAGAAGCATCTGCTGCAAGCATTTGGATAGTTTGTAGATCATTCAGGATTCTGTATTAGTTTGTACTGATGCGTTTGTATTGTGTACATACAGTGGTTCATTTTGTGCTATGTATCATTGTTTTCATAGTAGGATGTTTTTATGCATTTTGTAGAATGTTGTAGAGGTGCATTGAGGTTTGGAGGGGCACCTTATACTGTATAAATAATTAAACCAAGCCAAATCAAAATTTCAAAATAATAAAAAACTGGGCAGATTTCATTATAGCTTCTTTGGTACTTTTCGAGGAAAGCATTGAGGTGTCTGGGGGGTTGGGTATCCCATGATATGGGCAACTCAAATTGAGTGACTCAATAAGAATAATTCAATTTGAGCACCTGAAAAAAGGGTGAAAGTGCAAAAACAGCATGCATCAGGACCGTGACCCTCCCCAGGCATTGTGCAGTCTCGGACTTCAGGTGGTGCAGGAGATGAAGGCCCTATGGGGACTATAGGGGAGTGAAGCCCCCCACATATTATATACTGCCGGGGGGGGGTCATGGTTCTGATGGTTACTGAAGTTTGGTCTGTGCTCTTTTTGTGTTTGCATTTTGTTTTCGATGATATGCTCCTTGGCCTTATTTTTTCACTGAAATCACATAGAACCGAGTGGTTGGGGGGGGGGTTGTTTCTGTCTGTATCCTGGTACCCACTTTGCTGTTAGATAATTAATATGGCCATTACTGCTCCTCAAAGCATGAAAAATACAAAGACATTTAGGAAACAAATGAGAACCACCAGTCCACTGAGTACTCCCACCATATGATTTCCCCTTTTTCCCTTTTTTTTCAAGGTAGTGTACTAATCTAGTTTAAGTTCAGAGGTAAAACAGTATGGACTAACATCACTTGTTCTAAAGGTCTGCTCTAAGTGTCCACCACTCATTCTGTGAAGTAGTTTTTCATGGTACTTTTCTTGACTCCTTCTGATCAAGGACACTAAATGTCCTCTTGTCCTTACATCATTGGAACTCCTAAAAAACTGCATTTGATCAGATGGTGTTATCCTTTTCAGATATTTGAGTTCTGTTATTGCACCATCACTTACTTTCTCTTTTTCATGAAGAACAGTCCTAATTCTGGCATTTAGTCCTCAAAGGTCATGTTTTTTCAAGTCTTCAGCCCTCCTGGTAGTTCTTTTTTGAACCATCCCATGCCTGTTAATATCATTCCTTAGATATGGGGACAAGAACATTTCCCAATACTCAAGATTAGGTCTGACTAGTGATCAGTACAGGGACATTAACAGATTTCTTAATCTGCTTGTTCATATTTTCTTGGTTCCTGGCATGGTTTGGCAGGGTTGCATTCATGTCTATGAATGCCCATGGTTTTTGAGATTGTAAAGGATACCCTCAGAAATAAATTTATAATCATGTCAGGTTGTGTCATTGAATGGGGGTCATTTAAGCAATAATGCACAACAGGGTGTGTGTCATGCTGGGATAATGTCACTCCTCATGTGATTAGGGTACTAGGCCGCAGGCTGAGTGCATTCAATGCCCAAGAAGTGACATTATCCCAGCACCGACACACAACCTGGAGTACATTATTGGTATTACAAAATGGCTCAAATGAAAAAGAAAATAGAAAATCTACCAAGAGATATATTTTTAAACTGTTTTTTTTCATGGCTTTATTGTTGGGTAGATGTACATATTAAAAAAATCATTCTTCAGTAATCTTTTGTCCAGCAGGTGATGCTGCTTTTCTGCTAATGTGGGCATCCTGTGCCTCCCTATTCCTCAGAGGGAATGACTTGTCTTTTGTGTTGTATCCCCCTCCAAGTAAAGCAGTACCACTGCTCCTCCAGTTTAATTGAGCAGTTCCAATGCCTCCACTGGTAATGACTAAAGATGTATATGTCTTTCTTTTTTAGTGAAACTGCCATGTGTAGCAGGTGCAATCTCTGGAGACTTCTGGATTTCTGTGATCGATAAGTCATCCAGACTGGCTGTTGGAAGTGGGGAGGTAGTAAGACTGTTGGGGGGGGGGGCTAGTAACACTGTTAAATATATTTATTTAGGAGTTGCAGTGTTTTTGTTGACAGCCGCTTTCTGCAGCTTTCTGAGCAACAGAATGAGTGTGCACTCCACTATGGGACTCATGCAGCACCTGTTTCTCAAACAAACAAAAAATAAAGAAATAAAAAACAGAGACTTTCTTTAGGGTAGCATACACACTCTCAATACCTTGGTAGAGAGCAGTGTGTCAGTACATTTGTAGACAGCAGTTTGTTTTGAAAGTGTGGGGTTCATTTTCAAACTGAGGGATTAGTTTTAAACCATGGGATGTATTAATATGTGCTATGCTTCGAAGTGTATGAAGGTGATGAATAGTGTCAGACCTTCATACGGTGATGTTATGCTTAGATAACATAACTGGTGAAGGTGGGCACTGACCTGTCAGAGCCCTGGGATTTTTCTTGCCATTGTATAACAGAAAATATTGCTAGCTGACAATATCAACCACAGATGATGACTGACTAAGTTAGGGGGGTATAGACAGCTGGACACGGATCGATGTGCCCCTAAGTATAACTACTTATAGAACCAATCTTGTCTGTCTAAATAGATAGCAATACATTTTATTTTCACAAAATGAACCACAGTAAGTGATACTACTTAAAGTCAAAATTAATTACCACTAAACATTTAGTGCAACATACAGTATTAAACACATATGGCTGAAGTATCAGATTGTAAAAGGAAAGCATCATGAAGAATTGTATTATCTTAGTTCATTGTCTCAGAAATGTATTGTCTGTAAATATCAGACTTCTTTCTTATGGTGAGATGGGCTGTCTTGTTGAAATAATGACAGAACATTTAGCAACGCTACACTTCTGACCTGCAGCTGATTACCACTGTCTCAACAGTGCAAAAATGTAATTCTCCAGCACTATCTCATTAGGGAACATGAGGAATGAATTTTTCATTTGGTAAGAATACAAATTTGCACTTTCAGATATAGTCATGCAAATGTTGTCAATCCTGTAAAATTAAACAATCATTTCTCTTATCTGGAAATGATGGCTTTGACATTTAAAACCTGTTTTGATCTGAAATGCATTTTCTGAATAACTCTTTAGTATAAGTAATCAAAGCATGTTACTGTTCATCAGAAAATTTCTGTCTGCCTAGAATTATTACAAACAGAAAAAAAAACTATTATCCCAAAAGGTTATCTTATAAGCTTAGACTGAAGTTACAAGAAAAAAAAAACATACATACTAATATGTTTAGCTATTTTAAATCTGAAGGATTTTAAGTGTATTTATGAAAAATTTTGCACAGCATGGTAGCCTTATTTAAGTGAATCACTTATTTTTAACAGAGTCCCTTGTGGGACATACAGTAACAGCAGTAACACTGTTACAGAATAAAGAAATAATTGCACTCTTAAGCATTTACATATAGCTTCCAAAATGTTTATTTATGCTTAATAAATTGATGATATGATCATTATTCAAAAAATATTATTAAGATTTTGTATGACTAGCAGGGTTGGTAAGATAACATAATGCTCTCTCTCTCTCTCTCTCTCTTTATTCTCCCTCTCTCTTTTTCCGACATTAAGCAAGGGAGAAAGCTTACTATACTATTAATTCTGAATTGTTCAGATTTGCATTTTTTGGCATTGTGAGTCCTGCAAAAAAACTGTACTTATTTTAATGTTTCCTGTAGTGGTATTCAACTAGACTCTTACACTAGCAAAGTCTGTACTTAATTTAGATTGTTCAATATCCACACAGGAAAAGATACTGCACGGGGAACCAGGTTTCTCTTAGAAATACATAGCAAAAGAGGAGTCATAGCTCTCCCCACTGAGTAAAGATCCACAGGCAGAGGACTGGAGTTCAGTTCCTTTTATTAAAGGGTCTCCAGTACAAAAACATGAAATTAACATCACTGTTACTACAGTAACACCTGATGTCAAAATGCCCAATGTCAAGCCACTGATGAGGGCATGCTCAGAAACAGACACTCTGAGTTGGCAAGTAAACTAACCCTGAATGTGTACAAGACTCAATTAAATGAGTGAGTCACCTGTGATCTGGAATAGGATGGACATGACTATCTAGATGATGGCATGATCATTGCCATGGTCACCAGGAGTAAAGACAGAACATGCTGATGCACCTCTTGTTGCTGAAAAGTCTTAGAGCTCAAGCCACAGGATCGCAAGTGGGAAGTTAGAAACAAAAGTCCATCACAGACTTCTTTAAGAAACATAGAAACACATAGAAACATAGGCTTTGATGGCAGATAAGGACCTCTTGGTCCATCAAGTCTGCCCATTTCCCTAACCATTGGATAAGCTGCAGATCGTAGTTAACCAACAGACTACTTCTTCCTAACCCCCACTAGAATTGCCTTATGTCTTTTCCATGCATTCTTGAATTCCCCCACTATTTTTGACCCCACAACCTCCTTAGGAAGGCTGTTCCATGTGTCCACGACCCTCTCTATGAAAACATACTTCCTCACATTTCCCCTGAGCCATCCCCCAATCTTCAAATTGTGCCCCCTTGTTCTTACACATCTGGAGTACTATGTCCAGTTCTGGAGACCCTATCTCCGCAAGGTCATAGGCAGGATAGAGGCAGTCCAGAGGATGGCAACTAAAATGGTGCAGGGTCTGCAAGAGAAGCCATACAAGGAGAGACTAAAGGAGCTTAATATGTATACACTTGAGGAAAGGAGGGAGAGGGGGAACATGATAGAAACTTAAGTACCTCAGTGGAATCAACAAAGTCCAAGAGGGTAGCATCTTTCAGAAAAAGAGATGTGCAAGAACAAGGGGACACAATTTGAAGATGGGGGGTGGTTCAGTGGTAATGTGAGGAAGTATTTTTTCACAGAGAGGGTGGTGGATGCATGGAACAGCCTTTCTGAGGAGGCTGTGGGGTCTAAAACTGTGGGAGAATTCAATAATGCATGGAACAGACATAAGGTCATTTTTGTGGGGGTAGGAAGAAATAGGCTGTTGGTTAACTAGGATCCTGTAGGTAGGGAAATGGGCAGACTAGGTGGCCCAAGCAGTCCTTATCTGCCATCAAAGTCTATGTTTCTGTGTTTCTATCTCTTTTTCTGAAAGATGCTACCCTCTTGGACTTTGTTGAGTCCCTTGAGGTACTTGAACATTTCTATCATGCACGCCCTCCTTTCCTTGAGGGTATACATATTAAGCTCCTTTAGTCTCTCTTTGTATGGCTTCTGTTGCAGACCCTGCACCATTTTAGTTGCCCTGCTCTAGGGCAACAGAGGAGGGAATTCTTTAAGTAAATGAATAAAGAGAAAAGTAAAAAACAAACACTCCCTACCAACTCTAATACACCTCTGAACACCCCAAGTACCTTAACACATTGGCACAAGCATACAGAAATAAAAAAACAGTACAACAGCACCTATTCTTAACATAGACTCCCTCTATTATGAGCTTCCTATTATCCAGACTATACTGATGTATCCCATGTAGCTCAGATAATCAAGGTTCTACTATAAAAGGAATTGAGCACCATTCCTCTGCCAGTGGATCTTTACTAGGTGGTGAGTATCATGATTCCTCTTTTGCTGAGATTGTTCATTATCTTGTCTTTTGATGATTTTGTTTTTCATTGCAAGGAGGACTGAATTCCCCTACCCCATTTTAGAACCTAATGGAACATTTTGCATGGTGCAAAATGTGTTTGCACAGTGCAAACACCACTATGACCGGCTTTGAGTTTGTACCCACTAGACCATAATAGAAGACATAAGGTCACAGAGCAAACCATTTGCACTCTTTATCAAAGACAACAGTTTGCATGGGCAAACAAGGGGCAAAGTCAAAAGTACCGTACACAAGTGAATAATGGAAACAGGGTTGGATGCACAGAGTGCAGTTAGCATGGACAATATAATAAGGGTAAAAAACTCCTTTTATCAGTGCAGTGAGTCTGAATCAAAAGCAGGAAGGGACACAGAAAAGCCAAAACAAGTTAGTAATGACATTTTTCCTTGCACTGCTGTGACAGAGTTTATATCTGTCATACTACCTACACACATCAAACCCACAGGTTTTGACAAGAGTTGGGAGGGGATTTGAACCAAAATTCTTTTTATTTTGAGTTGGTTCCATTAAAGGGAATTGGTCCCCTAAACTATCAGTTTAGATAATTGAAACCCTTAGCACTCAATCTAGCCATTCAACAGTAGAAGCTAGAGCAACTTGTACTCAAAAATATATTTTTAATGTTATACAAGCCCCAAAGCACTGCACCATTTTCTAAAACTGTGGTCATATTTATCACAGACTCCATATCTCTTGATAAGGTTAATGCCTCTCACCTGGAGAGAGCATGCATGCCTAACAGCCAACAAGACCATGTGGCTATGGTGCACACAACACCTATGATACAATTGCTGGCCACCATCCCATGTACCTTTCATCTACAGCTTCTCTTCCTAATTTCCACACCCACTAGATATCTTTAGAGTAATACAGTTCTCCAGTCCTGACTCCTGGTCAGACTATGCAGTGCTGACTGAGGAGCTGGCACCATCATCTCTCAACTGTACTGTGCATTATGACTGCACATGCCCCTTGCAATACTGGCAGCCTGGGAGCTCCATTTATTATACAGTCAACTGGGACAAAATATAAACTTGGTATTATAACTACATATTTTCATACAAGAGACCTACATAAACTAACAGAGTGGTGCCTTACTGTGAAACATGCATGGGGTAACCTGGTAATCTAATATCTATGTTGGATAGAGATGATTGTGACCATGCATCCCTGTACTCATGACATCATGGAGGAATTTATTACTTTGAGGACATCTACTGGCTGTGGGCATAACGAGGAGAAAAAGTAGATGCAAGGTATGTGGAGTGGGTGCTGACAAATGTATCATACATGTGCTGTGCACTACAGCCATGTGGTCCCACTGGCTGCTACATGTTCATGCTCTCACTAGGTGGTGAGGCATGGCTGTTATCATGAGGGACAGAATTTATGGTAAATGTGACCACAACAGCACAAGATGGCCTGGTGCATTGGGGTACTGTGGGTCTTGTGCAATACTAAAAGAAATGTATTTTAGAGTACTAGCTGCTCTATCCTCTACTGTAAGGGCTAGATCAGGTGATATTGGGCTCAGTTGTCTAAACTGAAAGTATAGGGTTCAGATTCCCTTTAAGTCCTCTGTGTTGTGCATTATCTTATTGCTGGTTATCCCTCAGTGGGAGGGGGCTGTTGGAGAGGAAGTGTTAACAAGCAACAACATAGCCTAATAAAGGGGGAGAGTGAACAAGGGAGAAAACAAAGGTTTCTTTTTGATTTTTAAAAAGTCACATGCAAGGACCATTTTGTAAAGCTGAATGCAAGCTCTTTAAGTGTTACTATACATGTCTGTATTGATTGCACCTACTCTGTGTGTGCATCATCTTTGCCATTTTGGGTGGATATGAAATGGAGCACTTTTAAAGAGAGAGACAATGAGGGATGTCCTTTGTTTGACCAGTACTACTGTCAAACACAGGCTGCAGTGAATCAGTCCTATCTAGGCTGGCCTATTTTCCCTGCCTATCACAACGTCCTGGACTCTATTTGGTCACAGGTGTCCTTCCCTCCTCCCTTACCTCTATTTATTATAGCCATGTGCCTATACACATACAGTATGCTTGAAGCTCCCCACTGTCTTCACCCCACCACTTCTTCTGGCAGGCTGTTCCAAGCACCTACCACTCTTTCCATGAAGAAATATTTCCTTACATCCCTCTTAAACTCCATGCCTCAAGTTTCATAGCATGTCCCTGTGTTCTGGTGATCCTCCTATGAACGGGACTCCCCTCTAGCACCTTGTTCATCACTGTGAGGTACTTATAGGACTCAATCATGACCCCCCAGCTCTCCTCCAGGGAGCACACATTAAGCTTCTTCAGCCTCTCCTCCTATGGTTTTTCATGCAACTCAGCATCATGCACTTGGGTTAGTATCCCAATGCTGTCACTGTAGTGCAGCATGAGTGGGGTGCTACACTCCTGAGGTGCCGTCTTTCGGATGAGATGTTAAACCGAGGTCCCATCTGCCTGTTCTGGTGGTAGTTCAGATGGATGTTAAAGATCCCATGGCATATCTTGAAAAGTGTAGGGGAATTTCCCTGGAGCCCTGGCCAGATTTGCCCCATTCACTAAAAGTACCACCAACAGCTTAATCTGGTTCATGGTCAGGTTGGCATTCATCTGTATCCCCCTTCCCCGGGTCATGCCTGAAAATAGGCAGAGTCTGTCTAGGTAGAGTCTGTCTAGTGCGCTTACCCAGTCAACAAAAACTAAATAAAATAAAATAAATAAATAAAATAAAAATGTTGTTAGCCCACTTCTGGACCGCCTCTACCTTGTCAATGTCCTGGGGGATGTGCGGCCTCCAGAACTGGACACAGTACTACAGGTGGGGTCTCACTAGTGAGTGATAAAGTGGCAACACCACCTCCCTTCTCCTTCTAGAAATCCCCCTCCCTATGCACCTCAGCATTCTGCTAGCCTTGTCTCCTACCTTGTCACACTGCTCTGCCACCTTGAGATCATCAGATATGACTACCTCAAGGTCCCTGTCTAACTTGATAACTGTAAGTACCTCCCCCCATCTTATACACAATCCTTGTGTTTCCCCACACTAGGTGCATGACTTTGCACTTTTTGGCATGGAAACCCAGCTGCCTCAATTAGAACACTCCTCTAGTTTCCCCAGATTCATTTGTATTCTCTACACCCTCTCCTGGGTGTCCACCCTGTTTCAGATTGTTTTTGTAAATTGCAAAGAAACATATATTCCCCTCCAGTTCCTCAGCTATGTCACTTATGAAGACATCAAAGAGGGCAGGATCCAATATCAATCCATATGGCACTCCACTGGCTACTCTTTCATTCCCTGAGTGACTGCTGGCTACCAGCACCTCTGCCTCACATCTTCCAGCCAGTTAGATACCTAGATTACCACCTTCTCCCTCATCCCTAGACACCTATGTTTCTTAATCAGCTTCCTGTGCAGTACAGGTCAAATGCCTTACAGAAGTCTAGATATGCTACATTCACTCTCTCCACTGATCCACCTCCCTTGTTACCTATTCAAATAAATCTAACAGATTTGTTTGACATGACCGTCCCATGTGAAGCTGTGCTGCTGGAGGTTCTGCAGCCAGTTTGCCTCCAGATACTCAGTCAGTCTCTCGTCAGTAGTGTCTCTATTACTTTCCCCATTACTGATGTGAGACTAACAAATCTGTAACTGCTAGCTTCCTCCCTACTTCTGCTTCTGTGCAGAGGAATCCTATTTGCCCTACTCCAATCATTTGGAATTACCTCCAGAGGGGCTGCTAGCACTGTGCTCATTTCATTTAGTACCCTTCGGTGGATCCCATCTGGCCCCATTGCTTTGTTTTCCTTTAGGACTTCCAATTTCTCGGTGAACTCTCTTTTGAAAAACTGACTTGTATCCATCCTCTCAGGTGCTGTTGCTGCATCACCTTCCCACTACATTGTGAAAACTGAGCAAAAGTATTTGCTGAAAATGTTAACTTTTTTTTAGCCTTCCTCTGCACAGTCTCCCCTCCCCCGGTCTCCTGATCCTTATTATATAGTGTTGTTCGAAACTGCATAATTTCACCCAGCGAAATATTTCATGGAATTCATGCATTTCATGAAATATTTCAAAGGCAAAATGTGAAATTTCGCCCATGAACCAGAGAAATTCACTGGTCACAGGCACAACCCACTATCTTAGTAGGACTTCTTCATTGTAACTGTTACTCTCGACTATTAGGGTATATGTATTAATCCACACTCACCTATTCCTGTCAATGATATGCAGCTGTATTATCTAATTACATGTTTTCAAGGTATAAAGCATGACTTCCCCATGTAATTGCTACTATTCTATAGTAAGGGTAAATTGGCATCTACGCACAACTATTTCTGTCAAGTGTTTTCAACTGTGTTGTAATTTGTATGTATATATGTCAGGACCTGGACTACCCTTTTCCTCTTTCCCACTGTACCCCTCCTCCAAGGTCGCACCGGGAGACAAACAGTTCTTGCTCAGTGTGCTTTTCCTGGTGAAACAATTTCATTAAATAAAATAAATAAATAAAATGTTGCCATGTGTCTAATGTCAGTGGCTCAGTAGGTAGCACACTCGCCTCTGAGGCCGGGAGATCAGAGGGCTGTGGGTTCAGTTCCCACATCTAGTACTTGGGTTCATTTCCCAGTACTGACATTGTAGTGCAGCATGAGAGGGGTGCTGCACTTCTGAGGTGCCGTCTTTCAGATAAGATGTTAAACCGAGGTCCCATCTACCTGGATTGGTGGTAGTTCAGGTGGATGTTAAAGATCCCATGCCACTTATCGAAAAGAGTAGGGGAATTTCCCCAGTGTCCTGGCCAAATTTCCCTCATTCACTATAAATACCACCAACAGCTTAATCTGGTTCAAAGTCAGTTGGCATTCATCTGTATCCCCCTCCCCCGGGTCGTGCCTGCAAATAGACAGGATTTGTCTAGTGCACTTACCCGGTCAACAAAAACTAAATAAATAAAAAAATAAATAATGCCCCCTCCACTCTGACCGCTCACCGGCCCAAGTGAAAAAATTCTTCTCCCTGGTGTGTAGTGGTCCTCCCCCCCCAGCCAATCATGGCCAAAATTGAATAAAGCCTTCCCCAGTTACCCTGAGTCATATCCTTCCCTCCTGACTCCTGACTGAGTCCCAAATCTGACCTTGTGTTAAAAAAAAATTATTAAATCCCCAACTCCCTGATGTCTAGTGGACCCCCCACCTTGGCATCAGAAAGCGCCACCCTGCCCCCTCAGTACCCCAATCAGGCCACCAGCACAGCTCTCCATTCATCTCGATGGCCAGCAGCCAATTGAGAGCACCAATGAATGAGTTTATGCTTGTATAAGCATGCGCGCATTCTGTCAGACAGGCAGTGCTCTCACTACACTCCAGTAGTAGTGAGAGTGCTGGCTGTCTGAATCTAATGAATTAGTGCATGCTGGTACAGGCAAGTGCTCATTCATCGAAATGCTCAGTCGGGCTGCCAGCCATGAAGGTGAGTGGAGGGCTGTGTCAGTGGCCCAATCTGATGCCAGGGTGGGGGGGTCCACTAGACATCAGGGAGTTGGGGATTTAATTATTTTTTTAACACAAGGTCAGACTCAGGACTCAGTGGGGAGTCAGGATATGATTCAGGGTAACTTGGGGGGGGCTTTATTTAATTTTGGCCGTGATTGGGCCGGGGGGGACCACTACACACCAGGGAGAATATTTTTTTTTTAATTTGGGCTGGTGAGCAGCCGGGGGAGGAGGTGGACCACTACAGATACCACTGGGAGATGCCCATTTGTGGTGGGCAAAATTGCAGTGAAAATTTTGCCATTTTATCACAATTTCATGAAAAATTTCATGCTGCAAAATTGCCAATTTCACAGCAGTTTTGCAGCCAAAATGTTTTATCACAACATCTCTATTATTATGCCACTTCTTGCCTTCCTCTTTTTCCTCCTGTACCTGAAGAAAGTCTGATCACTTTTTTTACCTCCTGTGTGATCCTCTCCATTGTTTGAGCCTTTGATGTCCTCACCTTCCTTCCTGCCTTGCTTTGTTTATCTAGATACATCTCCCTGTCCTCTGCTGTTTAGGTCTCCTTGAACTTCTGAAAAGCTGATTCTTTTCTGCCTTACCGCCTTAGCCATCTCCTTTGAGACCCTTGGTGGCCTCTTTCCCTTTTTACCCTTGCTTATTTCATTCAAACAATTTTCTGTTACCTTACGTATTCCATCATATATCATTTTCCATTGTGCATTCACTCCATTTGGCTATCCCCCCTTCAAGGTACTGACTAAGGCAGTCTCCCATTTCTTTAAAAACTGCTATCCTAATGTCCAACATCCTTGTCCAAGTGTATCTTTCTGTCCTGTCCAATCCGTATGCCAAACCACATGATACAATGATTGCTTGTACCCAGGGGGCTACCCACTGTAATGTCTATTATGCTGTCCCTGTTCATAAACACCAAATCCAGCAGTGACCTGTCTCTAGTGGGTTCTATAACTAGCAACCTAAGAAATATCCCTTGCTGAGAGTCCAGGAGGGCTCTTCTTCTAGTTTTGGCTATGGCACGAGTGTTCCAGTCTACATCTGGCAGATTAAAGTCCCCCATAGTCACTACTTCACCTTTGCTTGCCATTCTGCCAATGGCCTCCCTCAAACACTGTCTAACTCCTCCCTCTGTTGATGATCAGTATTCAACCGCCACACAGGTAAAGGCCCCATATCCTGTGCTATATTCACAAAGAGAGCAAAAAAATCTGCACGTGCAGAAAAAAGGCTTGCAAAACTGCCAAAATGCAAGTGCAGCATATTCACAGTCAAAATTTCAACAGGTGTGGAAAGTCACACAAAAAAAGGTGAGTTACGAAATTCCACAAGTGCAGAAAATATGCAAAATTTTTTCCACAAGTACAGAAATAATATAAAAGGCCCAGCAGACAGTATAACAGTGGTGATCCATATTAAGTTGAGCAGGAGACTTTGCAAATGTTTCAGCAGAACCAGCACTTCCAGCAAGGCAAGCAGCCAGACCCACAACTGAGACAACAGTAGCACCACCTGTACCAGCAGGACCTTGCACCCAGTGGCAATATGTATTTGTTGGTTGTGTCTCTTTCTGGGGTGTTTCATTCTCCTGCATCTGTACCACACACTTCTAGCTGTTACCACCTCTGCCTCTACTGCCTGTGGAGCTGCTTTATGGACTGTGCTGGGTCATGTGCTTCTGGTTTGTTGCCACGGAAAATGCTGTGGACTTTAATGTAAATCATGGAAAAATATGGAATATTAATTTGTGGTTTACATGAACCGTGGAATATTATTCCACAGTTTACATGAACTGCAGAATATTATTCCATGGTTTACATACTGTGGAAAATTATTCTATGGTTTACATGAACTGCAGAAAATTATTTTGCAGTTTACAGTGAAGAGTCAGTATTTAGCCAGCCCGACAGAACTATGGCACTACTACCTTTTGTGACCCTGATGACCCAGGATCGGGAATGAGCCTGGGAAGTTGGAGGGCTGTTCTGGGGGAAGAACACTGAGCATCCTATGGAGTGCTCTCCTCCTCCAGGGGGATGGTGGGGAAGTCACCAGAGATTGGGTAATCTCTCATGGTAACCTGCGGTGCAACAGCTGCGACTGATTACATTTGGGAGGTGTGTCAGGCATTTAGAATGCCAACCCAATGTCATTACACAACACGCCTACCAGGGAGGAAACAGAAAATGGAGTTTCTACTGACACACAATGATGGCTGTCACCGCGTTGCATATCCCATGCCATCGACCAGGCTCTTGATCCCATTCTATCGTTCAGTTTCTATCAGTGAAAGGGCCCCCCTCATCAGCAACCTCATCTCTGGGGGGTAAGCTGGGGGTGTTTGGGAGTGAGATATGTCCCAGGATGTGTGGCATGGTTGAGTGTGTGTGTAGATCAGACCAACGGGTACCGGCAGATGAGGACATAAAGCATGATAAACAGAAAAAAAAATAAAGAGTCAGCAGAAATTGTAAGTAAAACAAATCTGCAGTTTACATTGACTCTGACCAAGGAAAAGCAGTCCATAGATGATACAAACTTCAGTTATTCCATGGATCATATAAACACAGAAAAACTATACCACAGTTTATATAAAATTCCACAGAAAGTTTTGGGAATTCTGTAGAATTTCAAAACTAAATTTTTTACTTTCTAATACTAAGAACTCATGAGTTAATTGACAACTTTCTCTGGTTTGTAGGTCCCAGCCCCAAAACTAACATTTTCCCCCTACCTGGGTGCTGAGGGAGGGTTGCTGACTGCTTCTGAAGCCCCCAACTGCTGCTGCAGAATCTCCACAGAAACAGGAAACTAATGCCACATAAGTTCTGTGACAACAAGGGGAGTTGCCACAGAATTTAGACCCAGACTGTTGCAGAAAAAACAGGGCTTTTGCTATTTTTGTTGTAACAACTAACACTACTATACAACCCACAGGTTTGCTGTTGCTTGGTGCCTGAACCCCCACTATGATTGTTTCCCAATTGCTAGTACACTACCTTTTGCTCAGGGTGAGTTACACCTCACACTCCCTGGTGCAGCATGTGTGCAACATTTTTTCCACAACTGTGGGAAAACAGTGGCTGAAAATAGCCTTTAAGAGAATATGCCATACTTTTCAATAGTATTTCTATGTGCAGAAATGTTCACAGCTATGTTTTTCTGCAGCCTACAGTGTATTTTTTTCTGCAGCTGTGGGGGTTTTGTATATATGGCACAAGGCAATTACCCCTTTTTCTGCAACTGTGCAAATTGTGTGGCCTTGCACATTTTTTCACCTTCAAAGTGTTTTGTGAATCCTGCCCTTCCCCCATCTCAAAGCCAATCCATGAAATCTCAAGCCTTACTTATCCTTGCTATGATATTGTATCTTTGTGGCCTTCATACCTTTTTGGGAAAAAAAAGGGCAGGAAAGATTTTTGATTTTTAACAGTGGCTGATGTGTTTTTTTAAGTAAAGTAGTGACCCAATTTGTGGCAGTTTTAGCAAAACAATGCTGCAATTTGTGGCAGTTTTCATGCAACAGTGCTGATAGTTGCATAAAAATTGCTGCAATTTGCGACAATTTAGCAAAAATAGTGCTGCAAATTGCAAAACTACCAATGGCCAATGTAGAAAAGCATATTTCCCGCAACTATTTTTTAAATACTAAGGCCAGAATCATATTCCTTGGACCCCAATTAGGTAAACACAACTGTTGGTGTTTACCAAGAGGCAGTTTACCATGAATAACAGCATTTTCCCCCATCACTAACTGAAAACAAGATGGTGGTAACATGACACTACTTATACCATCTGAGGCAGTAAAAAGTGCTTTTGTGACAGTAAAACCTGCTTTTGCACAGCACATATATTTTTTTCCCTTAGGCTAGAATGGGAAACTTAAAACTTTAATAACTTTTGAACAGATTAATATTTTTTCACCAGACCTCCAAAAGGCACATCAGTGACTCAGACCCCATATACCCTAACAATTTCAGACCAGACCCCTCAAATCATTTCAGACTTGTGGATGAGCAAATAATTCACACATAAATGGTAATTTTCATATTTTTTGACACTGCAGCTCTGCAACCGCACATCTGACCAGAATGAAACTTGCCAGGTCTGGAGATCTGTGGTATCAGATAGTGCATGGAAAGGTTTAGGCACATTGGTAATATGGTTGCAAAGTTATTAAAGTGCAACATTTGGGGTTTAACATAGAAGTGGCTGGGCAACCTTGACTATGCTGGCACTACTGTGCAGTATGATATATATATATATATATATATATATATATATATATATGTATATCTATACACACACAGATAAGCCCTCCAGGATGAAGCACAGTGTCACAGGTTTACTGCATGACAAAAGGGATTAACCCCATTGAAACTGAATTGTTTATGGCAATAACTCTACTGCAGAATTCTGCAGTGCCTTCATCCTGTGGTGTATATATATATATATATATATATATATATATATATATATATATATACACACACACACACTAAAACTAGTGAGCACAAGGCAGGTGGTGTTCTCGGTAAATGAGTATGAACCTCAAAACACTGAATCGGGCACTCACCAGCCAATGATTCATGACTCCACCAGTTTAATAAAGACTGATTTTTTTATTAGTGAAAAATGTCCATCGCAGGGTCAAATATTTGACATATTTCAGATCCTTGTGGACCCTTTGCCAAAAGCTTTTGAACCCATAAACTCACAGTGTTTAAATACCCGTCCTCAAATATGTCATTGTGACATCATTCCAAACATCTCACAACTATTGGTACCACCACATCACCAGATCGTACATCTCTTTAATGTTTAAAAAACCTATAAATATAAATACATAATGTGTTCAAAACCCACTCATAACAAATCCATATAATAGGCAATGCATTGAAATATAGGGAAGGTGGGAAGGTGAGATGAATGGGGAAAAGTAAAAGGATCAGCGAACAATATTAATGCATATTTAAAATACAGGTTCTTACTCCTGTTAACATAAATACTGCCTAAAAAACTCAGTGCTCAAATACCTAAGACCTATAACTGCATGATAATTTATCTCTGTTCAAAATATGGTTTCAGATCAAATCCTGTCTTCAGTCCTGGACTTGCTGTGACTCGTAACTTAACTACCCAAAATGTTTCTCTTAAAAGTAACAGGTTATTGAAGTTGTCACCTCTCAGATTTTTTCTGACTTTGTCAATAATGCTAAACTTGAAACACTGGTGGTGACATTTCATTATTCAGTGCAAAAAGGCGATTTTGCACAACAATTGCAAAATCACTTTCCAACTCCAATTAACAAAATAACAGTGCCAGTGTTCATGAGGTGGGGCCCCGAAAAGGCTATATTAAAAATTTAGTGAAAAAATCTAATAAATGGCAAAATTACAAACATTATACGGCATTTATCTTAATTCCTCAGCTCACAGTTCAGCTTTGAAGAGTGCAGACATGTCTCAATCCACAAAAGATGACAGCCTATGACCTCTGGTGGTAAGTATAGGGTAAGAAGGGTGTGTGGGGTGGTGGGTGTTCTTTGGGAGGTTTGGGATGGGGAGGGGGAAGGTAGGGACGATGAGGGACCATTTCCTTTTTTTCAGGTTAAAAAAAAAAGACGTAGGGGGACTGTTTTCTTTTTACAGTATAAAATCATCCCCAAGGAAAACTCCACCCCTCACTCGCTTCAGGGGTGAGGCACGAGTGTTATGACTGGAAACCCTAACATCATATTTCCCTACTTTTGTCACTGTATCCTAAACCCTAACTGATGCATTAACTCAGTTTTTTCACTATTCAGGCTGCACATCAGACTGGAATGAAACTTGGGCACTTGCAGAGATCTCCCCACGTGACTGTGCATGCAACATTTCATGCAAATTTATTGAATGGTTGCAAAGTTATTAAAGTGCAAAAATTGGGGGGTAACATTAAAGTGTCTACTTAACCTCAAATATAGTAGGGCTACTGCACCACTAGATATATACATAATAGTGGTGCTACTTTTCAGTGACATAGTAATTGTGTGTATAAATAAATTTATACACACTGTTACCCAGATAAATGGATTTATCACACTCTATTTCTCTCCACACCAATTGCATATATAAAATAGAGAATAATATATGGGGTGGCATGTGTAACAAGATTTTACACACATCTGAGTTATGGGATGCTACATAAATGCCCTCGGGGGTTTGTGAAAAGCATCCCACAACGAGGGTGCATGTAAAATCAAGTTTACGCACGCCATCCCATATTTTATTTTTATAATTGCTGGCATGCACTTTTTTGCCTCAGCAATTATACTAAATAAAATAAGCAGACAAGAAAGCAAACAGGTTGTGTTCAGGCAGCTGTGGAGCAGTCAGGTTTCTGCGTGGTCCGCAAGTTACAGTGCACCACTTGTTCAAGGCATAAAGAAGTGGGCTTTTCATTTAAAGCATTAACTATTTGTCTGATCTTTTAATTTATTTTCAAACTGACTGCAGAGCGGTGGTTGCGGTGAGCTGTCATATGCCTTGTGGCCAGGAACTCTAGCGCATGTCATGTTTCCCTTTTGTTTTGTTTTTTGTTTCAGGGTCAGAGACTTTTCTTTTTCTGATAAAAATAAACTTACTGTCAAGTTCAAGGGGCAGTGAAGTCTGTGGTCATAGAGGATTGTGACAGGTAAGGCACAGCGAAGGAAAATCAGCGACTGCCGCATGTGTGGTCCAAGGGAAACCCGGCGCGTGTTTGCCATTATAACCAGCTGGTTATAATGCCAAATTATAACTGGGTTTCCCTATAGGTTATTTTCTAGAACAAATACTTTCTTAAATATATGGAAGCATTATTAGAATAATGATTTATCCTATTATGTCATGTCCAGCTAAGAATATGTACAGGATGGCAGCAGGGAAATTAGCTCCCATGGTTGCAGCACTTGGTATTATTCAAGATGCTTTACATAAATATCTGTTTGTCTTTGAATATACTGCTTATTTTATGTTAACGTCCTTGCCATTCTGCATGTACTCTTGAATTGTTGGAACAGCATTCTTGCAAGTTTTATGTTTTATTGGGATGTTTCAATTATTTTTGTCCTCAGCCATCCACCTCTGAAACTGCAACTTTGAAAGCAGATATAACCAAAAGAAGCATGGCAACCCCTATATTTCTTTCTGTTTCTATATTCATAACCATATTCTATATCTATCCAAATGCGTTATGATAATGGCATGGGTTTGAAAAGGATTTATGTATAAAAACATAGAAATATTTCCCCTTTTTTGGGGAATATCTGTTCAAGAGGGTTTCATGGTGTTGGAAATTTACTCTATTTTTGCATTTGTGGAAAAAATGAAGTAAGTATCATGACAAATGATGTGTCCTTGTTTCACATTTTCTTTCACACTCATGTTGGCATCTAAAATATTGATGTTACAAGAACATAACACAATCTGACTGCTTCCAGATTTTTCCCTTAAAGAGAGAATAAGTCTCACCAATGTAACTTAAAAACAAACATGGCAACCCATGATTTTTGTTGTGGATTTTAAATGTTTAGATGACCATCATATACTGGGCAAAAAATTATGACTTTGACATGGGGCTGCTGAAAACAGCAGAGAACATCCCTAAATGATGTACGCAAGGACAGACAGGTGTATATGTGTGTGTGTGTGTGTGTGTGTGTGTGTGTGTGTGTGTGTGTGTGTGTGTGTGTGTGTTTCTTTAGGATTGGAAACTGCATAATCTAAACAGTTATATCTAATAAGAACTTTGGCTTTTTTATTGAGATTCACCACTCAATCTGATAAACCACTTTTTAAGCCATAAATTTCAATTCTTCACAATCATGTACACCCACATAATTTAAAAACTAACTGTGTCTTAAAGGAGTTTTCTTACACTGCAATTAGTAGTTAGTTGAAATATTTGGGTAGTTGATATGTAGGTTGTACTACACATTCCCTACTCCTTATCATATTGATGCCTACTCTTTATTCCCTGACTGAATTCTATACAGCATTATAATTTCCATTAAGACTGATTTGTAGCACAATAAACCTGCATTTCATTGATGGTTATCCCAATTTGATTCTTTGCTGCATTATGTGGAGATCCTGGCACACTAGCATAAGGCAAAAGAGAAGACTGAGGTTTCACCTACAGATCATCTGTGTCTTTTTCCTGCTTTCCTTCATTTGTGTTAGTGGGATCAGATCGGAGAGTCTGCCAAGCTGATGCATCATGGAGTGGAACACAGCCAACTTGTATAGGTAATCCTTTAACAACAAAACAATGAACTCCTGCTGTTTTATTGCCTTTAATCATTGATCTTTTTTAATATTTCTGAAGTTTTCCAAGAGCCATACAAATTTTAAAAACAAAACCATTTACCTCTTGACATTTTAAAAGTATGTGGGTGTGTGTGTGTGTGTGTGTGTGTATATATATATATATATATATATATATATATATATATATAAATATTTAACAAAAACTTCATTTAATACATAGTTGGGATTCTAGACATAGGTCTTTCACCAAAGTGATGCAGGTCAAGAAATTGGATGTTAGGGTTTGAAACTGTTATACCCCTACCCACCAAATCCTACCATTCAAACTGCACCCCACCCTCCACACACCAGCAAAGCATCAGGGTGTGACTTAGGGTCATGGGCCCCACCCCACCCCCCACTCAATCCTACCATCACAGCACCCCCACCCTCCACACATTAACAAGTGTCGGAGTGTGCCTTAGGGTCATGGGCCCTAATGTTCATCCCATTCCAGCTGTAAGAAACTGTCATGATACAATATAGGAGATTTGGGTGAGAATTAGGGCCCATGACCCTAAGGCACATCCCAATGCTTGTTGGTGTATGAAGGGTGGAGGTGGTGTTTCGATGGTAGGGTTGAGAGGGGTGGGACACATGACCTAAAGTCACACTCTGATGCTTGTTGGTGTGTGGATGGTGGAGGTGTGGTTTCAATGGTAGGGTTTGGTGGTGGAGGGGTATAACAGTTGTAAACCCTAACATACAATTTCCTGACCTGTATCACTTTGGTTGAAGACTTATATCTATAATCTTAACTTTGTTGTTTTTTTTTTGAAATTGTAATTTTATTTATTTTTCCTTTTTTTATATTCCAACCCTCTATACATCTAAATTAACACTTATGACCGTTAATAAATCAGGAACATACTCTCAAATATTAATTAAGTCATAATGGCAGTGTAGTTTCCCACATTCTACATGACAAGTCTGGTTGGAGGCTAAAGTAAGCCCAAAATAATATATCTCTAGTCTCTTCGCTGCGAACAGAACATAAATATATACATCTAGTAAACAATGAACTTTAGACAGACCTACACAAACAAAAACTTATACATGCTAAAGCAACAAGACTACAATAATCCCCCTCCCCCTCAAATGTCACTTCCCTCACCCCTCACCCCCCTCCCAGCAGCAGCATTCTCCTGTTACAATTACATTCAGGTGAAGTCTAAAATAAAGGAAAGGTTCAATGGCTGACAATTAAAATAAGGATATAGCAGGCAGATATCACTGGGTGGAGGTCATGGGATAGATCTAGTATCCTAGGGAGTCTCTGGCTAATAACTCTATGATGGAAATTCCCTCTTGTGTACTAAGGAACTCTAGGTAAGGTAGCCATCTCACTTTGTGTAGTTCCTGCTGAAAGAGCAGGTTAGCAGTCATTTGTTCCATACCCCTGATCTGCTTACAGCCTGCCAACCAAAGATCTTTTGTGGGGGGGGGGTTTGTCAGTCAGCCACAACTTAGTTATGGCTTTGTGGGCTGCTGCAACCAATATAGGGACCAAGTACTGAGCTTTATGGCCCTTCAGCCCTGGTGGGGGTTCTCCCAATATCAAGTAATGGGGATACTCAGGAACCTGAACCTGCAAAAGAGATGTCACCTAACTTTGTTTTAAACAACATTTTTGTTAATTAATGTCCCTACTTTTTGAGATAGTATAATAGTATCCCGGTTTTGTGAGTTCTTTTATATCTTTTTGCTGCAAATTTTCAACATGGCCTTTCTGGGACCCTGTCTCATGAACACTGACACTTTTATTTCATTGCTCAGTCCCAAAAGGTGATTTTGAGCAGCAACTGCACCATTTCGTGCCACTGCTGCGTAAACACATTTTGAGCAGGATGTGAGAAATGACAGGTGTATTGTTCATGAGGTGGTGTGAAAAACTGGCAATGTTGAATATTTGGAGTGAAAATATTAAAAGTTATTTATTTATTTGTATTTTGGATGATACCTTTGAGCAGAGGGCTCTTTTACAAAGGTTCCACATCAAGGCAATAAGGACAATAGGGTGCAAAACATAACATGATCATTACAATGGAACTTACAAAAAAAGACAAGTAAGGTTACATTAATAGCAGCCAAAGGCATTGCCAAGGAATTGTGTTGCGAATTAATTATACAGTACAAGTCATAAGTGGCTCAGTGAAGCTTTGTTAGGAGAGGGTTAGAGGGAAAAGTGAAAGAAGAGTGGTGGTGAGGGGGTGGTATGGGAGAGAGAGAAGGAGGGGGGAGAAATAGGGAGGACATTGCTTTGGGTATGTGGTAGATGGGAAATAGCAAGGGAGGAGGAATGGGGGATGAAAAGGAAGAGGATACAGATTCATCCTGTAGCCAGCAATGGGGGGATAGGAGAGGAAGAGGAGCTGAGGCAGTGAGGAGGGATGCTTGAGGGTTGTATGCCTGGATGGGATTGTAAGAAGCAATCACAGAAGGTACTAGCCATGAGGTGTTGACGTAGTTTACATTTAAAAGCACCAATCGTGGCAATGTTGGAGATTTCTGTAGGTAGCAAGTTGAACCAGGTGTAGGCTTTGACAAGGTCAGAACACTGAGCTTGAGAGGTCTGGCAGTGAGGTATTGTAAAGGTCAGACTGTCCGATCTTTTAGTTATGTGGTGGACACACTGCAGGGTCAGTATTGATTGGACTCCAGGCGGCATAAGGCCCAGTGATGTCTTCTTAGCTAGGATGCAGGTCTGGTACTTTAGCCTGCCGGATAAATGGAGCCAGTTAGCCTGCTCATAAATGTCACATGTGTGAGAAAGGTGGGCAGCTGAAATACAGAGTCTACATGCCTTATTAAGGGCTACAGCTATGAACTGGAGTGCAGTATCAGTAGAGGATCCATGGATAATGAGCCCATAGTCAATAGTTGAGATAACAGAGCTCTGGATAGCGAGGTTCAAGGCTTCAGCCGTTAGGCAATGTTTATGCTTGTATAGTAGCCCTGTGTGGGAGTTCACAGTTTTAGCGATATTGTCAATGTGTTTTGTGTATGATAGGGAGCAATCAAGGGTCAGGACCAGATATTTAAACATATCCACCTGCTCAAGGGCGATGCCTTCATGGTTGTTAATTATGAGCTCATGGTCCTTGTACTTGTGAGTTCCATGGAACAACATTGTTTTAGTTTTTTTGTGGATAAGGATGAGTTAATGTGAGCAAAACCAGTCTTCCACGTCTGTGAAACTTTTCTGTAGTTGAGACTGAAGGGAGGTGGGGTCAGTGTGGCAATTGAAGATTACTGCATCGTCTGCATACAGTAACATTCTGTCATGGCAGAAGGCAGGGAGATTCTTCAGGAAGATGCTGAATAACAAGGGACCCAGGATAGAGCCTTGGTGTACTCCAGAGTGGATTGGTAGGGATGACGAGAAGGAATTCACCAATCCTGACCTGTTGGGTCCGGTTACTAAGGTAGCTTTGAAACCAGAGGGTAGTTTCACTTGAAAGACCGAGGAGAATGGAGTGACTGACAGTGTCAAATGCCTTAGTAAAGGTCAATAAAAGAGGCACCAACCAACTGGCCCTGATCAAGTGCATGATGGATATGTGTGGTGATTTCAAGGAGTGCCGTGGTAGTGCTGTACCCTTTGCAGAAGCCATGCTGCTGGGAACATTGCAGGGTGTATTTTACAAGGTACTCCATGAGCTGATCAGCTACTATCCATTCCAATGTTTTGCATAGAGGGGGGAGAAAGGATATAGGCCTGTAGTTGTTCGTGAGAGTCTTGTCATCGCTTTTATGGATTGGGGTCACCACTGCCAGTTTCCACTTTTTGGGGAACTGGGAGAGCATGAGGGAACAGTTGAGGATTTTGGTTAGTGGGAGCAGGACTTTGTCAGTGGTGAGGGCAAGAAGTTTCATATCCGGTGAATTGCGACTGACTCTAGACTCTCCAAGCCCTTTAAGAATGTGTTTTTTAGCTAGGTATGTGGCACGTTACGCATGTGCGTTGTGAAATTTCAATGACCACACATAACTTGGTTATTTTTGGGTATTTTTGCACCACAGTTTCCACGTGGCCTTTTTGTGACCCACCTAATTAACAGTGGCACTGTAATTTTGTTAGTACATCCCTAAAGTTGATTTCACACAGTGACTGTACCATTCTGTGCTAGAACTGCGAAAACACAAAAAAACTGGCAAAGTTACAAATCTGTGTAAACACTGCACAACACACAATCATAACGCAGTCATTTTGGGGAAATTTTTGCACCAAATTTTCAACATGAGATTTTTGGGACCTCCCTTGGCACTGTCATTTCATTAAACAGTCCAGAAAGGTATTTCCAAGTATGGACCACAAAATCACCTTTTGGGACCGAATAACGAAATGACAGTGACAGTGATTATGAGGTGGGGTGCAAAGAACCCCATGTTGAAAATTTAGGGAACAAATTTCTAAAAATGGCTGAGATATCAACCTAAATTGAAAACCCCATAGAGAGCCATGATACGAGCCCACCTTGATTCCTCAATTTGAGGTTGGGCTTTGAAGAGTGTAGGCATGTCCTGGTCAAGAGAAGATTGCTGTTCCCAACTTCCAGATGTAAGTATGGGTAAGGGGTGTGTGTGCTCAGTGGGAGGGTGTGGATGGGGGAGGGGGGACTGGGGACATGAAGAGGGACCGTTTTCTTTGTCGCAGGTTTAAAAAATAATAATATCGGGGACAGTGTTCTTTATTAACAGGAAAATAAGGACAATTAAAAGTAAATGTGGACACACTGGGGTAGGCTCCAAGTGTGCCACATGAGTTGGGGGGATGCATAATGCTGACAGGGGGACTGGGCACCCCATCGGCAATGGAAGTTGGCTTGGGGGAGACATCCAACACCGGGAATCGGCATCCTGGTGTCAGAAAAATATTAATTTAATTATTTGGGCACACTGGGGATGGGCTCCCCAGTGTGTAACAGTAGTGGAGAGGAGCGTAAATGATGACCTGGGGATTGTGCACCCCATGTCGGTGAAAGTGAGCACTTCAATGCAGAATTCTGCATCGAAAATGGCAGAATGCAGGATTCTGCATTGACTAATGATGTTGTGGAACTGTTTCTTTTTTTTAGGTGAAAAAAACAGATTTCTAGGACACTGGGAGTGGCTCCCCAGTATCCCATAATTGTCTTGGGGTTGGGGGTAGTGACCTGCATCTGTACCCTTCAGCAGGAGACTTTGGCATACAATTCTACACCGGACAGCTGCTCTGACATAGAATTGTATGCACATTACTAAACTTCGCATACAATCCTACGGCAGAGCGTTGCTCTGATATAGAATCCTATGCCACCAGGAACATATATATATATCCCATAAGATATAATGGGAAAAATAACATTGAATCACTTTTGAACAGATTAATATTTTTTTCACTAAACTTACAAAGGGCACATCTGTGAGGCCAAAGTGTTCTAGTCTGAAAATGTCATGCCTGTAGCTACAGCTGATTGTGAAATAGAGGTTGACAAAAAAACAGCTAAAACCATAAAAATCTCTTTTCTTTAACACTCTGTATCTCACAAACCACACAAGGGATTCAAACCAAATGTGGCACATCAATAGACCTATCCCGTCCAATGATGCATGCACAATTTAACACTACATAGCTGAACTACTGTGCAGCTATAATATATATATATATATATATATATATATATATATATATATATAGATAGATAGATCGATAGATAGATAGATAGATACAGAAAATAGTGGCACTACCATGACACTATACAGAACAAGTCACATTAAACAGTTCCTCCAACTCACTGGTTTAGCACTTTTTAATGAGTTGCTTATTGTGTGCACTGCTCACTGCACTGCTATAATAAAAGTTTCCTAGTGGCTTGTCTGGAGATAACTTTCAATTTCAACTTACTTTGCAGCTCTCTGGAAACTTTTAACAATGCAGTGCAATGATCAGTGCAGGCATTAAGCAACCCATAAAAACTGAGTTTTACTACCGCAGTGTGTAGTAGAAATCTGCCTAATCCCATTTACAGTCATGTACATTTGACATTTATTTTGGGGAAAAGAGAATGCAGGCACCTGAGTTCCTTACCGGAGAGCTCAACCACTGATTGCCACTGTCCCAACAGTAGTTTGTGGCTCCTAAGAACTGAGCTACATACAGTATTGTACTGCAGCTGTCCAGACTACTTCCCAGAACTCACAGTCTGCATTACAGGAGTAATGTCGGGTCGTGCCTGAAAATAGTCACCTGCTGGCTAGCGCACCTACCCGGTAAACAAAAACGAAATAAATAATAAATAAAATGTAAACTTTGTTTTTTAGATGCTAAAGTTAATTGTTTTCTAACTGCAGTAATCTTAATTCACCTCCATATTTCACCTTTAAACCACAGATAGTGCAGGCTGCACTTTCAGTTTTCCAACCCCCCCCCCATGCAAATGTGGTTTATTCACCACTAAGCTGGACATACTGTACTGTATGCTGAAACAGAAAAGCTTTCTACTGTACCAGCTAACTTCTTCTTGACAATTTCAAATATAAGTACCAGTGTGCTGTTTTATTCAAACCCTGCTTTTGCTCTTACTTACAACCACCAATCTGGGATGCTGGTGGCAATCATTCCCTTTCACTTTCCTCCACACTGAGTATCTACCATTTTTTTGGGAGGGGACAGGAGAGGTGCTGATCCATGATGGTGTTTATGGAAATATCTAGTAGCGCTACACATTCTAAAAACTTCTGTACTGTATGTTAGTACAGAGTCAGGAAGGGGAGCCAGGAAGGATGAGAGCACCAAAAATAAAACAACGGTCAGGCAAGCAAGTGGGCGACAGAGGGCAAGCAGTCCAGTCTGCTCTGTAACTCTATTGTAAATTAAACTAAAGCTAAAGAAAAGTAAAACAAAGTTTATTAAATAAAGTTAAATAAATTCTCCACCTCGTCTACCTGTTATGTTTCTTATGAACAGGGTTTACTGTACAGTACAGTACTGTACAGTAAGCGAGAGGCAATATGATGGATTCTGCAGTACTGGAATTATGTACAACACAGTACTGCACTGTATCTGCATCTGAAAATGCATAACATGACAATTGGAGTGGGAGCTGAAGCAAATTTACTGTGGCTGGAAGGGCATTGCATGTGAGCTGATGAGTAGTTGAAAAGGAGTTTGCTTTTTAAGAATTTAGAATTACTACTCATTAGCAGCACAAAAAACAATTACAGAACTGTGAGCTTGAGGAACAGTTTAATCTGACTTGTACTGTAGTTAAGGTTGAGCATAAGTTTCTATGTTAAACCTGAAATTTTGCACTTCAATACCTTTCCAAGTGTTCAATGAATTTGCACGTAATGTTGCATGCGTGGTCTTCATGAGTAGAGCTCTTGATGTGTCAAGTTTCATTCTGGTCGGATTTGCGGATTCAGAGATCTAGATAGTGACAAAACCAAAAAATGTGCCACTTTATGCAGTTTTTTTTTCTCATTGTGCTGTGCAGAGACAGTGTGGAACTGTGGTCTGAAATTTTATGGTAGAAAGAGCTTCAGCCACAGAACAGGCCGGCATTGATTTGGTGAAAAAATATGAACCAGTTTCAAAGTTATAGCATTTTTAAGTTACCATTATTTTCAGTGGGAGTTTTATTTTTCAGGATAATTGCAGGGAATGAACAAGGATCTTTTTTTGTGAGGGGGCATTCCTTGTTCTCCAGGGGGTGTTTCTTGCACACCAGAAAAATTTCCTTATTCATTAGCCAGCATCTTGTTTTTTCATTTCCCCCTGAAAAAAGTATCATAACTCTGCCCAGGGACATCTGTTTCACACATTAATGTGTGATTTATGTTCATCAGGAGTTGATGAGCTGTGCAGTGTGATTTTGGGAGTCTGTATGACCCCAGAAATTTTTATTTTAACTATCTAAATCCTTATTCACCACTTGCTAAATTCCTTTTTCGACATCCTTATTCATCAGTTGTGAACAAGGAAATCGACTGATGAACAAGGATTCCCAGTCTGGCCATCTGGTCATGAAATTTTCATGACCAGATGGACAGACCAGAGAGCCTTGTTCGACAGCCAATTTCCTTGTTTGCCTTGATGGATGAGGATTTTGAAAAAGGAATTCGGCTCGTGAACAAGGATTCCCATCTGGCCAACTGGTCATGAAAATTTCTTGACCAGATGGCCAGACAAGGAATACTTGTTCAACAGCTGATTTCCTTGTTTGCCAGTGATGAAAAAGGCTAGCAAAAGAGGAAAAGAAATGGTGAGCAAGGATTGTTTTTCGATCATCTCATCTCCTGAAAAAAAGGTGTTGCTGGGCCATCTGGTCCAGAAAAATTTATTTTAACTTTGTTTTCCCCTGTTATGCCTTGGTGTCTAGTGACACCCCCACCCTCAATCCCCATAACTTTATTTTTTTCTCTTTTAATTCCCCATTTTTTCCCTCATGGGTGTCATGTATGTATATATCTATATCTATATCTATATCTATATCTATATCTATATCTATATCTATATATATACATCCATATTTAAAATGTATTTATTTATATTTTTATTCATTGTATGCCCACCCACTTCTTTCTTTGGGGGTACATATCCTTTTTCATGAAGGCAAACTCCTTTCCTTGCTGCGTAATGGCATCCCCCGCCATCTGATTTCTGTGCCTGTTATTAAACTTATTTTCCATGGTGTCTAGTGGCCCCCCACCCTCCAATCCCAGTCCCTCTTGTTTGTATAATTTCCCTGGTGTCTAGAGTCCCCTCCATGATTGCTGTCCCCAAGTTGTTTGTATAGTTTCCCATATCTGAGCTTGTAATAAAATGTCCGTTTTGCTCTCAGCTTTCCCTAAAACTTAGCTGCCAAAGGGGACTCAATATGATGGGAAGATGCACATTGCTGTATGACAAGGGAAACATGAATGACACAGCCGCACGAATGCTTGAAAGGGAACCTCTCTATCTCTTCCCTTCTTTGTACCCTGTGACACAGTGTTCTATACAAAGTGCATAAAATATACAGAGTAGTGGGATCAGGGAAATAAACTACCATATATCTGTCTTGATGTCATGTGACAATTTCTTTTTTTTTTTAAGTCAAAACAGTGGCTCAGCTGAGAGAAATAAATGAGAGACAGGGATTCAGCTAATCACTGACAGCTGAGGGGTCACTACATAGCTAAGCTTGCAATACAGTTTATAATGGTTCTGTCACTTAATGGAACAAATAAGCAACCTCCACTCCCAATGCCATAATGACAAATGTGGGCAACACAGCAAATAAGTCATAAACCACTACAAAACCCCATTTCTAAGCTGCAGTAATACTCATGGCACACTTAACAAAAAAAAACAAAAAAACTGTATACTGTGTTTCAAACAGTATAAATGGAGTTCACAAAGTAAAGTAATTGAGTGCCTGACTGGTAGTAATGTCCCATTGGATGTTCCTCTTGTGCAACCTGTCATAAAAGATATATAAGGATATTAATGAAAAGCCTGACCAGAATGCAGCCTTCCCCCCAGAGCATGTCATGAGGGGCAAGTACCCACAACAGAATCCCTGGTGTCTAGTGGATCCCCACCAAAGTCCATATTTCCATGCAATAAAGAAAACTGTTCCTCAATGTTGCTGGGTTTTTTTCTGTTTTGTTTTAACCTGAAAAAAAAAACAGTCCTTCACCAATCGTATCTGTCCTCCACCCAAACCTCCCATTCAGCATCCACCACACTTCACCACCTCAGTCTCTCACACACTCCCTCACTTACCTGAACTGGTCCCAGAGTGAAGACCCACACCATTATGGGACACACATCTTGCTGACGGAACCACCAACTGCAATATGGCAAAGTGAGGTAACTGCAGTTAAAGGTATTGTATTTCTATGGAGCTTTCAACTTTGGTGCATAATTTTCTAATTTTTCAAGATTTTGACACAAAACTTTCAAGATATCCTTCTTATCACGCCACTTCATGAACAAGTATAGCCAAAATTTTGAAGTCCTGCCCGAAATGCGATTTTGTGGTCGGTAGGCGAAATCATCTTTTTGGGTGGGATTTCAACATTTTGACCATACATGTTCTTGAGATGGGATAATAAGAAGGGTATGTTAAAAATTTGGGGTTAAAATATGTTAAAATGGAAAAGTTGTGTGCATCTGTTGACATTTCACTATGCTTCCTTGCAACATTTGTAATTTTCAATATTTTTACCCCAAATTTTCAACATAGCCTATTCTTTACAACACCTCATGAAAGTGACAGCTGTCATTTTTCAAATGTTGCCTAAAATGTATTTTTGTACCTCTGGTGTGGAATGATCCTACGGTGGCATGGAATGATGTTTTGGTGGGGAGTTGACCATTTTTATTACTGGGTTCATGAGGTGGGGTAATGAGTAGGCTATGTTGATAATTTGGTTGCTGTTGCAGCACAAATAGAAGTGCAGGGCCTGGAGGGCCTTATGCTTCCACATAAACATACATATACACCAATGGAGGGATGAGAATGCAGGGCCTGGAGGGCTGAGCTCTCAGTGACACAAATAATAATACAATATCACTAACTGAAATAGTATGGCTGTATGGCAATGTAGGGCCCAGAGAGCCCTACACTTCAACAGGAAAATAAGGATAAAATATACCATCATAAAAAGTAAGGACATTCTTTGTAAAAAAAAAACTGTGTTAATGTAACATTTACGGTTCAGGCTAAAGCAACAAAAGTAGGGAAATGTGGCTTTAGGGTTTCCAACTCTAAAAACCCAATGCCACCCCTAAAGCAAATCAGAGGTGGAGTCTTCCTAGAGGTTGTCAGCCCTAAAGCTCACCTCATTCTATATACTCCAGAAAGATACACACCTAATGTGGTGAGCTTTAGGATTGACAACCACTGGAAGACTCTGCCCCTGTTTTGCTTTAAGGGAGGCATTAGGGTTTCAGGGTTGGGAACTCTAAAGCCAAATTTCTCTACTTTCGTCACTTTAGCCTGAGCCCTAAATGTTCCATTAATGCAGTTTTTTCAAGAATATAAATATGCATTAATGCAGTTGTTTGCATAGAATCTCTCTCTCTCTCTCCCTCTCTCTACACATATATATATATATATAAATATATATATATATATATATATATTACAAAAAACTCTGTTAATGCATTAGTTAGGGTTGCTTCCACAGCAATAATAGTTTGAAATTCAGTGTTACGGGTTAACACCCACCACCACCCTCCACCACCCCATCCTCAAACCCCTAACTACGATTCCCCCCAAACACAGACACATGCAAGGAGTACAAGAGACTTCCATCATCATGATGCAGCAACTGTATGAGTTCTGCTGCCATCAGAGTGCAGTAACATTCGAAGCTAGCCATAACATGCTGCTAATAGTATTTTGAGTTAACACAGCTGTATTACAACATGTGATGGTGCTAGTTTCATATTCGAGCAGTATGTGAAAAGTACTATGTATGTGTCAGGTGTACATGTACTGCTTCCACATGCCTATGTGGTGGCAGCGATACCTGCAGCAAGCCAATAGTTGAATTATGACAGATAAAAAGCAATATTTAGAATGTTTGTGCAGACTAAGTTTCACTGTATGAAAAAGATATGCCAGCAAAAAATGTGTCATCATACTGTGCTGGCACTATAGGGTCGATCAAACTGTATGTGTTTTTCATTACATAGTGGCATGTGAAAGGAGTACAGTGTTCTGATTATTGTGCTTACAGATGTGACTGACTGGAATAGTGTCTTACAATCTTGCATGTGTCTTGCATGTGTGTGTGGGTAGGAATGGGGTGGGGGGAATGTGTACTTAGGAGTCTGAGGATGGGGTCGTGTGGGTGGGGTGGTGGGGTGTTAACCCTAACACCAAATTTCCAAACTTTTGTCGCTGTGGAAACAGCCCTAACTGATGCATTAATAGAGTTTTTTACAATGAATTTCCATTCTTTTTTGAGAAAGTGTAATATGAATAGTAAATGGTCTGTGTTGGTGGGAGTGAGGAGCCCCAAGCTGCCCATTTGTGCATAATGATATGTGTTTGTGGGAGCACAGTCCCTCCGGACCCTGCGCTCCCACTTAATCATAAGCGCAGAGCCATACAGCAGTCCTATGGGGCAAGGAACCCATGTAACATTAATTTGCCAATATCTTGGGAACCGTAGCAGGTAGAAAAAAAAATTCAAGTGTCGTTGTAATCATGAGAGTGAGTATGTCTCGCAACATAGAGTTGATCAAATCCATATCTCGCAACCTTTCCAAGATATGAGCACCAAAAGGCACTGTGTGTGCTAACTCGGAGGGCATAATGCTGACCCACTGGCTTAAAAATAAGCAGTCAAAACACTAATTTTTGCAAATATCTCAGGAACCATACAAGGTAGAATAAAAATGCAAATTTAATGGCTTTCATGGCTCTCCAACCTACTTCTGAGCTTAGTTCCATTAATGAGGAATAAAAAATGTTGTTATGAAAAGTCTGTATCTTGAACCGTTTTCGAGATATGGGTCCCGAAAGGTAACACGGAAGCCACAATGTTATCCTATGGGAACATTTCTGAACTTTGGAATGCTGTAACATTGGACCCCTGTTCTGTTTTGGCACTAAAACACCAAAATGCACATCTGTGTGACCAGGACTTGCTACCCTGCAAATTTCAGCTCAAAAGTCCAACCGTTTTGTTGCCAGAGGATATCAAAGATTTGCAGTTATTTTGGGAGTACTTTCACAAATTACTTCCACAAATCACGAACGTTTGGTGAGAAAACCTCATGAAACCTTTGCATTTGTGAAAGTATTTTGCAAAAGTATTTTTCAAAAAATAAAAAAAGGTAGTTCTGGGGGGTTTTAACCCACAAAAAAAGATATGGCTAGCATCCTCAGGACCAGACTAGGTAAACACAACAATCAGTGTTCACCTAGAGGGTCCCAATTTTAAACACAGGGGCCCAGATATTCAAACTGCACCAGGCTGTGGCACAAGCTTGGGTGCAGCTCAACTTGGCTGCACAGGGGTGTGGACTGGGCGATATTCAAAGGAGCTGCACCATGGCTCAGCAGCATTGAATATCGCACCCTGGCCACCCCCAGTGTGCATGGCTCAGTGGCACTGCGCCAGTGCAAATGGCCAGAGTGGAGCATGGGGATGCACTAGAGAAAGTTCCATTGTGCCATGCACAGCAACTACGATATTCAAAAGTTGACATGCAAATGGGGCCATGATGTATGTCATTATGGCCCCATTTGCATGCAGGTGTGCCGATCCCTGATGACTTGTGCCTGGCCAAGCAGCAGCCATCGGGGACTGACGCCCCCTGCAGCCCGATCGTGGGTATTTGTTAAAAAAAAAGATCACTTCCAATATCCCTAATGGTCCAATGGACCGCTATCTGCCCGATCATGGGCATTTGTTAAAAAAGGAAAGATTGCTTCCAATATCCCTGGTGGTCCAGTGGACCAGCTATCTGGAATGTGTAGTACAGTATGGGCTGTGAACCAATGGGCGTACAGCCCTACTGACGGTGTCAGTCGGCGGGCAGCGAGGCGACAGGTGGGTGGGATGGGTGACTGGGGGGCAGGTCGGTGGGGCTCAGTGGGCAGGTGGGGAGGAGGGTACCCCTAGACCACCAGGGATAGTGGACATATGTTTTTTTTAACAAATGCCCATGATTGGGCAGATAGCTGTTCCACTGGACCACCAGTGATATTGGAAGTGATCTTTTCTTTTTTTAACAAATGCCTGCGATCGGGCAAATAGAGGTCCACTGGACCACCAGGGATATAGAACGAATTCTTCTTTCTATTATACAGATGCCTGCGATCGGACAGATAGCGGTCCACTGGACCACCAGGGATGTTGGAATTCATGTTTTGTTTTACAAATGCCCATGATTGGGCATGGGGGGGCGCCGCCAGGTGCAGTCGGAACTCGGGTGGCCACCCACAGGTGGCAGCTGCCATGTTGCACCCTGCAATGTGGCAGCTCACCTGTGGGTGGCCATCAGTTGTTCCTTTTTTTTTTTTGGCATAACTTTGTGCTGGCTCAGGTAGGGGTTGCGCATGCATGGCTCTGCACATCCCAGGCTGAATATCGGGCTGTGCAGAGTATGCATGGGCACGCCCCCCCCTACCTGTGCCTGCATACATTACTGATGCACTCTGGCACATCGGGATTTGTGCCGCGCACTTTCTCTTTTGAATATCATGCCGGGGTGCATCAGTGGGTTGCGCATGGTGCAACACTGTTGCGTCATGCGTAACCCTTTTGAATACCTGGGCCAAGGCATTTTTCTCTGTCACAAACTGAAACAAGATGGTCACCTCACAAAAGTAAAAGGGCCATTTGTGACAGTAAAAATTACATCTCATGAAAGTTTTGTGATTTTTGCTAACTTTTCCCATTGACTATAATGGGAAATTTGTTTTTTGAATAACTTTTGAACACTATAATATTTTTTCACCAAATCTTCAAAAGGCACATAATTGACTAAGACTGCATCTTCCCTGAAGATTTTGGATCAAATAGACAAACAATGTGGCTGTGGGCGAGAGCAAACAAACATGCAATAAGTCATTTTTTTGCATTTTTTTGGCATTCTGTAGCTCTACAACCTTATATCCGACTGTAACACAGCTTGCCACATCCAGAGATCTATGGTACCAGACTACACATGCAAACTTTCAGGCAAATCCGTCATACAGCAGCAAAGTTAATAAGTTGCAAAAATAGAGGTTTTGCATTAAAGTGATTACTCAACCCTAACTACAGTGGCACTACCGTGCCAATATAATATATATTATATAATATTATATATATATATATATATATATATATATATATATATATATATATATATATGAACATATATATTCTTAGCAAAAAACTTTGTTAATGCTCTAGTTAAGGTTCCAGAGACAAAAGTTTGGAAATGTGCTGTTAGGGTTTCTAAGTCAAACACCCCAACCCCACCTTGCAGCCAGCAACAGTCATGGGATGTGTCTTGGGGCTATCAGCTCTAATGCTCACCCCATTCTCATATACTGTACCCATCTCAGCTTATTCACTCATGGAATGAGGTGAACATTAAGGCTGACAACTCCAAGGCACACCCCATGCCTGTTGCTGACTGCAGCATGGGAGTAGAGTGTTAGGGTTGGAAACTCTAACAGCACATTTCCCAGCTTTTGTTGCTGTGACCCTAACTAGTGCATTATTAAAGTTTTTTTGCAAAGAGTTTCCTTACCTTTTGAGACTGAATAATCTTATCATTTGCCTATGAGAGGCCCTGTGTTCCCATCCATGCATAATTTTTCAAAATATTGTAATTGTATCATTAGTTCCTTGTGGGAGTGCAAGACCCTTCCCTTCAGTTCATAATGGTATCTGTATTTGCATGTGGGAGCACAGGACATCCATAATTTTTAAGATACTGTAGTCATTGCTGATCCTATGGTGTGGAGCATCAAAGAAACACCTCACATTGCAATGCTCTCAGTGAAATTCTGCCATTTGGAAGCAAAATTCCACCATTTGTGGGTGAAATTCTGCACTTCGCATGCAGAATTTCACACTTCGAGGTTTATTCTGCACTCCGCAAATTGCGTGAAATTCACTGATTTTGCATGAAATTCATGAATTAAATTACAGAGTGAATTTTTCCCACTTCTCCCACCTCTAAAACCAGCAAAATGCACACCTGTGTGGCAAGCCCTTTATACCCCAAAAATTCCAGACAAAAATGCCAAACCGTTTCTTCAGTGTGGAGTGACAAAAAAACCCAGCTGTGTTACAATTCTTTTTTCTCAAATTGTGAAACTGGATCTTTTTTTGTGTTTCCACACTTTGTCCAAACCTTCCCTCCCATGGCCTACTTAGCACTTCTCAGCCCATTCTCTGTCCACTCCTACCACACTTAACCTGTGTCTGCTCCCTCTAATCCAAGTCCATGTCTGGTAGTAATTGCCAGTTCCTTTCTACATAGGTCTCTACTGCAGGTTTGTCTGGGTTATTCAACTCCATACTGATACCACCCTGATATGGATTGTTTTTGATATTGCAATTGTTATACATTACTCTGTACTTTTATGTGATTGTTTGTTCTCCCAACATTGTAATACCACCTACCCCAGGACCCTTCTGGAAACAAGCTGTTTACAGCTCATGATGTCTTTCCCGGTGAAACATTTTCTAAATAAAATAAATAAAGTTTCCTTTTTTGTAATTTGCTGAAAAATAGCAATCCTTTTTCACAAATTGAGAAACAGAATCTTGCTTCATGGCTTTTTTTTCACAATTTGTGAAAAAAGATTTCAGCATGTTCAAAAAACACATTTCCAGGTGATACATTTAAAAAGAATTAACAGCAGAATCCGATAGAATGGGTCTCAGGTAGCAGAACAGATGTGTTTGTTACTTTAGAAAACATCATTTTTTTCAGTTTTAAAATTTTGTTTGCCTCGCTAAGAAAAAAAAAGATGGTGGCAGCACAGAAAAAGATTCCACATTTGAAACAAAGTATTATCCATTTGTGACAAATAATTCTTTTTTGAGGCTCACATTTAACTGAAAAGTAAAATTCCCATAGGAAGAAATGAGAAACTTTAAAATTTAATAACATTTGAATGGATTCATATTTTTTCACAAAATATTCAAAAACTACATCTGTGACCCAAGACCTATATGCACTGAAACTTTTAGACCTAAATTCAAAATATTTGTTGGACAGCAGCGTGACAAAGAAATGAATTTAAAAAAAACATGGTAATTATTTCATTTTGTCACACTCTGTATCTTCACATCTATGAACTTGACTGGAACACAACTTGCCAATTCAAGAGATCTTTGATTCCTGATGGTGCATGTACAATTTCATGCAAATTGGTTGACTGGTTGTAAAGTTATTGAAGTGCAGCATTTTATGTTTAACATAGAAGTGGCCATTGAACCCTAACTATAGGGATGCAACCATGGCCCTATATACAAATATTTATAAAATGGGTTCCCTGATTGGATAAAACAGAGTACATGACTGTGCATTATTTTTCAGTGACTTCACACCTCCCAGTATGACCACAGGTCTGAATTACTTTCCAGCCCTCAGAACCTTCTCACCAGTGGTGAGATCACTCCACACCTGGCACAGACAGGATACCACACACACAGACACACACACACCTGGCACACACAGGCTGGCACCCAAAGGCATAACCAAATCAATATATCTCCCTACTTTCTATATATCTGGTTGATCCTGCCATAATTTTTAAAGTTTTCAAGAGATACTTACTTATAAAAAAAAAACTTTAAGAGCTAGTGTACTGCCTGGAAACTACCTGGAATTAATAGTAACTTTCAGGATGTACTTAGCTATGACATTTTATATCTCAGGTATTTTTTTTTCCTTTCTGTTTGCTAACTAGATGTTTTTCCACCTGGCAGTACTAAGGTGATGTTTGGAGTAGCACTATATCTGGTGGCTAAAAACAAGTCAGTTCTGTTCCCCCCCACTATCTCAACACTGAGACCACACTGACTGTGACATCACTAACCAAGGAGAACCATTCCTTACTGCCGCTAACTCTGAAGAGAGAACAACGGAGTCAGTCATGGCTTTAAGGCCATGCAACTACTAAGTGTGGTATGTTGTGTACAGCTGCAATCAGGGATGTGTACGTTTGGTGTACATGGCCTCAGTTTTGCTGTTGATCTCCACTGAGCATGCAGTACCTGGTCAGGTGGGTGGGGATGTCTCGTAGTACATTTAGATAATTGTTTGTTATTTCTGTCACCTGCTGCTGGATGTCTGTCATTGGTTGTGTTGACTTGGTCCTCCCCCATACTTGCATATATGTGTGTGTGTGTGTGTGTGTCTGTGTGTGTGTGGTGCTGGGGGGGTGAATTCGGAGTTAGGGTTTTCAACCCTAACAGCGAATTTCCTCACTTTTGTCACTGTGGAACAACCCTAACTAATGCATTAAACAGAGTTTTTTGCCACAAATATATATATTTATATATATATTCGATGTTAGGGTTGAAACCCCCTTTGCACTCCTCCAGCCCACCCCCACTGAAGGATGCTAGCCATGTCTTTATTTTGGGGTAAAACACCCCAGAAATATGTTTTCAGATTTCTGGAAAAAGTACTTTTCAAAGTAGTGTCGCACTCATGAAAGTATACAGATTTTTGCAGCTTTTATAAGTGCGACACTACTTTGCGACACTATGCCCAAAATAACAGTAATTCTTTGGCACTCTGCTGCAAAACAACGGTTGGGAGTTTTGGGCTGAAATTCGGTGGGAACACAAATGACATCTCACAGATGTGCCTTTCAGTGTTGTATTGAAAAAATATTACACGGCGGCAAAGTTACGGCACTCCAAAGTTGACGGTTTTTCCCATAAGATAACATTACGGCGCCCGACGCATTACAGGAATCCTTTGGCACCCTGCTGCAAAATAACGGTTTAGTCTTTTTTCCTGAAATTTGGAGGGAAGACAGCCAACAGCCCACAGATGTGCCTTTCAGTGGTTTGGTGAAAAAATATTACAGGGAGGCAAAGTTATGGCACTCTGAACTTCTCTATTTTTCCCATAGGATAACATTACGGCGTTCGCCACGCCTTTCAGGGCCCGTATCTCGGAAATGGTGCGAGATATGGACTTTTTGTCAGAAAAGTGCTTAGCCCCCTAATGGGAGCTAAGTACAAAATTAGCCAGGACAGTTGTAAATCATACGACTTTTAAATTTTTTTTCTACGTCGTACGGTTCCTGAGATATAACCTATTTAGTATTCCAAGTTCTCATTTTCTGCTCCGATACTCATTATTATGCATACATTATTTGTACACCCTGTCTTTCTCTATGCAGGTTTTGGGGAAAACCAGCCTGTGCACCTACATTACTGTTACTGTTGCCCTTTCTACTTGCGGTTCCGTACCCGTTTCACTTACCGTTGACGTCTGCGCCACCATGTGCGTTATCCTTTGCGTTTTCATTTGCGCTTGTGTTTGCCATTTGTGTCTACAGTACTGTTTCTCTTTCTGTTTCACTTTGCGTCACCATGCTCATTGACATTTCCGTTTGCAGACACCATGTTACTATGTGACAACACATCACGTGGCAGACCATTCCCGTCTATGAGATATTGACCATCCTTTTGCTCTTGTTAGACAATTGATATTTATTTATTTATTTATTTAGCTTTTGTTGACCGGGTAAGTGCACTAGACAAATCCTGCCTATTTTCAGGCACGACCTGGGGAAGGGGGATACAGATGAATGCCAACTGACCTTGAACCAGATTAAGCTGTTGGTGGTATTTTTAGTGAATGAGGGAAATTTGGCCAGGACACCGGGGAAATTCCCCTACTCTTTTTGATAAGTGCCATGGGATCTTTAACATCCACCTGAACTAACACCAATCCAGGCAGATGGGACCTGTAAATATAACAGACTGAGTTCTTGTTCTCAACATCCATAGACATTCATTCTCTAAATCTTTCACACAGAAAGTTACAACATATAGTGCGACTATAAATGAGGAATATAATTATACAAATGGCATTTAAGGCCTCTTAATCCATACTGCATCTTTCAGTTTGTCTTAATTTTCTATTTATTTCACATCTAATGTTTACCTGTTCTATACATAAAGTAGCTACACTACCATTGCTCCCTTGAAGTGTCACATAAACATTCCCTGGCTTACTATTTATCGTCTATCTCCAGATGCAAACTGCACAGCACTCTGATGACCCTGTGGCTAAACACCACCATAGGAGACCCCTTTGAAGATCATGGCAATGCTGAGTTAGGCAGAAGGCTGTAGTATTGCCTCACCTATTTACATGAATTGTTTTCTATACCATTTTCTTTATTTAATTTTACACCAGTCCTGTTGACATGATCATTTTGCATTTATCATGTTCTCAAATTTTTATGCCAGAGTTTTGCATGAACCTTTTGTTTAATACAGTAGTTTTCTGTTTCATTTCTTGCAACTGTGTAGTTCTATATAATGTTACTGAAAAGAGATTTTTCCTTAGGTGCTCATTTTGTGTTTTCATTTACAAATGTACAACCTTGTTTCATTTTTTTTCGTTCAACATTTTGTGTAATGTTTTGCAAATACATTGTTTCACTTTTTATTTGTAATATTTGTATGTGTAATTTTTGTTTTGTTGTAATGCCTGTATGTGTATTTTTATGTGATGATGCCATTTTACATAATTTAAAGTAGTACTGTTTAATTCAAGTACGTATGTAGAATCATTAGGCAAAATGGTGCTCAGGACAAAACAATATGCAAAGTGGGCCAAGACCTTTTCTGATCTCCAGTTGTCCATGTTTTGAAACACAAACAAGATTATTCTGCTCTGTCCCTCATCTTTGTCAATGGCAGCTCCACCTATGGGTTGTCTATAATTCATGGATAAGATTTTTTGTGATTCAAGAATATACAGTCTGGAAATAACACATGATCAAGGAAGATTAAACAGGAAAACTAGATACATTTTCACTTTGGAAAATGAAAGAAAAACAGTTCTGATAGAGTGAATTTTTAAACTATTTCTAGTAGCATCCATGATTGTCCATGATTTAAGTATGTTTGTTGTTTGTTTGTTTGTTTTAATTTCTGGGATTGTAATGATTTTTATGTTTTGGGTTTTAATTATGACATTAATCAACATTATTCTATGTGTATCCTGTTTAAGACTGCATTATGGATTGCATCTTGGACAAAATATATTTTGTTATTACATTAGGACTGCCATGATTTAAACTATGTATGGTATAGGCTGTACAGTAAAGGTGTATAAAATATTTCCATTTGTCAGATTAGCCATATTTTTTTTATTATCTGGTAACCAGGTAAGGCACACTAGGTACAATGCCTTTTTCATGGGCAAACTGATAGCACTTGAGGGATTAAGTGACCTGCTCAGGGTCACACAGTATGCAAGTGGAGTTTGTGGAATCAAACCCAGGTCTGCTAGATATACTAAGCTCATTCACAGTTCATTACTCTAGTTAGAGGATAATGAAATGCAAATGTGAAGACCATATTGAAAGCTATGACTGTTGATTTATTTTATTTCTAGTTAACTTCTTTTCTATTCAAAGCCTTGCCAGGATCATTTTAATGTCCCAACTAATGTATCTCATCTGAATACAAAGCTGTAAATAACAACTACTTAATAGATATTGTTTTTCAAACTAAAAGTCAATTTCTTAATTCATAATCAGGTTGTAACAGTTAAATATACCATGTTAATCAATAGTTGTTTTGGTTCTATATGGCTATTGTTCTTGGTCAAAGCTGCTATAGAATTCTTCAAGAATGACCATCATATACTATGACCCTTTCCCAAAATGATTTCTGAATGTTATGAACACACCATGGTCAACTATGGTCAACTATGGTCCACCATGGTTCCTTAATTTTTGACTATGGTTCATCTGTGGTTGTGAGACTACTGGAAAGCAACCACATATGCATAATGTATTTTGGAAACAAAAGTGCAGAATTTGTTATTTTAAACTGATAGTAATAATCACATTGATAACTTTTTCTGTACAATTGATGTAAAGAAATAGTCTTCACAGAAGCAAATGAAGTTCTTGAACCTACTCAACGCATCTTAAAAGTTTCATTTTATGGTGTATCAATAAAAATTAGGCCATTCTATCAGTTATGAATGAGGAGCAACTCCATTAGAAAGAGAGTCAATGATACAAAAGGGGAATTAAATGAAAGCTGTCTCTGTTTTGTTAACATTACATTTTACTTAGATACATAGGTACTGTTAGCAGATAAGGGCCTATGGCCCACCCAGTCTGTCCATTTGAGCTCATAATATATCAGACCTAAGAGACTCCATGCGATGGCAGAACTTCTATCTAGCTAAGTCTCTAGCTACGGCTTATGATATTTTCTCAGAAATTGTGCTGGGGCTTTCAACAAGTATGCTCCCATAGTAAAAGTTCGTGCCAGAAACAAATTCTGTCGGTGGTTTACAGAAGACCTGAAAGATGCTCTGCAGAGTAGGGATGTACTCTGGAGAACTGCTAGGAAAACTAATTTAATAAATGACTGGAATTCTTTCTGGAGGGTGAGGAACCTCTACACCAAAATGGTAAGAGAAGCCAAAGCTAATTTCTACCGCTCTGAGCTGGAGAGCTCCTTAAGAAATGCCTCCAAATTTTGGAGGACTATCAAAGACATTGAAGGTCACACCACTGTAAATTCCCTACCTACTAAATTATTGATCGACAATACTGTCATCTCCGACAGACCGTCTATCCTCGATGCTCTCAATAATTATTTTGCCACTGCAGGGCTAGCCTTTGACTCCTCTCCCACGAACATCCTCTGCCAACAACTTAGATAGGATACACAAGGAAAAACCCATCCCCAGTCCATCCTTCTGTCTGCAGCCTACCTCCCTGAAAGAAGTCAAAGATCTTCTCCTTCGGCTGAACACTAGGAAAAGTGCTGGGGCCGACCTCATTAACCCTTACTTCTTAAAGGTCAGCTACCGTGTCCTCGCAGTCCCAATTACTCATCTCTTCAACTTATCCTTGTCCCAGAGTGACCTACCACTCATTTGGAAATATGCACGTGTGGTCCCTTTGTTTAAGTCAGGAGATCCTAGTGACCTCAATAACTACAGGCCAATCTCCCTACTTCCAATTCTGTCAAAGATGCTGGAGAAAATAGTGAACTCCCAGCTTCAGAAGTACCTGGAATCAGAAAAAATTCTCAACCCATTACAGTCCAGTTTTAGAGCACAGCACAGTACAATCTCTGCTCTAGCCAAGGTGACAAATGATTGGTAGCTTGAATTAGACAAAAAAACTTTGTCTGCGCAGTTTTCTTAGACCTAAGCAAGGCGTTCGATACCACTGATCATAGACTGCTTCTGTCGTCCATCTGGAACATTGGTTTGGATTCCCTATCCCTTAAATGTTTCTCCAACTACCTATCAGAATGACTTCAACAAGTAAAGGCAGAAGGGGAAGTTTCTCCACCAAAACCCCTATTGAGGGGTGTACCTCAAGGTTCCATTCTTGGTCCCTTGCTCATCACCATTTATATTAACAACGTAGATGTCCCCATCAAAGAAGCACAAATACACCTATTTGCGGATGATACGGTACCCTATGCTAGTAGCCCCACACCTGAAGCGGCCTGTAAAGCCCTTCAAAATGAATTTAATCTGCTGCAACATCAGCTTATAAACCAGAAACTGCTCTTAAATGCAAAAAAAAAAAACAAAGCAATGTTCCTCTCGCCTCATCAAAATGCAATAAATCCTGCAATTGCTGGGACACTCCCTCAGATCACTACCATTCTAGGTGAGCAGTTGGACTATGTACCAAAGTTCAAGTACCTGGGGGTTTGGTTAGACAACAGACTTACTTTCACAGATCACTTAGAAGAACTGACAAAGAAACTTAGACAAAGACTTGGTCTGTTCTGTAGGATTAATAGTCTCCTCACAAGAGACGCTTCACTAAAACTGGTTCAAACTACCTTTCTTTCCCTATTGGATTACACAGACTTTCTATATAGTCAGGGACCTGCAGGTACCCTAGCCAAACTTGGTACACTTTATCACAGAGCCATAAGATTTATCACTGGTCTTCCATACTCAACCCACCACTGTGCATTGTACACGGCAGTGGGATGGTCATCCCTTGCTTACAGACGGCAAAAAAATGCTGTGGTTTGAACATACAAAGCTATCTCAAATAAACTGCCCCAGTATATCTCTGTCTGTTTACATTTGTGCACTCTGGGGGAGTATGCCCTGAGAAGCACCTCATATATCTACCTTTATGTTTACAAAGCAAAATCTCACATTGGCAGAGCAGCCATCAGCTTTGTGCTCCTCAACTGTGGAACAAGCTGCCAAAAACATTGAAATTAACTCACTCCATCAGTCTAGCAGCTCTAAAATCTCTATATCTACATCATAATAAGGAGTCCTGTGCTTGTCTGCCCTAAATAGTGACTCCTACAAGTCCAAGCACACTCTAATTACTACTGTTAAAAGACTGATCACATCTATAATCGACTCTTCCCTCTCCTCTTTTTCTACCACCATATCTGTCCCTTCCACATTCCTTTGACTCTGGTTCCAGCTCTAAATTCTCCATACCATATCACTATATATCTTTTTATATTAGGTTTTATTTGTGTTCAGTGCACCTGATATGTATATTTCTTTACATTCATGAAGTCTGTTGCCCCTTACCCCTGACCTCTTGATTCCCTTATATCTATTCCATGCATTCTTAAAACCTGTGATTGTTTGAGCCCCCCCATTTCCTCAGGCAGGGTGTTCCACTTGTCCACCACCCTTTCTGTGAATAAATTCTTCCTCACACTTCCTCTGAATTGCCCTACCTCCAACTTCATCCCATGTCCTCTATTCCTGGAACATCTTTTTCACTTGAAAATAGTGTTTTCCTGCACCTGTTTCTCCCCATAAGGTACTTGTATGTCTCTATCATATCCCCTCTCTCCCTTCTCTCCTCCAGGGAGTACACAATCAAGTCCTTGAGCCAGTCTTCATAGGACTTGTGTTGCAATCCCTGTACCATCTTTGTCACCCTCCTCTGAACCTTCTCCACCCTGTCTATGTCCTTACATAGGTATGGTCTCCAGGACCAGACACTGTACTCCAGGTGGGGTCTCATTAGTGTCTTATATAGTGTAATTATGACCTCCCTTTTACTGCAGTGTTGTCCCTACCTGTGCATCCCAGCATCCTATTTGCTTTACCTGCTGCCTTGTTGCACTGCTTCCCTACCTTGAGAACATCAGAGATGATAACTCCAAGTTTTCTTTCCTGCTTGGTGCATGTTATATCCTCACCAGCCCAACTGATATGTTGTTCAAGGGTTATTTTGCCCCATATGCATTATTTTGCACTTTTTTGCATTATATTTCAACTGCCAAACCCTTGACCATTCTTCAAGCTCCTGCAGGTACCTCCTCATTCTGTCTACACCCTCTTGGGTGTCCACTCTGTTACAGAGCTTCATGTTGTCAGTGAACAGAGAACTTCTTCCTTCTGGGTCCTGCACAATGTCACTGATAAGATGTTGAATAGGACCGGTCCCAGTACTGATCCTTGTGACACCCCACTAGTCTCTCTTCACTCTGTGGAGTGACAGCCACTTACCACCACCCTCTGTGTCTTATCACCCAACCAATTAGCCACCCACAGCACTATTGTCAAGCCCACTACAATATTTCCCAGTTTGTTTAACAGCCTTCTATGCAGCACGGTGTCAAAGGCCTTGCTGAAGTCTAGATAGGCCATGTCCACTGCCTTCCCCTGATCCATCTCCCTTGTCACCCTGTCAAAAAATTCAATGAGGATGGTCTGGCATGACCTCCCACCAGTGAAACCATGCTGTCTTGCATGCTGTAGTCCATTGGCAACCAGATGTTCCACCAATCTCTCCTTCAGTAGTGCTTCCATGATCTTCCCCACTACTGAAGTCAGGCTAACTGATCTGTAGTTCCCCATTTCCTCTTTGTTCTTGCTTTTGTATAAGGGGACTGCATCTGCTGTCCTCCAGTCTTTGGGTACCTCCCTTGTTTTCAGTGACTGGCTAAACAGGATTGCCAGAGGTTCAGCCACCACCTCTCTTAGTTCCTTTAGAATCCTGTGGTGTACCCCATCTGACCCCATTGCTTTATCAACTATTATTACTTCCAATTCCTTTAGGACCCTTTCCTGTGTAAAGGGTCTTGTGTCCATTTCCATGCCCTTCCTTCCCCTTGTACTCCCTTTAGGCCTGTTACCCTCCCTCTCCTCAGTAAAAACTGAGCTGAAATATCTGTTCACTATGTCAGCTTTAATGTTGTCATCCTCCATGTTGCCCCCATACTCTCCCTTCAATCTGGTACCAGGTCAACACCACGTTTGTAAGGAGGGATTATTCCAAATGGTGGAACCAATGAGGGAACAAAGGTCCATATGCAGAATGTAACTGCCCTTAAGCCAGTAGGTCAGAGAGATAGAAAGGGAAACATGTGGTGCTTAATAGCCTACAAGGGCTTGTAGCAAAGGTATATGGCAGGTGTCAGACAGGGAATTCCCTGGGACTCAATTATCTTCCATAGTGGATCTTGAGCATTATGTGGGGTGAACCATTTGGTCACCTGGGAAAAGTGAAAAACCATGTGTTAGTGTTTAAAATTAGGGAGGCCCCATCCTCCCATTGCCTAGTGCTTGTAGAGCTTGGCTCTGACATCAGAATGGAGGAGGGCAGATGAAGTCCCTGTCCACAAAAGTGGGAGCAGGGAGGAGGCTGGCAATTATAGGCCAGTCAGCCTGACGTTGGTGGTGGAAAAATTACTGGAATCACTGCTAAAGGAAAGGATTGTGGTATATCTTGAATCATGCACATCACAGGATCTTATGCAGCATGGATTTACAGCTGGTAGGTCATGTCTAACAAATCTGATAGATTTATTTGACTGGATGACCAGGGAATTAGATCAGGAAGGGGAGGCTGCTGTTGCCTACCTGGATTTCAGCAAGGCCTTCAACACTGTTTCATATAGGAGGCTTGAAAACAAACTGGGCAGCCTGGGATTGGATCCCAAGTCGGTAAATTAGGTCAGAAATTAGTTAAGGGATAGAACAGAGAGAGTGGTGGTAAATGGAGTTCATTCTGAGGAGAGAAGTGTGACCAGCGGGGTGCCACAAGGATCAGTTCTGAGGTCAGTCCTCCTTAATGTCTTTATAAGTGACATCTCAGAGGAACTGGAAGGGAAGCTATGTCTCTTTGCAGATAACACTAAGATCTGCAACAGAACTTACACTCCAGGTGGGTGGAAAAATGAAGAGGAACCTAAACAGGCTTGAGGATTGGCCAAGAGTGTGGCAGCTAAGATTCAATGCAAAGAAGTGTAAAATCATGCATTTGAGACACAGAAACCCAGGGTAGGAGTACATGATGGTGGCTGGGGTGGTGCTGATTACTGACAACCACCAAACAGGAAAGGGATGTGGGAGTAATGACACCTGATCACCTAAAGGTGACCAAGTATTGTGAAAAGACTGTGGGGAGAGCCAGAGAGATGCTGGAGTGCATAGGGAGAGGTATCACCAGCAGAAAAAAGGAGGTGGTGATACCACTGTACAAATCATTGGTGAGACCCCATCTGGTGTACTGTGTCCAGTTCTGGAGGCAGCATCTCTGAAAGGACATAGACAGAGTAGATGCAGATCAGAGAAGGGCAAGAACATTTTGCAGGGACTGCACCAAAAGGCATATATGGAGAGACTAGAGGACCTGAAAATATATATACCCTGTAAGGGGGGTATAATAGAGATCTTCAAATACCTCAAGTGCATAAATAAGGTACAAGAGGGTAGCATCTTTCAGAAAACAAAAATGTTCAAGAACAAGGGGTCATGATATCAGGCTTGAGGGGGGTAGATTCAGGGGTAACATGAGGAACTATGTTTTCACATAAAGGGTGGTGGATGTATGGAACAGCCTCTCAGCACAGGTGGGGGGGGCAAAAGTGGTAGGGGAATCTGAGAATGCATGGGATAGGCACAAGGGAACCCTAACAATAGGAAAGAGAGGATAAAATCCAGAGATGAAGTAGGATCTGCAGTATTGCAATAGTTAGGGAAAATGGGCAGACTAGATAGGTCAAGCAGTCTTTATCTGCCATCAATTTCTAAGTTTCTTAGGTGGGGGAGGGGAACCCTCACAGGTGAACCTACATATTAATTTATTTAGTCTGACAAAGCAGACGTCAGCAATGCGAATGGAGAAGTGGGCCAGGAGATAAATCACCTTGGGGTCTAGCATCATCTGCAAAGCAATTATCTTCCCAGTGGATTTCTACCAGGCCCCCAAGAGTTCTTATCCCAATACTACATAAAGTCCTCCTTCACTCCTTACAAACTCAGACCCTTCCTCCCAAGATCACTGAAGCAGTGATTACTGCTCTGCTATAGAAAGGCAAAGACACACCCCTCTTCAGCAGTTACTGGCTGATTTTCCTAATCAGTATTGGTGCCAGAATATTGGCCAAAGCACTTTCTTGATGCTCAAAACTATCTTACCACAGCTGATTCACACATCACAAGTTTGCATTGTTAAGGGAAAACTCAGCTGGGGCCATCTTCATACTATATTTAGTCTCACCCATCAGGCTGGATTCCTTCCGAACCCTGCAGCTGCATTAAACTTAGAGTTCAAGAAGGCCTTAGATAGCACTGAATGGCCCTATTTGATTGCTGTTATGCAGTGAATGGTCATAGGTTCTTACTTCCTCTCTGTGGTCCAAACCCTATATACCCATCCCATGGCTAAAATACTCACCAACAGTCTCCTTTCCTCTCCTCACCCTTTACACTCCTCCGGGGTACTCACAGGGGCTGCCCCTAGCCCCATTACTTTTCTTCCTAGCTATAGAACCCCTGATTATAGATCTTACAAACTGCCCAAGTATCTATGGAATCAAAAGTGAAAGTGTGGAATATGTCTCACTTTATTTTGCCTATGACCTTCTCATTCTGATGTCAGATGTTCTCAGTGCCATCTCCCCTTTACATCAACTCTTTCTCTGTGATTTCAGGTCTCACTGTCAATCATGCTAAAGCAGAGTTCCTTTCCCTTAATGCTTGATGTTCCTGACTAATGCAAGGTACGAAATGGGCTTTTGCCAGTAAGGGGATCATGTATCTAGGCATTAAAATTACTCCATCCTTAGCTAATATATGTCAGGCTAACTTCAGATCTTTACTTACCAGTTTACATGCTGAAATCAACAGATATAAACCCAGTTTATCTCTTTTATGAACATATGAACATAGGAAAGAGCCAGCAGAAGAAGGCCAAATTGGTCTTTCACTATTAAGTCTACTCATTAGTAATGCAGTGACACTGACTTACGCCCTTGACCCTGTCCCCCTTCATCAGCCTTTCATTCATAACTCCCCCCCCAACAGTTCAATGCATTGCCCTTATGCCTATCCCAGGCCCTATTAAAGCTGCCCTTCTCTGAACTGCCTCTACTCTGTCTATGTCCTTCTGGAGATGCTGCCTCCAGAACTGGACACAGTACACCAGATGGGGTCTCACCAATGATTTGAACAGTGGTATCACCACCTCCTTGTTTCTGCTGGTAATATCTGTCCCTATGCACCCCAGTATTCATGCTGCAGGTACAGTAAGGCCAGCTCAGCTTTTCTAGTGTAGTGCATATAAAGAACATAAGTAAGTGTCGGTAGAAGGGGACCGTGTGATTCATCTAGTCTGCCCTTGTAGGCTACCTTCCTCCTGGTTTCTTAACTTGCTTAGGTTTCCACAGTGCCTATCTCATTCTAACTTGAACTCCTTCACTGTTTTTAATGCCACAACCTCTGGGGGAAGACTGTTCCAGGGATCTACAACCCTTTCAGTGAAGAAGAACTTCCTGAAGTTTGTTTTGAATGGTATACCATTGTCGCAGCAACAGGAAAACAGGGAAGACCATCACAGTGACAGAACTGGCTGTTCGCTGTGATGGTCTGCTGGTTCCCAACACTGCTGTCTCTGGGGAGTTCACCCCCTCCCTGAACCAATTCTGACTCAGAGTTGGTAATCTATAGTGAGGGGGAGGGAGAGACCCCCACATGGAGAGTGCATGGGGCAAAGCACCCCGCAAAACAACATTTTCTACAGTGGTGGCGCAATGCCAAATTTCAGCATTGTGCAGTCACTGTAATGATGGTCAGCAAAGTTCCTGTTGCTGTGGCAACAAGGAACCATTTTGAATCTATCCCCTTCAGGAGCACACTGTGCCCTCTTGTTCATGTAGACGTGTTTTCTCTGAAGATATATTGCATTTGTACTGCATTGATTCCTCTGAAGTATTTAAATGACTCTATCATATCCCTTCTGTCCCTTCTTTCCACTGAGTACATGTTGCAATGATTTAGTCTTGATTCATAAGGTTTTGGGTGCAGTTCAGGTATCATCTTTGTAGCTCTCCACTCTACTGTCTCCAGGTGGTCCCTGACCCCTTTGAGATGTGGTCTCCAGAACTGGATGCAATACTTCAGATATGGTTTCACCAATGAGCTGTATAGCAGTATTATCACTTCCCTTTTCCTACTTGTGATACCACTACTTATGCATCCAAGGAAGCTGCTAGCCTTTTGTGCTACATTGGTTCTGGATCATAATCAGCTGTGAAGGGACAGACTGGGGGTTATCCTTATTGTGGTTTCCAAGCTCTTTAAGTTTGGCTTCCAATGTTGCAACCTCCTGTACTCTAGCCCTTCTTCTGTGGGTGGCATAGCCAATGATGTGGGCTGTGAGGAATGCTTTTAGTAATTCACAAAGTGTGGCATCAGAGATTGCATTGTTAAAACTATGCAATAAGAATTTGGCTATTTCTTTCTGAGCCCAGGGGATGATGTCTGGGTTATGGAGCAATAAGTGGTCTTGGTGTCAGGTAGGAGATTTCAATGGAGTTGGTCCCCATTGCAGGATTAATGTTAAGGAAGCATGATCTGAAACAACAAGCAGGATGTATATAAGTGCTGGCGATGGACTGGGTAATATGGGGAGAGGTAAGCCAGAGATCATTCAAGCTGAGATAGTGGTGAACACCTGAGAAAAGGGTGTACTCTTGGGTGGTGGGGTGTAGAGTGATCCAGAGGTCCAAGAATGCAAATTCCTGCATCATGGCTGTAAGAGATGCTGCTGCTTTGGAATGGGACTCCTGACTGGAGGTGGAGTTGTCCATAATGGGATCCAAAATAAGACTGAAGTCCCCATCAAGAGTATGTGATGTGTCCAGTCATTGAAGACTACAACTTTCTCACTTACGGAAGGGAAAAAAACATGGGGGAGCTACGATAGAAGCATACACATTAAGAAGTAAAAGGGAGTCTTGTGGAGTAGTAGAAAATTTGGCCATGACCCATTATCCATCCTTATCAGATAATGAGGCATGTAGGGAGCAGGGGGAGGATTTATGCTGGACAGTGAACATACCGTTTTTTGCCATCGTGTAAGTGTTATGTGTTTCTAGAGCAACCCACTCCCTAGTCAGTTTACAGGCTTCTTGGTGTGAGAACTTAGACTCTTGCAGGAAAGCTACTTGTATGTGAAGCTTTTTGGGATGTGCTAGAATGTTTTTATGCTTAACTGAGGAATTAAGCCCCCTTAAATTCCATGAGGTAAAATTTAGGTCCACCATAGCGAGATATGTACTGAGATTGTTATGATGAGGAGGAAATGGGCAATCTGCAGACTTAGTCATCAGAGAGATACTAAGATGCTTTACAAAACTGAAGGGAAAAAGCATGGTTCTGACCACGCACAAGTTGCATAAATGCTCCTTCTTGTACATCCCTTTTGGGCATTGTACATTCAGATAGAGCAGTGACATAAAACACATTAAGGAAATCATTCTGCTTTTTGTTGATCAAAACACTATATACACACAAAACCCTTCCAACAGTGGTAAGTAATAGAAGTAATAGTAAAAAAAAAAACATGAAAAATGAATTTAAAGTGTAAATGCAAAAAGAACTGCTGTCTAGAACCAGACATTCCTCAGTCGCAAGGTGCCTGAGATGGAGCCAGCACAGCAGAATGTGGTCCAGAACATGATGCAGAAGCTAGGTAAGAAGTACTATAGAAACAACCCCCCCCCCCCAACTAACAGTGGCTTACCAATACCTGCAAAACTAACATTCTAAACATAACCCTACTAAAACAGGACTGAATTCCCAACAAATAAGGACAAGTATAAAGTGGGAAGCTGGCAGCAGATTGAGCTGCCTTAACCATGGGAGGGCCCTGCCCAAGGAGGGATCCAGCAGAATGTACTGGGAGGCTAGAAGGGTAGTGGAAAAAACAGATAGAAAGAACCTTTATGGCACAGAATCAACAGAAAGTAAGATGAACCCAAGAGGGTGGGATGGAGAGAGAGATGTAGTGTCCAGTAAGTCAAACTGGTGGGGATAATTCCCCCCCCCCCCTCGATTGGCATAGTATGGAATGGATCACCTCAAGCATAAAAGAATTCTGGGTAAGGAGGCTAACAATAGGATGTTGTGGAGGTTTGTTGTAACCAGAAACAATTTGATTGTTTATCCTGTGCGGGAAGACTTAGTACTCGGGTATCCATGCTGTCACTAAGTTGCAGACAGTGAGGCTGTAATGGAGTCCTTGACAGCAATTGCTGAGCAGCTGCATCTGTGCAAGCATGTGACCAGTAAACAGTCATGCATCACAGTGGTAAAAATTGGGGGGTGTGCATCTCCAGTAAATCTAATAGATGAATTTGAATGTACTAATTGGGGGTACACTAGTGAGTCTGCCAAGTCACCTTGAATGGAATGCTAAATAAACCATCTGAGACACAGAACATCCCTGTAGCTCTGCATTAATAAACATTGCAATGTTAATAGTTTTTGCAAACCTCCAAAATAATATGGGAGACCCATCTCTACAGGGAGGCTGGTTTAACAGGAAGACAGGGGTGTTCTGTTACCAGATGGTTGCCTAAATGCCAGTGGGAGCCCAGTCTGGTAAATGAACTGCTAGCCAGCCATATGTATAAAACTGGGTCTGTCAGTACACATTTAATATTCCCCACCCATACCTGAGATCAACAACTATAACATAATACTAGGCATGAGAACCACCATCAAGTAAGGAGTTAGGGGAAGAAACTGAATAATGTCTTATAGGGGGTTCCAAAATAGAAATGTCATTGTAAAAAGTATCTGCATGGCAGCAGCCCTTTAAAGTTTACTCAGTGGCATAGTCTAAACTGAAGCTGTCCTCAGATTTGCACAGGAGAGGCCAAAGAAAGGAAATGTATTCCATTATGGGGGCTAACCTATATCTTAACAGGAGAGAAGCACTATAAAGTTCATCATACGTTCACCCAAGTTCAGTGAAGGGGACAGGATCAGAGGAGGCTGTAGCCACAGTGTAGGTTTTCAGGTGAGATTCTTCTGAGCTGGGTGAAGTACTGAGAGGAAGCAGGGTAAGCTTAAGAGCTTGGTTGACTGGTGGTTTGGATTTTGCCACAGGTGGGGCTTGTTTTTGTGTTGTTTTAGGCACTTAGGCTTCAGATCCAACATCAATGCTGTGGGGCATTGCATATAGGTGTGTACCAGCTGCTGCTGACCTTGCTATTGGAGCTAGCTGTGGATTCTTCATGGTCCTTGCACTGGCTTCTGTTTTGTAAGTAACTGGCCGATGAGGTGGATTTTCTGGTGGATTGTCCTTTTTTTCTGGAGGACCTTCTGCCTTAGTGGTGATATGTGGGGATCCATGGGTTTCCCTCAGGGTGAGGCTCATATGCAGAGGGTGGACTCATAGAAACATAGAAACATAGAATTTGACGGCAGATAAGGACCACTTGGCCCACCCAGTCTGCCCCATTTCCCTACCTACCGGATAAGCTGCAGATCCTAGTTAACCAGCAGCCTACTTCTTCCTACCCCCACCCCCCAGAATTGCCTTATGACTATCCCATGCATGCTTGAATTCCCCCACTGATTTTGACTCCACAACCTTCCTCCGGAAGGCCGTTCCATGCATCCACAACCCTCTCTGTGAAAAATACTTCCTTAAATTACCTCTGGAGCCCTCCCTCTATCTTCAAATTGTGCCTTCTTGTTCTTGCACACCTCTTTTTGAAAGATGCTACCCTCTTGGACTTTGTTGATTCCCTTGAGGTACTTGAACGTTTCTATCATGTCCCCTCTCCTCCTTTCCTCGAGGCTATACATATTAAGCTCCTTAAGTCTGTCTTCATATTACTTCCGTGCAGACCCTGCACCATTTTAGTTGCCCTCCTCTGGACAGCTTCCATCCTGTCTATGTCTTTGCAGGATTGGGTCTCCAGAACTGCACACAGTACTCCAGATGGGGTCTCACCAGCTGTCTGTACAGAGGATAATAACTTCCTGTTTTCTACTGGTGATGCCTCTCTATGCATCCCAGTATCCCCCCAGCCCTCCTTGCTGCCCTCTCACATTGCTTGCCCATCTTTAGGTCATCTGATATGACTACCCCCAGGTCCCTTTCCATTCTTGTTGTTGTTAGTATCTCACCCCCCATTGTGTACTCTTCCCCTGGGTTTTTGTTTCCCAGGTGCATTACCTTGCACTTCTTAGCATTGAATTTAAGCTGCCATACATTTGACCATTCCTCTAACCTTGCCAAGTCCCTTCTCATCCTTTCCACCCCACCCTGTGCATCAACTCTGTTGCAGATCTTAGTGTCATCTGCAAAGAGACATACTTTTCCTTCCAGTCCTACTGCAATAAAGACATTGAAGAGGACCGGTCCTAATACTGAACCCTGCTGTACCTCACTAGTAACCCTCCTTTCTTCTGAGTGGACTCCATTTACTATAACTCTCTGTGTCCTATTCTCCAGCCAATTCTTTACCCAGGCTGTCATCTTGGGACCCACTCCCAGGCTGGCTAACTTGTATATTAATCTTTTGTGTGGGACTGTGTCAAATGCCTTGCTAAAGTCTAGGTAGGCCATGTCCACAGCCCTCCCTGAGCTACTACTTTGGTCACCCAGTCAAAGAAATCTATCAGATTCGTCTGGCATGACCTTCCGCTGTAGAATCCATGCTGCCTAGGGTCCTGCCCTCTGGCCTCTAGATACTCGACAATTCTTTCCTTTAGAAGTGATTCCATCATTTTCCCTATCACTGAGGTTAAACTAACAGGTCTATAGTTTCCTGCTTCTGCCTTGCTCCCACTTTTGTGAAGGGAATCACATCTGCCCTCCTCCAGTCCTCGGGTACCACCCCATCCTCCCATGATTTGTTAAAATGGGTAGTCAGTGGTGTCACTAGTTCTACCCTTAGTTCTTTTAGAATTCTGGGATGAATCCCCTCAGGCCCCATTGCTTTGTCCACCTTCAGTTTTAAGAGTTCTTTCAGAACCCTTTCTTCTGTAAATGGGCCTGTATCAACTTCTGTATCCAGAGTGTTACTACTGTTTGTTTTATGTATCTCCCCCTCTTCCTTCATAAATACTGAGCAAAAATATTTGTTTAGTATCTCTGCCTTTTCACAGTCTCCTCTGCCCACCCTCCCTCCCCTTTATTAAGCCTCACTATCCCTCCCTTGGTCTTCCTTTGCTCCCTGATGTACCTATAAAAGGTTTTATCCCTTCTTAACTGAGTTGGCTATCTTTTCTCGGTTTGGGCCTGTTGCTGTTCTGACTGCCTTCCCAGCCTCCTTTGCTTTAACTGATACAGTTCTCTGTCCTGCTCCTTCTGCGATTCCTTATACTTCCTGAATGCTTTCTTTTTCTCTTGAATCTTCACTGCCACTTCCTTTGAGAACCATAGTGGTTTCTTACATCGTTTTGTTTTGTTTATTTGCTTCACACAAAGGCTTGTTACCTCTGTGATGGCAGTTTTTATTATTCCCCATTGTTCTTCCACCCCTCCTTCCTGCCCATTTGCTAGTGCATTCCTTAGACACTCACCCATTATGGCAAAGTCAGCCCTCCTAAAGTCCAGTACTTTTGTCTTTGTATGGCTTGACTCTATTACTGCGTTTATTGTGAACCATACTGTTCGATGGTCGCTAGTTCCCAGATGGTTACCTACTTCTACATCTGTGATCCTCTCTCCATCTCCATTTGAGAGTATCAAGTCTAATATTGCTCCCTCTCGAGTGGGCTCCAGTACTAGTTGTCTAAGGCATGCCCCCTGTAGAGCATCTAGAATAACTGCACTCTTCGAAGTGGCAGCTGCAACTGCACTCTAGTTAACATCTGGCATATTCAGATCACCCATCAGCAGTATCTCCCCTTTTTCTGCCATTCTAAGTATACTTTCTATCATTTCCTTGTCCATTTCCTCCCCCTGAGAAGGGGGTCTGTATACAACCCCTGTGCGGATTGTGGTGCCATTGCCTGTCTCCAAATTTACCCACAGTGCTTCTTCTTCTCCCTGTTTACCCTTTTGTTCTGTTACTTTTATTCCTTCCTTTATGTAAAGAACCACTCCTCCTCCTCTTTTACCCTCCCTGTCCCTCCTGTAGATAGTGTATCCTGGTATGTTTATGTCCCAGTCATGGTTGTGTGTGTACCATGTTTCTGTGACTCTGGTTATACCAGTGCATCTACTGACAGGGATTGGATATAGGGCACAATTTTAAAAAGCCCTATGAATGCCACAAGCCCCTGGTGTGCGATCATATGGCACAGGGTATTTGTGGTATTCTCTTGGCTCTGATCAGGATTTTCATCTCTGTGCACAAAATGCTGCAACTTAGACCAGCTCCCCCCTGGTCTAACTTACACCATTTGGGAGACCCTTTTTACGAGGCTTGCAAAAATATTTGGTGCAAGCTGCCGTAAAGTGTGGAAACTGTTGCAACTATATCAAATGTATTAAAATTGGGTGCAGTTGTGCCAAACAATGGGGTTGAGGCAGGGCTTGATGTAAGCCCTGTATCGACCTTTGAAAATCGTGCCCATAGTGTCCATATTCATTTGTCTGTCTAGGTGTGGAATATCAGGTGTGGGCAAAGAGTGACAAATAAAGCTTTTAGTCACCTCAGGAGTGTGAAAGGAGTGAGCTCCTCAGGGTAGTAGAGTATCGGAAGTTGTAGGGCACCTTATCCTGAATAACAGCATGCCTCCCTCTGGTATAGGCCCACTGCCAGCACTCTGTGAGGGCCACAGAAAAGTCAAGGAAAATTTGCAATCAGTGTCCTTGCCAAGTCAGTGGCCCCTACTCCCTTGTTAGTTGCATGATCTGCTCCTTGAAATAATCCCATAGAAAGTTTACTAGAACTGGACATAGTTTTATCCAGGCTTAGGTGGGTAAACAAGAGATAGGTGGCAACACTAGCTAAATGGGAGCCAGTCAGTGGTGATGCAGTATGATAGGGAAGACGTTCTGCAGAAATGTATTCATATCTATTCTTTCCACTCTTTCTGGAAATCCTACTAGCCTTAAAGTCTTACGCCTTCCCCCAATTTTCCATCTCCTTACTACCTTCCCACAACTGGCGGATTGTCCAGTTCTGCTCCTCCAGACACTCTGTCTATAAATCCTTGGGTCAATTTGTTGTTCCATTCTGGATGACCACTGAGTCAGAACACAAAATCTTCCCCATTATGCAGGTTATAGAGTTTTAGCTCATCAGTTTTGAGATCATTTGAGCAAACCTGTTTCTTATTTCCTGTAAGTCTTCCATTTTCCCTAACTGTGGTGGAAATTGGGTGGGCAGTTACATTTTCCCAGACTGTGCACCTAAAGCAATAAGGTTGAGGGAGCTGTGAAGAAAACTTATGGACTACAGCAGTGATTGGACCTTGAGACTCAGGAAATTGCTGCAAGAGGCTGCATGGAATAGGTAGGTGACACTACAGGGGTTCAAAAATATGGAAAAGCTAGTGGATGGTCATGGATTTACAGAAGGTGGAGGACAGCTAAAAAATTAAGCTGTCATCATTTTGTCTGCCAAGCCCCCTCCCCACCACCACCACCACCAATGAAAGCTATTTCAAAAGTATATGTGGATAACATGTATTCTTTACAGACTGTTGCAATTGTTTCAAATAATGAAATTGCCTGAGAGGTGTAAAATATTGATGTAACACAGGAAACCTAACATAAATGATAATATTTAACTTCAATAATTCTCAAACTATGAATAAAGAGAAGCTAGCGACACTTACCTACCTACCTCTGTTAATCCAAGCACTTTCTCCAGAGAAAAATATGGTTGGTGTAGGTGAGTGCAGCTATTTTCTCTTTATTGTTATGGTTGCAGCATGCACCACCACACCGTTAAGCTGTCCCCTAATGCTGTGAATTCTATATTAACCATTGTTATCCATGGTTTGTCACAAGGTCTCTTTCCTTCACTGGCTGCTCATGGTTAACCGTGATTAAAATCATGGACAAAGCACAAATGACCATGGTTTAATGATGTACAGTATAACCAATGTATATCCATGATCATAATAGCAAATTAGTACACATAAATGGACACAATTATTGGTATGCTGTAAGTTGTTGACTTAGATACGATCAGATATTTCAAAATATATCACAATATATCTAAAGAGATTGTCTGGTGGCCCACAGTGGTACTGCAGACAAGCAAATAATATCACAGAAATGTCATGTTATATCTGTCCATGTATATGGTTGCAACTGTACATATAAAGAAAGGGGCAGGGGTGAAACATATAGAGAGTGTTAAAGCACACTCATTTAAAATGACTTTGAGGGCTGAGTGAACCATGAAATTTTAATTTAACATCCTTTGAAGCATTCCTCTGCATTCCTCCTCAGTGATGTTGTTTTAAATATTGGCAGTACAGATGCCTAAAGCTTCATAGGGTAGACAGGTTTCCCCTGCTCTACCTCTGAAGTCACATCACCATCAATTTGTGTCAATACCTCCCTTTTTTAGAGGTCTGCTTGGGCTGTTTTATCATGCAGTCTACTCTGTAAAACACATTTCCCTTTACTCACCTCCACAATCCCCAAGCATACTTGAGGTATCGATGATAAAATGCACTGATAGAAGATAAACTTATTAAACGCCTACTTCTTGTCTCTTTCTTATCAAGATATATTGACTTCTAATAATTTCGTACAAAACTAGGTATAGTCATCACAAAAGGTTTAGATCAGTTGCACTCATAAATGCATTGACTAGTATACTCACTATGTGCTAAGAGAAGAGTCACATATTGGTTTAAATATCTGATGTCCCCATATACTATTGCTTAATAATTTTAGTTCATTTAACCAAATGATTATGAAAACATCGCATGGTAGCTATTGATCTGTAAAGATGTACCCAGGGAGCAACATTAATAATACTCAGACTGACTGTAGATGTTCCAAGTATAATTAACATTCCCTTGCATGAGTTTCTTCAGTTATCTCTTATAAAGTGTTACTCAAAAATAGAAAACACTACGTGCACTCCACAAAATATATACTATCTTAGACATTTGTTAAAACATAGTTTTATGAATTCCAAAAGTAAACCTTTAACTTACAAATCAATGGCACTGTTTCTAAATGCTATCACAAAACAAGCAAGGTTTCAGGATACTGGAACGGTGTTGTATATATCACTACTCCCTTCCTTATGAAATAAATACTACTGAAATGTAATAGAGTTTTATTTCTGATAAATGTTAGATTAGTGTGTCTGATGCCAAGCCCAATAAAATCAAACAGTTGTTCACATATTGCTATTTAAAACAAAGGGAACTTCATCATTCAGTAGTAAATAAATCACACTCCCCAAATTAAAGGGACGTTAATTTATTCATCAACCCATTTGTCTTAAACTGTCAGTTATTCCTGCATCTGCAGAGATAACAGTGTGTATATTGTTTTGGTATGCAGACCATTACACAACAATTCCACAGTGACTGACACTACGGTGACCACAGTGCCAGGTCACTGTAATGTCAGTGCAGGACCCTACCACTGCCTTCTGGGGGTATTGCACCCCCTTCCTGAAATCACTCTAACTCATAGTTGGTTATTTTAGTAGAGCAGAGTTCAGTGGTATTTCTGCATGGCGGGGTTAGTGCAATCCTCACAAAGAAAACACCATGTCTTCTGACTCCCTTCATGCTGACCACAAATGCAGTCAATGTAAGGGAGTTGCTGTAACGTTGGTTGACAAATAATTTGTCAGCCGACAAGTGTTTCCATATTTGACTTACCATGTAAAATGTTAAAAGTAGACTTTCTTTCATCAGCCCACTACTATCTTAAATATCTCTAGTCCTATAAAAAGGTTTGGGAATCTTAAACAGATAAAAGGTAGCACCAAAGCCTCTATTGCTGACAGCATTCCTTATTTACATGATTTCACTGACATAGAAATAGATTGTACCCTGAAGCAAATAAAGCAAACACACCATACAACAATTTAATAAAATATTAAATCATTAGAAACACCACTTGCTAGATATTTATGCAATGCATTCATAAACTGTAAACTTAGCACACTGATTTTCAAGATCAAAAATGATAGAATCAAAGACAGAGTCAATACAATTTTGTATTTCTTAATGAAAGCACCTCAGCTTAAAGATACAGCTTTGTAGTTTTTGTGTTGTTAATTTTAAATGCAAATTTATGGATATAGCTTTTATGTTATCAAAAATGAGAACATTTCTTATTTTCAATTGCTATACCACAGTCAAATGTCATTGATATAAATAATCACTGCAAAACAAAACTACATGTAGAAATCAGTTAAGGCTAACACACAGAGCCTCAAAAATTAGGAAACGTGACGTTAGGGTTAAAAGAAAGTTTCTTGACCCTTAGAGAATCCAAAGTGTTGTGTTTCTTTGGGGTTGAATAATCACACAAATGCAGCAGTCACTGGATTTCAAAATGCAACTAACTGAAGCAGAATTACATCATAAGCTTTGCCTTGGTTTGGGGTTAGCATTTCATTAAGTGCTGAAGGTAACTCAGTTATTCCTATTATAGTGAACAGAAATCAAAGTATTCACTTACCACAGTGAAGACCCCTCTGTTCCACTGATCTCAAGAAAGTCATATCCATCTTCTAACTGAAAGTCTGTGAATACAAGGGCAATAGTGTCTCCGGGTTCTGCCAAAATTGTCCATGTACAATCTGCATTATTGTTGTACTCCAAAGGAAAATTAGGGCTTGATATAATCCCACTTTGACCTCGTAAACTTCCTCCACAAGCATCATCAGCTGAAAGTAAGAAAAAACTATTGATGCTTCTTCAAAAGTAAACTACAAAGGATCAAGCAACAGTAACCAATGCAAATGTATATCGATCTTTGTGGCAAATTTGAACTCAGTGGGGAAAACCAATTAAAGGATATAACGCAACTCAAGAAGCTGCAGAGATTTTAGCAAAGGTGTTTTCAAATGTTGAAGTTGATGAGACTGCCACAAAAGATCACTGTAAATGATCCTTTTAAACATAAAGACATGGGGTACCTAGACATTAGTGTTCACAGCTGAACTTGACTCTATGATGAAATAATGTTGCAGGTCATGCAGGACACTGATCAAAAGGTTACCATTGTTTCTTAAGTAAACGTCTAAAAAAAAAAAGATGGAAAGTGTGGGAAAGTTGGCCAAAGGAGCAAAAATAGCCCACCAGGTCTTCATAACATTCAACTTTTTATCACCCAGCTCTGGGAAAATGATCTGCAAAATACGGATCACTTTGTGAATGCTGGAAATTGAAGTTCAATACACTTTACAATTCTTTACTGTTAATTTAACATAAAAGAAAAATGTATTTTTTTGCATAATCTTAGAGGACAGCATCTTTTTTTATGTGGGATAGAGTGAATGGGAAAATAGGGGACCTCACTCCTCATCAGTGGCAGTTGAGAGGTACTGTATGTTGACCTCAGCAGTGGAGCTGATAAAGCAAAAAAACAAAAACTGCTCAAACTCTGTCTTGAGAACTTAACGAATATTGCATGCTTGATAAATGTAAGACTGGTAGGTCTCCTGGACAAAAAGGAAAATTATATCTCTTTAAAAAATATTTTGGTTGAGCTACTAATTTTAGATACTTCTGCTTGTTGCAAAAACACAATTGTCTCAGCCCACAGAGGATGCCAGATTGTCGGAATTTTCCCCCACATTTTTCTGTTCCCCATATATCTGTTACTTTTGGTCAGTTTTGATTTATTTCATTTTTTTACAGATATATATTGATAGTTGGTTTGGCCTAATTTTATATGGCTAATTACTGAGTATACTGTATACCGTTGAAAGCTTTAAAATGGCTTTTAAGACCTTCCTGTTCTGCCAGACATTTGGTGATTAGATCTGATGACTTGCTCCTGCTTCTACTTTTGCAATGCTGTACTTTGTACCTTTGAACTTCTTTGGTTTTAATTGTATTTTATATCTATTATTTAGTGGTTTTAATCTGTTTCATGGATTGTACAATGCTTTGGCTTTGGATATTACACTCATAAATAAAGATTATTAGTATTATACATTTCATTATTTTGTACCTTTATTAAATGTATTGTATAGCACTGGATAATAACTCTTTTATGGGGCATTGGGTAGATTCTTTTTGTAACAAGATAAGTGGGGTATGTTGTGGGAAAACTTGCTGAACTTTTGTTTTTCTTTTTATCTGTAAGATAATTTGAAAGCACAGTTGCCCACATTTTAAGGGCCTTAAACTAGAGCTGTGCTTTTGCCCTGTAGTTTACAGAAGAAAGTATTTTTTCACCTGATTGTTTTTTGTAGACACTAAGTACCAAAGAAACAATCCCCCAACCCACCCCCATTCCCCAGCCACCCCAGGTGCTCAGCCTTTATAATGGAAGGCCAAGCCACACCTACTTAAAAATGAAGGAACAGGTAGGCAGCACATCTCAAGCAATAGCCTAGCTGGTATATAGGCAGAATTACAAATGGTGTAGCTAGCAGCTAGGTCAACAAGGGCACATAGAAGAGGAGGAGAGTGAAGCTGTAAGTCACTACAGAAGGAGAGAAAGACAGGGAGAGAAGGAGAAGGAAAAAAGGGTTAGGAGGGGAGGAATATCAGCAAGTGCAGGATGATGCAAGGAGTGGTGCAGTGCTCTGGCTGCGGTGCAGCAGTCTTCAGAAAAACATTCTGGTTACTGTGGTATTGCTCCATTTGCAGGCACCTCTCTGGGCAGGGGTCACCAGTCTCCAGGCCAAGTTGGCAGGAATACTGGGGACCTTTTCCCCCACCCAGAGGCCACCAGGTGCCCAGCCAATGCCACAATGGCCACCCAGGCATATGGCAAGATGGACTATGGTGGACTCAGGAAGGTTTGAGGGGGAAGAGACACATCCCCCATCCAGTCCAGTTCATGAACCCCTACACAGTGCTGGAGGAATGGGACAGCACTGCAAAAGAAACCAAGGCTGAGACCAGGGAGGAGGTAAGGGTCCCCCTACAGGGAGACTTAGTGGTAGGAGGGACACAATCCCATAGGAAAAAGAAGTTACTCCTGTTGGGGGACTCAATTGTCCAAGGCTGTGGAACTGGGTACAGATAGTAGAGTGGAAAGGCAGGTAAAGTGCCTTCCATGAGACATAGCTCAGAAGCAGGGGAAGCACATCCAAAGGATCGCTGAAGCTGTGGCAAGGAGGGGAGGGCTGAAGATCATTATCCACTTGGGGAAAAATGACCTACCCAATGATAAGGCAAGCTTGGAGTAGGTGAAGGAGGACTTTACAGTGTTGAGAGGGTGCCCGGGGCAGGTAGCAAGCTCCATGACATTTTCAGATGTGCTGCCAGTCCACAGCGGGGGGAGAGGATTTTCCACATTAGTTACTTCAACACATGGTTGAAAGGCTGGTATAACAAGAAGACGTATGGCTTCACTGGGGACTGGGGACCCACCTGGAGTGACACAGCCCTGTACAGTGGGGATGGACTGCATCTGTCCTGCAAGGGGAAGGCAGCCCTCAATGGATGTTTTAAATGCTTTGCTGATGAGTGTTTAAACTAGCCAGGGGGGCAGCAGAAGTAGGAATATGCAGGAAGCCCACCCCACATGGTAGAGAAAGCAGAACAATGGAGCAGGAAGAGGAGTTGATATCAAGGTCATTGGGGCCAGGTGGAAAGGGAGAAGAAAAAGAATCAGGAACACAAGAGAAAAATATCAGGAAAGGGGGGGAAGATGCAGAGGACCAAAAACAGGAAGCTAGAGAGGTCAGGCAATAAAACTTTGAAGGTCATGGTGACAAATGCATGTAGCCTGGGAAATAAAGTCCCAAACATGGAGGCCATAATAACCAAAGGAGACCTGGACATAGCAGCAATAACTGAAACCTGGTACACAGCTAATTATGAGTGGGAAACAAATGTACCAGGATATGTTCTATTCAGGAGGGATAGGGAGGGCAAAAAGGGAGGGAGTGTAGCCCTGGATGTAAGAGAGGGAATAATGGCAATACAGGTACAGGGTGGGCATGGGGAAGCCAAAGCACTGTGGGTCACCCTTAAACCTGGAAATGGCACAGCAATATGCACAGGGGCAATAAACAGACCTCCAGGACAAGGTGAGGAAGTGGACAGGGAACTAGTAGAGGAAATACATGAGATGGCAATGAAAGGTGAAATTCTACTGATGGGGGATTTCAATATGCCAGATGTGAACTGGAACAACAGTGTAGCTGCTTCAGCCAGAAGCAGTGGCATCCTTGATTCACTCCAGGAGGCTGAACTCAGGCAGCTTGTGCTTGAGCCCATCAGAGACAGGGCAATTCTGGATCTATTAATGACCAATGAGGACCGAATCACAGATATTCATGTAGAAAGGCAACTGAGATCCAACAATCACAACATTGTGTGGTTCAGCATAGAGACAGAGACTCACTCAAGTCATACTAGGGCAAAGGTTTTGGATTTCAAAAATGCTCACTTTGCTGAAATGGGGAGGGGTATCAAAAGATCCCGAAGAGAATGGGGGCAGGAGAGGGAGTGGAAGAACAGTGAAAGCATCTAAAGCAGTGGTGCACAACTTTTTTTTGTGGAGGGCCAGACTGAAGACTTGAGTCAAGGCCGAGGGCTGAGGGCCACTGTAAAATGGCTCGAGGTGACAAATGTCCAGCAAGACATTATTAAATCTACACATAAAATAAATCACAAGATACATTTAACTATTTATTTGTGTATCAACATGTTACTGAAACTGAAAACAACAAAACAAAAATAAAGACTGCAAGTGGAAGCTTCTAGGTCCTCAGGGGCCAAAGACAGCTGCTGTGGAGGCCATTTGTGGCCCCCAGGCCACATGTTTTGCATTCCTGATCTAAAGGAAGCCTTACTGGAAGTAACAAACCAATGCATGAGATTGGTATCCAAATGCAAGAGAAGGAGAAAGCCACTGTGGTTCTCAAGAGAGGTGGTGGTAAAGGTCAGGGCAAAAAGGAAAGAGTTCAGGAAATATAAGGAGACCCAAAGGAAGGGGGACAGGGAACAGTACCTAGAGTGTCTAAGGGAAGTGGGAAAGGCAGTAAGGAGAGGAAAGGCATGGGCTGAGGAAGGTTTAGCACAGTAAGTTAAGAAAGGGGACAAGAAACTATTCAGATGCATCAGTGAAAGGAGGAAAAACAAGGGGGATATTGCAAGGCTCAAAGAAGAGGGAGGGGAATGCAAGGAGGGTGACATGAAAAAGGCAGAAATACTGAATAAACATTTCTGTTCAGTAATCAAAGAAGAAGGGTAGGAACAGGGGCCGCAGCAGTACAGCAGTTGCCAAGGGGGTGAGAAGGTAGACAATAGTCCATTCAGACTGGGGAAAAAGTCCTGCAGGAGCTCACTAAATTGAAGATGAAAAAAATCAATGGGACCAGATGGCATACATCCAAGGATATTAAGAGAACTGCTAAGGGAGATAGCAAAAATCTGTGGCAGCCATTTTCACAGAGTCATTCAACACAGGGGTGGTATCAAAGGACTGGAACAAGGCACACATGGTCTCTCTTCACAAATCTGGCAGCAGGGAGGAGGTGGGGAACTATAGGCCGGTCAGCCTCACCTCAGTAGTGGGGAATATCATAGAGACATTGCTTAAAGAAAGGACAGTGGGGAATCTAGAAGCCATCGGAGCCCAGAACCATTGCAACATGGATTCACAATGGGGAGGTCATGTCAGACAAATCCGGTTGATTTCTTTGACTGGATGACAAAGGAAGCAAATCAGGGTGAGACAGTGCACATAGCTTACCTTGATTTCAGCAAAGCCTTTGACACTGTCCCACACAGGAGACTGATAAACAAGCTGGGTTGGCTGGGCATTGGGAACAGGGTGGTAAACTGGGTAAGAAGCTGGCTAACAGACAGGAAGCAGAGGGTGGTGGTAAATGGGGTGCAGTCTGGGAAGATGGGGGTGACCAATGGGGAGCCTCAGGGATTGGCCCTGGGGCCAGTCCTGTTCAATGTCTTAATTAGCAACATTGCAGAAGGGCTGGAGGGAAAGGTCAGCCGGTTTGCAAATGACACCAATATCTGTAACAGAGTAGATATACCAGAGTGGGTGAAGAAAATGAGGAGGAACCTGAGGAAGCTTGAAAAATGGTTTGAGGACTAGCAACTGAAGTTTAGTTCAAAAAAGTATAATTACGTATGCACCTGGGACACAGAAACCCTTGAGAAAGATACAAGATGGGGGGGGGTTTGCAGACAGTCACAAAGGAGGAAAGGGACCTGGGGGTTATTATTTCAGATGACCTGAAAATGTCAAAGCACAGTACAAAGGCAGCTGGGAGAGCCAGTGGCATGCTGGGGTGCATAGGCAGGGATATCACCAGCAGAAGGAGGGAAGTAGTGATGCCATTATATAAAACCTTGGTCAGGCCTCACATGGAGTACTGTGTGCAGTTCTGAAGGCTGCACCTTCGTAAGGACATTAACAGGCTGGAGATTATCCAGAGAAGGGTGACTAAGATGGTACAGGGTTTTCAAAACAAGACTTATGAGGATAAATTAAGAGACCTCAATATGTACTCACTGGAAGAGAGGAGGGAAAGAGGGGACATGATAGAAACATTCAAGTGCCTCAAGGGTATAAACAAGGTGCAAGGGGGAGACATTTTCCAATGCAGGAGGAGTACAAAAATGAGGGGGAATTACATGAAATTGGAAGGTGGGAGGTTAAGAGGGAATGTGAGGAAGATCTTCTTCACAGAGAGGGTGGTGGACAGATGGAATGGTCTGCCTCAGGAGGTGGTGGGAATGAGCACTGTGGATGGATCCAAGCATGCTTGGGACAGGCATAGGGGAACCATAAAGGTATAGCAGCGAATGGGTCATAAGCAGTAATCCAGTAAAAGGGCTTACGGGCAGACTAGAGGGGCCAGGCGGTCCTTATCTGCCAACGATTTCTATGTTTATATGGTTCTATTACTCTTTGCATCTGAACCACTACAGCCAATACAATATGGCTTGATGTATATTTGGATATTAATTTACACTTTTGGTACACTGCCTAATGGCTATTATAGTTTGACTCCATACAATCTTGGCTAATTCATTCTAAACCAGATGTCCTGGTGGTTACTGAAATGTGGCTCGCACCCTCCACCCAGGATTTTGAAATAAATATCCTCTCCTACAATATTTTTAGAACAGACAGGCAGATCAGAGGGGGAGGGGTAGCTATTTATTTACAGGACAAATTCCCTGCCTCTGTTATAGACTCCACAATGATGCCTTACAATCAAGGTTCAGCTCTCATCCTCTGAATCTTTCCTTGTAATCGGATGTTACAGACCTTTTTCAGCTGGACTTAAGATACTGAACCATCGACACAATGCCTTGGATACTTCTTCCTTGGAAATCGTAATCATGGGCGATTTCAACCATGACTGGTTTTCTGGTGGCTCCAAGTCCCTTAAGGAACTCTGTGAGTCATTTGGAATTACACAGCTCATTATGGAAATTACGCTTCCTAACAATAAAAGTCCAGCCCACAGTACTTTACTGGATATCATCCTAGTGAATAAACCCCACCTGTTCATCCATTTAGATGTTTTCTTTAATGACCTTAGTGATCACTGCATTATCGCTTGCGTTAGGTTTATACCGAAACCGATTTCTACCTCTAGGTATATCTTCAAAAGGAGTTGTCTCAACCTTGACCATTATGCCTTCCTTTCAGATCTTCAATATTCTTGCTGGCAAGACTTTTATCTGGCCCCCACAGTGGTGGAAGCTATGAGGTGTTCCACAATATTCTCCTTAATTTATAAATCGGCACACACCATTACTTAAATTACGAGCTAAGAAAACTTCATGCCCTTGGTTCACAGCCAGTCTTAAAGCCATATTTCTCCATAGGAATGCCCTATGGAAAAAAAAAGCACAAAACCAAACTACCTTTTGACTCGATGGCCTTTAGAGCAGTTAGAAACCAATGTATGAAACTCACCAAAGCTGCAAAAGCTAGTTGCTTCAGCAATAAACTGGACTCATCTACAAATTGCTCAGCAAAATTTTGGAAGACCCTGAAGGAGGTAGAGGGACATAGGTCATCTAATTCTCTCCCAGCTAAAATTTCATCTGGAGGTTCTGAATTTACAGACAAATACACAATTCTAGATCTTCTCAATAACCATTTATCTACAGCTGGGCTGGCATTCGACTCCTCTCCTGCTAACAACCTACATGATCAGCTCTGTTGTCAGGACCAGGCCCCCATCACCTCGGCCTCACCTGCACCTGAAGCAGTCTTCTCCTTCAGCCTTGTTTCTCTGAAGCAAGTGGAAGATCTGCGACTGAAATTGAACACTACGAAAAGTGCTGGCGCTGACCTTATTGACCCTTAGTATTTGAAAATACATTATATCCTGGCTGCTCCCATTACCCACCTCTTCAGTCTGTCTCTTTCACAGGGTACTCTTCTGCCTATCTGGAAAACTGCCCATGTCATCCTGCTCTTCAAATCAAGAGATCCTAGTGATTTAAATAATTATAAGCCTATTTCCCTGCTTCCTACCCTCTCCAAAATGCATGAAAAATTAGTTAACCTACAGATTAGAAACTATCCGAACACTTTCAATCTGCTTACACCGGTGCATATAGGCTTCAAATCATGCCATAGCACAATCTCTGCACTTGCTAAGGTCTCAGATGACTGGCTGAATGTCTTGGATAGTAAAAATTACATATGAGCCCTATTTCTGGACCTAAGCAAGGCCTTCGACATGGTGGACCATGTCTTGCTTCTGGACATCCTCCCAAAAATTGGTCTGGATCCCATGGCCCTGAAATGGTTCAACAGCTACCTTACTGGTAGTCTTCAATAGGTCAAAGCAGAAGGAGACTTCTCCCCACTGAAAACCCTTTGGAGAGGCATATCGCAGGAATCCATACTAGGCCCTCTTCTTTTTGCCATCTACATAAACAATATTAATTCTGGTATAAAATCAGCAAATATACACCTTTTTGCCAACAACACTGTTCTTTATATTGACAAGCCCTCTCCTGAAATGACCTGTGTGGACCTACAACTTGAGTTTAACCATCTACAGCTTAACCTACTTCAACTAAAGCTATTACTAAATGCCAATAAGACTAAGGCAATGTTCTTTTCACCCTTATTCAAGGCTTCACAAACTACCATTATAGGCCCGTTGCCTCAAATCACCACCCTCCTTGGTGAACCTTTAGAATTCATGTATAAATTTAAATATGTGGGTGTCTGGATAGACCTTAAACTGACATTCTCTGACCACATAGAGGAATTAACAAAACAACTTAAACAGATACTCTGCATTTTTTTTCTGGAAAAAGCACTTACTCACCTTGGAAGCCAAAACCTGACTTGTTCAAGCTATCTTCCTCCTGCTATTGGATTATGCTGACATTCTGCATGGACACAGTGCTAGTATAGCTTTATCAAAGCTCGACACCCTCTACCACTGTGCAATTAGATTTATTATAGGAGCACCTTACTCCACACATCACTGCTCTAACTATTCCCTAGTAGGCTAGGTGTCCCTGAAATTCAGACATCAAAAAAATGCAACCATCTGGACATTTCGAGCTATTACAAGAAAGTTTCCCCAATATATTACAGACTGCCTTCCTGTTTGCTCCCATGGAAGCTATGCATTGAGAAGCCTTTCTTATACAGTATATCTCTTACCAACTGCAAAGTTAAAACCCAATTTGGCAGCTTGTTCATAAGCGATTCACTTCCATCCTTGTGGAACAAACTTCAGAAAATCTTGAAGTTAGCCATCACCATACAGTTGTCTACCTTTAAAACCTTGTCTGCTTGTGCCTTCACAGAGTTCTGCAATTGTGTCCCCTGATGCACTGTTACAGCGTATTATAATGTTATCTTCTCTCCTGTATTTCTTCTACCCTATAACTGTCCTACCTGCATCATTTCTCCTTGTCTCATATGTATCCTTACTTCTAACCTCCTTTCTTTAAAGAACTCCTTTTTATGTATACTATTGTTATATTCTGTTCATTTTATAATGTAGCTAATTGCATGCTTCTCCATCACTGTATGTTATGAGATGTGATATGTTGTATAATATGCCCTGCAACATTAGAAACATAGAAACATAGAATTTGATGGCAGATAAGAACCACCTGGCCCACCCAGTCTGCCCATTTCCCCACCCAACGGACAAGTCACAGATCCTACTTAACCAACAGCCTAATCCCCCCCACTAGAATTGCCTTATGTCTGTTTCATGCATTCTTGAATTCCCCCACTGTTTTTGACTCTACAACCTCCTCAGTAAGGATGTTCCATGCATCTACAACCCTCTCTGTGAAGAAATACTTCCTCACTTTACCTCTGAGACGTCCCCCCATTATCTTCAATTTGTGCCCCCTTGTTCTTGCACATCTTTTTTTTCTGAAAGATGCTACCCTCTTGGACTTTGTTGATTCCCTTGAGGTATTTGAAAGTTTCTATCATGTCCCCCCTCTCCAGCCTTTCTTCGAGGCTATACATGTTAAGCTCCTTTAGTCTTTTTTCATATGTCTTCTGGTGCAGACCCTGCACCATTTTGGTTGCCCTCCTCTGGACAGCCTCCACCCTGTCTATGTCTTTGTGGAAATGGGGTCTCCAGAACTGCACACAGTACTCCAGATGTGATCTTACCAACTGTCTGTACAGAGGACCAACAACTTCTTGTTTTCTACTGGTGATGCCTCTCCCTATGCATCCCAGTATCCCCCCAGCCCTCCTTACTGCCTTCTCACATTGCTGGCCCACCTTGAGGTCATCTGATATACAGTAACTACCTCCAGGTCCTTTTCCATTTTTCTTGTTGTTAGTATCTCACCTCCAATTGTGTACTCTTCCCCTGGGTTTTTGTTTCTCAGGTGCATTACTTTGCAGTTCTTTGCATTGAATCTAAGCTGCCATACATTTGACCATTCCTCCAACCTTGCCAAGTCCCTTTTCATCCTTTCCACCCCATCTTGTGTATCAACCCTGTTGCAGATCTTTCTGTCATCTGCAAAGAGACATACTTTCCCTTCCAGTCCCTCTGCGATGTCACTTATAAAGAAATTAAAAAGGACCGGCCCCAGTACCGAACCCTGCCCTACCCCACTAGTAACTCTCCTTTCTTCACTGTGGAATCATTTGCTATTACCCGCTGTTGCTTTTGTATTGTTGTTATTTTTATGTATATTTGTTCAGCTACATCTTGGAAATGAGTTTAGCTCAAAGATGTTCCGCCTGGTAAAATAATGACTGATTGATTGATTATTATAGTTCATTTATTTAAATTACTATGTTCATACACATTCACATGCTTGATTTACCTGCTTATATAATTTTTAGAGGGGTGTCTGTGATATATCCTTCAGAAGCATACATTTGACACTATGTTGATTCTTGTAACATATGAACATGCGAAAACGCCAGCAGAAACAGGCATCACAGTCTATTGATTCTGCTCAATTGTGCATCTAGCCCCTCAATTTGTAGCTGTCCCACCCACCCCTCCCTTTTCATAATTACCCCCCGTCCCATCCCTCTTAAACCATCTACCATGCTACTGGCTACTACCTCCTTAGGCAGAGTATTCCACTTATCCACCACCCTTTCTGTGAAATAATGTTTCCTGACTTCATTCCTGAATCTTCTCCCCCCTCCAATCTCAGCTGGTGGCCTCTCGTGACCCTCCCCCTTCTAATCTTGAAAATCCCTTCTGTACTAGTTTTGTTTATCCCCTTTAAGTATTTAAAGGCTTTGATCATGTCCCCCTATCCCTCCTCTCCTCCAGGGAATACATGTTCAGCTTGCACAGACACTCTTTATAGAAGTATCCCTCTAATGTCTGGATCATCTTTGTTGTCCTCCACTGTACACTCCCCAACAATCTGATGTCCTTCTTCAGGAATGGGCAACAGTTCTGCATGCAGTATTCCTGGTGCGGCCTGACCAGAGACCTGTTTAGGGGCAGGATCACTTCCCTATTTCTTGAGGAGATTCCCCTCACTATACACCCCAGCATCCTGTTGGCTTTGCTGCCACCTTCCTGCACTGTGCTGAGTTGTTCATACTCCCTGTTATAAGCACCTCTAGATCCTTTTCCTCCTCAGTGCATTCCAGCTGTACCCCCCCCCAGCTGATAGCTTGTCTCCTGGTTATTAGCCCAAAGTGCAATACCTTGCACTTTTTGGTGTTAAACCCCAACTGCCATGCATATGGCCACTCCTGTAGTTTGGTCAGGGCCTCCTGCAGCCCCCTCCACCCTTCGATGTCATCTACCACAGCTCCCATCTTTATGTTATCTGAGAAGAGACTAATCTCTCTCCTGACCCCATGGGAGATATCAGCTATGAATATTCCGAACAACACCAATCCCAATATTGATCCCTGTGGCACCCCACTTGTCATATCCCTCGGTGATAAGAGTTCCCCCACCACCACCACCACCCTTTGTTGCCTTCCCTTCAGCCAATTGGTGATCCATTTAACCATCTTTATTCCCATCCCTACATATTCCAGCTTCCATCCCATGTGGCATGGAATCAAAGGCCTTGCTGAAATCCAAATACAGGACATCCACCGCATGGCCTTTGTCAAGTTCCCTTATCGCCCAGTCATAGCACTCAATCAGGTTTGCCTGGCAGGATCTTCCTGAGACAAACCCATGCTGCTGGCCATCCTGGAGACCATTGTTCTCCAAAAAGGTCACCAGCCTTTCTTTTAGGATCATCTCCATGAGTTTTCGCACAATTGATGTGAGGTTCACTGGTCTGTAGTTGCCTGGCTCGTCCTTAGGTCCACTTTTGTGAATGGGTATCCCATGGACCATCCTCCATTCCTGAGGTACACATCCTGTGTCCAAAGAGGTATTGAACAGGTCAGCCCGTGATCCTGCCAAGATCTCTGCTAGTTCTTGAGTATCCTAGGGTGAATACAATCTGGACCCAGTGCCTTATCCCCCCTCACAGCCCTTAATCCTTTCAGCGCCCTATCCTCTGTAATCCCTATATCAGTCACTTCCTCCCCCACACTGCCACTCCTCCTCTTCTAGGAGGTGCCTGCCCGCTTTCTCTTTCATGAACACAGAGCAGAAGTAATCATCAAGTGCCTTTGCCTGGTCCTCCCCCTTCTCCACCCAGACCCCGTCTTTCCTAATCCTCATAATCTGATCTTCATTTTTTCATCTTTCATTGATGTATCTGAAGAAATCCTTTTCTCCATTCTTAATGCACTGCATCACCTCTGTTCTCTGGAAGCCTTGGCCACACTGACCTGCCTGGTAACCTCCCTAGACTTCTTCATATATACCTCCCTGTTATCCCCCTAATGATTTCTTGAGTCTCTGAAATGCATTTTTTTTGGTCCTCACCCCTTCAATGACCTCCTGCATCAGCCAGCTGTGTTTTTTTTTTGCCCTTCCCTTCTTACTCCTTGTTCTTGTACATGTCCCAGTAGTCTCCACCAGCCCTTTCTGAATAATATCCAATTTTTGGCTGGCATCCATCTGTGGTTGAATTTCCATCAGATGCCTGCCCAAAATGTTCCCCATTCTTTAAAAGTCTGCCCCCTTAAAGTCAATCACCCTAGTACCTGTACCTCCTGTTTCCCTGCCTATGATGAGCGTAAACCATACCGTGTGGTGGTCACTCCCAGCCAGAGGGTCCTCCACCTCCAGATCCCTTACAGCATCCCCATTTGATAGAACCAGACCCAGAGTCCTGTCCAATCTAATTGACTCATGAACCAACTGCACGAGGAAGCTGTCCTGAAATGCCTGTAATATGACCTGTTCCTTTGCACTCATAGTGGTTGGTGTGCTCTACTCCACCCCCGGTAGATTGAAGTCCCTCACCACCACCGTGTTCCCTTTCCTACAGACCCTTCTGATTTGCTCAGCTAACTTCATATCCAGATCATCCCCTTGGGCTGGCAGCCTGTACACCACCCCCATCCTCAATGTCCTATTTTTCGAGTCTTGAAACAGCATCCATGGGGCCTATTTTTTTCCATTCTCCCCCTCCTTCCTTATGCACCATATCACCTCCAGTGCATATATTGCCACCCCCTCTTTTTCCCTTATTTTTATCCTTCCTGAATATCCTATTAACCTGGGATCATCAAATTCCATTTCTTGTATAGGGTGGCTCCTGTTTCAGTGATGGCCACAATGTCCACCTTCCCTGTTGCCAAGAGAGCCTCTAATTTCACTAATTTGTTACAAAGGCTTCTCGCATTCAGTGAGATCACCCTCCAATCTGTCTCTGCCCCATCCCCTCCCTGAATTACCCCCATCTTAGTTACCCCCTGTGCCACTGCTCCAAGTTCCTCCCTACTAGCCTGGGGGGTAAGCTTGTTTGACTCCCCTCTCTGGGATCCCTGCCTACCATCTGTCCACTCGGAACCCCCCACCTAGTTTAAATCCACCATTGTAGACATGTACTCCCCTACCCTCTGCTTTAAAACCCCCTTCCCCTTCCCACTCAAATGTAGCCTATCCCCTGAATAAAGTTCATTGTTGTCCCTGGTTCTGTCCCAGCCCCCCACCAACCCGTATCCCCTGTATCGACACCAATCCCTCAGCCAGGTGTTGAACTCTGTAATTTTTACTTTCCTCGCTATACTAGCGCAGGGTACTGGGAGCACCTCTGAGAAGGCCATCGATTCCCCCAGCTCATCACACAGCCTGCCCAGTTCCTTGAACCTCTCCCTCATTACTTCCACCATCTCCCCCACCAGGTCATTCATACCCACATGCACCATGAGATGTGGTTTCCTCCTACCCTTCCTAGCACACTGAAGAATTGACTGTCCGGCCCTACCTGCAATTAAGCCAGGTATGGACTACATCCAGATGAGACTATACCATTCCCCCTTGTTGCCCCATCTTATCCCTTTAAATATGGAATCCTTCAGCACCAATACCCCTCCCGCTCTAATACTCATCCCCCCCTTTACCCTGGTATCCACTGCTAGAGTTTGCCCAAGGTGAGTCCCTGCTTCCTACTGATCTGGATCCCCACCTCCACCCCAGACTTATTCCTGCTCCCTCTCATTGTTCCCTCACACTCCTCCTCATCCTTCCCCTCCACCATGATCTCCCCTCCCTCTCTGCTAAGTCCCTCACATTCTCTGCTCTAACAATGCTCCTCTAACATTTACCCCTGCTCCCTTTGTCCATCCTTTCAGTTGTGCCCCACCCCCCTTACCCCTAACACAGTCCTCTGCCCAACTACTTTCCCTTGTGCAATCCTCCTGCTTCCTCTTACCTACCCCCTCCTGTATCCATTTTGTGGATGAATTGAAGTTGCTTACTTTTTAAATCAAGAAAATATTAATAAATATAAGTGGGAAAGCAGTGTACTAGTGAGCCTCAAAGTAGCAACATTCTGACAAGTTCTGATGTTATCAATACAGTATACTCTGAATATAAACATATACATTTATGGAAATACATACATGATGTCAGATTACTATAACATTATAACATTTCATTGTTTCTTTCCTTCCAGCAAATGAAAACTACATAGCAGAATGAATATAACATGTTTCTATAACAATATGATCTATACAAATTAGGCAACCCAGTTTTATGTCAGATAGAATTAGAAAGTGATGGATGTGTGCACTGTACTTCACTTTCTCTGCTGCCAAGGGTTTCCTACATCAGGTCAAATCAAGGGCCGGTTCATCTGCCAAGGAGCCCTCACCCTTCACTTCACCACCAGTTCTGCAGCCATCAGCAGACTGACTTTGCTCAGCGTCGAGCTCCTGTGGTGGGGGTAGAGGGTTCTGGCCCCCCAAAAAAAGACACTTCTTGATTCTCTGAGCTAGGAGCTTTTAATAGCCCCACAGCCCTGCAATCCTAGCTCAAGCCATGCCTCTTCTCCTTGGAACAGCCAATAACCAGACACCTGCCTGTACAACTGCTTGTGAATAGGACTTTGGGGTTTTAAACATCAGCTCTGATACCTCAAGGCCACTGTACTTCACTTTCTCTTCTGCCAAGGGCTTCCTATACAGGGTTGAATTGAGGGCCAGTTTGTCTGCTGAAGAACTCTACACTACTGATTCTGCAGATGTCAGCTGACTGACTTTGCTCAGGTTCAAAGCACTTCCTGATTCTCCAAGCTTCAGAAGCCTAGCAGCCCTCCAATCCTAGCCCAAGCTGTGCCTCCTCTCCTTGGAACAGCCATTCACCTGATGCCTGTCAGCACCTCTGCACATGCTCTTTTCTCTTCTTAAAGGGAATCTGTACATTTCCTTATGAAATTTTTGTGAAGATCACTATGAGGATCCAGTATGTCAATTGTTAGGTAATATTTAGAAAATGGTTTCAGTAAGACAACAAAATACATTTAAAATTGTGATGTGAAGGCATTCATTTTGTGGACAGGAAGTGTGCTGTGATGATGTCACTGCCTCACCACCTCTAACAGTATGCAATTAAGCAGGTTAAGACAAACTGTTACTACAGACAGGGATCCTGTTCTATCATGAAGAGAAGCACTGGATTCTTTTCTTGCACTCTGCCAAACATAAAATCCAGGATGTTCCTGAGAATATAATAGAATCCCTGACAGCACAGTTGAACTGTTCTCACCTGCTGAACTGCACACTGTTGACACTGGTGAGGCAGTGACATCATCTCAATACCTTTTCTGTCCAGAAATGGATGCCTCCACTAGGGCTGTGCATGGTCCGAATAGTATTTCCCGAATACCATGAATAGTAGGCTTGCTGAATATTTGGATGGACATTCTGAATAATTCACTATTCGGCTACTATTCGGGATGTACTATTCGGTGGGTGAGATTTCAAAATCTCACAGAGCTTCTCTGGCCAATCAGAGGCTGTTTTTGGAGCTCAGAGCCAGGAACACCATGTGATCTCCTCACTCTGAGTGTGTAGATGAGAGGAGACAGTTGTTTCTCAGAGAGCTAGCTCTGTTTAGTATGCCACTTTTAACTTTTATAACTGTTTAAAAAATATTTTGTGTGTGATCCAGTTTTTACATCTCATTACCTTGTGACTGTGTCTGACTGCAGTTTGGTTTTTCGTCCTTGAAACTGGGCTCAGTTTCAAGGAAAAGGAGAGTCTGTGTGTGTGCTGCTGCATGCTGACTCCCTTCCCCCACTGCTTACAGTATCACAGGTTAGCTGAAGCAGTGTGGTTTGATTTTTTGCTTAAGAACCAATTAGTTCTTACCAGAATTTTTTTTTTTTTTTCAACAAAGTCCAGTTTGGCTTCTGCATGTAGTGGGTAACTGTTACTGGGCTCAGTAACAGTGAGTGGCTCAAGCTTTTTCTGACTGTCCCATCCATACCTCTCAACCTTTCTTCACCAAAATGTGTGACAAGATGTGTGACAAATGAGCAAAATGTGTGACATATCATCAAACACGGCACTGCAAGCTCAGAACACTATGGCTATCAGTGCACTAGTGTTCATAATGTTTGCTGATAATTGAGCACAATAGATAATTATGAATTTCTGCTTTAAAACCTCTTTGAGAAATGTGGAATATCACTACCCTGATGTGGGACAAAGGATTACTGAGGGTTAAAATGAGTGACATACCTCATAATGTGTGACAGTTGAGAGGTATGGCACCATCCCCACTGTCCTGCTTGCTTAGCTTTTTGTTCCAAATCCACACACAGCCCCTGTGGTATTTTAACATAGAAACGTAGAAACATAGAATTTGACGGCAGTTAAGGACCGCTTGGCCCACCCAGTCTGCCCATTTCCCTACCTAATGGATAAGCTGCAGATCCTACTTAACCAGCAGCCTACTTCTTCCTACCCCCAAGCCCTAGAATTGCCTTATGATTGTCCCATGCATGCTTGAATTCCACCACTGTTTTTAACTCCACAACCTCCTCCGGAAGGCCGTTCCATGCATCCACAACCCTCTCTGTGAAAAAATACTTCCTTACATTACCTCTGAGCCACCTCCATCTTCAAATCAGCCCCTTGTTCTTGCACACCTCTTTTTTGAAAGATGCCCTCTTGGACTCTGTTGATTCCCTTGAGGTACTTGGAAAGTTTCTATCATGTCCCCTCCCTCCTCTTTCCTCGAGGCCTACATATTAAGCTCTTTAAGTCTCTCTTCATATGTCTCGTGCAGACCCTGCACCATTTTAGTTGCCCTCCTCTGGATAGCTTCCATCCTGTCTATGTCTTTGCAGAGATTGGTCTCCAGAACTGCACGCAGTACTCCAGATGGGTCTGACCAGCTGTCTGACAGAGGCATAATAACTTCCTGTTTTCTACTGGTGATGCCTCTCCCTATTCATCCCAGTATCCCCCCAGCCCTCCTTGCTGCCCTCTCACATTGCTTTCCCACCTTTAGGTCATCTGGTATGACTACCCCCAGGTCCCTTTCCATTTTTGTTGTTGTTAGTATCTCACCCCCCATTGTGTACTCTTCCCTTGGGTTTTTGTTTCCCAGGTGTATTACCTTGCATTTCTTAACATTGAATCTAAGCTGCCATAAATTTGACCATTCCTCTAACCTTGCCAAGTCCCTTCTCATCCTTTCCACCCCACCTGGTGCATCAACTCTGTTGCAGATCTTTGTGTCATTTGCAAAGAGACATACTTTTCCTTCCAGTCCCTCTGCAATGTCGCTTATAAAGACATTGAAGAGGACCGGTCCTAATACTGAGCCCTGCGGTACCCCACTAGTAACCCCCCTTTCTTCAGAGTGGACTCCATTTACTATTACTCTCTGTGTCCTATTCTCCAGACAATTCTTTGCCCAGGCTGTCATCTTGGGACCCACTCCCAGGCTGGCTAACTTGTATATTAATCTTTTGTGTGGGACTGTGTCAAATGCCTTGCTGAAGTCTAGTTAGGCCATGTCCACAGCCCCTCCTTGATCTACTACTTTGGTCACCCAGTCAAATAAATCTATCAGATTCATCTGGCATGACCTTCCCGCTGTGAATCCATGCTGCCTTGGGTCCTGTGCCCCTCTGGCCTCTAGATACTCGACAGTTCTTTCCTTCAGAAGTGATTCCATCATTTTCCCTATCACTGAGGTTAAAGTAACAGGTCTGTAGTTTCCTGCTTCTGCCTTGCCTCCACTTTCATGAAGGGGAATCACATCTGCTCTCCTCCAGTCCTCGGGTACCACTCCATCCTCCCATGATTTGTTAAAGAGGGTAGTCAGTGGTGTCACTAGTTCTACCCTTAGTTCTTTTAGAATTCTGGGATGAATCCCATCAGTCCCTATTGCTTTGTCCACCTTCAGTTTTAAGAGTTTTTTCATAACCCTTTCTTCAGTAAATGGACTGGTATCAACTTCTGTATCCAGAGTGTTTCTACTGTTTGTTTTAGGTACCTCCCCCTCATCATCTGTAAATACCGAGCAGAAATATTTGTTTAGTATCTCTGCCTTTTCACAGTCTCCCTCTGCCCACCCTCCAACCCCTTTATTAAGCCTCACTATCCCTCCTTTGGTCTTCCTTTGCTCCCTGATGTACATGTAAAAGGTTTTATCCCCCTTCTTAACTGAGTTGGCTATCTTTTCCTTGGTTTGGGCCTTTGCTGTTCTGACTGCCTTCCCAGCTTCCTTTTGCTTTAACTGATACAGTTCTCTGTCCTGCTCCTTTTGCGATTCCTTGTACTTCCTGAATGCTTTCTTTTTCTCTTGAACCTTCACTGCCACTTCCTTTGAGAACCATAGTGGTTTCTTACATTGTTTTGTTTTGTTTATTTGCTTCACACAAAGGCTTGTTACCTCTGTGATGGCAGTTTTTATTATTCCCCATTGTTCTTCCACCCTCCTTCCTGCCCATTTGCTAGTGCATTCCTTAGGCACTCACCCATTTTGGCAAAGTCAGCCCTCCTAAAGTCCAGTACTTTTGCCTTTGTATGGCTTGACTCTATTGCTGTGTTTATTGTGAACCATACTGTTTGATGGTCGCTAGTTCCCAGATGGCTACCCACTTCTACATCTGTGATCATCTCTCCATCTCCATTTGAGAGAGCCAAGTCTAAGATTGCTCCCTCTCGAGTGGGCTCCAATACTAGTTGTCTAAGGCATGCCCCCTGTAGGGCATCTAGAATAACCTCACTCTTCGAAGTGGCTGCTGCAACTGCACTCCAGTTAACATCTGGCATATTCAGATCACCCATCAGCAATATCTCCCCTTTTTCTGCCATTCTAAATATACTTTCTATCATTTCCTTGTCCATGTCCTCCCCCTGAGAAGGGGGTCTGTATACAACCCCTGTGCGGATTGTGGTGCCATTGCCTGTCTCCAAATTTTTTATTTCTTTTGTGAAGCAAATTGCTATTTTGCTGTAATCAGGTTCTGGGCTTGGTTCCCTGCTTAATTGAGGTTTGATTGTCACCTGACTCCCTCTTATCTGCTTTGCAGCTTACCACGGCGCACACATCACCCATGTGTGCATTGTATTGTTGTTCTTGTAATCTGTGTAGAGCAAATGCATGCACAGTTGTCTGCACGAAGTTTTTTTTTGTGATATATAAAGCAGCCTATTTTTTTCTCACTGGGTCAGGCCTGACCCATTGAATTGTTGCTGACTGTAGTCTGGTTTTTGGCTCAGTTCCCTGTACAACTGAGTAAGGAGGGTGTCGCAGGTGACTCCTCCCTCCACAGTTCACTGCATCTGAGTGGTCTCCTGTGCATGTGAGTTTTTTCTTTTTTGTGTGTCTTTGCCCCTGTGTGTGCACTACTGTGAGTGTGTACACGTAAATTTTCTGTGAACTGCCTTAGTATTTCTGTATGTGTCAGGCGCGACTCACTGGGCTCTGTGTGTTGTAAGTTGTTTGGTGCACCTTCAAAGCTTGAATTGCTGTACTGTATGACTGCACAACTGACACCATACTGGTAAGAAGTTGTTTGCTGACTCCGTCTCTTTCTAGTATCAGCTTTACTTTATTAGCTGCTACATACACAGTGTTGCTATTGTTGTTTTCTGCAAGAAGCACCAACATAAACAAAGACACTAACCACAAATAATATACACAGTAATTTACTGACCATGTCTCATCAATCCTGTAAACGTGCATGGTCCAGCCCAAGTAAGTCATCTTTACCACCAGTCATAAGTGGTGAGGAACAGGGTGAGAGAAGGTCTGTTTGTATTCGCCGCTCTAAAATAATTTTCTCCCTTGATAAGCCTTCAGGTTCTGGTGTCAGTAAGATTATGGGTAGCACTAGTACTACTATAACTTCAACTGCTGCCACTACTTTTACTAGTACTGCATTTGCAGCACCATCATTTTATAAAAGTAGGAGGGCTTTACAGCTGACATCTCCAGTTATACAAGAACAAGAACCCACCCCCACTACCAGTGGTAGTACTATTCACACAACTGCCCCCATAGAGGCAACATCGCCTATTAGTGTGCTCCTCCCCACCACTACAAGTGCCATGATTTCAGCAACCAGAGCAAGTCCTTTTTGTATTGTTGACACCACCACTGCCATGACAGTGTGCACTGTTATTTGTGCTCCTTGCACAGCCACTGTCACCACAACCACTGCTTCCATTAGTAGTCCTGAGTGTTCTGCTGTCACCATGACTACTGCTGCCTGTATTACAACTAGCTGTTATATAATGCCAATTTCTTCGAATGTAACTCCTGATTGTAATTCTGGCACCAGGACTACTGTCGACAGTGCTGCTACCTTGCCAACTGTGCCCATGACCATGAGACTGTTACAATGACTGCACCCATTGTGTTGCCAAAATGTACTGTTGCTCAGCCTCACAAGTTTCCTCTCACCACATTTCCTTTTGCTGATGTGGAGTATTCTGAAGAAGAGCCTTCATCTGGTTCTGAATATTTACCAGAGCCTCAAGACTTGCTAAGTACATCATCTGACAGTGATACCCACCTAAGCAAATTTGGCAATGAGGCCGAATATGCGGCATATCTGTGTGAGAAGCGTGAATGTCCAGCTGCCAAAAAATGCAGTACTTCTTGTCGTGGCAAGCAGGCCAGTCAGGGTCACCCTCCTCCTCCTCCTAAAAAAAACAAACAGTCCACCCTGTCCTTTCAAAGAGTTGTGTCAAGTTCAACTCCGTCTGATACACAAAATAGTTTTACAACTACATCTGTTGCGGAGAAAGAAAGGGGTAGAACAACTGCATCCACTGCACTCAGGTCTGATAAGGGGAATGGGGCAAAACATGCCCATGGTCGCCCTATTGGGGCCTGTACTTCCACTGTCAGTGCAAGGAAAAGTGTGGTGTGGCTGTACTTGTGTGTTGTAAAAGATGATCCAACAAAGGCAGTATGCCATGTGTGTGACTGTACTATAAGTCATGGTAAAACCTTTCAAATCTCACAGCAACATCAATGATGAACCATCTCAGAATCAAACATCCCAGTGCACTTCAGCGATACACAGCTGTTCCTCTCCCTCCACAACATGTGCCTGTCAGCCCCTCTTCTGGTACTGGTCCAGTAGATGCACAAAGTATTGTTAGTGATTCTATTACTGAGACAGACAGTGTGCCCTCAACTCCCCCTACACCACTTATAGCGCATCCCCGTACAGGACCGTCACCCATTCTGCCTTCTTCTGCTCAGTCATCTATTATTGTAACACCCTTCACCATGGGTTCAAAGTCAAAATCAATGTGATGTGGTATCACTTTGACTACACCCATCATGCAAGTCTTCCATGCCTGCACCAAATACCAGGCGTCACAACCTACAGCACAGCAGATCACCAGTTTAATTGGTGAGATGATGACCTTGGATCTGTAGCCATTTTCCATTGTAGAAAACACAGGTTTCCATAGGCTGCTGCAGCATTTGCACCCTTGGTATAATATACCATCACGGACCGCATTTTCACATACTGTAGTACCCAACATTTACCATAATTTGAGAAAAGAAGTTGCAAGACTACTAGCAGAGGCTGTTGGTGGAGTTTCCACTGCACAACTGACATATGGACCAGCATGAATTCAAATCATGCATATATGTCACTGACAGCACACTGGTGTGTTGCAGATGTGGTAGTCACTGGTGGTGATGGTGGCACTGGTGCAGGTTCTGTCTTTTCCCCCTCTCCCTGCAGGTCTGCTTTGCTAAATGTCAGTGTTATGGAAAAGGATCACTGGGCTGTAAACATACTGTCATTCCTGCAAGAGATGTTGAGCCCATGGATTGATGGCAACAATTTGCAGGTAGGGTTTGTGGTCACAGGCAATGCCACAAATATGATAAAAGCACTTAGAGATGGCAGTTTAGAGGGGATACGAGGCTTTGCTCATACACTAAATGTATTGGTGACAAAGGCTTTGGCAAACACAGCAGAGGCAGATCACACAGTCAAAGTAGCCAGAAGCATATGCAGCCACTTCCATCACTCTGTGAAAGCCACAAGCCATCTGCATCAGCTACAAGAGCATCTTCAAATGCCGCAGCATTATCTCATCCAGGATGTACATACCCGGTGGAATTCCACCTACTACATGCAGCAAAGACTTCTGGAGCAAAAGCGCGCCCTTCATGAGATGAACATGGAAACTGATATAGGGGGAGTCCTTGGACATCAGGACTGGGCTGTGATTGAGGGCTTGGTAAAGGTTTTAGCCCTATCTGAAAGGTACACTCGTGACCTTAGCTCTGATTTTGCACTGCTAAGTCAGGTAATTCCTGCTGTACAGATCCTGAAAAAAAGCGATGAGGAGTTTCAGTGAAAATGCTGAGAAAGATCCAAACCAGACACCTGGAACAGTGATATCTCTTGTGGAAAACCTCACCACAGAACTAGAAGTTAGATGTTCTTATCTCTGTTCCAATAAAAAGCACATATTTGCCACTATGTTGGATCCACGTTTCAAGTGTGAGGTACAACACCTTATAATGCCCACTCACAGGGTTACAGACATTCAGAAGCAGATGTGCTCAGAACTTAGTTTCTATATCCTTGGTCAATGAAACCAGCAGGTAACCCTATGGATGAGCCAGTCTCAGAATCATAAACTGAAAGCAGTATGGAAAACCTTGAGAAGGAGGGTGACTGTTGGGCTGAACTCAGCTCATCACTACAGGCTAAGCAGCAGAAGAGAACAGAACAGCAGCCACAGTTAGCACCCAATCTGCTGAGCAGTTATTTCAATGAGCCTCTGGAGTCATTCTCCATAAATCCAGTGGAGTACTAGATCAGAAGGATGAAAGTATCTCTGCACTTGGCACAGTTGGCCCTTAAATAAATCTGTTGTCCCCCTACCAGCGTACCATCTGAATGAATGTTCAGCACTGCTGGGGATGTGGTGGAACCTCACTGATCCTCACTTGACCCAGCACATGTGGAACAACTTGTGTTTATAAAAATAAATCTACCTCACCTTGGAAACACATATGGCCACTAACAATTGCATTAAATAATTGTCTTGTACTGGATACAACATTTGTGTGTTGTAGCATTGACCCATGCACAAGTCATTCTGTGTTAACCATCATTGTTCTGTTAGCAAATAAGCACATGTTAACATTCATATTCAAAGTCATACTAACACAAATCTGTGACCAGCACCCTTTTCCTGTATTACTTCCACTGTCATGGTGTATTTTTTTGAACAAGCATGCCCTGCAGCTCCCAGTGCCTAAAACTGCCATCCACCTATTGAATGCTGTTCCCAATGCAAAATCCTCAACTGGTGTTGCTACATCTCTCATCCCCTGTTTTGCTCGTGCCCATATTCCATCAATCCCTTTAACAGCTTTCCAGGTGCCAGTTACCAGTGTGGCATCACCAGTCTCAAGTATTTCATGTGCATAAAATATGGCAGCAAATAGTGTGTCATCTCCAGTCTCAGTGTATCCCATGCCTGAAATATGGCAGTTACGAGTGTGGTATCTCCAGTCTCAGTGTTTCCCATGCCTGAAATATGGCAGTTACAAGTGTGGCATCACCAGTCTCAAGTATTTCAAGTACATAAAATATGACAGTTAGTGTGGCATCTCCAGTCTCAGTATTTCCCATGCCTGAAATATGGCAGTTAACAGTGTGGCATCTCCAGTCTCAAGTATTTCACATGACTGAAATATTATGGTTATGAGTATGGTATCACTTGTCTCAAGTATTTCACATGACTGAAATATTCCAGTTACCAGTATAGCATCACCCATCTCAAGTATTTCCCATGCTTGAAATATTCCAGTTATCAGTGTGGCATCACCAGTCCCAAGTATTTCACATGCCTGAAATATTCCGGTTACCAGTGTGGCATCACCAGTCTCAATTATTTTTCATGCCAGCAAAATTATTGCAAAGTGCTGCAGTATGCTGCAAGGAGCAGTGTAATTCAATGGCAGTTAATCTCTAGTCATCCAATATTTTGTGACAGCATTTACTGCAAAGTATTGAATTGCATATTGTCTTGCTTCACTGTATACTATTGATACATGATACAATTCCAGAGACGGTGGTGAGATAGACTACATGGATGATGACAGACAGGTGTCTCTTTATTAGATGGTCTCAAATATTTTTCTCCCCAAGCAAGCCTTTTACTTCTTGTAGCACTGGGAATAGTACTACTACTACTAATACCACGGGCAGAACTATTACTACTACTAGTGTCACCACCTGCTCCATCTATACATTCACTGTCACACCCTTTCGTGCAGTAGTAGGAAGGCATTAGTGCATACATGCTTTGCGCAAGAAGCAGCAGACACCACCACCAGTGATCCCACTGCTATCACTATGGCTGCTACATCTACAGTCAGTGTGCTTCCCTCCACCACCGGTGCCATTCATGCAGCAGTCACCTTTTCAGCTGTCACCACTATGGCAGCCACTGTTACCAATATTCTTATGCCCATGGCCAAAGCACCGTCTACCCCATGTCTGTGGATTTATGTGACAACCATGAAAGCGCAATCGTGGTTGGTGGCAGGGCAAGTATATATCACCGAAAATCTATTTTAGTGATGTACACCCCCAACGCACAGAAAAACAGTGCCAGGGACTTAAATTTTGATTGTTCATGCAGTGGGCTGTGCCCCTTGCATTGCCCCACATCCCCCTACTAAAGAATTCTTAACTCCAGGGGAGTGCATGTCGGGGGGGTGCAAACTCTGGAGAAAAAAAATTGGGGGCTGGGCTCACAAAAATGTAGGCGTGCCCGGACCTGAACCTTGAACCCTTGCACCTTTAGGCTGACAACCACTAACAACACTATGGGGCCAGCTTGGCATCCCCACACCAACCACACCAGGTTAACCCTCCTTCCCTTCCATCATGCTGGGCCCTGCCCCCCTGCACACGTACACATATAGTGATGTTCTGTCGCTATATGCACCCACCTCCCCATCCGTTCACCCTTCCTCAGCAGTAGCCTCTTCGACATGCACCACGATTAAGTTGCCATTATTGTAAGCACTTAATCGCCGATGCCCATGTCATGGGCTACCATGTCTGTGACCATGAACACCCTCCAGTGCTGACCCAATGCAATGCTTGATATCATTTTCGGAGTGCTATACAGTATGTGTGGTGTGGTGGATCAAGTGTGCCGCATGTAGCTTGTGTTGCATTAATGAGAGCTCTGCATTGGTGGTTGAAGTCTCATTGAGGTGTATATGCTACACCAGGTTTAATGGGTGATTAATGATGTTGTTAAAGTGCTTTTATAAAGTTTCTTTAAAAAAACACCTTTTCTGGCCGAATACCAAATACCGAATACCTGGGACCCGAACACCGAATATTAGGCTGAATATTCAGGAAAAGGTATTCGCACAGCCGTAGCCTCCACATCTTTATTTAAAAAGCATTTTTTTCTGTCTTACTGAACACATTTTCTAAATATAATACAGCGATTTACATATTGGATCCTCATAGTAACATTTACAATCATTTCATTAGGAAACATACGGATTCCCTTTAAGTTCCCTTTAAGTTCGGTCTCCACAAGTGATCCTTTACACTGCTGTCTGGAGTGCAAAGAGTCACAGTGCAAAGGGCAAAACAGTGGAGGATTCTGCCTAGAGTCAGCCAAGTCAGCTGTCACCCAGACATGCTGCCCATCTGAACTGCCTCCACTAGCCCTGCCATCAGACTACTCCTTAACTGAAAATGTTGCTCATCCCTTTGTTGCCCTTGATAATCAAACCGTTATGGGCCCCACACTTGCATTTGGCACACTTGGACTACTTCCATTATCATGTCTGCTTAATCTGATTGCTTGTCAATCTGTCATCAAGGTATACTCTCTGTTTAACACTTTGCTACTGAACTCTTATAAGCCACACGTCTGCATCTGCTAGCATTTCTAAACTGCCTTAAAAATGGAATCCTAGGTATACCTTATCTGGATATACTTTAGTGTATAGGCAGATGCCTGGATCCTGTCTTAATTGTGAAACTGATTAAGCCAGTGACCCACATACCTCAAGCAATATAATTCAAAATGTACTTTTACCTCTACAAGATGGAAGTGGAAAGTCCCAAGATGCACTGTTTTCTGAGGTGGCAAGACATGTTAACACTGCACGTCCCTCTAAAATGAAGCCTGGGTTGCAGCTAAATCTGATTTTGTCCTCAATATTGAAGGTCATTCCTTGTTGAATCCCATTTTGCAATTTGCCAGGATTTCCACATGTGTGACTTGGTAACACTGCAGCAAAAGAAAAGAAGATACAGTATTTGTCAGAGCTCAGCGGCACAAGTTAATTCTTCAAGTTACAGTACAAGGTACAGGACTAGTTACATGATTAAATGCAATTAAATAATAACTGTACTATTGTTTCAATGAGGCTATTTACATGTAAGGACTTGCCATCACAGTGTGCTGCCCTTGATGGGAAAAACTTGCAGGATGACTGGCAGCACTTGTAAGATGACTGGCCACATTACTGTAACAGTGCCAGTTAACTCACAAGCATTTCCTTGATAATAAAGTGCACAAGAGGATGTTTCATGCTTACATGTAGAAAGTCTCATTTACAGTTCCCTTTTAGAACCAAGCTTGTAGTTATTTGTAAGTTATTTGTAAAGATAGGTTGATGTTGCCTGTTTTTTTTTTTGTTATTTACTGTGCTTTATCCTTTCGTGTCCACTGACCCAGCATCTTCCCACACAGACATGCACCAGCTCTGCCCCACTATCCATCCTGGGACTTACCTCACTCCTGAAGACCCTTGGCTTCTTCCCCCCTAATGGAGAGTGAATGGAAGGATGAGAGTGAGAGCCTAGTTGGTGGTGCGGGGACAGTGGCATGTGGGTGGGTGTCATTGTGCAGTGGCAGACCTCTTCCATTTTTATTGTTCTCCCCAAGGAGGTGTGGCATGCAATGACATGGAAACAGCAAGGCTGATGTCTGCCACTCCTCCCAGAAAAATTCAGTCCTGATGGTTGAACCCCTATATTTCCAAAAGGAGTTACACAATATTGGTGACTTCGCCACCTTACCACCCTGGAGGAGGAGGAGAGTGGTCCATCGGATGATTGATCCTTCTCCTCCTGGATGGCCTTTTGATGGCCAAGGCTTTTTCCCAAACCCGGGTAGTTGTTCAGCTACATGTGTACTTTCTCATAAAATACTCGGGGAAGGAGATTACATTTCAGGTGTAGATGCAGGTGTAGTTTCAAGTATTGTCAGCCTCTGCATCTGATTGCTTTTATCAACACTCAGGATCCTTATGTACCTAATGCTGCACTTTTCACTCTCTCCCCACCCTACCTACATTCCTTCTTCCCCTCTCCCCCCTCCCCTCTTCCATCTCCCTATGACTCTGGCACTTCTTCTCTTGTCTGTTTCCTCTGACAAATGCTGCTGGCTGCCTTACTTACAATGTTACCCTTGAACTGTATTAATCTGTAATCTGTTTGCAATGCCCACATTGCTGTAATGTCTGTTTTGATGTTCCCCATAATTTGTATTACTATGACGTGGAACCTTTGCAAAAGAGCCTTGGCTCAAAGGTATTTGTAATCCTAGACTTGATAAATAAAAATAAAACAATTATGTTTAAAGGATTCCTGAGTTTTTGAAACAGCTTCTGATATTTGTTGCAATTAACCTAAAACAAATAATGCACGTGTCATTTTGTGATGCCAACTTTGTTTTTGCAGTTTTATACCTGGTCTTCCAGAGTCTAAACTTTGGACACTAATGGATACGTTTGCAGTCGGCAGAAGGAATATTATGTCATAAATGCACACAAACAAATCTATTGTTTCTACATATAAACATGCTTTTCCTAGCTGTAAAAAGTTAGAAAAAAAAGAGCCCATTTTATAAGTGCAATAAGACACTCCGGAGGTATGCATGCAACAGATTTCACCACACTTCCTGGAGCTGAAGGCACTTGGCCTGTGACCTCGTGCCTCACTATGTCCTTGGGCATGTGGTAAAATCTGTTCCATGCACACCCCATCATGTTTTATTGCTTATGTAGTTTGCTGAGAAGATGGATTACCAAAAGGCATCCCCACCTTTGGAGTGATATATTTATAAAATATTATACATTAAGGCTGTTTCCTTATTTTTTGGTTTTGATTTTTTTAGGTCCAATAGAATAGCAGTGATGAACACCTCTTGCTTAACTGGCAATATCAGACTGGGGTCAGTGCAAAGAGGTTGAAACTTCCCAGAGCACGTTTTCCTCCTCCATCTGCAGGGAGGGTGGATTATTACCCCCACTGACAACTGTCACCAGAGTGGTTGCAGGGGGCAGTGTGGTTATGAGATCACAGCAAGAGGGCACGACCCAGATGCACCAGGACCAATGCCCCAGCATTATTGGGGGTATGGCTCACAGAATGGTGGTTCCCCTTAAGGAAGATGATGCACTGGCCCCTCTTCATGTACGGATAGGGCTATACAGAATACAGAACTTTGCCAATGGAATTCATGCAGAAAGGCATTCTGCTTCTCTAATGCTTTTTGGAATTTTTTTGTTAAATTCCAAAAAGCATATTTATGGTAAGTGTGGAATAGCTTTCTGTGGATTACATAAACCACAGAATAATATCCACAAATTGTGGAAAAGGAATCAGCATTTCATGTTATTTTTGGATTACTAATCTGTGAAAAGCATTTTGCTTTCAAAATGTCAGAATTCTGCTACCAACTGAATTAGGTGGAATTTTTTGAAATCCTGCAGAATTCTGTTCCATCAGAATTTGACAATTCTGTACTGCCCTACTGAGTGGATGAACCCCCCCCCCCGCCTCATCTTTGGGTGCCTCTGTCCCTACAAAAAAAATTGGGGGATGGATTTTCATGCAGATAAGACTGTTTTTATATGCTGTTTGGCAGGACCTCATCCTGAGAAGTGGGTAATCTGGGGGTTGGGAAAATGCACCAATCGGACGTCAGGTACATCACCACTGAGCTACACTGAAGTGAATGGCAGATCCTGTGGTTCAGAATTTAAGTCCTAATCTATGAAGAAAGCAACCTGGGTTCTTAATCCAGAATTGGCTTTAAAAATAAACACAAAAAAAAGATCCAGACTGGAACATTTTGTGATACATTTACTACCAGTCTAGACAGTTTAGCATCTTGGCAGTGTACCAGATGTGTCTTTAGGCTAGCAACTAAGGACCCAGGGGTTAAATCCCAGGCACAATAAGAGCCTTAAATTTTTGTAATTTCAACAAAATGGCATGGTTCCAATCATAACGTAAACACACAGATACAATACACCCTGGCAGTCCTACCTGTCCTGCCACGTTCTGCCATTCAGTCTGCCCCTGACAGTATCTATGGTGGTCCACAGGTCAAACATCTGGAAACTATCACATCAGCACATCTGCAAGAGGGACCATATAATGCACTTGATAGGCTCATTAATATTCATGAGCCAGTGCTCTACACTATACGTGATAAAGGACTGGGGGATCAGTCCGAAACATGTCAGGATACTTGTTTGGTTTGATGTTTGTGCAATAAACATTTTATTTCTACACGTTTCTCTTTATGAGTTGTATATGCCCGAAACCTTTTGTGCTACTATACATGTACAGGCTAGTACTTCATGCTACCATGGGTTCTGTATTCCTGTATGTACCAGTACAGGGGTTGTGCTAGCAAAAGTGGCCAACATCATGCTATGTGCATACCTCCTGAGTCCAGTCTAACATGGATAAAAATGGAAACAACATTTTTGTTCTCTTTATTAATGAAGGCAACCATAAAGTAAATGTAGTCTGAGTGTCATAAATATTTGTATAGTGGTAGCACTGGATGTGAACTACTATATACAGTTTGTTTGAACTCTGCAACCCTTAAGGAAATATTTTAACATTCGTGCCTCAAGTTATTTTTTTAACCCTCTAAAACAAGGGTATGTGATGAGGCCTAAATGAATACACAGGTGCACAGAGTCAGGCTCCAACATGACTAAAGATATCCAATCAAATTGTTTACATAATGTTCTCAGCTGCAATTAGTTGTATTGCATGGTGTCACCTAGTGTCACTGGTTTTAAATGCTGAAAAATATACACTGTCATAAATTGTGGTCAGCAGTTCTTGTACATGGTCAAGAGACTTATGATCTACTACCTAAAGAACACATAGTAAGCTTGTAAGTCTATTTCTATCCCATGTTAGGACTCATTGTGTTCATCAATGGAAAGAAATTGGAAATTAGAGCAGTTGGGTACCTTTTCTGGAGCACTATGAGTTAAGAAAAATAAGGACAAATGAGATGACTTTATGCCCCATGAGGAAGGCTTATGAAGCAACACACGCTATATGTTGCCAGTGCTGATCAGGCAACAGAGGAATTCAAGCCTGCTTCCTTAGAATCATTATATAGAGTAGGTATTGCTCTGATACAGACAGTGCAGAAAATTGTTAAACAACTAGCTGTTTTCTCAACATGATTAGAGAAGCAGGAGAACTGGGTGGATGGAATGGTCAGTGCAGTGAATGAGACTGAATCAACATTGGGCAAAGCATTTGCAGCAGCAGCAGTGACAGCCACAGTAAAATAACAAGTGCTGATCAAAACACACTTAAAGCAGTTTGAAAATTCATTCAGAGCCACTATTATTAGGACCCTGGGAGTGATGTACGGATCAGGAGGTGACTCTTTTACTCCACTTCTGCACAGCTGGTTATAAGAGCACATCAGGATAAACATTTCCCATCATACTGTAAAAGCCTGCAGGATCGCTCACCAATAGGCAGAATCAAAGGCAGAAGGACACAGGACAATTTTATTGGGGACTTCTTCAGTGGTGATATGACAAGTTTTACATGCAGCAAGTGAGAAAATAAATTTTTTCATTTTAAGGAGCCTTGTTTTCTGATATTTCTGACCTGTACCATTCATATGCACTGCAAGTGAAGAGAATGAGTTCACCAAGATGAAAAGAAAATTTAAAAAGAGTTGGATGTTCCTTACAATTTTCTATTCCTGCCTTGCATGCAAGTAACTGTTCAAAAAGAAGTTATGCATATTCTGATCCATAAGACGCCTGGAAGCTGGAAAATAAATTGGAAGTGGTGAAGGTTCACAAGAGTCAGAATTGTCCTTCAGAGGAAGATGACAACTCAATAGACTTGTAAGACTTTTTATTCTATGTGTGGTTTTCTATGTGTGCACAACACAGATCGGCTGTGTGATGGGACAGCTTCTCGTTACTGGTTGATTGACTTGGATTTATGCATGCAAGATTTTGGACAATTCAGTTTCTTATCGGGAGTATATGGTTTGTGTTCAGCTATTCCCATGTGCCCGTATCATAACAGGGAATGTTTCTGAAATACAGCATCTAATGGGGATATGGAATTATTATCTTGTTGCTCCATGAGAGCAGGTTGTTTTTTTGTGCAGTGAGGATAAAAATAACTTAATGTCTTAAACTGTATTAAATATGGGACCCTTCTTTAGACCATCTGGCTGTGGCACTCTTTTAATCCAGATGTTTCTAAAATGGCAGACTGATGCCTTATGGATGGGGGGAAGAAATAGTATGTGGAAACTTGTACACACAAAGGTGCTGCATATTGAGTAAGCAGCATGTGGATACCAAATAAGTTAAAGAAAGAATACCTATGTTCTAGCAATAATACACAAGGGGGTATTACATTTTTCATGTGCAGTATTGTGGCCTGATCGATTATCCTTTACTGCTTGTGTTTAAGCAGGTTACTGCTGATTGATTGCAGTAAAGGTATGGCTTGGTCTGTGGAGTATTTGGACTGGAAGGTCCATGTCAGAAGGGACGGGATGCCTTTCACTGGAATGCAAACCTAATGGAGGATAGTGTGCATAGTACACTACTGACTATTGCTGGGGCTAGATCATCTTTGTAGCACCTTTAAGTAGTATTAAATGCACATCTACATTTCTGAGGCTAAGGAACTAAAAAGAAGGTTTAGGCAAGGTCCCAATTTCCCTGTGGCAATTTGTGTTACGGTTCTGCGGCAAGTGCCTGCTTTGCCTCAGAACTTCCATGGTATTAGTTTCTTATTTTTGCAGAAGTTCTGTGGTGGCAGTTGTTAGCTTTGGCAGCTGACAGGGACCCCCCCCCCCCAGCGGCCAGGTAGGGGAAAATGATTGTTTTAAGGCTGGGAATGGCAAACCAGAACAGGTTGTCAGATAACGTTGACATGCTTATACAAGCAGTATTAGAAAGTAAAAAAATCTACCCCATCCATCTCAGTCCCATCACCCTCTCCACCACACACCGAAAACATCCAGGGTCACCATATTTGAAGAAGTAATATTTTTATCAGCCCCCACACTGCACAGCAATCCTCATCCTTCTAGTTTCACAGCCAGGCCAGAATGCCAGTTTTTCAATCCAGCAGTGCTTGGAGCAGCTGCGTGTAAAGTAATTCTGGGACAAGCAACTGGAATTCAGGCCTAGCAGTAATATTAGAAGGATGAGGAGCACCGCACAGCATGAGACCTAACGACAATGTTACTACTTCAAAAATTAAGACTTTGGGAGGCTCACAGGGCAGGGTAAGGAGGGGGCTGGGGATGAGCTGGAATGGTGGGATGTACCTGTATTTTTCACACTTAGTATTTCTTGCTGGGTTACTCTGACTGCCTCCTAACTGTACTAGTCCCCCTAGCCCCATCAATCAACATCCCTGGGACTAACCTGTCTCCACTGTTATCTTGCTGCAGGACCCTGGCCAGAGGTGCCCAGTTGTTGTTGAGAGGCTTGGGAGGGACAAGACCAATGCTGAAGGGCTTTTCCTCCTTTTTTCTCACTTGGGGCCTGCAGGCATGCAATTATGTGATGTGCATTCTCTGCCTCTAATGAAATGCTCCAGCATCCAGGCATGAGATCTCCCTACATTGCTGTTTCATGGTGCTGCCACCAAGATTCCCTTAGCTGGCTATCGAACTGAGGAAAAGGCATTCCCTCCTCCATGAGTGAGGAGAGCTATCCTACGGATGTTCAATCCTCCCTCCCAAGGCCAGCCCTCGAGCAACCATGTTCTGTTTCTGAACCCGGGTCACCAGTGCAGTAGGCTGTGAGGCAACCATTGCCTTAGCCCACCATGCCACTGACCAAGCTCCTAATTTGTTTTTCTAAGGTATATCACTAGAAGGCAAACTAATGGGCAGGGGCTGTTTTAGAATTTTGAAGAGCATTTTGTGGAATTTAATATAAAAAGTGGATTCATTTTTTGGCAGTTTATATGATACATGGAATGATTTTCCTTGGTTTACATTTAAGAGCCAGTGTAAATTGAGAATTGTTTTTTTTCACACTGTATATTCACTCTTCTGTGTAAACTGCAGAAAAGTGTTCCACAGTTTATGTACACTGAGGAAAAATAGTCCATAATTCATGTACACTGCAGAAAAGTATTCTGTGTTTTATGCAAACCACAGGATAATATTCTGCAGTTTATGTAAGCTGTGAAAAACTATTCCATGATTCACTTTAAATGCCACAGTAATCTCCATAGCTGTGGAATCATGGAAAAATCTGGTGCCTGGGTATTGGATTGCTCACTCTGTTTTGGTTCATAATAAAGAAGGAAATGATTGGCGGAATTTGTTTTTCTTTTTTTTTAACCAAGTTTGTTTCCTCCTTAGATCTGGAGGGTGGCTGCTTCTGCCCAATTCCTGACCCCCTACCCCCCACCCCGGGCTGGCTCTCAGGCTCTCCCAGTGGCCACTCTGGTTGAAGGTCTCCCCATGAGTTCTCCTTTTGTGGCAGGGCTGAGGGATTAGTGCCAGTCTCTCCACCATACAGAAATCCAAGGCCAATCAGACATGTGGAGACAGCTGGGTTTCTTGTAGCCCCCCATGTCCTTTTTTCCTGTTTTTCCTGTCCCACCCCTCCTGCACAGCATAAGACTCATGCATGGAGGTGTGCACGTCTTCTCACATACCCCTGCAGTGCACTCCCTTACTTTGCCTCCATGACCTGCTCTACCAACAGACCTCCACCTGGGAGCAATCAAGGCCAGTATGACAAGCCTTCCCTCCCCGGAAGAGAAATGCAGTCCCTCAGATGCTTAATCCTCTCCTTCCTCAGTCAACCCCTGACAATCCAAATCCATTTCCAAACCTGGGTCACCAGCGTGGCAGGAGGTAAGGTGCTGTGCAGTGACTCAGCGCTCCATGCCACTGGGCCAGCTTGGAATTTTTGTTTTTCTTTATACATAATGTACAGTACTAGCATTTGCTGAAATGGCCCCTGCTGCATAATTTCTTTTGATCTTCATATACATTTTGTTCTGCATATTCTTTTACTGTCAAGCAACTGACTCTCTTATCCTGCTACAGTGATGCTCAGTGTCAGGTTCCTTTTCATCGAATCATATTCTAACACCATTATCACAAAACCCTGAGCAATGACTAGACATAATGACTGGAAACACATAGCAAGTGAACAATTATCAGTGATGGTTCTGTCCATTCTTGCCAGTTCATGCCCAAAGATGCTTGTTGACAAGACTAGGCAAGAAGCAACCTGACACTGACCACTACTGTACTGTATGCTTATGATGTAATTTCTAATGGATTACTTGTCTGTAATATGGATTAATTTCTTTGCAAAAAAATCATTAAAAAAAGTATAAAAATACACAGTCATCTACAGGGTTGTTAAAGAATCAACAGCTTGCACTGCACAGAAACTGTGATTCACATGTGTTTTTGTCCACAGTGGGCTTGGCAGCTGTTCAATTCAAAATGATTTCCTTGACTGTCAAGGTACTGATTGACACTTGTTATCTTACTGCTGGGTTTCACTATACAGTAGCTCTGGTGACAGTGACTACCACTTTGATTTTTAGGATTTTAGTGGTTATTCTGTAGGATTGTTGAAACAACCCACTGGCAGTTACAGTGGTAAAGGTTTGGAAGCATGGTGCAGTTCTAAGGTTGCTCCCCAGTGGCAGTAGCAGCTGTAAACTGAAACCAAACTGTGCATTTATGTTGTGTCCCTGCAGGGAGGGTGTTGCTTCCCAGAAGCTGTATAAGCAGCAGACCAATGGCTAGATTTCAGAGCCCTTGAAACTCCCGAAGCTGTGGGAAAAGCCTGTCGCTAGTGAGTTTCCACTTGCAGAGCCGCAGTTTTTCCTACAGCTGTAGTATTTTCCAAGGTGGAGCCAGATTATGATTTCCAGCAACTTGTGGCTGTTTTTTCCCCACAGTTGTGTATAAATGTTACACCTGGTTGGACCAGGTGTAACATCTCCCGGAGCTGCCCTAGACTGAAAATACAAATTTTGGACCACAACTGCAGTTGTGGAGTGGGACTTAGTTACACTTTGTTTTGAAAATTCGGCCCCATGATTGGGTCAGCCTGCAGCTGATACTAGTTCTTTGGCAGGGTGTTACTCTCCAGCAGCAATGGGGGCTGTAAACTAGGATTGGGCAGCTTTGGCAGCGTTGCTGGTTTTAGTTTTTAATGGTGGTTCTAATGTTAATTTGAGCTATTACATTTCATTTCTAAAGAAGGAAGAGTTTTATACTTCCTTGAAATTGAAAGTCTGGATAATTGATTAGATGAATGTAAGAAATGTGTTTACTATGTATTCAATTTATTAATCCAAGCATTATTAAATTTATGTACTGTTGTTTTATTCAATACACAGTGTTCTACTTCAATCCATGCTTTGTCTCCAATGTTATACATAATGAGTTCTTTGCACTGTACATAAGTGGACCTACATGCAGCAACACTAAAGCACATAGGAGCATATTTTATGCATTCTCTGTGTCCATTGGACAACTGTAGATGCACACAAATCCTCTCCTACACTGCACTGCTGTCCAAAGTACAATTGGAACAAAACAGTGCATCTCAGAGTTAATGAGATGGTGTAAACTAGGGTGGCTAGCCCAGTTCAATATGAAAATAACAAAAGGCTGCAGGCAGCACATATATTAGCAACACACCAAACTTTATTTGAGATGCATAAATGGGGATTTATTCAGACTCTATAACAGCAAGGAATTACCCCAGGTCTTTGACCACCAATTGGTTTTCATCAGGGGCTTAGGTAGAGGCCTGTCATAACTGGTTACTAAACATACCCCTGACAGAAATCTTGAGACTCTGGTAAGGCCCCATCACAATGGACCCAAGACCTTCTCTTTGCTGTGGTGTGCTTGGGTAAAAATGACTGATGCAGTGTAATTTCTTTTTTTTTTTTTTGTTTATGATTTAAACTTTTATAGTAACTAAAAAAAAAAAAACACAATACAGCTTTGACCACCAGATGGCTCAAAAAGGTTCCTGTCTGGGGAATACCACTTGGAGATACAACCCTAAAAAAGGTCAGAAAACTGTGCACTGAATGTGCATTAACAACAGCTCCAATGAATACTGGAAACAAGGCTATCCATGCAAGCATTGAGTTATAATGAAGAGCAAACAGTAATGATTAATCGTTGATAATGACTCCTATAAAAGAAAAGCACCACAATTGGGGGTATAGGATGAATTAGCCATGGACAGATACTATCAGCAACCTCAGGGTACAAATCAGATTAGTCTACGGGAGAGCCCTACTGGTTCTAGGACTGCTGGATTGGGTGTGTGAAGTCGTCTAACAGTCATGCAGGATTATGCAACATTGGGGAGCTAAAATGGGCCCCACACTTTAGCACAGTAGTCCAGTTGTTAACTGGTGGCATAATGGACCCTATCATAGCTAACCACTTTGCCCACCTCAAGAAGCCAGTGTTGGGGGTGGTCCCCCTAGTGTCTGAGTATACTTCTTTTTGAAGGCCATTTCTTTTTTAAAAAAATATAAGGCATCCATGCCTATAGGGTTACAGTAGTCCTTGTGCCCACTGCAATATCTCATAATCTGCAGGGAATCTACTGTGGGACCAGCCCAGGCTTGTGATTGGAAGCACAGTGTCCAGCCCATGTCCTATCCCTAGCTAACCCCTCCTCTAGCATGAAATTACAGTACAAGCCTGCATTGTTGACAAAGTATACTGTATATAATGGATCATGGCTCTGTATGCTTCTCTGGGGCCAGTGGCAAATTGCATAGCTTCAGTATGTGGCCTGGTATGTGCCTTTTCTGCTATATAGGGCTTGTAAGTATATAGCCTAATGAGTTTCATTTGTGCAACTGTTAATATCATTGATGTATAAAAATTGCTGCAGATCAATAATCACTAATGTAATAATCACTAATGTACTATTTCATCTGTTGGTTTCTATATATACAGTAGCTTTCATTTTTTCACCATCATATGCTGAGTTCGTGGCCCTGCCTGTAGTGGGAGAACCATGGGAGCCTGAGGGAGTTTCTAGCAGTAATAACAATAGTAGCAGGGCGTTCAACTCTTATTTATTCAAGAAGAATACCTCATTTTAGACAATACAACTTCAACTGCAGAGTTTGGGCAAAATACTTCTGGTAATTTATCATGAACATTTGTCAGTCTCTGTAAATTTGCTAACATGTTACACTGATTTTTTTTCTCACATTCTTTCATTAGCAAGAGAAATGATACATCATATGCTCTTCACACAGGATAACATTAATGAGGACAACTTTTTTTCAGAGACATATATTCATTATGTACTCATCTTAGAGTGTAAGAAAGCTTCAGAAGGTTACAAATGATGAAAAATTGCATTTCTTTATGTGTAGTACAGTGTGCAGTATCCTTTGTTTTCTTTTATTTCTGAAATGGCTGGCACTTACTAAAACATGGTGACAGAGTGGCAAGGGAGCAAATGCAGGGTGGCAACTTTAGCAGAAGCTGTGTGTTCCTGCATTGTAAGGAAACAAAAGCTGTACAAATGCAAATGCTCCTCTCGGTTATCCCCATCAGTGCATCAATTTAGAATAGAAACCATAATTAAACAAAAGAATCTTTAGAGAACTGAGCACTCTGTTTACTATTCAATATTCATTATTTAGATCATTTACATTCAGGTTTGCCAATTCTTTGTTCTTTAGAGTGAGGCTCACACATTTTGAGTCAAGCTTAAAGAAATTCTCACAATGCAGTTCAATGGACATTTAAACAAAAAAAACTCATGTTGTTTTTGTTAAATCTCAATATTTGGATGTCCCATACTTGCTAACTGTGAATTTGTGCAGTGATGTTGAAATACAATCATGTGACTTCATATTTTTGATTAGGTTTTGCCTCATGATTTATCTTTTCCTGAAAATAGCTTAATGAAAATGTTTAGATGATTCTATCATTTAGTCTTCACCTCTAAATACTGTATAATTTTTAAATGATTAGTCTTCCCATCATGATTACCACATACCAGCAGTGTTATGAATCTTGCGACAGTGATAAATGAATAAAAATGAAAAAATTAGATGAGCCATAATTATGTTCTAAGATCTAGCTTTGAATATTGAATTTGTCTCCTGACTGAAGTCCAGTATAAAGAAAGTGGTTTTGAAAACACAAAACTAGGTTCCATGATTAAAAACAAAATGGGCAAGGTGGCATATTCAGCAGTTAGCACCATATTAATATGGGTTGTGACACTTAAACTGGGCTCTGCGCACTGGGAAGAAAGATAGCACATAAAGTATCTTATTCAAAAGCTACAATTAGCATGGCATGAATGTGTTAACACACAAGCAGTAATAGATTGAGTAAGCACATGCTAATCAGAGTCAAAGCCCTGTATTCAGAGTGCAGTGGTATATGGGAAGGTTTCTGGATGCAATAATTGCCTGTATACCCAGTATTATGTAATACTTCTGACAAGCATGTTTCAATATTATGTAAATAGTATAGACTTCCTCCCTTCCTCTCTGTCTCTCTGTCTCTGTCTCTCTCTCTCTCTCTCTCTCTCTCTCTCTATCTCTTTCTTTCTCTGTCCCCATGTATCTTTCTTTGGTGTCTGCCCCATCCTTTTGCTGCCATGATGTATACTTCTCTGGTGTCTAGTGCTGCCCCTCCTTCTCTCTGTCACCACACATCTTTCCATGGTGTTCCGAGACACCCCCTCCATCACCCTGTGCCTTTGTATCATTCTTCCTCTCCCTCTCCCTGTCCCCAGTATATCTTTCACTGGCACCTTCCTCCCTCTTCCTGTCCCAAATAGAGGAATCATCTCCCTCTCTCCATATTTGGTGGTGGAACCCTCCCCACTTAACCATACATACTTTGCTGGTGTCCAGTGGCACCTCTCAAAGAGCACCCAACTCCCCCTCCTGGTCCCATGAGCATATGTGTACAAATCCTTCACTCACCACTTCAACCACATTGACTCACGCATCCTATATTTTGCTATTCCAGAGAGTACAGTGCATCCCCCCTTATAATGGACACATTCATGTGACATGATTTTGTCAGTTAAAAGGGTTCTCCAGTATAACTTTTTACCATAATTTAGATGGTACTGTACCACTGCTGTGACCCTTTCTCTCCTCCATTCAAGAGTCTCAGTCAACTGTTCAAAAGATGCTGTGTCATACTGTACTACACAGAACTGAAATTAAGGGCATTAGTAGCAAGCCTGGGAGACATCTGGGTAAGACAGTACAGTCTCTCTTCATAAAGCATCTAAGTTGGTGCACAGTTCAAGCAAAGCCCTTCTGCTCTTGAATAATTGCTGAGTTGAGCTGCTTCTCTTCTTGTTCAGGTCTCTTACTCTCCTATTCTATGTAGCAAACTTGCCAACTTGTGAAAATGTTGTCCCAGTACAGTATGGGCTGATCGATCTCTCTCTCTCTCTCTCTCTCTTTCTCTTTTTCTCTCTCTCTCTCTCTCACACACACACACACACACACACACACACACACACACACAAATGCTAAATCTCTGAGTCAAGCTGATTTCTCAACTCATGCTGTGCAGCCAAAAATGCTGGTGAAAGAAGGGTACTAATGGGCTGCTGTTGGGGATAATTCAATGAGTCCTTACTTGCCTTTTGTCACTTACCACTGCTACTCACAACTTTTTACAGCAATGTAATATGCTGCCATTGATAAAAGAAGGCCAAATGATGGCCAGTTAACAACTAACAGCCAACAGCAGTGCACCATGTAGACAGAACATGCAGTTGGTTATATCCTGATTTTTTTTTTAATTGGACCTATGTAATTACCTTTCGGCCTTTGAAAACTGTCTTTTTAAAGCATTTGTCCAGCTTAAGTGTGCCCATTATAAGTGGTATGCACTGTATATGGATACAATAGTTGCAAGACATCTCTAAAAAATCACAAGGTTGAAATCTGATAGGGATTGGGCTTTTGTGGTGGCTGTTCTGCCCTCTGGAACATGTCCATGTGGAAATCTGCACTGCTCGTACTATGCTTTCTTTTAAAAATCAACTGAAGAATTATCTACTCCTCTAAGCTTTCAAGTAGTTGAGCTGTTTTAATTTTGTAATAGTTTTTATTAGGTATGTTTAAATTATTTGATTACTTATGGTAAGTATTTGATTTATGTCTGTTTTACTGCAGTTGATTGTGATAGTTATATTGATAAATGTTGTACAGACACTCCAAGCTGTGGAGGAGATGCCTTTCAAAAGTTAGTAACCAGTTCAAATTAAACTTGAATTTTCATAAATGTCTTCCAACTACTGCATAAATATCTGCTGGTATACCAATATAGTGAGTCAAACATCAGTGGTCAAGAAACAGAGTAGAGAGTTTATGCTTATTACCATTGAGGGACTATGATAAGGGGTTGGTGCTTATAGTGGGGGGTTGGGAGTTCCACTGGACACCAGAAAAGGATACATGGGCATGGGGAGTACCTGGGTTGCCATAGAACACTAGGAAAGCATACATGGGTAAAAGAGAAGTAATGGGTGTTACTGGACACCAGGAAAGGATTCATATACACAGAGAGAGGGAGCAGTTATCATGGGATATTAGGGAACTTTAAACTGGGGATGTGGGGCAGCCCACATCCTATATCTGCTATGCATAATGTGCTATGGTAATAACATGTAGATTGACTGGTAAGGGGATTTTTATGTAAACAGAAACTCTGTGGCATACAGGGAAACTTAAAAACATCTGAAGAGTAGGTTCCCTTATGTATTTATTGTGGCATAACATAAGAGATAAGTACAAATATGTACACCAACATTTCAAATCCTACATGAATCTTCATCGGAGGTGGGGCACCAATGATGAGCCACATAGGATTCAAAATGCTGGGGTATTTGGTTGGAGTTCTTTCTTGTGTTTTATCACTGTACATAGATGGATTAACCTGCTATTCAACTGTTATTGTTTACTTGTGCACTACAGTGAAATGTTTGTTCTCATTGTACATTATGTAGTTACAGTAAACCCTTTGGCTGGGTGCATTGCTTTTTGTTTGCTTCACGGGGTGTTAGTGGTTGCATGTTGAGAAGAATTATTATAGGTTTATAGGTTGATACAGAAAAAAGGAAACTGAGTGGTTCATTATGTCTGTCTGTGCCTTCTCAGCACTCATAACCATTAATTCCTTGATTAGTCATATATTTCTCTAGATTCAGATTGAATGGACCAACAGATTCACGTTCTACAATGCATGATGATAATTTATTCTATAAATTGATTATTCTCTGGGCAAAATTGTTAAGCCTTCTCTTGATATTGGATAGATAACCCTTCAGTTGTAGTTTGTGGCTTCATGTAGTTAATAAACTTTCAATAATTTTCATTTTTAACATTTCCAATCCACAAAGGTGTGTACTTCAAAGGTTGGATGGCCTCCATAACTTAAAAGGGCCACACTGATATCTTGGAGGAATTTTATAAGTTAAAGCCACCAAGGACAATGAGACTGCTATAATAATATAGGTAAAATTCTGGCAAAGATGTCTTGACCTTTTGATCAAAGAACTGATGATTAAGACATAAACAGAACTTGGAAAACAGGTATTGAACTTTTGGATCAAAAGATTGATGACTAATACAGTACAAAAAGGGGCTTAGCTCAGCACTTAAAAAGATGAACCCACATGCTTTATATGGCTTGTTCATACAGAGACAGACAAGACAACAGAACTTGGACACTTGTATTTTGATGCCTGCCCTGGTTACAGCTTTTCTTGCCATGTATGCAAAGAATGAAAACACTCTTCATTTTTGCACTTAAACATGGACACACGGAGGTCTCTGAAATCTCCCATGGGCAGCATGAGGGTGTTATAAAAAGATAAAGGAATGAACTTTGAGGCACTACTTCAAAAAATACCCAGAGAAGCCTGCAACCCTGCAATTTTGAACTTTTGCTAATGTCCTGAATGAAGGTGAACTGATACCCAATCCAAGCTAAAAAAGATAACACTATCTGAACACAATGTTTTCTGGAAAAGAACCAAGACTGGATTGATGACTTGAGAATCTACCAGCATAAACACCTGCTGCATCATTGTCAAGACTGCAGCTAAAAATGTTTCATACCAGTTGAAGAATATAAGTATTTATATAATAATATTTTTGGTAAACAGACATATTCTGGGATTAGCAGATTGTGGTTGTGGGTCAAATTTAATTTTCAGTGCTATATAATGGGAATACACCGTAGCTTAACATGTTTAGTCAGGTTTGCCAAGGCCATGGTATTATTCTGAAAGAAATGTTTTGTTTGCAAACTAAACATAATGACCCATCCTGAAGTATTAAGTGGTCTATATGCAATGTATGTATTCATAAACCACAGAGAATTATTGATCTGTTTTAGTGTGTAGTTTAGTTAATAAGTATATCCTATTTATTTACATTGTTTTATTCTCTTTTAGGTGATCAATGTGTGATGTCCTACATGTCAAGGAACATTTTTTTTCAAACTTTGGCTGTGAAAATATAAATGCAAGCCATAATAATATATAATAGTTTATTTTCAATCAAAAGAACATATTTTGTTTGAAGATTCTAGTTCAGAGATGTGACATAATTGGGGCACTTTGTCATGGAATTACATGAATAAAAGAAATATTATTTGGTACTAATTTAAAATTTCAAATAATTTTTCCAAAATTTGAATTTTGGAATGTTGATCATTTAGAATGCTATAGTGAAATTGTATTTCTCAAATGACTGATGCATACACTTTGAACTTGATTATACTAAGTGCTAAGGTACAAGATCTAAAATGCTTGATTTTCTGTGAGAAAGAAATAACTGTGATTTTCTGTTCTCTCTCTTTGAGTAGTTAAAAAGATGGGAAAGACACCTCCAGCTGGGATACCATACATGGTGAGAAAAAAATAATTTGTGTTAATACTGTCCTCTAGTGAGCCAGGGAGACACTACATTTGCATTGTGTTGTATGAAAGTTGCTGCTTGCCTTGAAAAGTTACACTGCCATAATGGCAGGAGCATCCGTTTCTATGCTTCACAGTTTGTCTTGTACAAAATCTACCCTCTTTTGTGTTGTTATAGGAAGTAAAACAATGTCTTTCATCAATTCAGCCCAGATATATAAATTGTGGTTACAGGTAAAGAATATTGTCATAAGAGAAAATAAATGTAATAGACCAACTAGTAAGACTGAAGGACAGTAAGAAATGTGGTGTCAGAAAAAAACACTATGGCAGGACAATTAAATGATGTCCATGAGCAGGTGAAAAGGTTGGTCACAGAAAAAGATACCATTTCCAAACAATTAAGCAAACCAAAGGGGTTAGAGAATGAGTTAGCAACCAGAAAACAATAGACTGAAAACCAAGGGCCAGGTTTGCAAAGCCCTGAGAAAGATGTAAGGTGCTTGTGTCAAAAATGTGCAATGAAAATGGCACTTTACATCAAAACATGTGGTATTCCAAATTCAGAAATGCAGTCTGCATCTGAATCAGGAGCCACTGAGCCAAAGTGGTACCCCCCACCATTGCGACACACATCAGGCTGCGACAGGTCACAAGGAGGCTTGCACCATGGTGGGGCTGCAACATCCTCTTTTCTGGGATTCAGGAAGCCCTGTCATGGTCACAGCAAGAGGATCATGATAGATCAGCACTGAGCTGGTCTAAGCCCCTTGTGCAGTGGACAGTCACTTGGTGGACTTGGATGAGGGGGCCCTGACAGTGAATTCTGATGGGGGAAGGGGCACAGGGTACCATAATGGGTGCTAATGAGGCTGTGGGTAGTCAGATCAGTGGAGTAGCACCCAGTAGGGGTACCAGTTATAGAACACTTACACCCAAGACAGCAGCCCCAAGATTCAATTACTGCTTCCCCTTAGTTGACTTTGTCAGTTTCTGAATTCCTGATGGCACATCATTAAAATTATTGATTGGCCCTAGTAAACTTTTCTTTTTAATTACCTGAATGCCATGTTTCAATTAAATTGCTGCATTCCCTTGACATATTTAACTAATCTGTGAATTTCCTAAGTGGAACATTTCAATATAATTACTGCATACCCTTAGAGGGCTTACTTAACTTTTGTATTTCCTGAATGACACCTTTTTAAATGAAAGTTTATACAGCATTTTAGTAATTTCTGAGCTTTCTCCTGAAAAAAGATATCATGCTTGTAGACCACAGCTTCCAGAGGTTTACTTGCCTGGGTTGACTTTTCTGCCTGTCTAGATCCCCTTTTTACTCCTTTTCTGTTGCAGACTTTGGCCCATCGGATGACAAATAGCATTACTTCTTCCTGTTGCAAGCTTGACCTTTGGACCAGTGCTTGAGTGGCAATTTGATTTAATATTCCAGAAATTTTATTTTGATCAGTTTTACTAAAGTATAGCTGCCTTCTTTTCATACAGTAGGTTGTTTCTATGCTGTACTGCTAGTACCTATCTGACCTGAGCTGCTGTGACCACCACTGTGCAACTGTGTGCTGAATCTACTGGCTTGTACTACCTGGTAATGTATGTTTGCCTTTCTCACTCCAGTTTGCTTATTTTGCCAATTGCTCCTCTCATCTGTGGCTGTCCTCTTAGAGTCTGATCCCCAAAGCAGCTTGTGATATGCACAATTTTTGCCTATCATAGCCATACTGATCTGCAACCCAGTGCTTATCCATATTATACACCATACATAGTCTGTGCCTGTCACTGGCTGTGAGTGCAGGGCATTGTCTAGAGGCTGGGGCCAACTCAGAGTGGAAATGCGCTGGTCGCTAGGCATCCAATCAGATGCTTGAGTTGGCATTGCAGTATCTCACACCTTTCAGACAGAGTGAGAAAACATGGGATATGACAACCTTCCAAGGACCGCAATATCCTCATAGGTGACACCATTGAAATCTATAAATTGTGGACTGCACCCTGCTTGCGCTCTAGGGTGCAAAAAGAAAAAAATGATAATTGTGCCACACACCACCAACACTCAATAAATAAAATATGCTTAAAATAAATCTTTCACATATTTGTCAAACAAATCTTTTACATATCCCCCTTTCAGCTTTCCCAGATTTCTAAATTATGAACATACTTAAATATTTTTGGACAAAACGCAAGTTGCCAATGAAGACAATCCCAACACTTCTCAGTGGGAGTATCTGTTGGTTTTTGATTGCTGTTAATAATCATCTAACTTGTTTAAATGATTCCCTACTTTGCATGTTTACTATGCTAGTGAAGAGCACATTCCATATGACCACAATTCTCTTTGACAACCACAGGAAGAACCAGTACTTCCACCTGCTTCTTTAAAATGCCCCCCTTGCAGTTGTTTGTTATGACCCTTTGTTATATTTTCATTATGTTTACTATTTAAAGTTAATATTTATTCCCAGTTCTTTGCATAGTTCTGAATGCTTTAGGAAACCATGCAATATGCTTAAATCCCCTTCTAACCTATTTTGTTCCATGCTGAGCATGTTATGATTATACAGTCTCTAATGGTATGCCATTCTTTATCCAGTTAGCATCAACATAGCTGCTGTCCTCTAGAATATCTCCAGTCTGTGTCTTTTCTATGCTATGGGTTCTAGAACTGGCAGTTGAATTCCAATATCAGTCTTATGTAATCCCTATACAAAGTGCCATTACTTCCTTTATTCTAATAATACAGTTTCTCTCATGATACAGCGTTATAGTTTTGCTGCCTTTTTGTTTGCTATTTATATCTGTTTTCTTCTGTGTGTGAATTTTTAATGTTCATGAAAGGTGCTGGATTGAATGTACTGGAGCATGAAGTCTGCTGCTTATCCACTTGACAGGCACAGCATGGGTGATCACAGTTCAAGCTTCCCTACAGTACCCCACCCATGTGCCTCAACCATGCTACAGAGGGACCACCACATACATGTGAGGATTGTTCAGAGTCCATTCCCATTCAACCCTTGGCCTCTCACATGAGATTGCCAACAAGGATACCAATTAGCACCATTTTTTGTGTTGGTTGATTTTCTGATGTAGACACCTTCCCACTTGGAAATGAACAGAGGTCACCACAACTCATTTAACATAGTCCACTGAACAGCCCCCAGGCTATAAGGCTTCCAGCCACCACCAACCTGTGCTGGATTTGAACCAGTGACCTAGAAGTGAAAGGCTCCTTAACCCATTACCAATTCACTGAAAACATCCAGTTACACAGAAACATAGAATTAGCCAGCAGATAAGGACCACTTGGCTCACCTAGTCTGCCCATTTTTCCCTATCTATTCTATCACTGCAGATTCTACTTGACTATCCCATGCATTCTTGAACCCCACCACAGTTTTCACCCCCACCACCTCCGCTGGAATACTGTTCCTGGAAATAGTCACGATTTCTGTGATGACGAACTTCCTCACATCTGTCCTGAATCTATCCCCTCCATCTTCCTATCATACCCCCATGTTGCTGGACCCAAGATGGCCATCTGAGAGTATGTGGAGTGAGGAGCTCCTGTTAAGCAAGCTGGAGATGCTATGCTAAGGAAAGGAATGCCAAGATAAATTTTTTTTTGTTTGTCTCTGAATTTAAAATGCAATCAAGCTGTGTTTGTGCCCTATTATCAGACCCAACTTTAAACAACTAAAAAGAAACAATACCTTGTACTGCTGAATGTTGATTACCAATATAGAACGTCGAAAAAATGTCAGCGTCTCAAAGAACCAACAAGAACGATCCTGCTGAGGTGCTGCATTCCACTCATCACAGACTGCAATGGTCAGTCTCTGAAAACTTATCTCCCAAACTCTCAGAAACAGGCAACAATAATACAGAGCAAATACTATAGGAACAGAGCAAGTACTGTCAACAACAAAAACCAAAAAAGCAGCAATAACTGTTAAACCAACAGCTGCCACTGCAGCTTCAATGAGACAACAAAGAAACCACTGCCCCATGGACTCTTTCCTAATTCCCTCACAATCAGCAGCTATGATTGTACTGAAATAAAGCCATGCCATACAGGGCATGAAATTTAATGAAGCTTCTACATCACAACTGCAATCACAGTTGTAGGTCTCAGTAGAAAATATTCCCTCTAGTACTACTAAAGAAAAAACACAAAAAGAACACACTGCAGCAAAATCTAATGTACTGCAAATAGAAGAGAGGACGCCTAACACACCTGAGTACCCGGTGACCCACTTGTTTTCAGCAGAACAGGAATTTGAAAAAGGGAACAGTCTTGGAGAGGCAGTAATGGGGAATGCTATGATGTCTAAGGGAATGGTCTCAGCACAGTTTAAGATTCAACTACAGGGGTGAGAGAGCAGCTCAGGGAGTTTGGATCAAAATAGTGAGCAAGGGATTAAAGCAAACAACTTAAATGAACATGATGGAGCCAGAGGCTCCCTGGTGTAAAATACAAACCCTGTTGCTGGTGCTAACTCAAAAACAAATCAATCATTTTCCAAAAATAATATGAGTCATGTATCCTCTATACCAGGAATGACCATGGGAAAAATGAGCACTGTAATACAAGGGACTGAACAAAAGAATTAGGGAAAATTCAAAACAGTTCAGTAAGAAGTTGAAACAAGATCTATTGAAGAGGAATTATGGCTGAACCCCCTGAAAAAGTGCAGATGCTCTTGGAGAGAATTCCACAGAAGCACTAATCACAGACAAGAAGATATGCTTTCTAAAATCTGTCAAGGATTCTAAAACATGAACTTGGCCTTTGATTCTTTAAAGGGCTCACTCAACTCATTGAACACAAAAATGGATTCCTTAACAAAAGGAGTGTATGGACTTGAATTAAGGATGAGTGGTGCAGTGGATTAAATAAGCTCTTTGCAAAACATTATAGAGCAGCACCAGAAGGAGCTGCAGGAACTACAACAGAAAATTAAGGATCTTGAATCCAGATTTCATGGAGGAAACATTCAAATTTGAAATGTACCAGAGGGTAGGTACAAACCCCCTACAATTCTTTGAGGAGTTAGTAACAGAAGCACTTGGAAAAAATACACTGAAGAAAAAGTGGAGTTTGATTATGCACATAGATGCATTTCCACTCAGAAGAATTATCCCAGATATGTTTCTGTCAGACCTCACCAATACCAAATAAGAGAGGAACTTTTGCAAAAAGCTAGAATTGAAAAAGAGACACACGTTAAAGGTATGCACCTTCAGGTATTTCCAGATTTGCCTCCAAGTGTATATGCAAAAAGAAATACTTTTGATGGTATTAGAACAGTATTACTATAAAAAGGAATACCTCACACCTTTCTGCATCCAGCTCAATTATGAGGTTTTTTTTTAATGGAAGACAATGGGTGTTTAATAATTCAAAAGACACAGAGCAGTACATGAAACCCTATTTTTCTCCCACACTAAAGGTCCAAGCAGCACGAACAACTCAGAAGCTGCAAATACATATTCAGGAGCTACACTAGTCCTTATTCTGCAAAAGGATACACCACCCTGACAACCTCCAAAGGGTTAAGAGATATCCTGGTGGTTGTAATAATAACCAGATTAAAGAGCAGAAGATGCCTTTGGCAAAACTTTGGAAAACACAATATTTAGACACAAGCAGTTTGTATTGTATATATCTTCTATAGACTTCTCCTCTCCATTATTTATTCCTGAAGAAATTCCCACAAAAACAAGATCTTGATTCCTTAGAGTTCATCTACTGTCATAGCAGATTCCCTACTTGAAATGATAATGCTCTATTGTGACATCACAGTCTGTTGCCATGGGAATAACTGTGATGTCACAAGTTGGGTATCATGACATCAGGTTGGGAAGAAGCAATAAGAGCTGATGAACTCTCAAGGAACAACTATCCTGATTTCATGTATATAACCTCAGTAATAAATAATGTGGATAAGAAATACAGAGCTAATGAGAAATATAAGCTGTTTTATGTCTAAATATTATATTTTTCAAAGTTCTTTTTGAGGCATCAGTGGATCTTTAACCCCAATATGTTTAAATGTGTTAAGGTTATTTAATGTTAACAAAACCAAAAAAAAAATCCTTTTTTATTTTTTTGGGGAAAGCAGCAAATAAAGAAAGTAAAAGAATACGAATAGAACAAGAGTGACAATATTTAATGACTGAAACCACAGTAATCCACATTTTTTAAGAATACAAGAGATTTAAAGTATTACAACACAATAGTTTGGAGCTGAAGAAAGGGAGCTGGCTTGTCAATACACACACATGCTCAGCTAAGCTGACCATCTTTGTACATTGTAGGGAAGGGAGGACAGACTCAAGAAGGAGTATGAGTCAAGGCATAAACATGGATAGGAAGAATAGTTTAAGGTGGAGGGAAGGGTGGACACAAGAAAAATAAATCAGTCAAAATAAAAAGCATATTCAGACAAGATTTGGCTTGATATTGCTGGTGCTCTACTTATAGAAAGAATTATAAGCAGTTAAAAATAAGGCTAATGACCACCAAAACAGACAAAACAGGTGGCTGTAAAAAACAAAAGATGGAGCCAAAAATGCAAGTGTACTCACTCAGAGCAGACAGCAGCATGGCTACACATCACTGCTGGAACAAATGCACATTGCAGTCAGGATAAAGGCATAACAAACACTTTTATTGCTCACAAGACACCCACACACAGCTAGAATGTGCTCCTCCAAAATTCAGCCAAACGTTTTCATGCCAAACCTTGCACTTTCTCAAGGTTACAACTTAAATGTCTCTCTTGGAATATTAAGGGTGCTAAAGATAGAGTAAACATTCTAAAAGTTGTACAATATGTAAATCAGATCCAAGCAAATTACATGTGTTACAAGAAACTAATTTTCAAGATAGTGATTTAAAATATATATGTAACGTATTTTCAGGCCAGAGTGTGCACACTTCTTATTTATTTATTTAAATTTTGTTAACCAGGTAGATACACTAGGCAGAAGCTGCATGTTTTCAGGTACGACCTGGGAGAGTTACAACATAGTTGATACAACACCAAAAAAGTTTATAGTATTCAGCAAAGTACAACAATTGAACAATTACAGAAGGTGGCAATCATAATTAAAAAAGCCTTCATTATGATATTATAAAACACAATAGAGATAATAATGGCAGATATATATTGGTTACACTAAAATCTGGAGCTGATACACTTACTTTAGGCTGCATAGTTGATACAATACCAGAAGTTTACAGTATACAGCAAAGTACAACAATCAAACAATTACAGAGGGGTGACAATCATAATTAAAAAAGCCTTCATTATGATAGTATAAAACACAATAGAGATAGTAATGGCAGATATGTATTGGCTACACTAAGGTCTGGAGCTGATACATTTACTTTAAGCAGCATATATGCTCCTAATGAAGAAAACACAACTTCTTTTGTCTTTTTTCATTACTCTTACACATTTTTTAGCCCTTATGTCATAGGAAGTGATTTTAATCTGATATTGAATGTTATAGACAGATCAGAGGGCTAAAATGAATCCCAACCCAATTCTATAAATATTATTAAGGACTTCATGTAGGATTTAAAGTTAATATACCCTTTTCCATGTAATTATCCAACCTGGAAGAAATTTTCTTTTTTTTTAAATGTTCGCAAATATTCATCCAGAATTTACTTTTTTTGGTTTCAGAAGTTCTTCTATCCAGCATTATTAATGTAAAATACAGAGCCATTAAACTTTCAGACAAAGCATCATTATTTTTTCCAAAAAACTTGACTACAGAAAACTATTTTATTTTTTTTTATTTGTTTCTAGTATTATAATACCTTTGAACCAGAGGTTCATTTAAAAAGCTTCCACGTCAAAACATTCAGGAGGTGAACATACAGATACTGATCAACAGATAAGATAAGAGGAGCATCGAATCATCCACAGACAATATAAGCAAAGCCATAAGTTACAATGTAAAAGAGCACAGTGAGGTGCCTGTGTACATGTTCAATAACAGTAGGGATAAATCACAATAACAGTATGAATACAGTATAGAAATAAAATAACATGCTTGATAGGAAAGAGAAGAGAGGTGGGGAAGTAGTAAGACAATATGACTTTGTCATTTGGGGCTCAGAATGAGTGGAAGGTAATGGAAGGGGGGATAAGAGATAGAGAAAAGAGAGAGGATAAGAAAAGAGAGAAAAGAGAAAGAGGGAGGGGGAGGCAGTCAACTGGGGAATAAGTTAATAGGGAGAGGAGGTTGGGAGTAAAGATAGGGGAGTAGAAGAGGGGAAGAAAGAGGTGGGGTGCAGGGTGGGTGGTCAGAAGAGGAGGATAGATAGCCAGGAGAGAAAGGCAGGTTGTATAAGTAGGGAGTACAATGGAAGGAAGGAGCTGTGTCTAACTCTCAGGGGGCAGTCATAACCGCTTAGTAATGTGAGGTGTTGGTGCAGTTTACGTTAAAAGGGGCCAAGGGTGAGGGTGTTTAGGATCTCTGGGAAGAGGCTGTTTAGCCATGAGGGGGCTCTAAACCTAAAATATCGCTGTCCCTGGGCTGTCCAGCAGTAAAGGACCAAGTAGTTTGTAAAGTAAGCTCTGCGTGTGTTGCAGGGGTAATAGGCTGGAAGCAGAATGGCTAAGGTGCTTGGTGGTGTTTGGCCAAGGCTGATTTTTTTCACAAAGAGACAAGTCTGGTAGGTGATCCTATTTTTGAGGTTCAACCAGAGAGTATGCGCATAAAGGTCATATGTGTGGGTATACCTGTGGGCACCCATAACCAGCTGACATGCCTTGTTGAGAGCAATAGATATTCTTTTCAAGGTTGTATCAGAAGCTGCACCATAGATTATTAGCCAATAATCCACAATGGAAATGATTGAGCTGAAGACAGCTGGTTTGAGAAGTTCGGGAGTGAAGAAGTGTCAGTGTCTATAAAGGATGCCAATACGAGAGTTTATAGTTCTGAAGATTAGGTTTATGTGGGTAGAGTAGGACAGAGTGCTATCTAAGGTAATACCAAGATATTTGAAGTCATTGACCTGCTCAAGAGGGAGGTTGTGTTCATTTAGGATGGTTAGGCAGGTTGTTGTGTGTTGGTTATGTGGGCTAGCAAAGAGCATCACCTTTGTTTTTGTTTTTTTACCTAAGTAATTACAATTGGAGATTTGACAATATGCTGTTGAATGATGAGTTATTTAACAAATAAAAATGAAGGATACCATACTAGATTTTCTACATAATAATGACATGGGATATTTCAGTATCTACACAATGGGAGACACTAAAAGCTTATCTAAGAGGTTGGACGATCTCATATACAACATTTAAGAAACAGCAACATTTGATAAAGATAAATATGTTAGAACATCTATTACAAGTAGCAGAAGCTGTATATGAGTCAAAATCTGAAACCAACCTTCTTAAAACATTAAAAATCAGAGAATATAATAAACTACTAACATACAAAGCAGGGAAAGCCTCTGAAAATTCTAAATCAAATTACTACTTTTTCTCAGAAAAAAACAGATAAACTACTAGCGTACCAGATACAGTGTGAAAGGAATAGGACAGCTATTAATAGCATTAGGTTAGAGTCGGGAGAAATAATGAATGGTCATTTAAGTATAAATCAATGTTTTGAAGAATATTATGCTAAGTTATATACACAAGGTATAAATTTAAAACAGAAACAAATTAATACTTATCTTAATAACCTACAGTAACCTAAAAACATGTAGTGAAGGTAAAAAGAATATACTTAATGACTCTATACACCTTTAAGAAATTTTACTTGCTTCTGGATCTGTACTTGTAATAAGAGAATTTAAAAATGGCAAAGCCCCAGGCCCAGATGGCTTTACCATAGAATTTTATAAGACTTTTCAAGATACTTTTGCCCCTATTCGTCTAGACCTCTTTAAAGATACAGAAGTAAGACAAAGCTTACCAGACACCATAAAAGAGGGAACCATTACATTACTCTTAAAACAGGATAAGGATCCATTAGAGTGCAGCTCTTACAGGCTCATTTAATTAATAAATGTTGATTATAAAATTATAACTAAAATACTAGCAAACAGGCTTGGAGGCTTAATCCACTGTGTAGTTCATCCTGACCAGACAGGGTTTATCTCAGGGTGACGTCTTGCATTCAACATCAGGAAGACTTTGCAAATTATAAAATCTGTTAAAGGAACGGATGTTGCAATTTTATCATTAGACACCGAAAAGGCATTTAATCAAGTACACTGGGAATCTCTGTGAGCCTGTTTGGTCAGATGAACATAGGGGGTTAGTTTCTGAATTGGGTAAACATGATCTATGAGACACCTTGTGCCAGAATCAAAACTAACAGAAACATATCTGATGTTATACAATTATACAGAGATGTGAGGAAAGGGTGTCCATTATTACCTGTCCTCACTGCTATCTTTATTGAAGCACTAGCAGTCACAATAAGACATAATGAACAAATAAGGGGAGTACAATTAAATGGAGAGGAATATGTTATATCTCTTTACTCAGATGATATACTGATATACTTACATGAACCAGAGCATACAAGTAAACATCTTATAGAGTTGATTAGTATTTTTCGTAGTTTATCAGGGTTCAAAGTTAACTGGGGAAAACTGGAATGTTTATATTGTAATAGAGTATACACTACCCCTATTACACCCAGGCATGTAACAGAAGTAAAAATAATAATAAAAAATATATATATATATTTAAGAGTAACATTATCAGATTAATTGAACAGGATCCCATACTTAAACTATCAAAAATTAATTAATAATATTAAAACAGATTTAGATAAATGGATGAAATTACCATTAACAATGTTTTTGAAGATGAATGTATTACCTAGATTGCTTTTCTCCTTCCAGATATTACCCTTTATTTTAGTTAAAGAGTTTTTAATAAAAATTGACAAAATCACTAGATCATTCCTATGGCAAGGTAAAAAACCCAGAGCATCCTTGGAAAAAATGTACCCTCCCTTATTGATAGGTGGGTTAGGATTACCAAATTTTAAACTATATTACATGGCAGCTCAATTAGAACAGACCCTAGACTGGTTCCCTGGACCTAACCACATAGAATCAATACCTAGTTGGTCTATTCCAGAAAAGCATTGTCTACTATTTGACAGGTTACTCCATGCATTATATGTATACCTAAGTAATAAAAATTGGCACAAACAGGCCTTAATTAATTCAAGGACCACTTCAAAAATATGGAAAGAAGGTCAAGCTTTATTACTCTAGGTATTAAAGAAGGCCAATCAATGTTCTCTCTTTTATAAAACAATAATTACTTTGTATTATATGAAGATAATAAAATATTTCATATCCAGAAAAGCAAAGGATTGGCCTCAATAGATCAAAGTTTCCAGGATAATACTTTACCATATTTTGATACTCTTAGAGAAGAATTTGACTTACTGTCCTAGCAGGAAGTTTGATAGGCTTTCTTCAATTAAGAGATTTCATTGGAAAAAAAGCTGCCACCAGATAGCACCTTAGTGATAACCCATCTGGAATTGTTATTAAGCAGCACAATTGACAAACAAAAATAATTGTCAAGAATCTATAAACTTCTTCTGGAAGTGAAAAAAAGTAAATGTATTACAATTGTGGAACTCCTGGCAGAGGGACCTAGCAGAAAACATCCATGAGGACAAATGGACAGAAATGTTGAGTTCTTCAGAATTTGTTTTGAGAAATAGTACAGTAAAACAAGTTTGGTCTAATATATTTCATAGATTATATTATACTGTACACCCAGTAAATTAAATTAATTCACTCAAACTTATCAGAGCTATGTCAATGTTGCAACAAGGAAAATGGTACAATGTTACATACAGTATGTTCATTTTTTTGTCAATTACATCAACATTACTGGAATAAAATCAGAGGAATCTTATCGGGAATCATTGACAGAAATGTACCTTTTGATCAAGGGACTGTTCTGCTAGGTCTAAGCTCTTCAATTCAATTAATACCAAAACAATCTGCTGTATGTTGGTAGTATTAGATGTTGCAAGAAAGATAATACTTTTACACTGGAAACATGTTTTGCCTCCTAAGTAAAAGGAATGGCTTAATCTATTAGTAGACTGTGTCAATTTGGAAATTATTTTGTTTTACACAAAAGAATAGAAAGAATAGGCTTTTTTAAAAAATATGCCACCCAGTCACTTTATATATACAAAATAGGACATAGTTCAAATTACATTTAAGTAGAGGGCACAGCAATAATAATATTAGTCACATGATTAAGGACTGCTTTCTCCCAGTAGTACAATGATGAAATATGGTGCCAAGTAGAACAGCCATTTCAAAATGCCTGAAGGTGGGTATCTGTCTAAGTACAAAAGGGGAAAAAACATAAAAAAATCATGACACTTTGTCCTTGAGCATCTTTTTTCCTAAAAAAATACTTCAGTCCTTTATCTTATTTACCCTGTGAGATTTTTAAAGGGCTCTGTTATATCCCACCTCTCACTCCTCTCTCCAGGGTGTACATATTTAGGTCCTTAAAGCTCTCTTCATAGGGCTTCTGATGTAGACACTGCATCATTTTAGTTGCCCTCTTCTGGACTGCCATCACTCTGTCCATGTCCTTCAAGAGATGTGGTCTTTATAAGTGGACAGTGTACTCTATGTCAGGTCTTACTAGCGAGCTATACAGTGCTAATACTAGCTCACTATTTCTGCTAATGGTACCCCTCCCTATGCACCCCAGTACCTCACTAGGCCTCCCAACTGTCTTGTCACACTGCTTGGCCACCTTTAGATCATCCAATAAATCACCCCAAAGTCTTGTTCTTGCTTGTTGGTCGTCAGTACCACTCCTCCCCTTTTTGTACTTTACCCCTGGCTTTCTGTATCACACATGCATTACTTTTCACTTTTTCATGTTGAAACCCAGCTGCTATACTCTTGACCACTACTCGAGTTTTGTCAGGTATCTGCTGATCCTTTCCACCTCCTGGAGTGTCAATTCTATTGCAGATTTTGGTGTAATCTGCAAAGAGGTAGATCTTCCCTTCCATCTCCTCTGCAATGTACAGTAATTTATAAAGACATTAAAGAGGACTGCTCCCAGCACTGATCCCTGAGGCACCCATTGATCATCCTCCCTTCCTCTGAGTGACCTCCATGTACCACCGACCTCAGTCACCTATCAACTAACCAATGTTTTACCCAGTTTACAACCTTTGGACCCACTCCTTAGGTATCCAGCTTGCTTACTAGCCTCCTATGTGGAACAGTGTTGAAAGCCTTATAAAATCTAAGTTGGTCAAGTCCACTGCTCCACCCTTATCTATTGCCCAGGTTATCCAGTCAAAGAAATCTGTCATATCCATTTGACTTAACCCCTCTCCAGTGAATTCATGCTGCCTTGGGTATTTTAACCCATTGGATTAAAAGTATTCCACAATTCTTTCCTTCAGCAATGACTCCATTAACTTCCCCACAACTGAAGGCAGGCTTACAGGCCTACTAGACTATAATTGCCAGTCTCCTCCCTGCTACCACTGTTGTGAAGTGAGACTACATCTGCCTTCCTCCAGTCCTCCGGAACCAGTCATGATTCCAAAATTAGCTGCTAAATAGGACTGTCAGATGTGCAGACAGTACCTCCCTGAGCTCCCTCAATACCCTCGGATGCACCCCATCTGGCCCTATTACTTTATCCCCTTTCAGATTGGAGAGTCCTTTCAGTACACTCTCTTTCTAAAACAAAATAGTATCCACCTCCCTCCCTGCAATGCTCCTGTTACTTTTTTGGAGCGCCCCCCTCCTTCATTTCCTTCCTCTGTGAACACTGAGCAAAAGTGTTTGTTCAGGATGTCAGCCTTTTTCTGCTTCCCCTCTTCACAGTCCCCACCTTCACATTTTAATCTTAGGATCCCATCCCCGGTCTTCCTCCTTTCACTTATGTACCTAAAAAATGTATTGTCCCCCTTATTCACCTCCTGGGCTATTCTCTCTTCTGTTTGCACCTTCATGTTCTGTACTGCCATCCCTACGTCCCTCTGCTTCCCCTGATATACTTCGCTATCCTTTTCTCTCTCTCTCTCACTCTTTGCGTCTCCTCATACCTTTGCAATGCGACCCTTTTAGCTTTTACCTTTTCTGCCACCTCTTTCATGAACCATAGCAGTCTCTTTTTCCTCTTGCTTTTGCTCCCTTGCTTCATGCAACTGTTTGTTGACTTCCCTATGGCCCTTTTTAGCTTTGTCCACTGTTCCTCACCCCACTCAGGTCATCCCTTTGCCACATCATCCCTTAGACATTTGCCAATCTTTTTAAAATCTGCCCTCCTGAAGTCCAGGATTTCCACCCTTCTGTGCCTTTTTTGATATCATTTCACACTGTCTGTTCTGTTTGAAGTCAGTTATTATTGGTGCCTAAGCATGAATGGGCAGAAAGGACATGTCAGAGGCATGTGCCCCACCCGCATAGCTCCACACCCATGGACAGGTGCGCACAGGCTGGTATGCACTAATACCAGCCACGTGTCTGCTGCCACCCCAGCATGAAGATTCATGGAGGGTGGATGGGAAGGAGTAGTGGACCCAGGCAGGCAGCCAATTAGATGCCAGTCCTGGGTCACAGAGTGGATTCCCTGCATGGGACGGCATGAGTACGGGTTCGTGTATAGCATAATCAGGCATCTGGGCAATATGAGTTCAGATCCCATTGTCTAGTGGTCCCCCCTGCCTGATACCCACCCCCTTGACACCACAACCCACCTGGCACACAGCTGTACCCCCCACAACAGTATCCTTACCCAGTCCTGTAGCCCAGCCAAGTCCCCCAACATGCAGGCATGTCCTGGTCCAACGCACCTCCTTGTGGGGTGTATGGATGTCATCGGACTGATCCTTGCTGAGATAGTCTGGTGCTCACTGGACCAGGGGGTCTTTCTGGACCCCCTGAAAGAGGCTGTGGTGACCCCTTTTAAAGAAACCTTCCTGCAACCCAGACTGTCTTGCAAATTACAGACCAGTCTCTAACCTGCCCTTTTTGGGCAAGGTTATTGAGAAGGTAGTCACGTTGCAGCTCGAGAACTTTCTTACCACCCATGAAGTCTATGATCCTCTCCAGTCTGGTTTCAGGAAGAGGCATAGTACTGAGACAGCATTGGTTTGAGTACTTAATGATCTCCTAATAGCGAGGGATCAGAGGAGTTGTTTGTTATTGATCCTCATTGATCTCTCTGCAGCATTTGACACGATGGATCATGGGGTGTTGCTGGAATGCCTGTGGCTACTCTGTGGACTGTCAGGGACAGTCCTCAGGTGGTTCCATTCTTTTCTTACAGGCAGGACTCAGATGGTGGTGTCAGGAACTTTTTCCTCATCCCCCTTCTCCCTGCCGTGTAGGGTGCACAGGGTTCCATGCTGTCTCCCATGTTGTTCATGATGTACATGCTGCCATTGGGAGACATTATAAGGTGGTATGGGCTGAGTTTTCACTGCTTTGCAGATGATACTCAACTCTACATGTCCTTTGTACCTGAACAGAATAGCATGATCTCGGTCTTTAACAACTGCCTCGCTGAGATTCAGGACTGGATGAGTGCTAACTGGTTGAGAATGAATTTGGACAAGACTGGGGTGTTGGTGGTGGACCCAGGTTAGCAGGTAGAGAAGTTGACTCCTGGGCAACCATCTGGCCTTGTGTTAGGGTGCATCCAATTGAGACCTTCTGAATGGTTGAGGAATCCAGGCATTGTGCTTGAAAACGAACTGACACTAAAAGCACAGGTGTCAGCAGTTGTCAAGTCCTCATTTTACCATCTGAGGAACATCGCCCCGATAAAGCACCTTGTTCTGCCTGAGGACCTTCCTTTGTTGGTTCACGCCTTCATGTCCTCTAGCCTTGATTACTGCAATGCTCTATACTTAGGGCTACTGGGGGTGGATCTCCATTGCCTGCAGCTGGTGCAGAATGCTGTATCCAGGTTGTTGACAGGGTTGTCAAGAACTTGCCATGTCAAGCCTGTGCTGCGCGAACTGCACTGGCTGCCGGTCTGATGGAGTATCACCTTTAAGTTTGCATTGCTGATCTATAAGACCCTACATGGACAGGGACCGGGTTACTTGCAAGACCTGCTTCGGCCTTACTGCCCCCTCCGTCCACTCCACTCTGCCGATGAGAGATTGCTAGAGGTTCCCAGGGTCTGTCTTTAGCATCAGGTGCTAGGGCATTTGCTTTTGTAGCTGTGACATAGTGGAACTCTCTATCTCGTCAGATTAGAGAGTTCCTGTTCACTGAGACTTCTAAATCCTCATTAAAAATGTATTTATTTGGCTGGCATTTGGGGATAATGTCTAGTTTTATTATGGCTGCCTTTTTATATTTATACATTTTATTAGATTAAATGTCTGTTTTTATATTGTATATGCAATCTGTTTTTTGAAAAGCACTGTAGAACTACAATATGATTTGATTTGAATTTGATTTGATCATCTGCCTTGGCTCCCAGCAGTCCTCCAGTTTAAATGATAGACTTATTTTCTACTAACATCTTTCAGCCACCCCTTGTTTTCCCAAAAGTCTGTTTGTATCTGTATAAATTTAATTTTCATTTTTACCATATGTCTCCACCTCTGTCTCCTTCCCCCACATTTGTCACCTTTCAGCCTTCCTACTAGGCCTTGGTAATTAGTCCCCACCTGGAGACTTCTCTAGCTCATTCATTCCTATTATGCCTTGTCTTTCCCATCATTTTTTTTTTTTTTATTTAGTTGTTTAACCAGGTATAGCACACTAAGCTGGAAGCCTTTTTACAGGAGCGACCTGGGAGCACAAGGAGGTTAAGTGACTTGCTCAGGATCACACATTATGCAAGTGGAAGCTGTGGGATTCAAACCCAGGTCTGGTCTGCTGGATGTCACCAGAATTGCAGCTCAGAGCCTTAGACCACTGCGCTATACTGCCTCTTAAATCATCACCTTTGTTTCACAGATTCTCTCTTAATCTTGCCATTTATCACTTCTTCTCCCTGAACCTTCTCCATTTTTCTTTTGTCAAATATATATCCCTTATTTTACCTCCACACTAACTTTGTTTTTTTTTTTGTTTGTTTTTTTCCTCTTCTAGATATTTCCTGACGAAGACCCAATCTCAAAATGTCGATTTTTAACTATATTTTCCATTTTCAGCATGCATTTAATATAACCATTTTGTTTTGTTTTCAGACCACATGCTGATATAGCACCTTGTTTTTGTTTTTATATTGAACCACACTATACAGTGATCACTGGTCCACTGGTGGCCACCCACTATGATGTCTGCAGCACTGTCCCTGTTGGTGAGCACAAGGTGCAGTATTGACCCCTCATGAGGGGGCTATTTTATTAGTTGCCTAAGGATACCCCCTACAGGGAGTCCAGGATGTCCCTGCTCCTTGCTGAAGCTGCAGCTGGGATGTTCCAATCAACATCTGTCAGACTGAAGTCCCCCACCAGCAGCACCTAGCCTTTGTTTGCCATTTTTGGGATGGCTTCCAACAGAATCATATCCACCCCACCCAATGTTGGAGGTTTGTAGATCACATCAGTGTGAATAGCAGCCCCCATCCCTGTTTCTAGAATGACCCACAGTACCTCTATCCCTCCCTGATTTCCCTGTATCTCAGTAGCTTCTATGCTAGCCTGAAGAAAAGAGCCACTTCTCACACTTTCTTTTCCACCCTGCCTTTTCTGAACAGAGTGCAGCCTGGCATGGCTATATCACAGTCATGGTTCTCATTGCACCATGACTCAGTAATGGTGAGAATGTACAGGTCAGCCTCTGCCATGATGGCCTCTAGGTCCAGGATTTTGTTTTCCAGACTTCAAGGATTTGCACACATGGCCTTCCAGAATCTACCACCCTGTTTGTCAACTTCCTGTGTCCCCTTTTGCCTTCTCTCCTTACCCCATCTGCTCTCATTTCATTTGTCTTCATTTCTACTATTTTGTTTCTTTTGCTATTGTTTACCTTTGGGGATTTTTCTCCCTTAGTATTCTCCTTATTGCCTACTTCAGTTTGAGGGGTGAATAGTTTATGTCTCCCTTTTTCCTTCTGCCACCACCCTCAGCTAGTTTAAATGTTTGCTAATGTAACATTTAAATTGTTCATAGAGTACTGTGGTTCCCCTCCAGCATGGATACAGGCCATCTCCCCTGTATAGGCCCTTATCCCTCCACGTAGGACCTCAGTCTCCAATGTAGCTGAACCCCTCCTCTCTGTGCCATTCTTTCATCCATGTGTTAAAGCTCCTGATACAGAGTATCCTATCCTTCCCCTTGTCATAGACAGGTGGCACCTCAGAAAAGGCCACTGAGCATGCTACCTGCTTAAGACCTCTCCCCAACTCTCTGAACTTGTCCTGTACTCTCCTAGCATCTTCCCTAGCCAGGTCATTGATCCCTAGGAGGACAATAACATCCAGCTCTCTCTCCCATCCTGCTGTCCTAGTGATTCTTGCGTTGGTCTAATGGACCTTTGAAAGTCCAGACCCTGGGCTCCACACACTAAACCTGATATCTTCCTAATCACAGAAATCTGGTTAAATAGTTCTGTGCTCTTGCAAGTCATAGCCATCCCCTCTTACAACTTTCACTGACTGGTTAGACCTTCCAGGGATGGTGGCCTAGTCTCATATATTAATGGAAAGCTTCACTCAGAGATAATCAGCTCCCACTCAGTGCCAAATAAATTTGAATGTATGATGGCGAAAATAGCCCTGTCCTGAAATGAATCCTTAAACGTAATCTGACGCTACAGACCTCCCCCCAATGGTGGCTTTGAACTTCTGCAGCATATTAACAAGGTGGAAAGCCCCTGCCCTACTGAATGTCTAATACTTGGTGGCTTGAATTTCGATTGGCTTACTCTCAGATCTAAGGACCTATAAACAATGTGTGATGATTTAGGATTTCTTCAGCTTTTATTGGAACTGACTCAACCAAATCCTCATGACCTTGCTGATGTCTCTCTAATAGACTTAATCTTCACCAACATAAATCACATATTCACCCACTCAACAGTTTTTCATAATGATGCAAGTGACCAGAATGTAGCTGCATGTGTCAAAGGGACAGTAGCTTTATTCATTTATTTGAATTTTTTTGACCAGGTAAACCCACTAGGCCTTGGGAGGCACTTTTTCAGGGGTGACTCGAGATTAATTAAAAAGATGCTTTATCAACCCCAGTGTCACGGGATACTTAAATGAATCAGAATCCTTAAAGTGGCAGACATTTTACCTTGCCCTCGCAGAGCATGAAGTGACAGAAATATTTATCAAGTTGTTATTGTGGCTATAAATAAGCATGTTCATATGGACAAATGCTGAGAAAAAAAGGTGTCCTGTCAATGGCTTAGTAGGCAACTGAAAGAGGCTCTAAAGAAAAGGGATTTGCTTTGAGCAATTGCCAGACACGCAAAGCTAGATACAGATTGGGCCATTTTTTAAAAAAATGTGAAACTCCATGAACTAATTTAATTAGGGCAGTAAAAGCTAACTACTATCTAAACCCCCTGGATTTAAGCAAACAACATTTTGGAATCTCATTAGATCAGTTGAATGTCTCCTTAGCTGCTTTACCCTTCCCCAGAAGATGCTAGCCACAGGCAACCTCATAACAGACAAACAAATCATTCTGGAAGACTTGAACTCCCACTTCACATTGGCTGGCCTGGCATTTGATAGGTCCCTGGCTGCAGCATACCAGATCCTTCCACTGGTTTCTCCAGTAGCCCCACTATCAGCCCATTTGTCTTCCAGCCCATTGCTTATAGACAAGTGGAACAATTCCTTCTAGTGCTAGGCACCAGGAAACATGCAGGCACTGATGGTCTAGACACCTTTTTTTCTCTGAAACAGCTTAATGCATTTCACTGCTCCCATAACCCATCTCTTCAATTTATCACTCACCGCTCATGAGATGCCATTAATCTGGAAAACAGCACACATCTTCTCCCTCCTAAAATCTAGTGATTCCAGTATTCTCAGCAACCACAGGCCTATATCCATCTTACTTGTATTAGCAAAGTTCTTAGAGAAACTTATCAATGCTCAACTAAGAGATTACCTGGAACAAGCTAATATTTAAACTCACCACCAATTAGGTTTTATATCTAAACATATTACCATCTCCTCCCTGGCTAAAGTTACTAATGATTGGTCACAGGCAGTCAACCATAAACAAACCACTAGAGCTATCTTTCTTGACCTCAGCAAGGCCTTCAACACTGTGGTCCACAACATAGTGATTCAAAAGCTGGCTAATACAAGAATAGGACCTGCCCCTCTGCAGTGGTTCACTAACTATGTAACTGGCCAGGTACAACAGATAAAACAGAAGTTATCTACTCCAGCTGTGCCCCATCCTCAACGGTGTCCCTCAAGGCTCAGTGCAATGCCCACTTCTCTTCATTCTATACATTAATAGTATATGTGAGACCATCATGGATGCCATAATATACTTTTATGCAAGTGACACTATCTTGTACAGATCTAGGCATACTATCAGCACCATCTGCTCCAACCTCCAAAAGATATTTAATAAATTAAAACTCAACCTTTTCCACTCTAAGCTGCTATTAAATGCCTCCAAAACAAATGTCACGTCCGTCACCTCAGACAACACATCTTCACAATGGGTATCAGCCTCAGCCATCACTACTTTATTAGGAGACACCCTAGAAGTAGTCAAAAAATACAAATATCTAGGAGTATGGATTGAAAACAAGCTATTCTTCACTACCCACATAGAAGCACTAAGAAAACAAATACAGTCCAACTTCGTTTTTAGGTCTGCAGTGTGTGGAGATCTGCAGACCTTTTCCTATCACTTAGGAAGCAATCTCTGGCCAGAGCTGATAGGGACGCAGTTGAGGAATTTGTGGTAAAATATTGTAAATTACCAGAGTTATAAGCATGCATTTACAAAATGTAACATAGGCTCATAAATGTGCTGTTTTGTAATATTTTTACACCACATTTTCAACATAGCCTTGTTATGACCCTGCCTCATGAAGGTGGGCAGACAAGATGTTCAACTCCTAGCTTAAAGGTGATTTTGGGCAGAGACTGCAAAATCAACTTTTGGGACAGAAAAACACATTTTAGGAAGGAGATGAAAAATGACAGCTATTACAATTCATGAGCTGCTGTAAAGAAATTGCTATGTTGAAAATTTGGGGTAAAAATATTTAATATTACCGAACTTATGAGCCTCCATTAGCAAAATTCAATATAGGCTCATAACTTTGTTGTTTTTTAATATTTTTATGCCAAATTTCCAACATAGCCTCTTATGACTCAACCTCATGAAAGAGGGCAGAGAAAACTTCCAACTCCTGGCAAAAAGGTGATTTTGTACAGGGACCGCAAAACCACCTTTTGGGATGGAAAAAAACATATTTGCCAAGATTTAAAAAATGACAACTGTTACATTTATGAGGTGCTGTAAAAATATGGCTATGTTATAAATTTGGGGTTAAAATATTGAAAAGTACCAAAGTTACCAGCCAGCATTTGCAGAATTCTACATAGGATTATAACTTGGATGTTTTCTTAATATTTTTGCACCAAATTTTCAACATAGCTTTCCTATGATCCCACCTCATGAACAAGAGCATAGAATATTTTTAACTGGTGCCCAAAAGGTGATTTTGCACAGGGACAATGAAATCACCTTTTGGGATGTAAAAAAAATACATTTTGGATATGACTTGAAAAATGGCAGCTACCACGTTCATGAGATGTTGTAAAGATATGGTTATTTTGTAAATTTGGGGTAAAAGTATTGAAAAGTACCAAAGTTATAAGCCTGCATTCACAAAATTCATTGTAGGTTCATAACTTTGTTGTTTTTCAATATTTGTGCACCACATTTTCAACACAGCCTTCTTATGACCCCACGTGATGAACAAGGGCAGACAAAATGTTCAACTCCTGCCCAAAAAGTGATTTTGTGCAGGGGCAGTGAAATCACCCTTTGGGACAGATCTGCCTAATGACAGAGACATTGTACGTGAGATGGGGTCCCTAAGAAGGCATGTTGAAAATGTGGGCCAAACATATGTAAAAATGTCCAAGTTATGGCACTAAGTTGAAACCCCCACTGAAATACATTGAACTGTATGCATGTGTCTTCAGTTTGCAGTCCAGCTTTGAATAGTGAAGATGTGTCTGTGGTCCAGAGAGAATCATGGTATTGGACCCCATATGGGTAAGTAAGGGCTTTGGGTGGGTGGGTGCTGAGTGGGAGGAAGGGTGTGGGTAAGGACTGGCAGCAAAATACATCAATGGATCTTTTTTTTTTTTTACAGATAAAAAAAAGAGAAACCAACGATCCCTGATCATTACACTGGGGGATTGGGCACCCCCTGTGTCACAGTTATGTGTGGAAAGAAATCAATGGACCATTTTGAAAAAAAAAAAGACAGATGATCCCCGAATTGCAACACTGGGGATTGGGCACCCTCACTGTCACAGTTATGTTTCTGGTGGGGGTGGGGTGGGTTCTGAGAGGGAGGATCAGGTGGGGAGAATGTTTATAATATAAAAACTAAATAAATAGGCAGTCACAGAGGAACATGGCCCACTCCGTTGTGAACAAGATGGCAGCTGTATGTGCATCTGCTAGCACATGCACAGTAGAGTGTGGCAGCCATCTTGGACATGACAGAGTGTGCCGTGTTCCATTGTGACTGCTGGCACTGTAAAACAGTGCAGTGTTGCATTGATAGGGACAACATGGGTGGACTGCTTCACGGATGCAGAGGTGGCTGTGAATCAAGTCTAACATGTTGTTCATTGGGAAAGAATGCAGAGTACTTTTTCTCAAAGCAAAAGGTCAGTAGTACTCCATCCTCTGCAACCCTAAAAAGGGCACTTCAGACTCCCACAGAAGCACATGTTGGACTTGAATGAACCACGATCCTTCCACTACCTGAAATCACTGCACTTGGGGGGAGAGAAATAATTCCTTTTCTACATGTAGAATTCTCATGCCAGCTCAAATTACAATCAATGGATTCACTCAAAGTAAATAGCAGAGGCAGCTTGTTTTATTCTTAAAGGACACCTAAACCCTCTTTTTACACATTTTTATCTAATGAATGCCATCTTGGCAGGGGTGTAGTGTTCCCTTAATTTCTAAAGTCTTCAATTATGCTTTTTTGGAGGGGTTTATGTAGTTCTTCAGGCAGCAGTCATAAATCAGCAACTGAACAGTCCCTTAAGCACAACTTCTCTCTTGAATTCCTTCATAGTGGGGTCACTGGGCTGGGACAAGCAGACAATCATTGGCCTCTAAGCATAAATGGGTGAGAAATACATGTCAGAGGTGCATATCCCTTCTGCATAGGTCCACACCTGCAGACAGGTGTGCACATACTGGTATTCACTACCAGCAGCCACCTGTCCATGGCTCTGTACCATCTGTGTGCAGGGTTCCCCAGGGCAGCCAGGGGTGGAGTTGAGGACCCAGGTGGGCATCACATGGGATGCCCATCCTAGATCCCACAGTGGATCCCTTATGTGGATAGGCACAGGTCCAGGTATGTGAATGCCTACCACAGGTACCCAGACCCATATGGCATAGACCCATCATCCAGTGTACCCCCTTGCCCAGCCCTTGCTACACAGTGCCCTCCTGGTGCACTGCAGACCCCCCAGCAGAAGAAACCCCCCACTCCTACATAAGCCCTCCCTGCCACACATCCATGCTTGCTCTGTTGTGGCCACACCCAAGTTCCCCATGCCCCCACCCAATGGAGTACCCCCATGTGCCCTGCATGACTGCTCTGCCAAGACCAGACCTGTTGGACACCCCCAACCCTGATCCCAGTACCCCATGCCACAATGGTGGCAGTGTCATCCCCCAGCACTGAATGCCCACCCCATCCCCCGTACCCATCAGATCAGCTGCCCCAGACATGACCTGCTGCCTACTGGGATGGGGAAGCATAGATGGTCTTCTCTCGGTCCTGCTATGACCAGCAGAGTATGTCCGTTTGGTGCACGCAGTGGGTTATGGCAGGGTCCTCACTGTCATAACCTGCACCCTTCTCCACACCCATGTGGACAGCACTACGCGCCGTTGTGAATGGTGTATAGTGCTGCCATGCTCCCGGCCCAGCCTTGGAGCATTGCTCTTTGTGCGGCCAGGGGATCAGGCGTGTAACTGTTGCACACCTCTTTAGTGACTGCTGCATGGACACTACTCTGCAGCAGTCACACATAACAATGCCAACTAGCCCAGTTTGCACAGCCCATTGTGAAGATCCTCCAAGTCAGTAAAACAGGCAGTCACTTTTTTTAGTAAATCTGTTTGATTGCTAAGTTAAAGTTATTTTTCTTACTATGTTAAGTAAAGATCATGTAACCCTATGTCCAGTTTTTGTACTGATAAGCCTGTGGAAAAATGTGGGTGGTTACACTTTATTTGCATTTGTAAGGAGTTTATTTGGAAATATTGCTTGATTGATTATAAAGTGGCAGTTTTATTGGTGCCTGTTTCTAATGGCTATCTTCCCTCTGGGATTTGCAAGGTACTGTAAGCAAGAGTCTCCTCTCTTTAATACTACAATATAATCAAACATTTAAATAGCAAGATAGAGTAACTATGACATTAAACTGGGATTACACTTAGCTGATACCTGCCTGTGGTGGAGCCTGATTATGCACTTGTGGTAGCACAGATCCTGGAGTTGAATGCATTGCTCTGCTTTGACTTGTCATATTGTCTCCTACATATCTACTTGTGTGATTATTTTCTGTTCATATTAAATAAAGCATTTGGCTGATGTGGTAATGCTATGTATGTTTTGCTGCCCAAACAAACAACCATAAGTCAGTGCCAAACATGTTTGCTTTCATGCTGTTACAAGTTAGAACAACAATATCTTGAGGCTATAGGCAGGCCTTTCTTCTCACCCCCATGAGCCATTGTTTCATGGACTTCGGGTTCTACTGGGCTAAGGAGTATAGGCTCCCATATTCAGAGCTGGCAATGTGCAATCTGTGGCAGTTTGAACACAGCCTGCCTGAGGGGCAATATTCAGACAATGAGCTCACTGCAACTGGAGTGTAAAGACTCTCTAAATATGGGCCCATGTCAGTGCAGTGCATATTGACTATGTGGTTCCCTGCAGACCCCTTGCTATAAGAAAAAAAGGGAGATTTTTATGACCGAACAACAGTGTGGAAAAGCTACAGTTACCTCTGTGGCATGAAGCACTCTGTTCATTATTAGTGCACTTCACAATTTTTCAGCAGTCACGGTTGAACATGACACACTGCCATGTCCAAGATGGACACCAAACTGTACTGTGCATGTGTGCCTACTAGTGCATGCAGAGGGTATTCTGTGGCCATCTTGGACACAGCAGAGTGTGTCGTATTCAGCCGTGATCGCCGAAACAAATGTTTTAAATTATAGTAATTCCCCACCTTACCCTCCCTCTCAATATCCACAACTCACCCCACCTCACCCCAAGAAACATACAAGTGACACTTGGAGTACCAAATCTCCCAGTGTCAGGATCAGGAATCCTTGTGCATTTTTTGTTTATTTGTTTTTTCATTATAGATATTCCCCACCACATGACACTCCCTCTCAGTAGCCCCACCTCCAGAAATATAAAAGTAAAACTGGAGGTGCCCAATCTCCCAGTGCCACAATCTGGAATCCTTGGTGTTTCCCCCTGACCCTCCCTCTCAGCACCCCCCTCCTCAGAAACATGAGTGACACTGTGGATGCCCGATCCCCCAGTGTTATGAGCTGGACTCCTCATTGGATTTATTTTTTCCCCCATTTTTAACCTGCAAAAAGAAAACCATCCATCAATGTCTTGTGCATATTTACTGTCCCCCCTCCCAACTCACCAACTCAGCACCCACCACCCTGCACCCACACAAGCCCTTACTTACCCATCAGGGGTCCAATACCATAATCCTGCTTGGACGTCAATCACATCTTCACTCTTCAATGACCATGAACTGAAGAAACAGGAATGTAGTTCAATGTATTTCAATGGTGTTTTGAGCTTACTGGCATAAATTAGCCATTTTTTGCATATAATTGGCCCAAATTTTCAACATACCTTTTTTGGGACCCCGCTTCATGAACAGTTGCACTGACATTATGCAAATCTGTCCCAAAAGATGATTTTGTGGTCTCTGCATGAAAACACCTTTTGAGCAGGAATTGAACATTTTCTCTGCCCGTGTTCATGATGTGGGGTCATAAGAAGGCTATGTTGAAAATTTGGTGTAAAGATATTAAAAAACAACAAAGTTATGAGCCTACATTGAATTTTACAAATGCAAGCATGTAATTTTCAATATTTTAACCCCGAATTTACAACATAGTCACATCTTTAAAGCACCTCATGTATGTGACAGCTGAAATTTTTCAATTCTTGGACAAAATCTTTTTTTTTACATCCCAAAAGGTGATTTCTCATTATCTGCACAAAATCCCTTTTTGGGCAGGAGTTGAAACTTTTCTCTGCTCTGGTTCATGAGGTGGGGTCATTAGAAGGCTACAGGTATGTTGAAAATGTGTACAAATATTAAAGATCAACAAAGTTATAAAAGCATAGAAACATGAAACAACAAAGTTATAGAAACATAGAAACATGGCAAGGGTGAGGTGAGGGTACTTCGCACCATTCAATTCAATGGATGGTTAAAAAAATAGTGCAGAACACAGGGGTTTGGCTTCATTGGGGACTGGGGTTCCACCTGGAGGGATACCAGCCTTTACTGGCAGGATGGTCTGCATCTGTCCAGGAAGGGAGCAAGTCTTCTGGGCAATCAGTTTAAATGCTTCATTGGCAAGCTTTTAAACTAGTCAAGGGGGGAGGCACTGATAAGCAGCATGGAATTCCCAGCCTCCCCCTACAAAACAGGGTACCAAATGAGAGAAAGACCAAGGTACAAAGGTCAGTAGGGAGCAGGACAGGGGTGAATGGAGAAAGCAAAGTCAATGAGGACAGGGATAGTGCAACAAGAGGTAAAACCATTAGAAAATGGAGAGCAAAGAGTACTAATGCCCGTAGTCTGGGTAACAAGCTTCCTGAATTAGTGGCCTTGATGGAGGAGGAACATCTGGATATTGTGGCAGTCACAGAAACATGGTACACACAGAACCATGACTGGGATGTAAACATACCAGGATACACTATCTACAGGAGGGACAGGGAGGTTAAAAGAGGAGGAGGAGTAGCTCTCTATGAAGGGAAGGGATCAAAGCTACTGAACAAAAGGGTAAACAGGGAGGACAGGAAGCACTGTGGGTCAATTTGGAGACAAGCAATGGCACCACAATCTGCACAGTGGTTGTATACAGACCCCCATCTCAGGGGGAGGACATGGACAAGGAAATGATAGGAAGTATCATTAGAATGGCAGAAAAAGGGGAGATATTGTTGATGGGGATCTGAATATGCCAGATGTTAATTGGAGTACATTTGCAGCAGCCACTTCTAAGAGTGGGGTCATTCTAGATGCCTTACAGTGGGCATGCCTTACACAACTAGTATTGGAACCCACTCAAGAGGGAGCAATCTTAGTCCTGGTACTCTCAAATAGATATGGTGAGAGGATCACAGATTTAGAAGTGGGTAGCCATCTGGGAACTAGTGACCATCGAACAGTATGGTTCAAAATAAACACAGCAGTAGAGGCAAGCCATACAAAGGCAAAGGTATTGGACTTCAGGAGGGCTGACTTTGCCAAAATGGGTGAGTGCCTAAGGAATACGCTAGCAAATGGGCGGGAAGGAGGGGTGGAAGAACAATGGGGAATAATTAAAACTGCCATTACAAAGGCAAAAAGTCTTTGTGTGAAGCAAATAAACAAAACAAAATGATGTAAGAAACCACTATGGTTCTCAAAGGAGGTGGCAAGGAAGGTTAGGGAGAAAAAGAAACCATTCGGAAAGTACAAGGAATCACAGAAGGAACAGGACAGAGAATTGTATCAGTTAAAGCAAAAGGAAGCTGGGAAGGCAGTCAGAACAGCAAAGGCCCAAACCAAGAAAAATATAGCCAACACAGTTAAGGAGGGGGATAAAACCTTTTATAGGTACATAAGGGAGCGAAGGAAGACCAAGGGAGGGATAGTGAGGCTTAATAAAGGGAAGGGGATGGGAAGAGGGTGACTTTGAAAAGGCAGAGGTACTAAACAAATATTTTTGCTCAGCATTCACAAAGGAAGAGGGGGAGGCACCTAAACCAAACAATAGAAACACTCTGGATACAGAAGTTGATACCAGCACATTTACAGAAGAAAGGGTTCAGAAAGAACTCTAAAACTGAAGGTGGACAAAGCAATGGGGCCTGATGGGATTCATCCCAGATTTCTAAAAGAACTAAGGGTAGAACTAGTGACACCACTGACTATGCTCTTTAACAAATCATGGGAGGATGGGGTGGTACCTGATGACAAGAGGAGGGCAAATGTGATTCCACTTCACAAAAGTGGGAGCAGGGCAGCAGCAGGAAACTAGAGACCTGTTAGTTTAACCTCAGTGATAGGGAAAATTATGGAATCACTTCTGAAGGAAGGAATTGTCAAGTACCTAGAGGCCAGAGGGGCACAGAACTGAAGGCAGAATGGATTCACAGTGGGAAGGTCATGTCAGATGAAGCTAATAGATTTCTTTGACTGGCTGACCAAAGTAGTAGATCGGGGGGGGGCTGTGGACATGGCCTACCTAGCCTTTAGCAAGGCATTTGACACAGTCCCATGCAAAAGTTTAATATACAAGTTAGCCAGCCTGGGAGTGGGTCCCAAGATGGTAACCTGGTTAAATAATTGGCTGGAGAACAGGACACAGATGGTAATAGTAAATGGAGTCCACTCAGAAGAAAGGGGGGTTACTAGTGGGGTACCGCAGGGTTCAGTACTAGGACCGGTCCTCTTCAATGTCTTTATAAGTGACATTGCAGAGGGACTGGAAGGAAAAGTATGTCTCTTTGCAGATGACACAAAGATCTGCAACAGAATTGATACACAAGGTGGGGTAGAAAAGATGAGAAGGGATTTGACAAGGTTGGAGGAATGGTCAAATGTATGGCAGCTTAGATTCAGTGCTAAGAAGTGCAAGGCAATGCACATGGGAAACAAAAACCCAGGGGAAGAGTACACAATGAGGGGTGAGATACTAGCAACAAAAATGGAAAGGGACCGGGGGGGGTAGTCATTACAGGTGATGTAAAGGTGGGCAAGCAATGTGGGAGGGCAGTAAGAAGGGCTGGGGGGATACTGGGATGCATAGGGTGAGGCAGCACCAGTAGAAAACAGAAAGTTGTTATCCCTCTGTACAGACAGCTGGTGAGACCCCATCTGGAGTACTGAGTGCAGTTCTGGAGACCCAATCTCCTCAAAGACATAAACAGGATGGAGGCAGTCCAGAAGAGGGCAACTAAAATGATGCAGGGTCTGCACTAGAATACATATGAAGAGAGTTAAGGAGCTTAATATGCATAGCCTCGAGGAAAGGAGGGAGAGGGGGGACATGATAGAAACTTTCAAGTACCTCAAGGGAATCAACAAAGTCCAAGAGGGTAGCATCTTTCAGAAAAAGAGGTGTGCAAGAACAAGGGGGCACAATTTGAAGACGGGGGGGCACCTCAGAGGTAATATAAGGAATTATTTTTTCACAGAAAGGGTTGTGGATGCATGGAACAGCCTTCCGGAGGAGGTTGTAGAGTCAAAAACAGCAGTGGAATTCAAGCATGCATGGGACAGTCATAAGGCAATTCTAGGGGTTGGGGGAAGGAAGAAGTAGGCTGCTGGTTATCTAGGATCTGCAGCTTATACATTAGGTAGGGAAATGGGCAGACTGGGTGGGCCAAGAGGTCCTTATCTGCCATCAAATTCTATGTTTCTATGTTTCTATAGAAGTTGACAGCAGATAAAGACCACTCGACCCATCCAGTCTGCCCATTTTTTCTACCTAATGACTGTGCAATAGGCCTATACTCTGTCAATGGCCTATCTAGTCATACTCATCTGTATTGCTCCCTTATGTCTATCTCATGCCTGTTTGAAGCCTCCACTATATTCATATCCACCACTTCCTGAGGTAGGCCGTTCCATGCATCTGCCACCCTTTCTGTGAAAAAGAACTTCCTCACATTACCCCATAATCGGCCTCCCTCTAATTTCACGCTGTGTCCTCTTGTCCTGCTATTTTTCTTATACTGAAACTTGTTAGTCTCTTTCACCTTGTTAATGCTCTTAAGATGCTTGAATGTTTCGATCATATCACATCTCTTCCTCCTTTGCTCTAGGGTATACATATTGAGCTCTGTTAATCTGTCCTCATATGTTTTCTGATGGAGTCCCTGCACCATTTTGGTTGCCCTTCTCTGGACTGCCTCCATTTTGTTAATGTCCTTGTGCAAGTGCGGCCTCCAGTACTGCATGCAGTACTCCAGAAGTGGCCTAACCACCAGTGTCTTGTAAAGAGGGATTATTACCTCCCTCTTTTGACTTGCGATATCCATACTAATACACCCCAACATTCCTCTAGCCTTACCTTCTGCTTTAGTGGTCTCCGATGATTTCAGGTAATCTGTGATGATGATGCCCAAGTGTCTTTCTTCCCTTATGATTGCCAGCAACTCCCCTCCCAACAATAGGTGGCTTCAGTGTTTCTCTTCCCCATGTGCATGATCTTGCACTTTTTTGCGTTAAACCCCAGTTGCCACTCTTCTGATCATTTTGGCAGTTTATTCAGATCTCTTCTCATTCTGCCTAACCCATCTGTATCATCTACTCTGTTGCAGATCTTGGTGTCATCTGAAAACAGATAAATCTTACCCTCCAGTCCGTCTGCAATGTCACTGATGAAGATATGGAAGAGAACTGGCCCTAGGACTGATGCCTGAGGTACCCCACTTGTGACTTGCATCTCTTCTGACTATATACTGTTTACCACCACTCTCTATTTTCTGCCCGCCAACCAGTTTGCCACCCAGTTTACCAACTTCTGACCCACCCTGAGCCTACCCAGCTTATTAATCAATCTTCTATGTGGAACAGTATTGAAAGCTTTGCTGAAGTCAAGATAGGTGGCATCAGCTGCACCCTCTTGGTCCACCACTCTGGTTACCCAGTCAAAGAAATCTATGAGATTAGTTTGACTGGACCTTCCTTTTGTAAATACATGCTGTCTTGGAGCCTGTGCTCTTATGGATTCCAGGTGTTGCACTGTCCTTTCCTCAAGGAGTGCCTCTATAATCTTGCCCACTGCTGAGGTAAGATTGACTGGTTTGCAGTTCCCTGCATCCTCCCTGCTATCACTCTTGTGGAGAGGGATCACATGCACCATTCTTCAGTCTTCTGGGATCTCTCCTGTGCTCAGAGTCTCACTAAACAGTTCTGCTAATGGCTCTGCTAGTTCCACCCTTAGCTCCTTTAGTACCCTGGGATGAATGCAATCAGGTCCCATTGCCTTGTCCTCCCTGAGTTTAAGGAGCTCTTGTAGGACCCTTTCATTTTGTAAAGGGACTAGTTCACACCTCCCTTCCCCCTGTGTCTATGATGCTGAGCTGTGGGCCCTGCCCTAACTTCTTCTCAGTAAATACTGAGCAGAAGTATCTCTTTAGGATAGATGCTTTTTCTTGGTCCTCCTCCACACACACCCTTGTCCCCTTTGATCTTAACAATACCCACCCTGGATTTTCTCCTTTCACTACTGTATCTATAGAAAGTCTTGTCACCTTCTTTTACTGTTCATGCTAGTCTTTCCTTGGTTTGGGACGTTGCCTGACTTACTGCTTTCCCTGCTTCCCTTAGGTAAGTTTGATATGCCTCCCTGTCTTCATCCTGCTGCATTCCCTTCTATTTCCTGAAGGCCAGCCTTTTGGCACTTACCTTTTTGAGAACCAAAGTGGTTTCCTCCTTCTTTTGCTCTTGCTTTTCTCTCTAACACAATGGGATGTTGCATCAAGTATTGCATCCTTAATGCTTGACCACTTTGCCTGTACCCCCTCACTTGAATTTCTTCTTGCCAGGGCTAGCTTAACTTTGTTGGCCATCTTATCAAAGTCAGCTCCTCTGAAGCTCCATATTTTTGCCTTGGAATGGGATAATTTAGTTCTAGTGGCCAAATTGAACCATACCATGTGATGGTCACTGGCTCCCAGGCGACCTTCTACCTGGAGATCTGTGATCCTTTCCCCATTAGTCAGTACTAGATCTAGGATTGCCCTGTCTCTTGTGGGTTGTTGTACCAGTTGTTTGTGGCCTTCCCCCTGCAGGGAATCCACTATGTGTCTAGTTCTGGAGGATGTTCCTGCTGGTATTGACCAATCTGTATCTGGCATGTTGAAATCTCCCATTACCAAAACCTCCCCTTCAGCTGTCATGTTTTGCATATCTTCTTACAGTAATGTGTCTATGTCTTCCCCATAGTCTGCAGGCCTGTAGACAATCTCAGTTCATACGGCTGTCCCATTTCTTGTTTCCATAGTGACCCACAGTTCTTCTGGCTACTTATGTGTATTCTAAATTTCTGTATCTTTGATATTTTCATTGACATAAAGGGCAACTCCCCTTTTTTTGCACCTCATCTTTTCTGCACAGTAAATAGCCAGGTATTGAAGTCTCCCAAGTGTGATTACTGGTGAACCATGTCTCACTAACGGCTGCTATGTCCAGTTTAACCTCTGTCATTGTTGCCTGCAGGTCTGGGATCTTGTTTTCCAGATTGCAGGCATTTGTGTACATGATTTTCCATTGGCAAGATTTTGGTGTGCTAGTTGTTGGGTAAGGTCCAGCATTTTCCCTGCTCATCTTATGGGGAGCCGGACTGTATGATCACTAGCTGGGGGGAGGAGTGTTCTTACCATTTGATGTATCGGGTGCTGCACCCCTCTTCCCATTTGCTAGTTTAAATATTCTGCAAAGATGTCAAATCCCTTACCCAATGCCCTGACTCCCTCCTTAGTCAGATGCAGTCCATCAAAATTAAAGAACTTTTGCTCCCAAAACTGTTTCCAGTTAATGGCAAATCGGTGTCCTTTTTCCTGGCACCAGCCCTTGAGCCACATGTTTAGCTCCCCTATCTTCCCTTCTCTGATCTTTTGTTCATCTGCCCCCCTCACCCAGACTGGCAGGATCTCAGAGAAGGAGATGCAAGATGAAACTGATGACAGTTTGTTTCCCAGCCTGGTGAGGTGTCCCTTGGTCTCCACAACTGACCAGCTGGTGAGATTGTTAGTCCATGTGTGTACCAGGACATCAATGTTTTCTCCTGCTTCCTGCATGATTTTAGCAATGCAGTCAGTGTCCCTCCATGCTGATGTAGCTGGGAGACATCTGACAATTACTCCCGGCTGGAGGTAGGTATCAACTCCCTGAATCATGGAGTCTCCTATGATCAGAAGTGTTTTGGATTTCCTTTTTCCTTTTTTGTTTTGGTCCTTGTTTTGTGCAAGTTTTGTTGTGCTAGGTCCTATGCTGCAGTGTCCTGCTCTGCAGTGCCCTCTGCTCCTTTGTTTGGTTTCAGAGACAGAGGCAGATATCTGTTTGTAGTTTTTACATGGTTTGTGTAGATGATAAGTTGGAGAGCATTGAGTGATTTGGCACCTTATTATCCCACCTAACCACCTGCCAACCTCCCAGACCAACTACACTCTGCGGTCAATGTTCCTCCATTGGATGTTGAGGAAATGGCAGGCAGTTTTTATAATATATTTCCTCTTGAATACACAATTTGAGGTGCACAGTCTCTGCCCCTGTTGCCTGGAGCTGAGCCCTTAGAGCTCCAATGGTCCAGCATGTAGGACAGCATCCTAAATCCTGTAAAACTATCCTTTTGAAAAGTGTCCTGCATTATCTGCAGTTAATAATTTCCTTTCCAAATGAGCTGCCAGGTTTATAACCTGGTCCAAGTAATTAGAAGGAGGAAAATGAAAGCAAAAGTTTGATTTTTTTGTTTTGTTTGTTTTTGTATAACTTGTTATAACAAGTTAAATTACTTGTGCCCCTGTAAGTGAGGTCACTGTCTTGATACCCCTCTGATCCTCCCCTTCCTGCTTTGCTACAGGGAATGTCACAACTGTGCTACCCTATAAATGAGTGTAGCATGTGTGGTTGGGGATGGGGGTGGATGGCTGGATCCTTTCTCTGCCGAAAAAGAAGAACTATGGATGAAAGAAACAAGCAGATAAGAGCAGAAACAATCAATCAACAACAAATGCAGTTGCCCTGAAAGCTTAGCCTAATGATAGATAAAACTGTAAAATCTGTAAAGCACCACCTGTAATAATTTCACAGAAGATATACGCTGCAAAAAAACACTTTGCTACAGAGAAAAATAAAGCAGTAACAGAAAATATACCTTGCAAAAAATAATTTGATTCAGAGAAGATTACAGCAGTAATCTGTAAGCACAAAACAGTAACAAACCTGTAGGCATACCCTGTAATAATGCAGCAGAAAGTATACCCTGCAACAGCAATTTGAATCAGAGAACAATAAATCTGTAAAATGTTTGCAAAAAAACAGTAACAAACCCTGTGAGTACAACAGAAAATAACACACAGTAAATCTGCTTAGCCAAAAGAAGCCTTAATCTTTTTCCTTGCTCTGATAATGTTCCTTGCTCTGCCCTTACAAGCACGCCTCGAAGAAAAGAGCTTAGGTGGCACTAAGTTCCTTTGCCCGCAAACCTAGTCTTCCACCTGAGCCTATGTTGAATTTTCCAAATGCAGGCTCGTAACTTTGGCACTTTTCAATATTTTCCCCCCAAATTTACAACATAGCCATTTCTTTACACACTTCATGAATGTGACAGCTATTATTTTTCAAATTCTGGCCAAAATGTTGTTTTTACATCATGAAATGTGAATTTGCAGTCCCTGCACAAAATCACCTTTCAGACAGGAGATGAAATTATTTTCTCTGCCCTTTTTCATAAGGCAAGTCATAAAAAGGTTATGTTAAAAATTTGGTGAAAATGTTACAAAAAAGTTATGAAGCTATGTTGAGTTTTGCAAATGCAGGCTCATAACTTCGGTAGTATTCAATATTTTTACCACAAATTTTCAGCATAACCATTTCTGTATATCACCTCATAAATGTGACAGCTGTTATTTTTCAAATCCTGGCCAAAATATTTATTATTTATTTATTTATTTATTTAGTTGTTTATTTATATATTCATTTGGTAACTAGGTTGGTGCACTGATATGAAGACCTCTTTCAGGCATTGCCTGGGCCAGAAACTGACACAAACAGAGTAAAATACAGTGAGAGAACAGCATGGATTACACAGGGAACACAACAGGGAATTCAGTTTAGGTCAAGCTAACAGAGTAAAAAAAAGGTAAACTGTACCAGATATATCAACAATTAAGCATACCAAGGTATATAACATTTAGGTAAACAGGGTAAGGTTGCTCCATCATTCAACAATAGGAATAACAATAGTATTCAGTGTGGTGGAGGAGAGCAGAGCACTAGAGGGGAGGGGGTAAGGGTGGGCTACAAGCAAGGTGTAGCCATGGTAGTGGCCTGTGGGCAGACACAGGTTGTGGAGGACAGAAAGTGCATTCTTAATAGGGAATTTAGATTTAGAGGGGATCAGGGGAATGCAAGGAGGAGGGGAGGTTGTTCCATAGTGAGGGTCCGGCTATGGAGGTGTTTTTACATCACGGAAGGTGAATTTGCAGTCCCTGCATGAAATCACTTTTTGGACAGGAGTTGAAACTATCCTCTTCCCTTGTTCATGAGGCAAGATCATAAAAAGAATATGTTAAAAATTTGGTGTAAAAATATTAAAAAAATTATGTGGCTATGTTGAATTTTGCAAATGCAGATTTGTAACTGATAATATTCAATATTTTTACCCCAAATGTCCAGCATAGCCATTTCTGTATAGCACCTCATGAACATGATAGCTGTCATTTTTTAATTCCTGCCCAAAATGTGGTTCTGCACCCCTAAAGATGATTTTGCAGTTCCTGAGTGTAACCACCTTTAGGCCGAGATATGACAATTTTCTCTGCCATTCTTCATGAAGCAGGGCCATAACAAGGCTATGTTGAAAAATTGGTGTGAAAATATTAAAAAAAAACAACTTTATGAGCCAACATTACATTTTGTGAATGCTGGCTCGTGACTTTGGTAATTTTCAGTCTATTTGCCCCAAATTTGTTGCCTGCAGCCATATTGTCTCTGGCTAGAGTTTGTTACTTTAGAAACAAGAACTTTTTCCCATGTGACACCTGCAAATGCCTGGTAAAGGGCACCTTATATCTGACTGTAGACTATGCCAACCTAATACACAGCCACCTGACTTGCCAAGTTAGATGTGCTCTACCATGGAGCACTCCATCACAGAATCAGGGCTGAGGACCCATCGTTGTGTTTTGTATGCCACATTCGACTGGTCCTTACTAACTACTAGGAGACTACTGAATCTGTGCTTCTGGGCATAAAAGGTACTCCTAAATGATCTCCCAGGCTATATCACTAAAGTATTCCATATATCACACAGCAGCTACTCCCATAAAAAACAAAATGACATACTCCTGGACATTCCAAAACATACTACACAGTTTGAAAAATCTGCAATCAGTTGCTTTATCCCTACAGTATGGATCTCAGTGAGTACAAGCCTCACTAAAATTCACCTCAATGCCCAGACCTAGCACCTTTAAGGCACTCACTGAAAAATTATACAGTGGGGTACTGTATGTTCTTGTGGCTAATCTACACTTCACTTGCTCCTGCTATCATATGATTGGTTATCAATTGTATGGGATAGTCACACATTGTATTTTCTGAAAACTGTTAAACCAAATGAACTATTTTTTTTAATGAGTTGCTTTAATCTGTATACATTATATTCAACATATACAGTAACTGTCAGAGATTTAATTCCCTGTGAACATATTATTTTCATGTTTAATACTCTATGCTGTGTATACCTCTGTTTTCATGTACCATTATGGATAGGCGAACAGACTGTGACCTGCTCGTGATTCTGACTCTGATTTTTTTCCAAAAGGTTCTGGTTTGCTCTGATTTACTCTAATGAATTGTAGAAATAATGAGGTAGTCCCTTCTCCATTTGATCATCCACCCAACATAATGTAACAAGTTTCACTGGTCTCCATTGGTTCTCCTATCCTGATCCCCTAGACATTATGTACCATTTCCTGGTGTTTAACAGCCCCCCTCCCTATTCCCATTCCCCTGTAATGGAATAAAGTACTAGTCCATTCCCTGGTGTCTAGTGGATCCCCACCTTGGCAGATAGTGCCCCCCACCCTGCCCACCTCCAATCTGAGCTAGTGACCCTCTCCCTCTCTACCATGGCCAGCTGTCAACTAAGCTGTCAGTGAATGAGAACATACTTGAACAAGTACATGCTTATTCACTGATATGACAGCTCTGTTGGGGGCCAGTCATGGTGAAAACAAGAGTGGAGGGCCATTTTGGTTGCCAATGGACCCCCAAAGGGAGTCCATCATGCTGTTCCCCCCATCCCAACCCCCAGTCAATGTCCGGAGCAGCCCTCTGCTCTTGTCTCCTCCACAGCCAGCCACCATCAGAGATGTCATGAATTAGCACAAGCTGCAACAAATGAGCGTGTACTTGTACAAGTATGCACTCATTCATTGACTGCTCTTTTGGTGGCCTGCTGTGGTGCAGAGTGGAGGGCTGTGCCAGTCACCTGCACAGGTGGGGGGAAGGGTGGTGGGGCACTACCTGCCAGGGTGGTGGTGTTGGGGGTCCACTAGACATCAGGGAATGGGCTAGTGTTTTATTATATTACAGGGGAATGAGGATGGGTGGGGGGGTCTGCTAGATGCCAGGGAATGGTATATATCTTATGGGATATTGGGATGGGGAACCACTAGACACCAGGGAAGCTTGTTACATTATGTCATGCAAGTTATGTGGTGGGGGAGGGACCACTGGACACCATGAGATACTATACAGATAACATGGGCATGGGTGCGGGTGGGAGAGGGACCACTAGACACTGGGGAAAGTTAATGTAATTTGACTAATTCCTCTTTCTCATTAACTGTCAATTACTGTACCTTAGATTTGGCATACACTATTCATACAGTTAAGCACAGAACAGCGGAAACATGCCATACAAGATGGGACTGCACTTCCAAACAGGGAGAACACAGCAACCTGGGATGGCTTGAAAGGCTCGGTTATCCTGGTCAGTGCTGAGTTGGCCCAGTCCAGGGAGGTTTGGATGTGCCGAAGAGCTGGTTCACTCATCCCTATGTACCTTTTTTTTTTACCAATTATTTTACCAGGTGAGACACACTAAGCTGAAAGCTTGTTTGCAGGTGCAACCTGGGAGCATGAGGAAGTTAAGTGACTTGCTCAGGGTCACACAGTATGCAAGTGGGGGCTGTGGATTTCAAACCCAGGTCTCCAGATTTGCAGCTCAGAGCCTTAAACCACTGTGCCATACTGCCTCCTTTTATACCATTTCCTCTCAACATTGTATGCTGTCCTAGCCTGAACCTCCTTGTAAATGAGCTTGCACCACAAAACCTTTTCCTGGTGAAATAAATAAATACAAATAAATAACATTATAGTTAGATGGCAGGTATCAATAATATTAGAGTGCTCTAAATTAAAGACAGAATATTAGGATTTCTATAGTCATTTCTGACTGGGAAAAGTAGTTTCCATAAAGGCACTCAAAGACTGAGAATATGCAAATTATTGAAGTGAAAACATAAGTTATTGTTGAGTACGGTAAATGGGCTGAGAATTCGTGTAGAACTAATGTTCCATTTACTGCCATGACAGCCAAGGACCCAATTTAATTAAATTACTAATGTCAAATTTTTAATGAACCTGCTCCCACTTTTGTGCTTTCCTCCTTTGAAATTAACAACTGGAACTTCACTATAAATAAAAATCTATCATTTTCAACATTACTTCATAACACTAGCTGCTCTTTATTTAATGAGCTGTCAAAAATCAGACAACCCTGACCTGCATTATATCCATAGTTCATATTTGAAAAATGGGATTCTTAATAATTATTGTACATTTGGGCAGATTAACTCTCAGTGTTACTTGACAGACAACTACACAACAGTGATCTTATATATAATAAATTTGATTAGCTAGCTCCTTGCATTTATTATTGGATGCTGTTATATTTTTTTGAATTTTATAATAAGGACACAGAAGGTATCGCTTTTACTGTGTAATGGTTATAGTCCACATTGCTCTTCATACTGTATAGTTCAAGCTTAGGTTCATTCTTGTATTCACAATAAACCATGTATTCCATAATGCTCTTTATTTCATTTTAAAACACTAACATGCAGGGCAGTGAAAGCTCATTTAGAGTACTCCAGACACATACTGTAGGCTAGTCTTCTTTTCATGTAAATCTCCACTGTCTAAATTTTTGTGATAGTTTGGAATGGAAATATAAATTGCTCATCAACAAAAAAGTATGATGTATTTCAGTTGAGATTGCATGTCTTCCCAGTTGATTGCTACATTCCCCTCCCTCATCAAGGTCACAACTGAAAAATTAATCTTCTGGGCTCTGTTTCTCTACCTGATAAAACATGTTTTAAATAAATATTAATAAACGCATATCTCCATCCTAAAGCATCACAACAAAACAGTACCCTCTTTGCAGATGATTCTGAGCCCCCCCCCCACCAGCAACTCTACTCCCATGACTACTTCCAAAAAAGTATGGTCAAGGAACAAAAAACTGGGCCCTGGAGAAAGGCACTGTAATTTGGGACTGGATGCTGTGCCTGAGTAGGAACTCACTCAGAGGTATTGAGAATCAAGAATCATGGAGAGAGGAGATTGCTTGGGGCTAGCAGAAACCTGACCAGTTATATTTTTTTGGGGGTGGGTGGGCATGATGAAGGAAGTCCATTAAGTGGTATAGTATCTAAGGAGTTGTTACATACAGAGTTGAAAAAAAATCTAAAATAGTAAAAATCAGCAATGATTTTGTCATCATCCTTGGAAAACTCATCTTACCGTCACCTGAGAAAACCCTTTACTGACATAACAAACAGGTGGCTCCTCATAACTGCTTGTTTTAATATACACTAAACGTGATAACCTGTTGGATCTTTCTTCTGTTAGCATTCAATTTAACTTCCCAGATAACCAAACTGATATGAAAAATATTGTTTTCATAGAGATCCTGCTTCTTTTGAACTATACAGACTGAAAGCTAAAGGAGAAGAAAATACTTCCTAGATGTTACACAATGAGTCAGTTGGTCTGACTGGACCAAAATCTAACATCTCCAGATTGAGAGTTCTGATAATAGTAGAAAATAAATTGTATGAGCTCTCAATGCAGTGGGGACTCTGTATATAAACTGAAGCCATATTTAGCTATTGTATGTAAAAGTTGAAATTATCCTGCACTGTGATTGATGAAATCTGATCACAAGACCATGCATTATTCCAGACCAACACTACAAGTCAGGCATGAATCACTTTCTGTATCTCATTATTCAGTTCTAAAACTAAAAGTAAGGAGATCTATTTTATAATTGTTGTAAGGCACTCCAGTGTGGGTCTAACTGTGTGATATTGGCACTTCTCAGGTATGTAAAGCAATTAGCTTTGCTTCTTGTCTCCCTTTCTGAGGCATACTCTTTCTGCAATAATTCACTCACTATTATACAGTACTCTATAACTTGTATTGCATGAGCTTCTGTGGCTCACTTAAGATCTGTGGGAGCAGGAATAAGCACCTGGGTGCCCCACCCCATAGCTGCAGCATTGATTCTATGCTGTAACTACTGGACCACGTTATTCATGTGACATTTTGTGTCTTTAAAGTGGACAAATCCTTAAAATATTGTACAGTATAAAAAATCTGATTTAAAATAAAGTGTAGCTGTCATTCCATTCTTGAAACTTTATCTGTCAGATCAGAATTGCTTCTGTGTAATCAGGATTTGTATTTTAGCTATTTATTTCAATATAAAATTATATATTCACACAGATGTGCTACATGCAAAAAGTTAACATTCTGTGTAAGGTTCTTTTTTGGGACAGTTGGGGTAAGTGGGGGTGGGAAAACTACTTCTGTCACACAGGTTGTTCTGATTTCTCTGTGTGGCAGGTTCACAGTTTGATGCCCTGCAGCACCTAATTTCAGAGATTGTCTGTTGTGCTTCGTGTTTTTGTCCTTCAACTGCTTTATGACCGGTGGCTGTGATTCACATAAACCTTAAGCAGCTAGGATTATAAACACCTACAGCGTGGCATTTTTCAGCTTTTACAGTTTCAGCACAGAAAGACAGCGAATAAATATTGTCTGCGCAGGGATTTCTTCAAACTGTGACTACAACTGGTGAGTTTGGTTTTCAGTGTTCTAGTTGTGTTGCATGCATTTAGCAATCAGGCAGACTGTGGCAGTCTGTAAGTAGAGCCCCGTGATTACCAAAAATAATATTCAGTATGACTATGTCAGGCTGCCTGATATCCTGTATGAAGAAAATAAACAAAGGGGAAAGAAAAATAAAAATCCTAAAAACACTACTGAATGTATGTTCTACCTTATACTGTATTTGTGGTTGTTCTGTCTAGGAACACACTATTTATTTGAAAGTTCTGTACCTGCATCTGGTGCTGCCCTCCTGAGGATGGGCATGAAAACTGCACTGCAGATTTTTTCTGAAATGCAACATAGCAGAGCTACAGTTTTGTGTAGATGCATTGATGCAGACCAGCCTTCTGTACTAGCAGCATAGGCAGCTACAGTATCAACATAGCGGGGTTGGTTATTAGGGGGAACTGTGAATACCAGCACACTACATACAGTTACTGTATAAAATAGTTACAAAGAATGTTGGCTGCTTACTGGCTAACACAGGCTGGCACCTGTACTTTTACCTCAGCCTAACTAACTGGACAAACCATTGTTTTCTTATCGATTACCAAACATTGGTAGGCACCCATTGTTTTTTACTTTCAAATTTGAAAGTTTAGGGATTATTTGTACTGTTACAAATGAACATTAAGCTTTAATAAAAAACTGAATTAACTGCCATTCTGTAGTCTGTGCACATTATTTTAACATAAACCTCATTTTATAAATGCAACAAGACATTCCAGAGTATGAGCTAGGTAGAGATAACAACAATTTCAGGTGTTGTATGTCCCCAGTTTTACCTGTGGTATCAGGCATCACTATGCCTCAGGGCATGCAGTCACTTTAGTCTAACTCGTACCTTCGAGTGTCCTACTGCTCACTTAGTCTCAGCTGTACAGTACCTTGTTAAAGGTAATACATTTATGCCTTTTGTTTGAAAGTTGAATATCTATTTTAAACCTAACAGTGCATCTTACTTGAATAATTCCATTTCACTGGTATACTGTCATATGGGTGAAGCAAACTGAATGACTCAAATAAGAGCGATTCAAGTTGCACACTCATAGGAGTAGTGATGGTGAAGTTATTGTGAGGGAAGGGAATAGCGAGGGATGAAGGATGGAATAGCGACAGCGAATGACAGGGGTTTGTGTAGCTCTGGGGACTAAATGGAAGAGTGCAGCCAGCTGCTGCCAAGCTGGTCACCTGGGGTGGTGGGTACAGTGGCAATGGTCCCAGGTTCAGGACTGCCTGAATGTACATTTTAACAGCTGTTTTAGGTGTTGTACAGGTTGTTTTTTTTTTGTCCGCCCTCTGACTCTGTTGCCCCAGCCGTGGTATCCCCCTGTGTACTGTTGCCCCCCCCATATATTCTCCTGTCCCCCAGTGTCCACCCCTCCTGGAGTTAATTATAGTAATATGGGGGGTAGCCCCTCACATTAAATGTTCATTTTAATGCCCACCGCTTGCATTGTAGTGCCGTCGTCATATTGGTAGTTATTGAGGTGGCTTCAGTGCTGATTTTGTATTAGGCAAAATGTACTTGCTCTTTTGTGAGTTGCCATAGAAATTTTGCTGTTATGACATGGAACTCATTTCACTTAAGCAGCAGTTGCTCACATCTCCATTGGGCAGAATTGTTCCCCCCACCCAGCAACCTATGTGAGTGAGTGATTTGCTAAAAAATGTCTCTATTGAATAACATAATAAAACAGTTTAATATGGCAAATGTAAATTAGGATAGATTAGATACTGAGAAAAAAGTTAAGAAAAACATCTGTCCAAAATGGAACATAGCATCTATTGTAAAAGACAAAGAACCTCTGTGCATAAACACTGAGGCAAGGGTTACCCCAAAGGACATTTGGCTGGGAAGCCAAGTTTCAAGAAAATACAAAATTACACATGCCCCCACAATGCAAAGCACCATGGGCTGCATATGCAAATCACCACAGAATGTTATGCTGGTCCAACTTTAAGCAGAATTGCATGGTGCCGAAAGGCCTCTCACACAGTTTGCAAAGGGTGCTAACAGAAGACATAGTGTTTCGTCCTACCAGGACTCATCAGTATGCCTCGTCTGTTTGACACCCCAGTGGAATGGACCAGCTACCCCTAAGGCAGTGTGCCTGGGATATATTGTGGTGAACCCATTAAAATAAAAAACTATTTAAAACTGTGTGAGAGGCCTTTCGGCACCATGCAATTCTGCTTAAAGTTGGACCAGCATAACATTCTGTGGTGATTTGCATATGCAGCCCATGGTGCTTTGCATTGTGGGGGCATGTGTGATTTTGTATTTTCTTGAAACTTGCTTCCCAGCCAAATGCCTTTGGGGTTATTCCTTACCTCAATGTTTATGCAGAGGTTCTTTGTCTTTAAATAGTTTTTATTTTAATGGGTTCACCACAATATATCCAGAGCACACTGCCTTAGGGTAGCTGGTCCATTCCACTGGGGTGTCAAACAGACGAGGCATACTGATGAGTCCTGGTAGGACAAAACACTATGTCTTCTGTTAGCACCCTTTGCAAACTGTGTGAGAGGCCTTTCGGCACCATGCAATTCTGCTTAAAGTTGGACCAGCATAACATTCTGTGGTGATTTGCATATGCAGCCCATGGTGCTTTGCATTGTGGGGGCATGTGTGATTTTGTATCTACTGTAAATCTCATTTGACACTGCTGTAATGTTAGGTGGGATAAGGTTACAGGAAAGAGCTCCTTTATCACACCAAATGATTCTTTTTGCCCTTTTTTCAATACATCACTTTTCAAATAACAAGATTGTTGTTCAAGGAAGTTAGGTTGCCGACACTGAAGTGCATGATTTTTGAGGCTAAAAGTTCAGCAGGATAGTAGTCCGTTTTTTTAAGTCTTTGTAATACATACCTTCTCTTCCCTCACCAGAATGGTGCCCATGTTACCATTTCACTCTCAGCCATGTTATGGCAGTGTGTGATGGTATTGCCTGCAGTGGTTGGTATATATTGTAAGATGAAGGTGAGAACATATAATGGAACAGCAATTATGTCTCTACATCTTTCGTTCACTTCCTTCTGTCCATCAAGTGGGTACTTGTTTTACTATATTGCTTTTTATTTCTTTTTTTCATTTGTACTTCTAAGGCCCAATATTCAGAGGTTTACACGGGTGCTAACCGGTGTGTACCCACACAAACTGGGTGTTGCACTGGAGCCCAATAGTCAGTAGACTTTTGTGTATGGGCAAGCATGGGTAGCCTCCACAACACCAAAAAGTTGGGGTATGCAAATGGTGGCCGATCACCAGCCCTAAAGTAGAAGTAAGCATCCCTGGTGTTAGTATTGCTCCCTTCCCAATCACCAGACCCCAAGTAGAAGTAAGCATCCCTGGTGCTAGTGATGCCCCCACCGATTGTCAACACCCAATGGAAATTAAGCATCCCTGGTGGTAGTGGTACCCCCTTGATCACCAGCTCCATCTATATAATTACAATCCCTGGTGCTAGTGATTACCCCCACCCTCCTGGCTAAAACCGTACCATGACTTTGCCTCATACCTGCTCCAAGGCTACTCCCTCCTCCAACTGGATAGGCCAGAAGGAAGAGAGGAGGAGGCATCACGCTGTATGTCCAGGACCACATATCAGCTACCATTGTTGCCTGCTCAAAGACCGACTCTATAAGTGAATGAATTATCACTGAGCTGACTATTAGTGCAGCAAAAAAACTTTATGTTGGCTGCTGCTACAACCCCCTTCCAGCCTCTATGCAGGGGTTGTCTAGTTTTCTCTCCAACCTGACATGCTCCACCACATCCAGGGATACATTCCTGCTAGGGGATTTCAACCTAAACTGGGCTGCGACTCCAAACCTAGACTACACAACTCTACAAAGGTCCCATAACTTGGATCAAGTAGTCTCTACCTCAGCCAGATACAACCAACGCACTACCAACCACTCTATCCTTGACTGGACCTTAACAAACCGGCCTAATCTAATCCTCCAAGCAGGGACCATGTCCGATGTGATTAGTGACCACACCCCCACCTACATAGTTGTGAACAACAAGTCGGTTAGCCCCCCACCTAAAAAACCGTCCTTCAGAAATTTCAGCATCCCAAGCCATGACCTTGTGACCAGGTATGCACTGTCCTTAAACTGATCCTCCCTACTTTTGACAGATAACATCTCTACTGCTGTCAATCTACTCACCAACACCGTCCAGATACTACAGGACAACTATTTTCCCATCAAATCTAGGAGGGTCAGAGGCAGCTGCACACGCTGGATAACTAAAGAGCTGTTACTGCAAATGAAGGACAGGGACGCTAGATGGAAAGCTTTCAAAGCGTCCCCATCCCCCCATCTATGGAACGCTTATAGGCAACTACATAACACCTGTAAACAAATGACAAAGTCACTCAAAAATAAATATTTTAACAACCTTCAGCAAAACTCCCTGGGAAGTCCTCGTAAATTCTGGGTAACAATTGGGTCTATACTATACCCTAAGACAAACAAGCAAATAACGTAACTTATGTCTCCAGCAGGCATAGTAAATGACCCTGCCAGCATCGCAGACCTTTTTAACACCATGTTCACCGACCTTACCCCCTACCTTAGCAAGCTTCTTATGCACCATCCTTCAAACCAAAACAGAAATGGTAGCCCCCTCACTCCTGTAAGCCATCGTGCCTCCACCCCCTTTCCATTTCAAAGCCATTGGGACTACTACCATTAAAAGACTCCTAGAAACCCTCCCCCATAGGAGCAGTCCTGGAAGTGATGGACTGTACCCTGCCTTCCTGAGGATCATCTCCCTAGCCCTGGTAAGGCCTCTAACACACATCTTTAACCTTACTCTGTCCACATCAACAGTGCCTGACACCTGGAAACATGCCAAGGTAATATCCATTTTCAAGGCAGGAGACCCCCAGCCCCAGAAAACTATAGACCCATTTCTCTGCTTCCTCATCTTATCAAACTGTTACAGAAGGTTTTCCATATCCAGTTATCAGAACACCTAAATAAGTACAACCTCCTATGTCCCCTCCAGCACAACTTCCATAAACATCACAGCACCTTCTCTGCACTGGCAGTTTTCTCAAACCACATCCTCAAAAACATCGACATAGGTAAGGCTACGGGTGCAGTCTTTGTCGACTTGTCAAAGGCGTTCGACTTAGTGGACCACAATCTCCTTCTCTCCACCCTTTGACAATTTGGCTGTGCCCCTGGGACCACAGACTGGTTCCATAACTACCTCACAAACAGGTCCCAATCCATGCACATAGGCAAAGCTGCCTCAGTCCCCCTTTCCACAAGCATTGGAGTTCCCCAGGGATCAATTCTAGGACCCCTTCTCTTCTCCATGTTTATCAATGCACTATCTGCTGAGAGGCCAAACTGTAATGCGATTCTCTACGCAGACGACCTAGTCCTGTACCACAGTGACAAGTCCTTGGAATCCATCTCCTCCACCATCACAGGCAACTACAGAGTGGCTGAAAGCTGGTTCACATCCAGAAAACTTTTAGTAAATAAGAAAAAAAACGAAGGCCATGCTCTTTGGATCCAAGCCCTACTTAAACAAGACCACCAAATCCAACACTGCTCTCGCTGTATGTGCTCACGCTGGTTCCCCACTCGAGCAGATCACCTCTTTCACCTACCTCGGTGTTACCACTGACTCCTCCCTCACATTTAATGATCATATAGCCCTGACCGTAAAAAAGATTAATCAGAAACTAGGTGTGGCATATCAAGCAATTTACCTGCTTTCCCCTGAAGCTCGCCTCGCCATTGTGCAAAGAAACCTTCTCCCTCTCTTGGACTACTGTTCCCCCATCTACTCCCCAAAACCTATCAGCAACACTCCTGCCTATACACAGCATATAATGCTATCTGTCGCTTTGTCCTCAGAGCCCCCCTCATTAACCCACCACTGCAACCTCTATCAGTCCCTAGGTTGGCTCTCCCCCCAGGCACACCTGAACTATGCTGCGGGCTGCCTGGTGGACAACGATCTCAGAATAACCTAGAGCAGCCACTAGACCCCTTAGGACCTCTTCTTTTCCAAACCTCGAAGTTCCTCGAGTCTGTACAATGATGGGCAGCAAGGCTTTCTCTGCAACGGCCCCCTCACTCTGGAATAGTCTTCCCACTTCCATTCGCACATCCCCATCCCATGCGTCTTTTAAAGTCAACCTTAAAGCCTGGCTTCTGAAGGAGTCCACCTGCAAATGCTTGCTGGGCAGAGCAGAAACAAGTAGCCACTCTAAACTACCATTACTGCTGGCCACTGCCCCCTACTATCCGGAGCTCTACAAACAAACATGACTCACTCGATGTCTCGCACTGCCTACCTTGCATGTTACTACTACCCAGCCGGCCCCAGCAACCTGCCAGGACAGGTGTCTCCACCTAGTTCAGATTAATAGTAGTCTGACAGGCTCTAACTACTCCTTTTGCCTAGCTTGTGAACTGTTTAGCTACTCTGTGCATATACTTAATAATTTCTTCCCTGTATCTCGGCCTGTATTCCTTGTCAAATATTATGTTATCTTTATGCCTGTAAACATTATGTAAATGATGACTGTTCTTACTGTCCTAATGTTGTTGTAACCACCGTACACTGCAATGTGAATTTGTATCTACTCCTGTAATCGTATTTCCCTGTACTGCCACCTTGTGACTCAGGTTGTGACTGAAAATGGTCCACTGGATCAGTGCACTTACCTGGTTACCAAAAACATAAATAAATAAATAAAATTAAAATCCTTGGGGTTGTTTGTTCTCCCCACCCTTCAATTGATATCCACAACTGTATAATTACAATCCCTGGTTCTAGTGGCTCCCCCCACCCTCTGATCACTAGTCTCAAGTGTAAAATTATGATCCCTGGTGTTAGCGGTAGTGGACCCTTACCACACCTCCTGAGCTGGCTGCCACATGTGCAGGCAGCTAGTGCACCTCATATTTCTAGGACAGGGCATGTCACCCTGTCCTATAAATATGAGGTGCACTCCATGTCTGCACATACAGCAGCTGGCTGAGGAGGTGTGGGGAGGGCTGAGCCGGTCACTGTAGGCAACCCTGGCACCATGGATACAGATAAGGTGAGTGTGGGGTGCCCAGTGCCATGGGGGGGCCACTGAATGCCAGGGATGGTTTGTTTCTTAATTTCTGGCTGATGATTGTGGGTAGGGGGGGACCGGTATCACCAGGGATTCTTTTTCCCAGTGAGTGGCTAATGATTGGAGAGTGGGATGGTGACCAGTACCACCAGGGATTATTTTTATTGCACAGCTGGGGCTGGCAATTGGAGGATGGGGTGGACCAATAGCACCAGGGATTACAATTTCACACTTGGGGCTGGCTATTGGAGGTTGGGGGGAGCCACTAACACCAGGGAATAAAAGTATACAGTTGGGGTTGGTGATGACGGTACCAATAGCACCAAGGATTACTATTGTCACATCAGGGCTGGGGATGGGAGGGAGGGGGGATCATTAGCTCCAGGGATAGCTACAGCTATCCTGGCCTGGGGGTGGCACTGCACTATCTACCTCTGCTACCCATACAGATAGACTGATAATGGGCATGGCAATGGCCCCTTAATTCCCTGCAAGCCCAATGGGCTCATTTGCATGGGTATCTTTAAAAATTACAGCTAGCACTCCACTGCTACTAACTCTTGGGGCCAAGTTTAAGACCCATGTTGGGGAGACACTCTCTGACTTAGTGCTGCCCTGATATGGCCTTAAATTAAATCGGGCAATGCCCACCTGAATGTAGAATGCTGGGACCTCTGGCAATTGCAAAGTGCAGCACAAACATTTGCTCTACTCTTTGGCCTTTCTGAATATATCTGTCCCCTGGTCATGTTTCAATTTCCTTGTCTGTCAGTTCTCATTCTTTTTTTTTTTTTTACAATTCTTTTTCCTTCCTGTCACTTTCTGCAGAGTTTCTTTCAGGCATCCTGCCTGTTCCTGCCTGCCTGAGGTTCTCTCGGCCCTAAGCCTCCTCTCTCCCCCCTCCTTCCACAGTCAGTACCCCCAGCTTAACCCCTCTGGGATGGGGCTGCCCCTCCTCTTTGGGCACTCTTACAAGTCATACACTGGCTGTAGGTGAGGGCCCGGGCAGAGGAACTGGAAGGCTGGGTATGGGGGTCTGATGCAGTTGCCTACCCCTCAGAGCCATGCTTTTCTGTGTTCTGGTGCTCTTCCTCCTCCCCCCTGCGTGGGCACCCCTGATGCCATGGCGCATGACAACCCTGCTGATGTCAGCCGTGCTGCTTAACATGCTGTCTGCATACTGCAGTGCCCCCAATCTCCACCGGGAGCAGCTGGTATGCCTGACAAACCCCACCCTCCCCCGGGGGAGGAGAGCAGCCTTGCGGGCGCTCGATCCTTGCCCCATCCCTGCCAACCCCCGGCGCCCAAGCTTGCTCCTGAACTCGGGTTGCCGGTGTGGTGTGAGGTGTGGCGTTCAGCGCCTCAACCCTCAGCAAAACCAGGCCAGCAGTTCTCATTCTTAATAGCTACACAAGCAAGTGCCAAGGCCATGACCTTTCATATTTAAATTTCTTCACTCTCTCTAATTCCATTTTTATTTGATTTCACCTTTTCCTTGTATTTTCCCTATTCCTCTTCCCTCTCTTTTATAAAGTAGGTGCATTTGGACCAATTTTATGATCTCCACCTCTTAGTTTGGAATCTCATCTCTGCATAAAGCAGTATCTATGTCACATTAAGCATATATATTCATGCTTTTTATGGTACAGTATTTCCATTTCTGATTCATGAAATAGTACACGAAATGCTCTACCATGGTACTGAATGTTTAAAACAAACCATTCGGTTTAGCTCAGTTCACCTTTGACTCATTACAAATTAGCCACCCCACCCACCAATTTCCAAAGTGCAAAGATGTGCAGTACACAACGGAAACTCATGTCTGGAGGGAATAAGATTTTCTATTGGGGAGTGCTCATCTAGGAGTTTGTGTAACATCAGTGTTTTTACATGTTTAGTATGCCAACTTTTCTACATGACAGGATAATGTATATGAAATATCATCCATATATTTTCATAAAAATGTGTTTTTTACACATATAAACTTACTTGTTTAGGGATTTGGGGAATATTTTTAAGTTAATTTAAAAGATGTTTACCTCCATGTCTATAATCTGTTTTATACATGTAGTCACATGTGCTAGGATGGGGCTAACAGTCTGGTCCACCCCTTTTGGCTGAGTGCCAAGTCACATTTCTTCTAGATATCAAAGGAGGTGTAGAAGTTTTGTAATACTTCTAAAATCATCACAGCTGCAAGGAGAGAGCTGTTGAGTGGCCTGTGATGTCGGTGAACACAAAAATGGTGAGACCAAAGGTTGACAAGGGAATACAGCAAGGACAGAATGGCCACAAACGTTTTACCACCTCCCAGAGATGCTACAACCTTGGAGTTGGTTAATGAAGTAAGGAGGTGCAGGGGCAAAGTGTCCCCCCCAAAAAGTCACTATTCGTATCCTCAAAATTTTGTCGCGATCCGGGTTCACTGTTTTGGAGTCACCGTTATCATATAAAACTGAGCTGTTGCAGTACAGACTAGGCCCCTGGTGTTGCAGGTCCTATTTCTTTTCCTTGGTCTGCACCTGACCCATAACAGAATCGGGGTGAAGTGGCAGAGGCTTTAAGCAGGGATCCCATATGGGCTATGTAGCAAACCATACAGACAATTAAATCCAGAGCCATATGTGGAGGAAATCAACAGAAGCATTTGGTGCTGAAGGTATAAAGCAGAGAAACTTGAAGAAAAATAAGGTACTGTGAGAGAGCTGTACCATACTTTTAGTTGGAATGATGAGGTAGTGTGCAGGGTGCCTTTAGCCTGATCCAGCCATAGTCCCTCTAAGGGATTTGAAGACATCCTATTTACCATCTCTGCTATTTTACTCTTATGCCCACACCAACAATGAAAACTAACCTGGGTAATATTATCTTCATGTGTTTTGCCCCCAGGCTTTGTAATTCCATCCAGTTCGTTATAAGTCTTTCCTCTATGAAAAACCTGAAGTCTTTGTGTTAAAAAGTCTATATACAATATTTAAAATAGTAAAAAAAATATTTTACAATATAGGAACCATGGGCAACTAGGCCCTGTTATGCAGCTGCACCAACTGGCTGATTAACCCAAATGACTGACATGCATACAATAAATTCCCATACTCAATCATTAAGGTGAAAAGGCATGAAATAGCATTTTGAGATCAGCCTGAGATCTATAAGGACACCATTTAATGATATTCTATAAATGATAAAAAAACAACCATTCTGGACAAGTACACTAACCAGCTCTTCAAAAATGGGCCCAATACAGTACCTTATGCTTGTCTTTTTTTAACTTGCTCCGACTCTGGTAATCATGGACAATGTCAGACAAACAGTCAGTTTGAACCAAGAACAGTATAAAAGAGTCAGCTTGATAAACATCTCTACCACACAATACCTTGCAATGATCTCCCCTGATGGCATCTTACAAACTTAAACAAAACTGTGCTAAAATTAAGCCCCAAGGAACTCCACAGCAAAGTGCGGTGCTGGAGGAAAAGCAATACCCAAACCTTTCTTGGTGCGCACTGACTTTGAGAAATAAACTGAACCAGTTGAAAACTATACAAGTCACACCCATATAGATCCCCAGGCTATGTTACAACAGCATGCCTTGACAATGTTAAAACATGCCACTGCAAGGTACAAAAAGGCTACCATGAACAGATGGCAGTTATACATGAACAAAAGGAGAAATGTATGGAGATATTTTTTCTGCACAAAAAAAAGCATGCTGTGCTGGAACTTGTAATTAGTCAGGAGTTTTGTCTTACAGAGACAGAAATGATCCATTTCTCCATTTCTAGGGAACTACATTCTGCCCCAATATTATCTATTCTTACTCATCATTCTAATTCCTTTTGTTCCTATTGCATATAACCATTTGGGACTATTCTTATTTCCTGCTGCCTATATAATTGAATTGCCATTAAACGTACCCTTTAGAATGTAATTACCTTTTTCAGTCTCTGTGTAAACTTTGTTCATCTCATGTACTTATTATGTCATCTACTTATTATTGTCTAGATTTGGAATGCTCAGAATTCCATTGTAAATGAGCAACTGCTCAATGGTAATCTCCTGGAAATGTTGTACAATATTTTACTACAGTACTTCAGATATAAAAATAGCTTCCTTCCCTACAGGGGAACTGTGAAAAAATAGAATGAGTAATCACAAGCTCAGAACTTAGCTTCTACATTTCTCATATACTTTTATACCACTCGTACTGTATTCCTTATCAAACTTACTCAAAACCAAGACCTCAGTCACTTGTTCATCATCTGTTCTTGCTGATTTTATAATAATTACATAATTACCCTTTGATTGTCACGTCATAATTATTTTACAGGAAGCAGTTGTGAGGTTGCTTAGGGGAGGTGTATGTGGCCTATCTGGACTTCAGTAAGGCCACTGAAAGTATAGCACTAAGTAAACTGATAAAAAAACTTAGCAGACTGGGAATGGGGGAGAAGGTGGTGAGTGGGTTATCTAACTGGTTGAAAGATAGGAGACAGATGGTGGTGGTGAACAGAACTCATCGGGAGGACTGGAAAAGTACCAGTGGGGAACCACAGGGATAGATACTTGGCCCCATCTTCTTCAATGTCTTCATAAGTGAAATTGATAAGGAAATGCAGAGGAAGGTGTGTCTCGCAGGATGACACAAACATTTCCAACAGAGTGGGCACCCAGGAGAAGGTGTAGAGAATGCAAAGGGATCTGAGCAAACTGGAAGAGTGGTCAAGAGAGTGGCAGCTCAGATTCAATGCCCAAAAGTGCAAAGTGATGTACACTGAGCAGGGAAACCAAGAGGATGTGTATAAGATGTGGGGAGGTATCTACAGTTCCCAAGCAAGAGAGGGACTTTAGGGTGATCATATCTGATGATATCAAGGTAGCAGGTCAATGCAACAGGGCAGTAGGCAAGGTGAGTCTGATGCTGGGCTTCATGGGTGGTGTCTATAGTAGGGGAAGAGAGGCACTGCTGCCTCTGCATTGCTCACTTGTGAGACCCCGCATGGAGTACTCTGTCCAGTTCTGGAGGCTGTACCTCCCCAATGGCACTGACATGGTGGAAGCAGTCCAGAGGAGGGCAACAAAAATGATGTCGGGTTACATGAAAAACCATTTGAGGAGAGGCTGCAGGAGCTCAATATGTGTCCTCTGAAGGAGAGGCGGGTGAGAGGGGACATGATTGAGACCTGTAAGCACCTCAAGGGGTTAGCAGGGAGCAGGAGGGGAGTTCCTTTCATAGGAGGAGGAGCACAAGAAGACAAGAGCATGCTATGAAGCCTGAAGAGTGTGTTTAAGAGGGATGTGAGGAAATACATCTCCACGTAAAGAGTGGTAGATGCCTGGAACAGTCTACCAGAAGAGGTGGTAGGGGTGAAGACAGATGGGAGCTTCAAACATGCATGGATAGGACAATGGGTATAATAAATAGAGGTAAGGTAGAAGGGAGGAACACCTGGGACCAAACAGAGTCCAGGGTGTAGTGTTAGACTAGGAAAATAGGGAAGACTAAATAGGCCTATTAGTCCTTATTTGCCTACACATTCTATGTTTTGGATCTACTATGCCATCGTGACAACAGGACCACCAACAGCAGCTACAGTGACACTGCAGGGTCAACTGCAAAACCACTGCAGGTCACAAACCAGGACAGCGACCGCCAGCACAGCAAATGACCTGCGGTACGGACGGGGAATGGATGGCAGGCAAGGGGCAGGGACCCCCCAGTGGAGCAACACCCCCCCGTGGAAGAGACATAGGACCCCCCGGGCAGAACAGCACTGCCCAGCAGAACATGGGGTACATACAGGACAGCTGCTCATGAAGCCCCCCCAGGCAGCACAGCACCAGCCACAGTGGACTCCCTGATGACCACACATGTGGGGTACAGCCGTGCATCACCCCCACATGGTCCCATTAGGCAGTGCACCCATTAAGCTGGGACCCCCCCCACCCAATGTGGGCACGGGCCACAGATGAGCACACTAGACACAGCACACAGGAGACACAGGAGCTGCATTGCACAGATGTACTCATGAAGGGCCACGACATGCAGCCAGAAACATATGGACAGGACACCATGTTCCCCATCGCCCCCCGGTTCCCATTGTGTTGGTGCCATCTGTTGACTTTGTTTCACTGCATGATGTGAGCACATGTGCAGCCAATCACCTGTGTGTGGGCACACACCTCTACACTGTGTTTGCTTCTGAGCATCTGACTGGGGCATCATGCTGTGACTCCATTCAGTGTAGAGGGTTTTGTTGAGCCACCCTTACACCTGTCTGCCCTGCCTGTATGATCTGTCGGGGGTTGCTGTGGGGGTGCTGTCCCTAGTTGTATGCATCCCCTACTCCGATGCAGTGTCAGCTGCTGAGTCACAGTATTGTGCAGGCAGATGTTGGCAGCCCATAGCCACAGGGGTAGCCACATGGCTGCAGAACACATGTCACTGTGGTGCACCTGTTGAGGAGATGCCTGTCGGTGTTGGGCAGTCCTGTGAGTGAGTCGCTGTGGCATTATCGATGTGGAATTGGTAGGTGCTATATTTCTATGTCAAGTGAACAGAATTCTTTTTTCATGGAAACAGAATTAGAAGAAAAGCACACAGGTATGGTAAATGCAGAAATTAGTGGAATTATATGTTGATTTGTGTCTAAATATTACATTCATCAATGATTATCTTATGGTGTCAGCAACTCTTAAACCTTTGTTCTATAAATGGCAACTCCCTTCTAATATATGATATTGTCATAACCAGTACTGTTGATGTTAATTGTTTAACTGAAATGTGGCATTTTCCTTCAGCCCTGTACTCACTTAATGAGGCCACCTCACCTGCTTTTCGTATTTTCTATCAGACTTGAACATCTGGCTATAGTGATGGTAAAATTATGAATATTACTGTAGGTCAAGCAGAAAAAAACTAGTCATTCAAAACAATGGAAACGTTTCCGTGATCCATTTCATTATACACACTTCTATGTACTATGATCAAAAGCAACCCACTAGAAACTATCAGTTTGCTAACTTGTGCAGTATAAAATAGAATAAGAAACCAAAGAAAACAAAGGTGAGAGCAGAATATGTGATGCACACCAGCTGATGTGTTGGTACAATAAACCTCAGCAATGTAATTAATCAAGAATATTCCCTAGTTGGAAATACCACAATGACCTTTTCTAGTTTTTCTGTTTTTTTAATAAAAGCAGTGCTAATGCTAGAAGACTGATATTCAATTACTGGCAAAACTGAGTTGTGGCTAGAAAGGAAAATGGAAAAAAAAACATGCAAAATCATTAAAGGAGAGGCTTACCCACAAGCCCATTATCCATATTCCAAACTCAATGTTCTAAAACCTTACATAGAATGTAACAAACTAAAAAACTGTTAAGTGATCTTTGTTGCTTGTGACTACTGTACTTGCCTGAGATTCTGAAATCAAGCCCCCACTTCATGCAATGCAAATCCACCAATCTGGCAACTCTAAATTTCACATTTGCCACGGGGATATCATTAATCTCCAAAACAATAATAACCTTGTACTGGCTCAGAGAATGCATTTCCAAATCAGTCACATGTATGTGAGCTGGCCTGTGGATACAGACCTGGGATGCTGACTATTTGATTGCTAAGGCATGAAGTCCTCCAACTGAACAACAAATACCTGAAATGTTTGTAACCAGAAATCATTCTACTTCACAAGCTACAGAATCAAAATTTGCACAAGCTACAGAATCAAAATGTTGGTCACATATTTTGGCAGAACTGTAATGAGTGCAACGACAATTATATATAAAAAAGTTGTAAATTATCCATGTTTTATTCCATTCTCTCTCGTTTTACATTAATTTGCATTCATGTAGAACGCTCCATAAACTATTTAGATTAATACATCATTTCTATTGTGCATTGTAGGTGGCCATCTGCAAGCTGTGTACAAAGGAGAGATGTCTGATTGTTTTGATTGTTTATGTCTGGTATGCATTTTTCTCAGTTGCACCAGAAAAAGAAATCAGTGAGAGTTTGCTCCTGAAAGGCGAGTTGTCAAATAAATCTACTTGTGCCAAGACTAGCTTTCAGAGAAATCCTCCTAACATTAATGTAAGTCTGATTTATGTGCAGCTAGGCTCCTCATAAAATAATGAGCTCAGCAGAAACTGTAATGCATCATGGGAAATATTGGAAAGGCTACTTCAGTGAATGAATGGTACCCAGATGTGTGCATTTGATATTAGTGACTTTGAGAAACAAAGTATTATAGCTCAAGTAATAGTGTGCTCTTTAGACATTTTCAATATTATAAAAGCCACTTAAGGTTACAACTAATCCATAATATCCAAGGCAGCATCACTATATAGGGTCCTATCCACAAACATGTTTTGGCAATGTCTGCACATGTAGAATACCAGCAGAAGCTGTGGGTTGCCCCTATACATATGGGAGAGCATCCTGTGACACACACTGCAGCATTTATGTCGACTCCCGGCTCTCACTCCCACTTCAGCTACATGCTTATATGGGTGGTCAGGCAGAAGGCAGTCTTAGTGGTGCATATGTGACATAGAAACATAGACATTGTTGACAGAGAAGGATGGCTCGGCCCACCTAGTCTGCCCTAAATTCCCCACCAATAGTTCCACCAGAAACTCTACCTGCACTCTGGCTTACATCTCCCCCCACTCTTGTTTCTAAGAGTCCTTTGTGTCTATCCTATACATTCTTCAATCCTGTAACCATTCTAGCTCCCAACACTTCCTCTGGGAGGCTGTTCCATGCATATACCACCCTCTCTGTGAAAAATACTTACTCACATTTCCTCTCAGCCTCCCCCTTAGAGCTTCGGATTGTGACCCCTTGTTCATGACATGCATGCAAATCTAAACATTTTTCAAGCAGTGTACTAGGTGTGATGGCCCAAGGGCATGAAAATGACAAAGTCAAGAAGCAGTGCAGTAAGTGAAATGGGCTGAGGGCATGGGCTTGGCAAAGACAAGATTTTTGTTTCTTCTGCATGAGTATCTGGTAATCCTTGGTGGACTTCCTATACCACAGTCCCCTTCTCTAGTTCCTGCAGTGGTCCAGTACCAATCATCAATCCCTAGAATGCCCCTGACTCCTCTATATTTTCATCATACAGATATCAGGGTTGCCAGGGGCTGTAGATTTGGACAGTAATGTTCAGGGGCATGTAAGGTATGTCGTAATTATTCACAATTTGCAAGTATCCACCCCTTTCCTTGTGAACATAATCCTTAAAGTAAATGACCATCTAAAAGTTGATCTGAGTCATAAGTACTTATATTGGTTTGTTTCCTAAAATCATTTTACTTAGTAACTCAAGAATATTACAGAACATATTGAGAAAATGATATTGTAACAATGCCTCCTCAAAAAAAATCTGAAAATATAGTTGCAGTCAAGTTCTCAGCCATAACCCTGACATAGCAGACAGATGGACCACATTAATGCCTCTCTTCTTTCTGGCACTTTCCAACAAACAGTAATCACAAACACAGTTGCCCAGGATCTTTTCACTTTCAGTAATAAATATATTTGGAAAACATTCTTTAAAAGCTTTAATATCCTATTAAACTAATTTACTCTTTCATCGACTATAACCATGAAAACCCCATTAGGGAGACTCATGAACTCAGCTAAACAGCCTTCCAGGTTGAATCAGTTATTCATGAATATAAAATTATAAAACTATTAAAATGCTGTGAATAGATCTCACTTTATAATAAATATTAGTTTAAAAAAAACCTGCATTAATGCATCAGTTAGTGTTCAGGATAAAGTGACAAAAGTAGAGAAATGTGATGTTAGGGTTTCCAACCCTAACACCCCTGCCCACCCTTGAAGCAAATGAGGGGTAGAGCCTTCCTTGGGGTTGTCCAGTCCCAACCCTCACCCAATTTTATGCACTCATGAAACATACACACCTTTCTCCATCACATCTCAGGTTTTCTGTTACTGCAATGGGTGAGCGTCAGGGTTGACAAACCCCAAAGAAGACTCCATTCCTCACTCACTTCAGGGGTGGGGCAGGGTTGTTAGGATTGGAAACACTAACATCATATTTCCCTACTTTTATCACTTTATCTTGAACCCTAAAAGATGCACTAACACAGTTTTTTGCAAATAATTTATACATATTATAGGGGTGCAGTACAGCCACTATAGTTAGGGTTGAGTATCCTGTTTAATGTTAAACCTCAAATTTTTCACATTCATATATTTAGTTTCATTTGATGAAATGAGCTAAAATGTTGTATGTGTTGTCTAAGAGGCAAGGTCTTGATGTGTGGGAATTTTTGTGATGACATCTTCTGTGATTCTTGATATCTGCATGTGCCAATTGTTGGGGGAAAAAAACATTTTTTCCTATACTTAACGTTGTTTCTTTTTTTTTCTGTCACCTCCAGCATGCATATAAAGGAATTGTTGCCCCAAACTTGTAGGGGACATATGTCATGTCCCAGGGTAGTGTCTTTGACAGGTCTGGTGGAAAAATATCAAAGGGTTCCAGAGTTATTAGGGTTTAAATTTTAATGTTTTCTGACCTGTGCATGTGCAGTAGCATTTTTCAGATAACATTCTGGGGCAAAAGATAAAATTTGATTCCAAAGATGCATGTTTTCACTTTGCACCACTTGTTGAGCAGGTCACCAAACTTTTTTCCTGCTGAGCCAATTGCCATCTTGTGGATTTTTTCCACCAACTTACAAAAGTGGAAAACACATGAAAATCCTGGAATTTTTAAAAACAAACATCAGAACCCACTTCTGATTTTACTTTTACACATTGTAGACAGAAATGCTTTCTGTGGGCACCCAAAATCCCAGGTACCCAACTTAGAGAGAGAAGCACTTCCTCCATGTTCTCTGTATAAAAAGACTGGGCATTTCTTGACTTCTGCAGCCACAGCTGAAGTTGTGCTGCCAGCAACAGGGTTAACTGTGAACTGTCCTTTTCCCTGGTGTCTAGTGGTACCTCCCACCTGCTGATAGCTTCCCCCATAAATGTTTATAATATTCCCTGGTGTCTAGTGGCACCCCCCACACCTGCCAATCCCTGTCCCTGGTGTCTTGTGGCACCCCCTCCCTCTGATTGCTGCCCATAGTATCTAGTGGCACCCCCTACCCTCTGATCAGTGTCCCTGGTGTCTAGTGGCACCCCCACCCTCCAATCACCATCCTCTAATTCTTATTTATTTAATTTATAGTGCTGACATCAGGCAGGGGACCAATCACATGTCAGCATTACAAGCCCTCCACCAGCAGTGTGGAAGACTGGGAGCCCACTCCCAATGTCCTGAAATATTTATTTCATTGTTTTGTACCTGTAAAAAGAAAGCAGTCCCCCAACATCTTTTTTTAAACCTGAAAAACAGAAAATAGTCCCTCATCATCCCACCATCCTCCTTCCCCATCCTAACCCTTCCACTGAGCACCCACCCACCCCCAACTTTATACTTACCACTGAGGTTATATGCTTCTTCTGTGGACTGAGACATGTCTGCACTCCTCAAACCTGAACTGTGAACTGAGGATTCAAAGTAAGTGCCCCATAATGCATTTCAATGGTGTTTTGAACTTATCTTCATAACTTTGCCATTGTTTGGAATTTTTTCACCAGGTTTCAACATGGCCTTTTAGGGATACCACCTCATGAACAGTGGAAGTGTATTTTCATTAAGCAGGCCCTGAAGATGATTTTATGGTCACTGTGTAAAATCACCTTTTTGGACTGAATAACAAAATTTCACCACTAGCGTTCATGAGATGCTGTCTCAAAATGGCCATGTTAAAATTTGGTGAACATATTCCGAAAAATGGCCAGATTATGTGTCTTTATTGAAAATTGTCTACGTACACACATAACTTTTGTAATTTTCAATATTTTGACTCTAGATTTTCAACATGGCCATTTTTTCACATAACCTCATGAACAGTACAACTGTCATTTTTCACATCCTGTCCTAAACATGCTTCACACTGGTGGTGCAGAATGGTATTTTGGCATGGATTTGAAAATGTTCAACTTTAGGGTTTATGAGGTGAGGACATAAGAAGACTGTGTTGAAGATTTGGGGTCAAATATGAAAAAATGCCAAGGTTATGACCATCCGTTGCAATTTCACTACACCCACTTGTAACTTTGGAAAATTTAAATATTTTTATCTCAGATTTTCAACAGAGTCATCTTATTACCCCCAACTCATGTATGTCACAGCTGTAATTTTTCAAATCCTGCCCAAAATGTGTTTTCGCACCTTTGGTGTGGAATGATGTTGCAGTTGCATAACATTACGTTTTGGCGGGGATTCAAAATTTCTGTACTGGGTACATGAGGTGAGGTAATAAGATGGCTTTGCTGACAATTTGGTCACTTTTGTCTTAAAAATTAAAGCACAGGGCCTCCACAGCTATATACATACTCACATCTATGGAGAGGTAGGAGTGCAGGGCCAGAGAGCCCTGCGATCTCACAGGAAAATAAGGATATGATTATACCATCTCAAAAAGTAAGGAAATAAATTGCAAAAAACTATGTTAATGCTGTATTTAGGGATATAGCCTCAAAAGAAGGAAAATGTGGTGTCAGAGTTTTCAAAGCTAACACCCCACTTCCAACCTTCACACACCAACAGGTGTCAGGGGTGTGCCTTGTGGTCATCAGCCCTAACACTCACTCCATTCTCCTATACTGTACCCATCTCAGCTTATTTACTTATAGAATGGGGTGAGCATTAGGGCAGATGACCGCAAGGCACTCCCCCAATGCCTGTTGGTGTTGGTGTGTGCAGCTGGGTGTGGTGTCAGCTTTGAAAACCCTAACGCCATATTTCCCTACATTTATGGCTTTATTCCTAACTAGAGCATTAACACAGTGTGTGTGTGTGTGTGTGTGTGTATGCATATGTATATATATATATATATATATATATATATATTTCTATTTCTATATATAGCCTTTGAAAAAACTATGTTAATAAAGACATCAGGGTTGTAGATTGCAAAGTGCACAAAGAAGGGAAATGAGAACAATTAGTGATTTGGGTCTTTGGCGTATTGGTGAATCAGTGGTTAGGTCTTACTTGAGGTTGTCAACTCTAATTACTACCCCCTCCTCTCAGCCCATAGACTGCTGTCCAAAACACAAGATACAGCTCCAACCTAGTGCCCCATAGAGACACAGTATGGCCGACATAATCTGGTGGAGCTTTCTTCATGCAGGGCCCTGAAGACATCATACAGTATTTCACCTTGTCTGATTAAGGGAGGGGGTGAGAATTAGGGTTGACAACTGCAAGTAAGACCCCAACACTGATTTGTCAGTACTCCAAAGAGCCAAATCCCTAATATGTTTGATTTTATCCAATGTTCCACTACTGTTTATTGTACAATAACTTGTGTTCCAACTGTTGCACAATCTTACAATGTTGTATTCTTTGTACTACCCACATACTATTTTAACTGATCATCCTTCACAACCCTATGCAACCCCTCCCTCAAGGTCACACCATGAGATGAGCAACTTGTTGTTTAGTGTGCCCCCCCCAGTGAAACATTTCAATTAATAAATAAATGTTCCTTCTTTGTGCACTTTGTGTTCTATAACAATAATGTCTGCATTAATCTATTTTTTTTGCAAAGAATTTCACTTCTTTTTATGATAGTGGAATTGTATCCTAATGAGATAAATACAATATTGTAGACAGTCCTAACTCAGTGCATAGGCCCAGCAGGTCCTGGCACACATGTCAATATTGTGTTGATGAGGTTCCTTGACCCAACACAGGGTGGGGCATCTGTACCAAAACACTGCTTCATCCCTACCAAGGCTGGTGCTGGTGCTGCATGTTGCAGCACCTTCCGCATCAGCCTTGTCCCATTAAGCCAGCTCACTAAGTTTATACCTGAACTCAGCTCACTGGCTCAGTAAGGCAGTGTGTTATCCAGTGGCCCATTGGACAACCCTGGAAACAATGTTACATAATTTCTTTGCTTTTTAATATTTTGAGCCCAAACTTTTAATATAGTCTTCTTATGACTCCACCTCATAAACCCTGTAGGTGAATTGTTTTCAAATCCATGCCAAAACACCATTCTGCACTACAGGTGTGAAAACACATTTCAGACAGGATGTAAAAAATTACAGCTGTACTTTTCATGAGGTGGTGTAAAAAATGGCGATGTTGAAAGTTTGGTGTCCAAATATTGAAAAGTTATGCATGTACATAGAACAGTATCAGCAAAAGTGCATAACTGTAATTGCTAGGAATTTTTTCACTAAATTTTCAATATAACTTTTTTGGGACCTGACCTAATGAACACCATCAGTGAAATTTTGTGAACTGGGCCAAAAAGGTGATTTCATGCAGTGACCGTAAAATCACCTTCTGTGCCCGACTAATGAAATGAAATGACAGTTGCACTGTTCATGGGGTGGAGTCACAAAAAGGCCATGTTGAAAATTTGGTGAAAAAATTCCAAAAAATGTCAATGCTATGAACATAAGTTCAAAACGCTATTGAAATACTTTATACGGCACTTACTGTTATCCTTCAGTTCATGGTTCAGCTTTGAAGAGTGCAGATGTGTCTCAGTCCACAGAAGATGACAGCATACAACCTCCAGAGGTAAGTATAGGGTAAGGGGGGAGGGGTGATGGGTGCTTAGTGGGAGGGTCAGGATGGGGGCAGGGGGATGGTGGTGATGATGAGGGGACATTTTCTTTTTTTTTCAGGCTAAAAAACAGACCTAGCGGGATCATTTTCTTTTTATTAGGAAATGTTATAATATTATTTAAGGACACTGGTGGTGGGCTCCCCAGTGTCCCACACTGCTGGAGGAGAGTCTTCTAAATTTCTGAATGCTGACATGGGGACTCCCTCCCTATATTGACACTCATTATTAAAACTATGGACTTGTGGGGGAAAATCTGACACCAGGGGTGGGCATCCCAATATCAGATTATACAAATATTAATAATTAAACTATTTGGGGACATTGTTGGTGGGCTTCCCAGTGCCACACCAAGCTGGGGGGATTGTAAATGCTGAAATTGGGATCAGGCTCTTCAATGTTGGCACTGTTTATAAAAAAAGGGTCTGTACAGGGGGTGCATCCAACACTAGGGGTGGTCAGATTATATCAAATAAATTTAAAAAAGAATAAATTAATTCACTGCCACTAGGGATTGGGGCCCCCTTGTGTGCAGATAACATTTTAAGGCACCAAGTAGTCAGGATGGTGGGACTACAATGGCAGTAGCCCTCTCCCTAACATGTGAGTCACAAAAACAGAAGGGATTGCACTATATGACACAGATGTCATTTGTTAATGACAGCTGTGTCTTATAGTGCATCCAACTGTTTTCGCAAAAATTCAGTTATCCATAGAATGTTGACTTTTCTTTAACTGCATATGCTCAGAAATAGAATATTTTTCTCAAATAATTAAAAAATTCAAACTGTTGGACTTAAAAACACAAAGACACATACTTTGGACCAACCTCTATCAAACCTAAAAGTTTCAGGTATCAAAGCTTCATATTTCTTTAGTTATTGGGTGGCAAAAAAAGTCTCAAAATTTTCACAAACTGAAGGACCCATTCTCAAAAGGTTATGCATTGCACAAAGTGACTTGCACCAACAGGAATGATGCTAATAGCACTTTGCACCATTAGTTGCACCATGCAGGATTCTCAAAAACAGCCTGCGACATGATGTAGGCTGTTTGCGCCAAAGTAGACTTGTGCCATGGTTACATTAAAACCTCAGCTGCAACATGGTGCAAGGGGGGTTACAGCAGCGGATGTGCCCCATTCACAAAGAGCAGCTGCAACATTTACTAAATTGGGATTCTAAAACAACCCCTGGAGGACATCCGTCAAAGTGCATTTACACCAGCTATGAGCTGATGTTAGTGTACTTTGCCATCCACCGGGAGTTGTGCTAATGTGCAAAAGTGAATCCTAATGCCCCCCCATGATCACATATAAGCACCCCCAGTACCGATCCCTGACAGTATAATAATATAGTATAATAGTATAAATAAATATGCCCATGTGGGCTGTCAGCCACCTGCACACACACATGGCCCAGTCCCCAATACCATTGATAAATATGCCCATGTGGGGTACCAGCCCCCATAGTCCCAACCCCTGATATTGCTATAAAGAAGTCCTTGTTGGCTAATGCATCCCACTGCCCTGATCCCCAATCCACAAACCCTGAAATATTGTCACGAAAGTGTGTTAAAAAAATATTTTCAAATCACTGTAGCCCTGGTGGTCTAGTGGCCACCCACCCCCTCACCTGGCAGAGCCAGACCACCACGCTCCACCCCAACCCAGATCCAGCCTACAACTGGCACAGCCCACCTCTCACCACCACAGCCAGCCACAGACTGAGCTGTTTCATGAGTGCATACTGTAAATAGTATGCACTCAGTGAATTACAGCAGCTGTCATTCACTGAACATGTACTATTTATAGTATGCACTCATGGAACAGCTCAGTCAGTGGCTGGCCATGGTGGTGAGAGGTGGGCTGTGCCAGTCACCAGCTGTGTACAGGTTGGGCAGAGTGGGGTGGCCTGCCACTGCCAGGTGGGGGAGCCACTAGACTACCAGGGCTACAGTGGTTTGGAAATATTTTTTTAAAACATTTACATGACAATATTTCAGAGTTCAGGGACTGGAGATTGGGTGAGGGGGATCTGTTAGCCCACAAGGACTTCATTGTTACAATATTGGGGGTCAGTACTGGTGGGGCCAGTAAATCACATGAGCATATTCATTAATAGTATTGAGGATTGGGCCATGTGTGTGTGTTGGGAGTAATAACCTACATGAGTAGATTTCTTATTACTATATATTGCTATCAGGGCATGTGTGTGTGGGGGTCGATAGCCCACATGGGCATATTTATTTATACTATTGGGGATCAGGGCTTGTGTGTGGTTGGACAATAGCCCACATGGGCTGTAGTATTTATAATATCAGGTATCGGGGCTGAGGGGGCGCTTCGGCACTGTTACAGGCAAATACCACAGACTTATGTTAATCTATTCTGGTGTGCTGTCCATTTGGAGCATGTCTGGTGTAGGAACAAACTGTGAGACTTAGCTGCTGGGACACTGCCTGATAAAGAATCAGGCACAGGGTCCCTGGTGCATTGTCATTTGGTGCAAGTCACCTTTGATGTGATTTGCACCATTCTTTTGAGAATGGCTCCCTGAGACTTTTATGTTTTCTTGCAGCTCTAAAACTTTACCCCTACTGAACCAATCTACATGAAATTTACAGGATCGAGAGATCCTGGTACAAAGGCTGTGCTTTCCATATTAAATTGGTTGAAAGGGCGCAATGTTATTAAGGTGCAAACATTTGAGTTCAACACAGAAGTGCTTACTCATCGCTAATATACAGGCATTCTCGTGCTTGTATAATATACTGAATGTACTGTGTGTGTGTATCTATATATATATACATATATATGTATATGTATATATATATACACACACACACACACACACATAGTATATATATATATACACACACACACACATGTGTATGTATATATCATATATATTGCTTATTGCATTTTACATATATCGACTATTGCATATTCTGCCTTTTGTCATTCTTAGCCCTATCACTGTATATTTTTTCTCTTATTCTATTTGTTTTCTTGCACTCTTCCTCCTCTTCCCCCAGGATGCATCTGGAAAAAGCTGTTACCAGCTCAGTATGTCTTTCCTGGTTAAACTTTTGAAAATAAATAATAAATAAACACTGATCCTATACAGATTGCTGTTGAGGCCTCACCTGGAATACAATGCCATGTTCTGGATCTCTCACCTAAGAAAGAATATAGACAGGGTGGAGTCAGTACAGAGAAGGGTCACCAAGAAGATTCACGTGCAGTGAGGCAGATCCTATGAGGAATGGCTGGTATCCCTAAATATGTACTCACAGGAGATCACACAGGAGAAAGGGGCATGATAGAGACATACAGTGTATGTTTCTGAGGGGTGTAAACAATGTGAATAATGAAGATCTGTTTGATATAGGGACTCAGTCCCAAGGTGACATAATTGGAGGCTGGTGGGGGTAAATTCATGAGGAATACAAGGACATTCTACTTCATAGAGGCGGTGACCATGGAATCAATTACTGATGGAAGTGGTGGGGACAGGTATTCTAAATAGGTTTCTACATGACTGTAACAGAGCAACAGGGCTCATAGTCACAAAGAAATACCAAGGGTGAGGGTTGTGTACAGAGGGGAAGAAGGGGACAACTCCCAGGGCAATATCTGGGAAGGGGTGGTAGTAAACTATGGCAGACTCAATGGACCATCTGTCTCTTTCAGCCAACATATTCTATGTCTATATACTATAGTAATCTGTAGACATGCTGCAATGTACTGTGCTGCACCCTGCCTGATTCTGTTGCATTTCTATCTCCACAGTGTCTGTCTGTCTATCTATCTATCTATCTATCTATCTATCCATCCAATTACCTCTCTCTCTCTCTCACACTGTCTCTCTCAGTCTATCTAATTGTATGTGTACACGTACAGTGAAGCTCGCCAGGATTAAACCAAATTCTGCTGCATTCTATATCAAGCTGTACAGAGTTACTGCAGTAAACAATGTAATTGCTATGGGAATTAGTCCCTTTTGCCATGCAAGAAACTGTGATACTGTGCTTCATCATGGTAGTGTCACAGTTTCCTGCATGACAAATAGGACAAAATCCCATTGAAATTACATTGTTTAATGCAGTAACTCTGCTGCAGCATGCTGCAGAATGCTGCAGAATTGGATATAATCCTGGCAATCTTCAACACACATAGATATGTAGATATATAGATCAAAGTGTAGAGGCATGTAAACAAATGGACAGACAGACAGACAGAGGTAGAGGTAGCAGTAGATACAAATACAGATATATATATATCTCACAACAAAAAACTCTGTTTAATGCATCAGTTAGGATTGTTACACAGTGACAAAAGTGAGAAAATTTGATGTTAGGGTTCCCACCCCCTTGCACCTCACCCCCAGGCATTGGGGTGTGCTTTGGGGTCATCGGTCCTAAAGCTCACCTCATCCCATGTGCAAACAAGTGGAAGTGGTGCAGTATAGGAGAATGGGGTGAGAGTTAGGACCGACAACCCCAACCCACACCCCGATGCCTGTTGGTGGGGGTGGGGTGCAGGGGTGAACCCCAACATTGAATTTCCTCACTTTTGTCACTGTGGAACAACCCTAACTGATGCATTAAACTGAGTTTTTTGCCATAAATTTCCCTTCTTTTTGAGAATGTGCACTATAAATAGTGAAGTAATGGCAACGCAAATGCAAGCACAAACGCTAACACACATGGTGATGTAAACGTAAATCATAACGCAAATGGTAATACAAACACAATCATAAATGTTAATGAAAACAGAAATGCAAATGCAAGCGTGTACGGGAAAGCAAACGGTAATGCACATGGGCACGGTAACATAATTGGAAATGAAGACAGTTACGGTAACAGCAATGATGACATCAAAGGAAACACAAACAGAAATGCAAATGCAAATGGAAGCACATACGCAAACACAAATGGAAATGCACACGGTGACGCAAAAGGAAACGCAAACAAAAACAGTAATGGAAATGCAAATGTTAACAGTGATGCAAATGCAAGTGCAAAAGAAAATTCAAAGGATAATGCACACGGTGGCATAGACAGGAATGGTAATGCAAACGGAAATGCAAGCGCATATGGAAACACAAATGGTAACGTGCATGGTCACGGTAACTCAATAGAAAATGAAAATGCTAATAGTAACAGCAATGATGACACCAAAGGAAACACAAATGGAAGCTCATATGCAAATGCAAATGGTAATGCACACAGTGATGCAAAATGCAACGCAAACAAAACCAGTAATAGAAGCACAAATGTTAACAGTAACGCAATGCAAGCACAAATGAAAGCACAAAGAGTAATGCACAGAGTGGTATAGGTGGGAACGGTAATGCAAACAGAAACGGAAATGCAAACATGTATGGAAACACAACTGGTAACGGTCATGGTACCTCAATAGGAAATGCAAATGCTAATGGTAACTGCAACAATGATGCCAAAGAAAATGTAAACGCAAATGGAAGCTCGTACACAAATGCAAATGGTAATGCACCCAGTGACACAAAACGCAAACAAAAACAGTAATGGGAATGCAAATGTTAACAGTAATGCAAACGCAAGCGCAAATTGAAATGCAAAGGGTAATGCACACGGAGGTGTACATGGGAACAGTAATGCAAACGGAAACACAAATGCAAGTGCATACAGAAATGCAAATGGTAATGCGCACAGTAACGGTACCACAAAAGGAAATGCAAATGCTAATGGTAACAGTGATGATGATGCCAAAGGAAACACAAAGGGAAGTGCATATACAAATGTAAATGGTAATGCACATGGTGATGCAAAACAAAATGCAAACAGAAACAGTAATGGAAATGCAAATGGTAACAGTAATGCAAATGCAAGTGCAAACAAAAAGGCAAAGGGTAATGCACATGTTGGCGTACACGGGAACGGTTACGCAAACAGTTATGGAAACGCAAGTGGGAATGCTAACTGTGACAGTAACAAACGTGCACACCCTTTTTTTCACCAACAGCTGCATGGAGAAACAAAGTGAATACAAAGAATATATGCATAATAATGGGCTTCAGAGCAGAAAATGAGCACTTGGAATTCTAAATTGCTTATATCTCAGGAACCATACAACATAGAAAACAAATTAAAATTTCATGTAAATTATGACTTTCCGGGCTAGTTTTGTACTTAGCCCCTGTAGTGGGGTAGCTAAGCATTTTTCTGATGAAAACTCTGTATCTCGAAGCATTTCCAAGATACGGGCCCCAAAAGGTGCGTTGGATGCAGCAATGTTAGTCTATGGAAAAAAGTGTCAACTTCAGAGCACCATAACTTTCCATCAATGTAAATATTTTGTCACCAAACCACCAAAAGGCACATCTATGGGATGTTGGCTTTCTTACAAATTTCAGCCCAAAAGACCAAACCGTTGTTTTGTTGCAGGATGGCAAAGAATTTCTGTTATTTTGGGAATAGTGTCTCAAATTACAACACTTTCGCAAATGAAATCACGAAACTGTCATGAATACGACACTACTTTGCGACACTATTTTTTACAAAAATTTCAAAAATATATTTCTGGGGTGATTAACCCCCAAAATAGACACAGCTAGCATCCTCAGGGTCTGACTAGATGAACACAAAAAGAACTGTGTCCCTAGAGGGTCCTAAATTTAAATGGCAAGCATTTCTGTGATCACTAACTGAAAAAAAAATGGCTGACTCACGACACTGCATGGGTCATTTGTGACACGAAAAACTGCATTTGCAACACTGTTGAACTTTTTTTTAACTTTTCCCATTGACTATAATGTGAAACTTGTTTTTTGAGTAACGTTTGAACCGTTTAATATTTTTTCATAAAATCTTTGAAAGGCACAACAGGGACCCTGGCCAAATGTTTTCTGATGTTTTTGGACTGGTTGTGCAAACCATGCAACCTGTAGGCGTGAGCACAAATGCACAAAAAAGCATAAATGCACTATGAAATGTCACTTTATAACTCCACAACCTTATATCTGACCATTACAAAGCTTGGCAGTTCCAGAAATCCATGGTTCTGTTCCATGCCTGCCAAATTTCAGGCAAATCCATTGTACGGTGGCAAAGTTATTAAGATGCAAAATTTCACACTTTAACCTTAAATGGGGTACTTAACCCTTACTATAGTGGCACTACCATGTCACTATAATATATGTATATAGATAGATGGTGATATGTTTATGAATAGACAAATAAGTGAATATATAGAGAGATTATACATGAATAGGCAGACAGATGTACAGACAGAGAGAGAAAGAAAGAAAGAAAGAAAGAAAGAAAGAAAGAAAGAAAGAAAGAAAGAAAGAAAGAAAGAAAGAAAGAAAGAAAGAAAGAAAGAAAGAAAGAAAGAAAGGTATATACTGTATGAGATATGTGTTGGTTTAATAAAACAATATCAGAAATACCTTGATGAGTTGTACTTGACTGCTGACCTCACAAATGGCAAACCCTAATCATCACCAGGTTTACTTTGTATAACTAGTCAAAGAATTTGGTAACTATACCGTTTAGACTACATCTGTTAATGTCCTAACAAAAGTTATCAAAACCTGGAGTTTGGGCTTAGTAGGTAGAAATGACTAATTGTGAGAGGTGGTTCCTTTATTTGGATGAATATCTCTAGAAATGAGTAGTAAAAAATACAACCAAGATCTGAGTACTGCTCATCTGTACTAGTGCTTCTTTACAAAAGGGCTAAATGCTAACACAGAGAGAAAACAGTTTTGACCAGAATTAATTCAAATACTGTTCTTCAGCATAATATATAAAATACACTACTTGTTTAGGATGACTTTCCTTTAAGCCAGGCAGTAGTAAACATTTCTCAACAGCAGTAAAGCTATTGACAAATATCTAAGAGAAGTAACACAGTTTAAAAGAAATTCATAACAAAAGTTGTCCCAATAATTCATAATCATGTCTCCTTAAAATGTTCTCTGCATATATGGCCATGCATACTCTCCATATATTTATTTCTAGCAGATTTGTCTGCATCTTTTATAAGTGTATGGGTATGGTTGGTGGGTCTCTTACGGCTATGAGTGTCACCTCGTGCATTCTTAGAACCACAGGACTGCAAACTGAAGATAAGATTATTATAGATCACTAACTTTATTAACTTAAAAAAACTTCTTTCATTGAAGATCCCTCATCGAGAAGCCCATTACAGTGCTCAGTGCTTGAGGCACTCTTACAGTAATAAGAGTACTTCATGCACAGCTGAAGGAAATGCTTTCATAGGTCCGAGATGCTCCTGCAATCTATAATATAATATCAGATGGAAAATGTGGCCACACAATCTGTGGAAAGGTTAGCAACATTTATTTCATTTGAGAGAGTGGTCCAGCTCCATTGTAAAGATGACAACATATTTTGTAAAGAAATTCCTTATAGTAGCAGGTCAACATGATGCGGCTAAAATAGCATGGCAAGAATCGCTCTGTTTAAAGCACGAAAACATTTAGAGCAACAGAGGTACACGAGTGGTAGGGAATTACTGCTATTCCTGTCACTGTGCACTTAAACTGGGATGGGATCAAGTTGCCATGTGATGTGGTACCTGGACAAATTGCTCCCATGGTGAAGTGGCTAAGGCATCAGCACATGGTAGTGCTGAAGACCTGGGACCATGGTTCCGATCCCTCATGGTGTTGCTACTTTTTTTTGTTATAAAAAGGAATTTTCACCCGTCCCAAGTTTCTTCCAACCAGAAGTTCACACCCCCTCAGAAATGGTTATTTTAAGTCTGGGGTGTATGGGTGCAAAGCCCCCCATTATGAGGGGTGTTGAGCAACCCTCCAAAACAAAAACAGTATAGTGAATGAATACATAGGGATCCTAGTAGTAATGGCAACAATAAAATAAGCACATATGGATTTAAGTTATAAAAACAGGTGTTTTGCAGACATACAGTGGCTAGGAGTAAGCTTAACTAGCAAAAAGGGCATTAAGGTTGAGATCCAGCTACAGGAGGAAACAAATGCAGCCAAGTGACATTGTCAGAGGCAAAATGACGGAAAGACAATAGCTAGGGACATGGTCTTACAGGATAGACAGAAGCTAAGGGCTAGGGTCTAACATTGTTCAAGAGTAAGGGTACAGCCAAAGGCATTGTTTGAACAAGGGGGGGAGTGATACCAGGAGGGGAATATTAGTAGACAAACATGGGCTATGTCATTCAGTTTAAGACTGCACTCTAGTGGGTCAATCAGTGCAGGAACTGATGATGCCCTCTATGGAGCAGCAAGCATAGTTTGATTCTGGGATTGGTTAATGGGGACCACAGGAAGGCAGGTGAGTTATAGGGTAGTAGCAAGGGCAGGATGGTAGGGTGTGAGCAAAGGAGAGCAAACAGGCCCAAGTTGTTTTATGTGTGGCAGTCACAAGAGGCATTGGTGACTAGTGAATGGTGAAGTTTCTTTTTGAAGGAGCCCAATATTTGGTCTTTGGTAACATCACAGAAGAGTGAATTATATCACAATTATGCTCTGTATGCAAATGAGTGTTGCCCTTTGGTGGTATGGCAGTAAGGCACTATGAATGCATGGTTCAAGGTGCATATAGAATGCTGGGTGTGGTTTGGTGACCTAAACATTGATTGCAAACCAGGAGGCAAGAAACCAAGGGAGGCCTTTTTTGCTATTAGGCATGATTGATAGGATTGTCTGCCTTTGAGCTGAAGCCAGCTTGCTTGCTCATATAAGTCACATTAGTTTGTCAGGCAGGTGGCCCCAGTCAGAAGACAGACTTGTTAAGGTCAGTGGTGAAACGGTGCAGGGCAGTGTCAGAGGTGGAGCCATAGATCAAAAGCCCATAATCGATTATTGAGACTACTGAACTATGTATTGCAAGCTTGTGGACTTCTGAGGTAAGACAGTGTCTTTGTTTCTAACATTTCTAATGGTGTGCGCTGTTACTGTTGTGGTCCGGTGTTGTTGCCAACGTTATTTTGGGGGCACAGCATTTTGCCTGTGGCATTAATTGCCATGCTGTTTTTGTTTCCGACATTATGACCCCATGCAATTCCTTATAATGTTTGCAGGTGAAGGAGGCTACACACAGTCCTAGTTTTCTTCTATGTTGTAAAATGTCTAATTTTAGTTCTCAGATCTCAAACATTTTCAGATTACTTGTCTATTTAACTAATCCCTTATATCAGTTCTGATGAATGCTGACATTCCTTAAATCTATATGAGCATGAATTGCCATATATTGTATTAATTACATAAACTAATTTGGGGACATGCATACTGTTTTCAGATTTACAGTAATCTCAGAGTTTAAAATACTCTTAGATCATTATCAAATACATGAAATTGATGTTCACATATAGAAGTGGAGCCTTCAGTTTCTGTTCCTTATTTTTCCCAGTATAGACATTTGTCTTTAAACAGGGAAGAAAATTATTTCCAAATGGTGGAGGTATATAAAGTTCTTCTTTTCAGAAATTATATTCATTCCCTAAATTAACCATGTATAACAGTACCTGAATAAAAAAAATTATTTCCATGTATTTTCATGCATTTTCACATATTTTTCATGCATTCTCATGTTCTTTTGTCTCCATGGCAAGCTGTTGTACTATGTAACTCTCAATAAAGCATATTGAATTTCAAAAAAAAAAAATCTATGAAAAGCTGTATTTTGCATTGTTTTTGTTTTTATGGGTAGCATTCTGTTACAGTTTTCTTCCTAGAATCTGAGATATGGAGTTAGAATTATGTCACGGTTTATCCATAGAACACTGTGCAAGGTTCTGATTGGTCAACAGCTCTTAACTAGCATTCTTTTCATAAACTGTGGCATAGTAAAACCTTCAGACAACAGTTCCATGAAAAGAACTGTGCAGCATGGTGTTCATAACAAGAAAAACCATTGAAAGCACATTTTTTTCACATCAATGTTTATTCAGTACAGAAAAATATGGACCATTTAGAGATATGAATGTCATTGCTGTAAACAAGAACATTACTAACTGCTGCCAATCAGCACAAATTTTCTATCCCTTTTAAAGGTGCTAGGAAGTGGGCATTATGTCCTTATGCTTCTAAATTATGGAATGTCTTGCTATAGTTACAGTATCCTGTATTTAAGGGTCTAATGAAGAAACATCTGTTAACTTCTCCTTTTTAGGATGATGATGCTTATATGTTATTTATACTGTTTCTAGGTATTTATGTGATGTTTAGGTTGTTTTGAATTATTTATTGCATTTATGGTGGATTTACAAGGCATCCTTAGTGCCTTGGTAGAAGGGTCCCTATGAAAGAAAATAAAAGTAGACAACACTATTATCACAATCAATTAAGCTGAATCAAATGTTCTTTATAATGAGGAAAAAGATGAGCTATGATTCAAAGAGTCGCCTGATCATGCACCAGAAACATCTAGATGTAAATATGAAAATAGTTTTCAAGAGTCTGTACAGTATCTGGTAAAGATATTTTAAAAGTTCAGATATAGCAATCTTTTCATAAACATTACTGGTGGGATTAAAACATTGTATACCAACCATGCAGCAATGGTAAAAGTTAATGAAGTTTACTGTTAGGAATTTAAATTAAAACAGATACAAAGTAGTCATTATTTATATCCCCCATTATTTCCCCTAATAATTAAACCAATTAGCACACAAGAAGAGAAAATGTAAATGTTGCAGACAAAAAGCATCAAATATAATTGCTTTTTATAATGTTGATGTATTTTATATGTAATGTGAGCCCTCATAAAAACTAAAAAAAAAATGAAATCAGATACTGGGCCATGATTGTCTAAAGAGTAAATTCTAATTTAATCAATAAAAGGTTTCACCTGCATAAAACTAGCAGTAAACTGGTACAAGTATGTCCAGAATTAAGACTGTTCCAGCTACAAACAAGACAAATAGCTGAAAAGATTTATACCAGCCCCAAATAAGTGGCTGGAAAAAGACCAACAAACTTTGACTTACTGTATATATGGCTTCACCTTCTACAGTATTCCAATTAAATATATTTATACTTTATACCAGTAAGTGGGTCATTTACTCCATATAGTCAGTGAAGAAAGGTGTGACCATAAGTCTAGCCTTGCTCACTTTTGAAGGGCTAGAATGTTACTTTTTGGATTATTTGTCTGAATGTTGAAGTGATCCAGTGTAGACCAAAAGTTCAATTGGGTTGAATCACATGAAACATTGCTGAGTTTTGGCACATTTTTAAAATACAAATTCATCATCAACTCATCCTTGCATTAGGAGAGCTTAGATTTATTCTCATTCTTCTGTATTATTCAATTTTGGCTAACCACTTTTCTCTGACACACTCAATTCCTGCATGATGCATGGCTTCACCTGTGGTTTTGTTTTCCTTTTTGTTCTATCCCTGACAGTACCTGAAAATAAGTCCATGCTCCATTTAGGGTGCATAATAAACAAAAAGAAATCTGGGAAATCCTAATGGGATTGATGGGTAGATAAGGCAAATAACATACAATCATTAGGGAAAGTAATACAGTGTAAATTAATTGGAAACATAAAAACATAGAATTTGACAGCAGATAAGAATTGCTTGGCCCACCCAGTCTGCCTATTTTTTACTACCTACATTATTACCATAGACCATACTTGATCTACATCTCTTTCTCCCTCCCCTTTCCTTTCCACTATGATTCCCTTATGCCCATTCAATGCATTCATCAACCCCACCACTCTTTTAACCCCTACCATCTCCACAGGAAGGCTGTTCCAGGAATACAACACTTGTTCTGTGACATGTGTGTACATCCTCACATGTCTTTTGAATCCATCTCTCACCAGCTTCATAGCATATCCCCTTGTTCTCGAGCACTTTTTCTTCTAAAAATACTTTCCTCCTCTAACTTATTGACCCATTTGATGTTTTAAATGTCTTTATCCTATCCCCCTCTTCCTTATCTATTCCAGGGTGTACATATTAAGGTCCTTTAGTCTCCCCTCACAGGGCTTTTGATGCAGACCCTGCACCTTAGTTGCCCTTTTCTGGACCACCTCTACTCTAGGGCTGGTGAAGGACATAGAAGAGTTTAGAAAAAGGAAACTGCAGTTTACTCCATTTTGCTCAAAAACGTTCCAGGGGATATTATGTCTAAAGTCCTTCAATATATTTTCTATTCTTGTCTTTGCATGTGATTACATATAGATTACAGTACCCTACACTGCACTATTCTACACCTTATGGTTTACATGTGCTTGTGCTTGTCACAGAAAGTACAATCAAAATTTATAGAAAACACTTAAAAAGCTAGCTTCACTTCTTTCTTCTTCATGTTTTACTACTATAGATTTTCAAGTTAGAGGGAGATAAAACAAGCCAAAGGATAGACAGAAGTGTGACAAAGAGAAAGGAATGAACTGCAAAAGAGTCTAAAATCCAAGCTGGGAAAAGACAACAGAAAATTTCAGATTAGCAGATGATGATATATTAGTAGGGGGACAGAGAAAAGTGATCAGAGTTAGGTTGGAAAAAGGTCCAAGAAGAAACAGCAGTATTGTACTGGAAAGTTTTGAAAGGACAATGCAATCTATAGTGACACTGACCCAAATGTAAGGGATCTATGTGATTAAGGCAAAAGCCTAAAGGTGATCAGTGTTATCAGCACTCTGACACCCCAGCACACAGCTTAATGGCACCAGGGAGTAAGTTTTTTAATGTTTTATGTGGGGGGATACATGCTTCTCTAACTTAGCTCTGCTAGTGTGGCTTTTGGAATCGAGCCAGCAGGTTACGGCAGCAGCCCTCCTGGAATAGGGCACAGTTGCTGCTGTAACCCACACTTGCACCATGGCATTGCGGGCTGCAGCATAGTGGGTGGTGTAACTCATGGTTGTTGTAGCCAGCAGCTGCCATGGAGCAAGATGCCTCTTGTAATCAGGGCTGCGGTAACACTTGGTGTACATCTCAAGATACACCAAGGGGTTTGGCATATCTCGGCTTATGCTGGCTTACCCAGTCTTGGAATCAGGCCCATGGTCCTGCAACAGAGATGAATGTTGTGTAGAGGGATACCAAAGTTGGTGTATACCTGCAAAAAAGATGAGTAAATATGGAAGACCATCGGGGGGGTGATCATTCACTTAAAGATCTGTCCTAACTTGACAGCTAGATGTGATGAAAAGTACTACATCTTGGCAATTGAACTGTTATATGAAAAATAAGTAAAATGTATTCTGGTTAATGTATACTTCCCCAGACACCTCAAACACTCCCAATGTAGGATGCATAAAGGCACTTAAAAATTTAAAACTGCAGATACAAATAACATACCCAGGAAAAATGATATTAATTAAGGGAGACTATAATGCTTGACTTGGAAATAAAATAGAAGATCTTAATAATAATTGGAATTTAGGTGGTATATTCAAAATTCCACTTAGAGACTTAATGGATAAAAAAAATAGACAAGGGCCATATCTATTGGAGACCCTGAATAATTTAAACCTACATATCTTAAATGGGAGATGCCAAGGTGACAGAGATGGTAAACCTACATATGTATATAAAAAAAAAGGAGTTAGCATACTGGATTTTATTTTAACTGACATATTTTCTTATCAAACCACAAAATATCTAGAGGTGGTAAACAACTGGGACAGTGATCACCGACCACTGAAAGTTATACTAGATGCTAAAATAGGAATATATACTGAATGTGTAGCTCAGACACATTTTACAGAAAATAAAATGTGTATATAGAACAGTAAGAAAATTAAATGGACCTAAGTAAAGGATGAAATCATACAAAATATTCTTTCTAGACAGGATATGCAGATAGCAAAAGTGTAAAACATTAAGAGTCATAATTCTAATATAAATTGTCTAGGTAGTTCCCAGAAAACATAGGCTTTTCTGCTGAACTATCAACAGATTGAACAACAGGTGATAAATGAGTTAAAAAACAAGCAAGGGAGAAAGAAAATTATGAATAAAAATAAAGCAAAATGGTTCAACTGGGAATGCCTTAACCTAAGGAATTTAACATATAAAATAGGGAAGCGAATCAGTAAACATAATAGAGTGGAAGATAGAAAAGCACTGAAAAACATGCAACAAGAATACAGAGATATGATATTACTGAAGAAAAAAATAATACAATGAATGGTTATGGCACTCTCTCCAAGTGTCTATTGAACAAAAGGACAGTGGGGCCTTTTGGCAGCTTGTAGCACATGGAACAAATTGGGACAGATATAATGTGATGGCAGTAATTCCTTCTAAGGTATGGGAGGATTATTTTTATGAAGTTTTTAACAAACCAGTGACAACAGAGATGAGTATTAATGAGCCAGAAAATATGGAAGAATCTCCACTAAGTGAGTTACACAAAAACTGGTTACAGATGACTAAAAAGGGAGTAATACAGGCAATTTTACAACAAAAAAGAAACAAGACCTTTGGAACTGATGAAGTTGGAGCAGAAATGTATCAAGCAAACCCAGATTGGTGGGCAGACTAATTAGTGAACTTGTTTGAGAATATCTTAAAACATAAAGTAATACCAGAAAATTGGAAGATGGGAGTGACTGTGCCATTACATAAAAAAAGGTTTGTTACTATCCACAGAGAATTATCACCCTATTACTCTCCTAAACATAAGCCTTAAGATATTTTCATGAATAATTTTAAATAGGATCCAATTTTGGATGGAAGAAAATTAAATTACTTCTAAATATCAAGCAGAGTTTCGTAAAGGTTACTCGAAAACTGACCAGATTTTTATATTGAAATATATTATAGATAAATGCACACAAGTTAAAATGGGAAAAATATATGCTGCCTTCCTGGATATTAAATCAGCATTTGACACAGTAAATCAGTACATATTATGGGATATTCTAAGGAAAAGAGGAATGGAAGAAAACCTTTTATTCATTATTCAACTACCACATAAAGATATAAAATTGGTAGTTAAATATGGTAAAGATGGTGCAATCACTGATGAAATAAATGTAAGTTCTGATATAAAACAAGGATGCTTATTAGCTCCTAGCCTTTTCAATGTATCTATATATGAAATAGTCCATGACTTGGAGAAAATTTAATCTTTTCCCCCCAAACATAAATGGAGTCCCACTAAAACTTTCATTATATGCGGATGACATGATATTGTTGTCACTAACCCCACTTGTGCTAAAAAGGGCTATAAACACAATGGAGATACTAAAAAGACTAGATATGACATTAAATCTGGAAAAAAACAAAAATTGTAGTTTTTGGTAAGACAAGGAAAAAAGGGTATGGAAAATTAATGGAGTTAATCTAAGTGAGACAACTGATTTCCAGTATCTAGGGGTGTTTTTAGAAATAATTCAAAATGAAACAAACATATTGAGAAATTAAAAGGAAATGCTAACAAAACAGTGAATGATATAAATTATTTTGCACATGTAATGGCAAAAAATGTATATATTGCACAGTATCATTTATCTGTTAAAATAAACACTTAAATTCTGCATGGTGCAGAAGTCTGGAGTTTATTCTGTAAAATCAAAGAAATAAAAGTGGTACAAAATCAATTTAAAAAATGTATTAGGCATTTCAAAGGCAACAACAAATGCAGCGGTACGAGTGGAGACTGACACAATTTCACTCTTTGCCTTGATTATGAAGAAATGTTAAGTTTATTAGTTTATTGGCAGGAAGACTCTATTGAACACATTCATTTTCAAGAAGGTCCTGTAAGGACAATGTTAAACAACAGTGTACAATAAAAGTGATGACATATCATATAGGTACAATAATTGGTTGAAAAAAGTGCATATATGGTCAGTAAAAACAGTAGTAAAACAGATCGGGAATCTGATGCTCAGGTAAGCAGCAGTGGCATATCATAAGGTAACAATAATCGGTAGGAAATACATAAAGGGTCAATTAAAAGAAAAACAATAGTGAAGCATACAGGAACAATTTATATTGAGAAGTAGAAACAAAAAATAATATCAGTAAGAACAGATACAATTGCTGTCAGCTTCCCAAGATGGCTGAGAGTGCAGGAAGGTATGAAGGAAGGGGGTAAGAAGAAATACATAACTACTTCTCATGAGGAAGGTGTCCGATTGAGGGGGCAAGGGATAAGTGCAAGAAGTTGTGAAAGGATGAAAGAGCAAGGAAGAGAGAGTTGGGCAGGGATCAGGGATGGAGGGTATAGAAGAAGTCCTGGGCATAAGGGCGAGGATGGACTGGGGAGGACAGGGGCCAGGGTGGATAGGGAGACTAGGGAGAAGGATACAAGAAGTCAGAGGGTATTCACTTGATAGCAGTGGCAAGAGACTGGCATGATATGCTAGGACTTATGGCAGTGACAGACTACTTAGAAGAATTTGTAGGTCATGGCTCTGAAAAAATTTAGAGACAATGCTGGTGAGCCTGAGTGATGTCTGGATGAGATTCCACACCAATGGGATGGCATAGCTAATGGCACCCTTGCCGAGGGAGGTATGCATCTGGGATACATCAAGGAGGATGTAGGCGGATTTCCTAAGAGAGTAGGAGCAATGGGAAATATTAACAAGTGAGGAGATGTAGGTGGATAATTTGTTTAGTAGACTTTTGAGGTTACAGATACCTAAATGGAGTAGCCGCCAGGCGGTGAGAGTTTGCCAGCTGACTCTTTTATATAAGTCACAGTGGTGAGTCCTGAAAGGTAATTTAGTAATGAAGCGCAGAGCCTGATGGAACAGTACATTGATTTTGCAAAGGTTGGAAGCAGTGACACAGTTGTAGATGATGTCACCGTAGTCTAGGAATGGCAGGAATGGGGCCTGTACTAGTCTACATCTAATGTCAGGGGGAAAAGAGAGCTCTGTTCCTGAAGAAAAAGCCAAGCCTTGCTTTCAGTTTACTAGAGAGGTAGTCAATGTGTGCACTGAAAGAAAGTTTGCTGTCTATCCAAACGCCCAGATATTTGAATTGATCAACTATGTCTAGTGATACACCTAGGATAGTCATAATGGATACAGGTGATACACTGCGCTGAGGGGAGAGCCTATTGCTACTAGGTGCGAAATAAAGGACCTTGTTTTTTTTTCACATTGAGTAGTATCTTGGAATTGATTAGGTTGAACTGTACCAGATATTGGGGCAAATTAAGATCAGCTACACCTGATAGCATAATATATAATTGTTGGCAAGAAGTAGTACGCAAACTGGAACATAGTACATTAATATGGTTTAGTAAACTGACTCACACATTAAATCAGTGTGGAATGCAATATAATTCTCTATATAATTGGGCTTTAAGTCAGGGGGCCACTAGAGGGCATGGGTGGAAGCTGGAGGGGGGAAGATTCAGGGGAGAAAGGAGGAGGTGCTACTTCACTGAGAGGGTGGTAGAGCCATGGAATGCACTACCTAGGGGGCTGGTGGAGGCAGAGACAGTGGAGGGGTTCAAGAGGGGGTGGGACAGGTACAGGGGAAGGGTTCAGGAAGCAAAATCCAATGCAGCAAGAATATCCGGAACTGGGAAGGGAGAAGCCAGAGAAGGCGAGGGGGACAGCAAGGTCAGCACCCAGGGTGGGGGCTGACCAAACGAGCAGACACGAAAGACCATTAGGCCTATTCTGCTGGCATTTCAGTATGTTAGTATGTATGTAGGATACACTGGTCTCGGAAGAGACCCAAAGAATTTTAGACAATGAAATGCAGAAAGACATGGAAACACTAGGTAATGCATGGAATTGTGCTAGTTTGAAACACATAAAAAATGCATTTAAACTTGAAAAATACTTGTTAATATGTCAAACACAGGAAGGTATTAATGTGTTTAAGATTTGGACAATATTCAAAATGGGGAAATATAGAATGTATAAGAAATGAAGATCAAATATGTACTGGCTATAATAATGCGCTTATGTATATATCACACTTAACTTTAGAATGTACAAGATTTTAAGGAGAAAAAAACCTAATATTAGATATGTTTACAAATACAGCTGGATTGGGAAAAAAATGTACAAATAAGGATTATCTTTATTTTTAGAAAAAGCTGCACAGATATTTGCACTGGCATGTTTTGCACACAAAATAGCAATAAAGTTAAAATGGAGAGTATGAATTTAAGGTGCAATAGAGAGGAAATTATATGCAAGTCTGGCCCATACAGTAGTTGTGTTTGTAATTGTTACTGTGTATATATTGTGTAATTATGAAGTGATGTTGTAAATCATTAACTGTGATATTTATGAGTTTAATGAGTTGTATGTATGCAACAGATTATACTTTATAAGTACTAATCAAATGCATTCGAACCTTGAACCTATAGATTTTCAGGTTGAATTGCAATGTATTATATATATATTATCCTCACCTTGTTGGAGTAAAATACTAACTGCAGTTGTCGGTGAATGTCAACTGCATGTAAATGGGGTTGTCAGTGGTTTGCATGTTGTTGGCATGCATTGATAACTTTGATCACTATTTTTCTCTAGAACTATATAGTGTACTTTTAAAACACATTGAATGTGATGCTGCTTGCAAACCTGTATAGAAACATAGAAAAATAGAAGTTGACAGCAGATAAGGACCGCATGACCCATCCAGTCTGCCCGTTTCTTTTTCTACCTTATAAATGTGCCATTGGCCTTTGCTCTGTCAGTGGCCTATCTATTCATACTCATTTGTATTGCTCCCTTATGCCTATCCCATGCCTGTTTGAAGCCCTGCACTGTATTCATAGCCACCACTTCTTGAGGTAGGCCATTCCATGCATCCACCACCCTTTCTGTGAAAAAGAATTTCCTCACATTCCCCCTTAATCGGCCCCTCTAATCTCATGCTGTGTCCTCTTGTACTGCTATTTTTCTTATATTTAAACATGTTAGACTCTTTCACCTTGTTAATGCCCTTAAGGTGTTTGAATGCCTCGATCATATCACCTCTCTCCCTCCTTTGCTCAAGGGTATACATATTGAGCTCTGTTAATCTGTCCTCATATGTCTTCTGATGCAGTCCCTGCACCATTTTGGTTGCCCTTCTCTGGACTGCCTCAATTTGGTTAATGTCCTTGTGAAGGTGTGGCCTCCAATACTGCACGCAGTACTCTAGATGGGGCCTAACCAGTGTCTTGTAAAGAGGGGATTATTACCTCCTTCTTACGACTTGTGATACCCCTACTAATACACCCTAATACCCCTCTAGCCTTACCTACTGCTTTAGAGGTCTGCTTGGATGATTTCAGGTCATCAGTGATGATGATGCCCAAGTTTCTTTCTTCCTTTGTGACTGCTAGCAACTCCCCCCTCCCATCCTATAGGTGGCTTCAGGGTTTCTCTTCCCTATGTGCATGATCTTGCACTTCTTTGCATTAAATCCCAGTTGCCACTCTTCTGACCATTTTGCTAGTTTATTCAGATCTCTTCTCATTCTGCCCACCTCATCTGGATCATCTACTCTGTTGCAGATCTTGGTGTCATCTGCAAACAGACAAGCCTTACCCTCTAGTCCATCTGCAAGGTCACTAATGAAGATGTTGAAGAGGACTGGCCCCAGGACTGATCCCTGAGGTACCCCACTTGTGACTTGCATCTCTTCTGACTGTATACCATTTACCACCACTCTCTGTTTTCTGCCTGACAGTTTGTCACACAGTTGACCAACTTCTGACCCACCCCGAGCCTACCCCGCTTATTTATCAATCTTCTATGTGGAACAGTGCCAAAAGCTTTGCTGAAGTCAAGGTAGGTGACATCAACTGCTCCTCCTTGGTCCACCACTCTGGTTACCCAGTCAAAGAAATCTATGAGATTTGTTTGACAGGACCTTCCTTTTGTAAACCCATGCTGTCTTGGATCCTGTGCCCCTATGGATTCCAGGTGTTGCACTATCCTTTCCTTAAGGAGTGCCTCCATAATCTTGCCCACTACTGAGGCAAGACTGACTGGTCTGTAGTTCCCTGCCTCCTCCCTGCTACCACTCTTGTGGAGCGGGATCATAAGAGCCCTTCTCCAGTCTTCTGGGACCTCTTCTGTGCTCAGAGACTCACTAAACAGTTCTGCTAATGACTCTGCTAGTTCCACCTTTAGCTCCTTAAGTACCCTGGGATGTATGCCATCAGGTCCCATTGCCTTATCCACCCTGAGCTTAGCAGGCTCTTGTAGGACCCTTTCTTTTGTGAAGGGAGTAGTGCTCACCTCCCTCTCCCCTGTGTCCATGGTGCTGAGCTGTGGGCCCTGCCCTACCTTCTCTTCAGTAAATACTGAGCAAAAGTATCTATTTAGGATAGTTGCTTTTACATGGTCCTCCTCCTCACATGCTCCCTTTTCTCCATTAAGCTTAGCAATACCCCCTCTGGACTTTCTCCTTTCACTAATGTATCTACAGAAAGTCTTGTCACCTTCTTTTACTGTTCATGCTAGTGTTTCCTCAGTTTGGGACTTTGCCTGCCTTACTGCCCCTGCTTCCCTTAGGGCAGTTTGGTATGCCTCCCTATCTTCATCCCGCTGTGTTCCCTTATATTTCCTGAAGGCCAGCCTTTTGGCTCTGACCTTTTCTGCTACTGTATTTGAGAACCAAAGTGGTTTCCTTCTTGTTTTGCACTTCCTTTTCTGTCTAATACAATGGGATGTTGCTTGAAGTATTGCATAGAAACATAGAAACATAGACTTTGACGGCAGATAAGGACCACTAGGCCCATCTAGTCTGCCCATTTCCCTACCTACAGGATAGGCCGCAGATCCTAGTTAACCAACAGCCTATATCTTCCTGCCCACCACAAGAATTGCCTTATGTCTGTCCCATGCATTCTTGAATTCTCCCACAGTTTTAGACCCCACAACTTCCTCAGGAAGGCTGTTCCATGCATCCACTACCCTCTCTGTGAAATAATACTTCCTCACATTGCCCCTGAACCGCCCTCCTTCTATCTTTAAATTGTGTCCCCTTGTTCTTGCAAGTCTCTTTTTCTGAAAGATGCTACCCTCTTGGACTTTGTTGATTCCTTGAGGTACTGAAAGTTTCTATCATGTCCCCTCTCCCTTCTTTCCTCAAGGGTATACATATTAAGCTCCTTTAGTCTCTCCTCATACGGCTTCTCTTGCAGACCCTGCACATTTTAGTTGCCCTCCTCTGGACTGCCTCTATCCTGTCTATGTTCTTGTGGAGATGGGGTCTCCAGAACTGGACACAGTATTCCAGATGGGGTCTCACCAACTGTCTGTACAGAGGATAACAACTCCTGTTTTCTGCTGCTGATGCCTCTCCCTATACATCCCAGTATACCCCAGCCCTCCCTACTGCCTTCTCACATTGCATGCTAACCTTAAGGTCATCTGATATGATTACCCCCAGGTCCCTTTCCTGTTTTGTTGTTGTTACTACCTCCCCACCCATTGTGTATTCTTCCCCTGGGTTCTTGTTTCCCAGGTGCATTATTTTGCACTTTTTTGCATTGAATCCTAGCTGCCATACGTCTGACCATTCCTCCAACCTTGCCAAGTCCCTTAATGCTTGCCCACTTTGCCTGTACCCCCTCACCTGTGTTTCTTTTTGCCAGGGCTAGCTTAACTCTGTTGGCCATCTTATCAAAGTCAGTTCCTCTGAAGTCCCATATTTTTGCCTTGGAATGGGATGATTTAGATGTAGTAGCCAAACTGAACCATACCATGTGATGGTCACTGGCCCCCAGGTGACCTTCTACCTGGAGATCTGTGATCCCTTCCTGTTAGTCAGTACTAGATCTAGAATAGCCCTGTCTCTCGTGGGTTGCTGTACCAGTTGTTTGAGGCCCTCGCCCTGCAGGGAATCCACTATGTGTCTAGTTCTGGCAGATGTTCCTGCTGGCATTGACCAATCTGTATCTGGCATGTTGAAGTCTCCCATTATCAGAACCTCCTTTAGCTGTCATGTTTTGTATATCCTCTAACAGTAATGTGTCTATGTCCTCCCTGGTCTGGGGCCTGTGAGACAACCCAGTTCTTATGGCTGTCCCATTTCCTGTTTCCAGGGTGACCCACAGTTCTTCTGGCTCCTTATGTGTATTCTGAATTTCTGTAGCTTTAATATTTTCATTGACATGCAGGGCCACTCCCCACCCCCCCTTTTTGCACCTCGGTCTCTTCTGAACAATACATAGCCAGGTACTGAAATCTCCCAAGTGTGGTTACTGGTAAACCACGTCTCACTAATTACTACTATGTCTAGTTTAGCCTCTGACATTATTGCCTGCAGGTCTGGGATCTTATTTCCCAGGCTGTGAGCATTTGTGTACATGTTTTTCCATTGGGCAGATTTTGGTGTGTTAGTTGTTGGGTGAGGTTTGGCATTACCCCTGTGCATCATATGGGGAGACAAACCTTTTTTCTTACCTGGTGATGCAAATGAACTGCAAACATGCTGAATCCCTGTTTGACCACTAGCTGAGGGGGGAGGGGTGTTCTTCCCATTCGACGTATGGGGTGCTGCTCCCCTCTCCCCATTTGCTAGTTTAAATATTCTGCAAAGATGTCAAACTTTTGCCCCAATGCACTGACTCCCTCCTTAGTCAGATGCAGTCCATCAAATTTAAAGAACTTTCGCTCCCAGAACTGTTGCCAGTTCCCTACAAATCTATGTCCTTTTTCCTGGCACCAGCTCTTGAGCCCGTGTTTGAGCTCCCCTATCTCCCCTTCTCTGACCTTCCGTCCATCTGCCTCCCTCTCCCAGACTGGCAGGATCTCAGAGAAGGAGATGCTAGATGAAATGGATGATAGTTTGTCACCCAGCCTGGTCAGGTGTTCCTTGGTCTCCACAACTGACTGGCTGAGGATCATTAGTCCCTGTGTGTACTAGGACATCAATGTTTTCTCCTGCTTTGTGAACAATTTTAGCAATGTGGTCAGTGTCTCTCCATGCTGATGTACCTGGAAGACATCTGACCATTACCCTGACTGGAGATGGGTATCAACTCCCCGAATCATAGAGTCTCCTATGATCAGAAGTTTTTGGGATTTCCTTTTTGCTTTTTTTGTTTTGGTTCCTGATTTGGGTGAGTTTTGTTGTGCTAGCTCCTGTGCCGCAGTGTCCTGCTCTGCAGTGTCTTCTGCCTCTTTGTTTGATTTCAGAGATAGAGGCAGATACCTGTTTGTAGTGTTTATATGGTTTTTGGAGGTAATATACTGGAGAGCAGAGAGTGATGGGGCACCCAATTTGCCCTTCCTAACCACCTGCCAACCTCCTTGTCCAACTACCCTCTGCGGTCGAGGTTTTCCTGTTGGATGCTGGGGAAATGGCGGGTGGTTCTTATAATGTATTTCCTCTTGAATATGAAATTTGAGGCGTGCAACCTCTGCCCATGCTGCCCGGAGCTGAGTCCTAAGATCTCCAATGGCCCAGCATGTAGGACAGTGTCCTAAATCCTGTAAGACTGTCCTTCTGAAAATTGTTCCACAGTACCTGCAGTTAATGATATCCATTCCAGATAAGTTGCTGGGTTTATAACCTAGTCAGAGTAATTAGAAGGAAAAAAATGCAAGTAATGGTTTGATTGTGTTTTGTTTTGTTTAATTTGTTATAACAAGTTAAATTACTAGTGCCCCTCTAAATGAGCTCACCTGGTGGATGCCCCACTGATCCACCCCTTCCTGCTCTGCCACAGGAAATGTCACAACTGTGGTACCCTATAAAAGGAGTGTAGTGTGGGGTGGTTGGGGATGAGGGTCGGTGGCTGGGCCCTTCCCCTGCCGAAAAAGAAGAACCACGGATGAAAGAACAAAGAGGTAAGAGCAGAAACAATCAGTCAACAACAAATGCAGTAACCCTGAAAGCTTATCCTAATGTTAGATAAAACTGCAAAACCTGTCAAGCACCACCTGTAATAATTTCAGAGAAGATATACGCTGTAAGAAACACTTTGCTACAGAGAAAAATAAAGCAATGAAATGTTAGCAACAAACAGTAGCAATCTCTGTGAGTAAAAAATAAAAACAACACCACACAGTAAATCTGCTTAGCCAAAAGAAGTCTTAATCCTTTTCCCTTGCTCTGGTAATGTTCTCTACTCTGCCTTTCAAGCAGTCTTGGAAGGAAAGAGCTCAGGTGAAGCTAGGTGCCTTGGCCAGCAAACCAAGTCTTCTACCTCCAATGTGAACAAACATAAGTCAGACATGAATTCATTTTTAAAGCTTTTCTAAAATTCCTGGTAGCAGTTTTGTGACACATATAAACTGGTACCAGGTCAATATGTCATATGAATAATGTCACAGGGAAAACCAAATGGCATAAACATCATGCGGTACAACAACTACAGGGGACACAATTGCACATGGAAGAAATGGTGAAGGAGCAATAGCACTGACCCTGTAGCTATTGGCTGGGAGGCAGTATTGCAGAATATAAGAGCTCTGCTAGGTGACCATCCTCCAATCAGCTGCTGTGGCTCAGAGGGTAGAGCCACGGGCAGTGGAGTGTCTATGGACCTGGGTTCTATTCCCACTCCCAAATTACCTGTGTGTTTTTTTGTTTTATTTTGTGTTAAGTGTCATGCAATTGGCTATTCGCCCCCCAGCCCAAGTTTCTCCCCATCTCAGAGGGTTTTTTTAATTTGTGGGGTTTGGGGTGCAACCTCCCTTGTAATAGGGGGTAGAGAGGCAGAGCCCCACAAAAAGCAATATTTTCTCTGTGGTTCATCGGCATTATTACCACTCAGTGTTTTTACTGAGCACTGTATTTGATGTTGCTGTATTGATAGTGCGGTATGTTGCTGCACTGTTTTGGTATGCAACACTGACCCTGTGCCTGTCCGCTACATGCAAACTTTATAGTGCAGCATGGTGTAGCACGGCATAGTGTCAGCTACCTGTAAACTCCCTAAATGTATGTGAAAAATGTAGCCCTAAAATGTAGTTAAAAAATTTCCTCCAACCAGGAAGCAATGGTGCGGCATTTGGAATAATGTTTATAGATAAATGGGTACAACTTGTAAGACTTCAGAATAAGGCTAGATAATAAATGAATTCCATTGGTGGTTAACACCACATGGCTAACTAAATGTAAACGTATCAAAATTTATCTAAAATATGAACACTGATCAAAGCAAGGACAGATATTTCATTTTTTCTGAAATTAGAATGTACAGGAAGAAATCTAATCTGATTTAAAACCAGAGTGAATGAGCATTGTATCTCATGAAATACCTTAGAAAATGGATACAAAAATCCAGAAACCTGCTTGGCTGAAATGTTCAGAATACAGTGTTGATTTCTCAGCACAACAGCACTGGAAAAAGATCCATGACCTCACTAACCTTTTTACAGCATGTATTGCTGTATCAATACACATGCATCAGAGACATTCTATGGTAGAAGGGGGAGATGACCTAAGTGGAGGAACAGGGGGCTAACCTAAGGGAAGTAACACTGAAAGAAAGAATCCTCTGTGCAACAGAAGTGAGCAAAAACAAGAGAAAAAGGAGACCATTATCATTCTCAAAGGCAGTGACTGAAAAGGTAAAGACTGAAAGGATACCTTTCAGTAGGTATAAAGAGATGCAGAAAGAAAAGGACAGGGAGGTGTATTAGGAGAAGCAGGGAGATGCAGGGAAAGTGGTGAGGAGAACAAAAGCACAAACTGAAGGAAGAATTGACCAAAGGGTAACAGGAGGCGACAATGCATTTTTAGATACATAAATGAAAAGAGGTAGTCTAGGGGAGATATTGCATGGTTAAAAAGGGCAAGTGGGCATTGTACAGAGGAGGATCAGAAAAAATCATATATACCAAGCAAATACTTTTGTTCACTCCTCACAGAGGGAAGGGAAGTTGATGGACCACATAAATGGAAAGGGGGCACTGGACTGGTGGAGGTAGACACAAGTCCCTTTACAGAGCAGAGAGTCCTGAAGGGACTAGCAAATCTGAAAGTCGATCAAGCTATGGGGCCAGACTGGGTACACCCAAGGGTACTGATAGAACTCAGGGACTCAGGGAGGTAATGACTACACCTCTAAAAGCCCTGTTTAACAACTCAGTGGTAATAGGAGTGGTTCCAGAGGACTGGAGGAGGGTAGATGTAGTTCACTTCATAAAAACAGTAGCAGGTAGGAGGGTGGCAACTATAGATGAATCAGATTAGCAACAGTGGTGGCGATGCTAATGGAGTCACTGCTAAAGGATTGTGAAGTATATTGAATCCAGCAGGCTATAAGACCCAAGACAACACAGATTCATGTGGGGAAGGTCATGTCAGATAAACCTGATATATTCTTTTGACTAGATGACAAGGAAAAAAAATCAGAGTAGGGTGGTGGATGTGGCTTACTCTGATTACAGTATGACTTTCAACACAATTTCACATAGGAGGCTCATGAAGAAACTGGGGAGTTTAGGGGCGGGTCCAAAGGTGGTAAACTTGGTAAAAATTGGTTATGAGATAGACAACAATGGGTGGTGATAAACGGAGTTCACTCTGGGGAAGGAAAGGTGGCCATGGGGGTGCTACAGGGCTCAATACTGGGACCAGTTCTCTAATGTCTTTAATGTCCTCTTAAGTAACTAAAGTGACATTGTAGATGAGCTGGAAAGGAAGTCTGTTTCTATTGTTGTTGACACCAAAATCTGCAATAGAGTGGCCACTTCAGAGGGGGTTTTGCTAGTGATGCTGCCCTTTTTTTTTTTTGGATTACCGCATTTAGGCACAGAGAGTGCACCTCGGAGATTCCTGCTTGCTTGAATCCATAGATGCAATCCTTTGTCCACTCCTCTAATTTGCCAAAGGCACTCACAAGCCACTCTGCATGTCTGGATTTAATCAAAGTCATCCTGAGATCCACCTTTATTTCATCAGACTGTGACCCAGCATTAATTTGCTCTGTGATTAGCCCAGCATACCACTCCATAAAACAAATCTTCAGGTAGTCTTTAAACAGCTTGAGGATTGCCATGTCCAGTGGTTGTAGAATGTCAGTGCATGAGGTGGGAATGAACACAGGGACTATAGCCTCACTCTCTAACTTTTCAATCACAGCAGATGTTACAGAGTGTTGGCATTAGCCCAGTGGTTCTTACTATGGGTAAAGCTCCACTCAGGTGGAAAGCTAAAGTTTGGCAGGCTTGCAGAAGTTTTTCCCTGGTAAATTACCTGTAGGGGCAGGTAATTGCCAGCAAGTGTGCATCCCGCAACTAGTGAAACCTGCCTTTTGACTCTCAGACAAGTGACCTCAACCTGTCTCGCTCCAGACTCCTCCATAGTCCACTGACTACAAGGTGCAAGATGCACCCAGGTTTCATCAAAATTTATAAAGAGCTCTGGTGGCATGAGCGCCTGTCTGGCAACATAGCTAATGTGGGCAAGAAAGTTAGCCTTCCGTTGTTGAAAGTCACTGGAGGTCTTTAGGAGAGCCATTGTGCCCTTTCTTTTCACAAACGCCATGCTATTCAAAAAATTCCAATCCCACAGTGGTTATTGTCAAGGGTCCACCAAATCTGGCCAGAAGCTTATGAATGTTTGCTTTAACTTCTTCCAATACAATGGCAGCATCCACCCTTGCACTTATCACCATGCCTTTTGTGTGGAGGTTTTTGATTATTTTTTTCAAATCTGATTCAACATCATTCATTAGGAGAGTGAGACAGCTACGTGGCATGGTAAGTAGGTTAGGGGCAAGTAAGGCAGGGTTAGTGACAGTTTTTAACTTCTCCTGATAGTAGGACTTGAATTTCCTGATTGTGCTTTTCTTTATTGTTTTCCCGTATTTACATTTGTACAGCCTGACAGCATTCATTACTCAACTGGTCACAGCACACTGTCCTAATTCAAATCTCAGTTCAGGAGTCCAGTGTTTTTAGTTTGTCCACCTTCATTTGGGGGATGCTTGATGCAGCTTGTGTATATAGAGATGCAGTGAAATTCAATTTCACCAGTGAAATTCCAACGAAATCGTGAATTTCACCATGTGAAATATTTAGCAAAATTCAAGCATTCTATTAAATATTTCATGGGTATGAGATGTGGAATATTGCCAGTGAAATGCAGACATAGAAACATAGAAACATAGATTTTGATGGCAGATAAGGACCGCTTGGCCCAGCCAGTCTGCCCATTTCCCTACCTAATGGATAAGCTGCAGATCCTAGTTAACCAGCAGCCTACTTCTTCCTACCCCAACCCCCTAGAATTGCCTTATGACTGTCCCATGCATGCTTGAATTCCACCACTGTTTTTGACTCCACAACCTCCTCCAGAAGGCCGGTCCATGCATCCACAACCCTCTCTGTGAAAAAATACTTCCTTAAATTACCTCTGAGCCGCCCCTTCTATCTTCAAATTGTGCCCCCTTGTTCTTGCACACCTCTTTTTTTGAAAGATGCTACCCTCTTGGACTTTGTTGATTCCCTTGAGATACTTGAAAGTTTCTATCATGTCCCCCCTCTCCCTCCTTTCCTCAAGGCTATACATATTCAACTCCTTAAGTCTCTCTTCATATGTCTTCCAGTGCAGACCCTGCACCATTTTAGTTGCCCTCCTCTGGACAGCCTCCATCCTGTCTATGTCCTTGCGGAGATTGGGTCTCCAGAACTGCACGCAGTACTCCAGATGGGGTCTCACCAGCTGTCTCTACAGAGGGATAATAACTTCCTGTTTTCTACTGGTGATGCCTCTCCCTATGCATCCCAGTATCCCCCCAGCCCTCCTTGCTGCCCTCTCACATTGCTTGCCCACCTTTAGGTCATCTGATATTACTACCCCCAGGTCCCTTTCCATTTTTGTTGTTGTTAGTATCTCACCCCCCATTGTGTACTCTTCCCCTGGGTTTTTGTTTCCCAGGTGCATTACCTTGCACTTCTTACATTGAATCTAAGCTGCCATACATTTGACCATTCCTCTAACCTTGCCAAGTCCCTTCTCATCCTTTCCACCCCACCTTGTGCATCAACTCTGTTGCAGATCTTTGTGTCATCTGCAAAGAGACATACTTTTCCTTCCAGTCCCTCTGCAATGTTGCTTATAAAGACAATGAAGAGGACTGGTCATATTACTGAACCCTGCGGTACCCCACTAGTAACCCCCATTTCTTCAGAGTGGACTCCATTTACTATTACTCTCTGTGTCCTATTCTCCAGCCAATTCTTTACCCATGAATGGCAGACTTTTGCCAATGAATGGCAGAATTTCACCTGCAAGTGACGAAATGTTGCCATTCACTGGTGAAATTCTGTATTTTGCTGGCAAAATTTCACATTTCGTACTCGCAAAATATTTTGCGTAATGCACAAATTTTGCAAAATATTTCTCAAAACAAAATTTGCAGATTTTGCCCATCTCTACCTTTACAACACTGTCTGCTGTTTTGATAGAAACACAGGTGCTGTCACTAGGTGCTGCAGGGGTGATTTCCTCTGTCAAAGAAAAAATCCCTTTTTACCCCTTTGCTTCTCTGCAGCCACTGGACTAAAGACATCATATGGGGGCACTGAATCCGTTAAAGAGCACAGAAACAAGTACAAAAATGAATTAAGGAGCAGTTACAGAGAAGCCAGGAACAAGTAATGCTAATTACAGGTGATTGTACTGAATCATTACAGTAGGACAGCAGGGTCTGCCCAGATTACAGTGTGAACTGTCTGTGAACTAGAGTGATGGAGATTACAGTGATTAGCATTAATTGCTGCTAAGGCAAAGCATAGTAAAGCACTCAGTTGATATCATAATGACCGCAATGTGACTGTCGATTGACATGACTTTATAATTCCTAATTGGAAGGTAGCAGACAGAATGTATGGTAGTGTGTTATACTGGCCAGACCACAAAGTTTAAATGCTGCCAATTAGCCAGTTCAGCTCAGTTCGCGAAATTTATCTAATGTGTAACTTATCAGTTTTACAGTATGTTACAGTTATAATCAAGTGGGTTGTGAAAGACCCAACTACAAATACACACAAGAGTATGTAGGATGTGACCAGCAGCACACCTTTTTGCAGTGCAAGCTGGGGAATCAAATCCAGGGAAATAGTCTGTCCTTTTGGTGGAGCTGCCGAAATACCATCAATGCTGATAAAGGTGGAATGGCTTGAGGGTCGATTAGCATGCTATCTTGATATGAAAACTGTTCTGCCCCAGCTCATGGTTTTTCCTGAAAGGTTCTGGATATGCCATGGGGGTCTGTGGAGAGGTTTGAAGTACAGAATCTGAAGTTAGCCAGGGACAGACCTGAGGTGGCCTCAGCAAAGATCCAGAAAAAGCTTGCCTTGGCAGGATCAGCAGCCCCTTTTCACACACCTCTGTTTTTGTCCCATGGGGGTCCACAATTGGGTTGATGATGAAGAAGACATGGACGAGTTCAAAGAACTAACCAACTGATATATCACATTACCAATGCAGTTAATAATCACATAGATCCATGATTTGATAGAAACACAGTTGCTGTCACTAAGTGCTGCAGGGGTGATTTCCTCTGTCAAAGAAAAATCCTTTTTTATGCCTTTGCTTCTCTGCAGCCACTGGACTAAAGTCATCATATGGCGGCACTGAGTTGGGCACAGTTACCTCCTGAGGAGGTAGTGGACTCAAAAACAGTGGAGGAATTCAAGAATGCATGGGACAGTTCTCATTCCGGTTTCCTCTCATTTCAAAGTTATACAATTAAGGCATTTACTTGTAATTAATTTCGGTAATACTCCCCCCTCCCAGACCATCACTTCCCTGATACCTGAGGTTTCCTCACTTTCCGGATCTTCAGGTGTAATATCTAAATTATATCAGGTTTTGTTTCACAAAAAATACGGGGGTCCCTTTGGACCTACAAGATTCTGGAATAATTTCTTCCCTCAGCACTGTTTGGATTGGCAATCTCTGTGGAGATCATGTCATGAACATATTTCTCAAGACAGACTGCGTCTCATGCAATATCATATTTTACATAACCTGTATTACACCCCGGTTAAATTATAGAAGTGGGGTTATCTGAATTGTAATATATGCAATAAATGTTTGCAGGAAGAAGGAACACTTCTCCACATGTTCTGGTCCTGTCCTAAAATCTCCCCCTTATGGGATTCAATTAAGACTTCCCTGGATCCTTTGCTGGGCCTCCAGGAGTACTTTACTCCCGAGATTTGTCTGTTAGGCGACTTATCCTCTATTAGAGTTAAAGTAAGAAAGTTTCACATTTCTATGATTGCCTTATCAGCTAAGAAGCTCATTTTATGCCACTGGAAAGATAAGTCCTCTCCATCTGTCCAGGAATGGGTAAAAGAAACTTTGTCCAATCTGCGTACAGAAAAAGCGATTGCCAGTCTTCACAATAGACTGGCAGTTTATACCAAAATCTGGGATCCCCTTCACTCTCTAATTTCTCTGGCTCAGGTCTAAGTATATCTCAGGCTACACTGTCATGTAAGATCTTTAGTAGAGTGCTTAGCATTTGAGGGGCATTAGGTTGGGTTACTGCAGTAAGGGGAGGGAAGGGTGGGTCAGGCAGTTATCCCTTTACATTGTATCGGAATGTCAATGTCACTGTCACTTGAACTGCCTTTTATTGTGAAAAATGTACCAATAAACTTTAAATTGGAAAAAAAAAAAGAATGCATGGGACAGACATAAGGCAATTCTAGTGGGGGGTAGGAGGACGTAGGCTGTTGGTTAACTAGGATCTGCAGCCTATACATTAGGTAGGGAAATGGGCAGACTAGGTGGGCTAAGTGGTCTTTATCTGCTGTCAAATTCTATGTTTCTATGTTTCTATTTACCACAGTCTTGTATGCATCATTTGACAAGGCAGTTGAGATAGTCTTGGCTGTCAGTTGGGGGGGCCTTGATGGCCAAGGCTGATATCAAGTCAGCCTTCTAGCTTTTACTGACATACCAGTCAGACCAGAAGTTGTTAAGTATGAAGTCTGAAGGGGCTTATTACATGGAGAGATGTTGATATATGGTAGACTAGGTTTGCTGACAAAGGTACCTAGCTTCACCTTAGCTCTTTTCTTCTAGGTTTGGTTGTGAGAACAGAGCAAGGAATAACATTATCAGAGTAAAGAAAAAGATTAAGGCTTCATTTGGCTATGCAGATTTAATGTGTGTTACTATTTTCTTTTGTGCTCACAGATTTTGTTACTGTTTTTTGCTTACATTTTACTGCTTTATTGTTCTCTGATTCAAATTCTGTTGCAGGGTATATTTTCTGCTGCGTTATTACAGGGTGTGCCTACAGGATTGTTACTGTTTTGTGATTACAGATTACTGCTGTAATCTTCTCTGATTCAAACTGTTTTTTGCAAGGTATATCTTCTGTTACTGCTTTACTTTTCTCTGTAGCAAAGTGTTTTTTTGCAGGATATATCTTCTGTGAAATTGTTATACAGTAGGTGGTGCTTACACATTTTACAGTTTTGTCTATCATTAGGCTAAGCTTTCAGGTCTACTGCGTTTGTTGTTGGTTGATTGTTTCTGCTCTTACCTCCTTGTTTCTTTCATGCATGGTTCTTCTTTTTCAGCAGGGGAAGGGCCCAACCACCCACCACCATCCCCAACCACCCCATGCTACTCTCCTTTAATAGAGTAGCACAGTCGTGACATTTTCTGAAGCAAAGCAGGAAGTGGAGGATCAGAGTGGTATCCATACAGTGACCTCACTTACAGGGGCACAATTAATTTATCTTGTTATAAAAAGTTATACAAAAACAAACAAAAAAAATAAAAAAAATAATCTTTTACTTTCATTTTCCTTCTAATTACTCGGACCAGGTTATAAACCTGCCAACTCATCTGGAATGGATATTATTAACTGCAGGATCTGGGGGACACTTTCCAAAAGGGCATTTATAAAGGATTTAAGATGCTGTCCTACATGCTGGATTATTGAAGATCTAAGGGATCCACTCCGGGAAGCATGGGCAGAGTTTGTGCACCTCAAATCACATCTTCAGGAGTAAATATATTTAAAGAACTGCCCACCATTTCCTCACCATCCAACTGAAGCACCTCGACCATAGAGGGTATTTGGTCCGGGAGGCTGACAGGTGGTTAGGAGGGACAAATTGGGTGCCCCATCACTCAATGCTCACAAACGTATCACCTCCATAAACCATTTTAAACTACAAACAAGTATCTGCTTCTATCTACAAAATCAAACAAAGAGGCAGAGGACACTGCAGAGCAGGACACTGCAGCACAGGACCTAGCACTAAAAAACCCACCCAAAATAGGGACCAAAACAAAAAAAGCAAAAAAGGAAATCCAAAACACTTCTGATTGTAGGTGACTCCATGATTGAGAGGGTTGATACCTACCTCAGGCAGGGGGTAGTGGTAAGATGTCTCCCAGGTACATAAGTATGGAAAGACACTGACCACATTGCTAAAATCATGCAGAAAGCAGGAGAAAACATCAACATCCTGATACACATAGGTACTAACAAACTCATCAGCCGGTCAGTTGTGGAGACCAAGGAACACCAGACCAGACTGGGAGACAAACTGTCATCCACTTTGTCCTACATCTCCTTCTCTGGGATCCTATTGGTCTGGGAGAGGGGGGCATACAAACGGAAGGTCAGAGAAGGGGAGATAGGGGAGCTAAACATGTGTCTCAAGGACTGGTGCCAGGAAAAGGGACACATATTTGTAGGTAAATGGCAACAGTTTTGGGAATGAAAGTTCTTTAAATTCGATGGACTGCAGGGAGTCATTGTACTGGGGCAGAAGTTTGATGTCTTTGCAAAATACTTAAACTAGCAAATGGGGAGAGGGGTGCAGCACCTGATACATCGCATGGGAAGAACACTCCTTCCCCTCAGCTAGTGATCAAACAGGAGTTCAGCATGTTTGTAGTTCATTTGCATCACCAGGTAGTGAAAAGAGTCCGGATCCGCAAACAACGTGCAGGAGAAACATCGGACCTCACCCGACAACTAACGCACTGAAATCTAGCCAATGGAAAATCATTTACTCAAATGCCCGCAGTCTGGGAAGCAAGATCGCAGACTTGGAGGCAACAATGACAGAGGCTAAACTGGACATAGTAGCCATTAGCGAGACATGGTTCACCAGTAACCACACTTGGGAGACTTCAGTGCCTGGCTATGTACTGTTCAGAAGAAAACGAGGAGCAAAGGGTGGGGAGCTTTATGTCAATGAAAATATTAAAGCTACAGAAATTCAGAATACATCAAGGAGCCAGAAGAACCATGGGTCACCCTGGAAACAGGAAATGGGACAGCCATATGAACTGAGATTGTCTACAGGCCTTCTGACCAGGGACAGGGCATAGACACATTACTGTTAGAAGATATACAAAACATGACAGCTAAAGGGGAGGTTCTGATAATGGGAGACTTCAACATGCCAGATACAGATTGGTCAATACCAGAAGGAACACCAGCCAGAACTAGACACATAGTGACTGCAGGGTGAAGGCCTCAAACAACTAGTACAACAACCCACAAGACAGAGGGCTATCCTGGATCTAGTACTAACTAATGGGGGAAAGGATCACAGATCTCCAGGTAGAAGGTCACCTGGGGGCCAGTGACCATCACATGGTATGGTTCAATTTGGCCACTAGAACTATATCATCCCATTCCAAGGCAAACATATGGGACTTCAGAGGAGCTGACTTTGATAAGATGGCCAACAGAGTTAAGCTAGCCCTGGCAAGAAGAAATACAGGTGAGGGGGTACAGGCAAAGTGGGTAAGCATTAAGGATTAAATACTGAAAGCAACATCCCATTGTGTTAGGGAGAAAAACAAGAGCAAAGAAGGAGGAAACCACTTTGGTTCTCAAAAATATTAGCAGAAAAGATCAGAGCCAAAAGGCTGGCCTTCAGAAAATATAAGGAGGAAATGCAGTGGGATGAAGACAGGGAGGCATACCAAACTTCCATAAGGGATGCAGGAAAGGCAGTAAGGCAGGCAAAGGCACAAATTGAGGAAACACTAGCACAAACAGTAAAAGAAGGGGATAAGACTTTCTATAGATACATTAGTGAAAGAGAAAGTCCAGAGGGAGTATTGTTAAGATCAAAGGGGATAAGGGGGAGGTGTGGAGGAGGACCAAGGAAAAGCATCTATCCTAAATAGATACTTTTGCTCAGTATTTACTGAGAAGAAGGTAAGGCAGTGCCTACAGCTCACCACCCTGGACATGGGAGGGAGGTGTGCACAAGTCTGTTCACAAAAAAAAGGGTCCTACAAGAGCTTGCTAAGTTCAGGGTGGACAAGGCAATAGGATCTGATGGCATACATCACAGGGTACTAAAGAAGCTAAGGGCGAGACCAGCAGAGCCATTATCAGATTTGTTTAGTGAGTCTCTGAGCACAGGAGAGGTCACAGAAGGCTGGAGAAGGGCTCACATGATCCTGCTCCACAAGAGTGGCAGCAGGGCAGAGTCAGGTAACTACAGACCAGTCAGTCATACCTCAATAGTGGGCAAGATTATGGAGGCACTCCTTAAGGAAAGGATAGTGCAACACCTAGAAACCATAAGAGCAGAGGATCCAAGACAGCATGGGTTTAAAACAGGAAGGTCCTGTCAAACTAATCTCATAGATTTATTTGACTGGGTAACCAGAATGGTGGACCAAGGGGGAGCAGTTGATGTTGCCTACCTTGACTTCAGCAAAGCTTTCGATATTTTCCACATAGAAGATTGATTAAAAGGGTGGGTAGGCTTGGGGTGTTTCAGAGGTTGGTCAACTGGGTGGCAAACTGGTTGGCAGGCAGAAAACTGAGAGTGGTGGTAAATGATATACAGTCAGAATAGATGCACGTCGCAAGTGGGGTACCTCAGGCATTAGTCCTGGTGCCAGTCCTCTTCAATATCTTGATCAGTGACATTGCAGATGGGCTGGAGGGTATGGTTTGTCCGTTTGCAGATGACGCCAAGATCTCCAAAAGAGTAGATGAGCCAGATGGGGTGGGCAGAATGAGAAGAGATCTTAATAAACTGGAAAAATGGTCAGAAGAGTGGCAACTGGGGTTTAACGCAAAGAAGTGCAAGATCATGCACATAGGGAAGAGAAGCCCTGAAGCTACCTATATGTTGGGAGGGGAGCTGCTGGTAATCACAAGGGAAGAAAGAGACTTGGGCATCATCATCACAGATTACCTGAAATCATCTAAGCAGACCACTAAAGCAGTAGGTAAGACTAGAGGGATGTTGGATTGTATTAGTAGGGGTATCACAAGTCGTACGGGGGAGGTAATAATCACTCTTTACAAGACACTGGTTAGGCCCCATCTGGAGTACTGCGTTTAGTACTGGAGGCCTCACCTGCACTAGGACATTAACAAAATGGAGGCAGTCCAGAGAAGTGCAACCAAAATGGTGCAACGACTGCATCAGAAAACATATGAGGACAGATTAATGGACCTCAATATGTATACCCTAGAGCAATAGAGGGAGAGAGGTGATATGATCGAAACATTCAAGCATCTTAAGGGCATTAACAAGGTAAAAGAATCTAACATGTTTCAATATAAGAAAAATAGCAGGACAAGGGGACACAGCATGAGATTAGAGGGAAGCCAATTAAGGGGTAATGTGAGGAAGTTCTTTTTCACAGAAAGGGTGATGGATGCATGGAACGGCCTACTCAGGAAGTGGTGGATATGAATACAGTGCAGAATTCAAACAGGCATGGGATAGGCATAAAGGAGCAATACAGATGAGTATGAATAGATAGGCCATTGACAGAGTAAAGGTCTATGGCACATTCATTAGGTAGAAAGAATGGGCAGACTGGATGGGCCTTGCAGTCCTTTTCTGCTGCCAACTTCTATGTTTCTATGTTTCTATGGTCTGTGGTGCTGCTTATGTGGTTTTTAAATAGCTTAGAAGAGTCTTACGCTGGGTGGTGACTCGGTAGGCTGACTTGCCTTGAATCATCTATTACCTGGATGTTTTGTTCATTAGCCCAACAAGCTGAGGTGACTGTGGCTGCCTAGTGGCAACCTTTCAGTACCTGTGGAGGCAATATAGATGCCCTCAGTCCAGGATAAACTTGAAGGCCTCAAACCATCATTTCCTTTTTGGGCATCAAAATCAGTTCTCTGATGTCTCAGTGTAGGCTCCTGCAGAACAAGGTGTAGATACTATGGGAATTGCTAGAGAACGTGATAGAGGCAAGGGAGGTAATGTTAAGAGAGTTTCAGAAGATAACAGACCACCTTAACTTTGCTTGCAAGGTGACCGTAATGTGTAGAACCTTTCTGAGATACCTTGTGAATTCATGGTTGGTGGCAGCACCACAGGATAAGGGTTACAAAGAGTATGAAATAGGACTCATTACTTTGGTACCCCTTTCTGTTGCATTTTTGGGTCTCAGTTTGACAGGTAGCCATCACCAGCACAAAATTCAGGCTATACACAAATGATTTCAGTGGCCAGGGATATGGTACTTTCTTTGCAGGTGCTTTGCAGGTTCATGGTGCACAGCTCAGTAGTCATGATTCTGAGCTAAAGAAGAGTTTTCAAAGAATGTCACCAAAAATGCCACTCTGCCGCTACAATTGACGCCTTAGTGGTCCAGGGAGAACAGCTTTGGAATAGGAAGGTGATCTTTAGGTCAGACAGCACTGGAATAGCCCACATGTTCAGTGATGAGCTGGGATCAAAGGTCACCTAGGTGAAACAAAATATCCCTCTAGGACAGTTCACATGCACCAACAGAAGCTGCTCACAGAAGGATGTATTTAAGTGCAGCAATGAATGTTAAGGCAGTTGGGTTGGCTGACAACCAAATACAGGGGTTAGGGCAGTGGAAGTCAACGGGTTTCAGAATAAACTGCATGTCCAATCACATTTGGTTTAATACATATGTTTTTTCTCCTTACAAGCAGATGTATAGCACAGTGCCAAACACATTTGGATTTCAGACACTCTTTTGAGTTTTGGGCATTGAAGATGCAGCAGCTGGGGGGAGGACCTATTTTTGAAGTCAGAAGTGGCACCCATAAACTGCCTCTGCAATGCTGAAATGCAGTGTTGGCACACTGCTCCCCATTTCTGAGGCTGAAGCTCAGAGTAAGGACCTACCCAACATTCTGGTGGCCATCTGGGGTGTAATAACCACAGCTGAGGGATGGTTGCTTGCATATTGCTGCAAATGAAGGATAACCTGTGATTTGTGTGAAGGAAATGACTGGGCACCATAGTGCTGTGCCACACATTATCCAGAGGTATCGCTGTTAGCATGTGCAAGACCATCATGCTGTTGATGAGGCAGCAAGGAGGAGAAATATCAAGATGTGAGCATTTATTGATGTTATTGATAAGTACCATGACAAGACATGACAATATTGTCAGGACAGTGCTGTGTTGTTCGGCAGGTATGCAGTACATATCTAGAGCATTAACTAAGACATGTTTAATCAGCTAATTTAAAAAGGTCTTGTAGGTCAGCTTAATATAAAGTGTTCAAGAGGATGAATGGAGTCCACCCTGTGATAGTGTGGTAGTTTCATAGGAAGGAATAGTGAAAGTGGATATTATTTATTTGGAATACAGTAAGGCATTTGATACTGTACCACATCAAGAGCTTACAGTCAAACTGTGATGTCTTGGTGCAAATGAAAGAATAGTTAAATGGATTAAATCCTGGCTAACCAGCAGGAAGCAGAATGTATGTATTAGAGATCATGAATCAGCCTATGGAGCAGTGACTAGTGGGATTCTGTATGGGTCAGTCCTGGGTCCTGTATTTTTACCATCTATATGGTTAGAATGCAGCCTGTAGGGGGGCATGTATGAGCAAGTTTGCTGATGACTAAGATTGGCATGATGGTGGGCACTGATGAGAGAGTGGATATTCTCTGTAGGAACCTTGAGAGCATAGAGACATTACCAACTAATGGGGACCCTGAGAACATAGAAGCATTGCCCGCAATATCCAAGCTAATATTCAATAGGGATACTGTGCATGTGCAGTGATGCATCTTAGATCAAAGAACAAACAATGTAAACGTAGACTTTATGGTATAGATTTACACTTGACAACTGAAGAAAGAGTCTTGTTTGTCAGAATGGCCAGTAATTTGAAATTTGTTAATCAGTGTCAACAGGTAACAACGAGGTCATACAGAGTCCTTGGATGCATAGGAAGGAATATAAGTAGCAGAAGCAAGGACATGATTCTACCCTTGTACAGGTCCTTGGTAAAACCCCACACTAAGTACTACAGCCAGTGTTGGTCCCCACAAAGTGTAGGAGACATCACATTACTGGAGGGAGTACAAAGGAGACCAATGAGAATGACAAGATAATTGAGATGTTAAAGTTTCAGTGAGAGACTACAGGAGCTGAATATGTGTAGTTTGGAGCAGAGAAGGTTAAAGGAAAACTGCAGATTTGCTAAACAATCATTGTTCCTGATGCCTATTGGCAAGTAGCATAATCACCAGGCTTGTGACATTTTTCAAACTAACCTTTGTAGAATTGTGATTTTTATTCCACCGCAATCCAGCCATGTGTCCTAACTGCCAGGCACTATATTACTTGTTTATGTTCAGGACAGCACTTTGTTCAGGGTCACAATGTACAGCCCAATGCATTCTGGGAGATGCGCATGCACTGTTTTATCCTGAGTGATGCGCAATCTCATGATCACACACGAGTGCTTTCTTCACCTAACATATGCGCATTTGAGCAGCAGTCAGATGTGTGCGCTCCTCTGGATGTTTACTGCTTTGGCACTCACTCACAGCCACACTAGTTTCACAGCAGCATATGACAGTGTATGCCTGTCTGTATATTTAGCGTTTCTACCTCAGTTCTGTTTTTTTGGTCTGAAGTCACATTAAGTTTAACTTTTTTTTCAGCCTCTTAAAGACATAGTATTATTTGTATTGTGTATCTTTGCATAGCCAAAAAACATTGCCAACCTGTATGGTGAGTGGGTGCCATAATACCACAGGGAAAGTTAAACATGGCAAAAAGACCACTTTTCACAAGATACCACAACATGATAAACTGAGAAGGAACTGGCTAACATTCCTCAATTGACCTGATATTGACCTGGACACATTCACTCCAAGTAGACATAATGTGGTGTGCTCTCAGAATTTCAAAGAGGATGATTTCCATGTCCCCTTGCCTCAGCTCAGGAAGAGTAAGTGGCTGTTATGATTTAGTAGTTCCTAACTTCTTATGACATGTTACGCAGCAACCATTTCTATATTGATTACAGTTATCCTCCTGTATGTCTTCAAGTAGTCACACCTACAGTCTAGTTTTCATTGCAGTTTACATGCATCAGTTACAGTCTTCTTACAAGCCCCCCATGCTTGTAATGCTTCATATAGTGTTACACAAGCACCTGCAAGTCACACTGTTCCTGTTCGCTGTCACTGTCTGTGTCACTATTACTCGACTAACTTACCATCCTGTTTCAACCCTTTTCTTGTGTGTAGTCTTGTTTGTGTTCCACTAACCACTGTGGTCTCATTCCCTAACAGCTGTCATTTGTGTGTGTGATAGTGGTAACACTCAGTATCATTGACTGACTGTGTTTTTTTAGTAACAACAAGTGCCCATGTGGCAGGAACTTGTTGTGGTGGCACTGCTTTTAACCAGCACTGCCACATGTCCTGTTGACAAGTTGTACAATTCACTATTTTTTTCATGTGGGGGTTAATATCTTCATAACTGACACTGTGGATGGGCTGGAGGGTGAGGTGTGACTCTTTGCAAATAACACGAACATCTGAAACACTTCAACCACTCCGATGGGTAGTATGATATAGGTAGGTAGGTATGTAGTGTGATGAGAGAACTAGGTACAGTGGCAGACTGTTTCATAGTGTGGCAGCTGAGATGCAATGTGAAAAACACAACAATCATGATGTGGGGCACAAGACGACAAGGTAGGATCACAGTGGGAGGGAGGGCATAGACAGACCAAAACTAAATGTATGATTTTTGGAGCCACCTATTATGGTGTGACAGATACATATTTTTCAATTCTGGATGATGTTGGGGATACTCTGGAGAACATGGATACTTATAGATACCTGGGCTAATGGTTAGATCAAACAGGGGTGGGTAATAAACATTTGAATTATTTTATTACTCATGTTAGTAAGAGGGTGGGGTTTCTTTACCAACGTAAACATAGTGTGGATGTAGATACTTTAAAATTGATGGTCCAGATGCAAATTTTCCCCTTATTGATTATGGAGATGTTTTGTATGGCAATTCTACTTATGATAGGTTACACAAGCTGCATATCTTATATAATCGATTGGCTAAGCTAATATTAAAATGCCCTAAACAAATTCACCATTGTGTACTATATCAGAGGTTGGGTTGGCTTTCTTTAAATGATAGGAGAGAAACTCATTTGAGTATTTTCTCCCATAAATGTGGACTGGGAAAAGTCCGTGGGTATTTAAGGGATAGATTAAAATTTAGAGACTTGGATCCAACTCTGAGAAAAAGTAATTTTATGGAGATGTTGGTTCCAAATACAAAAACAAAATGATAAAATATTTTAGCCAAATAATTCCAAACTACTGGAACAATCTTCCAGATAAATTTAGATTTAAACATAAAACGGCACCCTCTGTGTGTGTGTTCTAAAAATATATTTGTCCTCTCTTTCCAGGCCCTGTAACTGCTTTTAAAAATATTTGATTGTATATGTATGTGTTCTAATGTGTTATATTATTGTATGATGTTTGTATTTTTGTATTTATTGTATGTTTTACCTCTTGTGTTGTATATTTTGTGTATGCAAAGGTCACCATTGTAAATGAGCACTGCTCTATGGTCTTAACCTTACAATAAACAAACAAGAAAGAGATGGTTACCAACCTGTACAGGGATTTGGTGGTGCTCCTATATAGTAAAGGTGCCCAAACAATGTGCCAAGGCTGTGTGAAGAGCCAGTAGAATTGTAAGGGCGAATGTGTAGAGGTATCGAAAGCAGAAGGAAGGTGGTGGTGATTGCACTGTACAGTTCACTGGACATGCTTCATTTTGAATACTGTGTCAACTTCATGAGGCGCATCTATGTAAGGACTTACCAAGGTTGATGTTACTTCAAAGAAGGGCAGCACACATGGTGGTGGTCCTGCACCCACAGTCATATGTGGAGACACTGTGAGACATCAATATGTATACACTGGAGCAGAGAAGATCAGTGGAGATATTATTCAAACCTAGTAATATCTCATAGGTATGAATACTGTACCAGTCGGTAGCATCTTCCAGAGAAGAAGTGACAGTTCATAAACGAAAGGACAGGACATGAGGATGGAGTTGGGTGGACTAATGGTGAATGACAGGAAATATTTTTTCACATTATGGGTTGTGGATACATGGAATAGCCTCCTTGCAGAGTTTTTTGTGGTAAAACAGATGGGTGGAATTGAAGTACCCCTCTAGGGTTCCCTTATGTATATTCCATGTCTATATATATATATATATATATATATATATATATATATATATATATATACACACCCCCGTATGTCCTCTACTCCTCTGTGGGCATGTGTTTCAAGGATCCCCAATCTTTTCCATGAAAATTACTTCCTCAAGTTGCCCCTTAGTCTGTCCCCTTCCAATCTCATGTCAGGCCCCTTGTTATTCTAGGGCAACCTCTGTTCTGAAAGATGCTGCCCTCCTGTACCTTGTTTATCCCCATGAGGTATTGGAAGACCTCTGAGACTTTAAAGTAAGCACATGAAATATACTTGTGGTACAGGTGGGTACCATCTTTCAGATAAAAAGATGCTCTAGAACAATAGGACATCACAAGAGACTGGAAGGGGGTAGATTAAGGGGTAATGTGAGAAACTACTTTGTCATAGAAAGGGTAGTGGAGGCATGGAACAGACCACCAGCACAAGTGGCATAAGCAAATTTGGTGAGGAGATTGAAAATGGCATTGGATAGACATAGGAGTACCCTCATGGTCCAAGGGAGGAGATGAGTCTGGAGATCAAGTAGCATGTAAGGCTTTTGGGGTTAGGTCCACCCTGTCTATGTCCTTCTTGAGATGAGTCCACCAGAATTGGACTCAGTACTCTAGATGAGGTCTCAACAATAACCTTTATAATGACATTATGACTTCCTTGTTTCTGTAGTTTATACCAGTCCCTATGGAGACCCAGCATCTCACTGTTTCTCTGGACTGCATTATAACACTGTTTGGCCACGTTTAGGTTATCACAGCACTGGGTCACAACATCGCTGCTAAGAATAGTGTGGTCAAGAACCACACAGTAAAAATGTTTCCATTTCTTTTTCCAGGGGGCACTGCCCCCCACACCTCCCTACTATAGGATCCCAACTCAGAGGAGAGTGGATCAAAGGGGCAAGACAAAATTTGTGGGGCCATGAAATATTCGTTTCCATAGCCCCTTGTAAAAAAAAAAGGAAATCCCGATAGGCAAATTTGAGGGAGACCAGGATTAGAACCCAGGTTTCCACTGCCACCTGGCAGAGCTGCTCCATGCCTCAGCCCTCCACACCACAGAAGGAGCTCAGCCAGCCTCTGGAATTCTTCAGCCCTTGTCCTGTGGTAGCACAATGGACAGTGACCTGGGGAGAACTTACTGCGTAGCAGTGTTAATCCCCTTTTGCTGTCTGTGGAAGCGCTGTTCAGACCAGTGCTTTGTTGTCCGGTGTACCGGGTCATAATGTTGTATGCTTAATAGCGTATGGCATTATGCTTGAACCCTGGACCCAGGCGCCTATTGGACTCTGCCAGAATCCCAGTGGGGGTCCAGTGAGGGGCCACAGCCCCTCAGATCAAAAGATATAAATAAATTGCTCAATGCGATTAAGTTGCACTGCATTCTGCTGAGAGGCATTTTCACCCCATGCCATTATCCAGTGTTATTCTTGTTGTGCTGGTATAGATGGTTACCAGTCATTACATATGATGATTCACACATATCATTCCCATTTGATTGCCTCAAATATCTCCACCCCTATCAGAATTCTAAAAGAACTAAGGGTAGGACTAGTGACACCACTGACTACCATCTTTAATAGATCATGGGAGGATGGGAAGGTACCCGAAGACTGGAGGAGGGCAGATGTGATTCCACTTCACAAAAGTGGGAGCAGGGCAGAAGCAGGAAACTATAGATCTGTTAGTTTAACCTCAGTGATTAGGAAAATGATGAAATCACTTCTGAAGGAAAGAATTGTTGAGTACCTAGAGACCAGAGGAGCGCAGGACCCAAGGCAGCATGGATTCACAGCAGGAAGGTCATGTCATATGAATCTAATAGAATTCTTTGACTGGGTGACCAAAGTAGTAGATCAGGGATGGGCTGTAGACATGGCCTTCCTAGACTTTAGCAAGGCATTTGACACAGTCCCACTCAAAAGATTAATATACAAGTTGGCCAGCCTGGGAGTGGGTCCCAAGATGGTAGCCTGGGTAAAAAATTGGCTGGAGAACAGGACACAGAGTGTAATAGTAAACTGAGTCAACTCTGAAGAAAGGGGGGTTACTAGTGGGATACCGCAGGGTTCAGTAATAGGACCGGTCCTCTTTAATGTCTTTATAAGATACATTACAGAGGGACTGGAAGGAAAAGTTTGTCTCTTTGCAGATGACACAAAGATCTGCAACAGTGTTGATACACAAGGTGGGGTGGAAAGGATGAGAAGGGACTTGGCAAGGTTGGAGGAATGGTCAAATGTATGGCAGCTTAGATTCAGTGCTAAGAAGAGCAAAGTAATGCACCTGGGAAACAGAAACTCAGTGGAAGAGTACACAATGGGGGGTGAGATACTAACAACAAAAATGGAAGGGAACTGGGGGTAGTCACATCAGATGACCTTAGGGTGAGCAAGCAATGTGAGAGGGCGGTAAGTAGGGCTGGTTGGATACTGGGATGCATAGGGAGAGGCACCACCAGTAGAAAACAGGAAGTTGTTATCCCTCTGTACAGACAGATTATGAGACCCCATCTGGAGTACTGCATGCAGTTCTGGAAACCCAATCTCCGGAAAGACATAGATAGAATGGAGGCTGTCCAGAGGAGGGCAAGTAAAATGGTGCAGGGTCTGCACCAGAAGACATATCAAGAAAGACTTAAGGATCTTAGTATGTATAGCCTCGAGGAGAGGAGGGAGAGGGGGGACATGATAGAAATTTTCACATACCTCAAGGGAATCAACAAAGTCCAAGAGGGTAGCATCTTTCAGAAAAAGAGGTGTGCAAGAACAAGGGGCACAATTTGAAGCTAGAGGGGGGATGGCTCAGAGGTAATGTGAGGAAGTATTTTTTAATGGAGAGGGTTGTGGATGCATGGAACAGCCTTCCTGAGGAGGTTGTGGAGTCAAAAACAGTGGTGGAATTCAAGAATGCATGGGACAGACATAAGGCAATTCTAGGGGGTGAAGGTTGGAAGAAGCAGGCTGTTGGTTAGCTAGGATCTGCAGCTTATCCATTAGGTAGGGAAATGGGCAGACTGAGTGGGCCAAGCGGTCTTTATCTGCTGTCAAACTCTATGTTTCTATGTTTCTATCAGGTAGTTCTCCCCTGAGTTCTTGCCCCAAACGTACTTGTTTTTTAACTTATTTGCATTGAATTGAAGTTGCCAGACTATGGACAAGTTTCTTAATTTAGCTAGGTTAATACTCAGTCTATCCACCCCTGCTAGACTGTCCACACAACTGCATATCTTTGTATCATCTGAAAAGAGGCACACCTTCCCCTCCAGCCCCTCTGCAATGTGGCTGATATAGATATTACACATCACTGGTCCAAGAACTGAGCTCTGTGGCACCCCACTGGTCATCTGCCATATCTCGCATTTAGCCACATGCCCCATTGCCCTCTGTGTAGCACCCTTCAACCAGTTTCCAACCTATTTTAACAACTTCTGTCTCATTCCCATGCTGCTCACCTAGTTTACAAACCTGCTATGTGGAACGATGTCTCCCGCCTTGATGAGATCAAGGTTGGCCACATGCACAGCTCCCCACACTCATCCTCCTCCTGAGTTATCCAGTCATATGAATCATTCAGAAAATTGTGATGTGAATTTCCTGCCGTGAATCCGTGTTTCCTCAGATCTTGTGCCCCACTTCATTGAAGGTGTTCTACTGTCCTTTATTTGATCAGAGATTCCATAATTTTAACCACCACTGATGGCAGACTGAAGAGGTCAGTAGCTTCCAGCATCCTTCCAGCTCCAGCTTTTGTGGAGAAGCACCACATCAGCCATTCTCCTGTTCTGCAGAACCTTCCCTGTTTGTGGTGACCTGTTGTTCCACCAGTATTGTGGCAATAACCTCCCCCAATTTGTTTAATATTGTCTGATGCATCATGTCCTGTTCCAATGCCATGTCCACCCTCACTTTTTCCAGTTATTTAAGGAATGTCTCCTCTTTGAATTACTAGATGTGGTGCCTCCCTTCCCTCTTCATCCATGAAAAGTGAACAGAAGTCTTGATTCATGACTGATGATTTTGCCTGGTCACTCTACACTCCCTCGCCTTCTCCCCCTTCAGGCTTAGAATCCCTCCCCCACTCCCACCCACACTCCCAGACCTGGTCTTCTCACTAATGTATCTATGGAAGGTCTTGTTCCTTTTTTTAAGTCATGAGCTATTTTTTCTTCTGTTCAAGCTTGGTGCCCCTTACTGCCTTCCCTACACCCCTCTGTTTTTATAGATAGACCACCCTGTCCTCCTCCCTTTGCTTGTTTTTATATTTTATGAAGTGTAACTTTTGCTGTCCCTACCTTTCCTGAAACCTGCTGTGAGAACCATGTTTTTTTTCCTCTTCTCTTTCTTCATTTTGTGAGATGCAAAGGTTTGTTGCCTCCACTATGGCCCTTTAAGATGTGTGCATCATCCTTTGAATCCCCCCACTCTTTCCTTCCATCTTCTGGGGACTCCTTTAGACACACCACCATGCTACTTACATGGGCCCTCCAGAAGTGTAGAACCCTCTCTTCTGTGTAGCATATCTATGTTGTAGTTGTATCATCAAACCTCACTTTGCACTGGTCACTGGATCCCAGGTGTTTGCATACTCGAACATCTATAATTCTGTCCATGTTTCTTAGTAACTGGTCCAATATTGCTTCCTCCTGGGTCATCTCCAGCACCACCTGCTTAAAGGCAGGCAAAGTACGCAAAGTCCAAAAAGCCTCTGGCCCTAGCTCATTCAGCTGCTTGGGTGCCACAATCAGCCTCTGCTAACTTCAAGTTGACCCACAGCAGCACCTCCCCCTTGGCTGCAATCACATGGAGTCTTCCATTAGATCCCTGTCCTTTTCCTGCATTTTTCAAGTGGCTTGTATAGTGTTTCAGTGCTTATTGGTGTGCCATTGCTTACTTCCAGGGTCATTCATAGTGCCACTATCTCCCCCCCTTAATTACATCACCCCTCTGTCACCTTTACACATTTCTTGATCTATAAAGCCACCTTTCCTCCATTTTTTCCTCCCCATCTGACCTGTATAAAGTATACCCTAGTATGTTGATGTCCCGGTCATGGTTCCAATTGTACCATGTCTCTTTAAAAGGTAAAATATCAAGGTCAGCCTCTGATAATATGATGTCATATCTAGGATTTTGTTTTCTATGCTCTGGGCATTTGTGAATGTGGCCCTGCATCAACTGCTGCCATGCATCCTGACCTCCCCCATAATCCCCTTGCTTCTCGAGTCCCCCCCTACCTCTGCTGAATTCATTGTTTACTGCCAATTTGGTGTCCTTGGTGTTCTCCCTGCTAGCTGGTTTATCCTGTGGGTGTGGCTAATTAGGTTGTCATTGCTTTGTTCCACCACCCCCCTTGGCTGGTTTACATTGTTGCCAATACAACATTATAACCTTTCTCTGAAGACATTGGTTCCCCTCCTGGAAAGATGCAGGCCATCACCAACATACAGTGCTGCACCTCCCCTGATGGGCCATCACTACCCAATGAATCCAAAATTGTTTCCTCTGCACCATCCCCTCAAGCCAGTGCGTATTCCCTTGCTGCTGATATCTGTTGTTTCAACCTTGCCGTGGGCAGGCATCATCTCCTTGAAGGTTGTGGATTGTGACACCTGCTTCAGGCTCCTCACCACTTCCCTGAACTCCTCTTGCTCTCTTCATAAGTATGACTCTTCAGCTACCTCATTTTATCCCCATATGGCTAATGACATCCAGTCCCCCCCCACCAAGATGGCCCTACTGATCTCCTGGATTTGCTTTCTGTTCCTCTGGGCAGTGCCTCCTAGTAGACACTTTTCTTCCCTCTCCCCCTCCCCGCCACATCCCAGCTACAGAACCTGGAAAGTGCAGTCCTCCATGAGGAGTAGTATCCTCTTCCTTTGGGGCCTCTTCAACACACTGTTCAGGATGCATTGTGGAGGTCACACTCATCCTCCTGTTCAGCAACATGGGGTGACCCAGAGGGGCATTCACATTCCTCCAATACAGTGTACTGGTCCCTCATTTTCACTGACTGGGAAAAGTGTCTCCGAACCAACTTCCTTACTGTACCTCACCCCACCGTAGTTGAACCAGTGCTGCTGCTGGTCATCCGCTCAGGTATTTTATTTTTATTTATTTATTTATTTGTATTTCAGATGACACCTTTGAGCTGAGGGCTCTTTTACAAAGGTTCCACGTCAAGGCAATAAGGACAATAAGGTACAAAACATAACATGATCATTACAATGGAACTTACAAAAAAAAAAGACAAAAAAGGTTACAATAATAGCAACCAAAGGCATCGTCAAGGAATTGTGTTGCAAGTTAATTATACAGTACAAGTCATAGGCAGCTTAGTGAAGCTTTGTTAGGAGTGGGTTAGTGGGAAAGAAAAGAAGAGTGGTGGTGAGGGGGTGGTATGGGAGAGAGAGAGAGGGAGGAGGGGAGAAATGGGGAGAGCATTGCATTGGGTATGTGGTAGATGGGAAACAGCAAGGGAGGAGGAAAGGGGGGATGAAAAGGAGACAGATTCATCCTATACCCAGTAATGGGGGTAGGAGAGGAGGAGGAGGAGCTGAGGCAGTGAGGAGGAATGCTTGAGGGTAGTCTGCCTGAAGGGGATTATAAGAAACAATCACAGAAGGCACTAGCCACAAGGTGTTGATGCAGTTTACACTTAAAAGCACCAGTTGTGGCAATGTTGGAGATTTCTGTAGGTAGCAAGTTGAACCAGGTGGAGGCTCTGACAAGGTAAGAACGCTGAGCTTGAGAGGTCCGACAGCAAGGTATTGTAAAGGTTAGACTATCCAATCTTCTAGTTAGGCAGCGGACACACTGCATGGTCAATATTGATTGGACTTCAGGGGGCATAAGGCCCAGTGATGTCTTCTTAGCTAGGATGCAGGTCTGGTACTTTAGCCTGCCGGATAGCTGGAGCCGGTTAGCCTGCTCGTAAATGTCACACGTGTGAGAAAGGCGGGCAGCTGAAATAAGGAGTCTACATGCCATATTAAGGGCTACAACTATACGCCGGAGTGCAGTATCAGTAGCGGATCCATAAATAACGAGCCCATAGTCAATAGTTGAGATAACAGAGCTCTGGATAGTGAGGTTCAAGGCTTCAGCCGTTAGGCAATGTTTATGCGAAGATACGAAATTTGCCAGCAGATAAAGGCCTAGAGGTCTATCAAGTCTGCTCGAATGTGCAGCTAGCACCCCTTATTCTGCAGCTGCTCCTCCCTTTCACCCTTCTCCTTCATTAACCCTCCCCCTTGTCCTGTCCCATTCCCTTTTGAAGCAGTCCACTGTTCTACTGGATACCACTTCTACAGGTAACGCATTCCACCCAGCCACCACCCTCTCTGTAAAAAAGTGTCTCCTCATCTCCCTCCTGAACCTTCCTCCCTCCAGTCTCATATCATGGCCCCTGGTGGCCCTCCCTTACTTTGAACAGCCCCTCTGTACCCGTCTTGTTTATTCCTTTCATGTATTTAAAGGTTTCAATCATGTCACCCTGTCCCTCCTCTCCTCCAGTGATGACATGTTCAACTCCTTCAACCTCCTCTCATATGATAAGTCCCCCAGCCCCTTGATCATCTTTGTCACCCTGCGCTGCACTCCCTCCCATAACTTAATGTCCCTCTTCAGATATGGGCGCCAATACTGCACGCAGTACTCCAGGTGTGGTCTAACTAATGACCTATACAGTGGCAGAATCACCTCCTCCCTCCTCGAGGATATACCCCTTGCAATACAACCCAGCATTTTGTTGGCCTTTGCAGCTGCCTTCCTACATTGTGCCGAGTTGTTCATTGACCCTTTAATGAGCACACCCAGATCTTTCTCCTCCTCTGTCTGGGCTAGCTGCACTCCCCCCAGCTGGTAACTCCTCCTTGGGTTCTTCATCCCAAAATGCAGCACCTTGCACTTTTTGGCATTAAACCCCAGTTGCCAGGTGTCTGATAGGTTTCAAGCTTTGCCAGATCATCCTGCAACCCCTGCCATCCCCCTAGGTCATCCACCACCGCGCCTGCCTTGGTATCATCAGCAAACAGACTGATTTTGCTCTTGATGTCCCATGATATGTCTGCAATGAATATTCCAAACAACACTGGTCCCAACACCGAGCCCTGTGGAACACCGCTCGTCACTGCCCTTGGGGTGTGAGAGCTCCCCACCCACCACCACCCTCTGTTGCCTTCCCTGAAGCCAGTTTCCTACCCATCTCACCAGCTTTGCACCCGTCCTGTGCCTACTAACTTCCTTCCCAGCTTTCCATGCGGCACCGAGTCGAATGCCTTACTGAAGTCTAGATACAGGACATCCACTGCATGGCCCCTCTCCAGTTGCCTGATTACCCAGTCATAGAACTCCACCAGGTTGGTTTGGCAGGATCTGCCGCATATGAAGCCATGCTGTCTGCTGTCCTGTAGTCCTTTGGCCTCTAGGAGAGCCACCAGCCTCTTCATCAGGATAGTCTCCATTAGCTTACCCACGATGGAAGTGAGGCTCACTGGTCTGTAGTTTCCCGGTTATGCTTGTATAGTAGCCCTATCCGGGAGTTAACAGTTTTAGCGATATTGTCAATGTGTTTGGTATACAAGAGGGAGCAGTCAAGGGTCAGGTCCAGATATTTAAACATATCCACCTGCTCAAGAGTGACGCCTTTGTGGTTGTTAATTATGAGCTCATGGTCCTTGTACTTGTTGTGGGTTCCATGGAACAACATTGTTTTAGTTTTTTTGTGGTTAAGGATGAGTTTATGGAGCAAAACCAGTCTTCCACTTCTGTGAAACTTTTCTGTAGTTGAGACTGAAGGAGGTGGGGTCGGTGTGGCAAGTGAAGATTACTGCATCATCTGCATACAGTAACATTCTGTCATGGCAGGAGGCAGGAGATTGTTCAGAATATGCTGAATAACAAGGGACCCAGGATAGAACCTTGGGGTACTCCAGAGTGGATTGGTAGAGATGATGAGGAAATTCACCAATCCTGACCTGTTGGGTCCGGTTACTGAGGTAACTTTGAAACCAGAGGGTAGTTTCACTTGAAAGACCAAGGAGGGATAATTGTTTGAGGAGAATGGAGTGATTGACAGTGTCAAATGCCTTACTCAGGTCAATAAAAGAGGCACCAACCAACTGGCCCTGATCAAGTGCATGATGGATATGTGTGGTGAATTCGAGGAGTGCCGTGGTAGTACTGTGCCCTTTGTGGAAGCCATGCTACTAGGAACATTGCAGGCTGTATTTTACAAGGTACTCCGTGAGCTGATCAGCCACTATCCATTCCAAGGCTTTGGATAGAGGAGGAAGGATGGATATAGGCCTGTAGTTGTTCGTGAGAGTCTTGTCACCACTTTTATGGACTGGAGTCACCACTGCCAGTTTCCACTTTTGGGGGAACTGGGAGAGCATGAGGGAATGGTTGAGGATTTTGTTAGTGGGAGCAGGACTTCGTCAATGGTGAGGGCGAGAAGTTTCATATCCAGTGAATCACCACTGACCCTAGACTTTCCAAGCACTTTAAAAATGTGTTTTTTAGCTAGACTTTCTGGGATTGCTTTGAAATGGAAAGGAGGGTGCCCTGGTAGCAAACCTGAACTAACAGGAGCTGGGTTGACTGTGGTGGGATCAAAAAAGTTAGGGGGTAGCACATGACTAAGGTCAGCAAAAGTGGTGTTAAATGCGTTGGCAATGATTACATGGTCAAGAGTGATGCTACCATCTATGTTCAACATTGTGGGTGTTGTTTTGGGATCCTTTCCAGTCACTTCAGCAAGGTTACGCCAGAATTTACTCCCGTCATTTCAGGTGCTGGCTAAGGCGTTCCTGTAATAGTTAGCCTTCTCATGGCAGATTGCTCTGGTACATGCATTCCTTGCTGTTTTGTAGGCCTGGATATCAGTCTGGGTGCCAGTAGCCTTAGCACGATACCAGAGCTGGTCTCAGATTTCATTTGTGTAAGGAGGCCTAGTGTCATCCATGGGTTATTGACACCCTTGATCTTACGCTTCTTGAATGGAGCATGAACATCGCAGGCTGAGTTGAAACAGGTGACAAAGTATTCAAGTGCTGTGTCTACATTGGGGGCTATATCAATTGGTGACCAGTCATGTTCGCGAAGGAGTGTTTTAAGTGACTCAAGATGACCAGGGGTCAGCATTCTCCTGTTAATAGTTTTGGGGGGGAGTTTGGTGTATTTGTTGGTCCAGATACACAAGATAAGGGAATGATCACTTAAGGAGTCTGGGAGGACTGTTGCTTCGGAGATGTGCTCTGGATGATTGGTTAAATAACTATTCGAGCTGGAGGCCAGACAGTTGATGTTGAAATCACCAAGTAGGATAACTTCTGTATTCTGATCCAGGGAGTTGATACAGGCAAGGAGGGAGTGGAAGCCCAGATTGCTCAACCTGGGTGGTATATAGACAGAGACAACAGTCAGGATCTTGTTATGAGTTCCGAGAAGTACTTTTGGCAGCAAGGATTTGGATGTCATTTCCGGGGATGGGCACGGGCATGACATGACCCATGAGGGACTCTTTAAGGTAGAGGCACAGCCTCCTCCTTTCTTGGTAAGTCTGTCCTGTCTGAAAACTACATATCCTGGAATTGCTATTGCTGAGTCAGGCATCTTCGGAGACAGCCATGTTTCCAGCACTGATAGGATGTCCGGATTGTGCTGGGAAACCCAGGCAGAGAGGGTATCAAGTTTGGAGAGGAGGCTGCAGATGTTAATGCTTCTCAAGGAGACTGACCCTGCACTGCTGTTAACCTTGTGGCCAAGTTGTGGTGGGCCGGGGTTAGGGTGAATGTTGCCTGAGAGGAGCAACAGCAGCAGTATTAGATGTTTTAAAAGGGGTTTAAAGTTGCTTCTGTGGGGCAGCAGGGACCTTTTTTTAACAGGTTCCTTTCCATAAGGATGATGCATGAGGTAGTGACCAGTTAGTAATAGCAAGGAGCTGTAAGGGCTCAGTTGCAGTGGTTTTGAGAACAGGCCAAAAGTTTCATTTGATTCTTCAAAATGGTTGTTGGATAGATAGCCCTTAGAGACAAGTACATTAAGAGTTGATTTCAATTAAAAATGTTTGATACCTGGTGGTTAAGTCAAAAGCCAAAATAAATGATCAACAACTGAGGTCCACAGTCATAGAATGTGTTAGAATTCCTGAAAGGGATGAACTCTGCCTGTGCATATGCAGCATGTGAAATTCTTTTGTCTGTGTGCGTCTTTGTCATTCAAAGAGGTATTGAAAAGCCCAAATACAGATCATGGGTCAGGTCAAACGAAAATGTGGATTCAAGCAGGGCCCAGAGTCACTGAATTTGTCAGACTTCCTTGCTTCACACTTATGTTTTGCTTGGGATACCTTCCAACAAGTTGATTTTAAAATGATTTTAAAATGAAAAATGCAGTTACCAGGTGATGATGCTTTGTAGAAATCCAGTCCAGGAGACTTTCACGGATGTAGTGAGCAAGAATGGTGTAGTTACTCCAACCAGAAAACCATGTAAATCCACAAAAACTAAGCCACAGACACAGACAAACACAAGCAGCCACCACACAGACCCAGGAGGCGGAGTCCGAGGTATGGGGGTGTGGATATTGTGCATTCTGTGTCTTTCTGATAAACACCAAGGAAAAAAGTGATCCAGGGGTAATCATCTCAGATGATCTAAAGGTGTCCAAAAAAGAGTACAAAGGCTGCAGGGAGGGCCAGTTGCATGCTGGGTAGATAGGTAGAGGTATCACAAGCAGATGGAGAGAGTTGGTGAGGCCACCATGTAAAACAATGGTGAGGCCTCATCTGGACTACTGTATGCAGTTCTGGAGCCTGCACCCTCGCAAGGATATTGACAGTGTGGACGCAGTCCAGAGAAGGACAACAAAGGTAGTACTAGGCTTGCACCAGAAAACATATGAGGAGAGGGTAAAGGACTTTAAGATGTACACACGAGAGGAGAGGCGGGAACAGGGGGACATGACAGAATCATTCAAATTCCTCATGGCTATAGACAAGGCACAGGGGGGAGACATCTTCCACTATAGGAGGAATACAAGAACAAGGCAGCATGGTATGAGATGGTAAGGTGAGTGGTTAGGGGAAACATGAGAAAGTTCTTCACAGAAAGGATGGAGGACACATGGATTGGTCTGCCATGGGAGGTGGTGGGAGAGAACACAGTGAAGAGACTTAAACATGCATGGGACAGACATGGGGAATCTTACAGCTGGGTAGGACTGTTGTCAAGCAGGAAACAAGTGTACGTCTAATGGGCAGACTGGATGGGCCTTGTGTTCCTTATCTGCTGACAATTTCTATGTTTTGATTGTCACTCCTGGCCTTCAAGGCAACACACCTTTTCCCTTGTGCCTTCTGTAGCATCATACAGTGATCTTTTTGTCATATGTCATCCTTTCCTCGATGCTGCTTGCATTGCTGTGTGTCAGCCTTCTGTGCATACATCACCTGGGGCTCTACTTAAGGAGAGTTAATGCTGGTGTGAATTGTGCAGTCTATGTCCTGCACCTACGTTACCATAGACAGAAAGTTAATGATCAATACAAAGAGAAGCAATAGGTGGCATTGCCTGTGCTGAATCATGTAAGTGTATGATGTCTTCCCACCGGCTCACTCATCTTTCTGTGTTGTCAATAACATTGTCTTCATGTGTAATGCATAATAATTCCAGGTAGCAGTCCTACCATATGTGTCCTCTCAACTGGATATGTATTGATGTGTGACAGTGTCTGTCATTCTCAGGTGTTGTGTGACTTCCGGAATCACTTTTGAACGCCAGGCAGGAGCAGACTCCTGACATCTTAACACTTCAATGCCATAAAACAGGTGCATATCAGTCCACCCCATCGCATGGGTAACCTGTCATGGTCATAAGCCATCCATGCCATCTCAGCATGACAGTTATTTATTTTCTTACAGTAATTCTAACAGAATTATCAGAATTCTATCAATACTGACCGTCTCCCTCCTTCCAACACAGACCCACAGAACCCTATGAGACATCTAAATGAGCATGCCATTCCATCAATATATTGTGTCTCACATTCAATGGAGGGTTGCTTGACACTAGCTGAGTACAACAAAGTATTTACAGATTATGTAATGGTAACACTCCTGGTAGACATAGCCACTTTCCTTTGCATGATTAATCAGAAATGACTGCTGTTCTGTCCTTTTTTTTTTTTTTTTTACAGTGTAAGAGGATTAATGATCCATTCACTACCTCAGAGTGTCATCAACTACCATCCATGGTGGGGTTGTCATCACAAGATAAACAAATGGTCTCGGTGTCAACGCAGTGTGAACCTTCCATTGAGGACTTTGCATGCCAGTGGCCGGAATCACTAGAGTCTGTATTCAAAGGCCATGGCTACTCGAGGTCATGGTCTGTATCACATTGTCAACAAGATGTGGATAGTGCCATCAAACAATGCTGTACTGACACTCAGGCAACTCCAGCTGTTATGTTTACAATGCCACAGACTGCTTTCATCTCCACACCACTGAAGAGCAAGCATACATCAAGTCTGCAGAAGAACTATCCTTGTCATTCTTGTCCACTGCAACAAGTACAATCAATGAAATTGAGGCGTCCATGTTTTCACCTGGTTCATCTAATGAGTTTGATGATGACAGCGAGATGTCAATGTCTGATGATGAGTCACTTCATAAGCTGCAGACAACATTGGTAACCGAACTGAACTACATAGTGTTCCATTTAATGCCTCTTCCACCTTTTTCAGTTGCATCTCTGTCAAATGAGCAAAGTGCCACTTCTTATCACCAAAATATACACCTGTGGCATGATGATAGTGGTTGATTTTTGCTGTGCTAACATGCACACATTTTCTTGGAGGTCGCAGCCAATGGTTGGTAAAATGTGTGCATGAAATCTTTTGTTGAGCGGCTGCATCATCTTCAGTGGAAACACGTACGCACACATTTCTCAACTTCTGTAGTTCCTTCGGTTGCCTTTGATGTTAGAATCACAGTATGGTGAGGTACAAAAGAAATATCTGTGGTGAATCACATGTGGCAGTCATGTAAGGCTGCTAACTGGTCCTCATTAGCCGGCAAACAACTAACTGCCATGGGTGATGGCAGATGTGATTCCCCAGGACATTCAGCAAAATACTGCACATACACCAGTATGAACTGTGACTCCTGGAAGGTTCTTGAATTGCAGTTAATACAGGTGTCTGAGGTGTCTAGTTCTAATGTGATGGAGGAGGAGGTATTTATAAGATCCATGAAAAGTCATGTCAAGGATGGGCGGCAGATTAAGGTCATTGCCACAAACAGACATCTCAGTTTTCATGTCTTATGTCTCAAGGTAAAATGTTCCCAACCATCAAAACATCAGTATGATGTGTGGCACATTGCTATGTCAGTTATCAAAAAGCTATGGGCAAAGCCAAAGCAAAGACACTATAAGGCATTAACACCATGGATAAGATCCATAATGGATCATATTTGGTGGTGTGGTTCTACTTGTTCTGGTAACGAAGAAGTTCTCCGTGAAAAGTGGATATCTGTTCTTGAGTATACCAGCAACAACCATTCTTGAACAGTTGGGTGGAGTTTTGGGCATGTGCACATCCACCATTGTCCAGAGAGCATGTTTAAACTACAGCAAGGCTTGTGAAGGGGGAACCAGCATGTGAGGCTCTGCACAAAGTAGTAAGGGACACCAGGCTACTGAAGGATGTGCAGAAGATGACAAAATTCTGTCACACTGGAAGCCTCAAAGTGTACCACTCACTCATTAACAAATACTGTCCAAAGGAGCAGCACTTTTCATATACGGACATGCAGTGTCACACTCTGCTAGCCTTGCTGGACTCTTCCAAGAATAGCAACTTGAAGCAGGCAGTTATCAAGAGTGACAAATTGCAGGGACAACCACGTCATCAATTTATGTTTTCAAAGCACAGCAAGCAGTGGGTGGTGAAACCGATTCAAGAACAGAAGACACTACTTTGTGGATGAATTGTTGGAGTCAGTGTTAGATTTGAAAGAGGGGATTACTGCAGAATATGTACCCACTCTAGATACCCAACATATCAAGGAACATCGCACCTGTGAAGAGGCTACCCAAGGAAGAACTGATAGAAAGCCACTACACCAGATTTAAGCCATCAGCAAATACAGAACATCTGTCATGAAAGACTGATTTTGTATTTCAAATCAAACAATGAAAACTCTGAGAAAGAACCTTTCAACAATATTGCACACTGTTCTGGGTTAGTGTGGTGAATTTTGCCATCAGTTGAATGTACAGGTGAATGTCTTCATAATGGTCCACATACCAGCTTCACACTGTTTGACGACTGTGTATCTGAACATGGAATTGCATTCCATGGGGAAGATATGCACACAGCTGTGGTATGGCACCCCCACGGCTCACCACCAACCAAGCCAAAAAAAAGAATCAATTACAGCCTTCCCATCTGTGACCATGATACTTTTCTGGTGACAGTTGACGAGGTACTGCATTATAACATTATGAAGTACAGAAGAATACCACATATTCAGTTATTGTGTGGCCACCTTACTTGGGACAGTAAAACATATGTAATTTTCTCTGTGATAATGTCCATGCACGGTTGATGACAAATGCTTCCATTAATTCTATTTCTGTGTAGTCATGATTGTCAATACCTGTTTAGCCATTACATCACTGTACTTCATGTGCTTACTTCTTTGATGAATTTTTGCTTGCATTTTGCTGTTGCTTCAGCAGCTGTATTGTTGACAATGGTGTCCTGATGGTGACACTTTCTCTGCCAATGAATACAGCATGCGCACTGGAAACCGACACATTTTCGATAAGTATGATGCTACATAAAATAATGTGTCATATTACAATGCATGCAAGGGGTGATGCATCATTAATGAACTAATGATGGCAGTTTATCTCTCTTTCCATTTTCTGCCTTACTGTGGTGGAGCTTCAACAGTTGTATTCCCAACCCCAAAGAAAGTGAGGATGATTGTGTGGTTTTTACTTGGAACAATGTGGTTACAGAATATATCCAATGACTAGGCAGAGCCGTTGTGATTCCAGGATTCAATGAGTAAATACAGTACAATGGGACATTGTTGTTCATTCCGTAATGTCACTGCTTGCAAGTCACATGCAGCTGTCTCAGTCAAAAAGTTGTTACAATGCACAACCATCGGTAGATGAAGTGGTAAGTGAAAATACAATTCAAGACTCTCAGCAATGGCACACAGACTACATAGGCAGTGCAATGGCAGTGGTGCCAGTGGTGTTACTCAGGCATGATGTCTCTTTACAGTGCTGTCATTGAGGCATACTTCACCTTGCAACATCCTCTGTGACTGTCTTGTGCATGATGCCAAATTTAGCTTTGCAGTGCACAGACAGAGGCATGTTGCAGTTTGCAGCTGTCTCAGTGGAAGTGGTGGTGATCGATCATGATGGTCTGTTACCATGATGCAAAACATGCATGGTGCACCTTCCATGGGGATAGGCGGCTGTATTGGAATTCAACATTTCTGTACTATTGCAGTGCTTTGACTCAGTCACTCTGTGTCTCTAAACATCATTATTGGTCCTGGTTCAGTACATGATTTATGTAACTAAGCAGTGGTTGAATTGAGCCCTGCTTTACACTGACAGGAAATCTGTTGCCATGGTTTGACCCATGGCCACAGACACTTGTCAGTGCTGTCACACTTGCATAAGGTCCTTTCCCCACATCATCTGAGTCAGTTGTGAGTCAGTTGTGTGACTGAGTGGTGATGTGACATTGCAGGGGTTGTGCACAGTCCAGCAGTGAAGTGCCACATCAGTAGTGGGTGTTTGTGGTAGTGCACAGGAATTGACACTACATAATACCTCATGGTGTTCACCGCTGACAGTTACTGCCCCATTTGACCACAGCCATTGATCAAAGTAAGTTTGCATCTTCCTTTCAATAGTATGCAAACAATCCAAGTAAGCAACTTCAAACAGAACTGTCCACACATATAGTACACACAGAAAGTGTTCTGCAACATGAACCATGATGCCATCCTGCATCTACTACACTTCCCTTCCTATGCACAGCACACAATGGGTAATTGTGCTGTTAGTCATCACCAGACATCCACGTGACTACAAATAGCACACCGTATTTCTGCCTAAACACTTGTAAGATGTGGCCTTTCACCATGACACAGCCAGGGTTGCAACTTTCGCTGTTTCATTAACAAAAACACCTGTTGTTGTGACTGTTTAAAAGTCACATTGTTGTCTATGTGCAATTAACATCTCTGTCATTTTTCCTTAAGTAAACTGAAGTGACCATGTTTTTCTCTTGAGAATATCAGATTCAACGTCTTCTGAAGAGTTCCCATCCAGTGCCCTCTGTCATCCACTTAGGTGTGCAGATTGAGCAGGGTTAATGAGTGATCAGCAAACTCTTCCCTAGTAAGAATGACCCCATGTTTACGACACATCATCTGCCTCAAAGTACACAGGTGGCAATTCTACATCAGGTACCAAGCACGTTAAAGAGGTTTGCCATGGTTACTGACCACCAAAATATGCTGTGCAGTCTGGTACTGAGTTCTGTTGCTCATGATATGTGGTCCACTACATGCACTGCATGTCAATTTTCACTCTTGAGTGCACCAGGAAAATGGGGAAAGACAGCAATTAGTCAGCAGAAACGGACACATGGGCACATGTACTGTGCCTCTATCCCCCAACATATAGGTAGCTATTGTCCATCCACCCTGTACCCCACCCCTGTGCACCCCCACCACCCAATGTACATTCAACAGCCCTTTTTCACATTAGAGTACCTCTCCATTCCTCTGTTGCATGAAACAATGTTATTATCCCATGTGGTCTGTAACTCCCCCTCCCCTTCCAGTTCTTGACTCCAGCACCACCCCAAGGAAGCATATCTGGGGAGCCGACCACCTGTCAGCTAAGTAGTGCAGTCTAAAATCGCCTTTGAATTTTCTGTCCTATCGGTTTTACCAGGTCAACCAAGTTTTTGGATTTTTTTTCATCTGGAAGATACACCCTTCAGTCAAACTGTTTATCCCTTTCAGAAATGTAACATTTTCAATAACATCAACCCTTGATGTCCTGGTTTCTGGAGGACACAGTTTATGGTCCTTTATGCTATCTTTGATGTTCCACCAAGGCATGCCATGTAACATTTAGGTGACTCTCCTCTGGAGTCTTCCCACCACATATGTACCTCTCTGTAGCTGTGGTATCAAGAAATGTTCCTCATATTCTATGTGGGGGACAAGACCATGGACTTTTATAGGGGCATTATCACATCCAATCTTGTAGTTTCATTCCCCAACCCATGCATGCCAGCATCCCACCTACCATCCCAAACATCTTGTTACACTCATTTTCCTTCATAAGGCATGCGAGATGGAAATCCACAGATACGTCTCTGGCATAGCTCCAGAGAGTAGCTGTATTCTGCGTGTGTATGTGTATGTGGCCTTTCAGTTCTTACAGGCTAAGTGCATTATGTGTCACCTCTTGGCATCAATATATCTGCTGCCATCTGTCAACCCAGCACTGTAGTTCAAACAGGTTGTCAGTCTTGTGGTCCACCACAGCCCCACACTGCCCCCTTGTGTACACCTGCAGGCACATGCTTTCCAAGTCAGCAGACATTCACACCTTCCCATTTAGTCCCTCTGCGGCATTCCTGATGTTACTGCTAATCAGTACTGGCCCCAGCAGTAACACCTTTGATAGCCCAGTTGTTACTCATTCCTCCCTAGAATGAACCCCATTTACAAACGTCATTTGAACAATTTCACAAAGCCAGTTTGCAAACCAATTCATAATGTAGTAACCTGCCTCTAAATTGCTCATCTTGCTCAACAATATCTTGTAATGGATGGTGTCAAACGGCTTGCTGAGGTCAAGATAGGCCACGTCCACCTTCCATATGTGATCATGCACCCTTGCCAGAGAGTACAACAATTCCATGATGTTTGTCTGACATGACCACACCTTCATGACCTCTTGCTGTTTGTTGTTCTGTGACCCATTTTGTGATTGTCTTCCTGCATGCTGTGGTTGCTATCCTGGCCTTAGTACCTCCCTTCACATTCCTCGTTGTATGCTCGCTGACACTTAGCTTTTTTCCCATATGAGTCCTTATCCTCCTTTCCTTGTGTTAGTTTCTATGTCCTGAAGGACCTCTTTTTTATCCACTGTAGCCCTTGCCACCACTGTACAATACAAAGTGATGTTGAACCATTGTTCCACCATTTCACAATTATTGTGAAAGTGCACATCTCCAACCCAGTATTACTTCCTGAGGCTCATGTTCAATATGTTCATGTCTTTGCACAGTTTATCGCTGTAGTTGATCTGCACAGCAGAGCTGTAGATCCCATCTATATCCATACTGGTATTAATTCAAAATACAGCCTTGTAACCCCTTCCTCAATAAGTAACCTGAAACAAAGCTTGCTGAAATGTGTTCATAAGCACACAACTTGCTGATGGAGACAGTCTGTGCATGTGACAAACAAGCAATTTAGTTCTTTAATCAACATTGTTTCTGTATACCCCCACCAACTGTAAATTACATTGTATGCCACTGTCTTGCTGTAATTTTACAGGTTTGTATTTCACAGCTTTGTTCTTTGCCTAGCACAGTGATGCTGACTATTAATTACTTAGATGTTGTTATGTGTAGTCTGTGATGGTGATATTCATTCCCGTGGGTGCTTGCAGGTTTCATATGTTATACCATCACCAACCTGAACATATATGTTAACATGTCCAATCTCCTTGTACCCCACTTTATATTACATTACTACATTCAAGTCATGTGATTTTTTTGGTCGATCATCACTTCATGTTGTTTAGCCTCTTCATCAAGGTAGTAGTCGTAAAGGTACTGCTTGTTCTGTGATTATTAAAAGTCAATTCATTTTACTATTTTGTGAGAAATGTATTCATGGTTACATCATATAATTGCCTTTTGCCTCTGGCCAGTGAATACAGGTAATTAGGATGATAACAGATTAGTATGGAGTATGAAGGAAGACATTGACATAGGCATGATCAGGTTTACATCACAGCACTACCAGTGCCAAATGCATCCTTCCATGACAGTGTCATTAATGATATTATGAACTTTGACAGCCCCACTGGTAATCGTCAAACACTAGTCCACCTTATTGAGATACACAGGAGTGCATACATGAGTCTTTATGTAACAGTACATAACAGTGCCCCATGGTACACAATCTGGCATATTATGAGCCTAGAGAATAAAATCACAGAGTTGGTGGCATTGATAATGGAGGCTGATCTGAACATTACAGCTTTTACAGAGACATCGTATAGTGACAACCATGACTAGGATGCAGCTGTACCAGGTTTTATTCTGTATAAAAGACACAGGGGGGTGATGAGGCTGAGGGGCTCTAAATAATTTGGATGGTATTAGGTTAACCAAGATAAAGGGAATGCAGGGAGGGAGCAGAGATACTGTGGGTCACCCTTGAGAGGAGCAACAGCACCAAAATTCAAGCTGGTGTGATATACAGAACTCCAGCATGTGGGGGGAGGAGGAGGTGGACATAGTTATATTGGAATCCATCCACTGGATGGTAGCTACAGGTGAAGTGCTGTTGGTAGGAGATCTCATTCTTCCATATGTGAGTTGGAGCATCCCAACTGTTGCTTCAGCCAGAATCAGTGGCATCTGGAGCTCTGTGCAATGGGCAAGTTATATGCCACTAGTGCTACAGCCCACAAGGGAGGGTGAAATATGGGACCTGGTACTCACCAATGGGGACAGATGAGAGGAAATCAGGAAGGGAGAACACCTGCTACCAAGTGAAAATTGTACACTGTGGTTCAGCATGAGTGCAGTGGTTGAGTCAAGCCACAGAAAGGCACGAGTCATGGATTCAAGTGGGGGTGGGCCTTAGTAAGATGAGAATATTTCTCAAGCATGCCCTGGCATGGGAGGAAGCATGGGCGAGAGGTGTGTAGGAGCAGTGTGGCCATCCCAGAGGAGCCACTGGGGAGGCGACAAACCTTTGTAGTACCCAAGTGAACTTTGGCCAGAGAAAGATGAAGCCATCCAGGTTCTCAAAGACAGTGAAATTGAAGCTAAAGACAAAAAAGATGCGTTTCAGGAAATACAAGCAAACAAATCAAAAGGAGGAGGACAGAATAGTGTATATGAATAAGCAAAGGGAGGCAGGGAAACAAGTCACCAGTGCAAAGCAAGGGTCAAAATTAAGTTTTTTCATCCACTAGCCAGCAAAACTAGTGACTGGGAAAATCCACTAGCCCCACAGACTTTTACATTGGCCTAGTTGGTGTACATACTGAAGTAGTGCCTTCTCCAGTACAAGCCTGCAGGGCTACTAAATGAAAATTTTACTAGCCTGATACAAAATCTACCAGCAGTTAGCTTGCAGCCTGGTGTCAATTTTGACCCCAGCAAAGTCACAAATGAAGGAAAAAGTAACATAGGACTTAAAAAAAGGAGACAGCAGTTTTTCATATGTACATTACTGAAAGGAGAAAAATCACTGGTTTACAGGTGAAGAAGGAGAGTATGTGGAAGTACAACTCGGGCAAGCATCAATAACGAAAAAATATTTTAGTATTGTTTTCACAGAAGGAGAAGTTGAGGGACCACAGGTGGCCAACATGAAAAATATTGGAGGGACTGAGAGACAAGTCCATTTACAGAAGTGACACAATGAAGAGAACTCACAAAACTGAAAGTGGACAAGGCTAAGTATAGCAGTGGGTGGAGGCAGTATAGCGCAGTGAGTTAAGGCTGTAAACTGCCAATCTGAAGACCTGGGTTTGAATCCCACAGTTGCCTAGGTGCAGACCGTGTGATCCTGAGCAAGTCACTTAATTTCCTTGTGCTCCCAGGTTGCATCTGGAAGCAAGCTTCAGCTTAGTGTGCTACTTCTGGTTACACAATGTTCCCTTTCTCCCTTCCCTTCCCTTCCCTTCCCTTCCCTTTCCCTAAGGAACTGCATGGGATACATCCTACAATATTTAGAGAAATAAGGGGGGTGCTAGTGGCACATCAGACAGCCCTGTTGAATGAGTCAAATAGTACATGCTGTGGGTTCCAGATGACTGGAACAGGGCAGCTGCAGTCCATCTTCACAAAAGTGGCAGTAGGGAGGAGGTTGGAAACTATGGAGCCATCAGACTCAGCTTAATTGTGGAAAACATGCTTTCCATTCCAGTGCCCCATTGCTGTTAAATAGCCTTGCCCCTAAAATTTCACTTGAGAACAAGCTTGGACCATTCAAATGTAAACTTCACCAGCACCTCTCTGGCCTTAGCAGTTGTGACTGCTCTGCCTAGGCACCTAACCTGCCCTACCTCCTGTCACACATGTCCCCTTCTTCCCCTCCCATGCCTCTCCCTCCTACCATTCTCACTCCTCTTCTGTCCTCTCCCCTCCTACCTATTTCCCTCTTTATAACCCTTCCCTCCTCATCCCCCACCTTTTCCTCCTCTCTAGTATCCTCCCTGCTCCCTCTTCTGGCCTCTACCTGCCTCTCCTGTCCTCTCTCCACCTCTTTATCACACTGTCTCTTGTTACTCAACCACCAAGGCCACCTAGCACGTACAGTACTTTTTCAGTTTTTATTTGTTCTTAGTGCTTACGACAATGTCAAATCCTTGACTGCTTTACCCCCTCCTTTATTCCCCACCCCTTGCTCCTCTCCCCTCATCACTAGGATGATTTACTTATTACTTGTGTCTTGCTATATATATTCCTGTTTATTGTTAATTGCACATCGTTATTCGTCACTGGCTTTATACTGCTATGTTAATCCTCAAAATTGTGTTGTATTTCACTACTGTGCTAATGTCCTGAACTTGTATTTTACAACTGTTTTGTCTTGCACCCTTTGCTGATGTGGAACATTTGTAAAAGAACCTCTGGTTCAAAGGTATTTGTAATCCTAGCAATAAATAAATAAAAAATAAAATATTATATAATCAGTACTTAAACAAAGGATTGTTGAACACATTGAATCCTGCAGATCACAGTATTCAAGACAGCATGGATTCACAGTGGACAGGGCATGTCAAACAAATAGAACTGATTTCTTTGAATGGTTGAATAAGAACATAGCTTTGGGGAAGGGGGGGTGGAATCAGTGGCTGTGGCCTAACTGGATTTCAGTAAAGCATTCAATATCGTGACGCGTACAAGACTTGTGAATAAGCTGGGCAACCTGTGAATGGGTCACGAATTGGTAAGCTGGTTTAGGAACTGGTTGAGTGATAGAACATGGAAGGACATTGTAAGTCCTCAAACTCAGGAAAAGCGGGTAACCAGCAGGGTTCCACAGTGAGCTGTCCTGGGCTTAGTACTTTTTGAATGTTTCCGGTAATGGCATTGCAAGGTGGCAGGAGAGGAAAGTGTTCCCTATTTGCAGATGACACTAAGATTGAGAAAAAGGACATTCTGTGAGGGGTGGAACAAATGAGGAGTGACCGAGGTAAACTGCTCTTGAATGTGGTAGCTGAGATTTGATGCAAAAAAGTGACATAATTATACTTTTGGATTGCAAGACATGAGGGGAGGATTTCATGATTGGGAGGGGAGATAATGTGATGCTCACCCAACAAGAAAGGGATTTGTGGAAAATGGTATCTGATTACCTAAAGGTCTCTGAATAATGTGCCAAAGCTGTGGGTAGACGCAGTGGGATGCGGGGGTGCATAGGGGAGGCATCACCAGCAGAACAAAGGAGGTGGTAATAGCAGTGTGAAGATGATTGCCAAGGCCTCACTTGGAATAGGGTGGACAGTTCTGAATGATGCATGTCCAGCAGGACATACACAGGGTGGGGCCAGACAAAAGAAGTGCAACAAAGATGGTGCAGGGCCTGCATCAAAACTCACTTGAGGAGAGACAGGGAGACATCAATATGTATACCCTAGAGGAGCGGAGAGACATGGGAGATATGACAGAAACCTAGAGATATGTAACAGGCATAAATAAGGTGCGAGAGGGTAGCATTTTTCAGAAAAGGAGATGTCCAGAAACGAGGGGCATGACATGGGGTGGAAGGGAGTGAGTAAGGTGTAGCATGAGTATTTGTCACAAAGGATGGTGGATGCATGGAATAGACTCCCAACATAGGTGGTGGTGCCAAACACAGTGGGGGGAATTCAAGCATGCAAGGAACAGGCATAGGGAGACAGTAGCAATAGGAACTAGGAGGTCAAGATGGACATCAAGTAGGGTTTGCAGGTTTCACAGTAGGCAGGGAAAATCGGCAGACTAGATGTAACTAGTGGATCTTATGTGCCATCAGTTTTGATGTTTGTATGAAAAGCATGAAGCATGATTGACATGGGGGGGAATATATTATGTAAAAACATGATTGTAATAACATGTCAATGCACAGTGAAAAGGTTGTGGTGAGCAATCAAGCAGGAGTGATACAAGTACATTTTCTGTCCATAAGGCTTGTCACAGCTACATGACATGTGGGTTGAGAAACCGAACTGCTGTAGCAATAGGGCATGCAGGGTTAGGGGGCATACATGATGAGATAATGAGCTGCTTGACCACAAAATCATTATCCCTCCTGCATGATTATGGCCACTAAACCCATGGACACATTAGGAAACACCTCTGCAGAAGAAATTACTAAGTACACAACTGAATGGTCTTTTTTTAAGGGAGGGTGCCTATGACACGTATATTAACATTATGTGGAAAAACAGATGACATGTTGAGGTTATGTCACATTTTGTGATAGTGATGCTAACACTTTGCATCTGGTGCAGCATTCACAAGGCAGAACAAAATTGTATGTGTACAATGATCCTAGCATTATCCGACTGCATTGTTAACCTCCATGATGTGCATGAGTGGGACCGACCATGTGAACAAGCATCCTGCATGCATGAGAGGTCAACACAAGTCAGCACTCACTCAGCATAATGGTACTGTATGCTGAAGTCGCACCAGGATGCCCACCGCAACTATAAAGGCAAGCTTCTTTTTCCAGTGACTTAAAAATACAATTCATGGGAAAGTGAGCAATGTAAAAACTGGCATCAGAACATACATGTGGGCGTTGTGAGAAACATTTTACTTTTGTTTGATTCAAGCTGTTCTTTACTGTGGAACAAGAATGTCTCTAACAGCATTCATCTCATTAGCATATTCTGAGCTCTGAGCAAGTGGCTGAGAAGATCCCAGTGGCATGGTGCAATATAAAACAGAAACAAAAAAAAAATAAATGTTTTAGGGGACATTGGTGAACAGTTTATGACATGCAGCCATTAAAAATAGAGTATTAGGAAACTGAGCAGCTGGAGTAAGAAGTTATCCACGATTTTCCTTTAAGGGGCAACATCTCTTGTCTTCAAGGCCTTCAAAAGTAAGAATTTATGGGACTATCTAAGGTTGAAGGCAAAGGAATACATTTATGAGTGGAGAAGACATGAAAAACAGCTTAAAGATGAACAATACTAGTCTACCAGAAAGAGGCCACTGTTTTACCCAAAGAGTGGTCCAAATATTGAATTCCCTCCCAGAATCAGCGATATCCAGTGAAACAATAAACTGCTTCAAAAAATGCTTGGATGTGTAAATTAGAGAAAGTGTCAAAACAGGTTATAACCACTGAGTAATGGCAAGCATATTAAAGGCTCCTGCAGGCTACCTTTGCTCGTGCAGTTTCCTATGTATCCTGTATTAGCATTTGGTGTAGTGGTTAAAGCACTGGTTTCACTATGTACTAAATTTGGGGCAGAGGGTCATAGCAGCTGGATGGCTGCAGTGCTCCTCCACTCCTTGCTGCTGGCTACTCAGCAACTGCCCAGTAACTGACCTCCTTGCAGGTTTGTTTATTAACTTTTGTGCTTTATTTGACATCTGGCAGCAGCAGAGTTTTTGCTTTTGGCCAAGATTGATGAACAGGAGCATGGTCCCTGAAAAGCACGTGCTCTGGCTGCTGGCAAGGAGTGCTTTTTGCCAGCTTGTTTTGGAGGCATGTATAAAAGGAGCAGTGTCATGTTGTTCTTTTTCAAAGTAAATGGTAACAGACTGCATAGAGAAATTGACTACCAAAATACCTGATATAAAGCCAAAGTTTATAGTAAACCACCTTGTCTTGTGTCTGGCTGCAGAGACCTGGATTTTAGCCTGGTTTACTACACTATGTTTTATGGCACTGCCGTCGAAAACCCTGATGGAGAATTGAAGCAGGATCTTCAAACTTATCACACCACATTGGGCACAGAAAGGCAAGCACTCATTTTTAAACAGGTATGCCATTATTGCTAAGGGCTGGGACCCTGGGCTAAAATCAAAAATCATGAGAGTTACTGCGCTTAGAGGAGTGTCTTCTTTTCTTATGTCTTTACATGTACTTTAAGGTGTAAGAAGTGCTTCAGACTCAGGGAGTGGAGAATTCATACACGTTGAGCTGGGATTTTAAAATTCTAGAAGTCACAGAATGAAGATAAGCCTATTGGAGCCTATGGCTTGAATATATATATAAGTAAATCTGATGTGAAGATGTACTATATGAGGTACGAGGTAAAGGCAGACCAAAATACAGCAGACTTAGGTATTGAAGTACTGTTTTAAACTGCTCTTTATATTTACTTCTAAAATGCCTAAACCTATTATTGACAGGGGATCAACCTATTTCTGCCTGTTACCATTGAGAATTGGCCTATAGGGCCTGAGATAATATGACCATGTGATGGCTTTTCATTGCTAATTCTTTAAAGATGCTGTGTTAGTGAATAGTGGAGTTTGGCCATGGTGTACAACTTCTCAAAGGCATATTTCTTTTTCTCAAGGAGCCTGATCATCTCTATTGCTCTGTGTCTGTAAAAACTTCCTTTAGTCTACACAGTGAAGCTATAATATGATTTTTATGGTGGTTAAGGTGGTTCCAAGCTGATGAATGCTAATATAAAAGTTTAATGGAACATTCCTTTGATGTGTAGCATGTGCTTTAAGGAGAATGGGGTTGAGTTGTTGAAGAGACCTTAGTCCCTCCTCAGCCTATATTAATGGGCAGACTGGAACAGGAAAAATTGTTGGAAACAAACTCCTTTTCACACAACAAGTATTCTAGGCATTTGAATAACTAAAATATTTTGGCCTGCTTCTAATTTTTGAATCTTATATGAAACAAAAAGTTCTTCAGTTTTTCTGAATTTAACATTATAGGCAGCAGACAAAGGGTAGCCTAAAAAAATGGTTTCCAACATAACAATTCTGTGAATTACTGCAGAACTCTGAAAGATTTTGCCCAGTCTGAAGCCATTTGAAGGACTTCAGTATGTCAGACATTTTTATCTTAGTGCATGCAGATGTTTTTACTATACTTATGTGTTTTTGTCACTTGTGAAAATATATTTACATATCTTTCCATTTTTTCTTTAGCATATATTTGCATTGCAATAGTTTTGTATACCTTACAATATTTATATGTTGCAATTCTATGGCTGCTACTTATTTATTATTTATTATATATACATATGCTATGAGTCTGCTACTTTATAAGATTGGGGCTGGGTACAACTCCTTAGTTCCTGTATAATTTAAGATGGAGCACCAAATGTTAATGTTTTTGATCAGTTTGTGACTCTTATAGCTGATATTAGTCTGACACAATGTTAATTCTAATTTAGTTTAGCAGTGATACCAGGGATGAACTTTTTTGATATATTCCTTCACTTTCAGGATCAGCCCTTCGGAATAGGGCTTTGGTGCAGGGAAGCTGTTAATTAAAGAGAGATACAACTGCAGAATACTACATGCTTACAATTAAGTGTTTGCTATGGAACCTTTGTGGGTAATGTACAGAGTTCTGGGAGTTGTTAAGCATGCACTGGGTCAGACACAGACTTGTACCTATGCTGTGCTGCCATACGTACACATGTGGTTGTCTTTATTTCTAATATGGTGGGTAAGTAACCTTACCTAGCTACAGGAAGGTCAGCCTAGACTTTTTAAGTTAAGGCAGACTTGTACGAAGGCCTTGGGTGATACTTTACTACTTAAAGGAACTGAGGGTGTCTTAGTACAGTTGTATGTGCTGGCATATTGAGGGTTAATAGGGCTGTTGTAGACCCTGTATTGCACAGTTCATGCCTAAGTGAAAGTTTACCTGTGAAATTATACAGAAAAGTGAACAGTATTTTTGTAAAGGATTTGTGTTCTAACAGTGGTACTTACTTGAACAATGGGCATTTTGCTCTATGGCTCTCAATATCCCAGAGTTCCATAATTAGTAACTGATTTTATAAATTAATATGTGCTTTTCCTCTGATGTTCTAAGTAGCCTAATGAGAGTTCAGTACTGATTGGGTAATAGTTATGGGCATGGAAATAATGTATTATTGAATTGTGCCAGTAAAGACTAAATGACTTAGAGGAAGGGAAGTATGAATTGTAACTTGCCTGTACTTGACTCATATACCTTACTGTATTGTATGTGATATATTATGCTACATTTTAAGAAACTGTTTGATTATTTATATATGTTTAAATTGTAATGGCATAATTGCCGAACAATAAAACATTTAACTACTATGTATTAAATATAGAATTGTAAAGCACAATTACACATTAAACATTTTAAAGCACAGTTTCACTGGTAGTTATCAAGCACAACAATGCAACAAATGTGTTACATAACTTGTACTGGACCAGCAGTTAACTGATATTTAAACCATAATCATGTGGTATAAGTGGTCCAGTGAGGTTGTCATATTTCAGCATTGCTCTCTGAAACATTTTGCAATGCACCTCAATCCACAAGCTCTTGAGCATGTTATTCTGTGTACAAAATGGTGTGTACTTTCTATACATATTTATTCATCCAGTGTAGCTTGGGTCACCACATCCAAGCCCAGTACCATGCTTTGGATATCCACATAAGAATTTTTTTTGATCAGCAACAAGCTCACTACTTATGAGTGACTTTGGAAATATTATAAAAAGAGGTTTGTTTGAAAATGATCAAACAAGGCAAAAGGCAGGGATAGGAAGAATTACATGGCCCTAATCCCTTGAGGAAGCCCAAGGGGAGGGGCAAAACATTGGGCATGGACCTGGTGGCCCATGCTACATTAGATGAATACATATTTTGAAGAAATACTGAAAAAACATTTTTGTCTGGACTGGCTATTTCTTTCTTTTGATTTGAAATGTCAGTTGCCAAACTAATCCCAAACTAAGAACATTAAATATAACAGTATTCAAGTGGAATATCCATCCAGACATATGGCTTTTGTGTATACTTTCTAGAAACACAAATCCGTGAAAAATCGGGTTGATATTCATTTAAGTTTTGATGTCCATTGGTTCATCTGGTATTGTAAGTTTGCTATTGTCTCAGGTAAAAAAAAATACAAATATTCCCTAATGCAAAGAATCATTTGGTAATGCATTAAAATCACCATTAATGGATTTTTGCTCTGCGTGCTTTAAGCTGGAATATAAGGTGCCAAGTAGCCTGATAAACAATCTGGAAATGTTGAAATCAAAAAATAACAGGCATGCTTTATCCTTGATAAGATCCAACAGTATGTGCAGTATAGCCATTTTCTAGGCCCAAGATTCCATCAGGTGGTCATATTAGTCTTTGTGGTTAGTGGGTAAGACTATGTTTTGATGGAGCTTGGGACTGATTTGTATAGTAACAATCTAACCTCACATGTTAATATTATCATCAATGAGAGTCAAGTTACATACTACAGTACATTAGGCTACTCCCACGGGACAAGGTTTTGACTGCTCAAGAAGCAAGCTTACTAGATCCTTTTTTTTTTACAAATATTCCCAATCCTATACTTAAGGCCTATTGTACATAGCAATGCACAAAAAGTGAAACTGACTTAAAAAAATGAAAAAAATAATCAATACATTTTAAATGTATGATTTTATTCAGTTTACTAAATACTTGTATTTCAGATTTTTCAATATTATACTGCTGAAGCTATACAAATTACTCCAAGACCCTAGCTTGCTTTAAATTCAGAAAGTATGCAGTTAATGTTCATGCCCTAATCAATAAATGTCTCAACTGTACAGTGATATTGTATACTGATAATGCCAACACAGAGTAACTAGTCTTATTTATACTCAAGTCATGCATTGGCTCCACTCAAATATGTCCAGATTAACAGAAAAGAGAAATGAAACATTTGGTGACAATAACAGGAAAAGGAAGTGAGCAAAACTATCTAAGCTGACTGCAATGTACAGATGATTCTGTCAGTGATCCACAATCCTTTCTTCACCCATTTGGGGCTAAAGGTATTGTAAGATCATAGGGCACAGACATGACTTTATCAGGTCTAAAGCATGCATAATGTAGTTATTGTCATTCCCACTTCCTTTGTAACAGACAGCATAACTATTTGAAATGTTATTAACAGAACCAGGGTTGATTACCTAATTATTTCTAACAGGGATGATTACATAGTAACACTGAGCATTGTAGTAGGGGATGGAGATAATGCTAGATTCATGAAAAGTTAAACAGTATTATGAACTGGTTGCCGTAAACAGAGAAAGCTGTTTGGCTGACAGGTCTTTGAAGCCATGATAATAGCAGGCTACATCATCACAGCTTCAAAAAGCCTCCAGCCACCAGCCTTCTCACTGGCAAAAAAAAAAATCAATCCAATGACAACGGGCAGCCATGCTGAACTTGCGATCGGCAGCAGCAACAGCATCTCAAGCACTCCCACTCGCAGTTTGAAAAGCAGCTGTGTGTGAGTGGCATCAATCGGCAAGCCATTTCATGTATAAAAAATTCACATGTAGGTCACTCTGTCTCTTTTTTCCCCTGTTGTTCTGAGGCACATTCTCACCCACCCCTTTTACATACATTCGTCCTCATTTACCCAAATATTCCCCAGCAGTCAGCTGCTTCTGTTCGTCTCTGAAGGTGTGCTCTTACAATCGGGATATAAAAATACATTTTTGAATTCACGTTGATGACAAAAAGTAGTTTCTTACTCAAAATAATGCTTTTTAACCTGGAAACTGCCTTTCAAAAACTAAACATGTGACTCCAAACATGTGTACCAGCATCTGTGGTGGACATTGATGTGCATACTCAGAATCACAGCTTTAACTTTCAAAAGCACTTCCCAACTGAAAAACACTTGTTTCAAGCAATAAACTAGTATTTTGACATCAGGGTGAACTTAGAAATTGATTTCTATGTTCAGAAAATACAAGTTAAAAAAAAGTAATTTCACAGCATGGGTTGTCAGTACCACTCCTGCTCGAGAATTCAGAACCTTCTCACCCGCCAAACAAGCAACTACAAATACAAAAACAGTAATTCAATTCATAACCTGGTTCCTCCTTATACTAACAAAGCATTACAATAAGGTCACCTACTTCCCACATCAAAAACTAAGCAGACTATATTATATCAGTGTATCCCTACACATTACAAAATGTTTTATTGAAACATTTTAGAAACCTTTTTTTATTTTATTGATACATTTATGGAATCCAGTTCATAATAGCAATAATGCACTCCAGGGTGTGGTATATCATGGGATGTCATCACTTCTCGGGCAGTTGGACGCACTAGGCCTGCGGCTTCATGCCCAGCCACCTGAGACGTGATGATATCCCACAATATACCATGCCCTGTGGTGCATTATTGCTTAATTATGCTAACTGCATTCTTTACCATGCCTGCTGTTCAGTGGGATGCGGGTAGGAGTACAAGAATGCCAGAGAGTCACAGTACCTGGGACTTTGATCCACATGGTACCATAAAGCTGCATTTGCTTTAATATTAGTAAGGCCATTAACTGTTGTGTGGGCTGTGGATTATGATTAGAGGTGCTGCTACATTTTAATTTGCAAGTAAAGTTGGTGAGAATTTGCAGAAATTTATACTTTGCAAATTTTGCAGAGGACACACTAATTCTGTTGTGTGATTTTTGTTATTTAAAAATCCTGAAACTTAAAAACCCTTCATCTTCCCACTTTTCTGTAATGCCACTCCCTCCCAACTCCCAAATATGTTCTATGCAAATATGTGCCCCTTCCATTCACCCCACTGACACCTACCTCCCCCCCCGCTATGGTGAATTGCAGCAGCAAAGTAATAAAGTAGGAGTCTGACAACTTAGAGACCATTCATATGAATTAAAGTTCAAATGCTTTACACTCCCACCCACCCGTGCACCAAATACACTCCCCCTGCTTCCCCCATCCAAGACCTAGGGAGTAAATCATCATAAACTGCTCTGCCATCCCCCTCTGGTCCCCAACACCATCCTCACCTCACCAGCTCTTAGAAAAACAAACTGTAAAGAGGAAAAGGGGTCCTTGGTGCAGAGCACCCACTCTGTACTGTGTTCATCTCAGTAATGTCATGACTGAATGAAAGGTGACATTGTTGCTCCTAATAGAATCTTATTGGCTGCAGGGACTTATGATGACTTAGTCAAAGGGACATGGGGATGGAAGGGGGCATAACATGAATAAAACATTTTTAGGAGATGAGAGCGGGTATAAGTAGAGACAACATTTTCATAATTTTTTGCCTGCAAATTGGCCAAATTCCTGTGGTGAACTATGTAAATTGCCTAATTTGCCCATAAATTGACAATTTGCATAGATTTGCCACACAGATGTGTCTAATTTGCTGGGTGAATAAGGACACAAATTGCAGTCACTGGCAAAGTAAAGTTCCCGAAAATCATGAATTTCAGAGCAAAGCAAATTTCAGCAACTTCACCAGTTATTAATGATGATGTCAGTCACCACACCACAAAAGACAGGGCAAGCCCACATCATCACACAGTACATGATGGACAAGGACAACTTGCTACCTATGGGACAGAGGAAGGGAATAGAGCTGCTTGAGCATCAACAGAAGCCCTGATTCCTGAAAGTACAGAACAATCTACTGGCTAACCCTTGCAAAAATAATTGTATGAAATTTTTGTATGCTGCAGTCATAAAACTACCCCGTGTGACATGCATGCTGCAAGCATGATTTTTATGTTAAATTGGAACTGACTGCATGCATTTGGCATGCGTGGAGCAAACAAAAGTGACTGGCATGCTTTTTATGTTAAACTGGAACAGATTGCATGCATGTGTGTAAAAAGCATGTAGTCACTGATAACTGCACACATGAAAGTTAAGTGACTTGCTCAGGATCACAAAGTATGCAAGTGGGGGTTGATGAGATTTAAACCCAGGTCCTCAGGTTTACAGTTCAGTTCTCTTAACCACTACACTATACTGCCAGCATACATAAGGCTTGCTTGTACTTCAATACAAATCTGCACACATCATATGGCATGCTTATAGCTACTGATATACTTTTTAGTTGTCTTGTCCCGCTTATCTCGGCTGCATAGCTCAACTGTGGCACACAGGCCACCAGAAACATATGTGGTTCTTTTGACCCACACACACACACCCCTACCCACAGAACTACTCAATCACTTCTGTCTAGCCTGTACTCCTACTATTTTCTCTCCATAGTTTTGAATGCATCCACACAAACAGACTTTAAGGGACAAATACTAAAGTAGGAATAACTAGAAACCCACCCACATAGCCAGTCCCACAACATAAACACACACACTGTAGTGGGTGCAGCCACACTGTTGCTGACAGTCCACCAAGTTTAGGTATAAGTCGAGAGCCTCTTAAGTGAGTACTAGGGAGCTAAAGCAGGAGTCTTTAAGAGATGATGTCCATGGGACACAGTGCTGGTGCATGCCCCTTTGAAATTAATGGAATTATTTTTTACTACTATTTTATACATTATGATGGCAAGTTGGAGATTAATGAAGGCCACTGTTCTACTAAAAATGCTCTTCTTGAGGGGGTGTGGTCTGGCCACTGAGAAAATGGCAGCTTAACTCCTGAGCTCATCAGAGTTTGATCACAATCCACAGTCAGCTAGTCTAATCCTAGGATGTAGCCCTCCTCCTAATACATAATTCTGCTCAGGTAACTGTCCTCAATTGTCCAGTGTGACTTTTTTTGTGGTTCTACTGTGCATATGTTGTGTTTTAGATGCTGGTTATTTGTGAGTCACTCCAATCAGGTAGGCCACAGAGGCTGTAGCCCTATTGCTTGGACATTTATCTAGCTGTGATTTCTACTGCATCCTGCCAGAGCATCTACCCACAGTCCTGAAACTGCAGCCGCTTAAGGTCAAGATGGCAACCAGAGGATCTCCACCTACACTAGGGACCAAGGGAGGGATAAAGAGACTTAATAAAGGGGAGGAAATGTGGGCAGAGGGTGACAGTGAAAAAGCAGGGATACTGAACGAATATTCCTGCTCAGTATTCACAACAGATGAGGAGGGGGAGGTGCCTAAACCAAACAAGGGAGAAACTCTGAATGGGGGGGGTCAATACCAGTCCATTCACAGAAGAAAGGGTTTTGAAAGAACTCTTGAAACTGAGAGTGGACAAAGCAATGGGGCCTGATGGGATTCACCCAAGAATACTAAAAGATCTAAGGATAGAACTAGTAACACTACTGACTACTCTCTTTTTTTTTATAATTCATATTTTATTAACAAATTTTCATATTACAGGGGACAGAAAGCTACAACATACTCTGCATATATTCAAAGTGTTACATGAGCTGTCCCCATCCCCCCTCCCCCACCCCATACAGCAGCAGAGTCCATACAGTAATAAGATAGGGGTACGATATAGTATCACAAATCAATGGTCATTGATTACAGTAACTCATATACCTGATCTAGCCATAATTAGCATGTGAAGGGGATCCCAAGTGTTCTTGTACCACTACAACTTATTGTGGAGGCTTGCTATCACTTTCTCTGTATGTAGATTAGCTAGAATTTCATTAACCCATTCCTGATATGATAGGCTTACTGCATCCCTCCAATGCCGAAGTACAATTTTTTTAACAGATAATGCAATCATGGAGATATGAAATCTCCTGATTCTCACCTTGATGGAGGATAGATCTCCCAACAAACATACGTCTGGGGTGAAGCAATCTTGCAAGCCTAATATAGGATCTAGGTTAGTCTGTATGGCTACCCACAAAGACCTTATCTTGGGGCATGACCAAAAGATATGAAGAAGTGTGCCATCCTCTGGACATCCTCTGGTACAAGCCCCCGAACTTATAAGACCCCATTTACTCAGCTTCACAGGGGTGTAATACATGTTGTGCATAATGTGATATTGCATTAGGCAAAGTCTATCCTGAGAAAAGTATTTATGACAGAACTTCCATAAAGCTGACCAGTTGGGAGCGTATTGAGGAAAAAAGGAAACCCAGAGCCTAGTGGGGCCTTCAGGTCTCCCATATTTCCAATAAAATAAAACACGGTATGTTTTGGAAATAGTGCCTGGTGACCCCAACAAGGAGGAGAGATCAGATACAAATAGAAAGACAGGTGGGTGAGGAGGAATGATACCAAAGACTGTAGAGAGTAGGTGATTTAATTGGACCACCCTGAAGTGAAAAACTGAAGGGACGTTAAATTTACGAATTATATTGGAACTGAGAGCCATTCTCCTGCATCATCCAGAAAAGTAGAGATTATCCCATCCCCAATTTGGGGTAACCATTTACGAGAAATCATCCTTTTGTTTGTTGTGAAAGACGGGGAATTCCAAATAGACAGAGAAGTCCAAATGTGGGGAGTACCGCAAAAATGAACAAAGCTGCAGGTAAACTCTGAGGGACGTTCGAATAGTGAGACAACTACAGGTGTCAGGAAGGGATGCCATTTTAAGATAGAGCATAGTCTGGGGGTCTATGTTCTCGGTCTGAATGAAATCTAACTCAATTTTGAGCCAGACCGGTCTTCAGTGTTCCAGACCCGGATTCACCCAACGCATGTACTTTGCAATATGACTAGCCCAGTAATAAATTGCCAGATGGGGGATCTGCAGTCCTCCATCTGTTTTCTGAGTGGCCAGCTTATAATATGCTAACCTGGCTTGTTTATTGGACTAGATAACATTTGTGAAAATTCTGTGCATTTTCTGAAACCAAGATAATGGAGTGAAAGAGTTAAGGAGCGAGAGGGGATAAAATAAGCGAAGAAAAATATTTATTTTAATTACAGTATATTAATGTGACCCCAGAGAGAGGTAGGAAGTTTAGACCATCTATTGAGGTCCTGAACTATCACTTGGGAAAGAGGCTCCAAGTTTTCTTTGAACCAGGAAGAGGGGTTACGCGTCAAATTAATACCAAGGTATCTGAGAACACGAGGAGACCAGCCGAGACCAAAAGGGGACACATCATTTTTGAAAACCTTATGGATAAGAGGGAAAATGGAGGATTTATTTATATTCAGTTTATAGTGTGAGAAAGTACTGAACTTGGTAATTTCTCCTAACATGACGGGAATGGATGTTCTTGGATGAGATAAATGGAGGAGGAGATCATCAGAATAAGCCGTGATCTTCACCACTTGATTACCTATCGGGATGCCATGTACCTCCGGATTATTGAGAATATTTCAGATAAAAGGCTCTAAGTATAAATTAAATAAGACAGGGGAAAGAAGGCATCCCTGCCTGGTACTGGAAGATGGGAGAAAGGGTTTGGAGAATGCCCCATTGCTGGAGGCTCTGGCAGAGAGAGTTTGATATAAGGCCCAAATCCAGTCTATAAACTTAACCGGAAAACCAAATACTTTAAAACCCTGAAACAGGAAATTCCAGTTGACGCGATCAAATGCCTTCTCGGCGTCCAAGGAGACCAATCCCGCAGGAAAGGCAGCATCCCTGGATTCCGAGTCAACATGTGACCGGGTGTGTAAGTGGTCAGCCGATGAACGTCCCTTCATAAACCCCACCTGAGACATACTAATCAGATCGGGAAGAACCCGTGTTATTCTATTGGCCAATATCTTCGAGAGTACTTTAACATCTTGATTCAATAAAGAAATTGGCCTATAGCTTTGCACTAGTTCTGGATCTTTGTTGGGCTTAGGAAGGAGAACAATCAGGACTTCAAACAGGTGTGTATCTATTCTTGCACCAGAAAGAATGTGACAGTACAACCAGTGAAGAACCGGTAATAATTGTGATCGAAAAGTTTTATAGAATAAAGCCGGAAAAACCACCTGGTCCTGGGACCTTGTCTGAGGGCAAAGCCCCAATGACCCTTGATATTTGCTCCAGAGATATTGGGGAGGATAGGAATTTCTTTTGTGGTTCAGATAAAGAGGGTAGAGAAGAATCCCTCAGATATGCCTCGAGCGCTTCTAAGGAAGGGAGGGGTCATCCATATCCCTAAATAAATGCTCATAGTATGAGGCAAACTCCTGCTCAACCTCAGAAGGGGACACCTTCAGGGATCTGTCTGCCCGGGCCCTAATTGGAGGTATGAATCTAGCAGATTCCTGCTGTTTTAACCTTGAGGCTAGCAAGTGACCTGCTTTTTCCCCCTGATCAGTATAGCTTGCTTTGGTGCAAATAATAGATAACTCTGCCTTCTCCCTCAACAGATCTAAATATTTATCTTTAGCTACCGAGAGCCTCCTCATATCCTCTTCTGAGGCATTAGAGGATAACTTGATTTCCCAGAGACCTAATTAGAGATAATGACTCTAATAATTCCACCTCACAGATCCTTTTCCTCTTTGTGGCTAAGCTAATAATAATCCCTCTCATGTAAGCCTTGAAAGCACCCCACAAAATATCAGGTGCCATGTCCTCAGAGGAATTAGTAGAGAAAAAGAAATCAATCTGGTCTTTTATTAGGTTACAGTATTTGGTATCCTTCAGCAGTTGCCCATTTAATTTCCATCGGGTTTCTTTATGGGGAATGTTAAGGAAAGCCAGATTAGAAGTCACCAAAGAGTGATCTGACACTGGACCTGGCTGAATCGAGGCGGTTAAGACCCCAGGCAAGAGGACTGACTACTCTCTTTAACAAATCATGGGAGGATGAAGTGGTACCTGAGGACTGGAGGAGGGCAAATGTGATTTCACT